>CM066032.1:706505791-707771045 GCA_033557465.1 Ichthyophis bannanicus | reverse complement strand
GGAATGGGAAGCAGGACGGCCACCCTTTGAGACACAAAGCATGGTTTTGAAAGTTAAGTGCTGTCTCATTGATTGTGTTTGGGTGGCTTGTCGGGATCTGCACAGAAGATCATTGATGTTATAAGGGCTTGTGCATTATGACAGTTTAATCTGTTGTATGCGTGTTGTAGGCCCGTTGTTACTGAAACCTTCTGTGCAGTATTGTGTGTTTAACAACATATAATGAACATTGATAGATAGATATACTTGAATGTTGAAAGATAATGAATATGGAAAGATTTGGACCAGTACTTTTTATTTTTGTGGAGTGGGCATTGTGAAGTTCTGTACCCTTACACCAGCATCTATAATGTTCCTCTGCAATCAGTTACGGGGCTCCTGGGGAGTGGCCAGATGTGTGACCAGAAACTGCGTACATATCAATGATATATGGATTTGTTTCATACCTTCGTAATCAGGTCTCATGGCTCCTGGGGGTGGGATGGTTTACAGCACATCCACAGCTGCACCTACCATACAATCAGGATCCATAACAGACATGTGTAATGAGTTCTGGGCCTCCGGGGAATAGGGCAAATGTGTGTCCAAACCCGGCATCACCTACCACAATATCTAGATGCCATACCCACCTTTGCACTCAGGTCTCAGGCCTCCTGGGGGTAGGGTGTCTTAGCACACATCATCAGCAACATACACCATATCACCAGGGTGACTGACAGGATACTTTCAGCAGGTCTCAAGACTCCTGGGGGTAGGCTGGAATATAACACAGCAACAGCAGCATAAACCATGCCACCAGGGTGACTGACAGCCCACTTTGGGCATGTCTCAGGCCTCCTGGGGGTAGGGTAGATTATAACACAGCAACAGCAGCATAAACCATGCCACCAGGGTGACTGACAGCCCACTTTGATGGGCTCTCAGGCCTCCTGGGGGTAGGGTGGATTATAACACAGCAACAGCAGCATAAACCATGCCACCAGGGTGACTGACAGCCCACTTTGGGCATATCTCAGGCCTCCTGGGGGTAAGGTGGATTATAACACAGCAACAGCAGCATAAACCATGCCACCAGGGTGACTGACAGCCCACTTTGATGGGCTCTCAGGACTCCTGGGTGTAGGGTGAATTATAACACAGCAACAGCAGCATAAACCATGCCACCAGGGTGACTGACAGACCATTTGGAGCACGTCTCAGGACCCCTAGGGGTAGGGCAGATGTGTGACCCTGCAACTGCAGAGCCTACCATATCATCATGACGTTTACAAAACCTCTTTGGGCAGATCTATGGGCTCCTTGTGTTACGGTGTATTTTAACACATCAACAGCAGCAGCTGCCATAACACCAGGATGACATTGGAACTCTGTGATCAGGTCCTTAGCCTCCTGGGGATAGGGCAAACCACGTTGATGTGATACATAGGCGGTATATCACGTGGGTTTAACTAATAAACATAAATGAGATAGACTACCTACACACAGCAGCATGCACAGCTACAATCCACACTGGATATGTATATGGATATACTGACCTGTCCCCATACACTTACCTCACGTGGGTAGTCAGCAAGACGATTAAAGCGCCTTGTGATGCGGTCCCAGGCCCTCCGCACACGCCCCAGGTCCTGCTGCTTGGATGAGCCAGGGAATAGTTTGGTCTGCCTAGTGCAGATCAGCCCTGCAAGGTGCCTTAGCTCCCTGCTTGTAAAAGCTGGCTTCCTAGAACGAATAGCCATTTTCTGCACTGCCTTGCTCATGCACACACACACATGTGTGCATCATTAAGGCACGCTAGCAACTTGTCTGTGCCATGGCTGTTACACAGGAAATGGTGGCACAATCAATATCTATGCTGCAGACACACATTGCAGTGATACGTCTGAACATAATTTGTTTATTATGCATTTATCTTGGTGTTGGCACACTGGGGTCTCAAACCCATCACCACTGGCTGTGAGGGCATTGTATTAACCAGTGTGCTATGCCTTTTCACATTATACAAGAAAACCCCAATTTTCAGTGATAAATCGTACTGACAAAATCAAAAATCACCAAACAAACCCCCAGAAAAATATATCCAAAAAATCGTTCTTTTTGTCGGATGTTTACAGGAAAGGAACATATATCAGTATTATGTCCACCACTCAGTTACATCCATTTTATTTTAATAAATTTCATATAAAACCATGAAAAACTCTACTTAGCTGGATTAGCAAGCCGCAGACTACTCAGGCACGCTAAGGTTTGGTAGATGAAGCCACCACTGCAGAGAAGAGACCAGCAGGTTGGATACCTGGACTGAGTCCGCCAGGCTCTCCGTGGCCTGATGCCATTGAGTGCGAAGGCACCATTGAGCAGGTCGCATGTTCAGGCGGGCATTGGGGGTTACATGGACCGTGGAAGCCATATGGCCGAGCAGTCTCAGAAATTGCCTGGCAGAGACCAGGGAATTGCTGCAAAATTGGCTGGCTAGATCCATGAGCCTGTGTGCTCTGTCTAGAGGCAGGAAGGCCCGCGTCTGAAGTGTGTTCAATCTTGCGCCAATGAATTTGAGATTTTGAGAGGGGAGCAAAGTGGACTTTGCGAAGTTTATGACAAATCCCAAGTGCTGGAGCAGAGTCACAGTGCGATGAGTGGCCTGAGTGGCCTCTTGGGAAGACTGGGCCCTGATGAGCCAGTTGTCCAGGTATGGAAATACAAAGAGGCCTTGAAGTCTTAGATAGGCCGCCACCACTGCTAGGCATTTGGTGAACACCCTGGGGGCGGAGGATAATGATTTCCTCCCACAACAAATCTGAGATATTGTCTGTGGTCTAGATGAATAAGGATGTGAGTATAGGCATCCTTTAGATCTAAAGAGCATAGCCAGTCTCCCTGCTGGAGGTAGGGCAGCAGAATTCCAAGGGTAAGCATCTTGAACTTTTCCCTGGCCAGGAACTTGTTGAGGTTTCGCAAGTCCAGGATGGGTCTGAGGCCTCCTGTTCGTTTTGGTATCAGAAAGTACCTGGAATAAAAGCCTTGACCTCTCAGGTGGTGGGGCACCGGTTCCACAGCCTGTTCCTGAAGAAGACTTGCCAACTCTTGAAGGAGTAAGTCCCTGTGCAGAGGGAGTCTTGGAGGCTCCCCTGGAAAGTAGGAGGGAGGTACCTGGTGAAAGTGAAGAAGATAGCCTTTTTGAACTATATGAAGCACCCAGGTATCTGATGTGATGGCTGACCACCTGTGGGCAAAGTGGACCAGCCGGCCTCCTGTGCTGAGAGAAACCAGCGGAGGGGAAGAGGCTATGCTGATGGAGTCAAAAACCCCCACCCTGCTGAGCAGGTGCCGGTGTTGTGGGCTTGGGGCCTGCTGTCTACGGGACCCATTACCCCGTCCCTTGGCCTGCTGACCCTGTTGGGGAGCTGCTGAGGCCTGATAATGAGGGTAGTGTTTATAGGCAGCCGCCTTCCTCGGGTAAAAGGGCTTTTTCCCCGAGCCCTTCTTCTTCTGAGAAGGGGCAGAGGTTTTTCTGGACAGCCGAGTCCTGGTCAGAGTCTCGGTCTCGATCTCGATCTGTGCAGCCTTTTCAGCCATGGGCTTGCCAAAGAGGTTCTCACCTCTGCAGGGGACATCGACCAACTTGTCCTGTACCCATGGCTCGAGGTCGGATGACTAAAGCCAAGCCTGTCGGCGGGCACCGATGCCGGCTCCGGCTACTCGAGCTGATGCTTCGAAGCCATCGTAGGCTGCTCGAGAGATAAACTTCGAGCACTCTCGAATGCCAGTGGACAAGGCCTGGAACCTCTGCAAAGGTTCCTCGGAGAGACCAGCAGAGAACCCGGCAATTTCTTTTGGCAGGTCTCGGAGATACATGCCCATATAGAGCTGGTAGGTCTGGACTCGACAAGCAAGCATAGAGCCCTGGAAGCACTTCCTACTGAGGGCATCCAGGTTCCGGGCCTCCCGGCCAAGAGGCACCGAGGAGTGCATCTTCTGACTCTTGAGCCGATGCATGGCTGATTCCACCACCATGGAATGGTGCGGTAGTTGTGCCTTTTGGAACCAGGGGCTCTTGCGGACTCGATAAATGGAATCAACCCGCTTGCTTAACACCGGCGCCGACGCCGGGCTCTCCCATATGCGGAAGAGAAGTCGCTCCAGCATCGGAGGAACCGGTACAGTAAAGGCCTCCTTCGGGGGAGAGTCATACTGGAGGGCATCGAGCTCTTCGGCTCGAGGCTCCTCCTCGGGATCCGCGGGGATTGCCAAGGCCTTGGCCATATCCCGCACGAAGTCCGAGAACCGGGTGTCCTCCGGGGGGCACCGTCTCCGAGGTTCGGACTCAGGCGAGTCCGATGGGACGCACCGAGTCCGAAAAGTACCAGGGGACTCTTCATCCTCCATTTCCCAGGCTGACTCCTCAGAGGAGGAATCGAGTGGCTCCGGTCGGGCGGGCACCGATGCCCTCCGCCCCGACGCCAAGGGTGTCGGCGTCGACGACCTTGGTCCCGAACGGGAGGCCGAGGGAGACCGCGACTGAGGATCGACTCGAGCTCGCATGGACTCGAGGATCGGCTCGGTCTCCAGGGTCGACTTGGACGTCGACGTCCCGGTGGCCGGGGCAGATGCACCGGCGAGGCCAGCGATCAATGCCCGCTGCTGGTCCATGAAGGCAGCCAAACTGCTCTCCAAGGCCGTCCACCTGAGTCCGAGCTCAGGAGACCCAGCAGCCCCCGACTCGGGCCCTGACAGCGTCGGGCCCGACGTCGGCTCCTTCGGAGGTGAGTCCACGAGGACTACAGTACTCACGTGTCTAGGAGACTCCATCTTGAGACGAGGATGTTTCGAAGGCCTCTCCGACTCCGAGGACCCGGGACGGCTATCGGGGCTATGCGACCTGGCCCTCGAGGAACCAGGAGCGTCCACCGACGCCGTCCTCGCAGGTTTCTTCTTCCGATGATGTTCCCGGGCAGGAGACCCCCACTCAGAGGAACTCCGACGATGCTCAGGACCGGAGTCCCGGGACGTCGAAGCCTCTGACGAGGTCCGGGCCCAGCCGGACGCGGAGTCAGAGAAGATTCTTTCTTTTTGTTGCTGCCGACTCCTCAACACTTTAGAGGACATCTTGCCACACGGACCACAGATCATCGGGTCATGATCGGGTCCGAGGCAGCGGAGGCAGCAGTCGTGTGTGTCGGTAAGAGACATAAGTTTCTTACACCGATCACACTTTTTAAACCCGCTGGCAGCCATCGGGGGAAAAAGGGCCCCTGCGAGGTCAAAAGACAGGGCTGCCAGTGAAAAAAGAAAAAAGGGTGCGAACGCTAGTCACGAAGGACAAAAACCGAAAAAATTACGAACGGACTCGATACCGGTGTATCGGGTCCGGGCGGGAAAAGGATCCGGCGTCGAACCAAGAAAAGAAAAACAAATAAAATCAACTTTTTCAGCGGCGATCACAAACAGCGTCTGTAGGGCTCCGCAGAAAAAAGAAGACTGAGCAAGATGGCACCCTTGGGTGGGAAGGGGACCGCGCATGCGCGCTGCAATTCCCAAAGGCTTTCTTTGAAAGCTGGGGAAATTGCTCCGCGAGGGCTCCGTCGGCGCCGATGTCACCCATATGTGAGGACTGACTTCCTGCTTGGTCCTGGAGAATTTGATAAACCCAACAGTCATGATCATCTGAACACTCACTCTTCCAACAACAATCCTGTTTGGATGTATAATTTAACAGCAGGTAAAAGACTGTGCTGATGGCTCTTTGGGTTTGTGTGGCTGTCAGAATCTATTGTTTTGCTTTGAATGCTGAAACATCCTTTGTTGTCCCCCAGAAGCTTCTGCCCAAGACAACCACCTAGCCTTGCCTAACGGTTGAGTCAGCCCTGCTTGCCAGCCATCTTTCACTCCCTCCCTCCTTTTTGTCATTTCCTCTTGCATTTGGCCCTTTCCTTAATGCTCTGCCCCCTCACCAACCTTTGGCCTTCAAGCTGAAGAACTGGTACTTGTGCTCCCACCAGCACTTTAACTGCACAGCTCTGCTTCGTGTGCCAGCAGGACCCAGGCAACCTTGATGGAACGTTAAGTGTTGGTTCTTCTTGTGTTGTCAGGACCTGAGGAATCTCATCAGCACTTAAATGGCCAGACTTCTTTTATGTCAGTGGAACTCAGGGACAGCTGCAGGCACTTTCAACAGCAAGACTCTTTCTTGTGCCTTTGGGACTTAGGGAATCCCTCTGGCACTTTTTTTAAATTTATATTTATGCAATTTTACAATATAATCAAGACAAACAATCTTGTACAGAAATTGGTAAATGATTAAGCAAAACATATCAAATAAAGGAAAAGTTCAAGGCAAAAAATAAACACACATCAAATCCCACTCTAGCACAATTAGGAGATCCAAATGCTAGGAAACATTTTTTTACAATACCACAGGATAATAACGCAAGCATTACAATGTGTGACACATATTCATGGTGGATCAGCAGGAGGCCCCACTGGACCACCCGCACCATGCCAGTTAAGGATGGACAGCAGCTGGGAGGGCTTGAAAAAAATATAGGAAGAAGCTTGATATTTATTCAAGTATTTACATGGAAATTTTAGGAAAAAGAGACCTCCCAGCTGCTGGATACCAGGGCGTAGGAGGAGAAGCTCACGCCTCCTTTTCTGGGTTCATGTGCAAAATCAAGGTACATCCACACCAACATCCCCTTAAACTGAATATTCCGCTTTTTTAAAAAATTCTTCATTAACCACTCCTTATCAGATAATAATCCTAACGTTAGCAGCAATGTAGCAGGTACAACTTCATCATCTTGAGACTTTTCCAACATTTATTTAACAGTTTTTCTATACCATCTTTTCATTTAATCAAGGCGGTTTATAAACTTTAAATTTTGCATATAACTTGCAAATTAAACAGTGACATTGTAATTTAAATAGTAACATCATAACTTCAAGTTTAAACAGTGTCTAGTTACTTTTGCATAGAACTTGCAAATTAAACAGTAACAACATGTTAAATTAACATATCATATCAGTTAAATTAAGAGCCTCAATTTGAACCAACCCCAAAACAACCCTTAAGGCAGTGTCCTTCTTAGAGGTCAGTAGATAATAAGTCTTGACTACCGGAGGATGAGATTCTGGAAGAATACCTAGTATTTCAGTTAAGTAACTACAAAACATATCTCTAGCAGATACCATTGCCGCTTGGGGAAAATTCACCAAGCACAAATTAGACGCTCTCACAGAATTCTCCAAGGTTTACAGTTTGGCTCTTATTATGGCAACCTCCTTAATATGAGCATCAGACCATTCATCTACCAGTTTAACTTGTGTTTGGACCATAGCAAAAGAATTTGGAAGTAAAAGAACCTTAGCTGAAGTTTCTTCAATAGCCGAAGAGTGTTGATGTACCATCTGGGCTAACAAAGTAACCTGTGGAACCAAAGCTGTTCCCAGCTGCACAATAGCATTCCATATTGATTCCAATGTAAAGGTTTCAGGGCGTTGCAAAGAGAAAGCCAAAAAGGATGCCTCCATCAATATGGGTTGACCCTCCAACTCTGCCAGTGTTGATGCCAACCTTGTAAGGTAGTTACCTTGCCTGCCCGCTCTCCAGCTGACTGCAAAGGAAGGATGCTGCAACTTTGCTGACCTGGAGAGAGAACCACTCCATCGACTGGAAGACCCGGAACAGCCCCTCGACTGCCAGCAAACAAACTAATGCTATCAATGTCAGAATGCTGCAGCAGCTCCAGAGATTCCTGAATGCACAGCTCCTTCACAGGCCGTCGCATTGCAAGGGAGACAGAATCACTGTCCGTCGTCAGCTCCAAGTCACCCGGCTCCAGTGCTGGCTCTATCGAACTTAACTCCCCCGCCACAACTGGTTGCCGAAAAGGCTGGGTAAGAAAAGCATCTATCAGTCCCGAGGCTAAAGGTATAGGAGAGGAGGTCGGGGAGCGAGAGAGAGGGTATGCAGCCCCCTTTCCCTTTTGTTTCCTACCCATAGGAATACACCAGCCGCTCAATCATGCTTGTGATCTGCCATCTTGGACCTTCGGAGCAATGAGGACTTTTTATCCCTCTGGCACTTTAACAATGGAACTCTTCTTTTGTGCCAATGGGACCCAGGAACTCCAGAGCTACCAAGTTATCCAGTTGCAGTAGTGAGATTATTTGCCAGTTCTGGTTTTAAATTTGCATTGCAATGCAGTATGGTATTTGTAGTCCCTGATTTTACCCATTGGGATACGTGCTGCAGGTCCCATAATGCATCAGAATAAGATTGTCAGAAATCCAGAACTGGCTTAAAATCTCATTCCTGGAACTGGGTAATTTGGCAACTCTAGCTGACCTCCCACTGGCTCTTTAACAGCACAGCACCTCGCCCATTGCCGGTGGAACCCAGGGACTCCCACTGGATCTTCATACCATTCTTTTGCCCTCTCTGGGAGGGAGGGATACAGCAAACAAATGTGTATGGACTGACGAACAAAGAGACAGACCGATAATGGACCCTCCCTCCCAGGCACTATTGCTCATGTGAAATACGCCTAAACAATGTGTAGCTGAGAGGGCCCCAAATATCTGCTGCAGGAAGAGCAGTGTCCCTTTTAAGGCTGGCCACCTGGCATAACTGAACAGAAAATCACCACTTCACTATGTAGAACGCTTCTAACAGTACATCCCAGTCCTCTGTCTCAAAACCAGTAAAATTCAGTTTGTAAAAGCAACACATACAAATGATTTTTCTTACTCAGTTGCATTAGACACTAAGATCAATATTCAGCAGTCCAGCAACCACATAAAGATATGCGGATAACTTATCCATATATCTTTATGATGATCTTCAAAGAGATTATAAACCCGATTTTATATAGGTCGTCAAGGTTGGAAAAAGGACTTCTAAGTCAGGATGATCAAATGTTGCAAGGTAATTTACAAAGACTTGCTGAACATGCAGTCTTTTATAAAATAGATACAAGGCTGCAGAAATAATGTAATTTGCAGCATATACAACGGGAGGAATAATTTTGCAAAAAAAAAAAGATTCACAAAAGAGCAGCATTGCTCAGGGTTTTGTATGTGGCAACTGCAGAATTTGTTACTGTAGCCCACCTCTTGCTCAGGGGGTAAGGGTAGTCCTGGGGATCTTAAGATAAAGCAAAGAAAATATTAAAACTTAGAAAAGACAGGGAAAAACAGAAAAATGACCAGTGCAATAAAAGGGTCTAGAAGGGGCAGGGGAGGAAAAAACCTCAAGACTTAAGAAGGAGTGAGTGACACAAATAAAATAACTACTTAAGACCCTGTATAAAGACAAGTGAATACCAAAAGCCTCTTAACTAAAACTAAGGGGTATGTTTACTAAACTGTCTTAATGTTCCCGGCGTTAGCTCCAGTGATAATGTGAAGAATGCCATAAAAGGAGTGGGCGTTCCGGTCTTAAGGTAGCAATCGTGGGTTATCACGCAATAAAGTGCACTGCGCACATTATCGCGCGATAGAGGGAGCCGTGGCACGTTAATGCGCGTTAGCCTTAATTAGGCGCGCAGACCTGCAAACACAGCAACAGAGGTGTAGCACAATGGCTAATACATTGACTGATGAAACAGGGGTCATGCATTCAATCCCCCAGTGAGCTTAATGAATAAGGCTATCTGAGGTATTACCCTTTACTTTAAATCAGTGCAGTCTGAGGCATTTTCTTTTTTAATTTAAATTAGTGCTGCCAGCAAACACACCCTCACAGTGCCGTAACCTAAGGTGCCACATAAGGCACCCTATAAGGCACTCCAGAGGGCACATTATAAAGTGCACTGTCCGCTAAGGCACCTTATAATGTTCCCTATAGGGCGCCTTATAAGGCGCTTTATAGGGTGCCTTAAAGGTTACAGCACTCTGAGGGTGTGTTTTCTGGCAGCACTAATTTAAATTAAAAAAGGAAATGCCTCAGACAGCCCTATCAAATAACACCACTGTGGAATCAAACCCATGACCTCTGCCTCCACAGTCAGTGAAATAACCAGTGGGCTACATCTCTATAGCTATCAACAAACCCCTGGCTGGCTACAGAAGGACTGTAGGTCACCACACAAACTGTCTGCTGTGGTTACCAGGATAGGGTTAACCCAACCATACCCATGATGCACTGCACATGCAGATCAGCAGTCTACAGATGATCACAAGATGGGGTATGCACCCCCTCAGCACCTCGGCCTGGTAGGGGGAACTGACCGTGTGTGCTACTGGCACAGAGTTGCTACAGACCGTGACATTGTGCGGGTCCTGTGCTCACCCTGAGGGTGAGGTGGGGCGCTCAGCACCAGGTCCACAGCACCTGACTTGGCTGAGATAGGCTATGCTGCAGGTCCCCATCAGTGCCAGTGTGTGATAGGTAGTCCTTGCAAACACACCTAGGATACACCCATGTCCAACTGTATTTCCCAGTCACGTCTAGCCCTTGTGGACTATGATGCACCCAGAATAGTGCATATCTTGTGTGGGTGCCATGGTCACATGATTTATGTGATGGGGGTGCTTGGACCCATAGGCGAATTACGTAGCACCACCCAACCCACCCTCTGGGGCTCAGGATACGGGACAGGATCTCCCACCAACAGATAAACATTCTACATCCCTGCAATGGTGGCAGTAAAGGGGACCATCAAACCCAGTCCTGCTGGCGAACAGGTACCCTACAGCGCAGTCAATGCAGATCTGTATACATCCATAAGGCAATGGTAGACAGACAGTAGACCTGGAAATGCTCAGCTGCCCCCCACCACTATCTGACATTCTCCAGCAGCAAACACAGTGAGTCTCCAGCCATACACATACTAACTGCAGACAGCCTGCTAGCTAGTCTATAGTGCATGTTCCTGGAAGAGATGCGTGTACCCAAAACTGGGATGAGAGCACACACACCAAGCAGATAAGTCAGTGATTGGGTACCAAAACAGAGAACCCATAAATATCACTTGAGAGAATTACTATATAACACTATGGAGGAACCTAGCCATGCCGTGGTCACTGCTCAGTCAGAGTGAGAGTGACCTCCCAGCAGGACATGCTGTGGCCACCTTGTCCGTGCAGGTGGTGGCCGAGCACTACAATGTCCCAGCCATTGCCCTATGCCCGGTGAGGATGCATCCTGCCCAGGCCACCCTGTCCAGGCTATACCCACAGTACCTTGCTCCTCATTATGCACATTGGCAGGCTAACACTGGAAACAGTGCAAGCAGTGTGGGCTCAGTAAGGTGTAGGCAGCCACAACACACTGGATAGACAGACACACACTCCCACACCTATACCAGCATTGTGCAAATATAGAGGCTTTTGGCAGCCCTGGCCACCACACCAGTCCTGGGCACAGTGAAGGCATGGCTATGGTAGGCAATACTGTTGGGGTCACTCCCCGGGGTGGTAAACACTGTCAGAAACCAAACCTGAAACACACTCCACAGATATCAGAAAGGTTGCTATGATGCAGCTCTATCAGCAAATTGTGCTTAACTTAGGAATTGCTATCTGCCATTAATCATAGCAACCTTTTGATATTTATTTATTTATTTTATTTATTTATTTAACTTTCTTATATACCGCGCTCTTTACACCAGTGCGGTTCACATGAAACGAAACTATGCAGAGCAGGGGAATGAACTGCATTTACATTATAACAGGGAGTTATGTACATACGTTATATGTGTAACGTATTCCCAGGTTTAGGGTGGCATTGCTAAGGTATGCAAGTGCTAGTATTGGGAGATGCTGCTGCACGCAGGACCCAACAGCCTGACTCTCCATGAGGCTTTGGATAGTGGAGCCTGTGGGTGTGGGTGTTTATGCCCCTGTTGGCTGCTGCTCTAGGGCAGAGGTTCCCAACTCCGGTCCTGGTGGGCCAAACACTGTTTGGGTTTTCATGCTGTCCCTAATGAATATGCATGAGATACATTTGCATACCAAGGGGGTGGCGCATGCAAATGCAGCACAGGCATATTTATTAGAGACAGCATGAAACCTGAATGGTGTTTGGCCCTCCAGGACTGCAGTTGGGAAACTCTGCTCTAGGTATTGCACATGTTTATGGTGTCTGTGCTCTGTAGGGTAAAATATAGGCGTTTCAGGCATGTTTATGTTATCTGCAATAAAGGTTACGTCTTTATTACCACGGTTTAGTACTGGGTAATATATGGGGACTGGGTTGGCAAGAGCCACAGCTGGGACTTGAACTTGTGACCTTCTGCTCATGAACACACTGGCTGTGTGTACTGCACCACACTGTTGCCACAGGGACAGTTCATTCCCTCGGGATACCATGACTGTTCGTCAGACAGACCCTGTCTGTTGCAGTGCACGGCACCCACTTAAACGGGGCTAGGCCATGGTCTGCTGTAGGAAGATGCCACTACCCCCTCCACCACCAGCACCCCTCCGCCACCATGCTGCCATGCCATTATGCCGGTGGTGCTGGTGGTATGCAGTCCCAGGCCATCCAGTATGCCAGTAGGCAGCTGCCTATGGTGTGGGTTCTCGGGTAGGGGTGCCTACATGGACATGAGCGCTTCCCCCCCACACCGCCTGCCAATGTTCTGTGCCCTTGAGGGTACCTGCTGGGTACTATCCCCTGTGACACTGTGAGAAACAGACTCGTGCCCATGTTGGACCCTCATCAGTTGCTGTCTGGCTGCTCTACAGTTTCATCATTCCTATGTGTCACATAGGCATCTGCCTAGTCCGCACTGTGCCCCAGTTGCACCACAGCATGTGCCGCCTGCAGCCCTCTGTATCCCATTTCCAGCATCTGTACAGTTGCCCTTTCCTACATGCCCACCCTGCTGTTGCGGCACATGTGCACACCATAACAAGGTGATTGTATAGCCCTTAAAGAGGGAGGTAATGTATTCCAGATGGCGGGAGCGTAGAGTGTGAAGGCCCATAGGCGAGCATAATGCATGCTTTTGCAGATCTGGGGTGGCAGGTAGAGTAGGTTTTGAGTGCTCTGCCTTTGTGGTCTATCAGTATGGGGTGCGCTTAGTGTCTGGAGGTGTTCAGAAGTGAGACTATTCCAGACCTTGTGATCATGATGGTGAGGACTTTGTGTTTAATTCTGGCAGCTATGGGTAGCCAGTGGAGAGATTTCGTTATGGGTGTGATGTGGGAGTACCTGGGTGCTCTGCAGATAGTGCGGGACATGGTATTTTGCGCAAGCTGCAGGGGTAAGATGTTTTGTTTTGGGATTCCCTGGTACACAGCATTGCAGTAATCTAGAAGGGGGGTGAATTTAGCTTGCCATATGGGAGAAGAGGAGAGGAGACGTAAGTTTCATAGATTTCTGAGCTCGAAGTTGATTGTCTTGGTGGTGTTCCTGATGTGGGCTTGAAAAGTCAATTGATGATCCAGAGTGATGCCAAGACATTTTACTTGTGTTTTGACTTGGAGGTCAGTGTTATCAATTTTGACAGAAGTAGGGGATGCGAAGGCAGGGTCTCTGGTGATATAGAGAATTTCAGTTTTGCTGAAGTTGACTGCCAGGTTGCGGAGTTGGAGCCAGTCGACAATTTCACCAAAGCAGGCTGCAAGGTTGGTGTAGTCAGGTGCAATAGTGGAGAAAGGAACGTAAGTCATTATATCGTCAGCATAGATTTGATAGCTGACATTGAATCTCTGGATGACTGTGTACAGGGGCTGAATGTAGATGTTAAACAGAAGTAAGGAGAGTGCATATCCATAGGGCACCTCTTGAGGCAGATTATAGAGCGGCCAATTTTCACCTGTTGGATGCATCGCAAGAGGTACGAGCAGAACCATTTGAGGGGCCTCCCTTGAACTCCAATATTGTGAAGTTGGTTGAGAAGTGTTTGGTGGGATAATGTGACAAAGGCTAAGGAAATATCTAGAAAAAGCAGAATTAAGCCGCTGGAGGGTCTTTCCGTTCCGGTGATGAGTGTTGACATTAAGGAGGTCAGTAGGGTTTCAGTGCTGTGCGATGGGCAAAAGCCATGTTGGTGATTGTTGAGGGGTGCATATTAGTCGATGTGTTCTTGGAGATAGTCGGGACTGCTTTTTCTATGATTTTTGCAAGGAATGGTACACTGGCTATGGGTCTGTACGAGATGGGCAAGCTGGGGTCCAGGCTAGGTTTGTTTAAGAGTGGTCTGATGGAGGCTTGCTTTAGGGAGGGGGGAGGCTGGCCTAAGAGAAGGATGTTTGAAGGATGGTTGCTATGAATGGTTGGAGGTGTGCCCTTGTGGCTTTCACCACAGGGCAGGAGCCAGTGGGGAGGTGGTTGTGTTGATATATGTGATTATGGTCTTGAGTTCTTTGGGGGGAACATCTCTGAAGGAGATCTACTGATGTGCGTTGGTGGATGTTCCATCTGACGCAGGTATAGAGAGAGCAGTTAGGATGGAGCAGCTGTGCTTGGCTACCAGGAAGTCTGCCATATCCTGGGGACTCAGGGTGAGGTCCTGCTGTGGTTGGGTGGGGTCCCTGGTGAGGGACCTCACTAGATTGAAGAGCTCTCTGGGCTTGTTGAGGGCCCAGAGGAGGGTGTTATTGTAGTACTCTCATTTGCATCTGATGGTGTTGCTGCAGTACATTCTGAGTGAATCAAGGTACATGATCTTTAAGTCTGGGTTCTTAGATTTCCTCCACTTGCACTCTCTTAGCTCCGGTGTAGAGTACCAGGGTGCGCGATGCTACTTCTTTACAGGTGTGGAATGTGGGGGTGCAGTGCGGAAGGAAATGACAGAGTTCCAATTGTCAATTAGTAAAGCTAAGTTTGCTTTAGGTGGTACGTTCTTCAGGGCTGGGAGAGTTTTCTGAAGGAAGGTGTGTTCATCAAAGTCATTGGGGTATGTTTACTAAACAGCGGTAACGTTACATAACGCGCATTATGTAACATTAACGATCGTTAACGTTACATAACGCACGTTACGTAACGTTTTAACATTACATAACGCGTGTTACGTAACGTTAACGATCGTAGACGTTCCGTGGCGTGGTAAACACTGCAGAAGGTGGAGAGAGGGCGGAGAGAAGGGGTCAATGGGCAGAGTGTGGGCGGGGAGAGGAAGAATTGAATCCTAACGCAATTGAAAACTTGCCGTTAGATGCACATATGCAGGAGAGAGAAACCATTTACGTATCAGCAATGTACAGCCCAGGCAGGGAGCCCAAAAACTGTGATAGTAGTGCTCCATGTACAGCAATACCATAGTGCCAAAGTATGAATGGCCACTATGGCGATGGTGCAAATGGGCCATAGGGGGCCACAGGCGGGACATGTAGAATAGGCAGCTGGGGCACAGGGTGGACCAGGCGGGCGCCTAGGTGGCACATAGGAACATAGACACCGGAGATCAGCAAGACAGCAGTTAACCAAGACCAAACACAATCCACCAATATCTACCTGGTCCAACCTAGCCAATAGTCGCTAGGGCACAGACCTGACATTCCCCCAGCCATCCCGCCCCCATGTGGAGGGGACATAATAGTGGTAGGCAGTGATGGGGGGATGTGAGGATGTCCATGTATGCCCCCCCACCCCGGAACCCGCTCCCTAGGCGAGCACCTACCTACACAGTGGATGGCCTGGGACTGCGCACTACCAGCACTGACAGCAAATGGCCACGTCAGCTTGGCAGGGGGGCATGTGCCAGTACTGGAGGGGGCAGTGCCACCTCCCTGCAGTGGACCTAGGCCATGCTCTGCATCAGTACGTGGTGTGCAGTGCAACATAAAAGGTCTGGCTGAGGAAAAGTGCAGGTAGCCCCAGGGACTACCATGCATCTGTGGCAACAGTGTGGTGCAGTATACCCAGCCAGTGTGTCCAGGAGCAGAGGGTCACAGGTGCAAGTCCCAGCTGTGGTTCCTGCAGAGCATGTCCCTATATTTTACCCTACAATGCAGATACAACAGCAACATGTGCAAAGCCCAAAGCAGCGGCAAACAGGGGTGCAAACACCCACTCACACAGGCTCCACAATCCAATGATGCATGGAGCGGCAGGCTGGTGGCCCCAGCATTGGGATGATGTTATCACCAGAGCACTACTACTACCCCCTGCACAGTTTAGCAATGTCGGCACTGTGATCAGGACTAGTGTGGCGGGCAGGGCTGCCAACCACCCCTATCTTTGTATAATGCTGCAAAAAGAGTGAGCGTGTTTGTATGTCTATCCATTGTTCTGTGACTGCCCACACTTCACTGGGCCCAAATGTCCCACTGTTACCAGCGTTAGCCTGATTAGATGCATAATGAGGAGCAAGGTATTCTGGGTATGGCCCGGACAGGGCAGATTGGCCAGGATGCATCTTCACAGGGTGTGGGGCAATGGCTAGGACACTGTAGTGCCTGACCACCACCTGCATGGACAGGGTGGCCACAGCATGGCATGCTGGGAGGGCACTCACTCTGAACGAGCAGTGACCATGGCAGGCCTAGGTTCCCACATAGCGCTCGACACTATTTGTCTCTAGTGATATATTTGTGTTCCCCAGTGCTGGGGTCCCAATCACTGAGAAGCCTGCTTGCTGCACATTGTTCCTGGTGGACTGTCTGCAGTTAGACTGTGCATGGTCAGAACACCTTTAAGGTACAGTCTGACTGTGCTGTCTGCTGGTGACTGGCAGACAGTGGTGGGAGGCACTTGGGGTTTCCAGACCTAACCCCAGCATTGCTGCTGGTCTGCCACTGTCCCAGTCATAGGTATGTCTCTGGCCCACCAACCCTAGCAGGCTGTCTCGTACTAACAGGATGAAGGTTGCTTCCGGGGGCCCTGTTCTTTACCTACAAAAGGTTGATGTGGGCCCTTTGGGGTATGTAGTGTATACCACTGTGAACTATACAGCCACTGCTACACACACCTCATGCAATTCTAGGAACCACTCTGCCCTGATAACAGCTGCCCATGTCAACCAGACTCTCACACAGGGTACACACTAATCTGGCTGGTGTCTGGCCCCACAGGGCCATATGTGACTGCAGGATACAGATGAACACCAAATTACCTTCGGCTGCACTGCACAGAACACTTGTCACACACTGGTAGTGATGGGGATGTACAGTAGGACCTATCTCTAGCACCACATATACTGTGGACCTAGTGCTGGGCACCCATCCTATCCCTCAGGGTGACCACAGAACCTGCACAATGGCATGGTCTGTAGCTACTCTGTGCCAGTATCACACACTGTCAGTTCGTCTTTCCCAGTTGAGGTACCGGAGAGGTGCAGACCCCATTTGGTGATCAGCTGTAGACAGCTATTCAGCATGTGCATTGCATCATGGGTACTGCTGTGACATACACCATGGAGGTATAGCCTACTGGTTAATACATTGCCATTCTTGGCAGTGTTCATTGGTTCAGTTCTTCATTGCTCCCTCCTCTCATGCCTGTCCTACTCAAATAGTGTGCATGCCTGTAGAGGTCATATTTTTGCAGATCTGCGCTTCCAGCCCATAATACCCTCGCCACAATTGCCAACATTCCCTCGGTCCGTCTATCTGCGTCTGTCAGCTGTGTAGAGTCCGGTCTGCCTGTGCAGGCTGCCAGCCCATGTCCTGCACTGCTACCCTTTCCTGCATTGCGCCTTATCGTGCTTGCCTCGCCTGTGCCTGATCTGCATGGCACCACCACCACTCCACACCTTACAGGGCACCTTACTAGGCACCTTACAGGGCACCTTATAAGGCACCTTACATGGCACCTTACAAAGTGCCTTGCAAGGCGCTTTACAAGGAACCTTGTAATGCTCGTTATTCTAAGGCACCTTGTAACGCACGTTCTCTGTCAGCTTGCTGTAACGATGCATCACCCAGGCCTTTATATGGGCATCTCTACCTTTACCGCGGAACCTACCGCGAATGACATTACCGCAGTTTAGTAAACATACCCCATTGAATCTTTTTTTTTTTACTATTCCCTCTCATCAATAAGTAATTGGAATATAAACCAAGAACCAGGTCCTCTCAATTGCTGGTCCTGTAGTTTTGAATTACCTACTTCCAAATTCGTGAAGAGATTGATCTACTGCTATTTTCCCAAGCTATTAGGACTTAGCGTGATTCTTGTTTTCATTGATAATCTTGCTGATAAATGCATATGTTTGTGAAGTTTTGTCTTGATGTTATTTGTTTTTTAATTATTTCTAAATGTTCTGCTCTAATCTGCTCGGAATGTAAGATGTAGCAGACTATGAGGCCCCAATATTCAAAGGGGTTTATCCAGTCAGCAGGATCTGCTAACCAGATAAACCCCACAGAGAGGTGCTACCCATCCAGTGCTGCTAAATAGACCCTCTAACCGCCATGACATGTCCAGTTAGTGCAGTGGGGGGTCCAGAGGCAAGAGCGGTGAAAGCAGTCCCAGCACTTATCCAGTTAGTGGCAATTTTCAATCCACTAACTGGATAACAGCCCGCACAAATTTAGGTCACCTGAATAGCTGTCTGTGTGGTTCAGCTATGCAGAGATCAGCTGAATATTGTCACTGTCCAGATAGCCGCACCCGCCAGTGCTGAACCCAGAGGATTTCACTGCTGAATATCGGGTTTCACTTTTGCCCATAATGGCCAGGCGCTTTAAAAATGCTGATCACTGACTTCCGGTGACGTCAGCGGGGCTAATGGCGGCGTGAGTCAGTCCGTGCCACCAAAGCCTGTATTAAGGGGGAATTACTACCCCCAAGAGGTGGAATAAGCTTGCCCCAAAGCGAGAGTAAGGAAGGGGAAGAGCCCCGGGCCGCGCTGTTACAGCGGCGAAGCTTTCTGACACGCCGGAGAGCCGGGACGCAAGGCGCTGTCGGCCGTGCGAGAGGTCCCGCTAATCGCGTGGTTGCAGTTGGAGTGGGGCAGCGGCGACCTACCCGACGTGCAGGGGAGCGGCAGAGGCTCTGTGCCCAGAAGAATTGACACTCCGTCGCCCCAAGAGTTGTTCCCCCCCCCCACCGAGTTTGGAGGTGGCAGGAAACGGAGCTCCGGGGAGAAACTGAGCACGGGGGTGAAAGGAGAAATTCCACAGCGGAGCCCCCCCCCCCCCGCAGCAGTAGCTACGCGGGGACGGAGTGGAGGAGACAAAACGAGCCAGCAGCAGGAGGCAGATAGTAGCAGCGGCAGGGCCCGAAGAGCTGGGTGCCACAGCTGACCCTGAAGGGGAGGCTGGTGGAAAGTGTGGCTGGAAGCAGTGCCTGGCTTGAGGAGGCCAGCTGAGACCCGAAATGAGCTGGTATTGCATCCTTCAACCCGGAGAGCAGAGCCGGAGAGCAGCCAGGAGGGCTGTGCCTGAGGGCAGTATCACTGACCGACACGACATCTGGAGAGCCGGGGGCCGCTTCTGGGGACAGCCACGAGCGGTGTGAGCCAACAATAAGGTGAGAGGCTCGGTGAAGAGGCGGGCCCGGGCAAGTGGTCACGGAGAGAGGTCTGCGGGGAGCCTGGAGGTAGACGGTGGTTCCAGAGCAGAGTAGTAGCCCAGCGGAGTCGGCTGCGGGTGCCCCTCCCCTCAGGGGTGAAGCCTGGCGGAGGCTCCCTTTGCAGGCCGGGGACTCTAGTGAAGTGCAAAGCCTCCCCCCACATAAGGATGGAGAAAGCTAAGGGGGTTGTAGCAGCACGGAAAAAACTGGCTGATTTCCGCTCCCCGTATGCGACAGCTAAAGGTGGAAAAGAGGGGGAGAAAGAGAGCCGAACGCCGGTAGGAGACCCCCAAAGAGCAGGGAGAGGAGATGGAAAGCGGAGCTGGACTTGGAGACCTGTCCCATTTAAAAGCGTGGCTCACTGAAATGAAAGATGAGATTAAAACAGAAATTAGCGGAGTAAAACACGAACTGAAAGAGTCTATACAGTCATTGCAACAAGATATTGTGGACATTGGCAATAGAGTGGAGGAGCTGGAACTCCAGATGGAACAGCAAGGGGAGGAAATAGTGGACCTACAGCAGCGCTGGGGGACACTCCAGCAGACCCAGGTGGATCAGCAGATGAAGCTAGAGGACCTGGAAGACAGGTCACGGAGATGTAACCTAAGGATCCGGGGGATTCCGGAGGAGCCTCAGTACCGGAACTGTGAAGCTGTTCTGCTGAAGGTGTTCAATTCTTTGCTGCTGGCCGCGGACCTGCAGGGGGAGATACAGATGGACCCATCTCAAATTGAGCGAGCTCATCGAGGCTTGGGGCCAATACGAGAGAATAAGCCCAAGGATATAGTGGTGTGCCTACGGTCGTTCAAGATAAAAGAAGGATTACTACAAGCGGCGCGGAAAGTATGACAGATCACGGGGGTGGAGCATCCTTTGGAGCTATTTCAAGACCTCTCTGCAGGAACGCTGCAACGTCGGCGTAGCATGAAGGCGGTGACAGCGTACTTGAGAAAAGAGGACATTAGATATAAATGGCTGTTTCCCTTTGGGCTGCTGGTTACCTGCAGGGGGAAGTCGCGGAGAGTGCAGACCAGCGAGGAGGCCTGGTCTGTCCTTCGCGAGTTCGGGCTGCCAAACATACCAGAAGGGGGGCGACCCCAGGCAGGAGATCTGGCTGCGGCCGCGAAGCCCTCAAGCTCGCAGAGGAACTTTCAGAGATGGCACAGAACCCCTGCGGCCGGGAAGAGGACGGCGCGGCTGAACAGAGAAAGTCCAGGAAAACCAACAACGGAGCAGGATGCAGGCTGAATATGTGGACTTTGCATGAGTACAGTTTATCCAGTGGGGTTTCACTGTAATGGTAATTTGAAGTTGCAAATGGCTGGGGGATGGAAGGAGGGATTAGAATGCACGGGAGGAGGGGTGAGGGGAGGTCGGTAGGGGGGGTTTAGGAAGACACGGGGCAAGAAGGGAGGGGGTAGTGATGGGAGAGGGGGGGAAGGGGGAGGTAAACAGGCAAGGCCCGTTAACTGGTCACTAGTATGGAAGACGATTCTCTCTTAATGAGAGGGGGGATGGTTGGGGGGGTTGGAGGGGAAGGGGGGTGGGGGGGCCTGGAAAGCGGGTAGGGAAGGGGGGAGAGTGGCAGACTGGGTGAGCTTAAAATAGTTACTTTAAATGTAAAGGGGCTTAACTCACCTTTTAAGCGACAACAACTTTATTCAGAGCTATCTCGCCAGAAGGCGGATATAGTCATGCTCCAAGAAACACATTTGACAAGGGCCACCGAGTACTTGGTTAAGCACAAAGGGTATGGGGTCTGTATGTACGCTTCTAACATCTTGGAGAAGAAGAAGGGAGGGGTTGCTATACTATTTGCATCACGATTAAAGCTTCAGGTGCAGATGGTGGTTAGGGACAGAGGGGGGAGGTATGTGCTGGTTCGGGTAAAAGTGGGGAATATATGGTACTGTGTAGTGAATGTGTATGCACCCACAGGGGGGCAGAGTGAATTCTGGACAAAACTGAATGGGGAGTTGGGGAAACAGGGGGACGGGATTCTCATTTGCGGGGGTGATTTCAACCTAACGTGGAACCCATCCAGGGATGCTACAGGACCACGGGAAGGAAAGCGGGGGGATCGAAAGCGCTATCGTAATTTCGTGACACAGCATTGTTTGGTAGACGCGTGGAGATTGCACCACCCAGGGCGGAGACAATTTTCCTATTACTCGCCGGTACATGGGTCTTACTCCCGTATCGATGCTATATGGGTGTCCAAAGAGGTGGGGGGGAAAATAAGGGATGCGGACATGGAGTCCATTACATGGTCCGACCACGCACCGGTGGTGGTCTGGCTGCAAGTGGCAGATGAAGGGAAGGGGAATCGGTTCTGGAGACTCAACGAGTCCCTCTTGGAGGAGGAGCGAGTCCGAGCCGAAGTGGAGAAAGGTACGCGGGAGTACTTTCGATTCAATGATAATGGGGAGGCCACCTGGGGGGGTATTTGGGATGGGTACAAGGCGGTGGTCAGAGGTATATTAATTAAATGGGGGGCGCGGAAAAAGAGGGAAAGGGAGGAGAAAGAACGGCTCCTAAGGGAACTGTTATTGGAACTGGAAGAATTAGACGGACGCGGGAGTGGAGGAATCTATAGGGGACAGGTTTTGGCGGCGAGAGCGCAACTCAATGAGTTGCAGGCGGACAGGATTAAATATCAGATGCAGCTTCTGCGGCAGGAGGTATTTGAGGGGGGGAACAAGGCCGGGCGGTACTTGGCCCAGAGGTTGAAGCAACAGAAGCTTCGCTCCCACATAGTAGGGGTACGGCAGAGGGGTGGGACACTGGTCACTAAAGATGGGGAGATTCGGGAGGCATTCAAGGATTATTACCGGGAGTTGTATACAGCGAAAGACCTGCATCCAGCTGAGAGGGGGGCAAATTACCTGGCTTCTATGGTGCTGCCTAAATTGGGTAGGAGCGACCAAGAGGATATGAATAAACCTATTGGACCAGACGAAGTGGAGCGGGCGATCCAACAGTTACACTTGGCGAAAGCTCCTGGGCTAGACGGGTTAACTGCCCGGTTTTATAGGACTTTCGGTGGTCTATTGATCGGGCCTCTGGTGAAATTATTCAACCAACCACGGGAGGGTGGGAAGTTAGCGGACACTATGGGCTGGGCGGGTATTACGGTGCTTCACAAAGAAGGGAAGGACCCGCGGGAGTGCGCCTCCTACAGGCCGATCTCTTTGCTCAATCTGGATGCCAAGCTCCTAGCCAAGATCCTTGCTACAAGGTTGAATAAAGTCATCGGGAAATTGATTCACCAAGATCAGGCGGGGTTTATTCCCGGGAGGCAGGTTGCCGATAATATTAGGAAGATTCTCAATATTATTTGGGCTAGTGAGCGGAGAGGGGAGGAGGCGCTCTTGCTATCGCTGGACGCGGAAAAGGCTTTCGACCAAGTGGCCTGGCCTTTCCTCTTTCAGGTGCTTGAGAAGGTGGGGCTGGGGAGCGAGTTTCTAGCATGGGTTAAGGGGCTGTACGCGCACCCTAAAGCTTGCATGCGGGTAAATGGGGCTCACTCGGAGTTTTTCGACCAAGGGCGGGGAACACGGCAGGGCTGCCCTCTGTCCCCATTGCTGTTTGCGTTAACTATGGAGCCCCTGGCGCAGCAGATAAGGGATAGGGCGGATATTTCGGGAATTACTGTGGGGAGAAGTGCCTATAAAATTTCGTTGTTTGCGGACGATATTATCTTAAGCTTAGCCCGCCCTCGAGTGAGTCTGCCCATAGTGAAATGGGAGCTGGAAGAGTATGGTAAAGTTTCGGGGTTTACGATTAATCAGTCCAAATCGGAAATTTTGAATTTGACGGTCCCCGGTGGGCTAGCTAATACGTTGGCTAAGAAGTATCCCTTTAAGTGGGCCCGGGGTAGTATTCGGTACCTCGGCATTTGGATAAGCAATAAAATCGATGAGTTGTACAATCTAAATTATAAGAGGGTGTTGGGGAAGACTGAGGGTTGGCTGGATGGGTGGGGACGGGGCTACTTGTCTTGGTTTGGGCGTATCGCAATGGTAAAAATGATGCTGGTGCCCCGATTGTTGTTCTTATTTCAGACACTCCCGATTTGGGTCCCTCTACATAGTTTAAAACGGATACAGCGGATGATTAATAGGTTTATCTGGATGCAGAAGCGTCCTAGGATAGCAATGCAGGTTTTGCAATGGTCCAGAGGGGAGGGGGGGTTGGGGGTACCTAATATACGCAAATATTATGAGGCAGCGCAATTGAAAGCGCTGTATGAGTGGCAGAGGGAAACATCTAAAGCATGGGTTCAAATGGAGTATGAGTTGGTCGGGGGCAAGGACCTCGAAAGAGCGATATGGCGGGGGTCTAAGGGATTGGACCAGCATGCTATGAGTCCCATGATAGCGAACAGCTTGAGAATTTGGAAACGCAACAAATCTCAACTTGTTCCGGATAAGGGATATATTCTGGGAATGACTATTGAGGCATGCTTTGAGTGGGGACAAGGCCCAGGCGAACGAGTGTTACGTAGATGGGCCAGAACCGGGCTAACGCATGTCCAACAGGTTATCCATCCCCAGGGGGTTTACCCGTTTGAAGGCCTTCGGGACCTTTATAAGCTGAAAGGGAGTGATCATTTTGCTTATCTACAGCTGAGGAGTTTTCTGAGGCAATCAAAGGTATGGAAGGATCTCTGGAACAACAGGGGCTGGTTTGAGGTTATATGTAATGGCCAGGGGGGGAAAAAGGGGGTTTTGTCCAGAATTTACAAAGGCCTACTGGGGGCTGGAGAGTGTAAGCCCCGATATATGGTGCAATGGGAGGAGGATCTGGGGGTGTGTTGGGATGGGGAGCGCTGGGTGAAGCTCATACAGACGATTGCTTCTGTGTCAATAGCGACACAAATCAAGGAAAATGCTTATAAAGTGTTATATAGATGGTATTGGACGCCAGTGCGTCGCTTTAGGGCAGGGAAGGGACGAGATGACTTATGTTGGCGAGGATGTGCTGAACGAGGGGACTGGATGCATATGTGGTGGAAGTGTGACAGGTTACAAGTTTATTGGGGGCAGGTTTGGGAGGCGATCCACGGTATGACCGGGCAGAAACTCCACGGGAGTCCGCAGCGTGTTTGCTGCATCAATTTGACGAAGGACTCTCGAGACGGGAGGAGGGGGTTCTGCATCATTGTATAGCCGCAGCTCGCTGTGAGATAGCCCAGCACTGGGGGGGGCAGAGTATACCTCAGGTGGCAGGTTTTGTGCGGAGAGTGGCTGAGATGAGTTTGATGTATAAATTAACGGAGCTGCGGCGGGGGAAGTGAGGGAAAAGTGCGGTATATTGGCAGAAGGTCTGGAGATGGATGGAGGGCTGGAAGGGGAGGGGGAGGGAGGGGGTGTAGGGAGCAGGATGACCGTACTAGTGGAAGTGGGGCTTGGATGCATGGCGAGTGGTGGTGAGTGGAAGGAGGGGCTCTGGAGACAATGAAGGGATGGGCGGGGAAGGGAAGGGGGTGGGGGGAGGGGTGGAAGGGTTAGGTGGTTAGTTAGTTTCTCACATTCGGAAGGGACGAGCGGGTCGGGTGGGTAGGTAGAAGGGGTAGGCCTATATGCACTGTTGTATGAAAAAAAATTGGGATTGCTGACAGGATTGATTTCTTGTTGTTTGTTGGTTGATTATATTGTTATTAATGGTTTTCCTTTGGTTTGCATTTGTATTTTTCTTATAAAATCTCAATAAAAGTTTTAAATGGAAAAAAAAAATGCTGATCACTGCAGGCTGAATAATCGGGCCCTAAATATTTTAAGTATATACATTTAAAAAAGGAAAAGGCAGAGGGCTGGAATGGCACTCCTACAGTGAGTCCTTGGTACTTCTGTTCCTGGGATTTTCTCTTAGTGGCTCTTTCCAACCTAGATTCCTCATGGATGTTTTCCTCCTCCTTTTCTCCCCTTAGCAAACATCTCCTACCTCAAGTCTAGCCAACTTAGGGTAACTGCTCCCCCCTGAGCTATATGGCCTTGCTGGCCGTCAGGAAGGCTGTTCCCATGCCCAGGTTTCTTTCTGAGCCCCTCCTTGGCTGTCACAGCCCCTCTCTTTCTGTTGGACTCCTGTGGAAGAAGACAGGAAAATCCCCAACACAAGCCTCTTATACTTCTGTGACTTGGGAGTCACTAAGCCCTTGTTTAAAGTATTGCAATAGATATGCTTAGCGGAGGACAAGTAAGTTAACATTCATTCACCTAGAAATTTTCCATAAGAGCAAGTGGTAAGCCCAAGCCATAGGAGGGGCTGGGAGGTTACTTTTGGGATTAGATATAGCCTTGGAGGGACATTTTACATTTTACATAGGACGTACTGGGCATCCTGAGGACATCCAAAGGGGGATGCCCAGAAAAGAAATGCAATTACGCAACCAGGCCTGAGGATGCTCTAACTGATTTTAAATTAGAAGGGTGGATGTCTGGCAAAATGGATGCCCAGCCGGACAAGGCAGCCATACATCCAGCCCATGCATAATACAGCAGTGAGGATGTCCAAGGATAGATGGGCACCAGATCATCCAGGCAGCAGCAATGATAGGCCAGCACATACAGTTACATAACATCAGAGCATAAGGATGAGTGGAGAAGGTAGCAGCATGGCCGGGAAGCTCCCGAACTTTCAGACCAAAACCCTTTTCCACTTTGTCTTCACAAGCGAGGAGACGCTGTATTCCCCTCTCATGGCATACATACAGACTGCAAAGAGATGCAAGCTGCCTAGTGTGAGAGCTGCATGATATTCCACCAGTAAGTGCTGCTGAGAAGACAAGGCTTCAGCATCGACCGAGACATGAGGGTTGCATGGGCAGGAGTCGGTATTGGCAGGTCAGCATTTGGCAGGCCAGGGCAGCAGGGCTGGGAGGGGCACACATTGGGGGGCAAGTGAAAGCACAGCCTTACAGGGTAGGGCACCCGGCTGCTGCTTGGGGCCAGCAAAGAATTGGAATGACTGAGGCGAACACAGATGTATGGCGCTGATGGGTGATGCAGTCACAGCTGGCGATAGAGATATTAATCCTCACATGTCCATCTGCAGGTGCTACAGGATCAGAAGATCAATGCACAGCCCAAGATGCCCCAGCCCAGGAAGAAGCAGTGCCCAAGGGCCCCATGACACCCACAGGAGAGGAGGTGGAAGGCCAGGCATTGGAAAGGCAAGCTGAAGGGGAACCCAGCAGCAGCAGCAGTGGCAGTGGCAGTGGGAAGTTCATGATGGACATGTCACAGGTGGAGGAAGATGAGGCGCTGGCCAAGATCCTCATGGAGCCACTCATGCTGTGGCTGCGGTACAATGGCCAACTAGACCAGCAAGGAGGGCTGGCCATCCTTGCATATGTAGCCAGACAGAAAAGCACTACAAAGTGGAACATAAGAGGGAGAGCACCCAAACCCCGTCTAACCCGCACTCGCAGCTGGGACGTCCATGATGTTGATTCCATAAACTTCAGTGGGACATCCAAGATAGGAGGACACCCAAGCAAAAGTTTCAAACTATATTACAAGTAATTACACTCTTGTTTCTCCTCTCTGTCTGCTTCTCTCTCTGTCTCTCTCTGTCCCTGCTGGAAAATTATTCCAAGCAGTTTTTACTCTTTTCATCTCCTTACTATCCTCCTGCACTATCTTCTTTCAGTGTACCTTTCAGATGGTGGCTGCTGAATGGTGCAGGTCCCTAATACTGTATGTTCCTTACTACCTTTCCTCTCTTATCTCATTCTATCCAGAATTCCCCACATAGAAAGGTTCCACAGACCTTTGGTAGAAGGTTCTATGTGCCTGTCTTCTATCTCATCTGCGCTATTTTTTAAGATGTTAATAGTTCACTGTTATATTTCCGTTATTCTTAATCACATTGCTAACCAGGTTGTATGACTCCATTTACTGATTTTACCCTGTTATCCAAGTTTTATTCCCCTGTTTACTGTAACTCAGACGCTGCTTATGGTGCTGAATTTTTGTTCGATGTAAACCGCGCTGATGACAAAGAGTGCGGTATATAAGAGATGTAAAATAAATAAAATAAATAAATAAATAAATATGGTCCTCCTCGGGAACTCCCCTCCTCTGGCAGATCCTTTTTATCTGTCACTGTCAACTCCAGACTTCATTCATTCAATCTTGCTTTTCCACATGCCTGGAACAAACTATCTGAGTCAGTATATCTGGCTCCTTCTCTAGCCCTATTCAAATCCAGGCTAAAAGACCACCTCTTCAAGGTTGTTTTTGGATCCTGATGCTCCTCACTTCCTTGTTCACTACTTTTCTGTATTTTACCATACTCTAGTCCCACGTTTTGTGATGTTCTTCGTCTTGATTAGATTGTAAGTTCTGATGAGCAAGGATTGTGTCTTATATCTATATGTACAGCACTGTGTATGCCTTGTAGCGCTATACAAAAAGGGGACTGTTGTAGTGGTTGATATGGAAGGACAGACTGGATAGGCCATGTGGCCTTTTTCTGTCGTCATGTTTCTATGTTACAAATGATAAGAAGTAGTAGTAGTAGCACTGTACTCTAGTGGCTCCTAGCACTGGTGTCAGTTGGGTAATGAGATGTTCTGTTGCCTCCTATCCTCTTTGGTTATTCAGTGCAATATTGCCAGATGATCTCAAAAATGTCTTGCCCAAAGTGGGTTAAAAAAATAGCCCAAAACAGTAACCCATCCTTGGCCTTGCCCACTCGTTTCCCGCCTTCCCACACAACTCTGACCTCCCCTTCCCTTATTGGCTAGAGTCTAGCAGTCAATCACTCCCACCCTGCTACATTTCATTGGCCAGCTCCCAATGTGCTGCTTTGGGATCTGACTAATGAGATGCAGCCAAGGGCTGTGACCCTCTCTGAAGTAGGAGTCTGTCTTTTTTCAGGGGAGGGTTGCTCTTTTATTCCATGGTTTTCTTGCTCAAAGCAATGTGGGCAAATGGCCCAAAACCTTGCGACCCACAAATTTTTCACAAGGCCCGGGTAAACAAGTCACCCAATTGGGCAGGAGAACCACAAAAATGGCAACATTGTTTCAATGGCTCTCAGATGTTATATGTCTGGATCCTTCTCCTGTCCACTGATAGAGCTGCTCCTCTCCTCCTCCTCAGGTGTGGGGTGTGCTGGCAGTGCTTGCGCAGGCAAAGTGAATATTGGGTGCATTGCTTAAGTGACCTGTGTCATCCTCCAACCCCTCTGCTCCCTCCTGATGCAGTACCTAACCAAGTAGATCCATCTTGTAGCTGCAGTGGCTGTGGAGCCAAAGACCCCTCCCCACCTAAGGATAGACTCCTACTCTAACTCTATGGTGCCATGACTGGTGAACTCAAGGATGAGCACAAATTATATAGTGGTTGAATTTTTTTCCCTCCCAGAGGAGTCTCCTTCCAGGATGATGACACTGAGTAAGAATAACCTCCCCTGTTCTGGAAAATTACCAGAACATTTACAAGTCAGATTGTAGTAATTTCGTAGGACAACTGGAGGTCATTGTTTCTTAAAGGAACAGAACCTAAGCAATCTCTACATGTGTATCAATTGATTTAAGAAAGGAAACCTATGGTGGGGGGAAGAAGAGAAAATCACATGCACTTCCATTACTGAGCCCTTCCCAAGGACAAAATGGGCATCCTCAGGGGTCCTATGAAATTTGACCATAGTGAGAACTCAATTATATGAAAGATTTCTGGCTCCCTCACCTTTCTCCCCCTCCCCTCCCCCTCCTTCCCTGTTCACTCAGATTCCTTCATTTTCATGTTTCCCTTTTCTCACCAGATTTCCACATCCTCCCTGAGTTGTTTTTCCCTCACTCTCTTCCCACTCCTCCCCTATCTTTTTGTCCCCATTGTCTGGCTGTAGCAACAACAGGCCAGCAGCACCAAAATATAAGAAACACGCAGTCCTGGCTTTGCAATTATTCCACCCATTCCCTTATGTGTGTGTTATCTCCAGAGACAAACAGGTCTTTGAACCTGAACCAGAACTCCAAATTTACCTTGAAAGGCTCACCACTAGAAATGTTCCATTATCCCAGTGACCCAGTAGATGCCTCATTCATCTTCTTGATTGTTCTGCCAGTGTTAATTTACCATATTTCAAAACTACTGAAGGGGAGGACAGAAGATTCAGGGGGAGACTAGCGAGAAGAAGGTTGTAATAGTCAAGATGGGAGGTGACTAGAGAGTGGATAAGGGACTTAGTAGGGTGTTCAGAAAGGAAGCAACAGATTTTAGCTATCTGTTGGATGTGTGCAGAGAAAGAGAGAATAGAGTCACAGATGACCCCAAGGTTGCAAGCTGAGGAAACAGGGAGGAGTATAGTGTTGTCCACGGGAACAGAGAAGGGAAGACGTGGGGAGGTGGGTTTAGGGGAAAAGATAAGGAGCTCAGTTTTAGCTATGTTCAATTTCAGACAGCAGTGAGAAATTGGAGTTGCCAACCAGCTGCTATTCAGACGGCCCGGCCGGTTTTTATATGGCCAGGCCAGCTGCTGGCAGAGAGTTAAACCGGCCATCGAAAAGGTGGTTTTTTGCTCTGGCCATGGGACTGGGAGCGGCCAAAGAAGAAAACCAGCTTTTCATCTCTCTCCTTGTTCCCCCTGTAGCCTCACACTCTCCTCCAATCTAGCTGCGGCGCCTGTATCTTACAGAGCCGTGGCTGTGATAGTGATAACAATTTAAAATAAAACCAAAATCTGTGTGGAGCCTTCCGGCCTCTGTTATGTAACCCCTCCTGCTGTGTCCAACTCCATCTAGTGTAACATCCTTTTGAGGGCGGGATGCAACAGCAGGGCTTACATAACAGATTCCAGAAGGCTCTACACCGGCTTTGGTTTAATTTTAAATTATTATCGCTATCGCAGCCACAGCTCTGTAAGATGCAGGAACCACGGCTGCCAGGTTAAGGAGGTGGCGGGAAGGGAGCTGACACAGGGGAAAGGAGGGGGCTGGAAGGGAGCTAACACTGGGGGAAAAGAGATGACTGGAAGGGAGCTAGCAGAGGGGGGAAGGAGTGGGCTGGAAGGGAGCTGACACTGGGGAGTGGGAAGGAGGTGGCAGGAAAGGAGCTCACATTGGGGGAAGGTAGGGGCTGGAAGGAAGCTGACATAGGGGGAAGAAAGGAGCTGCAAGGGAGTTGATACAGGGGAAAGGAGATGGCTGAAAGGGAGCTGACGGGGGAAGGAGGGGGCTGGAAGGGAGCTAACACGGGGGGAAGGAGGTGGGAGGAAAGGAGCTAACATGGGAGGAAGGAGGTGGCAGGAAGAGAGCTGATGGGGGAAGCAGGTGTCAGGAAGGGAGCTGACACAGGAGAAGGTGGGGACTGGAAGGGATCTGACATGGGGGAAGGAGGTGGCTGAAAGGAATATGACAGAGGGGGGAAGGAGGGGGCTGGAAGGGAGCTGATACCTGGGGATGGCACTGGAGAGGGACTGGAAGGGTGATGACACTAGGGAAGGGAAGAGGGGGATGGAAGGGAGATGACACCTGGGGATGGTACTGGAGGGGGACTGGAAGGGAGCTGAAACATGGGGATGGAACTGGTAGATGGCTGGGTAATGGGGGGGGCTGAAAGGAAGGGGCACTGGGACTGGAAGGGAGATGACATGTGGGGATGGCACTGGAAGGGGGATGGACAGAGTGTAGGGTGACTGGAAGGAGCTGACACAGGAAGGTGGCACAGACTGGAAGTGAGCTGATACCTGGGATGGTATTTGGACTACAAGGGGTTGGACAGTGAGGAAGGAGGGGGACTGGAAGGGAATGGATACCAGTGGCAGTCCTGGGAATGCAAGGGGGTTGACATTAGAAGGAACTGGGAGGGGAGGACTGGAAAGAGGGCTGATACTGGGGAGGGTTACTGGGACTGAAAACAGGCTGATGGAAGGAAGTGAAGAAAACAAAAGAAGAGACAAGAAATGGCAGATGGACTATAAACCATAGAAAGCACAGTTACTTACCTGTAACAGGTGATCTCTGGGAACAGCAGGAATTAGTCCTCACATATGGGTACGTCGGAACCGACGGAGCCTGCGCGGGAAAGCTCCCCAGCTTCCTAGAATGGAAGCTTTTGGGACCTCCCACTGCACATGCGCGCTGCCTTCCCGCCTTCCTGAACAGCTCTCCTCAGTTTCGAGTTTATAGCTGAGACAATAGAGAGAGGACAGGAAGACAGATAGATAGAAGATACAACTCCTAGGGGAGGTGGGTGGGTTGTGAGGACTAATTCCTGCTGTTCCCAGAGATCACCTGTTACAGGTAAGTAACTGTGCTATCTCCAGGAACAAGCAGGAATAAGTCCTCACATATGGGGACTCCCTAGCTGAGATGCCTGGGAGATCCCCCTCCAAGGGTTCGCCATCTTCGTATGGATCTCAGGCATCCATCCTGGGAAGGTGGGCAGGAGTTGTCTAAGAATGGAACAGGTGTTTGAGGACAGCCTGGCCAAACAAGGCATCCCGGCGGGAGTCCTTGTCCAAACAGTAATGGGCTGTAAAGGTATGAACCGAGGCCCAGGTAGCGGCTCGACAGATCTGATCAATAGAAACAGAGTGCAGATGAGCCATAGAAGTTGCCATGGCTCTCACATTGTGAGCTGTGACATGGCCTTCCAGAGAAATGTTTTTACTCTGGTAAGCAAAGGAAATACACTGAGCAATCCAATTGGAAAGTGTACGCTTGGAGACTGGAAGTCCCAAATGTGAAGGATCAAAAGCCACGAAAAGTTGAGAAGACTTTCGATGTGGCTGAGTCCTATTAAGGTAAAAGGCTAGAGCTCTTTTACAATCCAGAGTATGAAGGTTCCTCTCTGCACTGGATGCATGAGGAGCCGGAAAAAAGACAGGTAGATATACCTCTTGATTAAGATGAAAAGGCGAGACCACTTTGGGCATAAAGTGGGGATTCGTCCTAAGGACCACCTTGTCATGATGAAATCTTGTATAAGGTGGATTAGCCACTAGAGCCTGCAGTTCGCTGATGCGGCGAGCGGAAGTGACTGCAATTAGGAATAGTACCTTCCAGGAAAGAAATTTCAAGGAGGTAGAAAATAACGGCTCAAAAGGTGGCTTCATAAGCTGACCAAGCACTAGATTCAAATCCCATGCGACCGGGGGGGGACTGATGGGAGGTTTAGTGAGAGTCAGGCCTCTCATGAATCTTGCAACAAGAGGATGAGAGGAGATAGGTTGTCCATTTATAGGTTTCAGGGATGCTGAAATAGCACTTAAATGGACTCTTACAGAATTCGTCTTAAGGCCTGCATTGGAAAGATGCAGGAGATAGTCTAAGAGGGAATTCAAAGGAAGTGCCAGAGGGTCAAGGCCCTGCTGAGCACACCAAATGGAAAAACGTTTCCATTTGAAAGCATAAGACCGCCTCGTGGAAGGTTTCCTAGAGGCATGAAGGATATCTTTCACAGGTTGAGAAAGATTAAAGTCTTGAAGACTTAAGCCTTCAGTAACCAAGCTCGGAGATGTAGGGATTTGGGGTTTGGGTGCCACAAAGTCCCCTCCTCCTGAGACAGAAGGTCTGGTGCAGCTCCTGAGACAGAAGGTCTGTTGCAGCTCCTAAGTCCAGGGAGGATCCCTGGGAGAGCTGTAGAAGCAGAGGGAACCACACTTGGCGTGGCCAGCGTGGAGCTATGAGGATCATAGAGCCGTGATCTCTCTGGAGTTTGAATAGAGTCTTGGGAATCAGCGGAATGGGTGGAAAGGCATATAGGAACGCCTGACCCCAATGGAGGAGAAAGGCGTCCGTGGCCTGAGCTTCCTGACACGGAGTCCTGGAACAGAACCGGGGAAGTTTGGCATTCCACGGACTTGCAAAGAGGTCTATGTCCGGGGTCCCCCATTCCTGAAAGATTCTGCTTATCTGGTCCACGTGTAGGGACCACTCGTGTGGCAGCAGAACTCGACTGAGCCTGTCTGCTCGAGAGTTTTGAACTCCTGGAAGATACACTGCTAGCAGATGAATTTGGTGCTCTCTGGCGAAGGCCCATAATCTGAGAGCTTCGTTGCAAAGCGACAGAGAGCCCGTCCCTCCTTGTTTGTTTATGTAAAACATGGCCACCTGATTGTCTGTCTGAACCAGGACAGTCAGGTTGGCAAGGAGGGTATAGAAGACCTTGAGGGCAAGGTAAATTGCTCGCAGTTCCAGGAGGTTGATATGAAGGGTGGCCTCCTGTGGAGACCAAGTGCCCTGAGTGGAGAGAGTTAGCAGATGGGCTCCCCACCCCAATTGGGAGGCATCTGTTGTGAGGGTTGCTTGGGGTAGCAAGGGCTGAAAGGGAGCCCCCAACAACAGATTCTTGGTGGATATCCACCAATGGAGGGACCAAGACAGACGGTTTGAGGTTTGTATTTGGTCTGAGAGTGCTCCCGACGCCTGAGTCCACTGGGTGGCCAGGGTCCATTGAGCTGCTCTCATATGAAGACGAGCATAGGGCACCACATGTACTGTGGAGGCCATATGGCCCAGGAGGCGTAGCATTTCCCTGGCTGTCAAGTGAGTACTGGACTGGGCTTGGGAGGCCAAGCTCAGCAGACGCTGACCCCGAACCAGTGGAAGGTAGGCTCTTGCAGTGGTGGTGTCCAACTGGGCCCCTATGAATTCTAGAGACTGAGTAGGGCTGAGTTGAGACTTGGGAAGGTTTACCACCAGTCCCAGATACTGCAGAAGGCTCCTTGTGCGGTCTAGGGAAATCTGGGCCTGCGACTGAGTTGGAGCTCGAATGAGCCAGTCGTCCAGATATGGGAATACGAAAATCCCCATGCTTCTGAGAAATGCGGCTGGACGACTGCCATGCATTTGGTAAAGACTCTTGGGGCAGAGGCGAGACCGAAGGGAAGTACTCTGTATTGGTAAGGACTTCCCCTGAACAGAAAGCGAAGATATTTTCTGTGGGATGGATGGATGAGTAGATGTGTATACGCATCCTGCAGGTCTAGAGAACAAAGCCAGTCCTGACTCTGAAGGTATGGAAGGAGAATGCCCAAAGAGAGCATTTTGAATTTCTCCTTGTACAGAAATTTGTTCAATTCTCTCAGATCTAGGATTGGTCTGAATCCCCCTGTCTTCTTTGGAATGAGAAAATAGGGGGAGTAGAAACCTGACCCTTGTTGATGAAGAGGAACCTCTTCTATGGCCCCTTGGGCAAGCAGAGAGAAGAGATCTCCCGATCCAACAGGGCTAGGAGAGGAGATGGAGAATTGAAGGGTCTCACCATGTGATGAGGAGGAAGGTTGGAGAAATGAAGTTTGTAACCCTCTCGGATGATAGAGAGGGTCCATTGCTCTGTTGTGATTTGTTCCCATCTGGGAGCAAAATGAGCTATCCTTCCAGGTATGGTGAGAGGTTCTGGTTGGTCCAGAACCAGGAATGGCAAGTTCTCTAGGGGCAAGTCAAAACCCCTGAGGGGGTGGAGCCTGTTGAGCTGCAGTAGCTGCTGCAGGCTTTGCTCTTGCTTGTTTCGTTTGCTGACGTTTAGCCGCAAAACGAGGTTGAGAAGATTGCTGGCCAGTATTGGAAGCATATCTGGCCTTCTTATAATAAGGCCTCTTGAAAGACTTCTTCTTAGTGGGAGTAGAAGTGGACTTAGAAAGTCTCTCTAAGGTGGCATTTTCAGCGTCCATTTGAGTGGCTTTAACTTGCCACTCTGCACCGAATAAGTTCTCACCTGTACAGGGCAGATTCCGTAAGCCATCTAGAACCCAGGGTTCCAGATCAGAAGCCTGGAGCCAAGCCAGACGTCTGGCTGCAATAGCAATGCCAGAAGCTCTGCTGGCTCCCTCGAAGGAATCAAAGGCAGCTCTGTTGGAGAACTTAGAAACATCTGAAAGTTGTTTCACTACAGAAAGGAAGTCCTCCTGTTTATCCTCAGGGATAAAGGGGGCAAAATGCCGCACTTTCTTGGCAAGTTCCCCTAGGAACATGCCCATATAGAGGCTGTAGGAATTAATCCTGGCTATAAGCATACTAGCCTGGAAGATTTTCCTACCAAAAGAGTCCAGTGTCTTACATTCCCTTCCTGGAGGTGTAGAAGAGTGCCTTTTAGTACTCTTGATCTTTTTCATTGCAGACTTTACCACAATGGAGTGGTGAGGCAATTGAGTTTTCTGAAAACCAGGAGAAGGAGGGACCCGATACATGGTGTCCAACCTACGGGAATAAGGAGACAGAGTTAAAGGGTTCTCCCAGAAATCCATCAATTGTTCCTGAAGGATTTCATGGATAGGCAGGGTAACTGCTTCTTTAGGAGACTTAGAGTATCCTAAAATATCCAACCTTTTTGACCTTGGTTCCCTTTCAGAGGAGGTAGTGATAGAAAGGCCTTTAGCCATTTCTAAAATAAAGTCCTGAAAGGACAAATCCTCTGGAGGAGACATTCTCCTTTTTGGAGAAGAAGGTTCCTCAGGAAGGTCAAGGGAGAGCTCTGCAGACTCATCAGAGGAGCCAAAATCCTCAGAGGAATCGGTGTATTCTCTAGTTTCCTCCAACGCACGATACGCATACCGATCGGTATCGACATCGGGCGTACCGGGTATGGAAGCGGTATGGAGCGAAAGCCCATACGGTACCGATTTGCGTTTAGAAGAGGAAGGCCTGGGTTCCGGCATGGCGGACGATACCGGAACCGGGCCCGGAACCGCTGGAAGCGGTACCGATGGCGTTGCAGCTTTAATGAAAGCCATGACGGCCTGCTGCATGGATTGGACAGTATTGCCCATAGACGCCACGGCTGCCTGGATGTCGGTACCAGTATGGGCCGGTACCCCAGAGCAGTCCAACAGGTGATCTGTCGAGGCCGTGCCATCGATGTCAACCTGTAGCCCCTGAATTGGCGTTTTGGAAGGCAGAGCTTCCCGCCGGGGCTGTTTGGCTGGGGCAGGGTCCTCAAAACTAAGAGCCTCTCGATGCTTTGAAGGAGATTTGCCCTTTGAGGACTTGCCCACAGAAGGTTTGGTTACCTGAGATCCATCCGGAGATGATGACCTGGATGACTGTGATGTTGGATTCTCTGAAGCAAACAGCACATGGAATTTGTTGGCCCGGTTCTGCAGCCCACGCTTAGACATTTGGGAGCAGGAAGGGCAGTCCGGAATGGAGTGGTCAGGCCCCAAACATTTAAGACACCATTCATGGGTGTCTGTGACTGATATTACAGCAGTACACTTGGTACACTTCTTAAATCCAGGGGCTGGCTTCTCCATGTGGAGAATTCAAGTAGGCCTGAAGGCCTAACTGAAGTGACCAAGTGCTGAAAAATAATAAAAGAAAAAGAAAATAATTTTTCAAGAAAGAAAAAGGAAGACCGGCGATACCGGTATCGGTATGGGAAGGCAGGTACGCGGTCTAAAGAAACAAAACAAAAAACTACAATTTCTTCAGCGGTGACAGGATACACGACCTGCTGGCTCCGCGGAAAAAGAGAAACTGAGGAGAGCTGTTCAGGAAGGCGGGAAGGCAGCGCGCATGTGCAGTGGGAGGTCCCAAAAGCTTCCATTCTAGGAAGCTGGGGAGCTTTCCCGCGCAGGCTCCGTCGGTTCCGACGTACCCATATGTGAGGACTTATTCCTGCTTGTTCCTGGAGATAGAAAGCTAAGAGAAGACAGAAAAACAGAAGCCTTAGATTGGGACCAGCATGATCATAGAATAAAATGCTCAGACAACAAAGGTAGAAAAAATAATTTTATTTTCAATTTAATGATTGGACTTTATGCTATCTTTATATTTTATACAGTATGGGGAACTGCATCTCTTATTTATCTGATGCTGCACTGCACATGGAGTCTGGCTTCTTGGGGTTTCAGCTTAATTTTTGTCTACATATTTTTATTTTTACTTTAGGTTGTAGTCACTTATTCTGTTCTTGGTGAGGGTCTGTGTTCTGAATGTGTGACTGAGGCCAGGTGTTCTGTTAACATGGAGTTTGTACATAGGGATCTGTACTGTAGTAATTTGACTTGTTCAACTTTTCAAATAGGTGTATGGATGTTTTAGGGGCCCTTGCAATACTTATAGTGCTGCTTTTTTTCTGAGTAGGCCCCTTGTTGTATGAGTTTTGGAAGTCTAGAATGCTAGAATGCTAGAATGCTAGAAATCTAAAAAACAAGATGGGAGAGTTAGAATATATAGCACTAAACGAGAGGTTAGATATGATTGGAATATCAGAGACATGGTGGAAGGAGGACAACCAGTGGGACACTGTGATACCTGGGTACAAACTATATCGTAATGATAGAGCTGATCAAATTGGTGGAGGGGTTGCGCTCTATGTTAGAGAGGGCATTAAGTCAGAAAGGATTAAAGTTTTGCAAGAAACAAAATTTGCTGTAGAATCTCTATGGATTGAAATTCCATGTAAAAAGGGGAAAGGCGATGGCAGTGGGGGTGTACTATCGTCCGCCTGGCCAGAATGAACAAATGGATGATGAAATGCTCAAAGAAATCAAGGAAGCTAGCAAAAGTTACAGTGCAGTAATAATAATGGGTGATTTCAATTACCCCGGCATCGACTGGGTCAGTGTCACAGCAGGACATGCTAGGGAGATAAAGTTCCTAGATGAAATAAATGACTGCTTCTTGGAGCAGCTGGTTCATGAACCGACCAGAGGGGAAGCCATATTAGACCTAGTCCTTAGTGGAACACCAGATCTAGTGCAAGAGATAAGGGTGTTGGGGCCACTTGGCAATAGTGATCATAGCATGATTGCCTTTGATTTAATTAGTGAAGGAGGGACAGTAAGGAAATCCACAGTACTACCCTTTAACTTTCGAAAGGGAGACTATGATAAAATGAGGAAAACAGTTAAGAAAAAACTAAAAGGAGCAGTTGCAAAGGTTAAAGACATACATCAAGCTTGGATGTTGTTGAAAAATACTATCTTGGAAGCCCAGACCAGCTGTATTCCACGCTTTAAGAAAAGTGGAAGGAAGTCCAAAAAACTGCCAGCATGGTTTAAAGGTGAGGTCAGAGAGGCTGTTGTTGCCAAAAAAAGCATCTTTCTGGAAATGGAAAAAAAGAGCCAAATGACGAAAACTGGAAACAGCACAAGCACTGGCAAGTCAAATGCAAGGCATTGATAAGGCAGGCAAAGAGAGAATTTGAGAAGAAGAAGCTTGCTGCGGAAACAAAAACACGAAATAAAGACCTTTTCAAGTACATTCGTAGCAAAAAACCTGTGAGAGAGTCAGTTGGTCCATTAGATGATAAAGGGGTTAAAGGAGCACTAAGAGGCGACAAGGCGATAGCGGAGAGACTGAATGAATTCTTTGCTTCAGTCTTTACTGAGGAAGATGTAGGGATGTTACCCATGACTGAAGTGGTATTTAAAGGTGCGGAAGAATTGAAGGAAATATCGATACATCGGGAAGATGTCTTACAACTATTAGATAAACTGAAGAGTAGCAAATCACCTGGGCCGGATGGTATACATCCAAGGGTGTTGAAAGAACTGAAATATGAGATTGCAGACCTGCTATTAGTAATCTGTGAACTATCATTAAAATCATCTCTAATACCTGAAGATTGGAGGATCGCCAATGTAACACCAATTTTTAAAAAGGGTTCCAGGGGTGATCCGGGAAACTACAGACCGGTGAGCCTGACGTCAGTACCAGGAAAAATGGTAGAAACCATCATAAAGAATAAAATTACTCAGCATGTAGATAGTCACGACCTAATGGGAGACAGCCAACATGGCTTTAGACAAGGAAGATCTTGTCTTACTAATCTGTTATGTTTTTTTTAAGGAGAGAATAAACAGGTGGACAAAGGTGAGTCGGTTGATATTGTGTATCTGGACTTTCAGAAAGCCTTTGACAGGGTCCCTCATCAGAGACTTTTGGCAAAACTAAAGAGTCATGGGATATGAGGCAGTGTACTATTGTGGATCAGGAACTGGTTAAAAGATAGAAAGCAGAGGGTAGGGCTAAATGGCCAGTTTTCCCAATGGAGAAAGGTGAATAGTGGTGTACCCCAGGGATCTGTGCTGGGTCCGCTGCTTTTTGACATATTCATAAATGACCTGGAAAGTGGAATAACGAGTGAGGTTATCAAATTTGCAGATGACACAAAACTATTTAAAGTTGTTAAAACCCAAGAGGATTGTGAAAAAATTGCAAGAGGATCTTGTTAAATTGGAAGACTGGGCATCAAAATGGCAGATGAAATTTAATGTGGACAAGTGCAAGGTTATGCACCTAGGGAAGAACAACCCAAACTATGGTTACACGATGCAAGGTTCCACATTAGGAACCACCACCCAGGAAAAAGATTTAGGCATCATTGTGGATACCATGTTAAAACCCTCGGCCCAGTGTGCAGCGGCAGCCAAGAGAGCAAATAGAATGCTAGGTATGATAAGGAAAGGAATGGAAAATAAAACAAAATATATTATAATGCCTCTATCGTTCCATGGTGAGACCGCACCTTGAATATTGTGTGCAATTCTGGTCGCCGTATCTTAAAAAGGATATAGCGATTTTAGAAAGGTTCAGAGAAGAGCCACCAAAATGGTAAAGGGGATGGAAGGATACTCCTATGAGGAAAGGCTAAAAAGGTTAGGGCTCTTTAACCTGGAAAAGAGACGGCTGAGGGGAGATATGATAGAAGTCTATAAATTAATGAACGGAGTGGAACGGGTGGTAAACGTAGATCGATTGTTTACGTTATCAGAATATAGAAAGACTAGGGGACATGCAATGAAGCTACAGGGTAAACTATTTAAGACTAATAAAAGAAAATATTTTTTCACTCAACGTGTAATCAAACTCTGGAATTTGTTACCGGAGGATGTAGTAAAGGCTGTTAGTGTAGCTGGGTTTAAAAAAGGTTTGGACAAGTTCCTGGAGGAAAGGTCCATAAACCATTATTAAGAAGTGACCGAAGATATCAATGCTTGACCCAGTACAAGCATTGTGGAACTTGTGTCTCTTGGGGAAACTGCTAGGTACATATGACCTAGATTGGCCACTATTGGAAACAGAATACTGGGCTTGATGGACCTTGATCTGACCCAGTATGGCATATCTTATGTTCTTATGTTCTTAAGTTTTTGCTGATATGGTATGGTAGATTTGGCCTTGTAGATCTTTGGTGACTTTTGTAGGGTTTTATATTAGTTCACCTATATGCCTGGCCCTGGAAAATGTTTATGTTGTTGTTAGTAAGATGACCAGAATCAGATTTTTTTTGGACTATCACAGCCTGCTTGAATGATGCTAAGTATTTACTGCTAAGTAGTTCTTTTTATTCTGGTTATGCATTTGCCCTTTCACTGCAATTTTCTTACAACATTGGATTTGAAGGAGAAATACTAGCATCTCGTGAAAAGAGTTCACAAAATGATAATTACACTTACCTGGTAATTGTAGTTCCTTGAGTGACGACAGTTCAGTCCTCTACTTCTGGGTTGTCAACCTCCTCCTGCAGCTCGGAGACTGGTCTGACAGAATGATGTCATCACTGGATATAGCCTGCTGCAGACACTCCTCCATCCCAGTGTGAACTACTAACAAAGCAGACTCGAAGGAGAAACAAATAAGTAGCCAAACTTCAACACGAAACATTGTGTATACTACAGATAACTGTCCACTCCCCCCGGCAAGGCATTCTTACCCCGACAGCTGCCACAGAGAAAGTAAACCTACCTGAAATACTCCACTGCTGGCTCGCCATCCTATAACTCGCGAAAACCAAATGGGTGGGAAGGAGGACTGAACTGTCGTCACTCAAGGAACTACAATTACCAGGTAAGTGTAATTATCATTTCCTTATCGTTCCTCCAGTTCAGTCCTCTACTTCTGGGATTTACCAGAGCAGTAATCATTGGGAGGGACCTTTCCAGCCAGCAGATAGGACCGCGGACCCGAAACGAGCATCGCTAGCCGCCGCTACATCCAGCCGGTAATGCTTGCTGAAAGTATGGAGCGACGACCAAGTTGCCGCCCGACAAATCTCATCTGGCGGAACTAAGCAGTGCTCCGCCCAGGAACACGCCTGTGCCCGGGTGGAATGCGCCCGCAAACCAACGGGTACCACCCGACCGTGAAGCAGATAAGCCGACGCAATCGCCTCGCGAATCCACCTGGCGATGGAAGCCTTAGCCGCCGCCTCACCCTTGCACACACCGCCGAACAAGACGAACAAGCGATCAGACTTGCGGAAGGACTCCGTCACCTGCAAATATAACCGCAACGCGCGCCTCGCGTCAAGACGACGGAGGCGTCTCTCAGACTCACTACCGTCCATGGCACCCAGCACGGGTAAACACACCGGCTGATTCAAGTGAAAGGGAGACACAATTTTAGGCAAAAAGGACGGCACCTGGTGCAAAACCACCTTCTCCCGGGAAAAAGACAAGAATGGCTCTTGACACGACAACGCTTGCAATTCCGAAATTCTCCTAGCCGAACAAATCGCCACTAGAAACACCGTCTTCTATGTCAAATCCTTCAGAGAAGCACGCCGCAAAGGCTCAAAGGGAGACTTGGCTAACGCTGAGAGAACAAGATTGAGATCCCACGGCGGAACGCACACCCTATGCGCCGGCCGCACTCTAGAAGCCACCTTACGAAAGCGAGCCACATCCGGGTGAGCCACCAAACTTACGCCATTGACCCGGCCTCGATAACAAGAAAGAGCCGCCAATTGAACGCGCAAGGAACTGGCCGCAAGACCTTTGTCAAATCCACATTGTAGAAACTCCAAGACCAACGGGATGGAAACCGTGGCCGCACGAACCTGACGCTGCGAACACCAATCCTCGAAAATGCGCCAGACCCTCACATATGCTAAAGTAGACTGCTTCCGCGCCCTAAGCAAAGTCGCCACCACAGCCGACGAATAGCCTTTCTTATTCAGCCGAGCCCTCTCAATGGCCAAACCGTAAGCGAGAACCGATCCACCTGGGGCATGAATAGCGGGCCTTGAAGCAACAGATCTGCCCTCGCCGGGATCCTCCAGGGTTCGCCGTCCAGCAGACGCACCAGGTCCGCATACCAAGGATGTCTCGGCCAGTCGGGCGCCACCAAGAGGACTCTCCCCGAGTGGGCTCCGATTCTCTGAACAACTCGGCCTATCAGAGCCCAGGGCGGGAACACATACAGAAGTCCCTCCGTCGGCCACTGACTGGAAGGTCGCCATTAGATCCATCACGGGAATGCCCCAGCGCGTCACAATCTGGTCAAAAACCGCGGGATGCAACTCCCACTCTCCCGCATCCACCTGAACTCTGCTGAGAAAGTCCGCTGTGACGTTGTCTTTCCCTGCAATATGCGCTGCCGAGATCGCCGTCAACCGCAGTTCCACACAAGCGAACAAGGCGTCCGCTTCCTCCTCCATCGCGGCACTCCCTCTGCCGCCCTGCCGGTTGATGTAGGCAACCGTCGCCGAATTGTCGGAGAGCACCCTCACGGACCGTCCTCTTACCACGTTCTCGAACGCCCGAAGGGCCCGGAACACTGCTCGAAGTTCCAACCGATTTATCGACCACGCGGACTCCAGGGGAGACCAAAGTCCCTGCGCAAACTGACTCCCGCAGTGAGCCCCCCAGCCCAATAGGCTGGCATCTGTCAACAACGGAATCCATTCTGGTTGCTCCAGCGGCATGCCTGCCGCCAGGGATGACTGGCGAAGCCACCAATGAAGAGACTGCCGGACCTTGAACGGACAGGGGAGACGCTTGCTCAGCGAATCTGACTGATGGGACCAACGGCGAAGCAGCGCCCGTTGAAGCGGCCGCATGTGAACCTTGGCCCAAGGCACCGCTTCCAATGTCGCCGCCATGGTGCCCAGCACCCGGAGATAATCCCACGCCGACGGCACCGGCACAGCCAAAAACTTCCGAACCAGAATCCGCAAGGCCACAGCCCGCTTGTGTGGCAGGAAATCTGACCCTTCAACGTGTCGAACCGCACCCCTAGATATTCGATGACCTGGGTGGGTGTCAGATGACTCTTTGTCGGGTTGACTACCCAACCCAAGCTCTGCAAAAAGTTCACTACTTTGTCTGTCACGCGAACACTCTCCGCCTCCGACTTGGCCCGAATCAACCAGTCATCAAGGGTGAACGAGAATCCCTTGTTTGCGCAACGCCGCCGCCACCACCACCATGATCTTGGTGAAGGTTCATGGCGCCGTCGCCAGACCGAAAGGTAAGGCTTGGAATTGATAATGACCCCAAGGAAGCGCGAACCGCAAAAACTGCTGATGAGCCTCCCTGATGGGAATGTGCAAATATGCCTCTGTAAGATCCAGTGACGTCAGGAATTTGCCTCGACGGACAGCCACAATAACCGACCGCAAGGTTTCCATCCGGAAATGCGGAACTCGCAAGCAATGGTTCACGGACTTGAGGTCGAGAATGGGCCGCAAAGAGCCGCCCTTTTTGGACACCACGAAATAAATTGAGTAACGACCCAAACCGCATTCGGTTTCTGGCACCTTCACCACCGCTCCCAACTGAATCAGTCTGTCTAAGGTCGTGTGAAGGTCCGCCGTTTTTCTGGGCCCCCTGCAAGGAGACAGGACAAAGGCATCCCGCACGGGCCGCGCGAACTCCAGCGCGTAACCGTATTGGATGATCTCTAACACCCACTGATCGGAGGTGATGTGGGTCCAAGCGGAGAGGAACCCCCGAAGCCGCCCACCAACCGGAGGCCCCTCCGCCTGGACCCGCCTCGTTTCATTGCGGCTTACGAGAAGCGGACGCAGGGCTGGAAGAGAACCCTCTATTCGCCCCTTGAAACCCCCGAAAGGGCTGGGCTCGAGATTGATAGCGGCCCCGCTGAAACCCGCTGAACCGCGACGAACGAAGTCACCGGAAATCGCGAAACTGGCCCCTAAAGCCTTGGCCAGACTTCCCGGGTCTGGGCTTATCCTCCGGAAGCCGCCCCGCCTTGGACTCGCCAAGGTCCTTCACCAGCTTGTCCAAATCCTCTCCAAACAGCAAACCACCTTTAAAGGGCAACTTGCTAAGACGAGATTTAGAAGGACCATCCACCGCCCAGTTCCGCAACCACAGCGAATGCCGGGCGGCCACCACCGACGCCGTGCTATTGGCCAGCGCCCTGATCAAGTCATAATGGACATCCGCCAGATAGGCCGTTCCTGACTCAAGCCGGTCCAGCTCCAGCAACTCCTCCGGAGCTAAGCGCGAAGACTGGCGCAGGCGCTGAGCCCATCGCAGACAAGCCCTAGCTACCCAAGCTCCACAGATGGAGGCCTGCAGCGAAAGGGAATCCGCTTCAAAGGTCTGCTTCAACAAACCATCCACCCTACGGTCCTGGGCATCTTTCAAGGCCGCACTACCCTCAACCGGGATGGTGGTCTTCTTAGTAACCGCAGACACCACCGCGTCCACTCGCGGTGCCCGGAAGCGTTCCTTGTCATTATCGGCCAGCGGATACAGCCTATTCAGAGTCCGAATACCCCGGAGACCTGATTCAGGCTTATCCCACTCGTCCTGAATCATTTTATCAACCACTCTGTGAACTGGAAACACCACCTGCGTCTGACGTACTGCTTGAATGACGGGGTCCTCGACCTCCTCATCCACCGCGGGTTGCGAAGCCAAATTTAACATCTGCAAAGATTCAGTGATCAAGGCAGGCAACTCCTCTCTACGGAAGACCCGAATAATTTTAGCCTGATCCTCGGGCTCCGGAAGCTCGCCTTCTTCCAGGTCCGGCATGTCCTGATCTGGGTCCCATGCCGGCTCGGAGGCTGCGGGCCATTCGTCCTCTGCCCATGCCTGATCCAAGGAGCGAGCCCGTTTGGGCGCCGGCTGCCCCTCGCCCACAGCAGCGGACGCCACCAGCTGCGGAACCGGTGAAACGAGAGGCCTAGCGGCCGACCCCCTGCCCCGGCTCCGCAAACAAAAGGCCTGATGCATAAGTAAAATAAACTCAGGACTGAATTCCATCATGACTGACGCCTGGGGTGCCATCAATGTGCTGGAGGGACCTGCTAAGTCCTCCAATGCCATCTCGTCTGCCGGAGGCCTCGGGGAAGAAGGCCTGGTCTCCGCCGGCGCTCCCTGCGCTTCTGGCGATCCCTGAGACTCCATCTGCTGCTCTACCGCAGAGGAGAGGGAGGCACAGCCCCTGCACACCCCTGTATCAGCTACTGCGCCCCTTCTGCTGCCACAAACCAGACACTGAGGCCTAGCCGCCATCAGACAGCCTAGCCCCGAGGAAAGATGCGCTACTCTCTAATTAGGTTTGTTTTTTTTTTTCCGAGTTATTTTACCAAGGGAAGCACAGCAGTTGAGCCAGCAACTGAACAAACTAAAGGCAGATGCCTAGCCGCCAAGAAAAAACGAGCCTCCCACAGCCCTCCCTGTCTTGACGTGGAAGAGAGTGAAGGAAGGCCCTAAAGAAAAGTCCAAAACCAAAGAAAACAAACGAAAACAAAGTAAAACAAAATAAAACAAGCGACCACCAAAAAGCAAGTCCAGCAGGCAAAGGGACCCGCTAAGGAAAAAGGTCCCGAGAAAAGAAACTCGTCTGAACCACACGCGGCTGCACCGCGGCACTAAAAATGGCCGCCGGAAGGCAAACCGGACCCAGGAAAAGGCGCGAAAAACAACCCGCACCGTCCCAAAACTTTTCCCGTTCCTAGAAAGAAGTATGCCGCTGAGACAAGCAGCCTGAAACCGGTGGAAGGCTTACCGGCCAGGTCTGCTGCTCCAGTGCAAACAATCACAGCACGGGCCCTCCGGTGCGGGAAAAATGTGGCTGCACGAGAAAACCGCTGCCTCTGAGCACAGCAACACGCTGAAGCCTCCAAAGCCGGCAAACGCTGTCGCGGCAGCAGTGAAGGCACAGGCCCAGGAAGAGGGGCTCTCCCCCGTATAGTCCGGGGGGAGAGAACCTCTGAGCACCAGCGGACCAGCAAATGCACCCCTCTGACAGGGCCCCAGAAGGGAAAGTGCAGAGACCAAGGGCAAGAATGCCGGTTTGTCACTTCTCCTTTATTATTATTTTTTTTTTTTTTTTAAATACCAATCAGACAAGAAATAGAGAATAAGCACCACTAGCCTAACTAACATCTAGCTCCTTATTAGTTCCTCCAGAGAGCCCTTGTCAGGGCTCGTCACGTCCTCCTGCTGCACGGAGACTGGTCACACTGGGATGGAGGAGAGTCTGCAGCAGGCTATATCCAGTGATGACATCATTCTGTCAGACCAGTCTCTGAGCTGCAGGAGGAGGTTGACAACCCAGAAGTAGAGGACTGAACTGGAGGAATGATAAGGAAGGAGTTTTGGGAAAAAGGAGGGTGGGGTGTAGCCAACATTAATAATAATCAGGGAGGGGTGCAGATTTATAAGTTGCAGGGGAGCACCAGAAACCCTATCACGGCCCTGCCAGGGCTGGCCATACGCATGCAGCAGGACAGCTTCGGGCTGCAACTGGGGTTGTCAGCATCCATAGTGGGCCCGAGTCAGCCCTGCGAAGGTTGTTTGCCTGCGGGAACCCCATCTCCCATGGGCTGAAGAGAGGATCCTGGGACGATCCCTTCTGTTTGTCTGGGGGAGATTGGTTTCCTGCGGCAAAATAAAGAGGAAGGCCCATGATCACCACCCTCAGCTACAAAAATGTTTGTTGTGGGGGGGGGGGGGGGGGGTAGGGTTGCCAACTGGCTCCAGATGCGCCCGACAGGGTCAATCCAGTCCTGGGTTTACCCCATTGCATGCAGGGATATGTAGTTCTGATTTCTCCATTGCACTCCATAAGAAATGGAAAACTACAAGTCACTGCATGCAATGGGGTAAACCCAGGACTGGATCAAGTCTGTCGGGCGCATCTGGAGCCAGTTGGCAACCCTAGGGGGGGGGGAGGAAGAGAAAGCAGGGAAAATTCAAAAGGGTAATGGGCTTATAAAAAGGGAGGATTTTAGGGCAGGGGATGGGAGTTTGGCAAAAGGATTAGGGAAGCCAGCAAGAGAAGGGCTGGAGGGGGGAGGGAAGGGTGCAAGGTGTTGCTGAAGGGGGCATTCCCCTCCCCCTCAGAACACCCCACTCACACACACACACAGACTCTCTGCAGTCCCACATCCCACCCACACAAAGGCACCCACTGCCTCATCCCACGTACAGACAGCCACACCACTGTTACACCACACACACACATATGGACACTTTTATATTTGAAGCTATAACTATCTATATTTCTGTCTAAAGATGCTGTGTGGTATAGGAATTCTGGCCTGGTCTCATGAGACTTGAGAACATGAGACTAGTTGAAGACACAATGGGGGAGGGGTGGCGTGAGGAGGTCACAAGCTCCTTTTTTATTATTATTCGATTTCAGACATAACCTTGCAATAAACTTATAAAGAAAGGCAAACAAATTAATGAAAACCCTGACCCAAACTTGTGGGGAAGAGGACACATTACTTAAAAGAAAAGAAAATCATACAATCAAGTCCACATCAAAAGAGTCTGAAAACCTCTTAAACAATCTCAATACCTTTTGAAACCAGCCATTGCAGAAAAATAATACTAGAAGGAAACAATAATATAACGAGAAAAAAAAAACATTACTTCACTTGCCCTGTAGAAAAGTCTCTAACTGGGAAAACCCGAAGAAGACGTGGAGACCGATTCTGAAAGGGGCACGTCCGGGCTGTCCAGAAGGCCCTGAGCAGGATGGGCCCATTAGGACCCACTTCTATACTGCAGGAAGAAAACATTCCTGCGGTATACAGAATCGGGCCCGAGGACGGCCCAGCATGCCCCTGCATGCCTGTGGAAACGTCCTCCCCACAGACGCACCTGGCTTCTGCGGCTCCGACCCCCCTCTTCCACACCGCCCAACCCATGGCTCACCAGCTGGGGACTGGATCAGGCGGCGGGGTCCTCCCTGCACCCGGCCCCGGGGGGGGATCCCTGGCCCCGATCGCCGGGTCAGTGCTGATTATTCCACCTTCAAGGTGTTTCATCTATCTTTTTGAATACACTCTTATTTTGTTTGAAGACGCCTTTATGTTATTTCTGCTTCTTTTTTGAGCACAGCTCCATGTGATGTTGCATCATAAATACCGGAACAGGAAGTTTGGGTTATATTGCTTGAAGAAGAGCCGGGAACATGATGGGTTTGAAACACAGTGTTGTGTTGCAGTACCCAACAGACTGTTTATTGCTGCCATAATTCCACTCGACATCAGCTAAGTACAATGGTGTAACTCTATTCTTTTTGAGTTGGAAACTTTTCGATGAAGTGGCAGAAATTGTGCACCGTTTTTGTTGAACGGGCTTTACATGTTGTCTATCTTTCCGACTAGTATAACTGCGTTTTCTTTAACGGCAAGAAATTATCCGGGTTTGCAGGTTTTGCTACTGTTTAATTTGGCGACACGCTCTGGTGAGTGTCTCACATATTCAGGCTGGTTGCAGCCATTTTATTATATGATTAAAAAGGAGGATCTACTTCAGGAGAGGGTTTTCCCCCCCTCATGGTAGGTGATCCGACAAAAATATTGAAACTGTTCATTGGAATTTGGGGCAGTAGTGCTGTACCTGCACTGTAGGCTAAAGTTTATCTAAAGGGACATGCAATACATGATCCTCAGCCCAGACTTGAACCTGGGACCCTCTGCTTATACAGTATACACACTGCCTGTTAAGGGCACCAGGGTGCGGATAACAGGCATTAACAGCACACTGACTCCCTTAAAACCATTTAATAAACATACCCCTTAGACAGTACCCTGTCTTTGGCAGCCAGCCACTGTACCATGATGCAGGAGTAAAGGTGTTTGCCCTTAAGGGGTAAATAGCTGAGGCTATCTTTTTCCCCAGTACCATCAGGAGGGAAATACAAGATAAGATACTGTCTAGAGGAAGAGCAGAGGGGTAAGACAATGTGTGGAACTTAAGCCTACACCAAGAAGTTCCTGTGTGACTGTGCAAGTCCTGTCAGCACCCATACTGGCTCTTGAGGAGAGCAACTTTACTTATGAAGAAAGTGAGCCTAAGAAGAGGAGGTCAGATACCAAGAAAGAGAGGGACTAAAGGAGATTGTCAGTTACACCAGTGACCAGAGCCAAAGGTGACCAGGACAGTATCAGGGACCTGCACCTGTGACACGTACCAACTACAGGTACACTGCAAAGAAGTTAGAGCAGTAGGAAAGTTCCCTCTCAGTGAGTTCCAGTGAGAAAGAGTAATAGAGGTGTGAGTGTAGTAGCATGGGTTAATTTTCCAATTCTCAGAACAAAGGAATAGAAGGAGTGAATTGATTGTGATCAGGGCCAGCCCTAGAGTTGGTCCAACATGTTGAAGCTATTTATCTTTCAATGGCCTGCTTTTGCTGCCCTCCAGAAGTTGCTGCCCTAGGCGACCACCTAGTTTGTCTAGTGGTTGGGCCAGCCCTGATTGTGACACATTAGAGCAAAAGGAGAAAGAATTAATGTGCTGGTAACATACCTTGAGAGAAAGGAAAAGGAGTTAACAAAAATAGAACTATATTACAAGCAGTTAACAATAGCAAAAATACAAATGGCAAAGACATCAGTGACCCTAAAGTATTTTAAGTAAACCTTAGGTTCAGAACACCCATTCTGGCTGGACTCAGTTATTTTGAGAAGGGAAGAGGAGTGAGCAGAGATTTAAGTGCCATAAGCCTCCCAGTATACTGTATATTGGTCCAGTTCAAAGAATCCACTAAATTTTCCCAAGATTAGACTGAAAGACTGCATTGCTCTTGCGCTATGCAAATGATAAGTGGAAGTAGTAGAATGGCCATGAGCACTGTCTGCCAAGCAGTGGGTGCAAATGCTGCAAGGGCCACACAGTGGCAAGGGGTTACATAAAGGTAAGATCATAAGATATGCCATACTGGGTCAGACCAAGGTCCATCAAGCCCAGTATCCTGTTTCCAACAGTGGCCAATCTAGGTCATACGTACCTAGCAGTTTCCCCAAAAGACACAGGTTCCACAATGCTTGTACTGGGGTCAAGCATTGATATCCTGGGTCCCTTCTTAATAATGGTTTATGGACCTTTCCTCCAGGAACTTGTCCAAACCTTTTTTAAACCCAGTTACACTAAAAGCCTTTACTACATCCTCCGGTAACAAATTCCAGAGTTTGATTACACGTTGAGTGAAAAAATATTTTCTTTTATTAGTCTTAAATAGTTTACCCTGTAGCTTCATTACTTGTCCCCTAGTCTTTCTATATTCTGATAACGTAAACAATCGATCTATATTTACCCGTTCCACTCCATTCATTAATTTATAGACTTCTATCATATCTCCCCTCAGCCGTCTCTTTTCCAGGTTAAAAAGCCCTAACCTTTTTAGCCTTTCTTCATAGGAGTATCCTTCCATCCCCTTTACCATTTTGGTGGCTCTTCTCTGAACCTTTTCTAATAACGCTATATCCTTTTTAAGATACGGCGACCAGAATTGCAAACAATATTCAAGGTGCGGTCTCACTATGGAAGGATATAGAGGCATTATAATATCCTTTGTTTTATTTTCCATTCCTTTCCTTATGATATCTAGCATTCTATTTGCTCTCTTGGCCTCCGCAGCACACTGGGCCGAGGGTTTTAACATGTTATCCACAATGACGCCTAAATCTTTTTCCTGGGTGGTGGTTCCTAATGTGGAACCTTGCATCGTGGAACCATAGTTTGGGTTGTTCTTCCCTAAGGTGCATAACTTTGCACTTGTCCACATTAAATTTCATCTGCCATTTTGATGCCCAGTCTTCCAATTTATCAAGATCCTCTTGCAATTTTCCACAATCCTCTTGGGTTTTAACAACTTTAAATAGTTTTGTGTCATCTGCAAATTTGATAACCTCACTCGTTATTCCCTTTTCCAGGTCATTTATGAATATGTCAAAAAGCAGCGGACCCAGCACAGATCCCTGGGGTACACCACTATTCACCTTTCTCCATTGGGAAAATTGACCATTTAGCCCTACCCTCTGCTTTCTATCTTTTAACCAGTTCCTGATCCACAATAGTACACTGCCTCCTATCCCATGACTCTTTAGTTTTGCCAAAAGTCTCTGATGAGGGACTTTGTCAAAGGCTTTCTGAAAGCCCAGATACACTATATCAACCGACTCACCTTTGTCCACCTATTTATTCACACCTTCAAAAAACATAACAGATTAGTAAGACAAGATCTTCCTTGTCTAAAGCCATGTTATCCACTATGTTACAAAGTAAATTAAAATATGAGGGAATGGAATCAATAGCATAAAAGTTTCTAATTATATTTTGTTATCTTGCTTTTATCCACCTTCATTATTTGCCAAACTCCAAAAATGCGTGTGTGAAAAAAATCTGAAAGCCATAAACTTTCTGATCTTCAAAAATGTCAAAGTGTAATACTTATGTGTAAAATTCTTTTCTATCTGCTGAAATAAAGCCCATCTCATACATATGTGTGACAGCTATCCACTGAATGTAGCATAACTGACCCAAGACTGATGATGTTTCAGTGTCAGCCTGCCTCAGGGGTCTTCATTCTAAGGGACTTGCACAGAAAACAGTTACTTTTTTAATGTTTCACACATCGCCAGTACTCACAGAAATCCAGAGCAACAAGATGCACTTGTATAAACAGTGCCACATATGTCATATGATCTCATTTAGCCAATAATAGAGTGAGCTATAAAAATAAACCAAGTCAATCAAATCTAAGGCCAAAAGGACGAAACACTGATTTAATGTAAAAGAAAAAAAATAAAAGCAAGTTAATCCAATATCTAGATTAATCCACACTGAATATTTTAGTATGTAGCAGAAAATGCCAACATTGCTTCCTTTGGAGTAACAAATGATCATAGTCCACCTTATGAAAAAGGGAAGAGATGATCAATGACAGCAAATAGCATTTGTTGAAAAGCACAATGTATTTCCAAAGCAATGTATTACGATCAGAGCCTCAGGTTCCTGTTTATAAAGATGGCTCCTATGCTCTATTAATCGAGTTTAGAACATTCTCTTATTTTTACAGTGTAAATCAAAGGACAGGGACAAATGACCACATAAGCAACTTAGGTAGTAAAACAGTCATAAAAAAAGTCTTAATGGAGATATTTTTCTGACCAAGGAGATGAAGCACATTCTCCCATAAAGCGATAATTTATAAATACTTTTTCGCAAGTCCTCATTTCTGCCACCTCTGCTGGGAGGTTGTTCCACACATCTACCATCATTTTTGTAAAGAAATATTTCCTTAGATTACTCCCAAGTCTATCCTCTTTCACCTTAAAATTCCTCATTCCTGGACTTCCTTTCAATTGAAAGAAGCCTGCCCCATTTGCATTTATGCCACAGACATATTGAAAGCTCTCTATCATATCTCCCCTCTCCTGCCTTTCTGCCAAAACGTGCCTATTCAGATCTTTAAGGCCATAACCATATCCTTTATGGCGAAGACCACTGGCCGTTTTAGTAGCCACCCTCTGCACCAACTCCATCCTGTTTATATTCTTTTAAAGGTGCAGGCTCCAGAATCGTACACAGTGCTCCAAATAAGGTCTCATCAGAGACAATCGCCTCCTTTTTTCTACTGGCCATTATTCTCCTTATTTATTTAGTTATTTAAACAATTTTATATATCATCTGAGCTACAAGTGTCATTCAAAATGGTTTACAATATAAACAAATGCAATTATAAAACCAAATAAATTACAGATGGAAAAATAAATAAGGAAGAGCAAAATAATATAATAATACAATTAAATCCTACTGTTCTTCCCATCAAACCTCCTTAAACAATATTAAACAATCCACCAGATTGAGTGATGTAGAAAGATTTTTTTTCAATCAGCCATAGGGAATAAAAATGTTTTAACCCTTTTACTCAACCTTATGGGACTTCAGAAAGGCACTAAACACATTCCTTTCCACAGAACAGTATGGACATACGAAATGACAATCACATTCGATCACTCCAACTAGCCTCTGCTATACATATTACCCATAAAATCCCATGCTGTTACCCTATCCCCTATCCCAATGTGCCCATCATACTCTATAACATATGAAACAATGTATACCCCAATATCACATGAATCTAAGTTCTTACCCCTGTTATATTGTTAACCTCCAAGTTATTCTCCCTGTTATAAAGTATGTTTTACTTTAAGTTACAATGAACCGCTTTGAATCTGGGATATGTTTACTAAAGGACCTTACAGTAAAGGGCGTTAACGGCAGCAATAAGGGGTGTTTCATGCGTAAAGGGCACTTGGCGGGTAGGAGGCTTTCCGGCGTAAAGGTGCTATGGGCCATTTAACGTGCGATAACAGGATATCGGGCGTTAAGGTGTCAAGCAAGCACCTTAATGTCCGAAAATGTCTGTAACCCTAACCCTGGATAAAGGAGCACCAAGTAAAGTAAATGTAAAGTTGATGGATGGAAAGACAGGTGAGAGCTGATGGACCTGCCAGATCTGTGGGTACCCTATGTGGCAGTCAGTAAATTGGATGAGGATGTGGGAGGCAGCTGTACCAATGCACAGGGGGGTACCAATGTAAAACAGTGCAACGTCAGTTTGTGGCTTAGGATGAGGAAGATGTGTCCCCCAGTGGAGTCAGCAGTGGCAGGATGTGTGCAGTGACAGGAGGACAGAGTAGGAGTGGTGACATGCAGATCAGGCACAGGAGAGGTGTGCATGAAGAGACAAAATGCGGAAAAGAGTACCAGTATAGGCCATGGTGTAGCAGCCTACACAAGAAGACATGACTGCACACAGCTGACAGAGGCAGATGGGTGGGCTGAAGGAAGGAGGGTGGCAAAGAAGAGGGTGGTACGGGCTGGCAGCATCGATGTGCCATAGGTGCCATCCCCAACAAATTTATACTCTGTGTGAAAATGTACAGCACTGCCACATGGAAGGCCTGATACCAGACATGTGGGTCTCACACTCGTCCCAGCCACAGAGCCACCATACAACACCCCAGATATATGTGTAGATAACAAATGGACAAGTGTTATCCAAACTGGGCAAATGGGGTGTATACGGACATGAGGTGATACCTGCAGGTGGCTATCCAAGAGGTAGGATGTGTGTGCATGTACTGCACAGATGTGATGGAGCCAAAGCTACACAGTCACAGTCATTATGGCATGCAGAGCTCATATTGCACAAGCAGGTTACAGCTGTATGTATTGTCGGAGCTCCCCCGTGTGGCCAGGCGGTTGCCTAGTGATACGAGAGGGTTCCGATTGTCCTTTGTATAACTTCAGCCCAAATAGCATGTAGTTGTGTCCTTTAAAGGATTAAAGCCAAGTGCAAAGGTCGCAGGAATATTTCTTTATTTGAGAAATAAGGATTTCCTAACCAAATTAAATTCTTTGGCAAGAATAGTTTGAAGCTTACAAAACAAAGTCAGGATACTTCTCCATATAAACACAAGCCTATTGAACAGTCCTTGGCTTGGTTTAGTTTAAACCTTTGTTCCACATGTAAAAACTCTTTTTACAACAGCAGTCTGCTTTCTGGTCCCCAGGAGGCACTATAAATCTCCACTGTTACTTTCACAGCAAGGTATAGCAATATTCCCTGGTCCACCAAGAGACTTTTCAAATGCAGTAGTATTTCTTCCAGTTACAATATGAACTTTTAGCTTCTTCCTGGCTTTCTTATCCAGGCAGCTTTTATCAGCCAAGCTACCATTAAAAGCCTAGCTAAAAGTTATGGGCTTTTCATAAAATATCCTTGTTAAGAACTTCTGGGTTTTCTCCAGCTAAACAAAACCCCATTCAGTTCTTATTCCTTTAGCACAGATAACACATTCAGTAATCAAGAACTCCTGGGTTTTCCTCCAGCTCATTAAAACCCCTATTCAGTTCTTTTACTCTTCCTTGGCACAGACAGCACAGTCTATCTCCATATCTGAAACACTGCTTGCATCCAAACTGTCCCCCAGGTCCATCTCTTCCTCGCTAGGCTCCTTCAGATATCTGCTTTCCTTAGTATCTGGCTGAGAAGCTTTTGTAGGTTGTAAAACCTTCAAGACTTGCTCCCAGCCACGCTTTGCAGAATGTGAGCTTGTGGGGGAAGGGCAGGAAAAGGTTTCCCTGTTAAGCAGCTCTTTTAAAGCTTGTAAAGGGCTCACCTTGCTAGTAGTGCTTTTCCTTCCTGTAGGCTCCTTAGAGTGGGAAGGGCTAGGCCATGAGCTTCTGGAGAATATTTCCTCCTCAGAGGAATCCTCCTCTGAGCTCTCCACTGGCCTTCTCAGCTCCCGGTTCCTGCTTTCAAACTGCTTCTGTGCAAGCTGCTTCTGTGTCTCCTGTTTCTCTCGTGTCTGTGTCTGTGACTCCGTCTCTTTCTCTCTCCTTCCCTCTCCACGTTTCTTTGCCTCTGCCTTTTCCTGTTTGTGAGTGCAACTTCCCTGCCTAAATGTTTGGGGCTGTCCTATGGCTCTTGACTCCGCCCCCAAACCACTCCCATCTCCTCCCTCTGTCTCCATGGGAACAGGGCATGTCCCTAGGTCTGCACTCCTCTGCGGGGAATCTTTGTCTTTAGTTTGGGTGTTAACCCTTCCTATGCCTGCAGTTTCTTTGGAAAAAGAAAAAAAAGGCTGCTTTTTCTTTCTTTCTCTGCATTCTGAGCCTGCTTCTCCACCACAGTATGTAACTGCCTGTTAGTATACCACTGCATCAGTGCAGTCATGTTGGGATACTTCTACCGAAAAAGTTGTAATGTCTGATAAAAAAACAGGGACTGTAAGAACCTGAAGTTTAGGTGACCTGCCCAAGGTCAGAAGGAAATGTGGGCAATCCATGAAGGGTGTTGCATACATTAAACTGCACAGTAAAACCTTCCAAAGTTTCACAAAAGGAGTGCTAATGAGCCTCAAACCCTGCTATCCTGGTCCCAAGCCTGTGCCATGACCATTACACCACACCTCCAAGCAGTTGCCACATATCTTCAGGGTGAACATGTATGACCCCCTGCAATGTGCTGTAGCACAGCCAATAAAGCCATGTTCTCAGAAGGGCATGATGGCAAATAGTCCATTTGCTGGTTCAAATTGTGGGCAGAACACATAACAAACTATAAGACTGTGTGTCTGCCAGTCATAGCAGAGCCCTGACTGTTACAGGTATGAAAATGATCTGAGTAGCACACAATCAAAAAAAAAAAACAAGTAGAAATCAAACCCCTACTCCCTGCTTATAGACACATTGCACTAACCAGTAGGCTACACCTTCATACTTCTCTACACGGCAATGGCTGGATACAAAGAGACTAAGAACATAAGATATGCCATACTGGGTCAGACCAAGGTCCATCAAGCCCAGTATCCTGTTTCCAACAGTGGCCAATCTAGGTCATACGTACCTAGCAGTCTCCATAAAAGACACAGGTTCCTCAATGCTGATATTGGGTCAAGCAGTGATATCCTGGGTCCATTATAATAATGCTTTATGGACCTTTCCTCCAGGAACTTGTCCAAACCTTTTTTAAACCCAGCTACACTACAGATTTTACTACATCCTCCGGTAACAAATTCCAGAGTTTGATTTCATATTGAGTGAAAAAATATTTTCTCTTATAGTTTTAAATAGGTTACCCTGTAGCTTCATTGCATGTCCCCTAGTCTTTTTATATTCTGATGACGTAAACAATCGATCTGTGTTTACCCGTTCCACTCCATTCATTAAATTATAGACCTCTATCATATCTCCCCTCAGCCATCTCTTTTCCAGATTGAAGAGCCCTAAACTTTTTAACCTCTCTTCATAGGAGTATCCTTCCTTCTCCTTTACCATTTTGGTGGCTCTTCTCTGTACCTTTTCTAATAATGCTATATCCTTTTTTAAGCTTCGGCAACACAATATTTAAGGTGCGGTCGCACCATGGAACAATAGAGAGGCATTATAATATCCTTTGTTTTATTTTCCATTCCTTTCCTTATGATACCTAGCATTCTATTTGCTCTCTTGGGCCGAGGGTTTTAACATGTTATCCACGATGACGCCTAAATCTTTTTCCTGGGTGGTGGTTCGCAATGTCGAACCTTGTATTGTGTAACCATAGTTTGGGTTGTTCTTTCCTAGGTGCATAACTTTGCACTTGTCCACATTAAATTTCATCTGCTATTTGGATGCCCAGTCTTCCAATTTATCAAGATCCTCTTGCAATTTTCCACAATCCTCATGGGTGTTAACAACTTTAAATAGTTTTGTGTCATCTGCAAATTTGATAACCTCACTCGTTATTCCCTTTTCCAGGTCATTTATGAATTTAATTTAATTTAATTTAATTAACAGTTTCTTATATACCGCACCTTCCAGCGATCAGATGTGGTTTACATGGAACAACATAATAACAGGTCAACGTCTGTTAATACAGGGAACAGCTTAAAACCATAACAACTTATATTACATTACATGGAACAGCTTTGAACCATAACAACATATATTATATTACATGGAACATAATGAACTGTTTACAGGGGACTGTTTACAGGGAACAAAGAGAAAACTATATACAACTATATACTATATGTCAAAAAGCAGCAGACCCAGCACAGATCTCTGCGGTACTCCACTATTCACCTTTTCCAGTGGGAAAATTGGCCATTTAGCCCTACCCTCTGCTTTCTATCTTTTAACCAGTTCCTGGTCCACAATAGTATACTGTCTTCTATCCCATGACTTCTTAGTTTTGCCAAAAGTCTCTGATGAAGGACCTTGTCAAAGGCTTTCTGAAAGTCCAGATACACTATATCAACCGACTGACTTTTGTCTACCTGTTTATTCACACCTTCAAAAAAAACAGAACAGATTAGTAAGACAAGATCTTCCTTGTCTAAAGCCATGTTGGCTGTCTCCCATTAAGCCATGACTATCTACATGTTCAGTAATTTTGTTCTTTGTAATGGTTTCTACCATTTTTCCCGCTACTGACATCAGGCTGTAGTTTCCCGGATCACCTCTGGAACCCTTGTTAAAAATTGGCGTTACATTGGCGATCCTCCAATCATCAGGTATTACAGATAATTTTAATGATAGTTCACAGATTACTAATAGCAGGTCTGCAATCTCATATTTTAGTTCTTTCAACACCCTTGGATGTATACCATCCAGTCCAGGTGATTTGCTACTCTTCAGTTTATCAAATATCTGTAATACATCTTCCCGGTGTATCGATATTTCTTTCAATTCCTCTGCAGTATCACCTTTAAATACCACTTCAGTTATGAGTAACATCCCTACATCTTCCTCAGTAAAGACCGAAGCAAAGAATTCATTCAGTCTCTCTGCTATAGCCTTGTCCCCTCTTACTGCCCCTTTTAACCCTCTATCATCATCTAATGGTCCAACTGACTCTCTCACAGGTTTTTTGCTAACGAATGTACTTGAAAAGTCTTTATTATGCGTTTTTGCTTCCACAGCAAGTTTCTTCTCAAATTCTCTCTTTGCCTGCCTTATCAATGCCTTGCATTTAACTTGCCAGTGCTTGTGCTGTTTCCAGTTTTCGTCATTTGGCTCTTTTTTCCATTTCCTGAAAGATGCATTTTTGGCAACAACAGCCTCTCTGACCTTACCTTTATGCCTAAAATGTTTACTGGGTATGCCAGTATAGGTTATCCCCTCCAGTACTGTGATGAGGAAGCTGCCCAGAGCCCAGAGAATACTGATAAAGGAAGGGAATTTACCCTAATCAAGGGACCTGTTTTGGCAGGTCACAGGAGTAAAACTGCATATTTACCTAAAAGACAGGTTATTCCAGGCTACAGTGGCCTGCAGAGAGCCCCTAGTGGAGATGAGGTGCAGGAGTATGAGCCCAGATTCAGAAACCCTTACGTCACTCCTAATTATTCAGCTGCCAGGAGAGACTTCAACCACCAACACCTGGGGAGTGCAAGGAAGGGGTTGGAAACTGGGAACTTTAAAACTAGAACAGAATATACAGAGGAAGACAAGGGAAGCTTAAGCCGGGCAGACGAGGAGAGCGAGGAGACAATCCTGAGAGGAGGCTTGAAGGCAAGCATGAGAGCAAGGAAAGAGGAGCTCTGAGAGGTTCAGGTTCTTGGAGAGATTCCTGGGAGAAGCCAGCTTCAAGGGATTGGGGAAATCCAAAGGCTTGGAGAACTTCAGCTGGGAACCCTAAGAAGAGGTATGGAGCAGATGCCCTGAGGTCCAGGAATATAGACTGGAGGACAGGTTATAAAAGCACCAATGCATACTGGCCAGAATATTTGAGAGGACAGCCTAATGCCAGCTTTAACCCAGGTATGAACTATGAGCGTTTGTTTAACCTAAAGCAAGGCAAAGTGTTTAGACACAGTTCCTGTCCTAATGAAGGTCAGTTAATAAAGCCCTCTGATCCAGCTCCTGATATAGAACCTATGCAAATAGAAGAACCAGCTATAATTACAGAGGAGGATGATAATCTCATGGACTTTTCTTTATGCAAGGTTGCTAGCACAGAAAAATCCTGAAAGTGGGCTCAAACATCAAAAGGGAAACGTTCTAGTAACCGGCACTAGAGGTTTGTGTAAATACTTGTGCAGAGAAGGAAAAGAGCTGTTGATTGGAGCTTGTTAGCCAGCTGGTATCAGAGCAGCACACAGCTCAGGCTATGCACACGTTGGATACAAAGTGCTTTGAATGGGAAAAGAAAAGCTGTTTTTGTTTTGTGAATGGCAGGTTCTGTAGCTACTCTGTGGCAGTATCACGCCCTGGCAGGCCGTTATACCAAGCTGCAGTAACAGAGGTGTAGACCCCATATGGTGATCAGCTGTATGGCGCTGTTCTGCATGTGCAATGCATCATGGGTGTTGGTGCAGCTACCCTATCCTGGCGCACACAGCTGATGGCCTGCGTGCTGACCTGCAGCCCCCTGTACCCAGCCATTGCTGTACAACAGGGCAGAGAGGTAAAGCACACTGGCTAGTACAATGAAGTTACAAACAGTGGTCATGGGTCGGATTCCCCGTTGTTACCTCCTCCCATGCCTTGGCAACCAAGATAATTTGCATGCCACTAACAGTCGTACCCTCGCAGATCAGTACTGCCAGCTCCTAACACCCTCGCCACAGTTGAAAAACAGTCCCGCTGTCCATCCATCTGTGTGTGTCAGCTGTGCATAGTCCTGTCTGCCTGTGCAGGCTGCCACCTCATGTCATGCGCTGGTACCCTGTCCTGCATTGTGCCTCTGTGTGCATCCCCACCTGTGCCTGATCTGCATGGCACCACCACTCTGCAGACGACCCACCATTGTAACTATCCTGCCATCACTGCCCCCACTGGGGGACACGTACACCCATCAACTGCCACCCACTGTCTCACAAGCATGTTACATTGCCAGAGCCCTGTGCCATGGTAGAGTTGCCCACAACATGTTTGTCAACAGTACTGACAGCCACATGGTCTGCCCGCAGATATGGCACGTTCAGGACCCCCCCAGCCTCCCTCTGTCAATCACCTGTGCAGTGCCGTACCTCCGTGCCCACCCATTGCCAAGGTGACATCTGTCCCAATGCCCATAAGTGATGCATGTCAAGCTGAGGCACCTTGCAGCCCATAGGGCACACTAACCTAGGGCACCCATGCCATTTTTAATTCTGTCACTGTATTTGCCTCCAGAATTCAAAATGGCATGGGACAGACATAGATCAGTTGTTTATTCCATCAAAAAGTAGAAAGACTGGGGGGCATGCAATGAAGCTACACTGTAACCCATTTAAGACTAATAAGAGCAAATATTTTTTCACACAGTGCATAATCAAACTCTGGACTTCATTACCAGAGGATGTAGTAAAAGCTGTTAGTGTAGCTGGGTTTAAAAAAGGTTTGGACAAGTTACTGGATGAAAGATCCATAACCAATTATTAAAGAGGACCCAGAAAATCCACTACTTACCCTGGGACAAGCACTGTGGAACCTATGTACCTTTTTGGGAACTGGCCAGGTACTTGTGACCTGAATTGGGCCACTGTTGGAAACAGGATACTGGGCTAGATGGACCTTGATCTGACCCACTATGGCATTTCTTATGTTCTTATGATAACTTGTCCTCACTTGGTTTTAAGAGCTCTGTTCTATCCTGGTTTTCTTCTTATCTTTCCCACTACTTTTAGTATATGTTCTGGTGGATTTTCCTCTACTGCTATCCAGATCTCAGTTGGTGTATCCCAAGGGTCTCTCTTGGGACCACTGCTTTTCTCTCTCTATACCCTGGTTCCTTGGTGCATTCATCTCCTCCCATGGTTCTCAGGACCATCTTTATGCCAATGACTCTCAGATCTATCTCTACTCCTGAAATCGTTCTGAGAATCCAGGCCCATATCTCTCTGCCTGCCTATCTGATATTGCTGTATCGTTATATCAGTTTTACGCTCCAAAAATTCGTACCCCTGCAATTCCAAAACTCTTCTCAACGTGAATGTTCTACATAAAATTTGGCTAGGTCTCAGACTTCCCGGCGCTTTCTTGGCAATCTGTCAGTAAACCAACATAGCCGCGCCAACTAGCATCAACGACCTGCCAAAGTTGTGACCAGTTTACTATTTTACTTTTAAATACTCTTAAAACATATTATATTAAACCATCACCCTACCAAAGTATATACATAAATAACATTTGAAAAAATAATATGTTTTGAAAAAATTTGAAATAATGTCCTCAAAGTCCCAATGAATGTTCCCAAAGTCCAAATAAATGATCCCAATGCTGTCTTAGTCGCGCTCCCACGCGTTTCTCCCACTCGGGATTCTTCAGGGGAAATTTGAACAAAGTGCTTTATCAGTTCACATTCTTTTTTCAGGGAAAATATCAATCTGTCTTCAAGGAAGATTAACTCCTATTTGGAAACCACTGGCTCTGCCATTCGGAATCTCTGAGAAAAGATCCTACTTCTCATGGCCCCCTATAAATGAAAATAAAAAACAACTTCCAATATTCTTGACATTGACCAATTCAAAAAACAAACAACAAAGCCCCCTTTAAGCTAAAATCGAACTACCACCTACAATTGTGAAGCTATAGTACTGACCAGTTGGTTCCTGCAAAAATGATGCTGCCCGCGTCTTCAGGGATTAACCATCTCTTTCTAAAAAACGCCACGCATGCGCTCTTACCACAGCTTTAGGCTTTTATAGGAGGGGCTTAAATTGAATATTGTTTCTACCCTCTACGACATCCCATCTGATTACAGACATGCTCGCCACTCAATCATGTTGTTTAGCCCCATGGGTTCAACCGATTTTAAAATGAAAATCCATCGCTGTTCACGAAATGTCAAGGTTTGTTCACGCGTTAAACCTCCTCTACCCCGATGAATTTGTTCGATCACAAAACATTTGAAATCATCAAAGGAATGGCCCAAAGATAAACTATGGGGCATGTTTACTAAAATCCGCAAAATAGCGCGCCGCAAAATAGCGCACGGCAACGCGGCACTGAAACGCGCAGAAACACGTTTAAACGCCCCGCACACGTGCGTGTCACCCCCGCACAGGTACGCGGCTCACTAACGGGCCCCGTACAAGTGCGGGCCCGCAAATGTCCGATAGAGGCGTGGAACGGCGAAAGGAGGGCGGAGGAAGGCTCCGGAGGGGCGGAGGGACGGGGTCAATGGGTGGAGAGTGGGAGGGGAGAGGCTCCCCGCACAGTATCGGGCCCGAATGTGCATGTAAAAACTACCGCGCCAACTAGCATCAACGACCTGCCAAAGTTGTGACCAGTTTACTATTTTACTTTTAAATACTCTTAAAACATATTATATTAAACCATCACCCTACCAAAGTATATACATAAATAACATTTGAAAAAATAATATGTTTTGAAAAAATTTGAAATAATGTCCTCAAAGTCCCAATGAATGTTCCCAAAGTCCAAATAAATGATCCCAATGCTGTCTTAGTCGCGCTCCCACGCGTTTCTCCCACTCGGGATTCTTCAGGGGAAAGCATTTAAAGGGAAGAGAAACCATTTCCGTCAGCAATGTACAGGAAAACCTGGGAAACCAGCAAAACGTGAGCAGTGTGATATATGTGCACAGCACAAAAGTGAAAATAAAAATAGAAAATGACCACAACAGAACTATTAAAAATAGTAATTCAGCTGGGGAACAGTTATAGTGATGGGCAAATACAGAAATCACACCCAGCAAAGCTCCAGAAAAAAGAAATGAAGTTTGGAAGGGTCTACTGAGAGGAGACACTTCCAAAAAACATTTCCACGTTATGGAGCTTTCCTGGGAGTGTTTGCTATGGTTGCCCATTAATATCACTGTTGCCCAGCGTGGTGATATTTTGTCCCACATTTCCCGTGGTCATTTCCGGGGTTTATGTGCACGTTTGTCACCAGACAGGGTGCATATGCCCACAGTAGAATTGCGTAGAGCAGGGTTTGTGACTCCATCCTGCCAGGCTTACTGCCACCAGGGGCTGCACTGTTTCTGTGGCCAAAGTGTGGTACAGCAGACAGAGTCATTACCTCTAGGACCAGAGGGCAGAGTTTCAAAACCCAGCTGGGGCACCTGCCAGCCCAGTCCCTATATTTTACCCACCACTAAATAAAGATAGCGCAGACACCCCTGTATGCATGGGGAAAACACCCATATTTTACCCAACACCGCACACACACCACAACAATGGGCATTACCTACAGCCAAGTCCCCCAAATGCAGTCCCATACTGCCACATTGCAATCAGGTCAACTGCTTTTTCTGAGAGAAGTTCATGCCAGCATGTTGGCGGACAAGTACATGTGGTGCAGGGGGCAGTGGCTGCTAACCACAGAAGACAGAGGCCTAGCCATGTGCAGGCTGGCACAGTCCACTGCAACAGACAGGTCCTGCCGGATCCACAGTCATGGACAGTCCAGGGAATCCAACCAATCTGTGGCTACACAGTGGTGCAGTGCACACAGACAGTGCATACAAGAACAGAAGGTCACAGGTTCAAAGCCCAGCTGGGGCTACTGCCAATCCTGCCCACATATTTTTCCCACAACTAAACAGTGATAGTAAGGACACACCTTTCATGGCGGGGACATATGCAATGGTAAGACATCTATCTTTTACCCCACTGAGCACAGACACCATGAACAGGGGCAGTACCTAGAGCAGAATCACCCAAATGCAGTCCTGGTGGGCCACACACCAGTCAGGTTCCATGCTGACACTCATACAAATGCCTGTGCTGTATATCTATGCACCACCCCCATGGCATGTAGATGTAGCCCATGCATATTCATGAGGGATAGCAGGAAAACCCGAACAGTGTGATGCAAACCTGGACTGGAGTTGGGAATCTGTGCCGTAAAGCAGCAGCCATCAAGGGCAGACACACCCACACCCACAGGCCCCATTGGCCAATGTCTCCTGGAAAGGCAGAACATTGGACCGTGCATGCAGCACCCAAAACGAGCACTTGCATAACTTACCAATGTCACCCTACACCTGAGGTATACGGTACACAGCTCGGAGACGTTTGCTAGGAGCACAGGCAGGCAGTTATCCATACGTTACGTACATACTGCTAGTTGACCCCATCCAAACAATCTGTTAGGTGTTTGCAGGGCATGCTCCAGGCCTGGCCTCTGACGGTGCTTACCACCCTGGGGAGTGACCACCAGCTGTAATGCGTACCATATCCATGCCTTGCCGTGCTCAGGACCGGTTTGGTGGGCAAGGCTACTTACCCCCTCAATCGTAGCACCATGATGGCAGAGGTGTGGAAGTGTGTGTCTGTCTATACAGTGGGTGTTGGCTGCAAGCCCCTTCAACAGCCCGCACTGCCAGCACTGTTGCCAGTATTGGCCAGTCAATGTGCATAATGAGGTGCAAGGTACCATGGGTATAGCCAGGGCAGGGTGGCGTGGCCAGGATGCATCTGCACTGGGCATAGGGCCCTGGCAGGGACATTGGCTGGGATATTGTAGTGTCCGGCCACCACCTACACAGACAGGGTGGCCAAAGCATGTCCTTCTGGGGGATCATGCTCACCCTGACTGTGCAGTGACCACAGCATGGCTAGGCCCCCCATAGTGCTGTATAGTAGTTCTCTCATGTGATAGATATGGGTTTCTCTTTGGGGCCCAGTCACTGATCTATCTGCTTGCTGTGTATGCAGACAGCCCAGTTCTGGGTGCATGCATCTCCATTGGGAACATGCACTATGGACTAACCAGCAGACTGTTTGTAGCTGGTAAATGTCTTGCTATAATGGCTTGCAGGGTGCAGTGGCTGTTGGCTTGCTGCAGGGGAATATCTGGTGGTGGAGTGCAGCTTACCATACCCTGGGCTTATGTCTGTCTGCTATAGTGTTATGGCTGTGTATGGAGCTGCCTGCCTGGGGGGGGTGGTGTTCCTCAGCAGGACTGGGGTTGATGTTGCCCTCTACTGCCACCTTTGCAGGGAGGTAGAGTGTGGATCCCTTGATGGGGACCATGTTTGCCACTTTGGGGGGGGGGGGTGCCTGATGGCGGCAGACAGGGATATCCATGGTGTTTGTGCAGAAACTAGCTATCTTACACATTAACACTGCTTTGGAACGCCCGCTTGGCCTCCATCAGCCATGGCAGGTGTTGTTGACCTGGTCCTGGCCACCTCATTGCACACTCAGGGTGAGCACAGTACCCGCACGATGTAACGGTGTGTGGCTACTCTGTGCCAGTAAAACACCCGGTCAGTGCCCCCTACTAGGCCAAGGTGCTGTGTGGGTGCACCCGGTCACTTCCCCCAACAGGGCCGAGGTGCTGTGGGGGTGCATTCCCCATCTTGTGTCCATCTGCGGACAGCTAATTTGCATGTGCAGTGCATCATGGGTACGGGTGGCCTAACCCTATCCTGTTGACACCAGCAGACTGTCTGTGAGGTGACGTGTAGGCTATCTGCAGCCAGCCAGGGGCCTGCTTACAGCTATGGAGCTGTAGTGCAATGGTTACATCACTGCCTGTGCAGCCAGAGGTCATAGGTTCAAACCCACAGTGGGGCCCTTTGGTAGGGCTGTCCACAGCTTTATTTTTATTTACTGTACATATGTCTATGCCGGCAAGACCACCCTCAGCTTACTATACCCATTAGGTGCCTCTGAGGGTGCTTCATAGGGCGCCCTGTAGGCCACCTTATGGTTGCCATCCCTATAGGGTGCACTATACATTATCCTGTGTCGCAACATACATGCTGCCCTATAGGGGTCATTCAAGGGTGCCTTGGCGAACAGTGCACTGTAACATGTGCCTTATGGGCCGCCGTATGTTAACATGCTGGGAGAGTGCGTTTGCTAGTAGTGATAACAAAATACAATTATACAGCCTCCTACAGCACAATACATACTGCCTCAGCAGGCATTTTTCACTAGGCATTGTGAGGAGTTGAACCCCTGATCCCTGCACCATTGGTCAGTGTTTTAACCATTGTGCTGTGGCTCTGTTCCTGTGCTTGTGCATCAGCGCGCCGCCTTGTGCCTATCAGCGCGCCGCCTTCTGCCGCCCAAGGGGACCAGTGCGCCGCCTTCTGCTGGCCAAAAATAACTGTGCGCCGCCTTATGCCGCCCAGAAAGCACTGTGCGCCGCCTTCTGCCGCCCAAAAATAACTGTGCGCCGCCTTATGCCGTTCCAAATTAATTTGCCTCCTAAAACAATGTTAATCATTACAGTTACTGCCTCAGCTGACCTTTGTCGTTGCGCACACTGGGGGATTGAACCCATGGCCCCTGCACCATTGGTCAGTGTCTTCACCGTTGTACCACGGCTCTGTTGTTTTGTATACTCAGCAGCGCGCCACTTTGCCTTTCCACGCGCTAATGTCGACCCCCGCACATTAGCGCGACGCACACACGTCTGGTTGCTTACTACCGTTTTTTTTCTATTTTCTGCCTGAACCGCCCACTCCTTATATGGCACAGGCACACTAGCACGGCCCCGCACGTTAGGAATGTTTAGTAAACATGCCCCTATGTTGTACTATTGGGGCTTGTATCACTTTGCACTTCAAACGACTTTTATGCTCACCCAGTCGCACACGTAAAGGCCGTGTGGTCTTACCTACATATAATAAATGACACGGGCATCGAAGTGCATAAATTACATGGGTAGAATCACAGGAAGTGAACCCCCTCAACCTATAAGTTATATCATGATAAGTAAAGCAATCAAGTTGTAAATTCATACCACACATCCCACAATGGCCACAGGGAAAATGTCCCCTTTGTTCTACGGTGGAAATTACTGTTGTAGATAGTGGACGTCACTGTGTAGGACTGACTAGTTCTTTCAAGTTAGCTTGTCTCTGCCATACACATCTAATGCGATAACTCGAGAGCCCGTCTACACTCTGTAGTATATTGGAATGCTTCCTCAAAATTTTTTGTACAGAATAACTTAACGGAAAAAATTTGGTAATGAAATTAACAACTGTATTTTCTGATGTTGGCTTTGGCCGAGCGGTTAATAACGATGCCCGGTGATTATATTTGGCCCGACGATAAGCCCGATTTATAACTTGCTTTGGATACCCCCTATTTTGAAAGCAGGTCTTAAGTTCTCGAGCCTGTGTCAAAAAATCTTCATCATGTGAACAGTTTCGTCGAAATCGAATGAACTGTGAGAAAGGTAACCTGTCTTTTAAATTACGGGGATGAGCACTATTATAGTGCAACAGTGTGTTTCGATCAGTTGATTTGCGGTAAACCTTTGTTTTCCAACCCATAACGCTGCGACTGATATGTACATCCAAAAAAGTAATGGCCTCAGTGTGGCAAGTGCTAGTGAATTGTATATGGGGATCTAAATGATTGAGCCATAAGAGAAAATCTTGTAGATCTGACTCTCTCCCCTGCCATATCACAAAGATATCGTCGATATAGCGACACCATAACCGAATGTAGGTCCGAAAGGGGCAAGACTCCTGTAACCAAGTTACTTCAAAATCTCTCATGAACAAATTGGCCACTGAAGGGGCGCATGTAGCGCCCATTGCCACACCAGAAATCTGTTGAAAAATTTCCCCTCCGAACTGAAAATAGTTGTTCCGAATAGCTAAACCAGCCAGCTGCATCAGAAAGCCTATGAAGCTAGCAGAAAGATCTCCTCTAGATTGAAGTGCCTTCTGTATTGTATCCAACGCCGCTTCCTGAGGAATACTGGTGTATAATGCGGCTATATCCAATGTGACTAATATCGTTATCAAAGGCGAGATGTCGATGATCATCTAAAATGTTCAAAAAATGAGCGGTGTCTTTTACATAAGATGAAATGGTAGACATCAGAGGGCGCAAAAAAGTATCCAAAAAAATTGACAGAGGTTCCAAGTTGGAACCTCGAGTGGACACAATAGGACGTCCCGGGGGATTATGTAACGTTTTGTGTATCTTTGGTACAAGATAAAAACTAGCTACATTAGGCGAACGAGCATTAAGATACTGCCATTCTTTTTGCAAAATGAGTTTGTCTTTCAAAGCTCGTGTCGTTATATCCTTAATCATTATACTAATTTCCATTGTAGGATCATAAGACAACTTGGTGTATGCAGTCACATCTGATAACTGACGATTAGCTTCTCGCAGATATTGTTGGCGACTAAGAACCACTACGGCTCCCCCCTTATCTGCCCTCCGGATTACTAACTGTGATTGGGTTTGAAGCAAACGAAGAGCTTGTTTCTCAGCTGAAGTTAACACTGTACAGCATTGATGATACCAAGGAGTCTGTGCTTCCAATTGAGCCAAATCCTTCAGAACTAATGTGCGAAAAATCGTAAGACCTGGAGGCAATGGAGATGGAGGAGACCATGTAGATCTTATAGGTAGAGGAAGTTTAGATGGAGTCGGGGTTAGGACATGAGGTTGCTCATCTACCGGCAATGAATTTTCTACTGTAGAAGCATTAGCAAAATAATGTTTCAGATGTAATTTTCGCATCAATTGTTCAAAGTCCACACGGGTCTGAAATGGATCGTATTTTAATTCGGGGACAAAAGAAAGTCCTTTTTCCAATACCTGGATTTGTGTTGACCTCAAATCTATACCCGAGAGATTCACTACTAGCTGAGAGGGGCTGTCAGGATTTACTGTGTTGACCCCCCCGAGCTGATGATTTCCCTCTGCCCTTCCCTCCTTTCTTCTTTTTGTGATCTTCATCTTCCTTAGTACGCTCTTCGGTACCAGACCTCCCAGAATCCGAAGTATCTTCGGAAGTAATCTCAAAATTCACTTGCTTCCGGATTTTCCTAGTTTTACGATTAGTGGATGGATAAACGTTTCACTAGGTTGTTTCCTCAGGGGATCATAACTTTATCTACAGACAAAAATAAAAAGCAAACGCAATCACTTTCCAATCCCACTTACTTTCCCTTTAACTACTCTACAAAAATAACTCTCATTTATCAAAGATAAAAGATAAAATCCTACCAAATGATGCTGCCCACATTTTCTCTCTCGGCAATGACAAACTACTCCCGATGTACTAAGGGAATTCAAACGGTTCCACCAAAAACGCCGCGCATGTCCGGTAAGCTCACCCCCCTCCATTTTTAAAGGCCACTTAAAACATCCATAGAGATGACTCTTCCTCCAGCTTAAAGGCATACCTCCCCTTCAAATATTCTACAATATTACACAAGTCCTCCTCCACCATGGAACCTGCTGGCCCTCAATAGCCTTAGGGGCTGATACATATTTAATATACTCTGAACTCCACTCCAAACTCGACTTATTCTCCCCAAAGGGACCTTCCCTATACTTATTCACAGAGTTTATCTCCACAGAACCTTTAATTCCCAAGTACCATTCTCCAAGGTGAACAGATACATAAATAGCCATATCTCTTCACATTCATACACATGCCGCCCACTCTACAACGTTATTTAAACCTTTAGGCACCACAGAGTCAAGTGTATAAATCAAGCGCTGCTCCTGTAACACCAGTGTCTGATCCAATGTCTTCCCCGCGCGACCCTGCGAAATCTGTGTCAAGCAGAGACATCTAAGTTGTTCAAAAACATGTTTTTTTTGTAAGCAATGTGCTACCAGGGGAGCTTCAAGCACCTTGCAATGTAAGCGACTTCGATGTTCCCTCATCCGTACACGGAATGGTCTAATAGTCTTCCCCACATAGCAAAGTCCACAAGGGCAAACTATCACGTACACTACATTTCGGGATTCACATGTGGTCCTTTGTCTCAGTGTATAAACCGTCCCATGATATTCGAATGACGACGTTGCAATCGTTAAATCACAGATGTCACAGCCTCCACACGGCTTATGGCCCCCTGACTGACTAAGTGTCATTCCCTCACTTGGTGTAGGTAAAACCGCCGGGCTCACCCATTCTTTTAGGTTCCGGTGCCTTTGCCAAATGCACCGAACATGTTTATCTTGAAGCCCCGGTACTAATTTAAGTACATTAGCATATCTTCTAAATATTTTCTGAATCCCTGTACTCAAGGGGGAATACTTTGAGATAAAATTAACACTCGTGTCATCAGACTCCATATTTACACAAGAAGGCTTCGTCTTTAACAAAGCCGCTCTGTGGTTAAACAAAGCCTGGGAATACGCCCGCTTCAGGAGAAACAGGGAACTGTTGGTATCATCTTGAGGTCGCTGATGTGATCAGGCAATTGGCCTCACTATGACGGACGTCTATGAGACCTTGCCAATATAGTACTGAGACCTCAGAAAAAAGTTGAAATACTGGTGATCGGACATTCTAATCCAGTTATTGGTGACAGTGAACAAAAAAAACTGTTTTGTGTTTATGAAGTAATCGTTCAAGCAGTGAGGGCTTTTGAAATTTTGTGCTCTCCTGATTAGTAGCTGACTATATAGATCCATCCAGATGTTATGATGGCTGAAGGAGCCAAGAACTTCCTTGCACACACCCCTCCTTCAGGCAAACTCCTGCTTCATCTTTATAGTGCACTGGCTGTGTAGCAAAGATAGAATTCTGTCTCTGGGTGCACTTTATATAACAATTAAATTTTTCCTCCCAAAGGAGTCTCCTCCCAGGCAGGACCAGCCCAACCATTAGGCAAATGAGCCGGTCGCCTAAATCAGCAATTTCTGTGGGGGGTGGCAAGTAGCAGGGCAGTCAAAGCTAAAGAATAGATTTTGACAGCCAGGGGAGGTATAAGGCTTAAAGTTTGTCTAGGGCGCCAACATCTTTAACCAACTCTGGGGCCCGATCTGCTCCTAGGATGATGACACTGAGCAAAAGTAATCTCCCCTGTTCTGGAAAATTAGGGAGTACCATCACCTTTTTCATTGCCTGCTAAAACTGACCCATGGTCCTCATGTATTAATGAAAGAGTCCTGCATATACTGACACCTTTTTTGTTAGGAAAAATACACTGGATTGTAGTAATGTAGTAGGACCACTGGAGGTCTCTGCTGTTTAAAGGAGCAAAACCTGAGGGGTCTCTACATACGAATTTGGCTTTATCAACTAACCATTTTAGATTACTTAAGGAATATATTTTCTTATTTATTAAGGGGATTATTTTAGAAGCCCTGTTTACGATATACATGTCTATAATCAGGGATATGCACATGTAAATCACAAGAAGATCTACTGACCATGTTAGAAAGGGTCCAGTTAGCACGTGGATGTCAATATGACAAGTAAGTTCCACAGGGGTGTTTCAAGGGCATGGCTTGTGTGTAAGGAAAATCTACATGTATATGCCTCATTTCATACAGCGAATTCACATGAGGCAGAAATCATCCATGTCCACATTTACACCTGCATCCTGACACGAAGAGGGATTTGAATAAATGTTCCTTTTGGCTAGCCCTTCACAGGGAGATTAAAGGGATATCCTCTTAATCCCCCAATGTTTATCTCCACCTGCAAATTGAAATGAGGTAAAGAAGAAGCTTCCTTATTGTCCCTCCAGTCTAGTCCCGAACCTCTGGGTTTTGCTCCTCCTCCAGCAGCTTGGAGACTGAGAAACGTCATCCTTTTGATGACACTGGTATAAAACTACAGGAACCGCCTCCTCACTCCAGTTACCTCAGTCTCCAAGCAGCTGGAGGACGGGTGAGCCCAGAGGTTCGGGGCTCACTAGAGGAGCAATTAAGGAGAGTTAGAATAGTTTAGAACAGGATCAGTGGTTTAGATTAACTGTTTTTGAAGTTTCTTTTTTGAATTAAACCTAATCTATAGCTTTAAGGCAAGCTGTGAGGTATCCCCCCTCCCCCTTTCTTTCTTCCGTTGCAGTGAGTTAACTTCAAAGCGGGGAATCCGGCGGGTGAAGGGGCAGGCTCCGGCTCCCGAACCCACGCTCATGGGTGAGGAGCCGGTAGCTTATGCACAGGAGCGCAGCAGAAGTGTTTTTTTGCCTGATCGTGCTGTGTGCCGACGACGGAAAAAGCACCTTCATAGGGGCAGCTGCTTCTCTCTCTAACTCTCTCGCCCGACGCTGAAGCCGCGATTTCGGCTGAGCGCAGGGAGAGAGCAGTGAAACACAGCAAATGCAGGAAACGCAGGAAAACATCGGGGCAGCAAGCTCCAAAGGTAAGGGAGAGCTCCGATCGCGAGTAGCAGGGTGAATTTACTGCAGGCAGATGAGGCTGCTTGAGTTAAGCCGCGTATGAAGAGCACAGCAGGCCAGACTGCGTGTTTGCAGCGCGGGAAAGTTTTTTCAGTTGGTATGGCTATAGTCTCCCTGTGCGTCAGGAATCCTTCGGTTTTTTGTAGTTTACTACATATTTTGGCTTGCCTTTTCAAAGTAAGGCATTTACATTAAATTTAAGTTTAAAAAAAAAAAGTACCGCGGGAGGTTTCCCTCTAAGAAGGCCACCTGTATATCAGTCAAGGGCTGTAGGGGCTGAACACTCTCAGCATACTTCGGCTGGCTTAGTAATAAAAGTGAATTTTCACGCAAACGGAATGCCTTCTAGACCGCAGTGCTTGGTCTGCGGTACTAGAAGGGGAGCGGTGTCTGAGACAGGGATCAGTAAGGGGTGCATTCAAGAAGCAGCCTCAATGGAACAGGCATTGGAAGTGGAGGCAGAGTGTCACAAGGGGGCACCGGAGCCCCTGTTGGAGCCGGTTTCTCCGTCGTTGCCGTTTCCGGAGCCGGTGGCAGGGACGTCCTCCACTCCGGATCTTCCCTCTGCCCAGGTGCCTTTCCCGGGAGGTTTAGCAGCCATTTTTGCTCCAGACTTTGTACTCTGATTCAACAGGCATTTGGTGGTGCACAGAAAAAGCTCTCAGCCAATCCTCCAGAGGGAGTGCTGGGGGAAAAGCACCCAGGGACTCCGCTGATCTCGGGAATTACAGGAGTCCTATCAAAGAAGCCCAAGACTGAGAGGGATCGTCCAGAGCAGTCCGTGGTTTCTGAAGGTATCCTCTCCAAGGAGGGTGATCCTGACTTGGAGTTGGATGACAAGTTAGAGGAAGGAGAACTCACGGAACAGGAGGACCAAGCTAGGGTGGTTCACATTTTCCGGAGAGAGGAGTTACCGGCACTCATTTCGGAGACGCTTAAGGCGCTTAATATGCTGGCGGTGGGTCCAGCGGAAGATTCCACCTTAGAGGACCCGTTATTGCAGGCATTTCAGAAGACTCAAAAAGCTTTTCCAATACACAGAGTTGTTAGAGAAATGATTCAAGAGGAATGGGACATGCCTGAGGCCGGTCTTAAAGGCTCCAGAATTATGGCCCATCTTTATCCCCTGGTTGACCAGGATCGGGAATTGTTTAAGTCGCCAAAGGAAGATGCAGCAGTCTCGGCAGTGACCAAGAAGACTACAATTCCGGTAGAAGGAAGTGCCCCTCTCAAGGATGCCCAGGACAGGAAGTTGGACGCCTTGTTGAAGCAGGTTTGTGATGTTAATGTGTTATCCATGCAAGCTTCCATTTGTGGGGTGTGGGTAGCTAGAGCTTGTCTTCGCTGGGCACAGCGGATTCAAGGGGAACAGATGGAAGAGACAGCTTCAGAGGCATCCAGATTGGAATCCGGGGCAGCTTATCTCGCTGATATTCACTATGACCTCATTTGAGGGTTATCTAAGAGTATGGCGTCAGTAATAGTGGCACGAAGATATCTTTGGTTGCGCAATTGGGCGGCAGATGGCTCCTCCAAAGCAAGATTAAGTAAGCTCCCTTTCAGAGGAAAGCTACTTTTTGGAGAAGATTTAGACAAGCTGGTAAAGGATCTCAGAGAGTCCAAGGGCAGAAGGTTGCCGGAAGACAAGCAGAAGCAGGGGTGGCTGGCTCCGACAAATAAAGGTCATTCCTCTGCCTCGACTCTTCAAAAGTCGCAATGAAACCAGGGGGATCCAGGTAGGGCAGGTACCCGTGGGAGGTCGGTTATGGGAGTTTTACCCTGCCTGGGTCCAGATCACATCAGATCAGTGTGTGCTGAAGGTCATTCGAGAAGGTTATGCCCAGGAGTTTCGGCGGCTGGTGATCAATTCTTATGTGCAATCTCCATGCAGAGCGCAGGTCAAATACGAGGCGGTGCGAGACACTTTAGAGAGACTCCTGACCCTCAAAGCAGTGGTACCAGTTCTGCCAGACCAATGCGGGTCCGGTCGATACTCCATATACTTTGTCGTCCCAAAGAAGGAAGGGGCGCTTTGGCCGATTTTGGATCTCAAGAGAGTAAATCGATGTCTTCGGGTGTCGCATTTTCATATGGAGACCCTAAGGTCGGTCATAGTTGCAGTAAGAGAAGGAGAGTTTCTTACGTCCCTGGATTCGTCGGAAGCTTACCTACACATTCCCATTTGGCTAGAACATTAGAGGTTTCTCTGATTTGCAGTGCCTATGGAGCATTTTCAATTCCAGGCATTACCGTTTGGACTGGCTATGGTGCCTAGAACTTTCACCAAAGTGATGGTGGTGGTAGCGGCAGCATTGCAAAGGGACGGACTGTTAGTGTACCCTTACCTGGAAGATTGGTTGATCCGAGCGAAATCCAGAACCGAGAGCGAGTGGGCTACAACCAGAGTAGTGGCCTTTCTGCAGAGCCTAGGTTGGGTAGTCAATATGTCAAAAAGCAACTTGACTCCGTCGCTGAGCCTAGAGTACCTGGGGGCTCGATTCGATACAAGCGTCGGAAGAGTCTTTCTACCACAGCGATGAGCGCAGGGATTGAGAAGACTAGTTTGCAAATTTTTGGACAGAAGGAATCCTTCAGTGTGGCATTATCTATAGTTGCTCGGTACCATGGCGGTGACACTCGAGCTGGTACCGTAGGCAAGAGCCCACATGAGACTGTTGCAGAGAGCATTGCTCAGATGGTGGTCGCACCAGGAGGATCCTCTGGCTCGCAGGCTACCCTGTCCGACAGAGACTCGTCAGGCTCTTCACTGGTGGCTGCGGCCGCAGGTTCTGGAGAAGGGGATGCCGTTAGAAGCACTCTGTTGGTTACCCCTAATGACGGATGCCAGTCTATTAGGCTGGGGAGCTCACTTCGGAGGTCAATACGCACAGGGGCAGTGGACCAACCGGGAGAAGAGCTGGTCGATCAACAGGCTGGAATTGCGGGCCATAACATTGGCACTTCAAGCGTTTCAACCTTGTCTCCGAGGAAAAGCCATTCGGGTGTTTTCCGACAATGCGACCGCTGTAGCATACATCAACCGTCAAGGGGGCACCAGCAGTGTAGCACTGGAAGCCGAGGCAGGACAGCTGTTCGAGTGGGCCGAGGTAAATCTACTGGCATTGTCGGCAGCACATGTAGCAAGCGTGGACAATGTGGAGGCCGATTTCTTGAGTTGAGTAAAGGTAGATCCAGGAGAATGGGTTCTCATTCAGACATGGCCAGAAGAGCAACTCCTGTACGTGTTTCCACCTTGGGTGTTAATAGGTCGGGTGTTGCAGCGCATAGAAGTTCAGAGAGGGAAAGTAATATTGATTGCGCCAGGCTGGCCAAGACGTCCTTGGTATGCGGATCTGTTGATACTAGTAGTAGGGAAGCCATGGCACCTTCCAATTTGGAAGGCCCTCTTATCTCAGGGTCCTCTGCACATGCCTCAGGTGGGTTGATTCTCGCTTACTGCATGGTTCTTGAAAGGGCAAGTTTGAGAGCGAGGGGATACTCTGCCGCGGTAATTTCTACCTTGTTAAAGGCACAGCAGAAGTCTACCTCACTAGCGTATGTTCGTATTTGGTGTGTATTTGAGGCATGGTGTGTGGACAGGAATGTTGGAGCATTGAGAGCTTCGGTACCGCAGATTTAGACTTTCTTGCAAGATGGTTTTGAGAAAGGTTTGGCGGCGGCATCCTTAAGATTGCAGTTGGCAGCGCTATCCTGTTATAAAGGAAAGATAAAAGGGGAGGCACTGGGGGTACATTCGGATATAAAGCGTTTTTTGCGGGCAGTGTCTCTGTTGAGACCGCCATGTAGACAGATGGTTCCAACGTGGGATCTTCAATTGGTATTGGAAGCATTGGTGTGCGAGCCCTTTGAACCTTTGTCTAGAGCGTCGCTAAAAGACCTTACTCTTAAAGTGATTTTTCTAGAAGCGATCTGTTCGGCTCGAAGAATCTCGGAGTTGCAGGCTTTGTCTTGTCGGAATACTTTTCTAACCTTTTTTGATTCAAAGGTGGTATTGAGACCTGTGCCCACAGTAGTATCAGTTTTTCATGTGACTCAGGTTGTTTCCTTGCTGGTGTTCAGTGGGGGTAGGGACGATATTTCCTCAGAGAAGTTGCATCTATTAGATGTTCGTCGGGCATTAAAGAAGTATACCCATAAGACAGAAAGTTTTCACAAATCGGATAGGTTATTTGTCCTGTTTGGGGGACCAAGAAAAGGAGAAGCAGCCTCCAAAGCTTCCATTGCAAGATGGCTTAAAGAGGTGATTGCATCAGCGTATGTTTTAAAGGGTAAATCTGTACCGGAAGGGCTTAGAGCTCATTCGACTAGGGCACAAGCGGCGTCATGCGCTGAGTACTGTGGGATACCAGCAGTTGAAATTTGTAAGGCGGCTACCTGGTCGTCTTTAAATTCTTTTGTCAAACATTACCGTCTAGATGTTCAGGCGGGAAGGGATACCTGTTTTGGATCAGCGGTGCTTCAGGCGGGTCTAGCAGGCCCTCCTGTTGACTTGTTGCACTGCTCTGTTACATCCCCAGAGGTTCGGGACTAGACTGGAGGGACGATAAGGAAGGTGAAATTAGACTTACCTGCTAATTGTTGTTCCTTGAGGAACTCCAATCTAGTCCCGTATCCCTCCCTAGTATTTTCTTTGGACTATAGCCTGAAGCAAGAGATATTTCACAGGTAAGCTGGGAAACAGCGGTGAAGGTTATGGTTCAGGTAAGGGGGAGTTTATTTTCAAAACGATGGGGATTCTGATAGGGTCCAAATCCTCCATAAGGGGGGAAGGGGCAAGCCTAAGCAGTTACTCAATAGCTGTTATGATGGGGAGAAGAACAATATTAGACATGGTTGTTTCTCCTTCACAAGTTATTAGTTAAGTTATATTACAGTTTGTTAGTAGTATTTGCTACTTAATTGTTGCTCCGGTGAGTCTGCTTTGTCAATAGGTTACTGGAAGAGGAGTCGGTTCCTGTGGTTTTATACCAGTGTCATCAAAAGGATGACGTTTCTCAGTCTCCAAGCTGCTGGAGGAGGAGCAAAACCCAGAGGTTCAGGACTAGACTGGAGTTCCTCAAGGAACAACAAATAGCAGGTAAGTCTAATTTCACCTTCTATGGATGATTAAGAGCAGTGGCATCTCTGCCAAATGGCTCAGTTACACATTTACCCATGATTATTCTGAAATACTGGCACTTACACATGCAAGTCTCCATGTTTCCTCCATCGATATTTCCTATGTCTGGATTTGTGAATGGCTCCTTCTGCTGCCTGTGGATGAGTATTTTAGAAATGGCTCCAAGTTTGGCAGGGCTGTTTCTAAAATACCGGTACAGTTATAAACGAAGTGGCCTTCAAGTCCCAATTCTGCTCTCCAGGTCATAGCTAAAATGTGTCTTTCAAGGAATATCTTTACTTGTTTAGCAATACATGCAAACAGTAAACATTTAGTGATTTTGTATATTTTGGGGAATAAATTAATGGCTGTTTTGTGCTTTAAGGGACATGTTAGAAACATATAAACATAGAAAAATGACGACGGAAAAAGACCACATAGCCTATCTAGTCTGTCCTTCCATATCAACAACTACAACAGTCCCCTTTTTTCCTTTAGAGATCCTCTGTGTTTGTCCCATGCTTTTTTTAGTTCAGATACTGTCCTCATCTCTACCACCTCCACTGGGAGACTATTCCACAGATCCACCACTCTTTCCATAAAGAAATATTTCCGCATATCACTCCTGAATCTATCCCCTTTCATCCTCATCCCATGTCCCCTCGTAGCAGAACTTGCTTTCAATCGAAAGAGGCTCTCCCCTTGTGCATTTATGCCATGGAGGTATTTAAACATCTCAATCATATCACCTCTACCCCGCCTTTTCTCTAAGGTGTACATATTAAGATCCTTAAGTCTGTCCTCATATGCTTTATAATGAAGACCACTAACCATTTTAGTAGCCACTCTCTGTACCGACTCCATCCTGTTTATATCCTTTTGAAGGTGCAGTCTCCAGAATTGCACACAATACTACAAATGAGGTCGCACCAAAGACTTCTACAGAGGCACTATTGCCTCCTTTTTTTTTGCTAGCCATTCCTCTCCCTATGCACCCAAACATCCTTCTAGCTTTTGCTGTTGCATGTTCTACCTGTTTAGCTACTTTAAGGTCATCAGACACAACCACGCCGAGGTCCCGCTCTTCTTTAATGCACAAAAGTACTTCACCCCCTATATTATATTGCTCCCTTGGATTGCTGCAGCCCAAATGCATAGCTTTGTATTTTTTAACATTAAATCCCAGCTGCCAAATTCTAGACCATTCTTCAAGCTTAGCTAGATCCCACCTCATGTTATCTACACCCTCCTGGGTGTCTACTCTATTGCGGATTTTGGTATCATCCGCAAAGAGGCAAACCTTACCTGACAGCCCTTCTGCTATATCACTAACAAATATGTTAAAAAGAATCGGAGCAAGGACAGATCCCTGGGGAACACCACTGGTAACTTCCTTCTCCTCAGAGTGAGCTCCATTTACCTGTACCCTTTGTCGCCTCCCACTCAACCAATTTCTAACCCAAGCAGTAACTTTAGGGTCCATCCCTATGGTGCTCTGTTTGTTTATAAGTCGCCTGTGAGGAACAGTGTCAAAGGCTTTACTGAAATCTAAATACACCACATCTAGGGCTCTCCCTCGGTCCAACTCCCTGGTCACCCAGTCAAAGAAATCAATCAGATTTGTCTGACAAGATCTGCCTCTGGTGAATCCATGCTGCCTCAGATCCTGTAATCTGCTGGACTCCAGAAACCTCACTATTTTCTCTTTCAGCAGTATTTCCAATAATTTACTCACCACTGAAGTTAAACTAACCAGCCTGTAGTTTTCAACCACATCCTTACTTCCGCTTTTGTGTAAAGGGACCACATGAGCCTCTCTCCAGTAATTTGGCACCACTCCCGACTCCAACGAGGCATTGAAAAGGTCAGTCAGTGGAGCTGATAGAATGTCCCCAAGTTCCCTCAGTATTCTAGGGTGTATCCCATCCAGTCCCATTGCTTTGTCTACTTTAAGTTTAGCTAGTTTCTCATGAACACAGTCTTCTGAAAATTCTTCAAGATGCCCCTCGCTTCTTTTTACTTATGGTGCACCAGTAACGCATGTTTGAACCACAAAACTAGCCAGAGCACTAACTTTAGGGGGCATGCGCATCCGTTCTCCTGCCAGATGGTGTTAAGTGCAGTAATGCTAAATGGCAAAATTCGCGGTTAGTGCGCACCCATAACACCTGCTCTAACCACGATACGTCATCAACACCCACAATCTGTCCCTAATCTTCCCAGTCCCTGCCCAGTCATATGCTACACAGTTAACACCGGATTTTTAGTGCAGGGCTTCACATTGTTAGTGTGGCACTAACAGTACATATGCTTCTACCTTACACTGGTCCGCAGATGAACAAAACCTCAGTGCTTGCACTTATTGGCAACCAGATTGCCAGGGCCAGTGCTATCCAGTAAGCTGGGTAAGCACAGCAAGGGGGTGCTGACATCAGGGGGGCACTGTCGCTAGCTGCCTGCCCCCTTCACTGATTCATCTCTTTGAAGAATGCAGCCGCAGGAACACTCCTCTTTGCTCCCGAGGCTTTGCTGCCTTACAAGCTGCTGGACTGCAGCATTTCCAAAGGTAACATGCATTTCCTGTTTCTTGCAAGAACAGGAAGGTGAAATTAGACTTACCTGCTAATTGTTGTTCCTTGAGGATCTCCAGCCCGGTCCTGCACCTCTGGGTAGTGTACCTCTTCCAGCAGCTTGGAGACTGAGCATGTCATCTTTTGATGACATCAGCATACTGAGGCAGCTGCAGTGATCTATTGACAAAGCAGACTCACAGGAGCAAAAAAAAAAAAAAAAGTAGGTAATTAGCATTCCAACAAGAAATAATGAAATTACCTAAAACATCTAATAAAGGCCCTATTAGACAAAACAGCTTACCTGTGCAGCACTGCAGTTAAGGGTTTCAGCTTATGGCTCTTAACGCTAACGTCTGTCTGTTGGAGGCTCTTAAGCCACCAATCAACCGGACCTCTCTTTACCTGCTGCTCCACTTCAGGCCCAGCTTGTCATCAGTGTCACCACACCTGTAACCGGGAGGGTTCTGGGACTGGACTGGAGATCCTCAAAGAACAACAATTAGCAGGTAAATCTAATTTCACCTTCCTTATTGTCTCTCCAGTCCAGTCCCACACCTCTGGGATGTATCAGAGTAGTATTAACCACGGGAGAGACATGCGAGTCTGGCCTGGAGTACTGCCACACCGAAACTCGCCCCTCTTGCTGTCTGCACATCCAGACAATAGTGCTTTACAAATCTGTGCAGAGATGACCAAACAGCCGCCCTAAAGCTACCCCCCCCCCCCCCGGCAGAACTAAGCCATAATCCACCCAGGAAGCCATCCATGTGCTGGTCGCATGAGTCCCCAGCCCCACTGGTACGCTCCACCCTTGTAACACATATGCTAATGCAATTGCTCCTCTAATCCACCTAGAGATGGAGAACATAGCCGCAGATAGTCTCTTTTGCGGCCCTCCCCAGAGATCAAACACTGAGCCGCTCTCTGAAAAGAAAGCGTAGTTACTCACCTGTAACAGGTGTAATGGGGAAGAGACATCCTTTGCCATGCAAACAGAGGAACTTGAGAGAAGTAGGTCTGTTGCTGACAGGAAGGCAAAGCACAGGACTCCCAGTTGCCAGGAGCAACATAAACAAATCCATCCACGAGTGCAGCAGCCCCGCCCAGCTAGCAAACAATCCCCATCTCCTGAGCCCAATAGTTTTCACCTGAGAGGGAGAAGGGCTAGATTAGCTCCAAACCAGACATATAAGAAACGCTCATTAGAGTTTCAGTGGGAAGGGCAGCAAGGGAAGCCAAGAGCAGAAGGAGCAGAGGAACTGGAGAACGAGAGAGAGAGAGAGAGAGAGAGAAAGCTTGGACAGACCCAGCTGGGAAAGCTGAGTGTGCTGAAGTCCGAGACTCAGAAGCAACGTGCGTTTCAGTGTGGAAGGAAGCACGAGAGAAAGTACGTGAGTGACTCAGAGGATTGTGATTCTGAGAGTGATAGAGAAATACAGGAAGTAACCAGCAGGAATAACTGGAGGAGCAGGGCCCAAAAACCCTGTGGCAAGAACTCCAGGCAATTGTCCTATTGGGAAGACACACAGAGGGAAACGTTACCGGTAAAGCTATCTGGGAAGCACTTGCAAGCTCCAGGGAGTGAAAGCTATTCAGTGGAGGACATTTGCATGTCAGAAGAAGAGGTGGAAAAGCCTAAGTACAGAGGAAACCCTCTGAGGTTTAAACCCCTTCCTGACCAGGCTGTGCACGGACTTTCCCCTGTCTCTAAGCCAGAAGGTAGGCTGTCTAATTACTATAAGGATAAAAGTGGTTATAAGAAGTTCTCTTATAGAAACCCTAAAGGGTGTGACTCTCCTCTCTGCTATTCTAAGATATATGGTAATACTGAACCCTATCTCACGGAGGGCTTGATAGAGAAGCCTCAGGAACAGATAGAGGGTGGAAGTTTGGAAACGTTGTATACCAAGCAGAAGTTGTACTTACCAGAAAATCAGCATGAGTCAATGCTGATTGATCCTCAGGAAGAAGAAATATCAGATAACCAAATGGGCTGTACTTTAATGGTTACAGATGATATAATTTCTCTGTGCTGAGCCAGGTGATGTGAAAGCTGTTTAAACTGGCAGTTGAAGAGCACAGGATTTTCCTTGCTTATACAAAGTGACTGTATGCTGTAAATACCGTGGAACTGGAACTTTGGATTTAAGTTGAGAAGCTGTTATTGTTTCCTTTCTTATTTTGTGCCAAAGTGTATGGCCTTTTGTCCTGAGTTATTTTGTGTTTGAATCCGCCCCGGGAGGGGAATTAAAAGCCTGTCATTGCCTGAACCACTTGCACCACAACTGCATCTTATTGAAAAGGGAAAATACTACAACTCCCAGGAGGCAATGCAAGCCTAAAACATTTCTCCAGTCTTTCAATAAAGGGTCCCCAGGCCGTCTATCCCGTATGCCTATGCTACGGGCTGACTACTGGTGACACAGGTGATCTCCGGGAACAGCAGGAATAAGCCTTCACATATGGGTATCATCGGTACTGACGGAGCCCGCGCAGGAACGCTCCCCAGCGTCCAATAGGAACGCTTTTGGGAGCGTGCATCCACGCATGCGCGCTGCCTTCCCGCCTATCTACCTCCCTCTCTTCAGTTGAGTTTAAAGCTGAGACCGAAGGAGAGAAGTAGATAAAAACAGAGAAAGAGAGAGAGAAGACAACTCCTAGGGGAGGCAGGTGGGTTGTGAAGACTTATTCCTGCTGTTCCCGGAGATCACCTGTTAAAGGTGAGTAACTACGCTATCTCCAGGAATAAGCAGGAATGAGTCTTCACATATGGGGACTCCCAAGCTGAAAGATGCCTAGGGAAGACCCAGCATGTAGCAAATCTATGTAGATGGGCCATGCTTTCCCCAGGGACCTCAGGCATCCAAATGGATGGAGGGCAGGAGTTGAACTATGAGTGGAAAAGGTGTTGTAGAACAGCTTGACCAAACAAGGCATCCCGGCGGGAGTCCTTGTCTAGACAATAATGGGCAGTGAAAGTATGTACTGAGGCCCAAGTTGCTGCTTTGCAGATTTCATCAATAGCCACTGAACGAAGGTTAGCTGTTGAGGCTGCCATGGCTCTGACATTATGAGCTGTGACATGGCCTTCAATAGGTATTCCTTTACTTTGATATGTATAGGAAATACAATCTGCAATCCATTTAGAGAGGGTTCTTTTAGTGACAGGAAGTCCTAAATGGCTAGAGTCAAAAGCCACAAAAAGCTGAGAAGACTTTCTGTGAGGCTGGGTCCTTTGGAGATAAAAAGCTAGAGTTCTTTTACAGTTCAAAGTATGAAGTTTCCTTTCCGCAGAGGAGGAATGAGGCTTAGGAAAGAAAACGGGAAGATAAACTGACTGGTTTAGATGAAAAGGTGAAACCACCTTTGGAAGAAAATGTGGATGGGTCCTAAGAACCACCTTATCATGATGAAACCTTGAATAAGGTGGATTAGCCATTGAAGCCTGAAGTTCACTAATGCGTCTAGCAGAAGTGATGGCAATCAGGAAAACAACTTTCCATGAAAGAAACTTTGGATCCGAAGTAGCCAAAAGCTCAAAAGGTGGCTCCATTAGCACACCTAGAACAAGGTTAAGATCCCATGCCACCGGAGGTGGTTTAATGGGAGGTTTTGTTAGAAGAAGTCCTCTCATAAATCTAGAAATAAGTGGATGAGAGGAAATTGGATGTCCATCTAAGAGCTTATGAGATGCAGCAATAGCACTAAGATGGACTCTAACAGAATTGGTCTGAAGACCAGAAGCCGACAAATGAAGGAGATACTTTAGAAGAGAGTCTACTGGTACCAAAGAGGGATTAAGTCCTCTCTGATAGCACCAGAAAGAAAACCTTTTCCACTTAAAAGCGTAAGAACATCTTGTGGAAGGTTTCCTGGAGGCCAGAAGAATGTCCTTCACTTGTTGAGACAGGTCTAGATCTTGAAAGTCTAGGCCTTGAGTAACCAGGCCTTGAGATGTAGGGACTGGGGACTGGGGTGCAGAAGAGATCCGTTGTCCTGGGACAGAAGATCTGGAGCACTCCCTAACTCCAGAGGGGATTAGAGGGATTGGTGGAAATGCATATAGGTAATCCTGACCCCAGTGAAGCAGGAATGCATCCCTGGTTTGACAGTTCTGTGCTGGAAGTCTGGAACAAAACCAGGGAAGTTTGGCACTATGTCTGGTGTTCCCCAGACATGAAAAACTCGAGCAAGATGATAAGAGTGGAGTGACCACTCGTGTGGTAGGAGTACTCGACTGAGTCTGTCTGCCCAAACATTTTGAACGCCTGGAAAATAGACTGCCCGCAGATGAATCTGATGCTCTCTGGCAAAGGCCCATAGTTGCAGAGCTTCGTTGCATAGATGCAGAGAGCCTGTTCCGCCTTGTTTGTTGAGGTAAAACATGGCGACTTGATTGTCTGTTTGCACCAGAACTGTTTTGTTTATGAGCTGGGTGCAAAAGACTCGAATAGCATTGGAGATGGCTCTGAGTTCTAGGAGGTTTATATGATAGGCACTTCATTCCTCTCTGGAACATTCCCCCGGAACCTAAAGCAAACATCAATAAGACCGTTGCTGAAAAACAGCAAGCTTGACCCCACTAAGATGGACTCCTACAGGCCAATATCGAGCATCCCTCTCCTAGCTAAAATCATGGAAAAAATAGTCCAACAGCAGCTGACTCATCATATCGAAACAAATGCACCCCTTGACCCTTGCCAGCACGGATTCAGAGAGTCACATGGAGTGGAAACCTTGCTGACAACCCTATTTAACACCCTTACAATTGGGATTGACAATATCAAACAAGGCTTTGCTCTCATCTTCCTCGACATCGCAGCAGCCTTTGACTCGGCCAGCCACAAGTTACTCTTATCCCGCCTTGCCGATAAGGGCGTTCACGAAAGTGCACTCTCCTGGTGCACTTCATATCTTAAGGACAGATGGCAACATGTACGCTCCAGTCCCTCTATATCCAATCCATTCCCGCAAGAGAAAGGGGTTCCACAAGGATCGTCACTCTCAGCCCTATTGTTTAACATCTATATGCAACCCATCTGCAACCTCATCCGGTCATTCAACATTAACTGCCTTGTATATGCTGATGATGTCCTAATGTTCACCCCAATATCCACAGATCAACCAGCTTTCAACATGCTTCGACACTGTCACAGACTGGATACAAACTCAAAAACTCAAAATAAACTTCAAAAAGACAGAGGTTCTCTTCATCAGCAGAGACCAGACATTCGCCCCACCCACATCACTCAAGGTACGCAACGCAGAACTCATCTCCAAGACGATGATTTGATACCTGGGCGTGACACTTGACCAGCGCCTTGACACGCACTCCCAAATAGGCAATACTGTAAGGGCAATTTACCACAAAGTTCAGATACTACGCCACATGAAACGGATTCTAGAACCAAATGACTTCCGAACAGTCTTTCAAGCCCTAATAATGCCTCATTTTGATTACGCCAACTTCATCCTTCTCGCCCTCCCAAAGAGCTTGCTAAACCCCTTGCAGCTCGCGATAAACGCTGCAGCAAGAACCCTCTATGGAGCATCAAGAAAAGAGCACATCACCCCCATCTTGAAATGTCTGCACTGGCTCCCTGTCCACTGCAGAATCACATTGAAGGCCCTAACAATGACATTCAAGGCAATTAACAGAAGCACATCCACCTCCCTCTCAGACCTTATACACCCCACCCCCCTCAACAGATCAAGGAGATCAACAGCCTGCAATACCATACTTCTCCCAAAAGCCATCACTAAATGCTCCAAGACTACGAGAAGGCATGCCTTTGCACTATATGCACCCTCTTGATGGAACGCCCTCCCACCTGACCTCCACGCCATAAGCAACCTCCCTCAGTTCAGGAAGGTGCTCAAACATCATCTCTTCCTGCAACACTTCTCCAATACTGACAACATCACCTAGCCTTCCCCACCCTGACCCGCAGCAGCTCTCACAGAGTTACTGCTACTGCACTACAATCAGTGCACTTAACCCACACCACCACCTTCCCTTAACAGACCCCGGAGTAACAATGCAAATATGTAGATGTATATAGCCACCCTAAAGCTTTTGTAAATACTGCCAAATATCATGGGCAACCATTATACTAATTTGTACATAGTGTATATATTTCACCTGTTCACCATGTTTAATTTCCCTGTTCATTGTAAGTTCAGTGTTAGACTGTTCTACATTGCACAACTCTTGTTACTTGTGAACCGCGCTGATGATAAATAGTACGGTATAGAAAAACAATAAAATAAATAAATAAATGAAGAAGAGCCTCCTGTGAAGACCAAAGGCCCTGCGTTGATAGACTGTCCAAGTGGGCTCCCCAACCCATCTTGGAGGCATCTGTTGTGAGGATAGCCTGAGGTTGTGGCTGCTGGAAAGGAGAGCCTATTAAAAGGTTTTCCAGAGATTGCCACCAACGGAGAGACAGAATCAGGCGTACGGTAACCCTGATTTTGTCTGAAAGGCTTCCTGAGGCCTGGGATCACTGGGAAGCTAAGGTCCACTGGGCCGCTATCATGTGAAGACGAGCATAAGGTATTACATGGACGGTAGATGCCATGTGACCTAGTAGGCGAAGCATCTGTCGAGCAGTGAGGAAGGTCTGCAGCGCTGCTTGAGATGCTAGCTCGATGATTTGCAGACAGCGTGGTTGGGGCAGGAAAGCCCTTGCAAGCTGTGTGTCCAAGCGAGCACCTATAAACTCAAGGGTGTGAGATGGGGCGAGCTGGGACTTTGGAAGATTTATGACCAATCCCAAATACTGGAGTATTTGTTTTGCTCGTAACAGGGCCTGATGAGCTTCTTGAGATGACTGTGCTCGGATGAGCCAATCGTCCAAGTAAGGGAAGACAAAAATCCCCAGGGTCCTCATGAATGCTGCTATTACTGACATGCATTTTGTGAAGACCCTTGGAGCCAAGGCCAGCCCAAAGGGGAGGACTCTGTACTGGAAATGTCTTCCCTGGACTAGAAACTGAAGGAATTTCCTGTGATCTACATGAATAAGGATATGCATGTAGGTGTCTTTTAAATCTAGAGAACATAGCCAATCTTGCCTGTGAAGGTATGGCAGAAGGGAGCCGAGGGAAAGCATTTTGAATTTCTCTCGGACTAGATATTTGTTCAGCTCTCTGAGATCTAGGATTGGCCTTAAACCCCCTGTCTTTTTTGGAATGAGAAAATAGGGGGAGTAAGAGCAGTTACTCACCTGTAACAGGTGTTCTCCAGGAGCAGCAGGAATCAGTCCTCACATATGGGTGTCATCGGCGCCAATGAAGCCCCAGCGGAGCATTTCCCCAGCTTTCTATGAAAGCCTTTGGGAATGCAGGCACGCATGCGCGGTTCCCTTCCCGCCTAAAGGTGCCATCTTACCTCAGTCAAATGACATAGCTAAGAACAGCACACAAAAATGAAAAATAAACTATGTACAACTGCAACTCCAAGGGGAGGAGGGAGGGTTGTGAGGACTGATTCCTGCTGCTCCTGGAGAACACCTATTACAGGTGAGTAACTACTCTTTCTCCAGGACCAAGCAGGAAGTCAGTCCTCACATATGGGTGACTCCCCAGCTCTGGGCTACCGAGGAACCCAGGCTGAACAAGAGAACTCCCTCTAGTCCCAGCAGCAAAAAAAAGGCTTTTCAAGGACACAACCTCCACTGGTAGCCCAACAGAGGGCAGGAGGGCAGGAGTTGCCTAAACCTCAAAGAGATTCCGGAGTACTGCTTGGCCAAAAGCACTGTCCCTACGGGACTCCCTCTCCAGGCAGTAATGGGCCGCAAACGTCTGGCTTGAAGACCAAGTTGCAGCCCTGCAGATGTCTACCAAGGGCACAGAGCGGAGATGAGCCACTGAGGCAGCCATTGCCCGAACACGATGGGCCGTGACCCTACCCTGCAAAGGAAGGTCAGCCGCCTTATAAGCCCAGGTGATACAATCAGCTACCCAGGTGGACAAGGTACGCTTGGACACAGCTAACCCCAACTTACTGGGGTCAAAGGATACAAAAAGCTGAGTAGCCCTTCTATGCCCCTGCGTACGGTCAAGGTAGGATAAGGCCCTCCTACAGTCCAGGATATGCAGGACTGCTTCAGCCTGGCTAGCATGAGGCCTAGGGAAGAATGTTGGAAGAACCACCTCCTGGTTGAGGTGGAAAGAGGAGACAACCTTAGGGAGGAACTTTGGATGAGTCCTAAGGACTACCCTGTTCCTATAAATCCTGGTGTAAGGCCTATCACAGACCAGGGCCTGAAGCTCACTTAATCGCCTAGCCGAGGTAAGGACTATCAGAAAGAGTGTCTTCCAGGAGAGGAAGCGTAGGGGACAAGTAGCCATCGGCTCAAAAGGTGGGCGAGTCAGTTGCTGCAAGACCACATTCAGCTCCCACTCAGGGGCAGGAGGACGGATTGGAGGCTTGAGCAAAAGCAAGCCCCTGAGAAAGCGGGACACCAAGGGGTGACCAGCCAGAGAATGTCCCTCCACCAGAGAGTGGTGAGCTGCTAGAGCTGAGAGGTGGACCCGAATAGAATTGGACTTAAGTCCCTGATTCGATAAGTGCAGTAAGTACTGAAGCACTACTGGCACAGTACAAGAGAAAGGGTCCTCTGTACATAGCTGACACCATACAGAAAACCGTTTCCATTTGAGAGCATAGATTTTCCTAGTGGACTGTTTCCTAGAAGCCAGGACAACATCCTCAACTTCCTGAGGTAGGCCTCAGGGAGCCAAAACTACCCTTGCAGCCTCCAGACCATCAAATTGAGAGCTTTGAGATTGGGGTGCAGAAGGGAACCCTGCTCCTGTGAGAGAAGGTCGGGTTGCAACCCCAGAGGTAGTGGAGGATCCACCGCCAGTTGAAGCAGAAGAGGAAACCAAGGCTGTCTCGGCCACCTGGGAGCCACCAGCAGGACCGAGGCCTTGTCCTGAAGAATCTTGAAGAGAGTTCGGGCCACCAAGGGCGTGGGAGGAAACGCATACAGGAGGCCCTGAGACCAGGATATCAGAAAAGCATCCGGTGCTATCCACAGAGGATGCGGTTGCCTGGAGCAGAACTTTGGCAGTTGCTTGTTCATTGGGCTGGCAAAGAGATCTATCAAAGGGAGACCCCATTTTAGAAAGATCCTCTGAACTACTGAAGGATGCAGCTGCCACTCGTGGGGCTGCAGAATTCTGCTTAACCTGTCGGCCAGGTAGTTGTCCTGGCCTGGAAGGTACACAGCCTTGAGGAGCATGTTGTGCTTGAGGGCAAATGAACAAAGGTCCTGAGCCTCCCGACAAAGGATCCTGGACCCAGTCCCACCCTGTTTGTTCACATAAAACATGGCTACCTGATTGTCTGTCTGAATCAGGACAGATTGGTGAGCCAGGGTAGGAGAGAAAGCTTTGAGTGCCAATCAAATAGCTCTGAGTTTGAGGAGATTGATCTGCTGTGTAGCTTCCCAAGGAGACCACAGGCCCTGGGTGCACTTGCCCAGACAATGAGCTCCCCAGCCTTGCAGGGAGGCATCCATGGTCAGCACTACCGTGTACCCTGGAACCTGAAAAGGCACCCCCTTCAGTAGATTGGGAGGGTGCAGCCACCAGTTGAGGGAGTGCAGAAATGGTCTGGACACCCTTCTTCTGTCTCTGAGGCTGCCTGTGGCCTGCGACCACTGAGTCCGAAGGGACCACTGTGCAGGCCTCATATGGAGCCTGGCATTGGGGGTCACATGTACTGTCGAAGCCATGTGGCCCAGAAGCCTCAGGCAGAGTCTGGCGGAGACCACTGACCTGCTGAGAAACTGATTTGCCAAGGCCATCAACCTTTGGGCCCTGTCTGCTGGCAAGAAAGCCTTTGCCAGCAGAGAGTCCAGCCTTGCTCCTATGAACTCCAAGTTCTGGTAGGGGAGCAAAGTGGACTTTGCGTAGTTTATGACAAACCCCAGCCTTTGGAGAAGAGCAATAGTGCTGAGGGTGGCTTGTTTGGCCTCCTGGCACGTCTGACCCCTGATGAGCCAGTCGTCCAGACAGGGGAAGACAAAGATGCCCTGGTTTCTCAGGTAGGCCGCCACCACTGCTAGGCACTTTGTGAAGACTCTGGGGGCGGAGGTGAGGCCGAAAGGCAGCACTCTGTATTGATAATGGTTTCCTCCCACAATGAACCTGAGGTACTTTCTGTGGTCTGGATGAATGAGGATGTGAGTGTGCGCATCCTTTAGATCTAAAGAGCATAGCCAATCTCCCTGCTGGAGGTAGGGCAGAAGTGTCCCAAGAGTAAGCATCTTGAACTTCTCCTTCACTAGGAACTTGTTGAGGTTCCTGAGGTCGAGAATGGGTCGAAGGCCACCGGTTCTTTTGGGCACCAGGAAATACCTGGAGTAGAAACTGTGACCCTGTAAGTGGGTAGGCACAGGCTCCACCGCCCTGTCCACCAACAGACCTTGAAGCTCTTGCAGGAGAAGGATTGTGTGCAGGGGAGGCCTTGGAGGCTCCCCTGGAAAATATGGTGGAGGCAGTTGGTGAAAATGCAGGGCATAACCCTTGTGGACTATGTCCAACACCCAACTGTTCCCGGTGATAAGGGGCCACTGGTGGGCAAAGAGGGCGAGGCGACCTCCTGTGCAGGGTTGGGAGAGCAGTGGAGGAGAGGCTACGCTCAAGAAGTCAAAAACCCCCACCCTGCTGAGTGGTAGCAGGGGCCGGTGGCTTGGGGGTCCTCTGCCTACAGGGCCCATTACCCTACCCCTTGGCTTGCTGACCCTGGGGGGCAGCTTGGGCAGCCTGATATTGCGGGTACTGTTTGTAGGCAGTGCCCTTCCTCGGGTAAAAGGGCTTTTTACCCGAGCCCTTCTTTTTATGAGAAGGGGCAGAGGTCTTCCTAGACAGCCTTGTCCGTGTGAGGTGCTCAGTTTCGAGCTGAGCAGCCTTCTCAGTCATGGGCTTGCCAAAAAGGTTTTCACCTCGGCAAGGGACATCGACCAACTTGTCCTGAACCCATGGCTCGAGGTCCGATGACTGCAGCCATGCCTGGCGTCGAGCCGCGATGCCGGCTGCCGCAACTCGGGCCGAAGCCTCGAAGCCATCGTAGGCGGCACAGAACATGAACTTCGAGCAGTCCCGAATCCCCGAGGACAAGGACTTAAATCTCTGCAAGGGTTCCCCGGAGAGACCAGCAGAGAACCCGGCCAACTCCTTGGCCAGGTCCCGCAAGTACATGCCCATGTACAGCTGGTAAGACTGGACACGGCAAGCAAGCATCGATCCCTGGAAGCACTTTCTACCGACGCCATCGAGGTTGCGGGCCTCCCTGCCGGGGGGCACCGCAGAGTGCATCTTCTGACTCTTCAGACGATGCATGGCCGATTCCACAACCATGGAATGGTGTGGTAGCTGTGCCTTTTGAAAGCCAGGGCTCTTCCTAAGTCGATAGATCGAATCGACTCGCTTGCTTAAAACCGGCGCCGAGGCCGGTGCCTCCCACATCCGGAAGAGGAGCCGTTCCAGCATTGGAGGAACCGGGACAGTAAAGGCCTCCTTCGGAGGAGAGTCATACTGTAGGGCCTCGAGCTCTTCAGCTCGAGGCTCCTCCTCGGGGTCCGCCGGGATAGTCAAGGCAGCGGCCATATCCTGGATGAACTCCGAGAACCGAGTATCCTCCGGGGGGGACCTACTCCGGGGCTCAGACTGCGGTGAGTCCGACGGGACGCACCGAGTCTTGAAGGTGTCAGGAGACTCCTCGTCCTCCGTCTCCCAAGCTGACTCGTCCGAGGAAGAGTCAGGGTCCGACCCCGTGGGGTCCTGGAGCACCCACCCCGACGCCGAAGGCACCGGCGTCGACACTCTCGGTCCCGAACGGGAGGTCGAGGGAGACCGCGACCGAGGTCGACTCCGAGCCACAATGGACTCGAGTATCGGCTCGGTCTCCGGGGTTGACTTTGAAGTCGATGTCCCAGTAGTCGGGGCAGATGCGCCAGACAGGCTGGCCATCAGTGCCCGCTGCTGCTCCATGAAGGCAGACAATCTGCTCTCCAAGGCTGTCATCCTGAGACTCAGCTCGGTAGACACAGCAGCCACCGACTCGGGCCCCGGCGGCACCGGGCCCGACGTCGGCTCCCTGGGAGGAGAGTCCTCGAGGACTACAGGGGCTTACGTGTCCAGCAGACTCCGGCTCCACGCAAGGAACTTTAGCAGGCTTCTCGTGTTCCACGGGCCCGGGGCGACGGTCGGGGGTCTTAGACTGGCCCTCGAGGAACCAGGGACCTCCTCCGACGACGCCCTCGTGAGCCGCTTCTTCCTCTTGCGTTCCCGGTCGGGGGACCCCCTGTCCGAGGAGCTTCGATGGCACTCGGGATCGGAATCCCGAGATGTCGAGGCCTCAGACGAGGTCCGGGCCCGGCCGGAGGCTGAGTCCGAGAAAAGCCTTTCTTTTTGCTGCTGTCGACTTCGGAGTGCCTTGGAAGACATCTTTCCACATGGCCCGCATGACTTAGGGTCGTGATCGTGGCCGAGGCACCGAAGGCAGCAGTCGTGTGTGTCAGTGAGAGACATTAATTTCTTACACCGATCACACTTTTTAAAACCGCTGGAAGCCATCGGGGAAAAAAGAGTCCCCTTGAGGTCAAAGGACCGGCCTTCCAGGGAAAAATGGAAAAAAGGGCGCGAACGCCAGCCACGAAGGGCAAAAAAAGAAGAATCGGGCTCGATACCGGTGTACCGAACCCGGCGGGAGGGGAACCGGGAGAAAAAATAGCGAAAATCGCCGAAAAAATCTGATTTTAACAGGGAAAACAGGACACACGTCTGTTGGGCTTCACGGGAAAAAAGAGACTGAGGTAAGATGGCACCTTTAGGCAGGAAGGGAACCGCGCATGCGTGCCTGCATTCCCAAAGGCTTTCATAGAAAGCTGGGGAAATGCTCCGCTGGGGCTTCATCAGCGCCGATGACACCCATATGTGAGGACTGACTTCCTGCTTGGTCCTGGAGAAAAACCCTGAACTTTGTTGGCATAGAGGAACCTCTTCTATAGCTCCTTGAGTTAGAAGAGTAGAGACTTCTTGTAGCAAGAGGTCTATGCCTAGAGGTTGAGAGTTGAACTGTTTTACTAGTGTGGGTGGTGGCAAGCTGAGGAAACGAAGCTTGTACCCCAGCCTCACTATGGACAAAGTCCAGGCCTCTGATGTGATTTGTTGCCATCTGTTGGCAAAGTGGCAGATACGGCCCAGAATGTTTAGAGGTTCTGGGCCTAACACAGGAAGAATGAGTAAGTTCTCTAGACAAAAGTCAAAAACCCTGAGGAGGCTGAGTCTGCTGAGCCGGCTGAGGTTTGGGTTTTCTTTGTCTCGTCTGTTGTTGCCCTTTTTGGGGAACATATGCCTGTTGGGTGGAAGATGGATAGAACTTTTTCTTCTTAGAGAAAAAAGGTTTCTTAAAGGACTTTTTCTTAGCTGGGTTAGCAGAAATTTTTGACAATCTATTCAAAGTGGCATTATCAGTGTCAAGCTGATTAGCCTTAGATTGCCAATCCTTGCCAAAAAGATTTTCTCCAGTGCAAGGAATATTCCCCAGCTTTTCCTGCACCCATTCCTCCAAGTCGGAAGCTTGGAGCCAGGCAATCCGTCGTGCTCCCATAGCTATAGCAGAAGTCCTGCTAATACATTCAAAACAGTCAAAGGTAGCACGATTCATGAACTTAGAGACATTCTGAGCATGTTTGACTAGTGATAAATGGTCTGCTCTTTTATCATCTTGAAGGAAGGGGTTCAAAAGCTCTAAGTATTTTGTAACCTCCTCAAGAAACATTCCCATGTATAAAATATAGGAACTAATCCTTGCTGAAAGCCTGGAGGCCTGAAAACATCTACGCCTAAAAGCATCCAGGGTTTCTAGATTCACGACCTGGTGGATTAGAAGAGTGTCTCTTTGTACTCTTAATCCATCTCATGGCAGACTCCATCACCATAGAGTGGTGTGGTAGTTGAGTCTTTTGAAAACCTGGACAAGGTGGCATTCTATACATAGTGTCAAGGCGTTTAGAATGTGGGGTTACTGTTAAAGGAGTTTCCCACATCCGTAACATTAAATCATGCAAGATCTGATGTATAGGGAGCATAGCTGCTTCCTTTGGAGCCAAGGGGTATTGTAGAATTCTTAATTCTTCTGCCCTAGGCTCCTTTTCAGGAACCACTGTAATGGCAAGAGCCCTTGCCATATCACGCACAAAATCGTGAAAAGACATGTCCTCAGGAGGAGACATCCTACATTGAGGAGAAAAAGTTGAATCTTGTAAAAGTTCAGCTCTGGTACCGGTGGAGTCATCTGAGTCATTGGAATCGGAAGACTCAAAGGGAGGAAGCACCGGGTTCTCCTTTAAAAGTTGTCTTCGGTACCTCTCGAGGTCGGTACCGAAGCGAGTCGGTACCTGATCCCCCATGCTTGAGAGTGATTCCAAACTCGGCATCGGGGGAAGTAAGCCTGCCGAAGCAGGTACCGAGGGTACTGGCACCAGTACCGACAGCGATACCGGTGCCTGTGGAACGGTCTGCAGCGACTTTAGCAGTACCGAAGTAGCCAAAATATTCGCTAGACTACGTTCAATGGCAAGGAGTCTTTTATCCATCACCATTTCCGATGCCGGGGTGTCGGTACTGATGGAAGCAGCCACAACCCCCAAGCATGGAACAGGAACGTCCATCGAGGCCGAAGTCTCGAGAACATCCTGGAGCCCCGATAATGCTTTGGAGCCCAAAGATTCCTGCCGGGGCTGTTTTGTGGTGCAGGATCCTCGAGGGCAACGCCAGAGACATCTCGATACTTAGAGGGAGATCTACCTCTCGAGGACCGGCTTGATTTAGATTTATGTTTAGTTACCTGAGATCCCTGGGAAGAAGTAGAGGCCCTGGAGGACACTGATGCTACTGACATTGTGTCCGATGCAAACAGGGCACCGAGCTGATTTGCTTGATTCTGAAGACTTCTTTTAGTCAGCTTCCTGCAGGAGAGACACTCTGCTGGGCAATGGTCAGGACCTAAACATTTAAGACACCAGTCATGGGTGTCTGTGACAGAAATTGTGCTGGCACACTTTGAACATTTTTTGAAACCAGTAGCTGGTTTCTCCATGTTGAAAAGAAGAGGCCTAGTGGCCAAAATGGCACCAAGCATCAAGCAGGGGAAAAAACCCTGACTGAGAAACAACAAGTTCTGTGTTTTGTTTTGTTTTTTTTGAAGAAAGAAAGAAAGAAAAAAACACCGGTGGTACCGGTGGGCGTCGAAGTAAGGCAGGCGCGACCACAAAAAATAAGAAATAAAAGTAGAATTTTCTGCGGTGACAGGGTTTACGTCCTGTCGGCTCCGCGGAAAACGAAGAACTGAAGAGAGGGAGGTAGATAGGCGGGAAGGCAGTGCGCATGCGTGGATGCATGCTCCCAAAAGCGTTCCTATTGGACGCTGGGGAGCGTTCCCGCATGGGCTCCGTCAGTACTGACGATACCCATATGTGAAGACTCATTCCTGCTTGTTCCTGGAGCTAGAGAACTGTCCTTTCTCAAAATACCCCCATAAAGTCCACCCCCCTGAACCTCTAGGGAATGGAGCTGCGGGTCCACCAGCTCCCTAAGACCGGCAAGGTTACCAGCTGATGTAAGTGGACCCCCGATACCACCTTTGGCCCTATCCTCGAGGACACCGAAGACAGCACCACCTCCTCCATAGGAATGGAGAGAAGAAGTTCCCTGCAAACAATGCCTGGAGCTCCAAGATCCTCTTGAACGAACAGATAGCCAAAAAACATCATGTGAAGTATCCAATTCTTCATTGTGCCGGTCCAAAAGCTTGAACGGTGGCTCTGCTATTTCTGACACCCCCAAGCTGAGGTCCCAGGGTGGAACACCACCACTGCAACAGAGGCTGGAACTGCTTGACTGCACAGAGAAACTGGACGACATCCGGGTTAGCTCGCAATAACACCCCCTGAATTCTGCCACAATAAGAGGCCAGTGCAGGCCTCCTGCCTCTTCAGGGGGGTAGAAGCCAGATCCTTCTCCAGACTGGACTGAAGGCCAGTCCATACTTTTAACCCCCGAGGTCACAAATGGCCGAAATAGCTACTCTGCAAACCAGGCCTCAAAAAAGGTTGCCACACTCGGGTATAAAACAGTGATTATCGTATGGATCTTCCACCAAATTGCCAGCACTGGTGCTGAGTAGCCCCACTTTTGCCACGGAGCCCTCTCAAGATCCACTAGAGGCCTCAACACCGGGCCACGTATCTGAAGAGTGGCTCGGATCGGCAGATGCCAAGGCTTGTCCGCTGCCAGATGGAGCAAGTCAGCATAACTAGGGCGCCTCTGCCCCTCAGAGGGAGATAGAATAACCAGACCCCGGGCACCTCAATCCTTTGTGCCCCTCGCTCTATGCCACCACTGCAGTAGGGCGCACAAATCCCCCGACATAAGCTTCCGCCTTCCGCTGAAGTGCGAGCTCACCTTGATCGTCCCGAAACAACAGCAGTTCGACTACCAGCGTGTCACCCCGGTGCCCTATTTGGAAGTGGACGTTGCCATTGATCGTCCTTTCCTTCGGGTCCAGTCGACTTCGACTTAGGCAATCCACCGTCTCGCTATACCCACCTACAGGTGGCTCTCTGTACCAGTCCAGCCGCTTCTGCTTTGCTTTCAAGATGCACGCTGCCGGTGCCCTCTACTATTAATGTAGGCCACCGTGGTAGCATTAACGAGAAGAGTCACACTGCCTGATTCCTCTAGAAGGGGGAGAAGGACTTGCAGAGCTAGAAGGACTGCCCTCCTCCCCAGTTTGTGGAAGGGCCAGCTCCGCTCCAGAGTCCTTTGTCCCTGAGGAAGTTGCCTTCACAAAGAGCTCCCCAGCCCAGTAGGCTGGCATCTGTTATCCATTGCAGTGACTCCAAGGGCCTCCTGGCCCCCAACCTCGGAGCCGCAAGCTCCCCCTGCACACGCTCCAGATGGTCCGAGAACCGAGCAGCTGCTATGCCAAAGGTTGGTGGAACCCTTGGCCCAGTAATGCCCCGGCGCATGCAGGTGCAAGCCCAAAGATCCAGCTCGAGGTTTGTTGCTATGGTCCCTAACTGCTAGAGACAACGTCCCACTGCCGGCTATTAGCTACAGGGGGAAAGCTTCACTCCCTGCCACTGGTTCCAAATCCTCTCCTGCGGGAGGAAAAACCTTGCCTGTTCACATGTGAAAGTGAGTTCCCAGGCAGTATAGGTGCTGCATTGGCACCAGCTGACTCTTGACGATGTTAATGACCCAGCATCTACTACTCCCGCCTTGGCTAACACGCTCTCTCGCTTGGATTTCGCCTGCATGAGCCCATATTTGAAATAAGGCTGAACCCATTGACCTTCCTGTTATAGCCCTGCCTTCACCACTACCATTACCTTAGTGAAAGTGCACAGGGCTACTGCCAGGCCAAAGGACAAAGCCTGAAAACCCCATGCAGAGACACTGATAACCCTCGTGGTGGTTGGGGGTATACCAATCTGCCACTGTCTATTTGAGTGAGGACAAGAACTCGTCCTCTCACACTGCTAGTATGAGCGATCGGAGTATTTCCATGCAGTAAACGAGGCCTCCATAGGCAGCGGCCGACCTACTTGAGATCGAGAATGGACCTTTAAATGGAATATCGACTGCAACGGTCCTGCCTCTGCCACAGGGTCCACCGCCCCCAGCAGCGAAGTTGCCACAAGGTGTCCCACACTGCCAGTACCGTTCCCTGCTATCTGCAGGAAGACCATGCTAAGGACGGTGTGAGAAGGCCCTGCAACCTCCAACACATAACCATCAGGGACGAGCTCCGAGACCCTTTGGTATGATGTAATGAGGACCCCGGCAAGGAAGCCCCGCTCTTGCCAGCTGCCTCCTGCCTGAACTCTCCACACTTCATTGAGATTCCTTCAGGCCCACAGGGGGGCCATGGAGTAGTAGTCTCATCCCGTCCCTCGAAACCCGTGGCCTCAAGGAAAGACAAGACCCCTCTGATAAGATGCAAAGTGTATAGATTGGAACAATCTGAAATCACAGGCCAAACCCTGTGCTGGTGCCGAGGAACGCCCGAGTTGCTGCTTACCCTCATTAGGAGCCCCCTTTAGGCCCCTAAGTCTTTTAGTCCCGCTTTTCTAGCTCCTCGCCGAATAGCAGCTTCTCCTTAAGCAGAAGCATACCTAACCGGTCCATGGAGGAGATGTCTGCCACCCCATTACGCAGTCACAGACATCGGCGAGCAGCAATCACGAGGCCATGCCTTTGGGGAGACCTCCACGCAAACCAGAGAGGTGCGGGCTATGGCTCACCCGCTTTCCAGTCCCACAGGGGCATCTGGCAGATACACTGCCCCAGACTCTAGCCATGCCGCTGCTACCGCCGGCATAGGGAGAACTTTCCATTGGTTCCAGACTTTCCTAGGCTCCACGCAGGCCTTCCTTGCTACCAATGCCCCAAGACCGGGCAATATTACTCAAGCCAACTTCCATCAGGTAGCCAACTTCCCATCTTGTACATATTTGAGCTCCGCCACTGCTCTCAACTGGGTAAGCCTTTCCGGACACAGCCGATCCATTGGAATCAACCTTCGGGGAGCATAACAGCTCCCTCACCTGTTCCGGCAAGGGGTACAGAAGGGTCACAGTCAGAATCCCCCCCCCAAACCTGCTTCCAGGAGATCCCAGTTATCCTGAATTACCTGTTTAATAACTCCCCGCAAGGGACCAAACCCCATGTAGCTACCAAATGGCTTGAAGTAATGGGCCTTCTAGGGCGAACTCCTCCAGCAGCTAACCTACCGGCCCATTGACCGTCTCTAGGGACTCCACTACAAGAGCTGACAGCCCCCTAAGTGGAAGACCCAAATTATGCAGGATTCCTATTCACTCAAGATCTCCCTTTCTTCGAGCCCCTCTGGCTCTGCCTCCGCCTCCAACATAGCCCTCCCTCCCTCAAGTCTGAGGGAAGGGATCCCGCATTCTCCCCCGGTTCATTGATGGGCCCATGCCTGTCCCATGAAAGAACCAGAGGAGACCATCTAGCTCCCTGCTGCATCCTGGCAAGGGTTTAGTGCCTGAGGAACATGAACTGCCGGTGAGAACAGAGGGGCCCGGAGAGGCATGCCTTTCTATCCTAACTCCTTTTCTCTATGGGCCGGTGTCCCCGCAACCACCAATGGACAAAAAACGCAAGCCCTCTTAAACTGTGAGCTAACCACTCCCCCCCCCCCCCCCGAATCTCCGTGGATGCAGCTCAAGAAAATTCCCCTCTGCCCTCATTGAGCCGGTCCCTGTCTTCCATCCTATCTTCCCCCCTCACATCCATGGCTGAGACCCAAGGGTAAAGACCTAATCTGCAGGGCTCCTTAGAACCCTCATTATGGCTTTCCCAGCATGTTTTGGCTAGTGGAGCAAGAAACCCCAGAAGCACCTTCCAAACGCCTGCCAGCTGCTCCCAAGGGGGAACTTAACTGCTATGCAATGCCAAAATCTCCATTTATTTATTTTATTTTTAACATATTGAAATTGCTCTGCTACAACCGTCCAGGAGAAGCAAAAAACAAAAAAGCGCAAGTAAGGAGGAGCCCACATCCAAAGAGCCACCCGCCCCGGCTATCCTCACCTGAAGAAGATGGCGCTGGCTGCTTAAAATGGTGTGCTTTCCTACGCAGCCGTTTCTGCTGTAACGAGGGAACCACGCAATTACCAGACTCCTTGCTGTATGGCCATCTGCATAGAGAGGCTGATTGATCTGCTTAAAAAAAATCTTTGCACTGATCTGGATCTTCTCACGCTCCGCTTTTCTTTACCAGCTTCGGCGCTGAGGTAGAAATGATAGCGCTGCACTCCAAACACTGTCTGTGGCTCCTCACCAGCTCAGGGTTCGGGAGTTGCTGCAGTCTCTCTCTCGCACTCCCCCCCTGAGAATTAAGGCATTTACTTTTGATTGCCAATGATGGCTGCCTGTTTGTTTGCTCTCCCCCCATGCTCAGCCGCCACTCACCAGCCTCGGGGGATTGGAGGAGGGAGGCCCAGGAACTGTTTTCACCAGCTTTCTCCTTTATGATCTTTTCTGTATCTGCTCTGCAGGCATACTGCGGTGGCTCCTCACCCGGTAACAGGTTTGGGAGCCGCCGGTACATCCGGGACACTCACTTTCCACCCAAGCCCAGATCCCTGAACACCCTGGGGGTTCCTCCTTGGGCAATTCCTTCTTGTCTTGTCTGTTGTATCTTAACTATTTCTGTAGAAACCAAATCAAGCTTCAAAAGGAAATATCACTTCAATTTCAGACAGGGAAAACCAAAAACTAGCCTAAACTTATACTCCTAATTGTCTCTTCAGTGAGACCAGCCCCCTGGCTCACTATCTCCTCCAGCTGCTTGAAGACTGAGCATACTGGGGCTGGTAGGTGGTGCCAACAGCCTAAGTATGCTGATGTCATCAAAAGATGACATGCTCAGTCTCCAAGCTTCTGGAAGAGGTACACTACCCTGAGGTGTGGGACCGGACTGGAGAGACGATAAGGAAATGCTTATTACCGTCTTTTGAAATGCCGTGGTCCAGCAGCTTGTAAGGCAGTAGAGCCACGAGAGCAAAAAGAAGTATTCCTGCGGTTGCCGGAGGTGACTGACACAGGGACTGCAGCAGATGCAGGAGGAAAGGAGGGGGCTGGAAGGGAGCTGATATGGGGGGAAGGAGAGGCTGGAAGGGAGCTGACACTTGGTGATGGTACTGGAGGGAGACGGGAAAGGTGATGACATTAGGGGGGGAGGAGGGGGATGAAAGGGAGCTGACACCTGGGGAAGGAGCACTGACACTGAAAGGGAATTGACACCTGGGGATGGCACTGAAAAGGGGCTAGATAGAGGGGAAGGGGACTGGAAAGAAGCTGACACGGGGGGAGCACTGGGACTGGAAGTGAGCTGATACCTGTGATGATATTTGGACTAAACAGGACTGGACAATGGGGAAGGAGGGGAACTGGAAGGGAACAGACACCAATGCCAGCACTGAGAATGCAAGGGCGTTGACATTGGAAGGTACTAGGAGGGGAGGACTGGAAAGGGGGTTGATACTGAGGAGGGTTACTGGGATTAGAAATACACTGACATTGAGGGGGTACTGGGACTGGAAGAGGGCTAATGCTGAGGCTGAACAGGAAATGGGCTTATGTAGGGGAGAACTGGAAAGGAGCTGGAACTGGAAGGAACTGATGCTGGTATATGTTGGGGTTAGGTGGGGAAAAGAGGCAAAAACTGGGGGAGTGAAAAGGGAGAGGAGCAGATATTGTGTGTGTTGGGGGGGGGGAACAAAGATTAAATTAGACTTAGCTGCTAATTGTAGTTCCTAGAGGAACTCCAATCTAGTCCCAGAAACTCTAGGGTTGTGTTCCTCTTCCAGCAGCCTGGAGACTGAGAAACGTCATTCTTTTGATGATACTGGTATAAGGACATAGGCACCGCCTCCTCACTCCAGTAACCTATTGACAAAGTAGACTCACCGGAGCAACAATTAAGCATTAAAACACTTATTAACAAACAATAAACTTGCCTAATACCATAAACTGTAACTGTAAACCTCCCTATGAGGTCTTAGTGGGACTGCAGAGATCCTCGCTCCTCCCTCACGAAGAGACTCAACCTCCCTATAATTCCCTTCTTACCCTCCCTGTGTGGATCAGAAGCCCCACAAATTAGTCTTTCTCTTACCTGTGATATCGATTGCTTCAGGCTCCAACCCCACAACAACATGGGGACGGGATCCGGGACTAGACTGGAGTTCCTCTAGGAACTACAATTAGCAGGTAAGTCTAATTTAATCTTCCTCATTGTCCCTCCAGTCTAGTCCCGGAAACTCTAGGGATGTAACAGAGCAGTGAAAGAATTCAACAGGCGGGACCTGCTAGACCAGCCTGAAGTACCGCTGACCCAAAACAGGTATCCCTACTCGCCTGGACATGCTTGACAATGGAATTTAAAGATGACCAGGTCGCTGCTCTACAAATCTCTACTGCAGGCACAAATTTGCACTCAGCCCAAGATGCCGCTTGCGCTCTAGTCGAATGCGCTCTCAAGCCTTCCGGAACCAGCTTACCTTTCAACATGTATGCCGATGCTATTGCCCCTTTAATCCATCTGGCAATAGACGCCTTTGACGCTGCTTCTCCTTTTCGAGGACCCCCAAATAAAACAAATAATCTATCCGATTTCCGGAATTCTGCAGTCCGCCGGATATACCTTTTCAAGGCCCTCCGAACATCCAATAGATGCAGCTGTTGAGCAGAAGAATTCTCTGAAACCTTACGGAACACCGGTAAAGAAACTACTTGATTTACATGAAAGGGAGAGACTATCTTCGGCAAAAAGGACGGTGCCGGCCTCAATACTATCTTTGAATCATAAAAGGACAGGTAGGGCTCCTTACAAGACAAAGCCTGCAATTCTGAAATTCTCCTAGCCGACGCAATCGCTACTAGGAAAACTACCTTCAGGGTAAGATCCTTTAATGATGCCGAAGCCAAAGGCTCAAACGGCCGACCTCCTAACGCTCCCAAAACCAATTGCAGATCCCATTGAGGAACCAATTGTCTGCATGGTGGTCTCAGAAGCAGCACTGCTCTTAAAATTCTCTTAATATCTGGATGAGCGCCCAGCGCTTGCCCCTTGATCTTTCCTCAGGAGAGCGCTGCTAACTGTACCCTTAAGGAAGAGGCTGCTAACCCCTTCTGAAAACCATCCTGCATGAAAGCCAAAACCTGTGGCACTGACGCTCGTAAGGCCTCCCAATTCCTGTCTACCTACCAAGCTTCAAAGATACGCCACACTCCAATATATGCTAAAGAAGTAGATCTCCTATGAGCCTCTAATAAGGTAGAAATCACCGCTTCTGAGTATCCTCTAGCTCTCAACTCTGCCCTTTTAAGAGCCATGCTGTAAGCGAGAATCGATCCATCTGAGGCATGAACAACGGACCTTGCAACAAGAGATCCTTCCTGACTGGTAGACGCCAAGGCTTTTCCACCACCAGCCTCCTGAGATCTGCATACCAAGGCCTTCTTGGCCAATCCGGAGCGATCAGTATCACCAAACCTCTGTGACTCTCGATGTGTTGCACTACACGGCCTATTAACACCCATGGAGGGAAGACATACAAGAGACTCTCTACTGGCCATTCCTGTATGAGAGCATCTAGATCCTCCGACATTCTCTCTCTCCTTCTGCTGAAGAATCGACTGGCCTTTGCCAAATTGAAAGTCGCCATGAGATCCATTATCGGCGACCCCCAGCGCCTCACCACCATCTCGTAAACTTCTGGATGAAGCATCCACTCTCCTGGATCTACCTTTATTTGACTCAAATAATCGGCTTCCACATTGTCCACCCCTGCCACATGCGCTGCCGACAGAGCCGGAAGGTTTCGTTCTACCCATTCAAACAACCATTCTGCTTCGGCCCCCAAGGGCACACTGTTGGTTCCTCCCTGCCTGTTGATGTAGGCCACTGCGGTCGCGTTGTCGGAAAACACTCTGATTGCTCTTCCGTGCAGATATGGCTGAAACTCCAGCAACGCCTGCGCTACTGCTCGCAGTTCCAACCTGTTGATTGACCACGCTTTCTCCTGTTCGGTCCACTGTCCTTGCACGAACCTTCCCTGAAAGTGAGCCCCCCAGCCTAGCAGACTTGAATCTGTAGTTAGAGACAGCCAGCTTGGCGTTTCCAAGGGCATGCCCTTTTCCAGGGACTCCGGAATCAACCACCACTGCAACGCTGTCCGCACCGCCTCTGGACAGAGTATCCTCCAAGACAACGGCTCGTTCTGGTGAGACCATCTTCTGAGTAACACCCTCTGCAACAGCCTCATATGGGCCCTTGCCCAGGGCACCAACTCGATCGTCGCCGCCATCGTACCAAGGAGCTGCAGATAATGCCACGCCGTTGGTCGTGGCCTGCTGAGAAATCGCCGGATCAACATCCTTAACCTGACTGCTTGATGTGGAGGAAGGAAGACCCTGCCCACCACCGTATCGAAATGCGCTCCAAGGTATTCTAGATTCTGAGATGGAACCAAACTGCTCTTGGCCATATTGACCACCCAACCTAAACTCTGAAGGCACTTGACTACCTTGGACGTGGCCACCTCGCTCTCTGCTCTTGACTTCGCTCGAATTAACCAGTCGTCCAAATATGGATGAATTAGAACACCCTCCTTTCTCAGCACCGCTGCTACTACCACCATAACCTTGGTAAACATCTGCGGAGCCGTAGCCAGCCCGAACGGTAACGCTTGAAATTGAAAATGCCCCATTGGCACTGCAAACCTGAGAAACCTTTGATGTTCCTGATGAATCAGAATGTGAAGGTACGCTTCTGACAAATCTAGGGACGTAAGAAACTCACCTTCTCTGACCGCTACAATGACCAACCTGAGCATCTCCATATGAAAATGAGACACCCGGAGGCACCGATTCACTCTTTTTAAATCCAGAATCGGTCGATAAGTCCCTTCCTTCTTTGGAACCACGAAATAAATGGAGTATCGACCTAAACCGCATTGGTCTGAAGGAACTGGCACTACTGCCTTGAGAGCCAGCAGCCTGTCCAACGTCTGCTGGATCGCCTCCCATTTGCGAAGTGCCTTGTAAGGGGACTGCACAAACGAATCGATCACCGGCCGTTGAAACTCCAAAGCATATCCTTCCCGAATCACTTCCAACACCCACTGATCTGATGTGATTTGGACCCAGGAAGCGTAAAAGTCCTGCAAACGACCTCCCACCGGGAGCTCCACCTGGGTCCCCCTGACTTCATTGTGGCTTTCTGAGATTCGACAAGGAGGCAGCAAAACCTCTGCTCGCTCCTCGAAACCCTCGAAAGCCCTGGTTTCTATAGGGAAAACGTCCCCTCTGACTCTGAATGAATCTCGAGGAACGAAAACGACGAAAATCCTTCTGAGGCATTCTAGTCATCGGCGGAAATCTGGTCTGCTTTTGCTTGTCCTCCGGCAGTCTTCTGCCCTTGGAGTCTCCTAAATCCTTTACTATTTTGTCCAAATCTTCTCCAAAAAGCAGCTTTCCCTTAAATGGAAGCTTACTCAACCTGGTTTTAGAAGACGCATCCGCTGCCCAATTGCGCAGCCAAAGGTATCTCCGCACTGCTATTACCGAGGCCATACTGTTCGAAAGCCCCTGAATAAGGTCATAATGAATATCAGCGAGATAAGCCGCACCCGACTCCAGTCAAGCCGCCTCACCTGCCAACTCTTCAACCTGCTCTCCCTGGACTCGCTGCGACCAGCGGAGACAGGCGCGTGCTACCCACGCCCCACAAATGGATGCTTGAATGGACAGAGCATTCACCTCAAACACCTGCTTTAACAAGGCATCCAGCTTCCTGTCCTGGGTATCCTTGAGAGCCGCACTCCCTTCAACCGGAATGGTCGTCTTCTTGGTCACTGCCGATACAGCTGCATCCACTCTCGGTGACTTAAAGAGTTCCTTATCGTGGTCCACCAGCAGATAAAGACGAGACATAACCCTAGACCCTTTGAGGGTTGCCTCCGGCATGTCCCACTAACCTTGAACCATTTCCTTTATCACTCTGTGCATGGGAAATGCTCTCTGAGTCTTCCTAAATGCCTGTAACAACGGAGCGTCCAATGTAGCGTCCTCCGCCGGCCCTGACATCAGAACATTAAGTGCTTTAAGTGTCTCTGAAATAAGGGCGGGGAATTCTTCTCTCCGAAATATCCTCACTACCCTGGCCTGGTCCTCCTGCTCCGTGATTACTCCTTCCAATTCCTCGTCCATCTCCAGCTCTTGCTCCCCATCTTCAGCGTGCAGATCTTCCAAAGAAACTGACTGCTCCTGCTTCTCTCTTTCCTGTCTAGACGTTTTGGGCAATACCCTGGAAGATCCCACTGAAAGGGGAGTCCCTGGTCTTTTCTGCCCCAGATCCAGGCCCAGGGAACCAGGAGAAGCCTCTCTGTGAGGGCCCCGAACGCCTTCTGAATAAGCGCCACAAAGTCCGGGGAAAAAATGGATGACAAACTACCAGATAAGGAGACCTGAGCAAGCGGTATATCTGGCGCAGTAGAAGGCCCCGCCATGGGCTCCTTAGGATCCAAGTCAGAGGAGGACGGCCCCTGCATCCTTACCTCCTGATCCTCCTTTTCCGCATCCAACTGCTGCTGCTCCGCCGTAGCCGCTTCACTACAGGACTTACAAACCCCTGTGTCCGAGACTGAAGACTTCTTTACTCCACAGAGTAAACACAAAGTCTTTGAAGGCATGCTGACCACGTGGCTATCTGGCCAAGAGCCCTTGAAGCCGCGTAGCCCAAATCAGGGCCCTTCAAAGGAGGCAACAGTAACCCACAACAGAAAAGCCCCGAGAACACTGAGGCACTTTTTTTTTTTTTTTTAACTTTAAACTACTCTGTATACGTGCAGGAGTCCTCCGAAGGTGAACTGCACCAAAATCAAACCAAAACGAAGCTTTGCTGCTGAAATAAGCAGCTTAGTATCCCTGGAGAACCTACCGGCTCTTCCCACGCAAATCGAATGTGGCGCGGGCCTGCTGCCTGACTCTGGCAGCGAAACACCAAACACCTCAACGCCGCCTCAGCCCGGCATCTTACCTTACCGCTGGGAACAAAGAAACGGCTGTGGCTCTCCGTTGACCCATCGGAAATGACTGCCTGCACCCTCAGGGCGTGCTCCTCCCCGATCCGATTTAACCGGTCCTGAATCACACCGCCACGATGTGGCCGCGGCTTCCCCCTGAGTCGGCACCCGAGCGCTAACAGGCAAAACGTCTGCGATGCGCTCGGGATGCCTCAGCTCCTGGTTGCTCATCTTTACCGTTATCAGACTGCAACCGGAGTTTGTTCCTCTTGCTTTTACAGCACTAAGACGGAGAGGGAGGGGGAGGGGAGAGCTCTCTAGCAGACACCAAATTTAAAGGTACAGTCAAAGAGCTGTACTAACAGTTAAATTACAAGCTCTGTTGAAAATCAAATTAAATTAAATTAAATTAAATTAAACTCAATGTCCTTAATTGTTCCTCTAGTGAGCCGGGACCTCCAGGCTCACGTCCTCCAGCTGCTTGGAGACTGAGGAGGCGGTGCCTATGTCATTATACCAGTGTCATCAAAAGAATGACATTTCTCAGTCTCCAGGCTGCTGGAAGAGGAACACAACCCTAGAGTTGCCGGGACTAGACTGGAGGGACGATGAGGAATTTGCAGAGCAGCACAGCACAGTAAATTCCATCGGCATGTACTATTACTGCAGCTGAGTGTCAACTGACTCCACAGAGCAGAGGCAGGGAGGCTGCACTGCTGCAGGCCTGGGATTGTCAACTAGGCAGGCCCAGACACTGCACCTCTGCCTAAGCCTACTGGATGGAGGGAAAGAGAGAGCCAGAGACAGAGAGACACTGGATAGGGGTGAGAGATGATAGACATGGAGGGGGAGAGAAAGTGAGCAAAAGACTGGAGAATAATGGACCAGAGAAGAAAAGCTGGGGAATGGAAGGACTGGGGTGAAGGTTGAAAAGCAGTAGGTAGATGGTTAAAAAAGAGGGAGCTTGAGAATTGGATAGTAAGGGGTAGTGAAATCAGGGTAGACAGAGAGAGAGAGAGAGAAAAATCAATGGAAGAAAGCTGAAAGGAAAAAAAAATAATATCCAAGATGGAAGGAAGTGAAGAAAACAAAAGGAGAGGCAAGAAATGGCAGATAGACTACAGGCCATAGAAAGAGCTGACAGAGGAAAGTAGAAGCCTCAGATTGGGACCAGCATGATCAGAGAATAAAATGGTCAGACAACAAAACAGAAAAAATATTTTTATTTTCAATTTAGTGATTGGACTTTGCGCTATCTTTATATTTTGCACATCATGGGAAACTACATCTCTTATTTCTCTGGTGTTGTACCACACACGGAGTCTGGCTTCTTGGGGTTTCAGTTTAATTTTTGTCTACATATTTTACATTTTACATTAGGATGTAGCCACTTATTCTATATTTGGTGAGGGTCTGAGTTCTGAGTGTGTGACTGAGGCCAGGTGTTCTGTTAACATGGAGTTTATACATAGGGGCCTGTACTGTAGTAATTTGACTTGTTCAGCTTTTCAAAAAGGTGTATGGATGTTCTATGGCCCACTGCAGTATTTATAGTGCTGCTTTTTTCTTGATAGGCCCTTTTTGTATGAGTTTTGGAAGTTTATGCCAGTATGGTATGGTAGATTTAGCCTTGTAGATCTTCAGTGACTTTTGTAGGGTTTTATATTAGTTCACAATATGCCTGGTACTGGAGAATGTTTATGTTGTTATTAGCGAGATGACCAGAATCAGATTTTTAAAAAAAAATATTGAGTTCTGTGAATTAATGTCCTACTTCTGCTCTGCACCCATTGTCGAGTGAGAGGTTTCTGTGGATACAGAATATACATTCAAAAAGAAAAAGCGAGAACCATAATGCAGTTTATAACAAAATAAAATGAGTTATAATTTTATAATTAAGTGTTATAAACTGTTCTGTGATTCTCACTTTTTCTTTTAGTTCCTTGGTGTGCAAGCATCTTGCATTTCCTTTGTTTTCTGCAGAATATATATTTACATTAACACCATGCTGGTCCAGTGCACAGTTTCAGGAGTTATGTTGGGATTGCCAAGCTTTTCTTGGTATTTATGTTGGAGTGAGGTGTTATGTTGGGGTCACAAAGTCCCTCTTGTTTTTCAGTGGGTGAGAAGTGCTGTGTAGGGGCCACTGAGCTTCTCTTGTTTTGTGAAGGTGGAAAATGCTGTGTTGGGGTGCAAAATCGCTCTTGTTTTTGTGGAAGTGGGAGGTGCTGTATAGATGCTGTTGAGCCCCTCATTTGGCATATTTAGCAGATGTTTCATAAGCTCTGCGCTGGTAACATTTGTGTGGGTCACATTACCAGTGCAGGGCCATAGGCTAACTGCAGGGAGGCAGTTACATCCTCCTGCAGTTACCACATTTCACCATGGCAAAATGACTGCAGGTGCAACTAAGGCCACCCACCGAAGTGGCATTATTTGCACCCACGTTACTTGTGCTGAGGCATTATGTTAGTTTCTGCCGACAATGCAGATGCCTACATGTGAGAATTCTTTCTCTCTCCTTACTCTAGAGTAAAGTATAATTTTGGGAAAGAAATCCTGAAAACCTAAGAGTAATAAGTAAAAGCATGGCTTACTCCTTGGTCTCACCGGAAAGTGGCAATGTTATTCTTGCTTTTCTCTCCCAATTTTGCTTATAGTTTCTAGATGTACATTGACTGCATGGTTATATTTTTGATTCCTTCCTTCTATACAAAATCTTTTTCTTGCATATTTTTTCAATGAGCAAAATATTTCTGAGCTGTCCGTACAAATGAATATTTTTCTTTTGATCCATATCTAAAATTTAACATGCTCTTGGACTATCATAATCTGTTTGTATGATGCTAAGTTTTTATTGCTAAGTTGTTATTTTTATTCTGACTATGCATTTGCCCATTCATTGCAATTTTCTTACAACATTGGATTTGGAGGAGAAATACCAACATCACGTGAAAAGAGTTCACAAAAGAGTTTTGGGAAAAAGGAGGGTGGGGTGTAGCCAACATTAATAATTATAGGTTGCAAGGCGGCGCCAGAAACCCTACCACTGGCCCTGCAGATCTCCATGCATTTTTGGTACATCTTCTTAGTGTAAGTAACCAAATCCATCTAATAGTTTTTATTTTTATTTAATCAGTTGTGAATAATTGATTAACAATTGACTCTATTATCTTTATAAGATGGCATGGAACCACAATTTTAAAGGTTAAATATTGTTGGTAATGGATCATGCCCTAGTACCAATGAATTGATTTGTGGTAAGCATAGCTTTCAATTATTGATATAAAAATGCAAATTCAAACAACCAAATTGTAAATCAGATACATTTATGCAAATTATTTTCAGTTTCTCAAGCCTGCTGAAGATTATACTTTGTATGGATATTTTTTGTTTACCCCTGAAACATGGCCTTGTTGGATTTTAGGCAAATTTCAATATTTCCTTGTTTATATTTCTGTTGTTTTAATTGTGTTCATGATCACATGTTGTAAATAATATTTTCACATGTTATGGATCTGTTTTTTCAGTATTGCTTGTTTGCCTCCTCTAAATAAGCAATTTGATTGGATACTGAGACTCAGGGAGGACAATTTTATAAGAGGGTACCAAGGGTTGGAGGGAGAGATTTAATGGCTACAGGCAGGTACGCTCTGCTTTGACCTATTTGCCTCAATGGTAAAATGAAAGTCAAAATGGGCAAGAAGCCCTCTTCTACCCCGGCGACTTCCTATTCCATACCTTTGGCGTCATCTGGTCTACCTGATTACTTCGTCCTACGGTCTCAGTGGCAGCCAACAGAGGTGATGGAGCAGCGTCCCATTGGCACCCTGCCAGAGTCAGGTGACTCAGCATTCAGCTTGGGACCAGACATCTTCACCAGACCATAGGAGACTTCTGAAGGCAGCATTGCTGGTTACAAGCCTTGGGAGTTTGGGGGAGCTGTCCTCTTCCCAAAGTGGTGAGCAGGATCACGGGAGAGGGTCAGCTTCAGGGCAGAGTGGAAAGGCTGTTCAAGCCCTTCTGGGTGAACTCTCTGGCAACCTTTTGCCGCAGAGACACAGCAGGGGTGCAGCTGTAGAGTCAGACGCAATTCAGAGCCCGGTAATGGAATTGCCAGCATCAGAAACAGGAGTTGGTGCTGTTGGAGTATCCACAATGTTCTCTCTGGCTTGTCCTGATGTATTCACACTAGAATCCATTTGGTGTACTATTATGTGGCTCGAGGAATCTTTAGTACCACAGGTACAAGCTTTGGTAGCACAAACACAAGGTAACTCCGTCGCTATTCAAAAACAAACAGATGAAATCTCCTCATTGCAGACTTTAACAATGGATTTGCAGACAAAGGTGCCTCGTTTGAAGGGTTACACTGAATCATTTGTTACTCTCTGGCCATGAAAGCTAGAATTGAGTTGTTGGAGAACTCTTCTAGTTTTTGAACTTGAGACTCATTAATTTCCCTAAATCTGTTTGTACTAATGCTAAAGATATGTTTAAGTTATATTTAACAGAGGTTTTGGGTGCCCCACTGGAGCCGTATCCCCCCATGACTAAGGTCTTTTATCTATCTGTTGTTAAGAAACATCAAGGTGATATCTGGGGTCCAGCAAGGGGACTTTTTGGATATTTCGGCTACATTAGAGACCTTTGACTCTGATTCAGTAGTTCCCTCTACTTTACTTGTTAATTTTGCATTGGCTACTGACTGTGAGTAGTTTGTTTTCAAAAACAATGTATTCCTTTTAAAGGGTTAGCTGTTCGGGTGTTTCCAGACTTGTCAAGGGAGACACAGCGTGGGAGGAAAGAACTTCTCTTGCTCTGTCCTGAGATCCAGTAGTTGGGAGCTCTTTTTTTCCTTAAATTTCCATGCAAATGCCTGGTCAAGTATCAGTCTAATTCCTATATATTTTTTGAGCCTCCTCAACTGCTTTCCTTAACACCCTGCAGACCTGTTGATCAGGGCCCACCACACCCACTTCTATAACTCCATGGACTAGCATGTTTTGGATCTGCCTAAAATTATTTCCTTGCATTTTTCATTGGATAATGTTCTTTGTGATCTCTCCCTGCTATTGTGGGCTGGAGAAATAGCAGATGTGTAGGTTTTATTGTCTAAAACCATTGTCTTGTTTATGTTTTCATAGCATTTATGTAATCTGTGCCCTTTTTTCTGTTACAAGTGTATAATGTTTGGATGTATATACAAATTTATAAATATATAAGAAAAAAAGAGGGTACATCAAGGCACATAACCACATATGTTTCTCCTATAGTATAAAGGCAGCATATGTGCCTATGAGTCTCTATGACATAGCCCAACTGAAAAATCCAGCACAAAGTCACACACCTGCTATTCCTGCCCTTGATTTGTTCACCTCAGGAACACTTATGCCTGTCACATAAATATAGGCACCTACTTGTATGTGCACATACCCCTAAACTGGGAATTCTCAACCCAGTCCTTGGGACACACCAAACTAGTCAGGTTTTCAGGATAACCACAATGAATATGCATGAGAGAGATTTGCAAGCACTGTCTTTATTGTATGCAGATCTCCCTCATACTTATTTATTGTGGTTATCCTGACAACCTGATTGGCTAGATGTGTCCCAAGGACTTGGTTGAAAACCGCTGCCCTAGACAGTTTTATATCCACCTACCCAGGCATATAAAATGCTGTTCTACAATATTTGATTTGCTTAAAATATTATCCTGAAAGTCTCTGAATAGAAAGGTTAACCAGGTAAGAGTAAATTAAGTCATGTGTGTAGTAAAAGGTCAGCAGAAAAGAAACATTAATAATGCTATCTGCATTGTGTTCTATTTTAACCTTATTTCTATAAATTCTGTAGTGGTGGAATGTGAAGCTGCTATTCCAGACGCAAATATGCACATTTTATAGAAGATTCATGAAAAAGGAGGAGGGAGGGATCTATAAATGTGCTGCATAAAAAAACTGACATATGGATATCATTAAGAAGTTTAACAATCACAAGTTTGCGTTATTTGGGAGATCGTTAAAAGTATTGCTCAGTTGCCTCTTAACCTTTGCAATAGTTATACTTGAGGGTGTAAACAAACATGTGGATGAAGGTGAACCAGTTAATATAGTGTGTGTGGATTTTCAGGGGACATGATGAACTCCTGAGAAAACTAAAAAGTCATGGGATAGGACGCAATGCCCTTTTGAGGAATGGAAGCTGGCTAAAAAGATAGAGAGGAGGACTAACTGGTCAGTTTTCTAAACAGAAGGTCAGTCATGGAGTGCCCAAGGATCTGTCCTGTCAGTTTAACATATTCATAAATGATCTGTAGGAAGAATAAGGGCTTTTTTTTTTAGGCAATACTCGATGGAATTGAGTACTGGTACCTTTTTCACTGCCTGCTAAATTTAACTCATATTTTCACGTATTAATGAAAGAGCCCTGCCTATGAGTACAAGCATCTTTTTTGCTAGGAAAAATGCACTGGAATGGAGCAACAAGTGAGGTGATCAGATTTGCAGATGACATTACATTATCGTTAAAACAGCACGGGATTATGAGCTCATTAAGAGATGAGGAGCAGAAGAGAGGGGAATTCCAAGAGTGAAGGAGACATTGGCATAAGCACAGGGGTATGTTGCCGCTGTCATCAAGTGATTGGTGGGGGCGTAGCTGCAGGGGTCTGTGCATTATCTTTCCTTGCAACGGCTATCTCCCATTCCTCCTCTTGCCCTCTCCATCTAGTGCTGTGGATGCTTGGACCATAAAGGGGAACTTTGGGTTTGAAAACTGGTATGTACGACAGGTGTTTATGGTGTGTGCGGTGTGACAATGTCTTCTTGTCTTTTTTACACAGGTCACTGTCTCCTTGTCTCTCATAATCCCAGCAAGTCACAGTCCTGCAAGCGCCCTGCTAGGTAAGCAGCAGCCCACAATTTTATATCCCCTCAGCCCAGTGGTGTAAATTCAAATGAATGGCACCAAGCAATATTTGCTTAAGGCCCCTCATGATAACAAGGGCAGCAACAGTAGCAGTGAGAAGGAGGCAGAACATCGTTCCCCTCCTATTCCCCCTTCCCCAAAAATGTTTTAAAAAAATCAGGTAGCAGCCAGCAAACATCACATGTTGTACGGGGAGGTTAGACAGGGGTGGGAAAGGGGCATTGCAGGGAAGGAGTTAGGGCAGGCAGTGGGCGGTCATCGGCCCTGGACATATAGGGCTGATTCCAATGTCAGCCCTGGACGTCTGGGGCCAGCGGCCTGAACAGGGAACTTATTCCACCTCTGAGGTGGAATAAGTTCCCCTAGTTATTTATTTATTTTTATTTATTTTATTTTATTTACTTTTCTTATATACCGCGCTATTAAAATCAGTGCGGTTTACAATTGAACAAAACATACTGCAATGTCACATGACAGTTGAGTTTACATTGAACAAGGACAAGATAACTTGGAGGTAACTGGGGTGACTATTTACAAAGTAACTATTCACAGAGTATAGTATAAATTTGTACATGGCGTTATACTAACTGCTTATTTACATAATATAGGTCAGTTTTCAGCAATTTTATAAGAGGCTTAATCAGTAAAATGTGGGGTCAATACCAACGTTAAACAGGAGAGGGGACATAGTGGTAGAGCTAATCGTTCTCTTTATGGTGTTGGATTGTGGGTGGGGTGGGGTAGGGTGTGAAGATGGGTGGTTGTTTTCTGGGGTTGGGTTCTGGGTAATGGATTAGGAAGAGGTGGTGTTTGAGGGCTTTTCTAAATGACGATAGGTCTGGGATGGCACGGAGCTCAGTAGGGAGGGCATTCCAGGCCATGGGTGCAAATATGGAGAAGGCCCTGTTGGCGGTAGCCTTTGTGCACTTTGTTAGTATCTTGGGGATCTCAAGAGTGTTTGCTTGGTTAGATCTCCTGATTCTGTTGATCGGTCGGCTTTGAATGAGTTTGCTGATGGGCGTATGGGTCTGGTTCCTTAGGGCTTTGAATGTCAGCACTAGGGACTTGTACTGGATTCTAGCCTGAAGCGGAAGCCAGTGGAGGTCCATCATGACTGGAGTTATATGTTCAGCTTTCGATGTACCTGCAAGTACCCTCACTGCAGCATTCATTGCAAGGCGGAGAGGTCCTAGCGTTGACTGAGGGAGGCCATGGAAAACGATATTTGCGAAGTCCAGATGTGGAAGCACCAAGGCTTGGAAGATTGTTCGGTAGTCATTAAAGTCCAATAGGGGGCGCAGGTGACGTAGTATCCGGACCTTGTGGTAAATTGCTTTCGTGGTGTTCTTCACGTGTGTAGACGTGTCGAGCCGTTGGTCGAGCGTGATGCCTAGATAGCGGATTGTTGATTTTGCTATCAACTCGACATTGTTTACTTGTAGTGTGGGGGGTGGGGTGAACTTCTGGTTCTTGGTAAGGAATAAGACATCCGTTTTGCTATGGTTGATCCTTAGGTTCTGTGCTGTAAGCCATTCTGCTACAGCTTCGAAGCAGCTCGATATTGGTGAAAAGTCTGGTTGATCGATCAGGAATGGTGAGTAGATTAGGACGTCATCTGCATAGACTAGGCACTGGATGTTGAAGGAGTGGATTAAGGCACAAATTGGTTGCATATAGATGTTGAACATTAATGCAGATAGAGACGAACTCTGAGGTACACCTTGATTGAGCGGGAATGGATCAGAGGTCGTGAGGCCTTTTCTGACTTGTTGCCACCTGTTAGTCAGGTAGGACTTGCACCATGATATAGCTGAGCCTTGTATTCCTTTCTCCACGAGGCGGAGTATCAGCGTTTCGTGGTTGACTGAATCAAAGGCTGCAGCAATATCCATGAAGATGAGGACAAATCCCTGGCGGGTGTTATCTAGTCCTGTAACCAGATCATTGAAGAGAATTGTGAGGATGGTGTCGACAGTTGGGTGGATCGGGCTGGCCCAGGGCTCCAAAAGGGCGGTAGGGGGCAGAAGAAATTCCCCACAGCCCGACCCTGGCCTTTGGAGGCCAGATCGGGGTTGGGCTGCAGGGAATAAACCTTTTTGGTCCTGCAGCCAGGGATCACGGCTTTTGAATGAAGTCACGGTGCCATGGAGCCAAATGCCATAGCGCCGCGGCTCCATTCAAAAGCCCTGACTGAGTTATCCAGGATGCAATTCTGATCCCGCAGGGCTAGACATGCCCCGCGGGATCAGAATCCTGGCTAACTCTGTGCGTCCGGTTCCGACCGGGCATACAGAGGGCCAGGACATCCAGGACTGAATCAGGCCATTAGAGAAGAAGAACTCAAACTACAGTTACACAATGCTAAGTTCTACATTAGGAACCACCACCCAGGAAAAGAATTTAGAAGATATCATGGATAATACGTTGAAACCCTCTGCCAGGGTGCAGCGGCGGCCAAGAAAGCAAATAGAATGCTAGGAATCATAAGGAAAGGAATGGAGAATAACCCAAAGGACATTATAATGCCTCTGTATTGCTCCATATTGCGACCATACCTTGAATATGGCGTGCAGTTTGGTCACCATATCTTAAATAGGATATAGAAGAATTAGAAAAGATACAGAGAAGAGTGACAAAAAAGGTAAAGGGGATGGAAAGATATCCCTAGGAGAAAAGATTTAAAAGGTTAGGGTTCTTCAACTTAGAAAAGAGACGGCTGAGGGGAGATACAGTATGATAGAGGTCTACAAAATAATGAATGCAATAGAATAGGTAAATGTAGATCAGTTGTTTACGTCTTCAAAAAGTAGAAAGACTAGGGGACATGCAAAGAAGTTACAATGTAGCACATTTAAGACTAATCAAAGAGATTATTTTTTCACTCTACACATAAGCAAACTCTGGAACTCGTTACCAGAGAATGTAGTAAAAGCAAGCTTTGGGCAAGTTGCTGGAGGAAAAGTCCATAAACCATTATTAAAGAGGAACGGGGAAATCCATTGCTTACCCAGTGGACAAGCAGCATGGAATTTGTGTGCCTTTTTGGAACCTGACAGGTACTTGTGACCTGGATTAGCTACTGTTGGATACAGGATACTGGACTTGATGGACCCTTGCTCTGACACAATATGGCATATCATATGTTCACCACCACCACTTCCCCATGCTATTCTCACTAACATGTTTGATGTTCCGTTCCAGTGTTGGTTTCCACAGACTGCAGACTCCTGTGCTCTTCCCGTTATTGTCTTCCATGGTTCTACATGAGTCTTTCCTATGCGTGGCAACTTTTACACTTCATCAAATAGAGAGGGGCAACCTGCAAACCTTAAACAAAGGCACTACAAGGCATACACAGCACTGTACAGAGACATGTAAAGTGAAGTACACAGTTTCAATTTAAGAGCATTCATTGTTTGAAGAGTACACTAATCTACAGCAAGTGAAATAGCCTCGCATATTGCCATCATTACATAGTCTGTCATCTTGCCTTCATAAGAATGGAGGCAGCCCCACCCACCACTCTTCAGTGACTGAAAAACTTTAAAAATGAGCAAGTTACACATGCTCAACAAAGAATCATAATACAGACACTGTGTTTCATTTCGTTATAGTATATGCCACCTACCTCAAAAGTCTGAGTAAGCAACAGTCATCCTACACATCAAATAAAACACATATAATCAAATAAATGCATCAGCCATGTGGTCTTTTTCTGCTCTTATGTTTCTATGTTTCATATAAAATAAATCAAAAAGTACAGAGCAAAAAAAAAAATACAGAATACCTTTATCTTCCGCCCCTGAAGCAGGCAATTTCTGATTTATGTGACAGAAGGAAACGCACACAAAGTCCACTGGTGTTCTCTTTCAGGAAAATCATTTATTCCTGTTCACTTGGATTCAGTGGGAATCTCTTTCCCCTTCATCAATTGTTTACAATCAAAACAAAACATACACACAAACAAAAAAAAAACCTTTCCTAGCTTATCATGAGTGCTTCGGTTTTTCAGGTTTAACTAATAAGGGGCTAATTTTTTAAGAAGCCTCCTAGATTTAGGGCAAATAATGTGTGTCACTCAGGGTATTTCAGTCATATACATGTATAAGTGGGCACCTACATGCGCAAATGACACATTTGCTATTCTGTAACTACATGCACACATCCGATCATGCCTACTACACTGTGGGTGAGAACAGGGGCGGGGGTTTTGGCAGTGCATGGGCAGAGCATGCATAAATTATAGAAGCCTAATTTTTAGATACATTCCTTACAAGCTTAGGGCTGGTGTGATTGCACCTAAAATTAACACGTTCTCATTAGTATTTTACAAAGTCAAGTATGTGTGCACTTTTTATTTATTTAGGACCCAATATTCAAAGGTATTTACACGGTTACATCCCCAAGCGGGATATTTAGCAGGACTATTTATTTATTTATTTAACATTTCTTCTATACCGCGCTATTATAATCAGCGCAGTGTACATCGAACAAAAACATACCACAATGCATACAAGCAACATTGAGTTTACAATGAACAGGAAATTAAACATGGGCTTAACATGGTTAGTGCCACTGAATATCCCAGAGTAATACCGCTATACACCCCAATGCTAACCACTTAGCATCGGGGTATCAGGGGCATTCTGGTGGTGGTACCTGCGGATAACTGGTCAGTGGCGATATTCAGCCGCTGCTCGGTTATCCCTCAGTGGCACAAGTTAGGCACAGCAAAAGCCATCCTAACTTTAGCCACTGTAGCTAACCGGGCAGCGGTTGAATATTGCTGCTGCATGGTTAGCTTCTGCGACATGTGCAGCACACCTGAATATTCAATGCCAGTGGCCGGATATGGCCCCATATTGATTATCTGGGGTTAAAATTCAGCAGTGACAGCTATGCGCCTTAGAGGTGCATAGCTATCCCAACTCAGTATCAGGCCCTTAGTATTTAGCTCACACCCTTGCAGTAGTAGTTCAAGGTGAGTTATATGCAGGTGCTGTAGGTATTTCCTGGTCCCCAGAGGGCTTACAGTCTAAGGTTGTACCCAAGGCAGTAGAGGATTAAGTGACTTTCCCAAGGCCACAAGGAATACCAGTAGGATTTGAACCCTGGCCTTTCTGGCCCCAGTTTGCTGCCCTTACCACTAGGCTGTTCCTCCACTACTTGGCTTTATAAACTAGGAGCTAAATACATGCATAAAAACACACTTCTTAGCCATCTTCGATCACAGTTTTTGTTTGCTCTTATTCTTCTGCGTTGCCAACTGAGATGACAGAGGTGGTGTTTTATCAACTGGTTTATGATGATTGCCTCATCAGTCCCCTTGGGGAGACCAAGAAAGGAAAGTGTCTGACTAATGCCCGGATCTACCTCACGCTACATACCAACATCATTGAGGTGAGTATATGTGCTTTGTATGTAGGAGGAGATAATTATCAGCGGGAAAAGCCAGAAGTATAAAGACACTAATAATAATAATACTTCAAGGACCCAAATAGCAGATATCAAGAAACAGTGAAAACATGGGACCCAAACACAATTCAATTTTCTTGCTAATCATCTGGTCTATACATCTTCTAATAAATCAGACAGGAGCCTTTTCACAACATTGCAATACTCCTCTTATACCACTCCCAGCAGTCACACAATGGTATACACCATGGCAACATTCAACTAAACATTCAACCAGGCGCATACAAAGACTTATACCCATCAGCTGTACCAACCTAACACAGCCCAATAACAAGAACCAAGTAATAGACACCATGGTTAGCTGCACATTAATTAAAGCTAGATCTGTTAGAAACAAAATAAACATCATAGTGATTACATTCACAACCATAATACAGACATAATGGGCACCATTCCGATCAGGACGTCCATGTCCCTGTTCGCCCAATCGGAATAGGACGCACAGAGGCAGACGCGATTCTGATCCTGTGGGGCACGTCTAGCCCCAAGGGATCAGAATCGCAGCTAGGCCTGTACGTGCAGGCCGGAACCTGATTCCGGCTGGCCTGCCGGCCTGCCGGCTGGCCTCTACCCAGCTAACTCAGTCAAGGCTCCTGAATGGAGCCACGGCGCCATGGCATTCAGTTGCCATGGCGCCACAGCTCCATTGAGGAGCCATGATCCCCGGTCACCAACCAGTTCTTCAATTCCCTGCAGTCCAAACCCTGATCTGGCCTCCCAAGGCCAAGGCTGGGCTGCGGAGAATCACCTGCACCCCCTCTGACCCCTTCCACCATCCGGGACAGCCGTCCTCCGCCATCTAGGGGAACTTATTCCACCTCAGAGGTGACATCATGCTGTACATATCCTTTAATGTCAAAACTCCAGATTACACAACTACAATATAACTGAATATCTCACCGAAGTCTCAGTACACACAACCTCAGCATAAACTACAGCCAAACAGAAGCACTCACAATAACAAGGAAGAAGAGATTCACTCCTCCTTGCACTATGGCTCTAAACAACAGACACATAGTTGTCAAAAATGAAGTGAAATACCTAGGGGTCATCCTCAATCAGAACCTAAACTTTTAAACCCATATTAACAGAACAACACAGAATGCATGTCATAAACTAAAAATTATCGGGAAATTAAAGCCCCTCCTAAACCATAATGACTTCAGAACAGTCTTACAAGCAATAATCACGCCACTTCTCGACTTTTGCAATTCACCATACCAAGGCCTACCAGCTACTACCATCCACTCGCTGCAGATGGTACACTGCAGCCCGCATTCTCACAGGAACAAACAAACAAGAAAACATAACACCAACATTGGCTCGACTACACTGGCTTCCGATAAAGAGTCGTGCAAGATTCAAGGCAACAATGAATATATTCAAAATACTGCAGAATGAATCAGTTGAGTCACTTCAAGAACTAATAACAAGATATTCTGAAAGCTGCCCGATGAGAACAAACTGCAAAAACACACTAGTTACTCCAGCTGAATTCTCCAGAACATAGAAGACCACTTCCGAGAGGGCTTTATCACTCTATGCTTCGAGCTTACATAATTCCCTCCCTGAGGATATCAGAATCACAAGGGACACCAAGGACTTCAGGAAAAAATTGAAGACATTCCTATTTATTGAACACTTTGGCAATATCCCATAGAATAATACTGACAATCCTTCCACTCAGGCACCAGACAATGAATAAGGAACAATACTGCATGATCACAAAGCATGACCCCAATTTATAAATAAGTTACGCTTGTAAATAAGTCATGAAACATACTGTTAAAGATTGTTTGTGATGTCTCCCTATGTGCATCCCTACCCTTACTACGGGGTATGTTTACTAAATGGCGCTAACAGCGCAGCTGCGATGATATCGCGCAATACGTGACGTTATCACGTGATAATGGTGCATTACCATGTGATAACATCACGTATCGCGCGATAACGTCCCCTGCGGCGGTAAGGTGCGCTGAGGGTGGAGTAAGGCTCCCCAGAGGGTGGAGTAAGGCTCCCCAGGGGCGGAGAGAAGGGGTCAATGGGCGGAGAGTGGGCGGGGAGAGGCCCCAGGCACACTATCGCTGTGAAATGAAGGTCCGAAAAATAGCGCAAGTGAAAACATGGCGTTAGAGGCAAAAGTGAAGGAGAGAGAAACCATTTCAGTCAGCAATGTACAGCAAAGGCAGGGAGACCAAGAACAGTGATAGTAGTGATACATGTGCAGCAGCAGCAGATAGTGCACAAGTATGAAAGGGCACTATGGTGATGCTGCACATGGGGTGCTGCAGGTGTGACATGCAGTGGTGCAGCTGGGGCAGAGGGCAGGCTAGGCAGATGCCTAGGTGACACAGAGAAAAGCAGAAAAGGAATATCAGCAACTGATCAAGGTCAAACATGCCCACGAGTGTGTGTGTCCCACAGTGTCCCAGGGAACAGTACCCAGCAAACACCCCAAAGGGCACAGAACATTGGCAGGTGGTGCCAGGGGGAAGCATGGATGTCTATGCAGGCACCCCTACCTCAGATTACACACCATAGGCAGCCGCCTACCGGGACACTGGAAGGCCTGGGACTGTGCACCACCAGCACCACCGGCATAAGTGCATGTCAGCATGGTGGCGGAAGGGTGCTGGTGGTGGAGGGGGCAGTGGCATCTGCCCACAGCAGACCAAGGCAAAGCCCTGTCTAGGTGGGTGCCATGCACTGCAAAAGACGTCTGTCTGTCTGATGAACAGTAATGGTAACTCCAGGGAATGACCTGCCTCTCTGGCAAAAGTTTGGTGCAGTACATCCAGCCAGTGCATTGAGGGGCAGAAGGTCACAGGTTCAAGTCTCAGCAGTGGCACCTGCAGACCATGTCCCCATATATTACCCAGTACTAAACTGTGGTAATAAAGAAGGAACTGTTTTTGCAGATAAAATATAAAAGCCTATATCCTACCCTACAGAGCACATTCACCATAGACATGTGCAGTCCCTACAGCAGAAGTTCCCAACTGCAGTCCCGGAGGGCCAAACAATATTCAGGTCTCATGCTTTCCCTAAGAAATATGCTTGAGATGTATTATTATGCACCGCCCCCATTGTATGCAAATGTAGCTCCTGCATATTCATTCGGGACAGCATGAAAACCTGAATCGTGTTGGGCCCACCAGGACAGGAGTTGGGAACCTCTGCACCAGAGCATCGGCCAGCTCCACTATCCAAAGCCTCATGGAGAGTCAGGCTGTTGGGCCCTGTGCGGAGCAGCATCTACCAATACTGGAACCTGCATACCTCAGCATTGCTGTCATAAACTTGGAAACATGTTCCACATATATCAAACGGTTGCTAGGATTAATGTCAGATAACAAGTCCAACATTAAACACAATTTGTTAACAGAGATCCATCAAAGCAACCTTTCTGATATCTGTGGAGTGTGTTTCGGTGTTTGTTTCTGACAGTGTTTACCACCCCGGAGAATGACCCCAACAATATTGAGTACCATAGCAATGCTTGCGCTGTGCCCAGGACTGGTGTGGCTGCCAGGGCTGCCAACCATCTCTATATTTGTACAATGCTGAAATAGGTGTGGGAGTGTGTGTATGTCTATCCAGTGTTTTGTGGCTGCCCACACCTTAATGAGCCCACAATGCTTGCACTGTTTCCAGTGTTAGCCTGCCAATGTGCATAATGAGGAGCAAGGTACTGTGGGTATGGGCCGGACAGAGCAGCCTGGGCAGGATGAATCTGCACAGGGCATAGGGCAATGGCTGGGACATTGTAGTGCCGACCACCACCTGCACGGACAGGATGACCACAGCATGTCATGCTGGGGGGGTCACTCTCACCCTGACTGAGCAGCGACCATGGCATGTCTAGGTCCCCACATAATGCTAAACAGCGTTTCTCTAAAGTGATATCTGGGAGTTCCCCTGGCTGGGGCCCAATCACTGACATACCACCACTGGGTGCACACAGTTTCACCTGGAACATGCACTATATACTAGCTAGCAGACTGTCTGCAGTTAGCATGTGTGTGGCTGGAGCACCTTGCAGGGTGCAGTGGGTGAAGACTGACTGTGCCCTCTGCTGGTGAATGTCAGATGGTGGTGGGGGCATCTGAGTGTCTCCAGGCCTACTGCCAGTGCCCTGTGTCATACAAACAGATTTGCAGTGACTGCCCTGGAGGGTGCCCTTTCCCCTGCAGGACTGGGGTTGCTGGTCCCACAGCCCTTCATCATGTCCCTCACTGCCACCATTGCAAAGATGTAGAGTGTAGGTCTGTTGGTGGCAGATCTGTCCCCCCACCCTGGGCCTGAGAGGGTGGGTTGGTAGGTAGTGCCTCCTAATCCTCATGTGGGTCCAGACACCCCCGCCCTATGGGGCGCTGTAGGTGATGGCAATGAGGCGAGGGTTTTTTTGCTAGCAGCACAGATTGTAGAGATGTGTCTGACTGTTACATGCAGCAAAAGAGATTGCCTCAGACAGCCTTATTAGATGAGACCTCTGAGGAACTGAACCCATTACCTCTGGCTTTGGTGGTCATTGTATTAACCAGTGGGCAGCTCTTCATGTTTGCCTCTCCTGTGTTGGCTCTGCATGGCACTGCTAGCCCTCTATCCTCCTTTCATTGCACTTATCCTGCCACCTCTGGCTCCTCTGCTCGGCACATATTCCCATCCTCTGCCACACACTGTGCTTGTTGTACTTTACAGTACCATCACCCTGTGCCCCTGATATATTTCTCAACTTTACCAGTGCCACATAGGTTGCACGCAGATTTGGCAGCTCCATCACCTTAGACATCTACTTCCTTACATCACTACTTCATTGCCTTGCATTGCTGCTCTCTGCTGTATTAGGGTTACATCTGTGTTTGACCCATACATTTCATGCTTGTGAGGTTTGTGCAGCTTACTGCCCCTGGCCAACATTTCTTTAGTCACCTTTACATCCTTGGGGCGTCTTTAGCGACACCTTAGGCACTTCCAGCTTATGCAGCACCTTATATGATGCCTTGGGGGGTACCACCCATTCGTAGCGCCCTCTGGGGCACATTCTGATCCGTCTTAGTTGACGTAGCACTTTATGATGTGCCTCATGCTGCGCCCTAGAAGGTGCTTTGGGTTACGGCACTGGGATGTGGCTTTTTTTGGATGACAGTACAGATTGTTGGGATGTGTCTGACTGTTACAGGCAGGAAAAGGAATTGCCTCAGCCAGCCTCATTCCATATCCCCACTGGGGGATTGAACTCATGACTGCTCTATCAGCAGTCATTGTATTGACCAGTGTGCTACACCTCTGGTCCTTTGCTCACAGCTCAGCGCGCAAACTTAAGGTTACCGCATGATGACGTGGCACGTCGCGTCTATCGCGCGGTGTTGGCCAGTGCACCCTCTATCGCGCAATACCCCGCCATTGCTTCCTTTACGCTGACACGCCCACCACCTTATATGGCATTCCTCACGTTATCGCTGCAACTAGCACCGGTAACATTAGGACCATTTAGTAAACATACCCCTATGATGTTATAAGGTATGCAAGTTATTGAGTTGAATGTAAACCATATTGTTACAATGTAAACAGTTGGAGTTCAATGTAAAGCACCTTGATTTAAGGAAAAGGTGGTATATAAATACTGTTACGTAAATAAATTACACAGCAGTTTATTAAATTACTCTCTAAATGCCAAACCCCTGCTTTTCCCTCCTACCCCACAAGCACATCTTGATGCAAAAAAAAAGAAATGTGATGTTTATTAGCAAAATACTGAAAAATCTGAGAAACACTTTCCTATTGCCCCCACAGTCCCAGAATGTTTTCTGCACAATTTTTCACGACCCCAGCCACAGCTTTTACAACATCTAATGGGAGTTTGTCCTGATGCCACTAGTGCTACTGCCACATATTCTATGGGCAGCTCTGAGCCTGATGCCATATTCCTCTGCTGTTCTCTTCTCACAAAACTAGTATAGGAGTGAAAGTACCCACATGCCTCAAACCCACAGATACACATAGAAGATGTGGCACCGGAATCAGTGGTACAGGCTGAGGCCCTAGCAGAAGGGTGGTGAATCCTGGGATTAGAGGCAGAACTGTGGGAAAGAACATGAAGGTTATGTGGCAGCAAGAATGCTGAGGATGTGGGGGCTGGGACCACATGGACAAGAGCTCCTGGGAGAATGTGGGTATTGTTTTCTTATGGCAGTACATTTGTGTTATGACAATTGTGCATTTGATTCATTGGTGTAGCCATTACTGATTTTTTGATGTGGCCTGAGCCTAACATGGTTGGGCACAAGGCAGTGCAGATGTTCACACCACCTCTAATTCACCTCTTGTTAGTCTGTATTGCTGCCTCTAAGTGGGGGAGGACCTGACTCCAAAGTGGAGAGGCCATGGCCCATCCACATGACTATGATTTGATTCTACTGAAACAAATAGAAACATAGAAACATGATGACAGAAAAAGACCACAAGGCCCATCTAGTCTGTCCTTCCATAACAACAACTACAACAGTCCACTTTTTACCTTTAGAGATCCTCTGTGTTGGTCCCATGCTTTTTTGAATTCAGTTACTGTCCTCATCTCTACCACCTCCACTGGGAGACTATTCCACGGATCCACTACTCTTTCCGTAAAGAAATATTTCCGCATATCACTCCTGAATCTATCTCCCTTCACCCTCATCCCATGTCCCCTCGTCGCAGAACTTGCTTTCAACTGAAAGAGGCTCTCTCCCTGAACATTTATGCCACGGAGGTATTTAAACATCTCAATCATATCACCTCTATCCCGCCTTTCCTCTAAGGTGTACATATTAAGATCCTTAAATCTGTCCTCATATGCTTTATAATGAAGACCACTAATCATCTTAGTAGCAACCCTCTGCACCGACTCCATCCTGTTCACATCCTTTTGAAGGTGCGGTCTCCAGAATTGCACACCATACTCCAAATGAGGTCGCACCAAAGACTTATACAGAGGCATTATCACCTCCTTTTTTCTGCTAGCCATTCCTCTCCGTATGCACCCAAGCATCCTTCTAGCTTTTGCTGTCGCCTTTTCTACCTGTTTAGCTACTTTAAGATCATCGGACACCACTACGCCTAGGTCCCGCTCTTCTTTAGTGGACAAAAGTACTTCACCTCCTATGCTGTATTGCTCCCTTGGATTGCTGCAGCCCAAATGCATGACCTTACATTTTTTAACATTAAATCCCAGCTGCCAAATTCTAGACCATTCTTCAAGCTTAGCTAGATCCCTCCTCATGTTATCTACACCTTCCTGGGTGTCTACTTTATTGCAGATTTTGGTATCATCTGCAAAGAGGCAAACCTTACCCGACAGCCCTTCCGCTATATCACTAACAAAGATGTTGAAAAGAATCGGACCAAGGACAGATCCCTGGGGCACACCACTGGTAACATCCTTCTCCTCAGAGTGAGCTCCATTTACTTGTACTCTTTGTCGCCTCCCACCCAACCAATTTCTAACCCAAGCAGTAACTTTAGGGTCCATCCCTAGGGTGCTCAGTTTGTTTATAAGTCGCCTGTGAGGAACAGTGTCAAAGGCTTTACTGAAATCTAAATACACCACATCTAGAGCTCTCCCTCGGTCCAACTCCCTGGTCACCCAGTCAAAGAAATCAATCAGATTTGTCTGACAAGACCTGCCTCTGGTGAATCCATGCTGCCTCGGATCCTGTAATCCGCTGGACTCCAGAAACCTCACTATTTTCTCTTTCAACAGCGTTTCCATTAATTTACTCACCACTGAAGTTAAACTAACCGGCCTGTAGTTTTCAACCACATCCTTACTTCCGCTTTTGTGTAAAGGCACCACATGAGCCTCTCTCCAGTCCTTTGGCACCACTCCCGACTCCAACGAGGCATTGAAAAGGTCAGTCAGTGGAGTTGCTAGAACGTCCCCAAGTTCCCTCAGTATTCTAGGGTGTATCCCATCCGGTCCCATTGCTTTGTCTACTTTGAGTTGAGCTAGTTTCTCATGAACACAGTCTTCTGAAAATTGTTCAAGATGTCCCTCGCTTCTGTTCTTATTTGTGGGTGTTTTCTGAGGTCCTGCTCCTGGTTCTTCATCTGTGAACACAGAACAAAAATATTTGTTAAGCAATTCCGCTTTATCCTTATCAGCTTCTACATATTCCCCCCTGTACCCTTGAGTCTGACAATACCACTTTTGCCCTTCCTCTTCTCACTAATATATCTGAAAAATGTCTTATCCCCCCATTTTATTGCATTGGCTATTTCCTCCTCCTTTTGAATCTTTGCCTTCTTGACTACTTTGCTAGCTTCTCTAAGTTTTTCCAAATACAGATGCCTGTCTTCCTCTCTCTGTGATCTCTTGTATTTCATGAAGGCCTCCCTCTTTTTCTTCACTTTTTCAGCTACTTCCTTCGAAAACCATAGCGGTCTCCTGTTCCTTTTGCCTTTGTTTACCATTTTAACAAAAAGGTTGGTTGCCTTTAAAATACCCCCTTTCAGTTTTGCCCACTGTTGTTCTACATCCCCCAGCTGTTCCCATCCCACTAACGACTCCCTGAGGCATTGGCCCATCTTCACAAAGTTAGTCTTCCTAAAGTCTAAGATCTTCACCTTGGAATGGATTCTAACAGCCCTAGTCCTAATACAGAACCACACCATCTGGTGATCACTGGATGCAAAATGATCTCCCACTACAACATCAGAAACACTTTCACCATTGGTAAGCACCAAGTCCAGTATGGCCCCTTCACGTGTGGGGTCTGTTACCAATTGCCTGAATAGTTCTCCCTGTAGAGAATCCAGGATCTCCTTACTCCTAGATGATACTGCAGCAGGAATGTGCCAATCAACATCTGGCATATTGAAATCTCCTAGCAGTAGCACTTCCCCTTTCCTAGCAATGCTGCGTATGTCTTCAATTAACTCTCTGTCCACCTCTTCCTCTTGTGAGGGAGGTCTGTATATCACACCAATGCAAATAGATTTCTCTTTCCCTCTTTCTAGTTTAACCACAATGCCTCCTCTCTCCCTTTTAAGCTCTGTAGTTCCAAAGCTTTAATATTATTTTTTACATATAATGCCACTCCTCCTCCCCTTCTTCCTACCCTGTCCTTTCTGAATAAAGTATAGCCTGGTATAGTTACATCCCAGTCATGGTTTTCTGTGAACCATGTTTCTGTAACTGCCACTAAACAGGCCCTGATTAGGTGTTAGCAGTTCCTGAACCTGAGGAGGTTACAGAGTTCAGCAATACTACTGTGCTCAAGTACAGTTCCCCTAAAACAGCAAAAATGAAATTAACCTTGCTTTAAAAAATATACACAAAACCCTTTTAAGAGCTCCCAGTCAGAGAGCTAGCAATGTAACAAAAAAAAAACCAAACAAAGAAACCCTCAAATCCTTACTTACTGTTTGATGTGTGGAGCCCTGGTTAAGAAAGCCTCAAAAGGGCAGGGCAAAGCAGCCTTTTTATGCAGGCTTCAATTGCACTCAGGAAACAGGCCCACTAACCCCTGATTAGGTGTTAGCAGTTCCTGAACCTGAGGGGGTTACAGAGTTCAGCAATACTACTGTGCTCAAGTACAGTTCCCCTAAAACAGCAAAAATGAAATTAACCTTGCTTTAAAAAATATACACAAAACCCTTTTAAGAGCTCCCAGTCAGAGAGCTAGCAATGTAACAAAAAAAAACCAAAGAAACCCTCAAATCCTTACTTACTGTTTGATGTGTGGAGCCCTGGTTAAGAAAGCCTCAAAAGGGCAGGGCAAAGCAGCCTTTTTATGCAGGCTTCAATTGCACTCAGGAAACAGGCCCACTAACCCCTGATTAGGTGTTAGCAGTTCCTGAACCTGAGGGGGTTACAGAGTTCAGCAATACTACTGTGCTCAAGTACAGTTCCCCTAAAACAGCAAAAATGAAATTAACCTTGCTTTTAAAAATATACACAAAACCCTTTTAAGAGCTCCCAGTCAGAGAGCTAGCAATGTAACAAAAAAAAAAACCAAACAAAGAAACCCTCAAATCCTTACTTACTGTTTGATGTGTGGAGCCCTGGTTAAGAAAGCCTCAAAAGGGCAGGGCAAAGCAGCCTTTTTATGCAGGCTTCAATTGCACTCAGGAAACAGGCCCACTAACCCCTGATTAGGTGTTAGCAGTTCCTGAACCTGAGGGGGTTACAGAGTTCAGCAATACTACTGTGCTCAAGTACAGTTCCCCTAAAACAGCAAAAATGAAATTAACCTTGCTTTAAAAAATATACACAAAACCCTTTTAAGAGCTCCCAGTCAGAGAGCTAGCAATGTAACAAAAAAAACAAACAAACAAAGAAACCCTCAAATCCTTACTTACTGTTTGATGTGTGGAGCCCTGGTTAAGAAATACCCAATTATAATACTGTGCCACAAAACTACTGAAAAATACATTTTTGTACCTTGGTTAACTGGAAAATAAAGATCTAAATTTAAAATTTATAAGCACCTAAAAACAATAGAAAATAGTTTGCAAATAAAGGTCAGTGGACAAGTTGTGTGCAAAACTAGTCGAATAATTATTGAGCACTCTAAGGGGTATGTTTACTACACCACGGTAAAGGAGCAAGTGTGCCATTAGCATGCACTAATGGTGCACTTGCACCCTTAGTGCGTCCAAAAAGCCACTTTAGCATGCACTAACGGTATCAGCAACGTAAAGCACCTTGTGGGCGGAGAGAAGGCGTGCATTGGGCGGAGAGTGGGGCTCAATGGGCGGGGAGTAGGTGGGAACAAGGCTTGCTCCCTTAACGCAGGCACCTTAGCACAACTCAAAATCTCACGGAAAGGGTAGGGGTTTTTTGTATTTAACATTTTATTAAATTTTTCATACATTCAACAAATTAGAAATGCATTCAGAAATCTCTGGCAAACAGGAAACAAAAAAAATATCCATCATAATAGAAATTAGGAAATAATCCATAGCCATACTTAAGCCCACTAGGAAAGGGTGTTTTTTGAGGAGAGAGAGAGCCTATTTAACGTCTGCAATATGATGCACAGACAGGAGAGCCCAAGAGAGTGATAGTAGTGCTCCATTAGCAGCAAGAGCATAGTGACAAGTATTAAAGGGCACTATGTTGATGGTGTAAATGGGGGCAAAGGAGGTGGCACATGGGTCATATAGTTGAGTCGACTGGTGCATAGGGGACGATCAGGCAGCTGCCTAGATAGCACATAGGAACATAAGATTACAAAATATGCCAAACTGTGTCAGACTAAGGTTCATCATGCCCAGTATCCTGTGTCCAACAGTGGCCAATCTAGGTCACAAGTACCTAGACGTTTCCCCAAAAGACACACAGAATCCACAATAACTGTAATGGGGCAAGCAGTGCATAGCCTGGGTCCTCTTTAGCAATGGTTTATGGACTATTAACCAGGAACCTAAACCCAGCTACACTGACAGCTTTTATCACATCCTCCGGTAATGGATTGCAGGGTTTGATTACGCTTTAAATGAAAACATATTTCCACCTAGATGGCCCAAATGGGTTACAGGGGTTCTCAACCCTGACCTTGGGACCCACCTAGCCAGTCGAGTTTTCAGGATAACCACAATGAATATGTATGAGAGAGATTCGCATACGCTGCCTCCATTATATGCAGATCTCTTCCATGCATATTCATTGTGGTTATCCTGAAAACCCGACTGGCTAGGTGGGTCCCGAGGACAGGGTTGAGAACCCCTGGGTTACACTATAGCTGCATTGCATGTCCCCTAGTCCTACTACATTTTGATGGCATAAACAATTGATTTATGTTTACTCAATCCACACTAGGCAGTATTTTATAGACTTCTAACATAACAGCCCTCTGCCATCTCTTCCCTAGGTTGAAGAGACATAACATTGGCAGGCGGTGATGGGGTCCCTGGAGAGGCAGATGGGTGTGGGGGGATGTGTGGCCATCCATGTATGCTTCTGTCCCCTCCCTCTGGACCCGCCGCCCTAGGCACTCGCCACCACATGTTAGATGGGCTGGGACTGCGCACCACCAACACTGACAGCATATGGGCATGTTAGCATGAAATTGGGGGTTTTGGCAGAGGGGGCAGCGGCACCCACCTGCAGCAAACCAAAGCCATACCTGGTCCAGTGCGCCATGCACAGTGCAACATGTGCCAAGGTCTGTCTGATGGGAAGCATGTCATCCCCAAGGACAGTTGCAACCATGTGACAGCAATGAGGCACACTACACACAGTTGGTGTATATATGAGTGCAGGGTCACAGGTTCAGGTCCTGGCTGTGGACCATGCAGCGCATGTCTCTGTGGCTAAGTTTTGGCCCAGAGTGAGGATACAACACCAACATGTGCAATCCCCAATGATTCGGCCAACAAGGGTAAAAGCACCCAGACATACAGGCTCCACTAACCTCAGCTGGATGGAGAGTCAGGCTGACAGCACCGGACACTGAGTGTGTGTTAACATCAGAGCACACTACTAGCTCCCGCACAATGAGCACACCTTAATAATGCTTGAGCTGAGATTGGGACCAGAGTGGCAGGCATCCCCCTTTTTGCACAGTGCGTCAATATAGTGTGTATGTGTACGTGTATGTCTATCCATTGTTTTGTGGACTTCTACATCTCATTGAGCCTCACAGTTTCTGTTTCCAACATTAGTCTGCAAATGTGCATAATAAGGAGAAAAGAATTGTGAGTATGGGCTGAAACAGGGCGGATTGGCCAGGATGTGTCTGCATCAGGGGTAGGGTCAATGCCTGTAACATCGTAGTGCCTGACTGCCACCTGCATGGACTGAGTGGCCACAGCATGACATGCTGGGAGGACACTCTCATACTGTCCGAGCAGTGACCATGGCATGGCTATGTATCCACATAGAGCTATATCATGTCTAATTCTAGTAATGTGGGTGTATATTTTTTTTATGGGGCCTGATCACTGCATCAACTGCTGGGTGCACACGGTTGCTCTGTGCACATGCAATGTGTATTGACCAGTGGACTGTTTTCAGTTTGTATGTGCATGGCTGGAAAACCCAGTGGTAGGCAGCAGGTGCAGTCTGGCTGTGGGTGAATGTTCGGGATGTGAGGTGTTCTAGGCCTACTCCCAGTGGTACTGGTAGAGCCAGCAGGACCCTAGTAACACCCCAATGCAAGTATAGACACTCCTCCCCGGTAGCTGGCAGCCATAGCATCAGCTTGTAACACACTCCATTGATATTCATTGCTCTAGGTGGGTCCCTGTCCAACAAAAGTAGAGCACAGGGCCAGATATGACTGGCGCATGCTGCAATTCTGCAGGATACAAAGTGACTAGCATAATCGCACTGCAGACAATACCTGCCACACAATGCTGGTGATGAGGATCTGCAGCACAGACAGGCGAGACCATCTCTAGCACTGCAGGTACGGGTGACCTGGTGCTGGGCACCCATTTTCACCCTCAGGGTGACCGCAGAACCTGCTCAGTGGTGCGGTTTGTAGCTACTATGTGCTTGTATTACACACGGTCAATGCATCTTACTGAGCTGAATGATGGATAAGTGCATTCTCCAGTTGGTGATCAGCTGTAGACTGCTGTTCAGCATGTGCACTGCATCATGGGTACTGGTGGGGCTACCCTATGCCGGCACACACAGAAGACATTTTAGGCAATGACCCGTAGTCTCTTTGTATCCAGCCATTGCCACACAGAGAGGTATGCAGGTGTAGCCTATTGGTTAGTGCAATGTTTCTATAAGCAGAGGACAGGGTTTTGATTCTTACTCCTTCTTTTTTGTGACTGTGCTACTCAGATCATTTTCATGCCTGTAACAGTCAGGGCTCTGCACATCGGTGCTGGCAGCCCATACCACCCTCTCCTCTGCCGCAATCCTTCCTTCAGCCAATCCATCCGCCTCTGTTGGCTGTGTGCAGTCATGTCTTGTGCAAGTTGCTACACCATGGCCTACACTGTTACTCTTCTCCGCATTTCAGCTCTTCACTCTTGCCTCTCCTGTGCCTGATCTGCACATCACCACTATTACTCTGTCCACCTGATGCTGCACACATCCTGCCACCTCTTCCTCCACTGGGGGACATGTCTTCCCCATCCTACGCCACACACTGATATTGCAGCACTTAACATTGGCACCAACCTGTGCATCGGTACAGCTGCCTCCCACACGCTCATCTGCTTTACTGGCCGCCACATAGGGTGCTCATCAATATAGCAGGTCCATCCGCCCCACCCGTCCTTCCTTCCATCACCTTTACATTGACTTTCCGTGGTGCTCCCCCACCCATCCTTCCTTCCATCACCTTTACATTGACTTTCCATGGTGCTCTATTCAGCGTTAGGGTTAGAGTCGCTTGCATGCCTTTAGGTGCATGCATGCCAGCTTAAAGAACTTTGAACCCCTTCAGACACCTTATGTTCAGGCGCCTTAAATTCCTTAGGGCACCTTATGTTCAGGCGCCTTAAACCCATTAGGGCACCTTCAATTCAGGTGCTTTAAAAACCTTAGGGCACCTTAAGTTCAGGTACCTTAAACCCCTTAGGGCACCTTACGTTAGAATGCCTTAAAACTTTAGGGCACCTTTAACACTTGTCATCTTAAAGTGAGATGTCCCGTTAACGCCAGTTATATGGCCAAGGCACCCTGTTCTGTGCGTTACACAGCCCATTGCTCCCTTTGCACCAGACTGCCCCCTACCCACCCAATGCCTTATATGGCTTCAGGCACCTTAGCGCTGCCCTTACCACCGGTGACTTTACCATGGTTTAGTAAACATATCCCTAAGAGTTGCACTTTCATTATCAGGTGAATGTAAAATCTTACATTTTTCATTACTGTGCTAAAAAAGTAACCCGTTTCCTGACCTTTAACTTCTACATTGAAACAAAAACTCAAGAAACAGATTCAATACATCTTTTGCACAGAATACATCAAAGGAAGAGTGACACACAGAAGACCATAGCTCTCTGCAGCATGCTTTTTAGCTTTGGGGAAATTCATTTTCTAGCTTATGATGATTAAATGGAAAAAGATGAAATGTCGCCTCTTGGTTTCATCTTAGAAAGTGCTGTAAAAAAAAATTGCTGTGACTTCCCACTGACATCTAACCAATTTAGTGGCTAAAGAAGGAGGTAGATAGTATTAGCTTATATTCACTCAGGATTGGTAACTCACTGACTAAAGCAACGGCTCTTTGGGGTTTTTTTTTTTCACTTTTTTACAACCAACACAGCTGTAAGTACAAATGCTTCCTACATGGTTTCTTCTAAAAGTTACAGCCTTGGTTCCTTCCAAAACTACAGCAGTCCAGAAAAGAAAACCATCATAAATAATTTACTGTAGCTTAATGCTACTAGGAGTTTTCCATCGATATTGTCCCCAGGACTTAGCAGGATGTTCACTCAATCATCTCGCACCCTCACAAAGAATCCGTTTCTTGAAATACTAAAAAACAGATTGATATATAAATATGTACGTTTTGTAAACATATATATATATCGAGAATTCATTTGAAAATGCAAAAACCACGATGAAGCAAATATTCAGGAAAAGCAAAAAGAAAGGAAACAACAAATCTTGTTCATGATATTAGACCACAGCTTGGAGCTGATCCAGAGAAAAAGTGAACAGAAAGAACATTTATCAAATATAATACTTCAGAAAGAAGGAAAAGAAAACATGAGAAAAGCGGGTCACAATAAGAATGCATTGCAAAGCAAACTGCAACCTGCATCATATCAAACTCTATATTATTCAGCTGGTTCTTTGCTCTAGAAAACAACGTAACTGTTCAGACTCATGACAATAATTTTAATCATGCCCACCAGTATGAAATTACATATTTGCTTTATTTGTAGCCTGATTTCTTACTAGAGACTGAATGAAGGAAAATGTGCTTTCTTGACGTAAGCAGGACAGCCTACAAGGTGACAAAACTAGGCATAAAAAGAGCTGGCAGCTGGAGCAGCATATCTAACAGAAATTCCTACAGCCTGCCAGTCAAAAAGAGAATGAGTGAGCAGGGTGGGGTGGCAGGAGTCTGTGATGCAGCTTTCCACCACTCTTCCTCCTCTTCCTTGAGGCTGGCACCATGAGCACATTCAAAACTCCTGGTCACAAGACTACCACTTCCTAATGCTCAGAGCTGGCCTTACCATTGAGTGACTGTGTCTATCACACATGGCCTCTCTTTTGAGTCTGCAAATGAGACCCTGTAATAAGTCTCTGCGCATGGCCCCACATCCCCCTGCAACTCCCACAGCTCGCCCCTGCTGTTGCTGAGCCTGTGGATCCCGAGATTAGCAACAGGAAGTGCTAGCGTGGTGACCCCATGCTTTGACCCTGTTTGTGGTGTTAGCCTTAAGGACGAGAAGAGGCAGCAAGTAAACCGGGGTTAGCAGGCAAAGTGGGAACAGGGACAGCAGGGTGGGATGGACACCCAGTGCCCTTACACTGCCCCTGGAAGTAAGCAGCCAGAGCGTTTCCCCAGGAACTAAATTATTAGGTCCATATTCAGAAGGAGCTACACATGTTTGCCAGTTACCAGTAAAAATATATAACAGCTCTGGTTGCCAATTTTGTAAGACACTCTATGGATTGTGACAGCAAAAATCACTGTCTGTGGAGTGCCTGGAAAGAGTTAGGGCAGAGTGTTAGCAGTCATGCTGAACTACATATAGAGCAGTGTTATTCAGCCGCATACCTATACACAGAGTTTTGGTGTCTAATTTCATAGTGCCCGAAGAGAGAGAATACATTGTTCCAAGAGATTAAATTAGAAATTTAGCAATTTTTTGGAGGGGGATGGGGAACTGGGATGATAAAGGAACCTGGGTTCAAGTCCCAGCTGAGTTTGACTGTCGAAGCAATATTCACATGCCTGGGGGGAGGTGGTCATAGTCATTATGCAATGGTGACATAGTGGTTGGATTGAAAGCCCATTATTTCAGGATTCATAATGGAATCCTGTTGCATAGCTCCAGATGAGGACTGTTACTTGAATGCCTGGACTACAGTAAGTTGGGAAGGGATATATAATAGGAGAAAAAATCCTCAGATAATTGTGAATGAAGGTTTATGATGCCAGATCACAAAACCTCATTCTAGTTCAGCTAAAGGCCTAAAGGAGCAGAAGGAAATTCCTGGGTCATAAAAATGGAAAAAGGAGAACTTTCAATATACATAAACATTTTAAAATATCGTCATTGCTTGCATATCCAGTATCTTTCTGTTTTTCAGAGGGATAACATAAGCATATCTACTCTCAAAAGAACATGAATAATGCCAGACTGGTTCAGACCAAAGGTCCATCAAGCCCAGTATCCTGTTTCCAAACAATGGCTAATCCAGGTCAAAAGTAACTGGTATACCCCAAATGCAGCTAGTTCCATGTCACTTAGCCCCAGGGGTAAGCTGTGGTTTTCTCTCCGTCTACCTTAATAACAGTTTATGCACTTCTCTTCCAGGAATTTGTCCAAATCTTTTTTAAATCCAGTTACACTAACAGCTTTTACCACATTCTCCGGCAATAAATTCCAAAACTTAACCATGCGCTGAGAGAATATTTTTTCCTGTTTTAAATGTAGTATTTTACAGAGTAATTTACTTCATGGCATGTCCCTTACTTTTTGTACTTTTTGAAAGAATAAACAATCTATTCAAATTAACCTGTTGCACTCCGCTCAGGATTTCATAGACCTCTATCATATCTCCCTTAAGCTATCTCTTCTCCAAGCTGAAGAGTCTTAACCTCATTAGCCTTTCATCACAGGAAAGTCATTCTATTCACATTATAATTTTGATTGCCCTTCTCTGTACATTTTCTAATGCCATTATATCTTTTTTGAGATGCGGAGACCAGAATAGCACACAATACTCAAGCTGCAGTCGCACCAAGGAGTGATTCAGAGGCATTATGACATCCTTTGTTTTATTTTCTATTCCTTTCCTAATTATTCCTAACATTCTGCTTGCTTTATTGGCTGCTGCTACACACTCAACAGAAGATTTCAACATATTGCCCATGACGACACCCAGATCCTTTTCTTAGCGGGTGACTCCTAATGTGGAACCTAGCATTGTCTAACTATAATTTGCATCACTTTGCATTTGCCCACTTTCAATTTTATCAGCCATTTCTATGCCCAGCCTCCCAGTCTCACAAGATCTTTCTACAATTTCTTTCAATCCACATGCGATTTAGAAACTTCAAGTAATTTTGTGTCATCTGTAAATGTAATCACCTTGCTTGTTGTTCCCAATTTCAGATCATTTAGAAATATGTCAAAAATCAGCAGTTCCAGTACAGATCGCTGGAGTACTCTAGTTTTCACAGTCCTCTATTGAGAAAGCTGATCATCTAACCCTACTCTGTTTATTATCTCTCAACAGGTTCCCAATCCACAATAGGACACAGGGCCGATGCTAAGGTTTCTAGCACCCCCTTTCCTCATTATTATTAATGCTGGCTACATTCCCTTTTTCCCAAAACACCTTTGTGAACACTTCACATGATGCTAGTATTTCTCTTTCAAGTCCAGTGTTGTAAAAAAATTGCAGTGAAGGGGCAAATGCATAGCCAGAATAAAAATAATTACTGAACAGTAAATACTTAGGAGTATGTTTACTAAACCGTCTTAATGTTACTGGCGCTAGTTGCAGTGATAATGTGAAGAATGCCATATAAGGAGTGGGCGTTCTGGCGGCAAGGTAGCAAGAATCTGTATCGCGCGATAGTGGGCGCCATGGCACATTAACGCGCTTTAACCCTAAGTTCATGCCAGCGGAGTGTTAGAAGCAATAAAGATGTAGCCCACTGTTTACTGCAATGACTGTGGAGGCAGAGGTCATGGGTTCAATTCTGCAGTGGTGTTATGTAAGAAGGCTGTCTGAGGCATTTCCTTTTCATTTAAATCAGTGCTGTCTGAGGCATTTCCTTTTTTAATTTAAAACAGTGCTGCCAGCAAAAACACCCTCACAGTGCCGTAACCTAAGGTGCCGCATAAGGCACCCTATAAGGCACTACATAGGGCACATTATAAAGTGCCCTGTCCGCCAAGGCACCTTATAATGTGCCCTATAGGGCGCTTTATAGGGCGCCTTATGAGACACCTTAGGCTGCGTCACTGTGAGGGTGTTTTTGCTGGCAGCACTGATTTAAATTAAAAGGAAATGCCTCAGACAGCCTTATTAAATAACATCACTGTGGGATCAAACCCATGACTTTTGCCTCCACAATCACTGAAGTAACCAGTGGGCTACATCTTTATAACATCTAACACACTGCTGGCTGGCTACAGAAAGACTGTAGGTCACCACACAAACTGTCTGCTGTGGTTACCAGGATAGGGTAAACCCACCCGTACCCATGATGCACTGCACATGCAGATCAGCAGCCTACAGCTGCTAAAAAGATGGGGTATGCGCCTCTATAGCACCCCGGCCTGGTAGGGGGAAATGACCTTGTGTGTTACAGGCACAGAGTAGCTACAGACCGTGACATGTGTGGTTCCTGTGCTCACCCTGAGGGTGAGGTGGGGCGCCCAGCACCAGGTCCGCAGCACCTGACTTGGCTGAGATAGGCTGTGCTGCAGGTCCCCATCAGTGCCAGTGTGTGATAGGTAGTCCCTGCAGACACACCTAGGATATACCTGTGTCCATCTGTATTTCTCAGTCACATCTAGCCCTTGTGGACTATGATGCACCCAGAATAGTGCCTATCCTGTGTGGTTACCATGGTCACATGTAATAAGAGAAAGGCAGTGGTTGGACCCAAAAGCGGATTATGTAGCACCACCCAACCTGCCCCTTGTGGGTCAGGGTGGGGGGACAGGATCTCCCACCAACAGATCGCATTCTACATCTCTGCAATGGTGGCAGTAGAGGAGACCATCAACCCCAGTCCTGCTGGGGAATAGGCACCCTACAGGGCAATCAATGCAGATCTGTACGCAGACGGGCCTAGAAAAGCTCAGCTGCCCCCCACCACTATCTGACATTCACCAGCAGAGGGCACAGTCAGTCTCCACCCACTGCACCTTGCAAGGTGTTCCAGTCAAACACATGCTAACTGCAGACAGTCTGCTAGCTAGTACATAGTGCATGTTCCAAGAGGAACTGTGTGCACCCAAAAATGGGATGTGAGCACACACACCAAGCAGGTATGTCAGTGATTGGGACCCAGAAAAGAGAATCCATAAATATCACTTGTGAGAAATACTCTATAGCACTATGGGGGATCCTAGCCATGCCATGGTCACTGCTCAGTCAGGGTGAGAGTGACCCCCCCCCCCCCCCCCCAGCATGACATGCTGTGGCCACCCTGTCCATGCAGGTGGTGGTCGGGCACTACAATGTCCCAGCCATTGCCCTATGCCCTGTGCAGATGCATCCTGCCCAGGCCACCCTGTCCGGGCCATACCCACAGTACCTTGCTCCTCATTATGCACATTGGCAGGCTAACACTGGAAACAGTGCAAGCAGTGTGGGCTCAGTAAGGTGTAAGCAGCTACAAAATACTGGATAGACATACACATACTCCCACACCTGTGCCAGCATTGTGCAAATATAGAGGTTTTTGGCAGCCCTGGCCGCTACACCAGTCCTGGGCACAGTGCAGGCATTGCTATGGTACGCAATATTGTTGGGGTCACTCCCCGGGGTGGTAGACGCTGTCAGAAGCAAAAACTGGAACACACTCCACAGATATCAGAGAGGTTGCTATGATGAATCTCTGTCAACAAATTGTGTTTAACTTAGGATTTGTTATCTGACATTAATCATAGCAACCTTTTGATATATGTGGAACATGTTCCCAAGTTTAGGATGGCATTGCTAAGGTATGCAGGTGCTAGTATAGGGAGATGCTGCTCCGCGCAGGGCCCAACAGCCTGACTCTCCATGAGGCTTTGGATAGTGGAGCCTGTGGGTGTGGGTGTTTGTGCCCCTGTTGGCCAACTCTGGTCCTGGTGGGCCAAACATGATTCAGGTTTTCATGCTGTCCCTAATGAATATGCATGAGATATATTTGCACACATTGGGGCAGTGCAGAGAAATGCAGCACAGGCATATTTATTAGGGACAGCATGAAAACTGAATGGTGTTTGGTCCTCCAGGACTGCAGTTGGGAAACTCTGCTCTAGGGACTGCACATGTTTATGGTGTCTGTGCTCTGTAGCGTAAAATATAGGCATTTGTGGCATGTTTATTTTAACTGCAATAAAGGTTCCATCTTTATTACCATGGTTTAGTACTGGGTAAAATATAGGGACATGGTTTGCAGGAGCCACAGCTGGGACTTGAACTTTTGACCTTCTGCCCCTGAATACACTGGCTGTGAGTACTGCACCAAACTGTTGCCACAGGGGCAGATTATTCCCTGGGGATACCATGACTGTTCGTCAGACAGACCTTGTCTGTTGCAGTGCACGGCACCCACCTAAACGGGGCTTGGCCGTGGTCTGCTGTGGGCAGATGCCACTGCCCATCCACCACCATGCTGACATGCCCTTCTGCCGGTGGTGCTGGTGGTGCGCAGTTCCAGGCCTTCCAATGTGCCGGTAGGTGGCTGCCTATGGTGCGTGATATGGGGTAGGGGTGCTTGCATAGACATCCACGCTTCTCCCCAGCACCGCCTGCCGATTTTATGTGCCCTTTGGGGTACTTTCTGGGTACTGTCCCCTGGGACACTGTGGGACACACACTCATGGCCATGTTTGCCCTTGGTCAGGTGCTCTCTTGCTGGTTTTACGCTTCTACATTCCTATGTGTCACCTAGGCATCTGCTTAGCCCACCCTGTGCCCCAGCCGCCACACTGTATGTCCCGCCTGCAGCTCCCTGTACCCCATTTGCAGCCTCTCCGTAGTGCCCTCTCATACTTGGGCGCTATGATGTTGCTGCACATGTATCACTACTATCACTTTTCTTGGTTTCCCTGCCTTTGCTGCACATTGCTGACTGAAATGGTCTCTCTCCCCTGCAAATGTGCCTGTAGCGCGAGGTTTTCACTGGCGCTAATTTTCAGACCTTCATTTCACGGCGTTAGTGTGCATGGGGCCTCTCCCCGCCCACTCTCTGCCCATTGACCCCTTCTATCTGCCCCTGGGGAGCCTTACTCCACCCTCTGCGCCAGAGACGTTCTCGCACGGTAATGCGCCATTATCACGCGATAACATCACAGCTGCGCCGTTAGCGCCGTTTAGTAAACATACCCCTTAGCCTCATATGAACAAGCTGTGCTAGTCCAAGAGCATGCTAAATTTTAGATATGGATCAAAAGAAAAACACTCAGCTATATGGACAGTTCAGAAATATTTTTCTCATTGAAAAAATATGCAGGGGGAAGATTTTGTACAGAATGTACGAATCAAAAACATGACAACAATACAGTCAATGTAGATCTTGAAATTATAAGCTAAACTGGTATAATGTTGATGCAAAGAATAGTCGCAATGTAGAACGACAGTGACAACATTAATATATAAGCCACATGTGTTAAGCAGGTTTCAATGACAAATTAATAAATCCATGCTTTCCTCTTGCTGGATCACAAGATGTGTTTTCATTTCTTGATAGAGCATGTGTTATTCTAGCTTTCTCTCACTCTGGCTTCACTTCCTATTGATAGTCATGCAGTACTGGCAGTAGGACTGAAGCAATAGAAAAGCAAGAAAAACATGGCCACTTTCTGGTACAAATTCCATGCTTTTTCCATTACTCTTGGATTTTCAGGATTTCTTTCCCAAAATTATACTTTCCTCCAGAGTGAGGCGAGAGAAAGAACTCTCACATGCAGGCACCTGCAGTGTCAGCAGACACTAACATAATGGCTCAGCACAAGTAGCATAGGAGCAACTAATGCCATGTCACTGGGTGGACTTAGTTGCACCTGCAGCCATTCTGCCAAGCTGAAATGTGGTAACTGCAGGGGGATGTAACTGTCTCCCTGAAGATAGCCTTTGGCCCCATGCCAGTAATGCATCCCACACATGTATTATCAGAACAGAGCTTAGGAAAGATGCTGCTAAATGTGTCAAACAACAAGAGGGGCTCAACAGCATCAACACAGCAGCTCTCACTTCCACAAAAACAACAAGAGCGACTTGGCAACCCCAACATAGCATTATCCACCTTCACAAAAACAAGAGAGGCTCAGTGGCCCATACACAGCACTTTCCATCCTCAGAAAAATAAGAGGGCTTTGTGACCTCAACACGACACTTCCCACTTCAACATAAATACCAAGAGAGCCTTGGCAACTTCAACATAACTCAAAACTGTGCACTGGACCAGCATGGTGTTAATGTAAATATATATTCTGCAAAAAGCAAAGGAAATGCAAGATGCTTGCACACCAAGAAACTAAAAGAAAAAGAGAGAACCACAGCACAGTTTATAACACCAAATTATAAAATTATAACATCTTATTTTGTTGTTATAAACTGTGTTATGGTCCTTGCTTTTTCTTTTTTAACATATATTCTGCATCCACAGAAACTCCTCCCTCAACAAGGGTGCAGAGCAGAACTAGGACATTCACCCATGGAACTCGATATCTTTAAAAAAAATAGTCTGATTCTGGTCATCTCACTAACAACATAAACATTCTCCAGTATCAGGCATATTGTGAACTAATACAAAACCCTACAAAAGACACTGAGGATCTACAAAGCAAATCTACCATGCCATACCAGCACCAACTTCCAAAACTCACGTAAGGAGCCTATCCAGAAAAAAGCATCACTGTAAATACTGCAGCGGGCCCTGGAACATCCAAACACCTATTTGAAAAGCTAAACAATTTAGATTGTTGTTGTTGTTTTTAAGTGCCGTCAAGTCGGTGTCAACTCATGGCGACCCTTTGGATAGTTGTCCTAAATTGTGTTCGGTCTTCAGTCAGGTGGCTCATTGTTGACAGACTGGCACCCGTAGCTGCTGTTATTGTATCGATCCATCTCGTTGCTGACCTTCCTCTTTTGCATTGACCTTCTACTTTGCCAAGCATGATGTCTTTCACTAATGATCTAGATTTAGATTACTACAGTACAAATCCATAGGCACAATCTCCATGTAAACAGAACATCTGGTCTTGGTCACACACTCAGAACACAGAGCCTCACCGAGTACAGAATAAGTGACCACACCCTAAAAATAAAAATATGTAGACAAAAATTAAGCTGCAACCCCAAGAAGCCAGGTTCTGCATACAATGCAACACAGAAATAGAAAGAGATGCATTTCCCTGTACTGTATAAAACATAAAGATAGAGAAAAGTCTGATCACTATATTGAAAATAAAATTATCTTTTCTACCTTTGTTGCCTGACCATTTTATTCTCTGATCATGCTGGTCCCAATCTGAGGTTTCTGCTTTCCTCTGCCTTCTCTTAGCTCTCTTCCTATGGTCTCTAGTCCAGCTGTCATTTCGTCTCCTTTTTTGTTTTCTTCAGTTCATTCCATCTTGGATATTGATCTTTTCCTTTCAGCTTTCTTCCATTTAGTTTCTCCCTCTCTATCCACTCAGATTTCACTACTCCTTCTATCCAGTCCTCAATCCCCCTCTTTTATATTCCATCTACCTGCCACTTTTCAACCCCTCACCCCAATTTTCCCATTCCCCATTTTTTTTCCTGGTCCATTATTCCCCAGTCTCACTCACTCTCTCTCTCTCCCTATTGCTCCCCAGATGGCCCAGACATGCCCCTCTTGGAATCGGGTTCTATATCAACAGGTTCACCTTTATCCACATGTTTATTCACACCTTCAAAGAGATGGAGCAGATTGGTAGACAAGACTTCTCTTGGCTAAATCCATGTTGACTTTGTCCCATTAAATCATGTTTGTTCATGTGTTCAATCATTTTCATCCTTATAATAGTTTGGGGGGTTTTAGTTTATAGATTTTATGAAAGTTTTACATCATGTAACATTTCAGAGGCAAAAATAAGAAAAAGTATAATAATAGTTTCCATCATTTTGCCTGGCACTGACATCAGGCTCACTGGTCTGTAGTTTTCCGAACCACTCCTAGAGTCCTTTTTAAAAACTGGCCACCCTCCAATCTTCTGTTTCTAATTTAATGATAGGTTAAAAATTAATAAATACTGTAATAGCTTTGCAATTCCATCTTTGAGTTCCTTCAGCACTGTTGGGTGTATATCATCCAGTCCAGGTGATCTCCTGCTCCTTAGTTTGTCAGTTGTTTTACTACTTCTTCCATGTTCATTGAGATTTGATTCAGGTCTTCTGACTCATCTCTGTTAAATACCTTTTCTGGCATGGGTATCTTCCACACATCTTCCTCAGTAAAGACCGAAGCAAAGCATTCATGTGAAGGTAGATTTTAGAAATGTCATCCAAGCAGTTGCAGGGATGTGCAGATCAAAATGTGTGGAACACAATGGCAATCTCAGAAAAGTCACCATGCATGTGCACAACCTTCTAAAATCAGCCCTTCTCCATCTCCAAATATTCATGTGTCCCCAGCTGTAGTAGTTGCACATGCACGCAACAGAAAATGAAGCCCTGTGGACATGTAGAGCTCCCATAGAGGTTGGAAGTCACAGAGACATAGAAGCATGGTACAAGATACAGATGCATACATAAGCCTGACAATGTGCACATCCACACAGGACCTGTATGTAGGCACCAGCACACCATCCATGTATGCGGAAGCTCTGCACATACCTATGTCCCATGTAGAAACATATCAGAATGGCCACCAGGCAGCCTAACTTTACCAGGACTGAAACCCTAATGCTGTACCACATAATCCTTGAGGAAGAGGAGCTGCACTATCCTCATGTCGGCACAGGTCACCTTATGACACAGCAAGAAAGGTCTGGGTGAGGATCCACATGGTCCTAGCAAGGTGAGTCACCCAAAGAAACAGCACATAGTATGCAGACAGAGATGTAAGGTAGCCAGGGCTGCATAAAAAAGTAGCCAAGATAGGCTGAAACAGAGATATATTCCATGAGCTGCTGTATGGATGCAAACATAGCATATATCTCAGGCCTTCCAGGTGTGCAACCATGAGGTCCTGTGACCTGGTGACCACACTGAAGCCCTGCTGCATCTCCCATTACAGGGACATAAGATACAGCAGGATCTTGGGATCCACCAAGGAACAGGGGACCTCATGGTGGTGCTCCTAACACTGTTGCTGCAATGGTCCAGTTTGTCCACCTACCTCCATTTTCCCCTCCTCCTGCATCCCCTGATCTCTACTCCTTCCCTCTTGCCCTCCACCACTCCTCCCACACCGCCCTACCCTCCACTGCATCCCCGTCCCTCACCTCCCCCTCCTCCCATGCCTCCCTGCCCTCAGTCCCCTCTTATTCCCCCAGCCATCCCCACGTTCCTCTACTACTTCTTTTCCTCCTCTCCAGGCTCAGGTTTGAGGTCTATAACTCCTTCTGGCTCCTCAATCAGAGTTCATTCATCTGTACCCCCTGCATTGGGGAGTTGTTGCAGGCCCTCCTGCCCATGCTCCTTGACAAGGGTGATGACCACATCCATTGGGTCCTCCTTTTCTAATCCTTCCTACTTTAATATAGCCACTCCAACCACTCAAGGTTGTATAGCCCTAGCAAGGTGAGTCACCCAAAGAAACAGCACATAGTATGCAGGCAGAGAAGTAAGGTAGCCAGGGCTGCATGAAAAAGTAGCCAAGACAGGCCAGTACCTCTAGATGACACCCTCAGAAGGGCTCTAAAGAGCAATAGTGGAAGTAGCGCCAGAGAAGGCATTGTAAAGCACAGGACCGCAGGAACGTCTGCTTAGGATTGGGGCCAGCACACATCTCTGACCACAAAGGATTTCAGTACATCAATCTTGCAGTGGTTGTGATGATGAGATGCATGTAGGCAATCCCTAAAGACACTGACCCCAGCTAACAGTTGCTCATAGTATACATTGTTGAACGTGTAGCTTGCTGTGGACATGGAGAACACAGCAGCTAGATCCCACCCATGGTGCTTTAGCCCAAAACCCTAGTCCTCTCACTTGCCTGCTGCACCTTACCTTGATCAAGGTTGATGTGATGGGGCCACTATCACATACTATGGAACACTGAATCAGATGGTCTATATGTGTGGAAAGGTGTGCACCCCTAATAAGACATGGAGTGGGTAGACAGCTGCAACATGGTGAATGATAGCATCTTATATTTTATTTACAGGAGATGAGGAGTCTGCAGATGCCCTGGAGGGAAGCAGATCCCAGCAGCCAGTCCCCTGGAGAGAATCCCATGCCACAGGCTATTACAATCTGGGATGACAGTGGCAGGCCAGCCGAGATGGAGGAGCTGGGGTCTGAAAGCCAGAAACATCAGGGAAATGAGGATATCAATACTGTCATTAGCCCAATGGTGGAGAAGGTGGATGTCACCAAGAGGGATGATCTACAACTTCTGTTCCCTCTCCCTTTGATGACAAACAGCTGCAGATGACAGCAAGGACAACTTAGACACTTGCCACCATTCACAGCAACTTCTGCACTGCATCAAATGGCTCCTGCAGCACAATTTCCAACATCAGACACAGCATGCTGAGAAAATGGAGCTTCTGAGATGGTCTGTCGCCCTCCAGAAACACTATATCCAGCTCCAGGAGAGAGAGCTGCAGGCTATTGAAAACCTGAATGAGTCCATCATGGCGCTGCACAGGGACCTGCAGCAATATATGGCCACATGCGTGTTTCATGTGCTGGGAGGGCCCCACAGCCCTGGGATCTTTGGGCCAAGTGCTGTAACTCCCAGGGTACCTCCAAGCAGGTGCATGTCACAGTAATGGAGAGGGTTGGTGCGAGGCTTTTCTAGCAGCCATCCACCAATGATCTGTCCATTCTCAAACTTCTCATAGATGCCAGAGTAAATGAAGATGTAGGAGTCATGGCAGGAATCAGGAAATCTGGGGAAGACATTTGTTTTCTCCCCCTGTGCGTTGAGGATAACTTGCATGTTGAGTGAATGGAATGCCTTCCTGTTGTAGTAGGTGGTCTTCCTCCCATGTGCAATCTTTGAACTCCAATAGAGATGGAAAGTAGGCCACCTCATGGAATTGGATCATGGTGTGCTGCTTCTGTTTCACAGTCTATAAGAAGGCTTCAAATTCAGAAGTGTATTAGAAAGGTCCTCAGGAACTGTGAGACAGCTGACTAACTAAGACTCATAGTGACTGCCAACACAGACTGCAAAGTGGCTAGGAAGGCGAGAACCATGGTGATCTTGAAGTGGATTGGAATGGACAAGCCCCTCTGTGTGGTGAAGCAGGAGAGCAGCTCTAGCTCCTGGCATAAATGATGGATGGCTACCTTGTCAAAGCAGAACCTCATGAGACACTGCTATATGTGAGGTCCAGGAATTGGATCTTGGGTCTGTAGACCCTCTGATATGGGTGCCTTCTAGTGGCTCTCCTGTGCTCCCTCTGAGCCTCATGTAGCAGAGCCAGCACAACCAATGTGTTTATCTCATCCATGGCTCCTGCCTCCCACCATCACCAACCACAGCATTGCACATGCACCTGCACTCACCCACATCACACCCACACAGAAAGGCAGCAGGGGAACACATGGACATACAGAGGCTGTAGGAACAGTGGGCCGCACAAAGACAGGCAGCAGGTGACTGGGAAGGGGGAAACTTGCACAGTTGGGGAGGTGGGGAATATAAGAATTTAATGGGGTCTTGGAAAGGGAGAGGAAGACAGGTTTGAAAATGGCAGGGGATACACTGTAAAGAAACAATCGGTATATGAGAAGACACCTTTGTGGACACACATGACAGTCATGCCAATAACTCACAAGCTAAGCTTCTCCAGTCACTATCACCCAAGCAGTTCCAATAGGCAACAAAGTCCCATCGTTATTTGTACTTTATAGCAGGTATAGAATGGCACATTCAAAAATCCACCTTTCACATTCCAGCCTAAGTGAAATAGATCATAGATGTGCAGGCACATGTATTACCCAGGCCGCACTCAGACCCATTACATTCCCAATGGATACTTGCAGAGATCAACATGCTTGGCATGGAGACGTGTACCTCACACCCATTCTTAAATGGCATTTTAAACGTGTGAGCAGCTTCAATGTTTTTCTGCCACCACATCAACATTTAAAACATGATTAGGGCTTCTAAAATAACCCCCTTAGCTATGTACCTGGTCTCCATGAATACTCCTTTTACCCCTTGATCATCTATGGTCCAACTGAGTCCTTCACCAGCTTCTTGTTTCAAACATACCTGAAAAAGTTTTTATTGTGAGTTTTTGCTTCTATGGCAAGCTTCTTTTCAAATTCTCTTTTTGCCTTCCTTATCAGTGCTTTGCACTTAACTTTCCAGTGCTTATGCTGTTTCTTTTTTTTTTTTTTTGATTCCTTATTCCATTTTTTCAAAACATTATTTTTTTTGGGGGGGGCTGCTCTAATGGAGTCTTTCACTTCACCTTTTAACCATGCTGGCTGTTGTTTGACTTTCCTTTTACCTTTTTTGATGCATGGGATACATTTGGTCTGGGCTTCCAAGACTGCATTTTTAAACAACCCTCCATTGCCTCAGAAGAATCAAAGTTATCAATGTCCTTGTTTACTGTACATTACCAAATTTAAGTTACAATGTAAACTGCTTTTACTAAAATGATAAAACGCTATTAATAAAACGTGTTAAATAAATAAACTTTTGACCTTTGCAGCTGTTCTTTTTAGCTTTTTTCTAACCATTTTCCTCATTTTATCATCGCCTCCCTTTTGAAAATGAAATGCTGACACACTAGATTGCCTTTGCATACTCACTCCAGTTATTAAGTCTAATGTGATCCTATTATGATCACTAGTGCCAAGTGGTCCCAACACAATTAGTTCTTGCACCAAATCCTTTGTTCCACAAAGGACCAGGTCTAAAATAGCTCCTCCTCTAGTTGGTTCCTGAACCAGCTGCTCCATGAAGCAGTAATTTATTTTATTTAGGAACTTTACCTCCCTAGCATATCCTGAAATGATGTTTATTCAATCAATAATGGGATAACTGAATCACCCATTATTATCATATTGCCAAATTTATTAGCTTCACTAATTTTTAATAACATTTCATCATCTGTCTGCTCATTCTGTCCAGGCAGACAGTAGTAAACCCCTACCACTATTTTCTTCCACTTCATACATGGAATTTCTATTCATAAAGATTTAATGGCACATTTGGTTTCCTTCAGAACTTTTATTCTATCTAATTCAATGTTCTCTTTAATATATAGCACCAACAGTCTACCAACTTGATCCATCCTATCATTGTGATATACTTTGTACTCTGCTATCAAAGTGTCCCATTAGTTATCCTCCTTCCACCTGGGCTCCGAGATGCCAATTATATCTTGTAGGCCGGGGTCGTGGGTTCGATCCCCGTACGGGCCACCAATTTGTAGGCCGGGTCCACCTACAAAGTCTCCCCAATTACCAATAAACAGTTCAGACAGCAAGTTGCTCAGCTACAAAGAAACTTTTTTTATTTGGCACAGCAAACAAATGGTTATAGATGCAGATAGCAAGTGCCTGTCTGAGGGACAGTGGGGCAGACTTCTCTCTGCAAGGGGAGAAAAGAACTGCCCCCAGACCCTCTAAAATTACTGTCTTATATATACCTCTCTGCTTCAAATTCTAAATAGTTTCAGCAAATGCAAAACTCTTTCCCAGGGCCTTCTATGGTTATGTAGCTGGATCTGCTGATCAAGGTTTGCCTAACTATGCAATCAATCATAGCCCTCTGCCTCCTCCTGTGTTTTTTCCATCTGCTGGCACCAATTGAAACCTTCAGGGCAAGAGCATTAGTTGAATTCCTGGCTTGACCTGTTTGAACCTAGGCTTATATCCTTGGACACTTCTGTCCAAAGTATAGCTTTTTTAGGCTTTATAACAGTAGTAAGCTGCATGTGCTCTTTTCCTGTTGCCCACCTGTTTGTGCCAACCATATGTTGCTGTGTCTGTTTCAAACAGGCCAGAGTGCAGTTATAAGGCAGACATATATATGCAATCATAAGGCAAACATATAAAGCAGATCTGAGCTGATTATCCCTTTATTCCAATTATCCCTTCAATCTATCTCTTCATTCTAACTCTCCCATCTTATTTTTGACTTGTAGCATTTGTACAGAGATATTTCAAGGTATGATTGTTTGAATTTACAACCTTCTTAACAGTTAACAGAGATAATTTGCAGTCTTTCAACTCTTTCTGCTCTTTATTTTTTATTTTTTATTAAAAGTTTTCAAATATACATTGCAGATTAATATACAGAACTACTTTCAACCAGGAAGATTATACAACACAAAATAAAGATAAATCACAAGTAATCATAAGGTTTAGCCCACCTTATGGGAAGCATAACATAATAGGAAATAATAGGCAATTATGCAACATACAATGGTGGGTACATTCTAATGAACTCATAAATCCTCCAACCATTACTTCTTCTTATATACCAAAACGTTTTCTAAATGAGATATCTGCTCTTTATTTAAAGGTACCTGGACTACTTTAGCATTGTTGCAAACTCTCTATAGGGATGTCCCAACTTCCCTGATTTGATAGTATCCTTCAAAGATACTGTACCTTACTCCAAACCATGTGCTTCTGAGTGACTGTTGGTTTTCCCCCAGGATCTAATTTAAAAGCTGTTCTATCACCTTTTCACTACTACTGCTGCTGAACATTTGTCAAGATGTGCGCAGTGCTACACAGACACATGTAAAAGACGGTCCCTGCTCATCAGAGCTTACAATCTAATCAAGACAGACAACACAGTAGCTGTAGACATGGAATACATCTAGGGGGAATAGTAAAGAAACACAAAGGAGATCGGGTGAGTCAAGATCCAAAAATGGCAGTGAAGAGGTGAGTTTTTAGCCTGGATTTGAGAAGGGTCAGACAAGGCACTTGACATAGACTCAGGTAGTTTGTTCTAGGCATAAGGAGTAGCAAGATGAAAGGAGCGAAGTCTGGAGTTAGCAATAGAAGAGAAGGGCACAGATAGCACCGATTTGCCAGAAGAGCGGAGTTCTGAGGAGGGGTGTAAGGAGAGATAAGAGAGGAAAGGTAGTGAGGAGCTGCAGAGTGAATGCACTTATAGGTCAGCAGGAGAAATTTGAACTAGATGAGGAAACGGATAGGGAGCCAATGAAGTGACTTGAGAAGAGGGGTAATATGAGCATGATAAGGCTGGCAGAAGGTTAGCTGTGCAGAAGAGTGTTGAACAAATTGAAGGGGGGAGAGATGATTCAAAGGGAGACCAGCAAGGAGTAGGTTACAATAGTTTAGATGGGAGGAGACTAAGGAATGGATAAGTGTCTTAGTAGTGTATTCAGAAAGGAATGGGTGAATTATGTTGATGTTGTAGAGAAAGAAAAAGGCAGATTTTAGCTATCAATTGGATGTGTGTGGAGAAGGAGAGAGAGGATTCAAAGACACCCCAAGGTTGCAAGCTAAGGAGACAGGGTTAGTGCCAGCAGCCTGGTTAATGTGAAGCCCATCTTTGCAGAATAGGCTCCCCCTTCCTCAGAATATAGCCCATTTCCTAACAAATCTAAATCCTTCATCCCTGTATCATTGTCTCATTTGTGCATTGAGACTCCGGAGCTCTACCTGTCTCTTGGATCCTGTTTGTAGAACAGGAAATATTTCTGAGGATGCTACCCTGGAGGTCCTTGATTTCAACTTTCTATCTAAAAGCCTAAATTTAACTTCCAAAACCTTCCTCCCACATTTTCCTATGTCATTGGTACCAACTTGTACCAAGATAGCAGACTCCTCCCCAGTACTGTCTAAAATCCTAAATAGGTAACACATGAGGTCTGTTACCTTTGTACCAGACAGGCAAGTGACTAAGCAATCCTCATGCCCACAAGCCACCCAGCTATCTACGTGCCTAATGACCAAACTGACAACTAGAGCAACTGTCCTAATCCTTCCTGCCTGGACAGAAGCCCCTGGAGACACATCCTCAGTGCGAGAGCATATTGCATTACCTAGATGAAAAGTACTAGTTAGAAGATCACTTCCTGCCACACCAAGATGATGTTTTCATTCCAGGTGACTTCTCTCCTCCAAAGCAACATAGAGACTGCCACACTGGAGGTGGTACTTCTCTTTCATGTCTCTGCAGGTCTCCTTTATATACCTTTCTGCCTGTCTCAGCGCCTCCAAATCTGCTATTCTATTCTCCAGAGATTGGACTCATTCTCTGACTGCCAGAAGCTCTTTGCACTGAGTGCACATATATGACCTCTCACCAACTGGGAGATAATAATCTATGTGACACGCAATGCAAAAGACTGGATAGGCCTCATCTCGCTCCTGGACTGCTATCTACATCTTCCTATTGATGTGTTGCTTGGTTGTTTAGAGTTGCTAAGGGAGTAAAGATAACTAAACTAATATGAAGACCTTCAGAATTTTTGGTGAATTATATGCTAATATTTTCTGTTTGCTTCCCACTGAACTGCTAATAATCTATTAAGGGTTAATCGCTTGCTGAAGAAAATATCCGGTGGGGACAAATTTCACTCTTAATTGGGAAAACTGACTATAAATTAAGAGACGTGCCTGGAATGGGTGGGAGTTTGAGAGTGGGTAGGAAAAAGATGAACTACCTACAGTATCTATTTTGTATTAGGAGTCTAAAGGCTTAACTAAAACTAGGACACATTAATTCTAAACATTTACTTCATGTCCAATTTGAGAATTAGTCAATTCTGTAGAAGAAACTGTCTTTGTATTCTTTATATCTTCAATCAAGTAACTTTGCCCAAAATAGTTGAAGTGACTAAGGGGGTCATTCTGCCCTGCGAATAGCGGGGATGGACGTCCCATCGGGATATCCATCCCCACTATTCGTCCCCTTGTTGGTTTGTACGGGGAGGCCTAGACGGGGATGGGAGGGGGTGTTCCGGAGACAGAGCGAGGGCGGGGCATGGGCGGGCCTTGACCCTGGATGTACAGGGCCAATTGAGAGGCCAGCCCTGTATGTCCGGGGCCTCAAATCTAGACAGGGGACTTATTCCACCTCAAAGGTGGAATAGGTCCCCCTGGACAGAGGGGATCACGGCACGAGACACAAATGAGGGGACTCAGGGGGTTCTCCGCAGCCCAACCCAGGCCTTGGAAGGCCGGATTGGGGGTCGGGCTGCGGGGAGCAGGCATCAGGGTTCAGCAGACCAGGATCGCGGCTCGTGAACGGAGCCACGATGCCATGGCGATGGGACGCTATGGCACCACGGCTCCATTTATGTGACCTGCTGAGTTAGTCGGGTAGTTGCTGGGATGTACAGGTTTTTGTTTTTGTTTTTGTGGTGGGAGGTGGGGTTTTTTGTTTGATAGCCATATGCGGGTTGGTGAGCCGTTTTTTTACCAGCATGACTTTTTCTTTTTGATTTTCTATAGCTGCCGGTTCTGGCTGCTGCGCTCTTATTTGTGACGTCCTGTCCAGGTTACTATAAATTTTTAGAGCGCATGCGCTGGCGTCCTTGCATGGCGGTTTGTTTTTTGGATCGCCAAGTTTGCAGCCGTTGTCTGGTACTCCAGTTCCTGCATAGTGGTAAAGTTTTTCTAGGCATCTTGTCTGGTCGGACATTTATCAGTTTTGTGGTTTATTTTGTTTTGTTTTTGTTTTTGGTATTTGGTGATTTGGGCATGTGTTATTTTTTTTAATGATAGTGCATTGTTTTACAGCTCCAGTTTGTATGCTGTTCTGCTCCTCTAAGCAATTTTTGTCGTGGCCATCGTCAGCGTGTGGAATGTGGACTTGAGCTCCCTGAGGAAGCCGCAAGGCGAAACATCGGATGTCGGGGCTCCCTGCCTCCCTCGTTGGATTCATCATCTTCACTTCCTTTTACTATGTTGAATTGCTGTCTGCTGACGTTTGTCTTCAATTTTGTCAGATAAGTGATTTTTGGAGCGTTGTTGATGGAGCTTTGTTAGTTTCTCATTTTTGCCTATACACTATCGTTGACCGGCTGCACCAGCTTGAAGTTTGCTTTTGCCCTGGCTGGTTGGAGGTTTTTTGACCGTTGATGTACTATGAGTCTTCTCAATTGTATTAATATGCATTGTTGATGTGACTCTATTCCCCTGAGCCTTAAAGTGGGGTTGCTGAGGTCTTTTTCCTCCAGTTCGGGCAAGCTTCTCTGTGGCTGGTGTTCAGCTGTGGTCTGTATTTTATGCCCAATTTTTGGGGGTTTTTTGTGGTTTTTTTGTTGTTTTGTTTTTTTTTTGGGTTTTTTTTGTTTTTTTGCTCTTTGTTTTATTGTTTGTTTTTTGTTTATCATTTTTTCTGCCCAGTTTGGGGTTATATATTGATAGTTTTTGGTTTTCTGGCTCCTTGAGGGGATTTTTGTGAGGGATGTACAAGTGGACAGAATCAGGTCCAGGCCTGCACATCTACATGCTAGACTCAATTCTGATCCTGCGGGGGCTGCGGGATCAGAATCGGGTCTAACTTTGCACACCTGATTCTGCCCGGCTGTACAGGGGGCTGGGCGTGCATGAATGGAATTGGCCTCTATGAGCATAATGCATTTTTTTCATGTGATGACAGTACTATGAGAGTCAGATCCATTCAAACTTCATTATCATAGCTACTAGCAGCCAAGGAGATTGTATAAGTTTATAGGAGAAATGCAAGACGAACTGTTGGCAAAATTCCATCATGTTAGTTACAAAGCTATCTTATGTGCTCTTCTCACTAATGTCTGGTGGATGATTTTTCTTCTTTTTTTTAAATTTTATTTTTATTAGCCAACATGTCCAATATACAAACCTTTACATGTATCATACATACAAATATGTCTAATCCAACTGGTACATCTTATCCCTTATATAAACAGGACCGCACACTTATTAAATGTTCTGCTCTATAGTAACAACATTCTGTAACATCATAACTTAGCCCTAATACACAGTATATCTTTACTCCTCCACGTCCTTTTCGTTCCATTTGCTTTATTTAGTGTGATCTAATGATCTTAAATAGCTCCTCCACTACCACAATACAGGGAACCCTTAACCCTCCGTCCTTTCCCCTTTCTGCTTCTTTATTATGAATAAGTATTACCCTCCACCCATCCCAACACCTCTACCATTTCAGATATCATGAAAACGAGGCTGATAAAACAGTTGGCGCATAATTAACTAAACATGACATGACATAAACATGGATGTGTTGCCCATTACATACTGCACTCTTGTTCCATTAATAAACATTCCCCATCTGTATGCTACCGTTCCCCTCCTCCCTTGATCCATTTAGATTGGAAAAGAACACAAACCTTAGTCAAGGCTTTATACTGGAACATAACATCACAGTCCCTTTAACCATGAACAACAATTAAAATCCTCCAACAAAAGGATGATTTTTCTTTTAACCTGTGTAATGGATGAATATAACGTCTAACTACCATTATATGTATCAGGGTAATTTCATAACAGAATGTCTATGTGGAAAGTCCAAAAAGACACCTGTTTTAAGCCTGTTTTATTTTATAAAGGCAACATAGCTGCTGATGTGTATTTATAAAATAGCCACCCTGAACCAGCAAATTCACATGCACAAATTTACAGCAACTCCATAAAAGATGTAAATGTGTGTATATATTCTATGCATGTACTCGCATATTCTGTAAAATACACATCTATATCATGGCTCCATCCCAAACTACTCTGTCCAAACTTCTCTTCTGGGAATGCCCACAACCAGTGCACAGTATGTATGCACATACTTATTTATTTATTTATTTATTTAACAGTTTCTTCTATACCGCCCCTTCCAGAGATCAGGGGCGGTTTACATTAAACAAAAATTAACATACTTCCGTATATTTTACATGGAACATGTTTTAACTATATACAGGTTTTGTTACATGGAACATATTTTAACGTTAATAATAGTACTTTTTTAAAACTTATATACAGGTTATGAAACATGGAACATAACATAGTTAATTAACATAAGTTATTTACATTAGTGATAAAGCTGTCAGTTAGGGTAACTCGTTTAGGTGTTGTGTGTATTAAGGTAAGTATCTTTCTTGTGTTAGTCATTTGTTCTGTCTTGAGGACTGTGGATATTTTTTTGAGATTGTCTTGGGGAGGTTTTTTGTTGGTAGGGGATCTCAAAGTGTTTTGTAAAAAGGTATGTTTTTAATTCCTTCTTGAATTGGTGGAGGTCCTTTATCATGCGGAGGGTTAATGGAATTTCATTCCAGAGGGTGGGTGCGGCAAAGGAGAAGGCTCTATCGCTTGTTGTTGCTTTAGTTTTTCTAAAGTTTATCTTTATGTTGAGGGAGTGGGTTGCGTTCTGTCTGCGCGTTCTAGTTTCTGATGGGGGTTGTATTAGTGTTGATAATTGTGAGGGAGAGATGTTATTGATGAGTTTAAAAGTAGTTAGGAGGATTTTATATTTTATTCTGCTGCATATGGGGAGCCAGTGTAGGTCTAAAAGTATTGGGGTCACATGGTCTGTTAGTTTAGCTTTTGTAACCATCTTAGCGCATATGTTTTGGGCCCTTTGGAGGAGGTATATGCTTTTTAGTGGTAAGCCGTTTAGGAGACTATTACAGTAGTCGAAGTGGGGGGTGATGAGGGAGTTGACTACTGATCTAAAATCATGTGTGTTGAGTAGGGGTCTCAGATGTTGTATTGTCTTGAGTTTATAGAATATTGTTTTTACTGTATGTTTTATGTGTGGGAGCATGGTGAGTGAGTGGTCCAGAATTATACCCAGGTACTTTACCTCCTTTTTAACAGGTATTGGTGTGTTACTTATTGTGATTGTAGTAGGGTAGTTATAGTCAGTGTCAGGTTTTCTCGTTATGAACATTGCCTCTGTTTTTTTGAGGTTGATGCTTAGATGATTGTCTTCAAGCCATATGGTAGTCTCACTCATGCACTGGAGTAAGGCATCATATTTGGGGTTGTTGGGGTTTATGGGGATGGCAAGCATGATATCATCTGCGTATATGAAATGGTTGATTTTATACTTCTTGAATATGTTTGTAATTGGCTGGAGGTATAGATTGAAGAGGAGGGCGGAGAGGGCTGATCCTTGAGGAATACCTTGACCTTGAGGGAAAGTTTCTGATGTTTCTTTACCTAGTTGTATCCGTATTAATCTGTGTGAAATGTATGATTTGAACCATTCAAGGACTGTCCCTCCTATTTTTAAGTTTTCTAGTCTGTTGATGAGTGTTTTGTGATTGATGCTGTCAAATGTAGCGGATAGGTCTATGAAGAGGAGAAGGAAACCTTTACTATTTTCATTAGTGCCTCTGATGAGGAGGTCTGTCAGAGCGATTAGGAGGGTTTCAACTCCATGGGAGGGGCGGAATCCAAATTGATGTGCATCAAGGAGTTTGTGCTCATCTATGTAGTCCTGTAGTTGGAGTTGTATGGTTTTTTCTATTATTTTAGCGATAAGAGGTATGCTAGCTATTGGCCTGTAAGAGTTGGGATCCTTTGGGTCAAGCTTATTGTTTTTTATTACTGGACGGATCGAGGAGAGCTTTAGGGCGTTGGGCATAGTTCCTTGTGAGAGTGATTGGTTTACTATGTGTTGGATGTTTTCTGCAAGGAAGTCCTTAGTATGCTTGATCCATGACACCGGGCATGGGTCAAGTGGGGAGGTTGTAGTGTTGATTGTTGTTATAATATTAAGGATGTGTTTTCGTTCAGCCTTGTGAAAGGTTGTCCATTCATAGTTACTATCCTGAATGTGTTCTATCGTGGTGGTTGTAGAGTAAGGTTTTACCTTTAGTTTTTCAGCAAAATGAGATGCTGAGGTTTGTATGCTTATAATGTTTTGGTTCGGTTCTGGGTTATATGGTTTAGTTAGTGTTTTTACGATTGAGAAGAGTTCTCTTGGTCAGTTGAGAGCAAGATTTATTAGTTTGGAGTAGTATTCTCTTTTTGAGTTGTTGATTGCATCCTTATATTTATTAAGTAAGGTAATATATTTGGTTTTGTTATCTTGCGATTTTGTTTTTCTCCAGGTTTTTTCTTGTTTACGTAATTGCTTTTTTAGCAGGGCGATGTCTTTAGTGTACCATTTTTGTGATTTTTTCTTTTCCTTCTGGATTGTTTGAGTAGGTGTAGCTGCTTCTTGGATAGTTTGGTTCCAGTTCACTATAGTTAGGTCGATATCAGATAGGTTTGTGGTGAGCTTAGGTAGTACCTTATCAAGGAATGTATCATTGTCGAAGCGGGTAAAACGTGAGTGGTAGGGTGTTGTGTTTAGGGACTGTGATGTAGTTTGTGCCAGTAGTTGAAAGGTTATCAGGTGATGGTCAGACCATGGTACCTCTGTAGTTATTGGGGGGGAATATAGTTGATGCAAGTTGAAGGGGGTAGGGAGGAAAATTAGGTCTAGTGAGTTTCCTTTATTATGTGTGGGGGTAAGGACTATCTGGTTGTAACCCATGTTGGTCATTGAGTCTATGAAGTTGTCTCTTTGGTAATGGTTTAGGGATGGGAGGTTAAGGTCACCTAGGATTATGAGGGGTTTTCTCTGGGAAGATGTGCATGCGAGTTCAAGGATAGGGGAAAGATTTTTGTGATCCGCTGATGGGGGTCTATAGATTAGAGAGAATGCTAGTGTTCTGTTTTCAATGTTTATTATGTCCATGCTTTCAACATTGTTTGAGTTTGTTAGGGTGTATTGTAAGTCTTTTTTAGTGAGTATAAGTGTGCCACCACCTCTTTTTATGTCACGGTGGCAGTTGAAAATATCATATTGTGATATGTGGAGTTGGTTTAATAATATTGTGTCTGTAGGTGTTAGCCATGTTTCGGTAATGAAAAAGATGTCAGGTTGTTTGTCTTTTATTATGTCATTTACAATTGGTATTTTGTTCCGTATTGAGCGAATGTTTATTAGGATCAGTTTTAGTTTAGTGTCTTTGGTGGGGGAGGTTTTTTTGTCATTGTGGTTTTTGCAGTTTATCTGAATTACTCTAGTGGGATGTCTGTGGGTGTTGTTGTGTGGTGGCAGGTTGAATGGGTGATTGTGTAGTGGGGGGCGTGTTAGATTGCGGTTGGGGTTATGAATGATGGGGATGCTATTGCAAGGGGGATTGTTGAGTTTGTATGTGTAGATTTGTTGCAGTAGGAGGACTATGAGTAGGAAAGTGGTTGGCAATGTTTTTGTTTTTAGATCGGCCATTATGTTTTGTGTGAGAGACTGATAGCAGTGACAGAGAAAGGGGTAATATAGGAGAGGGCTACTGACAACAGTAAGGGGTATTGTGGGGGGATGGTACTGACAACAGTAATTGGATATGTTACTGGCAACAGTAGCAGAATTAGGCTGAGTGTTGTAAATCAGTGCTAGTATTAGTAAGGTTGTTATTATATTAGCGACCTTAGGGAGACAGGTGAAAGTACTGGCAATGGTAGTGAAGGAGGGTTAACAATATTGGTAAAGTATTAGCAGCAGTGTAAACACATGAGAGGAGTACTGGTAACAGTGGAGACAAAATGTTGCTTGAGGTGATGCCAGCAGCAAAAATGGCAGTGTATTGGTATCCAGGAGAATATATCAACAATATTTGCAATACATTAGCGACATTGGAGATACATATGAGAATACTGGCAAGAGTATTAGCAGGGTATTGGTTGAGAGAAGTATTAGCACAATACTAGATATGAGTTAGGGAACAGTATGAGCAGGTAAATACTTATTCGCGTGTATATAGGCACACAATTTTATAAAAGGCCTTTCCCACATGAACAACTGGCTTTATTTGTGGAAAAACCTTCATACAATTACCCCTTCTTATACCAGTGCATATTACCAAGAGGGGTTATCTTGTTCTATACCTATCAATACAAACTTGTAAACTATATGGATTTTAGTGTATATTTTCTTCTTGCCTGCTCCAATTTTCTCTCTTGCCTTGTTTTTGTATATGAAGCAGACAAAAGAAACATAAGACAAAGTAAAATTAATGAGAAGGACCCTTGCTACTACTTTAAGATTATCTAAAATGGGTAATGACACTTTGAAACCTTAGTTCATCCTTCAAATAAAGCAAGTCTAGCTGTTTTCTCAATGTCTCTGGTGGAGTGGAGGAGTAGCTTAGCAGTTAGAGAAGCAGACAGGGAAGCTAAGACTGAAATTACACTAATACTTCCTGTGACCTTGGGCACGTCACTTTCACCCTCTCTTGGCCCAGATGAAAATTTAGGACCTGATCTACTAAAATGCACTAATATGGTGCTAGCCCATGGACTAGATGACCGCCCATTGTGGCAGAATTTGGAGGGGGGGGGACAGCAGCATGGCTCGGGGCGCAGGCATGCAGCATTTTCCTGCTGCTGTCAGCATGGTGCAGGCCTAGGACTGCCAACTTTTTGAAAAAGAAAAACCCGTAAATGGTGACTAGTCATGCTCCACCCATGCCTACCCCCATCCCACCCCCCTGTCCCACCACCTGTCCCGCCCTGCCCCGCCCCACCCCCTGTCCCCAAAAAAATTGCAGAGAAGGCAATGTACAAACTGAACAAGCAAGATTGCTACACATTCTTAAACAGAAATCCTATACTAACAGAATACCCAGCAATGGTTGTACACACACACACACACAATACAGATAGGCCTTCATCAATAGATGAGAACAAAACAAAAAGAGAAATATATAGATAAAAATTAAACCGAAACCCCAAGAAGCCAGACTCTGCATGCAGTACAATATCAGATAAAAAAGAGATGCAGTTTCCCATATTGTGTAAAATATAAAAGTAGCACAAAGTCCAACCATTACATTGAAAATAAAATTATTTTTTTTACCTTTGTTGTCTGACCATTTTATTCTCTGATCATGCTGGTCCCGATCTGAGGCTTCTGTTTTCCTGTCTTCTCTTAGCTCTCTTTCTATGGGCTATAGTCCATCTGCCATTTCTTGTCTCTTCTTTTCTTTTCTTCACTTCCTTCCATCAATCTATTTCCAGTCCTAGTAACCATCCCCAGTATCAGCCCCCTTTCCAGTCCTACCCTCCCATTACATTCCAATGTCAACCCCCTTGCATTCCCAGGACTGCCAGTGGTGTCCATTCCCTTCTAGTCCCCCTCATTCCTCACTGTCCAGCCCCTTCTAGTCCAAATACCATCCCAGGTATCAGCTCACTTCCACTCCCAGTGCCTTCCCCGTGTCAGCTCCCTTCCAGTCCCCCTACCCTCTGTCCATCCCCCTTCCAGTGCCATCCCCACATTTCTGCTCCCTTCCAGTCCTAGTGCCCCCCTTCCAGCCTCCTCCATATTACACAGTCACCTACCAGTACAATCCCCAGTTGTCAGCTCCCTTTGAGCCCCCTCCTTACCCCCTTTGTCAGCTCCCTTCCTGCCACCTCCTTCCTCCCCCCTGTATCATCTCCCTTCCTGCCACCTCCTTCCTCCCTCCTGCGTCAGCTGCCTTCCAGCCACCTCCTTCCTCCTTATTTCAGCTGCCTTCCTGCCTCCACCTAGTGTCAGTCCCTTCTTGCCACCTCCTTCCCCCCCCCCTCTTTCAGCTCTCTTCTAGCCACCTCCTTTATCCTGTCAGTCCCTTCCTGCCACCTCCTTCCCCCCCTTTCAGCTCCCTTCCAGCCCTCACCTTCCCCCTATGTCAGTCCCTTCTGCCACCTCCTTCCCCTTGCAGCCACGGCTCCTGCTTCTTACAAAGCAGCAGCTGCAATAAAACTAATTTAAAAACAAAATGAAACCAGTGCGGAGCCCTCCGGCCCTATGAAACCCCTGCTACAGCACCCATGCTCAAAAGGAAGTGATGCTACAGGGGGCAGGACGTTGCAGCAGGGTTTCCATAGGCCAGAGGACTCTGCACTGGTTTCATTTGTGTGTGCAGCGGGGGACAGAGGCGGAATATCGGCAAGGCGGATAGCACATCCTGGTGGGACATATTGCCTTACTATCTGTCTTATGGAATCAGGGCCAAAGACACTATGTATCTGTTAAATACTAGCACAAATCCTACAGAAATTGCAGCTAAAATGAAGCTACGAATATTTGCACCTGCTCATGCAAAAATGCAATGTGTGCCTTTGAGTCAGTCCTGACTCCTGGTGACCCAGAAGCTCCTGGGTTTTCTTGGCAGTGTCACTGGAAGTAGATTGCCAGGCCTTTCTTCTGAGGCAATGGAGGGTTAAGTGACTTGCCCAAGGCCACAAGGAGTGCTAGTGGGAATTGTACCCTGGTTGCTTGGTTACCAAGCCAGTGTTCTAACCACTAGGCTACTCCTCCACTCCTGCTCATAACCAGGTGTAAATGTTTGAGTAAAAACATGTGTACATATGCATTTTATAAAACATTTGCATGTATCAAGATTCTGCTCATGCTCCATCCAAACCCCTCCCTAAACATGCCTACAGCTGCGTGCATAAAAGTACCCGCATTCTTGTCATTATGCACACTTTTCTGCCTACCTTAATTTAAAAAGGCATTCATATTCTGCTTAACCAAAACCAGTCAACCTAAGGTGAATTACAACATATCAAAATACAATTCTTAACTGCAAACAATAAAACTAAAACTAAAATGCAATCATAAACCAAGCTCCATAAAAACACAAAAATAATGTACAGCAGTAGCCAAATATCCCCACCTCCTAAAACGTAAAAATCCTACAGCCTAGGCACTAACTCAAACATCCAGGTTTTAAGCTGCTTGCAGAATCTCATATAATCATCCTCTTTTCTTAATGCCGCAGACATTAACGAGGATAATTTTATAAAGTTGAACCTAGTGAACGCACTTTGTCACACATCTATTTTAAGCCTATTTTATAAGGTCAAGCAGGGCTGTAAGAAAGGCTGTGTGAGGGGTGTGGTAGTACAGGTCTGAAAAACAGAAAGGGGCACTGATATGATCACTGGGCTTCAACGAAGCGCAAAAAGAGTGAATTACTGAATGTGGCTGGGTGGAGGGGGGCACCAGAATCGTTAGTCGCACAGTGCACATTTCTAGCTTGGTATGGTCCTGAAGTCAAGTATGCTCATGCTTGACTTAATAAAATACTACCGCTACTATTAATCATCTATATAGAATAAGTGCAAAAGAGCACCCTAGGCAGAAACCCTGACCTTGTCGGCGCTACCCCCTCTCCCAGCTGCCACTGATTCTGTCTAGGGAAGGAGAGGCGGGTAGCGTCAATATTGCTTTTGCCGCCGCTTTTGGAAATACTGTCACTGCCCACCTCCCCCCTCCAAACTGCCACTGCCCACCTCCCCCTCCACCCTAGATGGCTGCCTGGCCTAGTGAATGGACTGGCCCTGTGTGCAGCTGAGTTTTGAACAGATTGAAGAGGAGATAGATGATTCAGTTGGAGACCAGCAAGGAGTAGTTACAATAGTCAAGATGGAAGGTGACTAGAGAATAGATAAGGGTCTTAGTAGTGTGTTCAGAAAGGAAGGGACAAATTTTGCTGATGTTATAAAGAAGCAACAGGTTTTAGTTATCTGTTGAATGTGTGCAGAGAGAGAGTACATAGAGTCAAAGATGACCCCAAGGTTGTGAGCTGAGGAAGCAGGGAGGATTATAGTGTTATCCACAGAAATAGAGAAGGAAGGAAGGGAGGAGGTGGGTTTAGTGGGTAAGATAAGGAACTCAGTTTTGGCCATGTTCAATTTCAGACTGCAGTGAGACATCCAGGCAGCAATATCGCATAATCAGGCAGAGATCTGGGTCTGGATTCCTCGAGAGATTTCAGGTGCAGAGCAGTAGATCTGAGAGTGATCAGCATAGCAAAAGTATTGAAAGGCATGGGAGGAAATAAGTGCACCAATGGATTGAGTGTACAGAAAGGAAAGGAGAGATCCCAAGATAGAACCCTGAGGTACATCAACTGAAAACGGGATGGCAGCAGAGAAGGATCCACCAGAACATACACTAAGAGGTATGTTTACTAAAGGGCGTTAAGGGAGCCAGTGTGCTGTTCATGCCCGTTATCGGCACCCTTGCACCGTTAATGCAGCGAAAAAACTGCTTTAATGGGTGTTACAGGCTCCAGCAGCATTAAAGGCACAGTAGGCGGAGAGTGGGCATTAATGGGGCGGAGAGTGGGCGTTAACAGCGTGTGTTCCCTTAACGCCTGTTGCGCAACTTTTCTTAAAGCCCTTTAACGCTGGGAACCCTAACATCAAGTAAAACCTTGCGGAAAGGGTGTATTTAGAGGGAACAGAGCCTATTTATTTATTTATTTTATTTATTATTTATTTAACATTTCTTATATACCGCACTATTATCATCAGCGCGGTTCACATGGAACAAAACATATACATACAGGATAACTGTAGTGCATTTTACAAGTAACAAGGATTAGAGAACTTGGAAGAAACAAGGTAATCTAAATAAACCATATACAATGAACTATATACAGTAAGCACAGTCGAAATTCACTAGATCTGATCATGTTGTGACTATTTCTCTAGGGAAGGTTTAGATTGGAAAATAACTTAAGAATAGGTAGTGCTTATTTATTAAAACGTCTGCAATGTGATTTTATTTAAACATCTGCAATGTGATGCACTGACAGGGGAGCCCCAGGGGTGATAGTAGTGTGCCATTAGCAGCATCAGCATGGTGCCCAAGTATGAAAGGGCACTATGTTGATAGTGCAAATGGGGCAAAGGAGGTGGCACATGGGTCATGCAGTGGGGGTTCCTGGTGCACAGGGTGAACCAGGTAGCTGCCCAGGTGGCACATAAGAACATAAGACCATAAAATATGCCCTACTGGGTCAGACCAAGATCCATCATGCCCAGTATCCTGTTTCCAACAATGACCAATTTAGGTCACAAATACCTAGCAGTTTCCCCAAAAGACACACAGGTTCCACAGTGCTTGTATTGGGGCAAGCAGTGGATATCCCAGGAACTCAATGGTTTATGGACTTTACCTCCAGAAACTTGTCCAAACATTTTTTAAACCCAGCTAACAGCTAACAGATTTTAACTGCAAACAGCACAAGCATTGGCAAGTTAGATGCAAGGCACTGATAAGGCAGGCAAAGAGAGAATTTGAGAAGAAGCTTGCTGTGGAAGGAAAAAGCCTAATAAAGACATTTTCAAGTACATTCATAGCAAAAAGCCTGTGAGAGAGTCAGTTGGACCATTAGATGATAGAGGAGTAAAAGGGGCACTAAAAGGCCATAGCGGAGAGACTGAATGAATTCTTTGCTCATGTCTGGACCCTAGCATATCACCTGGACCAGATGGTATACATCCAAGGGTGTTGAAAGAACTGAAATATGAGATTGTAGACCTGCTATTAGTAATCTGTGAACTATCATTAAAATCATCTGTAATACCTGAAGATTGGAAGATGGCCAATGTAACACCGATTTTTAAAAAGGGTTCCAGGGGTGATCCAGGAAATTTCAGACCGGTGAGCCTGACATCAGTACTGGGAAAAATGGTAGAAACCATCATAAAGAACAAAATTACTGAACATGTAGATAGTCATGGCTTAATGGGAGACAGCCAACATGGCTTTAGACAAGGAAGATCTTGTCTTACTAATCTATTATGGGCTTTTTTGAAGGTGTGAATAAACAAGTAGACAAAGTTGAGTGGGTTGATATACAAAGCCTTTGACAAGGTCCCTCATCAGAGACTTTTGGCAAAACTAAAACTAAAAAGTCATGGGATAGGAGTCAGTGTACTACTGTGGATCAGGAACTGGTTAAAAGATAGAAAACAGAGGGTAGGGCTAAATGGCCAATTTTCCTAATGGAGAAAGGTGAATAGTGGAGTACCACAGGGATCTGTGCTGGGTCCGCTGCTTTTTAACATATTCATAAATTACCTGGAAATGGGAATAACGAGTGAGGTTATCAAATTTGCAGATGACACAAAACTATTTAAAGTTGTTAAAACCCATGAGGATTATGGAAAATTGCAAGAGGATCTTGATAAATTGGAAGACCCTGGGCATCCAAATGGCAGATGAAATTTAATGTGGACAAGTGCAAAGTTACGCACCTAGGAAAGAACAACCCAAACTATGGTTACACGATGCAAGGTTCCACATTACAAACCACCACCCAGGAAAAAGATTTAGGCGTCATCGTGGATAACATGTCAAAACTCTCAACCCAGTGTGTAGCGGCGGCCAAGAGAGCAAATAGAATGGTAGGTATCATAAGGAAAGGAATGGAAAATAAAACAAAGGATATTATAATGCCTCGGTATCGTTCCATGGAGAGACCGCACCTTGAATATGGTGTGTAATTCTGGCTGCTGTATCTTAAAAAGGATAAGAGGCTAAAAAGGTTAGGGCTCTTCAACCTGGAAAAGAGACGGCTGAGGGGAGATATGATAGAGGTCTATAAATTAATGAATTGAGTGGAACGGGTAAACGTACAATGATTGCTTACATCATCAGAATATAGAAAGACTAGGGGACATGCAATGAAGGTACAGGGTAACCTATTTAATACTAAGACTACTCCCTGTGGTAATGGTAGGACTAGTAAGACTGTAGTAACAACCCCATGCAAGCCTAGACACCTCCACTACAGTTAGCATCCATGGTATCAGCAGTTTAACACAGGGAATTGACATGCACCGTTCTAGGAGAATCCCTCTCCAACAGGGACAAGGTCTAAATGTGACTGACGCATACAGCATGCTGCAATTGTGCAAAAAAACAAGGCAACTAGCATAATAAACTGACAACAGTGGGGAGTTGTAGCACAGCCAACAGAGACCATCTCTAGCATTGCACGTGCTGGGGACCAGGTGCTGAGTGCCCATCCTCACCCGCAAGGTGACCGCTGAAACTGCGCAGTAACACGGTTTGTAGCTGTCAGTGTGTCGTACTGTCGGTGTGTCGTACTGAGCTGATGTGATGGATCAGTCCATTTTCCATTTGGTGATCAGCTGCAAACTGCTGGTCTGCGTGTGCAGTGCATCATGGGTACTGGAAGGGCTACCTATACCGACACACACAGCAGACAATTTAGGCCAGAGGTTCCCAACTCCAGTCCTGGAGGGCCAAACACCATTCAGGTTTTCAGGCTGTCCCTAATAAATATGCATCAGATGCATTTGCATGCACTGCCTCCATTGTATTCAAATGTATCTCATGCATATTCATTAGGGACAGCCTGAAAACCTGAATGGTGTTTGGCCCTCCAGGACTGGAGTTGTGAACCTCTGGTTTAGGCAGAGACCTGCAGGCTCATTTCAAGTTAGAAAGGTGTGGAGGTGTAGTATACTGGTTAGTGCAATGTCCCCATAAACAGGGGGCAAGGGTTTGATTACCACGTGTTCATTTTGTGCCTGTGTGTTACTCAGGTCATTTCCCTGCCTGTAACAGTCCAGGCTCTGCTGTGACTTGCAGACACTCATCCTTCTATTTTGTTATGTATTCTGGCCACACTTTGGGTCAGCAAACATGCTATTCCCCATTATGCCCTTCTGAGAGCATGGCTTTAATAACTCTGCTGCAGCCTAATGCAGGGGGTCAGACATATTCACCCTGCAGATATCAGGCCCCTGTTTCAAGGCATGGCAATGTCTTGGGGGGGAGAGGCCACGATACCAGAGTTTGAGGCCCACTACCACTTCTTATGTGACATTTCGGAATGTGCTTCTGTCGCATTTTATGTCTGCCACAACCTTCATGGACACCTCCTTGTGACTTTGAGCTGATCACTTATCCCATCAATGGCTCAGCTGACTGCAGGTCCGTACAGTCCCTGTTTATCATCAGACATTACCAATTGACGGCAAGATGTACCCTGATGTGACTGCACTGCTACAGTGGTATATTAACAGACAGTTACATGCATACAGCTGTAATCTACTTGGGCAACATGAATCATGTATGGCATAATGTCTGTTACTGTACAGTTTGGCTCACTTCCATCTCTGCAGTACATGCGGACACATCCTACCCCTCGGATGTCCACCTGAAGGTCTCAGCTCATGTCCATACATTTTCCATCTGCCTGTTTTGGATGACACCTGTGCAGTTGTTATCTGCACAATTGTCTAAGCTGTTGTATGATGGCTGTGTGGCTAGGACAGGTGTGAGTCCCACATGTCTGGTATCAGGCCTTCCAAGTGGCACTGGCGCACATTTCCACGCACAGTACAAATATGTTGGGGATGGCACCTGCGGCACATCGGTGCTGCTAGCCCATACCACCCTCTCCTCAACCGCCATCCTTCCATCAGCCCATCCATCCGCCTCTGTCGGCTGTGTGCAGTCATGTCTTCTTGTGCAAGCTGCTACACCATGGCCTATACTGGTACTCTTTTCCGCATTTCAGCTCTTCACATACGCCTCTCCTGTGCCTGATCTGCACATCACAAATCCTACTCTGTCCTCCTGTCACTGCACACATCCTGCTACTTCTGGCTCTGCTGGGGGACACGTCTTCCCCATCATATGCCACACACTGACATTGTGCCATTTTACATTGGCACTCCCCTGTGCATTGGTGCAGCTGCCTCCCACATGCTCGTTTACTTTACTAGCTGCCACGTAGGGTGCCCAAGGATATGGCAGATCCCTCAGCTCCCACCTGTCCTTCCATCTATCACCTTCAGATTGACTTTCCTTGGTACTCTTTTATCCAGTGTTAGGATTACAGCCATTTACGGACGTTAAGGTGCATGCTTAGCACCTTAATGCCCGATGTCCTGTTAATGCATGTTAAATGGCCCATAGCGCCCTTAACGCCGTAACGTCTCCTACACGCTCAGAGGCCTTTTCTCATGTAACACCCCTTATCGCTGCCGTTAATACCCGCTAATGCATGCTACCTTAACACCCTTTAGTAAAGATACCCCTAAAAGTGCAATGGAAGATCTGCCCACAGACTGCCCTGTTTTTAGCTGGGTGTTTTTTACATGGTCTAAGGGGATATTCAGCAACACTAAACAGTTAGGGGGTCATTCCAATTAACATTTAGCGGGGATGTATGTCTGGTTTGGACAGACATCCCCCACCAAACGTTTGGGCTTGATGCCAATCCCAAAGCTCCCCGCACGTAGAGAGATGTGCGAGGAGCTTTGGACAGGGGCAGGCAGGGGAGGGCCGGAGGAGGAGCATGGGCAGGGCAGAGGCAGGACCCTGACCCCAGACATACAGGGCCGATTCCGGTCGTGACCCTGTACGTCCAGGCATGAGGAGGTAAACGGGGGACTTATTCCACCTCGGAGTGGAATAAGTCCCCCTGATGTCGGTGGCCATCGCAGCAGGCCCCCCAAGACCAGGTGAGCAGAGCAGGAGGTTCCCCGCAGCCCAATCCTGGCCTTGGCAGGCTCCGTTGGAGTCAGATAGTGGGGAACGGGATCTTCTGACTTGTGTGGCGGATTGGAACTCCTACATGGCGTCCCAGTGCTATGGCAATGGGATGCCATGGCACCAGGACTCTATGCAGGTGCTTTGGCTGGGTTAGATGGGGTGGGAGTTGTCCGTCTGGTGGAACAGAATCAGGGCACGTCCTGCCTGTCAAGGCTCTTTGCACCTGATTCTGCTCCCTCGCGAATGTTTAGCTCCTGTGGGTGCTGAATCGGGTTCAAATCCGGCCCGTCCAGAATCAGAATATCAGGCTCAGCATGTTTTAACCAGTTAGCAGTTTTGCCAACCGGCTAAAACACTTTGGGGCCTGTCTACTAAGCATTTTCCCCATAGGCACAAAATGGGAAAAAAAACTTTAGTAGACAGGTCCCTTTGAATATGGTGTCCAGTATTTTTAATTCCAAAGACAGCATGATCTCATTACCTAACAATTTCAATTTCTACGATGGGGGAGACCAACTCAGATGGCTAATCCAAAGTAATTTTGTTTTATTAGCATTTAAAATCAAAGAATTCCTGGTCAGCCAATTCTTAATCCTGGATAATAATTTGTCCAAATACTTACAAGTTTGATCCATGATTTATATGGAAGGATCCAGTTTCACGTTCATATTGGCAGTAGAGAAATCTTCTCTATGATCATATATGGATGGAACTTCCAAGGTCTCTGAAAAGAAGAGTAAAACTTTCATTGAGGTGTGAGGGCCTATAGTGACATTCTTAATTTCCCCCTTAGCAACTGGATTGTATGCCGGGCATGGGTGGAGTGTGTGGTCTCAACTCCTGAGATGACTGATGGGGAAAGGTCTAGGTCTAAGAGTTAACTGCTATGGGCATTCTCATGAGGTTAAAAGTAAGATAAGACTAGCCCCAGATGCATTTGGTGTGCTTTGTGTCTGGTTCTGGTTCTGTTTATTGATCGCATTTGAGTTGTTTATGCATGTAAAGTAACTCCACAAAATGGAGGTAGCATATGGGTTGATTCATCCATCTTGGGGGGGGGGGGGGGGGGGGGGGGGGGGGGGGGGGGGGAGTGAATAAATGAGGAAATAAATGTTTAAATGTTGTTATTGCTCTGTTTGTAGGTATCGTGGCAGGGTCAGGTACATTACATGTCCCAGAATCCCTTGGGACAGGAAGGCCCCTGCCACAGTTGAAGCCCTGGAGATTTAATTAGAGGAGAACACCGGGGAGACGGTGGAGCTGGATGGAGTTTCCCAGAGTGGAGAATGCCATGTTCATCTCCCCTGAGCTAGCAGGGAAAGAAACTGAGTAATTGGGGAAAACAGCTGGACCTGATACAAGCTTCACTGGAATATTCCCCAAGGTAATGAGCATTGCCTGAGTTTTTATCTTATTACCTGGCAGTAAGGGGGGGGGGGGGTCCTAAGGACTGTTGAAAGATTGATCTTTCCTTTTTCTCTCATCTTCTGGGGTGTTTATATTTGTGATTGCTGCAATGCAGAGTGAGGGTTAAAACTTGGAATCTTTATGGACTTACCTGATTGTTTGCCTTGCCTTCTGCTCTGTGAGATGAAAACAAAACCCCAGTGAAGAGGGGGAGGGGAGGAAAGTGTCTCTCATGGTGCAGTAGTAAGCAGAAGCTAAGGGCTGGGTTTTACTAAAGCTGTCAGGAAACTCTGGTGTGGACTCAAGGCAGACATTGTGTTACCAGCCAGGACTACAAGGAGGTTGGTGCCTGGATCCATATCTCATTTTTGTTAAGACAGGAGAAAGGATGAATAAACTGTGCCAGTGGGACACTACTACTACTACTATTCAGCACTTATATAGCGCCATGCACGCAGGGCTGTACAGACATACATACAAGAGACAGTCCCTGCTCGTCAGAGTCTACAATCTAGTCGAGATAGTACAGAGCATTAGTCAATTCGGTGCAAAGCACAATATGGTCTTTACAATTTGGTTATGAAAATTGACAGGAGTCAGGTTAAGATAAAGGACAGAAGTCAGGATCTGAAGGCGACAGTAAAAAGGTGGGTCTTCAACCTGGATTTGAAGAGGGCGAGGGAGGGTGCTTGGCATATAGACACAGGTAGGCTGTTCCAGGCGTAAGGTGCAGCAAGGTGAAAGGAGCGGTCGGGAGTTAGCGGTGTGAGTGAAAGGCCTAGATAGAAATGATTTGTTAGCGGAGCGAAGTTCCCGAGAGGGGGTGTAGGGGGAGATAAGAGATGAGAGGTATTGAGGGGCTGTAGAGTGAATGCATTTATAGGTCAGTAGGAGAAGTTTGAATTGGATGTGGAATTGAATAGGAAGCCAGTGAAGCAACTTAAGAAGAGGAGTAGTGTGGGCATGGCGAGATTATTGGAAGATTAGTCGAGCAGCATAATTTTGTATAGATTGAAGGGGAAAGAGATGGCTCGCGGGGAGCCAGCAATGAGTAGGTTGCAGTAGTCGAGGCAAGAGGAGATTAAGGAGTGGATGAGCGTTTTGGTAGTGTGTTCTGAGAGGAAGGGATGGATTTTGCTAATGTTGTAGAGAAATGCAACCTTGAGGACTTATGGTTAAGACTGGCACAACAGTGATTAAATGTTCTGGGAAATGCTTATGGCATTGAATGACTGTGAAGCCTTTAGGACTGGAATGGCTGGTGGAGACAGTGGCTAGTAAGCCAGAGCTATTGGGAGTCAAGTGTTCCACACATGTGGACCAGAGAGAGTGCCCCCTGTTGGTGACAATATGCAAAAGGAAGAATTTGTTTAGCTAATACAAAGATGCACGTATTAATATATTCATTAGCAAGCTGGAAAAGGGAGTAGTGGGTGAACTGATCAGATCTGTACATGAAACAAATGTAATCAAAGTAATAAAAACAAGCAGACTATGAGGAACAGCAGAAATGATTGGAGAAATGGGCATCAAAATGGCAAATGAATTTAATGTGGACAAGTGTAAAATGATGCACTTAGGGAAAAATAATCATGTTTAGTATTTGGACCCACTGCCCAGCAAACAAATCTCACAGGTCAATATTTAAATACCACAGTTGGCATTTTTTTGTAAATGCTGGGCTGCAGCTCTTCAATAAAATACGTATATTCAGCCCCGGTATCCAGATAATGGGTGGCCCTGAGTATATGAATAGGAGGTAATTTCATAACAAGCCATGTAGAGTCACCTATTTTCAGTGATTTAAGCATATGTACTAATCAATCACTATTCTATCAGTGCGCGCATAAGACCGATGATGCATATTTTGGGTATAGGCGTGGCCACAGGCACAGCATGGATGGAGCTTAGGTGGTGCATAAATTTACATGTGTAAGTTATAAAATATTACAGCTTATGTGTATTCTTTACAAATTTAGGCAGCGCATTTACACCAACCGAAGGGCTGGCATTCGTGTCCGTTCCTGGATTCTGTGCACATTCTCTGCCATTCACACCCCAAATTCATAAAGTACATGCATACCTTGCCTTACAAAATAGGTGCTGAATAAGCACGTAACCAAGTGCATTAACTTGAGTTACGCATGTTTCTCCTCAGTCTAGGTGCCTGCAGCTATGCCTGCTCTAGGGCAGTCACAACTACCATGACTAGCTTAAGGCACGTTAGTAAATTCCTATTTTATAAAATAAAGTATGCTTCACTTTATAAAATAAGCTCCAAATACGCACATGGAAATGTTTGTCAACTATAGAGGAGTTTAAAAAATGACCTTCTAAATGTTGGGTTAGGTGCAAAGGTGCTGAGGAGATTTCAGATGGTCCAGAACACTACAGTGAGAATCTTAATCAGGGCAGGCAAATGGGAAAGTGCCCATCCATCTTTGGTAAAAGCGCACTGTCTTTCTGTACAGGAGTGAGTGTAGTTTAAGTCTATAGCACTGACCTTTAAAGTACTCCAAAATCAGAAGCCTATTTCTTTATGGAAGACCGTACAGTGTATTGCCTTCTAGGTCTTTATGATAAAGCTAAGGTCCTTAGGGAAGCACAGTGGAAGAAGAGAGCATTTCCCATAGCAGCCCCAGTTAAACTTCCTAGGAAGACATGAAAAGCTTTTCTCTTCCCATTGTAGGGAGGGAGTTAGGAGGGGCAGATGTCTTTAATTAATGTAGAATCCTGAGATATTCTCCGTCTCCTTTTTGTTTGAAAGGGGTTTTTTTTAACTCTGTTTATTGATTCGCAGCATACACTTATACCACTCAGATCTATACACAGATACATAGGGTTGTCTCTGATCCACTGCACCGGGGCTCCAGCGAACATGACCCGCCGTGCTAAGCGGCATTAACACAAAAGACACCAAATCATTTTATACGTTTCATTTACCCCCTTCCCCTCCCCCCCACTCCCACGCCCACCCCCCTGTGTTGCTGTAGCCTCCGCCTCATCCGTTAAAACTACTTAAGAACAATGAGGTAGGGAGCACCCGTGACCACACTCCCCGGACCCTTCTAACCATCCACCCTCTGGCTGTTACCTCATAATATGGCGCTACACACCTGCGGCCCTAGCCACTGAAGATAGGGCTCCCAAGTCATTAGAAAGGAGGTCCAACACTTAGTGTTCCCTCAGGCTCCTCTCCGCTCCAGCAACATTAACTGATGAAAGCTGTTGCGCCACTCCCAGAACAAAGGTGCCATCCGCTATCTCCACTTTTGTAGTAAGGGACCCTTACCCACCATACATGCCTTCCGCACCAGGATCCTCTCCCATCTCCCCTTCGGGTGGAGTGGTCGAAGCTGATCTAAACCCACTAGGGACCCTGTCCATTGAATTGATTGTCCAATAAGGCTGCTCATGTAGTTCCCTATCCGCATCCAATAACCACGGATTTCAAGCATCACCACCACATATGCCTTAAATTGGCCAGAGAGCAGGAACACTTCGGGCACCCGCCTTCTAAAGTGAGATGGCTGCGCATTGCTCGTCGCGGGGAGAAATGTGCCCGTATCAGACATTTAAACTGTATCTCCCGCCACCTAGCCCCCTCCACTAGACCTGAAATCCAACGTAATGCTGTCCCAATCGACCCTTGGGCCACATCCAGACTCAACTCCCTCGCCCAGAGTGCCTCCTCTGTCGAATAATCTGGGGGGGTGTCATACGCCCCCAACCTTCTCTTGAAATCTGCTATCTTGGGTGGGCTCTCATCCCCTAAGGCAAAAAATACCAAGATCTTCTCCGAGCGCTCCAGGTCCAATGCCACCCTCGGCAGCGAAGCCACATAGTGAGAAATCTGAGCATAGGCAAAAAGATGTCCGGAAGGCAACTCATAATCCCCGCAAAGTTCACCAATGGATTTACACGCCCCCTCCTGGTCCACCACATGGCCCACACTCCATATGCCCGCCCTCCTCCATTGCCGAAAAGCAGCAGTGTCCGTGCCAGGGGAAAACCGGGCATTGCCCCATATGGGTAACCATCGCGACACCTGTGGGCTACCGCCCCAGTTCTTTTGTAGCTGCTGCCAAGTACGCCTCACTGGCATCACCAACACACTGCCAGTCGCTTGACACGGCACCACTGAGCTGTTTAGATACAACACCGCAGCCAAACTATGTGGGGCTACCAACTCCTCTTCTATCGCTATGGGGGTATACACGTCCGTGTTGCCCAGCTAATCTCCAATGTATCGGGCCTGACAAGTCAGCATGTATACCCCAAGATCTGGAACTCCTATCCCCCTTGTATGTAAATAAATAAATGTAAATAAATAAATAAATATCACCTACCGATCCCTCCCTTCTGCATATAGTGTTTGGTAAAAGAAGCAAAATACCTGAGCAATAGCTCGACTGTCTTTCTGTAAACTCCCCTGTTCATCCCGCAGGGCTGCCACCACGCGGGAGCCTCGACTACCCCGGAAGCAGCGCGCCAAAAGCCTCCCAGGCTTATCTCCAAAGCGGTACAGCTGATACCGATAATACATTAAAGATTTTTTTTGCCCTCCCATGCAGCACTTCATTCAGCGCGACTTGGGTCTCCCACAGTTTTTGTTTGTTGGCCACACAGGGGTTGAGGCCGCATCGCCGCCTATCCTTCACCACCTGTTTTTCCAGATGAATGATTTGCTCTGCTAACACTTTCCGTCTGCGCGCGACATACCCAATGATTTCCCCCCCGCATAACCACCTTTGCAGTCTCCCAAAACTATTCTGAGGTATCCCGATGACACTCATTGTGTGAAACAAACTCTGTCCAGCTCTTCTTAAGGTAAGCCTGAAATTTTACCTCCTTATACAATTCCACTGGGAATCTCCAGAGTCTGGTCGGCCTTGCCGTCGCCGCCAAATCCAGGTCTACCCAAATCAGGGCATGATCCGATATCTCGGTTGGGCCGATTTGGGCATCTTCCACACGGGCAAGTTCTCTCTCTGACACCAAAATATAGTCAATCCGCGCACTTGTCCCATGAGCCCGCGACTGGTGAGAAAAGTCTCTCTCCGTGGGGTGCAACAATCACCAAGGATCCACCACCCCCAGCCGTCGCCTCAGGCCCTGCAGGGACTTCGTTGTCTGTACCCGCACTCCATCCCCACCCCCCACCCCCCTGGACATGTCCAGCCCAATATCCATTACCCCATTGAGATCACCACTCAAAATCAAGGGCACCTCCGGCAACTGCTCCACACGGGAAGCCAGGCGGGCGTAGAGGGCCCGGTCTAATACATTGGGACTATAGAGGCTCACCAACACTATGGGCTGCCCCTCCAAAGTACCATGCAACAGCACATATCTGCCCTCTGGGTCCACATAGTCTCCCTCCCAAACAAACCTGATCCGCTTATGGATTAGAATGACCACTCCACCTTTTTTCCCTTTTGCTGGCGCCCCCCCCCCCCCATACCTGTCCCACCCAATCCCGTTTCAATTTAAGATGCTCCTCAACAGTCTGGTGGGTTTCCTGTAGCATAGCTATATCACATTTTTGACGGGTCAAGGCTCAAAGCACTTTATATCTCTTAATGGGGGTCCCTATCCCACATACATTCCATGAAATGACCGTCAGGTTATCTGCTCCCAGAGATTTCCGATTCCGCCAGTTATCCGGCTTATTATGGGAATGACCTCCCCAGCCTGAGGCCCTCCCATTAGTTCACCCAAGTGTTGTGTTCCCCTATCCATTCTATCACTGAGGCTACATGCAACTCACCCCCCCTCAGCCCTCCCCCTTCCCACCGCCCCTCCATCGCCTCCTTACAGAGCTGTGCTTCCCTCCCCCCCAACCTCCCTCCCCCCCTTTCTCCCCCCTCCCCTTGAAAGAACCAGCACCCTTCTCCTATCCCTGCCCAGCTCCTCCTCCCCTGTCTGGGCCACTATCTCCTCCACCCCCGAGTCCCATTCCCAGTGGCATTCAACCCCCCACCCCATAAAGAACATTACAATTACTACATTACGATTCTATTACATAATATATCTTAAATAATCTATAAGCTCCTTTGTTTGAACTGTATATAGTTACCCTGTTATTTCCAAGTTACAATCCCTGTTATAATGTAAGCAAAAGATCTTGTTCTAATGCAAATGTTGTTACAATGTAAACCGCACTGATTCTAAATAGCGCGGTATATAAGAATTTGTAATAAATAAATAAATAAAAATAAAGGGATTTCTATACCCCCAAAGCCACACATCTTTGTCTTCAACCCCCCCCTTGGCCTCCGACCCGATACTCAGTGCTCATACTACCCCCACCCAGCACCTCCCCTCCGTCCCGTATCCCTCCCCTCACCAACAAGAATAAGAACCAGAACAAAATCCCCCCTTTCCCCGCCAGACCCCTACCCCACCCCACAACCACGCCCCCACATACACAGTCAGAGGAAGATGTAGCTAACAAAATTACATTTTACAGTTGTGTTACTCAGAAGTGGAGGGGGAAGAAGGGGGGGGGGGAACAAAACACACACAAAAAAAAAATACAGTAGTGCCAGAGAGGACAAAATACAGCAAAACCCTCAACACCATCCTGCCCCCATTCCTTTCATCTAGGACCTTAGAAAAAAGAAAGGTCCTCTCTAGCTGGCAGCTCCAGCCATATCCTTCACTCACGGCTCACACCAAGCTCCTACTCAGGTCCCAAAGACAGCCATAGCAGCATTATAACCAACAGTCACGATGCAGAGTTCTCACTCAGACTCCCCAGGTACTCCTGCGCTTCCTCCGGGGATGTAAAAGATTTTGCACGTCCTTGGTACTCCACTCGTAACTTAGCAGGATAAAGCAGAGCAAATCACCAGCCTCGTTGTATCAGCTGTCCGTATACTGTAGAGAACGCGCGGCGTTGTTGACTCACCAACGTTGAGTAGTCTTGGAAGACCAGTATCTGGGTCGCGTCCTCAGGCAGCCCTCAGCACCATCTCCTTCTGTTTATACTCCAGGAAACATGCTATGACTGCACGTGGCCGGTGCGAGCTCTCCTGCAGTCGGCCCAGGCGGTGCACACATTCTAGTTTCAACGGGCCCAGCTCCACCATGTTGAGCTGCTGCACAATCCACTTCTCCACAAATCCCGCTAATTCCGTATCCACTACTTTCTCGGGTATGCCAATAAAGCGAAGGTTCTTCCATCTCCCTCGGTTCTCCAAGTCGTCGATTTTTTCTTTCTGCTGCTTCACTGTGGCCTCCAAGGAATCCAGCCTCGCCCGTACCGAGAACTGTGTATCTTTCACTTCCGAAATGCGTTGCTCAGCTTGTGCCATGCGTCCTGTGAAGTCACTAATGCTTTGACTTACTTGGGTAAGTTGTTCTGCCAAGGTTCAGAAGCGATCTTCCACAGCACCTACTACCGCTGCCGTGACCTCAAGCACCATTGATGAGTTGCTATCTTTACTGGGGCTCCCCGGAGCTCCCTCCGCCATCTTGCCCTCCAGTACTCGCCCCTTCTCTCTCCTCGCTATTTTCGCTGCCATGGGTCAGAAGAGAACCACATGAATTTTTTAATCGGATCCTCACCCGTTCCTCTCTCTCCGCGATCCATTCGGGGTGTGTGTGGGACCTCAGGGGCCCTATAAAGTTATAGAGCAGGGTGGGTTGCCTAGACCCAGTCTACTCACGTCCTACCAGCTCAATGCCACCCAGAAGTCTCCTTTGAAAGGTTATTTAATATTTATATGATTTTTATTGTAAACCGCTTTAGAGGATTTGGGTCTGGAAGGGTGAACCAGTGTATGAAAATCTCTCATGCACATTCAGAGTGGCAAATCTGAAAACTTGGCTGGCTATGTGTACCTCCAGGAGAGAGTTGGGAAACACTGCTTTACAGTACAGGAAGAAAGACAACACTGCTGTGCCATTGTGCTGTTTGCAGTTGCTTTCTCCCAGTATGCTTTACCTACAGTTCTTCCATGCACTGGCCAACGTGCTGCACATTCAGCAATTGGCAGTGAAAGAGAGAGAGAGATCAGAAGGTGCCAATGAACTGAGCAAGAGTAGAAGAGAGGGTCTGACTGCCCAGACTCCAGTCATGGGGGGGGGGGGGGGGGCATGCAGACAGCATATAGTTCTACAGAGGACAGCACTGTTGAGGCTTCCAGAGGCAAATATACTGCAAAGGTACAGACTGAGCTCCAGGGCATTTTTAGTCCTGTATGGGAGTATTCATAATGATGTAAATCCTCTGGCAGCTCATGGCCATGCCATACGTTGGCTCATACAGTTACTGAGCTACATATGTTTTCTGGCTTTGGGATCAGTCAGAAAACAGTGATTGTAGCTGCTAAAATGGACCAGACATCTTTTTTGAGACAGTTCCGTCAGGCACTACAAGACATGGAAAGACATATGAGGACATAGATCCAGTCCCCTCAGCAAAGAGCATTATGGGAAGAGCTGAAGTGTGCCTTCTTCCACATTACTGGCATGCTGAATGTGATGGGTGCTATCAATTTTATGCAGTTTCCATTCACTCCGCTCCCCTCTAGCCCCCTGCTGATAGAAAAGTGATGCACTGCAATCAGAAGCAGAATGTATTAGCTACAGAGCCCATCAGAATGCTGTGAATTGAAAAATATATTACCATTGAAACTTTCTGATCTAAAGAAATTTCAGAGCACAGTAAAAACCACTCGCTATCACTTGTTTTCAACATCCTCTCCATTCTGCCATATCAATGGCATTCTCTTCTCCTTTTCAAAAAATATTCTTTGCTTCAATTTACTTAAAACTCCTAATCCATCAAATAGCTATTTATATTTAAAGAGTAAATAGGAAATGCTACATCTTCACATTTGAATTATGGCTCTTTGTCAGGCACATTTTTATGACTGATTTCATAAGCAACCACTCTTACAGTCTACCTGGGCTGGGGATAACAAGATACAAGCCTATTATGGTTTATAGACTTTGCTGATAATCCGGACCAGATTTTCCATTGCCAGGAATTTACAAAGTTATTGGGGAAAAAGTAGGCAACAAGAGCCTAATGCATACCAGATGGAAGGCTTCGGGAAAAGCAGAAAGCAATGCTGTTGCAGACTATGCTTAGACCACTGCCTTCCCCTTGTAACTGGCTATTGCCTGGTACAATACTTTCCTAATCTGGGAGCAGGCAGGGCAGCCTGAACATGGTTACTGCTGTCCGGAGGACTAGAGACACTGAGGGAGCGTTTTCTGCCCCTGTATGGCAGAGTAAGAAAGAAGGTGATACACAATAATGTGTGGGCACCAAGAGATATTTCTGGTACATTGTTTGGGGCAAAAAACTAACCAAAAGGATCTTTTCTCCATATAGACAATATAGTAGCTAATGCCAGGATTTAATGCTCCCAGCTCGAATATCATAAGAGTAATTTTCAAACAGCCTACTGAAGTGCAAAGTCTGCCTCTACTTTGTGCCTGCAGATTTTGTCCAAATTTTCTAAGAATTTCCCTTTAGAAATTTCCTTGGGTCCAAAGTACAATAGGCAGGGCTTGACAAATCCTAGGTGCCAGGTCGCCTATAAATTTATATCTGGCCCCTGAGATTTGTGTGTCCCTCCCCATTACTTCTTTTTTATTTTTTTTGTCTTTGGTTGCATTGCTGTAGTCTGAGCATGAACTGCTTCCTTCCTGCACAGCATGGCTCTGTGTGAATCTAAGAACATAAGATAGCCGAGCTGAGTCAGACAGAGTGTCCATCTTGCCCAGTATCCTGTTTCCAACAGTGGCCAAACCAGGTCCCAAGTACCTGTCAGGTTCCCAAAAAGTATACAGATTCCATGCCTTGACTAAGGGGAAACCAGTGGATTTCTCCGATCCTCTTTAATAATGGTTTACAGACTTTTCCTCCAGGAACTCATCCAAACCTCTTTTAAATCCAACTACACTAACATCTTTTACTATAGTCTGGTAATTCCAGAGTTTGATTACATGCTGAGTAAAAAAATATTTTCTCCAATTAGTCTTAAATGTGCTACATTGTAACTTCATTGCTTGTCCCCTAATCTTTCTACTTTTTGAAGGAGTAAAAAACTGAACTACATTTACCTGTTCCACTTCATTCATTATTTTATAGCCTCTATCATATCTCCCCTCAGCCATCTCTCTGATTCTCAAGTCTTTTGAGACCAGTGTGAGAGTTCCTGCATAGCGTGACTCAGATTCACACAAAACCGCCTTGTGCAGGAAGGAAACATGTCATACTCGGACTACAGGGATTGTGCAGGGGTGGGGTGGAGAGAGCAAGACAGAGACTGGGTGAGGAGAGGTCTCTTGGCTGTGCACTTCTACCAGTGGCCTGCAAAGTTTTTTGATTTACTAAGCTTTCTTTTCCCTTAGACATAGAATGAGAAATAGCTTCAGTAAATCAGGCCCTAAAAGATCTGACCTCAGAAGATATTCTTCCCCAACCCCACCCACTCTGGCTCCTAAGTTTTTGGACTGGCTCCTAATGCCAAAGAAAATTTGTCAAACACTGACCATGGGTATTTGCATCTGCCTTTTCTCCAAGTATGTTTCTTGTGGAAAAAAATGTGCATAGATTTTGAAAATGCTATTTACTCATACAGTACTATTTACCTCCCCCTACTTTACCCATGTCTCCAGGAAATTCTCCTCCTAATGTGGCTAAAGGTACATGTCTTATGGACTTTTTACATACTTTTAGGGGCATGTTTACTAAGGTGTGTGCTGGCAGTTGTGCTGCCAAATGAGCGTGGAAGTCCACGCTAATATTTGGGGGTATGTGTGTCTGTTCCCCTGCCAATAGCACCATGCTAACATGCAGCACTGCACTAATTGGTTCTGCTGAGTGTGGAGCCTTTTGTAAAATACATATAAGGATGCTGGCAAATCCATGTGTACTTCCCGGTATATACACAAGATCATCAATTTCGCAAAAAATCATGTTCAAATAAAGAGCAACAACATTCGAGGCTTTACATGTGTAAGCATTGGTAACTACATGTGTAAGTACCTGTCTAGCAACAATGCGCATGTCTTTGCTGCCATTTACATTTGTAAGTTCTGGATTTCAAAAGACCTCACTGGTAATAGACACCACTGAGATAAGCTCAACTGTCCCTTCAATCACTGGTGTAGACCCTATATCCAAACGAGTAAGCAGCTGGCACTTACATGTGCCTTGGAGCAAGTGTAGACACTGACTAGGAAAGTTTCACACTATACAGGTACTGTCATTGTGAAATGGGAAATAAGGGCCCAGTATTCATTTGGGCGGACTACGTGCCACGTCAGCACATAGCCCTTCCTGCTGACCTCTAAACCCGAATATTCAGTGCCACAGCGAAGGCATTGAACATCCGGGTTTGGCGCCAGGTGGAGTCACCCACAGAGCCAAACACTCACCTAGCTTTAGGCGCGAACCAGGTAGCGGTCCAATATCGCCGCTACCCAGTTACTGGCAATCTCCGCTCCTGCTCCACCCCGGAATGCCCCAACACGCCCCGATGCTAAACAGATAGCATCAGGGCATGTAGGGGACATAGACAAGGATATTCAACTGCACTAACCATGTAGGTGCCGTTGAATATTCCCTTTTAAGGCATTTATACAGTTTACTGGGCTGTAAATCATGTAAATGCCTTTCGAATATCGGGTCCTACATGTCTATTTGTTTGGACCATGCCCAGAACATGCTCCCTTAAAATGAATGCATCCCACTGCATTTATACATTTTAATAGTGGCATTATAAACTCGGTATTTACACATGTATGCCATTTTGATGTGTAATGCTGCTATTCACACATATGGATGCCGCACACCTGTTATGAAACAACCCCCCCTCAGTCTCTGTCACTGCTGTTTCCACCATCAGTACAACCTCATATCTTCATGATCCAATCTAGACAGTCCAATTCCTACCTAGATGATCTATGCAAAAAGGGGCTTCACAGGATCTATGCAGTAAGACTCATGTAGCCCTGGTGTCCGTTTATGTAACCAGGCTATCTTGGTGGGCAGGGGGTGCCATTCCATTCTCCCTGCCTCAGGGCACATGTTGTGTATGGGGGAAGATAAACTACAGTATGTCTGTATAGCGCTGAGTATGCCTTGTAATGCTATACAAATGATCAGTATGCTTATGTTTATGTTTATTATAATTGATATACTGCCTTTCATTAAAAACAAAGCAGTGTACAATTTCAAAAGTATAAGAAGGGCCAGTGGCCGAGAAAATGAAAGGAAGTTACAATAAATGACAGGACAGAGGATAGTACAATCAAGCATACCAAACAGAAGGAGTAGACAATACTGAAGGACAGAGAGAAACAGGATCATATAGGGGGAGTAGGGAGGTCAAATGCAGAAGAGAATAGATATGTTTTTAAGTGTACTTTAAAAGTACGGTGGTTTTGTTCCAGTCTAAGGGAGATGGGTAGGGAATTCCAGAGAGCGGGTCCAGCAAAGAAAAAGGCAGAGATGCAGGTTGATTGTAGATGGGCACGGGAAGGAGAGGGGAGGTGAAGGCGATTTATGTGCATTGACCGGAGTACGACTAGGAGTATGAAACTGAATGAGATCCGCCAAATATTGTGGGGTATGAGTGTGAATAACCTGATGGACCATGGTGAGGAGTTTAAAGTGAATACAATAATCTACGGGGAGCCAGTGAAGGTGAATGAAAAGAGGGGATACGTGCTCCTGACAAGTAGAGTGGGAAATAATGTGTGCTGCTGTGTTTTGAATACGTTGCAGTCTGTGCAACTGGGACTGGAGACAGAGTTACAAAAGTCAAGACGTGACACAGCAAGGGACAGCATAAGAGTGGTAAGGGCCTGTGGAGTAAGAAAGGGGCGAATAGCGCGGATCTGACGGAGAAAGAAGAAAGAGGTTCTGGTGATATGGGAAATGTGATCCCGAAAAGAAAGATTGGGGTCAAGGAAAACACAGAGGTAACAAAAACAGGACACCAAGGGAATGGGTGAAACAGAGAAGGATGGGGCTACCTGAGGAGAAGGACTCCATGAGTGAACCAAATAGCAAGTGTCTTAGACAAGTTTAAGTGCAGACAGTTAGTGGTTAGCCATTCAGCGACAGAGAGGAGACAAGAATTAAGGGGGGACAGATCTGGGTGAAGGGGGGAAGTGTGGTGTAGAAGAACAAGGTCATCAGCATGGTAGAAAGACGATATTCCAAACTGTTGCACCAGAAGAGCAAGAGGTGCCAAAAAGATATTAAATAGGGGAGGTGCTAGTACTGAGCCTTGGGGATCACCACAGTGCAAAGGAAGAGAGTCAGAAGAGATAGCTGGGGTGGAACAAGAAAGGACAGCACAAGACTGGGAGAAAAGATAAGAATGAAACCACCGATAGACAGTGCCACGAAGACCAGCCTCACGCTAACGGGAAAGAAGAAGGGAGTGATCAACAAGATCAAAGGCTGCCGAGAGATTCAAGGATACCGCCACCGAAATGTCACCACGGTCGTGAGCAACGTGTATTTCATTAAGGAAAGCAAGGAGAACTGTTTCAACACTATGGCCTGGACGAATACCAGATTGACGGGGGTGGAGAAAGCAGGTGGTGTCCAAGTGATGGGATAGTTGAGCAAAGACTGCTTTTTCGAGTATTTTGGAAAGAAAAGGAAGGTTAGAAATGGGATGATAGTGAGCAGGAACAAGAAGATCAAGTGAGGGCTTTTTGAGAATAGGGCGAATGAGGATATGCTTCCAGGGACGAGGAAAAGTATCAGTGGAGAGACTAGCATTAATCATGGTAAGAATTGAGGGAAGGAGAGCAAGAGAGGGTGTGAGAAGTCATGATGATGGTATGGGATCAAGGGAACAAGTGGTCTTGTTGGAGGAAGAAATAGATTTAATAAGCTCAGAAATTGTAAGCTTGTGGAATGAGATCCAGACATGTGAAAGCAGAGAAACAGGAGGGGGGGAGAGAGGAAGAGGGGAGGAGATAGGAGGGAGGCAGTATGGCAATGATGCCCTAAGGTCGAGGATCTTTGTGTTGAAGAAAGAGGCCAATTGTGAAGGGGAGGAAGTCATCTGTGAGGACATGGAATTGGAATCTGACTGGAGTGCTGTGAGGGACCTGAGAACTGTGTAGAGGTGACGAGTATGATTTGGAGCAGAAGAGATAGCAGCAGAAAAGTATGTTTGTTTGGCCTAGTGAACTTGAGCATGGTAATGGGAAAGATGTGCCTTGAAGGACAGCAGCAAGGATGGTGAACGTGTTTTCCTCCACAGTCGCTCCAGATGACGGAGCTGGGAGCGAAGGAGGAGAAGGCCACAATGAAACCAGGGTTGTGAAGGACGACGGCATGAAGAGCGGGGCTGTAGCAGTGCCAATTGACCTAGGGCGTCTGAAAGACAAGTGGACCAATGAAAAACCTGTGAGTCAGGGGAGAGGGAGGTAAACTCTGCAGATAGAAGGTCCCCAGCAGCTGGGAAGTGCTGGAGTTTCAGAGGGGTGATCCAACAGAAATAGCGCACAGGGACTGATGGGGAGGGGTTAGATGGATGAGAGGAGGAGGCAAGGCAAGATGGGTGAAAAAGACATTGGAAAGTCAGACAGTAGTGGTCAGTCCAGGGTAAGGGTATGGAGCATAGATGACACAAGAGAAAATTAGAATCAGTTGGAGAAATAATTAAGTCAAGGGTATGGCCGGCTAAGTGAGTGGGAATGGTGACATGCTGGGTAAGAGACAGATCCTGAAGGAAAGAAATAAAGGAATGATCCCTAGAGGAGGAAGGTGGATCAAGGAGCAGGTTAAAATCTCCTGCAATTACTAAGTGAGGAAAATTCAATAACAAATCAGAGATAGTCAACAGACGTGAATCCCAGAGGTGAGGGCGAAGAGCCGGAGGAGAGTAGATGACTAGAATATGTAAAGCTGGGGAGGTCTGGAGGCAGAGGAGAAGGGCTTCCAGGTAGTGCAACAGTGGAGAGGGGACTTGCGTGAAAGGAAGAGAAGAACAGATAAGAACTGCAACACCTCCACCTATACCATCTGTGCGGGGAACGGAGGCGGCAGTAAAGCCAGGAGGCAGACAGCAAGCAGCAGTAGTAGTAGTAGTAGTAGTAGTACAAGGCCCTGCCTTCATGGACTTCTGTCTTCACTTGCTTCAATCTGTCATAGACAGTACAGCCACTCAAATAAATCCATTGCCCAGGCAAAGTGGCTGAAAAAATGAAAATCTTACTGAGAAAAATATTAAAAAATAAAATGACATAGATGGGAAATGAATAGCAACAATGGTAAAAACAAAGTCCGATATCAATAGTAGACATACATGAGGTACTTTTAGAAAATATACGCGGTGGCATGAACATATGTGCTTTTACTGTAGGCATTGTCAAGGTATGGTCTAAGCAAAGCACAAGTGGGGTCATGAAGTATACTCATTGATTATAAAATATGATAATCTGTGCATGTACAAGTGCATACGGACACTTATGTCTGTTCCTGAACAGGCATGTAAATGTCCATGACATCAGTGTAGTCACAATTGCTGTGGTTTTTGCCTTAGTATTTTTTAAAGACATATAGGCGCCTATACAATATGGGGGGAATTCCGTGGGGCAAATAGCAGGGTTGGATGTACGGCCTGGACATCCAACCCACACTCAGCTCCAAAAGCCAATTTTGTCGCCAGTGCTCCCAGCACTTATTCAGCATTTGTATGGGGAGCATGGGATGTGGTTGGGAGGGGACGGAGCTGGGGTGGAGCGAGGGCAGGGCCAGGTGCCACGATGTATAGAGGCTATTCAGGATAGGCCTCTGTACGTTCTCCGGCACCAAAATGGTGGAATAGGTGCTGGACACTGCGGAGTTCATGGCTGCAGCCCACCTACCCCATCGCGCTGCCGCAGGAGAGTTCCTGCTGCCCGATCCAGGCCTTGGGGGCCACCGCTGAGGATTGGAGGGCAGTGTGCTGGGGCCGCTCCAGGACCAGGCATTCAGCACCTCCGGCTGGACATCTCAGTGCGATGGGACGCCAATGTACCAGCACACTAGCCAGAGAACTATATCACTAACAAAAATGTTAAAAGGAATCGGACCAAGCACAGATCCCTGGGGCACACCACGGGTAATCTCCTCCTGAGAGAGAGCTCCATTTACCTGTACTCTTTGTCGCCTCCCACAACCAATTTCGAACCCAAGCAGTAACTTTAGAGTCCATCCCTAGGGTGCTCAATTTATTTACAAGTCACCTGTGAGGAAATGGTGTCAAAGGCTTTACTGAAATCTAAATACTCCACATCTAGAGCTCTCCCAAGGTCCAACTTCCTGGTCACCCAGTCAAAGATATCAATCAGATTTGTCTGATAAGACCTGCCTCTGGTGAATCCATACTGCCTCGATCCTGTAATTTGCTGGACTCCAAAACCTCACTATTTTCTCTTTCAGCAGCGCTTCCAATAATTTACTCACCACCAAAGTTAAACTAACCGGCCTGTAGTTTTCAACCACATCCTTACTTCCGCTTTTGTGTAAAGGGACCACATGTGCCTCTCTCCAGTCCTTTGGCACCACTCCTGATTCCAACAAGGCAATGAAAAAATCAACAAGTGTAGCTGCTAGAACGTTCCCAAGTTCCCTCAGTATTCTAGGGTGTATCCCATCCAGTCCCATCGCTTTGTCTATTTTAAGTTTAGCTAGTTTCTCATGAACACAGTCTTCTGAAAATTATTCAAGATGCCCCTCACTTCTGTTCCTGTTTGTGGGAGTTTTCTGAGGTCCTGCTCCTGGTTCTTCATCTGTGAACACAGAACAGAAATATTTGTTAAGCAATTCCACTTTATCTTCATCAACTTCTACATATTCCTCCCCTTCACCCTTGAGTCTGATAATACCATTTTTGCCTTTCCTCTTCTCACTAACATATCTGAAAAATGTCATATCCCTCCATTTTATTTCATTGGCTATTTCCTCCTCCTCTTCCTGACTACTTTGCTAAGTTTTTCCTCTGTGCTCTTTGTATTTCATGAAGGCCTCCCTCTTTTTCTTCATCTTTTCAGCTACTTCTTTCAAAAACCATAGCGGTCTCCTTTTCCTTTTACCTTTATTTACCATTTTAACAAAAAGGTTGGTTGCCCTTAAAATATCGCCTTTCAGTTTTGCCTACTGTTTTTCTACATCCCCCAGCTGTTCCCATCCCGCTAACGACTCCCTGAGGTACTGGCACATCTTGGTAAATTAGTTTTCCTAATGTCTATGACCCTCGCTTTTGAATGGATTTTAACAACCCTAGTTCTAATACCGAACCACATCATCGGGTGATCACTGGATATAAAATGATCTCCAACTATAACATCAGAAACATTTTCACCATTGATAAGCACCAAGTCCAGTATGGCCCCTTCACGTGTGGGTTCTGTTACCAGCTGCCTGAATAGTTCTCCCTGTAGAGAATCCAGGATCTCCTTACTTCTAGATGATACTGCAGCAGGAATGTGCCAGTCAACATCTGACATATTGAAATCCCCTATCAGTAGCACTTCCCCTTTCCTAGCAATGCTGCGTATTTCTTCAATTAACTCTCCATCCACCTCTTCCTCCTGTGAGGGAGGTCTGTATATCACGCCAATACAAATAGATTTCTCTTTCCCTCTTTCTAGTTTAACCACAATGCCTCCTCTCTCCCTTTTAAGCTCTGTAGTTCCAAAGCTTTAATATTATTTTTTACATATAATGCCACTCCTCCTCCCCTTCTTCCTACCCTGTCCTTTCTGAATAAAGTATAGCCTGGTATAGTTACATCCCAGTCATGGTTTTCTGTGAACCATGTTTCTGTAACTGCCACTAAATCCAAGTCGGCCACTCCCACCAAAGCTTCAACATCAGGGATCTTATTTCCCATGCTACGGGCATTTATATACACTGCTTTCCATATGTTACCCCTGTTACCCATTTCCATAAATGTATTTAATGTATCACTTACCGGGGGGCTTTCTTCACTCATTCCCAACGAATCTAGTTTAAAGCCCTCTTCAGTAGATTAGCCAGTCTACTACTGAAGACGTATCAACCTTTCTTGGACAGATGGATGCCATCTCTGCCCTGCAACCCTTGGAACAGCACTCCATGGTCTAGGAAACCAAAGCGCTCTCGATGACACCATCCACGCAGCCATGCATTCATCTCCAGGATGCGAGCCTCTCTGCCTTGGCCTTTACCCTTAACAGGGAGAATTGAAGAGAACACCACCTGTGCACCTAACTGCTTCACCCTCTGTCCCAGAGCCATGAAGTCACTTTTGATATGCTTAGAGGGATACCTGGCAGTATCATTTGTTCCGACATGGATTAGCAACATTGGGTAATAGTCAGTGGGCTTGATGAGTCTCGGCAAACTCTCCATAACATCTTGGATTTTGGCACCAGGCAGACAGCATACCTCTCTGGACATCAAGTCTGGTCGGTAGATGGATGACTCAGTACCCCTCAGAAGAGAGTCACCAACCACCACTATCCTTCACTTCGTTGTGGTCACTGATTCTGCAACTTTGAGGTACTTGAGTTCTGGTTCTTCCCTTTCCAGGGATGCTTTTACCTCCTCCACTTCCAGGGCTGCATAAGGAAAAACAGAAGTTCCTCACACTGGAGATGTGATGATGAAGTGCATGTTTGTAATAAACACGGTCTCAGAATCTCCATGAGAGGATTCTGATGGAACCAACCACAGAGAATATGAATGGGTTCAGCATTTGACTATACTGTTGAGATATACCCCAGGAAAGGCACATGCATATGTGTGTCCTGTGTGTCAATGCAGTTGGCACCTCCCTGATTGAGCTGGAGGGCCAGAGTCATGTTGGACTCACCAGTTTGCAAATTATGAGCCACCTCTGATATGTTTCAGAAATCCCGTGACACAAAAACATATGTGGTCACAACATTGGTGGATAGGGTGTCAGACCAATGGACATCCACCTGGGTACAAACTATATCGTAATGATAGAGCTGATCAAATTGGTGGAGGGGTTGCGATCTATGTTAGAGAGGGCATTGACTCAGAAAGGATTAATGTTTTGCAGGAAACAAAATCTGCTGTAGAATTTATATGGATTGAAATTCCGTATAAAAGGGGGAAGGCAATGGCAGTGGGGGTGTACTATCGAGCACCTGGCCAGAATGACCAAATGGATGATAAAATGCTCAAAGAAATCAAGGAAGCTAACAAAAGTTACAGCGCAGTAATAATAATGGGTGATTTCAATTACCCCGGTATCGACTGGGTCAGTGTCACGTCAGGACATGCTAGGGAGATAAAGTTCCTAGATGAAATAAATGACTGCTTCTTGGAGCAGCTGGTTCATGAACCAACCAGAGGGGAAGCCATATTAGACCTAGTCCTTAGTGGAACACCAGATCTAGTGCAAGAGATAAGGGTGTTGGGGCCACTTGGCAATAGTGATCATAGCATGATCGCCTTTGATTTAATTAGTGGAGGAGGGATAGTAAGGAAATCCACAGTACTACCTTTTAACTTTCGAAAGGGAGACTATGATAAAATGAGGAAAACAGTTAAGAAAAAACTAAAAGGAGCAGTTGCAAAGGTTAAAGACGTACATCAAGCTTGGGTGTTGTTGAAAAATACTATCTTGGAAGCCCAGACCAGCTGTATTCCACGCTTTAAGAAAAGTGGAAGGAAGTCCAAAAAACTGCCAGCATGGTTTAAAGGTGAGGTCAGAGAGGCTGTTGTTGCCAAAAAAGCATCTTTCAGGAAATGGAAAAAAGAGCCAAATGACGAAACCTGGAAACAGCACAAGCACTGGCAAGTCAAATGCAAGGCATTGATAAGGCAGGCAAAGGGAGAATTTGAGAAGAAGCTTGCTGCGGAAGCAAAAACACGAAATAAAGACCTTTTCAAGTACATTCGTAGCAAAAAACCTGTGAGAGAGTCAGTTGGTCCATTAGATGATAAAGGGGTTAAAGGAGCACTAAGAGGCGACAAGGCGATAGTGGAGAGACTGAATGAATTCTTTGCTTCGGTCTTTACTGAGGAAGATGTAGGGATGTTACCCATGACTGAAGTGGTATTTAAAGGTGCGGAAGAATTGAAGGAAATATCGATACATCGGGAAGATGTCTTACAACTATTAGATAAACTGAAGAGTAGTAAATCACCTGGGCCGGATGGTATACATCCAAGGGTGTTGAAAGAACTGAAATATGAGATTGCAGACCTGCTATCAGTAATCTGTGAACTATCATTAAAATCATCTCTAATACCTGAAGATTGGAGGATCGCCAATGTAACACCAATTTTTAAAAAGGGTTCCAGGGGTGATCCGGGAAACTACAGACCGGTGAGCCTGACGTCAGTACCAGGAAAAATGGTAGAAACCATCATAAAGAATAAAATTACTCAGCATGTAGATAGTCACAACCTAATGGGAGACAGCCAACATGGCTTTAGACAAGGAAGATCTTGTCTTACTAATCTGTTATGTTTTTTTGAAGGAGTGAATAAACAGGTGGACAAAGGTGAGTCAGTTGATATTGTGTATCTGGACTTTCAGAAAGCCTTTGACAAGGTCCCTCATCAGAGACTTTTGGCAAAACTAAAGAGTCATGGGATAGGAGGCAGTGTACTATTGTGGATCAGGAACTGGTTAAAAGATAGAAAGCAGAGGGTAGGGCTAAATGGCCAATTTTCCCAATGGAGAAAGGTGAATAGTGGTGTACCCCAGGGATCTGTGCTGGGTCCGCTGCTTTTTGACATATTCATAAATGACCTGGAAAGTGGAATAACGAGTGAGGTGATCAAATTTGCAGATGACACAATACTATTTAAAGTTGTTAAAACCCAAGAGGATTGTGAAAAATTGCAAAAGGATGTTGATAAATTGGAAGACTGGGCATCAAAATGGCAGATGAAATTTAATGTGGACAAGTGCAAGGTTATGCACCTAGGGAAGAACAACCCAAACTATGGTTACACGATGCAAGGTTCCACATTAGGAACCACCACCCAGGAAAAAGAATTAGGCGTCATTGTGGATACCATGTTAAAACCCTCGGCCCAGTGTGCAGCGGCGGCCAAGAGAGCAAATAGAATGCTAGGTATGATAAGGAAAGGAATGGAAAATAAAACAAAAGATATTATAATGCCTCTATATCGTTCCATGGTGAGACCGCACCTTGAATATTGTGTGCAATTCTGGTCGCCGTATCTTAAAAAGGATATAGCGATTTTAGAAAAGGTTCAGAGAAGAGCCACCAAAATGGTAAAGGGGATGAAAGGATACTTCTATGAAGAAAGGCTAAAAAGGTTAGGGCTCTTTAACCTGGAAAAGAGACGGCTGAGGGGAGATATGATAGAAGTCTATAAATTAATGAACGGAGTGGAACGGGTAAACGTAGATCGATTGTTTACGTTATCAGAATATAGAAAGACTAGGGGACATGCAATGAAGCTACAGGGTAAACTATTTAAGACTAATAAAAGAAAATATTTTTTCACTCAACGTGTAATTAGACTCTGGAATTTGTTACCGGAGGATGTAGTAAAGGCTGTTAGTGTAGCTGGGTTTAAAAAAGGTTTAGACAAGTTCCTGGAGGAAAGGTCCATAAACCGTTATTAAGAAGTGACCGAAGATATCAATGCTTGACCCAGTACAAGCATTGTGGAACTTGTGTCTCTTGGGGAAACTGCTAGGTACATATGACCTAGATTGGCCACTGTTGGAAACAGAATACTGGGCTTGATGGACCTTGGTCTGACCCAGTATGGCATATCTTATGTTCTTACCCTCTATGCAGGACCTAGTATGTGACCAATGATAAGTATTGTCAGTCAGCATGTGGTGTGTGAGGCAGGGAGCACTCACAGGCCCCTGACGCCTTCTGACCATTGTTCACATTTGACAGCAAAACCATGCAGAGTACTGCTGTCTGTGAACACACACCACACATTGAGACATGGGACCGTGCCTGCAGCTATGCCACCTCAACATGTGTAACTGTCAGCTGTGCCCCTCAGTCTCCTTCCACCACCCCTCCATTTATCCCCCCATCCTTCCCTATCATCCTGCCAGGAGCCCACACTTTATACAGTCTGCATGCATCTTCATTTCTCACATCCTTGCTATGTTTGCTGGAGAGATGATCCATAGGGGCACAGAGGACTATTCCTCCAGTCATACACACTTCATTTGTCCCAAACTGTGCCGCCTCCTTGCTGGTAATATCCCAGACTATTCCCCTGTCATACACACCTGTGAGCACACGGGCAATGTTCTGGGGTGTCATCAGGAAAGCTCCCACTGCAGTGTAGACAGTGGCAGCAGGTGAGGGGTGGTTGGCTGAGCACTGGTGCAGCCCATCTGAGAGGTGTATATGAAACTGAGGTGAAAAGGAGATGAATGATTGCTTCTAAGATAGAGGACCTACCAAGGCTGCCTCTATGACATCAGACAACAGTTAATACATATCCCCTTGCTTGCAGTTGACATATTTGAGGGCAATATTGTCTTGGTGCTGTAGCCTCAGCTATGACTGCTGCTCAGGAGAAGGAGCTGTTTTTCACATTGTGGGGCATCAGAACATACACATGGGCTTTATGTGCTTCCATGTTTCTCCCTCAGTCATCATGCATCTAGGCCTTAGTTGCAGTCACTTTCACACTGCAGTGTACTAGATCATATCAGCATGGTGAATAACAGAAAGTTCCCAATGGGTATGTGAAAACTGCAGCAGGGACTGATGGATGCTCTCATCCATCTTTTGCTCATTGCCTGAGGTGGACTTAATCACATAGAGAAAACATAGATCCCTACAGAGTGCACATGTGAGTATATTAAGAATTATAAAAGAATAATATTTTCACCGCACTACCTCATCTTTTTTTGTTTCCTCTGGAATCCACATAACTCTCTGACGTCTGTGTTACCCTCTGCCCTATGTTTTCTCTATGTGATTAAGTTAACTGACATACAGTTTTAATGTCTTTTAATTACACTATTTGTTTGGTGGTTGTTTTGTATCACGTTTTATTTTCATAAGTACAGTTTTTTATGGTATATTACTCATTCATTTATAATTTCATTTGTTTATTGTTTATTTTAACTTACAAATTTATATTTATTTTTATTGTATTGAGATCGTTTATCATTATCATTTTTATTAGTTTTATTATTATTATTTTTAAGCTGCATATCCCCTGAAGAAGGTGTTTGCTGAAACACGTTGGGATATTATTAATAAAGGCACCTGTGACCTCCACACGCCTCTCGCTTCCTGTGTTTGTGCTTCTTCACTGCGAGGGCTTCGTGCTCTCTTTCTTGCCTCATGTGGATCTGGACACTGTGTAGCCTACTCAGTTGCCAAGTAACAAACTAGCAGGAGTCATAGGTCTGCACAGTTCTGTTGTTATATATTCCAAATAATGTGGTATGCTGCTTGCAGTCCCTGATCTCTGACTGCTCTCCTCAGTGCTGTCCGAGCATCATTGTGTCTGGAACACATGTTCAGCTATCACTGACTGGATTGAAATGTCAATGCATACCCCAGGTGAGGTTTCATACCTGTCCATTGGGTGGGTGCGTGCTCCTAGGAGGCACACATGTCCCTGCATCACATCAGTCAGAAAGACTCTCCAGCTATGCTTGGCAGTGCCAGGTACTGGTGTGGCCTTGCTGGTTGTTAGGGTCAGAGGAGGGGGCACTCCTCAACCACAACACCCTGAGGGTCTCTTGCTGGTGACTAGATGCAGATCATAGGCTATTGTTTCTGGTGCTACTGGTGCACTGTGAAACACTGTAGATGTGCACATATCACATTGTGAATATGCACTGTGCCTCTGTCAGGTCTCATATGAGATTACATGGCAGCATTCCCTATCACATGACGGACAAGGCACAATAGCTTGTTCACATGAGTAGGAGAGTGTGCTGAATCAGTGCTGAGCTGACCTGGTCTTGTGGCACAGTGCTCTGATTTGAACTGAAGAGCAGGACAGACTCTGGGCCACATACTTCAATTAGGTGCTATCCACCCCTGAGATAGATGTGTGCCTTTCCAAAAAATCAGTCATCTGCTGCAGTATTTGTTACAGTGAGATCTGCACATCAAAGTTCGGGGTAGTGTTTAACTTTGATGTGCAGATCTCACTGTTCCACATACTGCAGCAAACGTCAGCTATGCACACTATCACTCACATTGACTGGCACAGCACACCATGTCACTGCACAGACCCTGGCCAGTGGTTGCTCCACAGAATACCTTTTGCCTCTACTTATGCCACAAAAGCTATGCACATATCAAACCATATAGTGTTGTAGTACTCAACAGCTCTACACTGTTCTACAACCTCCTCAGGGATCTGTACAATGCTGTGTGTTATATCATCATACTATGGATTGGGAGAGTAGGTGCTATGTGAAGCTGTACTGCTCATTGGAGTGTAACCTTGTCCAGTCCATAGATATATTGCTGCCCATGTCATAAGTGTGCCAACCCAGTGTCTGCATTGCATAGCATATGGTTGTTAGGTGTGTATGATCTGCTTGAGGTGGGCTCTTTCATCCCAGCATGTGAGCGTGTCCTGAGAAGTATGCCTCAGAGCTATCTCCACAGTTTGTCTCCCCTATTACATCGTGTTTTTCAGTGAGTGTTCTTAACTGGTCTGTTCTGTCATGCATGACATCAACACTGCTCCCCTGTGCAGGGTGCCAGTCTGGCATTATGTACATATATGGGGTGTGGCTGATAAGTCTTTGGTTTTCCCTTCCCTTTTTCCACAAATACACACTATATCTTGCCAAATGTGTTTGGGCATACTGTAACTGTGCAGAATGACTGTGACTCATATACCTCAGTTTGTGGGCTCTGTAATTCTGTAGCCTAACTGGCATAAAACTGATTTTTACATCCATTCAAGGCCAAAGACTTAGCTGCCCCTGCTCATACTGTGATATTGGAACAGCTTACACAGGTGCATACCTGCAAATGCTGAAACTGCCACTGTGGGGATCATGCACACAGCAAATCAGTTCTGTTTCTGCTGTATGTATGTGACAGCGTAGCTGAGTCTGAGGGATGCATCTCAACAGGCCCCACAATTTGTGTCCTCACCCTATGAATGTATGCCATACAGCCTCTGACAACAGGCTACACCGTGCTCAGATGTGGGGACACTGTTATGTCTTGACTGTGACTTTCATATGGACATGCTCCAGCAAGATGCACATCCCCTGTTATCACCAATGTTTGCATTGTGTCAATTATCACTGGAAAGCAATGATTGCTCTTATCTGGGCAAATGCTATTGTTACTACTGTATGTCAGACACCACAGAACCTAGGCTTGCCAATTGTCTCCAGATGTGCCTGGCAAGAAACATTCAGTCCTGTATCCAACTATTGCATGCTGGGATGTGTACGTCTCCCATTGCTATGGTGTCCCATCTAACAAGCATGATTAGAAGGCAGTGCGTGAAATGGAGACACCTCTGCACAGTTGTAAAATGCTCAGGCAATATGGAGTCTGTTTCTAAACTAGGACCAGGCTATTGCCCAGACACATGCAAGGCTCTGACAACATTATAGAATATAGACATCACACAGGAGGCAGCCTGCACCCATCAGACAGATTGCCACAGTAGACATGAGGCCCAGTATACCTGTCCTGAAAGGTGCGCTGACAGACGGTTAAGAAAAGTACAATTGTGTACAGCAGTAACAGGCCATCATGGGACCATCAATGCCAGTGCCAATGCATTTGCACTGGCAGCAACAGTCACATTGTGACCTGTTAGGGCAACCATCTTTTTAACATGATTGGTGTAGATAGGGATCACTATTGTCCATGGGGGTAGTCACGGAGTCCATATTGGTGTAGGCAATGATGCATCCCATACAGTGATCATACATTGGAAACACAGTGATCATACATTGGAAACAGTCAGTAACCTCTGACGGTAACAAGTACAAGGAATGTGTTGCACATTAGCAATCTGGCTGCCCCTGGCTGTACCACAGTAACATAGGAACTCAGACAGATGATACCAAATCACCATGTGTGTATGAAACGATGGGAAAACATCATTCAACATTGCAACACTGACGATTCTATTCCCCAGCAACATGATATCTGGCTCATGGTGATAGGTATTGCCTGCCTCAGTGCACCTGTGGTAGAAAGGCAGCACACCTTGTGGTGGGAACATGCAAGACTTGCTCTGTGGCTTACAGTGGAGAGATGAACTGCACCCACATATGATGTCAGTGGCCCTGTATCCACCAAAATATGCAGAATGTCTGTCAACTGCCGCCATGTGGGGATGCCTGCTGAGTGCTAGATGTCTGATTGTCTTACTGTGTGACTCTCTTCCCAGTTGTCCTAATGGTATCATCCAGGCCTGCAACAGGAGCTATGGGAACCATAGAGGAAACACAGCTACAGCGTATCCTCAGCAACGGTGCCCAGGAAGGCGAAGAAGAGACATCCCTGAGTGGCATGGTGATAGTGTCTCTGGGCATGCCGGCTCAGTCACCTCTGAAGAGCATGGATGGGAGGAATGGGCAGGGCAGTGCTCCACAGCTGGGGAAAGTGAGGCTGGGGTCAACATACTACTACATCTGGAGTCAGATTCCGAGTCTGAAATGGAAGGTGACGAGACAAGAGTGCAAGGCCAACCCCAGGAGGCAGGTGTAACAGAGGATGTTGTGTAGATGGCAGGAGCTGCCCAGAGACCCAGGTGGAAGGTGCAGAGGCTGCACCGGGAAGACCAAGGGATATTATAATGCGTCTCCTGTCCATTCTTGTCACCTACATCACGAGGACCTCTCAGGTTGCTTTTCATGCATATGTGAGACATTCCTTTGTGAGTACTAGGTACAGTGTGTGACCTGTAGCTCACACAGGGGACATGGAACAGAGTGGGCATGCTAACTGCTAACTGGGGTACATGATTGCACCACACCGATGCCCCCAGTTATAGGGTGGTTGTGTTCTACAGCCATGTAAGTTACAATGGGATGTGTTCAGCACTGACCCCTCTAAGCATCATGTCTTGGCCTGGAGTCCTCCACTGGTATACCTTCAAGTGGGATGTGGCTAACCATCACAGCAGTTAGGATTTGTCCACATAAGGTGGTAGCTTGGCTCCTGCCTATGTGCAGCAATCTGTACACTGCATGTTTATCAGCTCCTTACCCATGCAGGACTGGTGCTGGTGGGGTGCAGCAGTACCCAACTTCGCTGGTGGTATCATTGGTGCATGGTCTTCCACACAATATGCACACCTACATTCATGAGGCCACAATGCAGTCTATTATTCACTGCTACCTCTGTCTGTGCTGCTCATCACTTAGTGCTGTAAATATCCCCCTGTTTGCTAACCTACCTGTTTGTGCAGTTAGTATAGCCCTTCCCCACCCCTCCATTGAAGCATTGTCTAACCCTCCTCATCACCCCTCCCCACATGTGCTTCTGCCATTTGCCAGTTCTTGCTGTGGAAAGTGCAACTCCATTACTAGCTCTGCTCCCAGTTCCAGGGCCACACTTTTTACTGCCTATTTGTGAGTCCTCTCTGTCTATCTTGATATGTATGTATTTATTTATTTATTTAGTTAGTTAGTTAGTTATTTCATCATTGTCAGTGTGCTTTTTTACCTTCTCTGCATTTTTGGATTGTAATCTGGTTCACCTCTCTTATTTTCAGTTGTCTGTCTCTGGCATCTCCTTTTCACTTCCTTATTAACTCTTGGTGAAAGTAATAAGTCTGGGATAGGAGGCAGTGTACTATTGTGGATGAGAAACTGGTTAAAATATGGAAAGCGGATTGTAAGGCCAACTGGCCAATTTTCTCAATGGAGAAAGATGAATAGTGGAGTAACCCGGAGATCTGTGCTGGGCCCGTTACTTTTTAACATATTCATAAATGGCCTGGAAATGAGAACAAGTGAGGTGATCGAATTTGCAGATGACACAAAATTATGCAAAGTTATTAAAACACAAGAGGATTGTGAAAAATTGCAAGAGGACATTAATAAATTAGGAGACAATACTATGTAAATGGCAGATGAAATTTAATGTGGACTAGTGCAAAGTTATACACTTAGGGAAGAACAACTCAAACTACAGTTATACGATGAAAGGTTCCACATTAAGAACCACCACCCAGGAAAAGGATTTAGGCATCATCATGGATAATACATTGAAACCCTCTGCCCAGTATGCAGCTGCAGCCAAGAAAGCAAAGAGAATGTTAGAAATCATAAGCAAAGGATATTATAATATCTCTGTATCGTTCCATGTTGCTACTGCACTTTGAATATTGTGTGCAAGTCTGGTCACCATATCTTAAAAAGGATATAGCAGAATTAGAAAGGGTACAGAGAAGAGCCACCAAAATAGTAAAGGGGATGGAAGGATACTCCAATGAGGAAAGGCTTAAAAGGTTAGGGCTCTTCAACTTGCAAAAAAGATGGCTGAGGGGAGATATAATAGAGGTCTATAAATTAATGAATGGAGTGGAACAGGAAAACGTAAATCGGTTGTTTACTCCTTCAAAAACTAGAAAGACTGGGGGGGGGGGGGGACACAATGAAGCTACACTGTAGCACATTTAAGAGTAATCAAACTCTGGCATTCGTTCCCAGAGGATGTAGAAAAAGCTGTTAGTGTAGCTGGGTTTAAAAAAAGATTTGAACAAGTTCCTGGAGAAAAAGTCCACAAATCATTATTAAAGAGGACCAGGGAAATCCACTACTTTCCCCAGGATAAGGAACATGGAAGCTATATAGAGGGCCATAGTGAGCCAGAATTGCGCCCTGTGTGACTTGCACATCGGGCGCGCGCCCCCCCCCCATACTTCCATCAACATGCTGCCTGCTCCTGCCACTCTGTTTTCTCCATGGCGGTGGCAGCAGGGCAAGAGCAGGCAGAGACTGGATGGAGGTATGGGGGGGGGAGCGCATCCAATGTGCAAGTTGCCAGCAGCAGATCTGATCCCTCCCTGCTCTGATGTCACATCAGAGGAGGAAGGGACCAGACATGCAGAAAGAGGCTTAGGGGGTGCATTTTGGCTGCCTGGTGTTTCCCTACCGCCGCTGAGAGAACAAAAGGTTGTGGCAGCAGGGCAACAGCAGGCAGCCAAAATGTGCCCCTAAAACCTTTGCACCCTGTGCGGCTGCACCACCTTCACAGGGCTAGGTACGGTACTGGCTATATACCTTTTCAGGAACCTTACAGGTACTTGTGATCTGGATTGGCCACTGTTGGAAACAGGATACTGGGTGCGATGGACCCTTGTTCTGACCCACTATGACATATCACATGTTCCTATGGGTCAGATGCAAGAGATTTGGTCAGATGGACATAGTACTCTTACTTGGTGAGACTGGAAAGAGGTTAGCATGAATTTGAAATGTAGGAAGCCAGCAAGGGTATGGGATTTAAGTTAAAGGCACTCAGCTGAACATAGGTAGTGGGTTTTAGAGGCCAGAGCTGAGGTACAGTACGCCTCAGAGCGTGGAATGGGAGGAGCAAGTGCATCCAGAGCAGGGGAGAGTATGATAGCAGCGAGCTCTGTCCTTAAAAACTTTAGGTGCTCTAGGGACCTGGACTTCCTCCAGCACAACTCAGCTCTACAGAGCTGTTTTTTCAAACAGACCAATGTGGTACAATGAGTTAGAAAATCTGCAAGGAGGAAGAGGATTGGAATTTAAAAAATGAGACAGGAATCGGGGGCAAAGAGAATGAGAAATCAATAAAATTAGATTAGTTGGCAAGAAGACAACTGAAAACCAAAAGCACAGTTACTTACCTGTAACAGGTGATCTCCGGAACAGCAGGAATTAGTCTTCACATATGGGTACGTCGGCGCCGACGGAGCCCGCACGGAAATGCTCCCCAGCATCCAAACAGAAAGCTTTTGGGAGCATCCCTCGCGCCTGCGCGGTGACTTCCCGCCTTTCCCACTGTCTCTCCCCAGTTGAGTTTCATAGCTGAGACAGAAGGAGAGAAAGAGGAAAGGAAATAGATAAACTCCTAGGGGAGGTGGGTGGGTTGTGAAGACTAATTCCTGCTGTTCCGGAGAGCACCTGTTACAGGTAAGTAACTATGCTATCTCCAGGAACAAGCAGGAATGAGTCTTCACATATGGGGACTCCCTAGCTGTGGGTGCCAGGGGAGATCCCATAAAATGCGCATCCCTGGAACAGGACGGCATTTCCCAAACCTGGATCTCCGGTATCCCCTGGGGGATGGAGGGTAGGAGTTGAATAGAGCAGAGCTGTAGAGGAACAGCGAATCTAAAGACTACAGGGAAAAAAGTCTTTAGAAGGTATGTCAAGTATCATCAAAATATTTAATGAACTAGCACAATATAGAGCTTACCTACTGGATTGTAGGAAGTAGACCGTAGATGCAGTAGCGGAATCTTCAAGGTGACTCCACAGCAGCGAGGAAGAAGTTCCAACCTGGAATGGGCAGGTGACCCAGGTGTCAACCGGGGCAGGAGAAGATCGGCAGGTCTCCAATGAAAAGCTTTATGGGAAAGCTGATAACTCAATCAGGTACAGAGTCATAAACATTGAGGACTAAAGAAGAAGACTGACCGATCTGGAAAATTAGCCCAGTCCGGAAGGGAAGAGAGGGTATGTAAAAAAGCCCCTATTCCCAAGGAGAACAGAAGTGTACTCAGGAACATCGAAGGTGTACACTGTCCTTCCTAGCTGTTAAGCGATAGGAAGACATAAAAGTTTGAGACTGCACAGATAGGGAGATGTATAACAAAAATAGAAGCTGTTGACGTCACAGCAGCAATGGTTAGTATAACCCGTCCCAGTCACTGAGCCGTATGATAATAGGCAAGCTGACTGTCCGGACCCCATAAGAAAATAAAAACCTAAGCACCGACAGTCAGGGAGATAGGTAGACATAGGGTGCTATGGACATCTCCCAATACGCGTATGCCTATATACATATGTATATCCGGAAGACATACATATCTATACCTATGAGAATATATGTATGTAGACAAGAAGTTTTTTTTTTTTTTGATATACATATCTACATATAGACATATGTATAGGTAGAGGTGGGATGGTTGACGCCCACCCCGGGTACAAAAACATGTATGCCCCCATACATAAAAATAATGTTTCAGAATACATGCCTGCAACTAAGCCACAGAAGAAAGAACATTCACATGGGGAATGTGATGGGAAAAAATTCACCCAATAATAGGGGGCGAACCCATCCGAAGAAATGTAGAGAATCGATTTCTGTGGAGCAGGAATGTAGGTCAGTGGAAGAACCAGTATGGTTGCGTGAAAAACAGAGGATAACAGTAGTCTGGCAAGAGTACTCAGCAGTACTTTAGGACTCTGATCCGTCCAAAGGACAAGAAGAACGCATAGACGAAGATAACAGAGTGACCCCCCAAGGGGTTCAGGGGTATCATGTACGATAGAGGAGTATGCGTTGTCCAGTGGAGTAGAAGAACATAATGCCAAGCTGTAAGGAAAAGGCCGGTCAGATTGGGAACTCCATGGACATTCACGCAGAAAAGCTTGTCTGCTGTACATGAAAAACCCTCAGAGACAAAGGTCAATGCTCTGTGGTAAGGGCCCAGAGTAGAAGCTTCTCCGAAGGTTGCCGAGAGCATTGTGCAGGAGAATGATAAGATAAAACTGACAGACGTCAGGCGTGTTGCCACATCCGAGGAAAGGATATGGCTAGAAGAAGATAAGCTGCAGTGAATAGTATTATGCAGGATAGTTGCAAGCAGCTTGCAGTGAGCATTAAAGTAATCACTGGAACTCCCGCATATACAGCAACTGAACAAACCGACAGAGGGGATTCTCCTGTAGAAAACAGAGAGAAAACAGACAAAGGCAGCGGAGAGCCTCTCCGTCCCTGTCCGATGAGTTGTTCAGAGCATGCAGTGAAGGAAAAACAAACAGGCTACACTGGAAGAAAAAAAGCATTTCAGTATGGCACCAACTCCAGCAGGGGAAACCCTGGAAGAGAGGGGGGGGGGGAGTGACTTACCCTAGGGTAAGGCAGCTGAAGGAAAAGATGTCCATATGGGGACAGAAACTATCATGGGATAGTTGTGACCTCCCTTCGTGGTAGTAAGAATGGGAGAATTCTGCAACCCATGGACAAAAGTATCCGAGGGCATAGCATACTGGAAAAGAAACCAGTGTAGAGTTTGAAGAATAAACTTCTGCTAAGGAAAAGTTAACTGTAGATTGCAATACACAGGAACCTATGGTTGCTGGTTATGAGCAGACTGGGTAGAGTCTGGAGACTTCAGACTAGGATGAGATGTCCCTTGCTTGGGTACACCAGGAGGATGGGCAGAAGAAGGATGAAACTTTCTCTTCTTCTTCGGGAGAGAAGGTTTGGCAGGACATTTCCCACGTCCTGGGGAAAAAGAGGGCTTAGGATGGTTTCCAGAACTAGGAAAGTCAGTGGAGCAATGAGCAACCTGACGTAAAGCTTCTCTATTGAAAAGATTGTCTCCAGTACAAGGAGAATTACCCAGTGTATGTTTTGCCCATCTGCTCAAGTCTGAAGCCTGCAGCCAAGCTGTACGACGTGCTCCAATGGCAATAGCAGAGGATCTGCTAACAGACTCAAAAGAGTCTAGAGAAGCACGAGAAAGGAACCAAGAGATATTCCTGCTATGATTAAGAAGCAAGGAATAGTCAGAGGCCTTGGGTTCTGACAAAAAAGGAGACAAAAGAGATAACTTCTCTGTGACCTCCTGAAGTGTGAGACTCATATAAAAAATATATGAAATAATTCTTGAAGCCAACATAGAAGTTTGGAAGGTTTGATGTCCAAAGGCATCAAGTGTTTTAGATGCACGACCTGGTGGGAAAGAACAATGTTTCTTCTTGCTTCTGACCTTCCTCATTGCTGAGTCCACTACAATGGAATGGTGCAGAAGTTGGCTTTTCTGAAACCCCAGAGAGGGAGGCACCTGATACAGAACATTCATGGCTGTAGAAGGCGCAGGTACCTTTAAAGGTGATTCCCAAATCCTCAGAAGAAGGTCCTGCAAAGACTGATGCAAAGGAAGCATTATGGTTTCCTTTTCCGCAGGATCTTGGTCAAGAGTAGGACCAGGAATAGGAATGGCAAGAAAGGCTGCCATGTCCAGGAGAAATGCCTGAAAAGAAGGATCTCCCAGAGGAACTATTCCTGGGCAGGCTGAGGTTGAATGAGCAGCGCGAACACCAGAAGACCTACTGGACTGGTGCATAAAACGAATCCTGCAAGATGGAGAACGATACTGACAGTTCTGATTCGAGGCAGTTAGTACTGCGTCGTCGGTTCCCGGTATCGATTCCAAGCTAGGCATAGAAAGGATCGATGGCACCGATGGAACTGCAGGAAACGACGTTGACACCAGTACCGGCATCGGAGGTTGCCGAAGCGGTACCGAGGTAACCAGAGAGCTTTGGTGATCATCCCTGGTACTGCGTAGTCGGAGGCGACATGGATCGGCTCCGAAACGCGTCAGGACCAAGTCATCTAGACTGGATATGGATTCCAGACTGGGCATCGAACCGAGCGTTGGTGGTGGAATCGGCGATGCCGCTACCTGAAGGTCAATCGGAATCGTATCGATCGGTACCGAAGGCACCGAGGACGTCTGAGGACGACGCCCGGTGAAGAGAAGAACACTCGACACCGGCGCCGATGTCGGGGTATCGGTACCGCTCGAAGCCGGTACCCCCCCAAGCCTGGCACAGATAGAGGAAAGCCCATCCGGGGCGCATTGGTCAGCCCCGAAGGTACCCAGGGCACCAGATGACGATCCCCGGTGAGGAGTGGAACACTTGACACCGATGCCGACACCGGGGCATCGGTACCGCTCGACGCCGGTATCAACCCCACGGTTGGCTGGGATACAGGAAATCTAGACTGGGTCGTATCGATCGGCCCCGAAGGCACCGAGGACTCCCGACGACGATTCCTGGTGAAGAGCGGAGCACTCGACACCGGTGCCGATGCCGGGAGATCGGCACCGCTCGAAGCCGGCACCAACCCCGCGCATGGCTGGGAAGCAGGAAAACCAGTCCGGGTCGGGTCGATCGGTCCCGAAGGTACCGAGGACACCAGACGACGACCCCTGGTGAAGAGTGGAGCACTCGACACCGGTGCCGATGCCGGGGGAGCGGCACCGCTCGAAGCCGGTGCCAACCCTGCGCATGGCGGGGACGCAGGAAAGCCAGTCCGGGTCGAGTCGATCGGCCCCGAAGGTACTGAGGACACCAGCTGACGATCCTCAGTGAAGAGTGGAGCACTCGACACCGGTGCCGGGGGATCGGTACCGCTCGAAGCGGATACCACCCCCGAGCATGGCTCAGGTATGTTCTGTGAGGAGTGAACCCCAGGAACAACATGAAACCCCGTAAATGCTTTGGAGCCCGAAGACTCCCGCCGGGGTCTTACTGCCAATGGGGTCTTGAGGGCAAGGCCGGAGCCGTCATCATGCTGGGCATGAGACCTACCCATCAAGAATTGGCCACTTAACAGACTTTTTGTGGGTTACCTGATCCTGGAGAGAAGAATAAACCCATGTCCTCACCTCAGGAGGAAAAACGGCATCGAGGGATACCCGAAAAAGAGAAGGTCTTCTCCCGATACTAAAGCCTGATGGACCCATGGAAAAGGGGTCAGGACCCAAACAGGATAGACACCAGGCACTGGAGTCTAAAAAGAAAACTAAGTTTCCGCAGTGAAGGCACTTCTTAGGGGAAGAAGGCTCCATGTTGGAAAGGCCTGTTAGGCCTCGATTAGATAAAAGAAAAAAACGAGGAGAAGTTAATTCTCTAAGTTTGAAAAGAAAAGAATAAAGCACCGGCGGTGCCGGTATCGGCGGGAAAGACAGCCGCGACCATAAGAAAACAAGAAAAAAAGGGATTTTAAAGAAAAAAGTTTCTGCGGTGACAGGAGGTACGTCCTGTTGGCTCCGCGGAAAAACGAAAACTGGGGACAGTGGGAAAGGCGGGAAGTCACCGCGTAGGCGCGAGGGATGCTCCCAAAAGCTTTCTGTTTGGATGCTGGGGAGCATTTCCGTGCGGGCTCCGTCGGCGCCGACGTACCCATATGTGAAGACTCATTCCTGCTTGTTCCTGGAGATTTGTTGCATCTGTGGTGCTGACCTGGAAACTATAATCTGAACATTCAGGCTTGATTTCTGCAGAGCAGATTTAAATTTAAGGCCTGTTCATATGAGTCAAATATGCTGGAAACATCTAGCATCAGGTGACAGAATAGCTTTATGAGCTTGGAAGTCCTTGGGTACTAGTTTAAGACCTGCTGCTTGTGAAGGAAACAATACATTCCAACATGCCTTCTAGCGATTAGACAAAGCAGTGCTTCTATTTCATTTCCATGCATTTGCTAGATTAAGTTATTATTGCAGTCCTGATTCATTCTTCTTTCAACCCGACACTGATGCAGCTGCATTCTAATACAGTCTTAATTACTTTGCAGTACATACCATATTACAGCATACAAAAATTACATAAATCTTGGCACTGGTGTAGGTCCATAAGATGTATGGCTATGCATATTTTATTACTGTGCAGTTTATATTCCTGTCTACTCCGCATTTTGTAAAATGTTGTGTATTTATGGCTATGGCTCATTTGGGAGGCCTAATTATTAATGTGGGTTCTCTCAGCTCTGGTTCCAGACCTGTGTCATATTCTGAAGTGCATTACATTGCCTTGTGATTCCAACCTAGAAGTTCCTATCTCACAAATCGCTTTGTTCAGAGCAAAAACTAGTAATATCTCTGGTCCAGAATATCTCTCAATTCCTTGATTACATTGGTGTCACTAAATTTTAATTGCATACCATTTAACTCTTTTTTTTTCTTTGAGTAAGGTGAACAGCTGCAGGCTGCTTTAGGGTTCAGCAGTAAGTTAGCTCCATTCTAAACGTCAGCAGAAGTAATTTGTATGAATCAGCTTGTCTTGCAAAAACAAATGTGGTTATCACATACTGTATGTTTGTACTCTAGCACGTAAATAAATGTTCAAGGTATTTCAATTGTACTCTAACATTCTGTTAGATTTTGAGAGCTGGAATTACCATCTGTTAAATATACAACTGTATGTAACAGCAAAATGACTATTTTCCGTTCAAAGGGATTCTTACCACAGGCAATAGTGGTTGTTGTTGTTGTACTTCCATGTATCTGTCTGTTTGCCCATCCATCCATGTATGTATAAAAGTTTGTACATATACAATACAAGCATATGGGGCAGTCAACAGAGGCATAGCAGATGGACTCCCATGAACAGGGACTCTCATGCCAGAGACAGCAGTGGCAGCAGCGTGATTGGATGTACCAGCAGCAGTTCCCAGGACCGGCCAGTGACGATGAGGCCAGACCTGCAGCTTCACATGAGGAAGCACTGGCATAAATTTCAAGGCCCCACTGGCACAGATGTAGCCAGACCCATGACAGCACAGCAAGAAGTGCCAACAGAGGCTCCCAGATCCCACTGGCAAAGATGTGACCTAGATTAAGAGAGATAATAAGACACAGAAAAGGAGAGGGAGGGAGAAAAAGGAAGGGTAGAGGGATAGGAAAAGGGAGGGTGAAAGAAGGAAGGTAGTGGAAGAGAAGATAAAATGTGTAAGGAAGGGGCAGAAGAGAAGGAGGGGTGAAAGAAGACAAGGGTTGACTCTCAACTCTCACACATCCCTGCAAACTCCTATACCCTTCCTGTTCAAAGCCCCTTGCACACAACTCCTTGTTGCTCTTCCCCCCTTTGTACTCTCATATGCTGTATTAAAGCCTCCATAATCTTTTAGCACAAACACCAATACACACAGTCTCTTAGCACTCAGGCATACCCAATACCTCTTGTGCACTCATAGAACTGGTCAACATTGAAATCGTTACTGACTTTAAAAGGCCCTAATCTGTAGTATCTTGGTGAGCTGAACACAAATATAAAATTAAAAATATTTTATTGGCTCTCGTTTTGAAGATATTGCATGTAGTTCTTTTTTGACATTTCACCATGTAAATTTATCCAGTAGGACATCAACATCCCAAATAAGCCTTGAATGATGTAATATTGCATCACATTGCATAATACCAGCATGCACATATCATCCAGAGTTGATTGCATCATTTTCTGATGCAATGCAATACTACTGCCAGACGGCTGCTGAAGCCATCTGACGTCAGCAGTGTACTATACACAGTCAGAAAGGTTGAGCATTTAAAATATTTCAGACTGTGTGCGAGACAGTTTAAGCTACTGTTACTTGTAACTTTTATTAATCATATAATTTTAGCCATTTAGGTACAATACAGAACAGTAATGCTGCGAAAGTGCATTAATACCGTTGACAATTTCTGCTACATTTGTGGGGAAGTGACATTTGCCAACCAGAACAAAAGTATCACTTCTCAACTGAAGAAGGCATATCATCTTTACTTCGGATGCAAGATTGGTGACCAAGACAAGCCTTGGGCCCCGCATATATGCTGCACTACATGTACAATACAGCTTTCACAGTGGCTGAATTGCAAAAGACTATCAATGCCGTTTGCAGTCCCCATGGTGTGGAGAGAACCAAGCAACCACATAAATGACTGTTACTTCTGCTTGGTTCCTCCAATTTCCAGCGGAATAACGAAGCAAAAGAAGTCGAACATAGTCTACCCAAACATTCCGTCTGCATTGTGCATTCCATCCACATGGTGAGGGACTTCCTATTCCAGAACCTCCATCAGAATATTCTCTTGCTTCATCTGATGAGGACAAGGGTGAGCTGACCTGTTCTTCTCCTGATCCGTCAGCATGCAGTGACCCAGATTTTCACTGGGGTGCATTATCAACTCCACACAGAATAACACAGGAAGAACTAAATGACCTGGTTCGTGATTTGGACTTATCCAAGAACAAGGCAGAATTGCTAGGATCAAGACTCCAACAATGGAATCTTCTAGAAGATGTCAACATTACTTCATATTGAAAGCGCCACCAGCAGTTGGAGCCTTTCTTCAGAAAGGAAAGTAAGCTGGTATTCTGTTCCGATATTGAAAGCCTCATGAATGCCTTAAAAATCACTCATGACCCACAAGACTGGAGACTATTTATAGACTCTTCAAAACCGAGTATGAAGGCTGTGCTTTTGAACAATGGAAACAGTCTTCCATCTATTCCAGTACTGCATGTCGTCCACAGGAAAGACTTTTAACGTTTGATGTATTTCCCAGTATGTTATATTGAACGCACATATATCTTTAGACAATACTTTTAGCGTTCAGGAGTTGACCATATAGTACGTCCACATGAAAGAGACATACGATAACTTAAAGCATCTACTGACTTCCATTAACTATAACAAGTACAGCTGGCACCTCTGTGGTGACTTGAAGGTAGTTGCCCTTTTAATGGGACTGCAGCAGGGATATATAAAATACATGCGTTTCTTATGTGAGTGGGATAGCCGAGCAAGGGATTGGCACTACTTGCGGAAGGAATGGAATCACAGACAAAATGTAACAGTTGGAGAGACGAATATCCAGCACCCAGCTCTGGTTGAGGCTCACAAAATCCTGCTACCACCTCTTCACATCAAACTAGGTTTGATGAAAAACTTCATGAAAGCCATGGACAGTACTTCACCAGCTTTCCGATACCTGCATGACAAATTCCCTTGACTCAGCGAAGCAAAGATTAAAGAGGGAGTTTTTGTGGGTCCTCAGATTCGAGAGCTCTTCAAAAATGACCGGTTCAACAACTTGCTGCAGGGTGCCGCGAAACAAGCATGGAATGCTTTTCACCTAGTGTCAACAAACTTTCTCGGGAATGTTAGGGCAGAAAACTACAAGGAACTAGTAGAAGACATGCTGATGCAGTATCAGAAACTTGGCTGCAATATGTCTCTAAAGATCCATTGCCTTGATTCCCATCTCGATTTCTTTTCTGACAATTGTGGTATGGTTAGTGATGAACAGGGCAAACATTTTCACCAGGATATCGCAACGATGGAGCAAAGATACCAGGGAAAATGGTTCACTACAATGCTGGCCGACTACTGAAGAACACTCCCCAGAGAAGCTCCCGAACAGCTGTACAAGAGACAGGCAAAAAAATCTAAGAAGTAGTCTATTTATTTATTATTTATTTTATTTTATTTACATTCTTTTATATGCCGCGCTATTCTACATCAGTACGGTTTACATTGAACAAACTGAAATTACAGTGAACAGGGCATTATAACTTGGAGATAACCCTCCATAGCCCATGTTCCCTGTAAAATAGTTAAGTGGCTTGCCCAAGACCACAAGGAGCACCTGTGGGACTAGAAACCCCAGTCCTTCTGGCCCAAGGTTGCTGTCCTGCTAGTGAGATTTGAACCCCTGACCTTCTGGCCTGAAGTACCTTGCCCCAACCACTAGGCCACTCCTCCACTCCAAGTCTATGACTTGGTTTTTTACAGGTATTAACCGAAGGCCTATTATATTTACTATTGACATGCATTTTGTGATGTAAACATTAATTCTTGTAGATTACAACAAAACTAGAGCCAACTTTGCAATTTCACTGTCATATTCATGTTCAGCATATGAAAATTGATAAGAAATGACTTTTTATTTCAGTAACATGACTTCTGTAAAAATTTGTTGACCAGTGTAGTCATACGCCACATTCCCTGTGCTCTCTCACAGCAGCATCCCACAGCACTTATGGACTCACAACCACACTCTACCACACACTCACACACACTACAACACCTGCCTTCACAGAAGCTAAAGCGTAGTTACTCACCTGTAACAGGTGTTCTCCAGGAGCAGCAGGAATCAGTCCTCACTTATGGGTGACGTCGGCGCCGACGGAGCCCTCGCGGAGCAATTTTCCCCAGCTTTCAAAGAAAGCCTTTGGGAATTGCAGCGCGCATGCGCGGTCGTCTTCCCGCCCGAGGGTGCCATCTTAGCCAGTCAGATGACATAGCTAAAAAAGACAGCATAAAAATTTGCAAAAAGAACATAAGCAGACGATTGCAACTCCAAGGGGAGGAGGGAGGGTAGTGAGGACTGATTCCTGCTGCTCCTGGAGAACACCTGTTACAGGTGAGTAACTACGCTTTCTCCAGGACCAAGCAGGAAGTCAGTCCTCACTTATGGGACTCCCAAGCTCAAGGCTACCGGAGACCCTAAGCACAAAAATGAGCTCCCTCTAGCTCAGCAGCACAGAAGGATAGAATCTTCGCTGAATTATCACCCACCGGTAGCCCACATCCGGGATGGAGGGTAGGAGTTGCTCAGACCTCAAAGAGATTACGGAGGACTGCCTGTCCGAAAGCACTGTCCCTACGGGACTCCCTCTCGAGACAGTAATGGACCGCAAAAGTCTGGCTCGAAGACCAAGTAGCGGCCCGGCAGATGTCTGCCAGCGGAACAGAGCGGAGGTAAGCCACTGACGTGGCCTTTGCCCGAACGCAATGAGCCGTGACTCGACTTTCTAAGGAGAGTCCGGCTGCCCCATAAGCCCAAGAGATACAGTCCGCAACCCAGATGGACAGAGTACGCTTGGAGACCGGGAGCCCCAATTTATTGGGGTCAAAAGACACAAAAAGCTGAGCAGCTTTACGGTGCTCCCGCGTACGGTCAAGGTAGAAGTTCAATGCCCTTCTACAGTCCAGGGTATGGAGGACCGTTTCAGCTCGGCTGGAGTGTGGTCTGGGAAAGAAGGTTGGAAGTACCACCTCCTGATTGATGTGAAAAGGGGAGACCACTTTAGGCAGAAATTTTGGGTGAGTCCGTAGGACTACCCTATTCTTGTAGAACCTAGTGTAAGGGGGATCAGACACGAGGGCCTGCAATTCACTTACGCGCCTAGCGGAAGTGAGGGCTATCAAGAACAGTGTTTTCCAAGACAGAAAACGTAGAGAACAGGTAGCCATAGGTTCAAAAGGCGGACAGGTGATCCGCTGCAAAACCACATTCAGGTCCCAGTCAGGCGCTGGCGGGCGCAGAGGTGGTTTAAGTAGAAGGAGACCTCGGAGAAAACCTCGCTACGAGAGGGTCATTGGAGAGAGGTCTGCCGTCCACTGGCACATGATGTGCTGAAAAAGCACTGAGGTGAACTTTGACGGAGTTGGACTTAAGTCCCAGATTAGAGAGGTGCAGCAAGTACTGCAAGATCACCGACACCGGGCAGGAGAAGGGATCCTGAGACTGTTGGGTACACCAGACTGCAAAGCGACGCCATTTAAGGGCGTAGCATTTGCGGGTAGAAGGCCGTCGCGAAGCTAAGACGACCTCCTCCACCTCCGCCGGCAGGAGAAGGGGAGCAAGGACTACCCTCTCAGCAGCCAGGCCATAAGGTTGAGAGACCTGAGGTTGGGGTGCAGAAGGGACCCCTGATCCTGAGTGAGGAGATCCGGTTGTATCCCCAGAGGGATTGGGCCCTCCACCGCCAGTTGCAGCAGGAGTGGAAACCACGGCTGCCTGGGCCAGCGAGGGGCCACCAGGATCATGAAGGCTTTGTCTCGGAGAACCTTGAAAAGAGTCCGAGAGACCAGCGGGATGGGAGGGAAAGCGTACAGAAGGCTCCCCGACCACGAGATCAGAAAGGCGTCCGCCGCAACCCGAAGGGGGTGTGGCTGACGAGAGCAGAAGCGAGGAAGTTGCCGGTTGTGAGGACTGGCAAAGAGATCCACCGTGGGGAGACCCCACTTGAGGAAGAGCTTCTGAACTACCAAGGGATCCAGACGCCACTCGTGCGGCTGGAGGACCCTGCTGAGTTTGTCTGCAAGGCAATTTTCTTGGCCCGGGAGATAAACTGCCTTGAGGAGAATGCCGTGACTGACGGCCCAAGAGCAGAGCTTCTGTGCCTCCCGGCAGAGGAGGAAGGAGCCCGTGCCCCCCTGCTTGTTCACGTAGAACATGGCAACCTGATTGTCCGTCTGGACAAGGACGGACTGTTGGGAAGTCAGGTGGGAGAAGGCCTTGAGAGCGAGGCGGATCGCCCTGAGCTCCAGGAAGTTGATCTGCTGAGCAGACTCCCACGTGGTCCAGAGGCCCTGAGTACGTGCCTCTTGGCAATGTGCTCCCCAGCCCAGGAGGGATGCATCGGTGGTCAGCACCCGGGTCGGCTGAGGTGACTGGAAAGGCATTCCGAATATCAGGTTCGGCTGCCGGAGCCACCACCGGAGAGACGAGAGCAGCGGCTCGGAGACGCGCACTAGGTCTGCCAGGCCGCCTGTGGCTTGTCGCCACTGCTGGCGGAGACACCATTGAGCAGACCGCATGTTCAGGCGGGCATTGGGGGTCACATGGACAGTGGAAGCCATATGGCCGAGCAGTCTCAGGAAGCGCCTGGCGGAGACCAGGGGCTGGCTGCGAAAGCGGTCGGCTAGGTCCATGAGCCGTTGAGCCCTGTCGAGCGGTAGGTACGCTCGTGCCCGAGGAGTGTGCAGCCTTGCGCCGATGAACTCGAGATCCTGTGAGGGGAGCAAAGTGGACTTTGCGAAGTTTATGACAAAGCCCAAGTGCTGCAGCAGAGTCACCGTGCGGCACGTGGCGTTGGTGACCTCCTGAGCGGACGCTGCTCTGATGAGCCAGTCGTCGAGGTACGGAAAGACATAGAGGCCGTGAAGCCGGAGATGGGCCGCCACGACCGCGAGACATTTTGTGAAGACTCGCGGTGCGGAGGATAGGCCAAAGGGCAGTACTCTGTACTGGTAATGAGTTCCTGCCACCACAAACCTTAGGTATTGGCGGTGGCTTGGGTGGATGAGGATGTGCGTGTAGGCATCCTTTAGATCCAAGGAGCATAGCCAATCTCCCTGCTGGAGGTAGGGCAGAAGGATTCCAAGGGTAAGCATTTTGAACTTCTCCCGCACAAGGAACTTGTTGAGGTTGCGCAAGTCCAGGATGGGTCTGAGGCCCCCTGTTCTCTTTGGTATCAGAAAATACCTTGAATAAAAGCCTTGACCTCTCAGGTGGTGGGGCACCGGTTCCACCGCCTGTTCCTGCAGAAGACCTGCTAACTCCTGAAGGAGCAACTCCCTGTGCAGAGGGGGGCGCGAAGGTTCTCCCGGAAAATAGGAGGGAGGGACCTGATGGAAGTGGAGAAGGTAGCCCTCTCGCACGACCTGAAGCACCCAGGCATCTGCGGTGATGCTGGACCACCTGTGGGCGAAGTGAACCAGCCGGCCTCCGGTGCTGGGAGGGACCAGCGGGGGGGGAGAGGCTATGCTGAGCGAGTCAAAAACCCCCTCCCTGCTGAGCAGGGGCTGGTGGTGCAGGCTTGGGGGCTTACTGCCTACGGGACCCGTTACCCCGTCCCTTGGCCTGCTGGCCCTGTTGGGGAGCTGCAGGGGCCTGATAATGGGGGTACTGTTTGTAGGCAGCCGCCTTCCTCGGGTAAAAGGACTTTTTTCCCGAGCCCTTCTTTTTCTGGGAAGGGGCGGAGGTCTTCCTAGAAAGCCTGGTCCTGGTGAGAGTCTCAGTCTCAATTTGTGCAGCCTTTTCCGCCATGGGCTTGCCAAAGAGGTTTTCGCCTCGGCAGGGGACATCGACCAACTTGTCCTGTACCCAGGGCTCAAGGTCCGACGACTGAAGCCAAGCCTGTCGGCGGGCACCGATGCCGGCTGCGGCCACTCTAGCCGAGGCCTCAAAGCCATCATAGGCTGCTCGGGACATGAACTTTGAGCATTCCCGGATGCCCGTGGACAAGGCTAGGAACCTCCGCAAGGGCTCCTCGGAGAGACCAGCGGAGAATCCGGCTAGCTCTTTAGCCAGATCCCGGAGATACATGCCCATGTAGAGCTGGTAAGTCTGGACACGACATGCGAGCATAGAGCCCTGGAAGCACTTCTTGCCAAGGCCATCCAGGTTACGGGCCTCCCTTCCAGGAGGCACCGAGGAGTGCATCTTCTGGCTCTTAAGACGATGCATGGCCGATTCCACTACCATGGAATGGTGTGGCAGCTGTGCCTTCTGAAAGCCAGGGCTCTTGCGGACCCGATAGATAGAATCGACCCGCTTGCTCAGGACCGGCGCGGAGGCCGGACTCTCCCACATGCGGAAGAGTAGTCGTTCCAGCATAGGAGGAACCGGCACAGTAAAGTGCTCCCTCGCGGGAGAGTCATACTGGAGGGCGTCGAGCTCTTCGGCTCGAGGCTCCTCCTCGGGATCCGCAGGGAAGGCCAAAGCCTTGGCCATATCCCTAACGAAGTCCGAGAACCGGGCATCCTCCGGGGGGGACTGCTTCCGAGGCTCGGACCCCGGTGAGTCCGATGGGACACACCGAGTCCGGAAAGAATCAGGTGACTCTTCCTCCTCAGACTCCCAGACCGACTCCGACGAGGACTCGGTGGGGTCGGCCCGGGCAGGGTGCGGCGCCAGCCGCCCCGACGTCGAGGGAGTCGGCGTCGGCGACCTCGGTCCCGAACGGGAGGCCGAGGGTGACCTCGACCGAGGATCGACTCGAGTTCTCATTGACTCGAGGATCGGCTCGGTCTCCGGGGTCGACTTGGACGTCGACGTCCCGGCGGTCGGGGCAGCGGCGCCAGCGAGGCCAGCGAGCAGTGCCCGCTGCTGGTCCATGAAGGCAGACAGTCTGCTCTCCAAGGCCGTCAACCTGAGTCCGAGCTCAGGTGACCCAGCAGCCCCCGACTCGGGCCCCGACGGCGTCGGGCCCGACGTCGGCTGTCGCGGAGGCGAGTCCAGAAGGACTACAGGACTTACCCGGGCAGGCATCTCCGACTCCAGGCGAGGTCGCTTCGGGAGATGTTCCTTCTCCAAGGACCCGGGGCGGCTGTCGGGGCTATGCGACCTGGCCCTCGCGGAGCCAGGAGCGTCCACCGACGCCGCCCTCGCGGGTTTTTCCTTCCGACGATGGTCCCCGGAGGGAGAACCCCGGTCGGAGGAGCTCCGGCGACGGTCCGAGCTGGAGCCCTTTGACACGGAGGCCTCCGACGAGGTCCGGGTACGGCTGGGGTCAGCGAAAATTCTCTCGCGCTGATGCCGCCGACTTCTCAACGCCTTCGAGGACAGTTTGCTGCAGGGCCCACAGATCAGTTCCTCATGATCCGGGCCCAAGCAGCGGAGGCAAAAGTCGTGTGTGTCGGTTAGTGACATATTTCGGTCACACCGACCACACCGCTTAAAGCCACTGGCAGCCATCGGGGGAAAAAGGGCCCCTGCGAGGTCAAAGGACCGGGCTGCCAGGGAAAACGAAAATGAAAGCTGACTAAGTCAGAAAAACCGAAAAAACGCTAGAGGACTCGAGACCGGCGTCGCGAGTCCGGGCGGGAAAACGATCGGCGTCGAACCGAAAGAAAAAAGTATAAAATAAAGAGGAAAATCAACTTTTCGCGGGGACAAGACGGGGACGTCTGCAGGGCTCCGCGGAAAAAAGAAGACTGGCTAAGATGGCACCCTCGGGCGGGAAGACGACCGCGCATGCGCGCTGCAATTCCCAAAGGCTTTCTTTGAAAGCTGGGGAAAATTGCTCCGCGAGGGCTCCGTCGGCGCCGACGTCACCCATAAGTGAGGACTGACTTCCTGCTTGGTCCTGGAGAAACTCCCTACATCCCTCCGTACCCTTCCCACATTTCTGATAGAAACTGAGAGCAGAAGAAGCCTTTGTGGGTAAATGAACATTACTTTGTTGGCAAACTTGATGACAGAGCTTGGGATAGAGGAGAGATAGTGGCTTTATTTTGAAAAGTCTGTTTTTATTTCATTAAAAAAGCAAAAATAGTTATCACTTACTTTAGAGGTTTAAAATTAATTTCTTATAGATTTAGCTAGGCTCTAAGCAGGCAGATAGCAGCTTGCTCTAGAAGTTTTAAATCTAACAAATTGATTTAAAACTTCTAGACATCTAAGTATGTCCTTAGAGACTTAAAAGAAAACAGATAGGTAATTAGTCTTTCTTCCCCCCCCCCCAGGCACATCCCAATTAAGACAGAGTGAAGGTTGACATCATTGTGTATTTTCATCAATGAATGATTATCCCTTAACACATTATTAGCAGTTCATTGGGAAGCAAACAAAAATAATAGCATAAAATATACAAAATAATCCTAAAGGCCTTTCTTTATATTAGTTTATCCCTACTTCTTTAACAACTAAGCTCATTAATACAAAGATGCGGACACCAGTTTAGCAGTAAGATAGGGGCTATCTAGACTTTGGAATTGAGCGCCACACATATGATTATCTCTCAGTTGGTGAGAGGTCATATGTATGCACTCTGTAGAAAGAGCTCCTGGCTCTCAGAATGAGTACAATCTCTGGAAGCTAGAGTAGCAGACTAGGGGGAGCTGAGACAGACAGAGGTATATAAAGGAGATCTAAAGAGACCTAGAAGAGAAGTCCTACCTCCAGTCTGGCAGCCTCTGTGCTGCCTTGAAGAAGAAAGGTCACATAGAAAGAGTATCACCTTGGTGTGGCAGGAAGTGATCCTGTAGTCAGGACTTTCCATCCAGGGCATGCAACACTCTCTTGCACCAAGGATGTGCCTCCAGGGGCTTCAGCCCATGAGAGAAGAGTTAGGACAGCCGTTCTAGTTGGTGATTTGATCATTAGGCATGTAGATAGCTGGGTGGCTGATGGGTATGAAGATCGCTTGTTCACTTGTCTGCCTGCTGCGAGGGTAATAGACCTCACATGTCATCTAGATGGTATTGTAGACAGTGCTGAGGAGAATCTGGCTGTCATGTTACATGGTGTACCAGTCATATAGAAAAGTGTAGGAGGGAGATTCTGGAAATCAAATTTAGGCTTTTAGGTAGACAGTTGAAATCCAGGATCTCCAGGGTAGCATTCTCAAAAGTGCTCCCTGTTCCACATGTAGAACCCAAGAGGCAGGCTGAGCTCTGAAGTCTCAATGCATGGATGAGATGATGATGCAAGGAAGAGAGCTCTAGATTTGTTAGGAACTGGGCAACATTCTGGTGAAGAGGGAGTCTTTTTCAAAAGAATGCACTTCACCTTAACCAAGGTGTCACTAATGGTAGCACTAACCATTAAAAAGGGGAGAGAACAGGTTTTAAACTAGATATTGGGGGAAGACGACAGTCACCCAGGAGTGCATTCAGAAAAATCTATTTTTGAAGGATACTACTAAAACAAAGATGTTAGGACATCCCAATAGAGGCGCTTTAATAAAGGTTTTAATAAAGTAGTCCAGGTGCCCATAAGTAAAACAAAACTGATAAGCAGGTTGTCAATATGAACAAAAAACATACTTTGAAATGCCTCTATATAAATGCTGGAAGTCTAAAAAATAAGATGAGAGAGTTAGAATATATAGCACTGAATGAAGAAGTAAATATCATTGGCATCTCAGAAACCTAGTGGAAGGGGCATAACCAATAGGACATTGAGATACCAGGGTACAAATTATATCACTGTTAAGGTAAATCAAATTGGTGGAGGGGTGGCATTATGTATCAAAGAGGACATTGAATCAAAAAGGATAACATTTTTGCAGTAAACAAAATGGACTTTAGAACCTCTATGGATAGACGTTCTATATAAGAAGAGGAAAGGAAAGAGTAGTTACTCACCTGTAACAGATGTTCTCCAGGAGCAGCAGGAATCAGTCCTCACATATGGGTGACGTCGGCGCCGACGGAGCCCCCGTGCGGAGCATTTCCCCAGCTTTCAAAGAAAGCCTTTGAGAATTGCAGCACGCATGCGCGGTCCCCTTCCCGCCCAAGGGTGCCATCTTGCTCAGTCTGATGACATAGCTAAAAGACAGCAAAAATAGCAAAACATAAATCATGACTGCAACTCCAAGGGGAGGAGGAAGGGTTGTGAGGACTGATTCCTGCTGCTCCTGGAGAACACCTGTTACAGGTGAGTAACTACTCTTTCTCCAGGACCAAGCAGGAAGTCAGTCCTCACATATGGGACTCCCCAGCTTAAGGCTACCGGAGACCCCAAGCTGAAAAAATGAGCTCCCTCTAGAGCGTCAGTACGTAAGGAAGGAATCTTCTCTGAAAACGCCCCCGACCGGTAGCCCAACATCAGGGCCGGAGGGAAGGAGTTGCCTAAACCCCAAAGAGATTATGGAGTACTGCCTGTCCGAAAGCACTGTCCCTGCGGGACTCCCTCTCAAGGCAGTAATGGGCCGCAAAAGTCTGGCTTGAAGACCAAGTAGCGGCCCGGCAGATGTCTGCCAACGGAACAGAGCGGAGATGAGCCACTGACGCAGCCTTCGCCCTGACACGATGAGCCGTGACTCGACCCTCCAACGAGAGGCCAGCTGCCCCATAAGCCCAGGTGATACAGTCAGCGACCCATATGGACAAAGTACGCTTGGAGACAGGTAACCCCAACTTATTGGGGTCAACAGAAACGAAGAGCTGAACAGCCCTCCGGTGCTCCCGCGTACGGTCAAGGTAGAAGGATAATGCCCTCCTACAGTCCAGGGTATGCAGGACCATCTCAGCCCGGCTGGCATGCGGCCTGGGAAAGAAAGTCGGAAGAACCACCTCCTGATTGAGGTGGAAAGAGGAGACAACCTTAGGGAGAAACTTAGGATGAGTCCGTAAGACTACCCTATTCCTGTAGAACCTAGTGTAAGGGGGATCAGACACTAGCGCCTGAAGTTCACTTACTCGCCTAGCAGAGGTAAGAGTTACCAGAAACAAAGTTTTCCAGGAGAGAAAACAGAGAGGACAGGTAGCCATAGGTTCAAAGGGCGGACAAGTGATCCGCTGTAAGACCACATTTAAATCCCACTCAGGGGCCGGTGGACGTAGAGGAGGCTTAAGCAGGAGGAGGCCTCTGAGGAAACGAGCCACCAAAGGGTGGTTGGAAAGAGGCCTCCCGTCCACTGGCGAGTGGTGCGCTGAGAGAGCACTGAGGTGAACTCTGACAGAATTGGACTTAAGGCCTAGATTGGAGAGGTAAAGCAAATATTGCAATACTACCGCTACCAAGCACGAGAAGGGATTCTCGCTGTGCTGAGCACACCAGGCGGAGAATCTACGCCACTTAAGAGCATAGGATTTCTGGGTGGATTGCCTTCTAGAGGCTAAGACCACGTCTTCCACCTCTCTAGGCAGTAGGAGGGGAGCCAGAACTACCCTTTCAGCAGCCAGGCCATCAGATGAAGGAACTGGAGGTTGGGGTGTAAGAGAGATCCCTGTTCTTGAGAAAGGAGATCATGTTGAATCCCCAGAGGAATAGGAGTGTCCACCGCCAGTTGCAGCAGAAGTGGGAACCACGGTTGCCTCGGCCACCTGGGGGCTATCAGAATCATGGAGGCCCCGTCCTTGAGTACTTTGAACAGTGTTCTGGACACTAGTGGTGTGGGAGGAAACGCATACAGCAGGCCTTTGGACCACGGGAGCAGAAACGCATCCGCTGCTACTCTGAGAGGATGCGGTTGTCTGGAACAGAATCTCGGGAGTTGCCGGTTCAGAGGACTGGCGAAAATATCCATGGTGGGGAGGCCCAACCTCAGAAAGATCTGCTGAACCACCAATGGATTCAATCTCCATTTGTGTTGTTGCAGGATCCTGCTCAGTCTGTCCACCAGATAATTCTCTTGACCTGGGAGGTAGACTGCCTTGAGAAGGATTCCGTGATTGACAGCCCAGGAGCACAGCCATTGTGCTTCCTGACATAGAAGGAAGGAGCCTGTGCCTCCTTGCTTGTTCACGTAAAACATGGCAACTTGATTGTCTGTCTGGATCAGTACAGACTGGTGAGACATGAGATGGGAGAAGGCCCTCAGAGCTAAGCGTATCGCTCGCAGCTCCAGGAAATTTATCTGCTGTGCAGCCTCCCAAGGGGTCAAGAGACCCTGAGTACATGCCCCTTTATTTATTTATTTATTTAGCATACATTTGTATACCGCTGCTTCCAGTGATCGGTAGCGGTTTGATTACAGATATGAATTTGTCAATCGTGACAGGAATTTTTGCGGTATATACACACACTGATTTGAAGGGAGAAGCACAGCACACGGTGAAAGGACTTACGGAGAGAAAACAGAATTTACATATGCACATATTTACATAACAATACGCTCCCCTTGGCAATACGCTCCCCAACCTTGAAGAGAAGCATCGGTTGTCAGCACTTGAGAGTGCGGAGGGGTTTGAAAAAACACTCCGAGCACCAGATTCGGAAGATGAAGCCACCATTGCAGAGAGGAGGCAAGCAGTGTGGATATTCTTACTGAGTCTGCAAGGCTCCCTGTGGCCTGATGCCACTGAGTTTGAAGACTCCACTGAGCAGGCCGCATATGTAGGCGGGCATTGGGGGTTACATGAACCGTGGAAGCCATATGGCCGAGAAGTCTCAGGAATTGCCTGGCAGAGACCAGGGAATTGCTGCGAAACTGCCTGGCTAGATCCATTAATCTGTGGGCTCTGTCCACGGGCAGAAAAGCCTTCGCCTGAAGGGTGTCCAGCCTTGCTCCTATGAACTCCATGTTCTGGGACGGGAGCAAAGTGGACTTTGCGAAGTTGATGACAAACCCCAAGTGCTGAAGCAGAGCCACAGTGCGAAGGGTAGCTTGACTGGCCTCCTGTGAAGACTGGCCCCTTATGAGCCAGTCGTCCAGGTATGGGAACACACACCACCACCGCCAGGCACTTGGTGAACACCCTGGGGGCAGAGGTTAGGCCAACGGGTAGTACTCTGTACTGATAGTGGTTTCCTCCCACAACAAATCTGAGATATTGTCTGTAGTCTGGATGAATAAGGATGTGAGTATAAGCATCCTTTAGATCTAAGGAGCATAGCCAATCTCTCTGCTGGAGGTAGGGCAGCAGGATTCCAAGGGTAAGCATCTTGTACTTTTCCCTCTCCAGGAACTTGTTGAGGTTTCGCAAGTCCAGGATGGGTCTGAGGCCTCCTGTTCTTTTTGGTACCAGAAAGTACCTGGAATAAAAGCCGTGACCTCTCAGGTGGTGGGGCACCGGTTCCACAGCCTGTTCCTTTAGCAGACTTGATAACTCTTGTAGGAGGAGGTCCCTGTGCAGAGGGGGTCTTGGAGGCTCCACTGGAAAAAAGGAGGGAGGTACCTGGTGAAAATGAAGAAGACAGCCCTTTTGGACTATATGGAGCACTCAGGTATCTGATATGACGGCTGACCACCTGTGGGCAAAGAGGGCCAGCCGGCCTCCTGTGCTGATGTGAGCCAGCTGAGGAGGAGAGGCTATGCTTTCTGAGTCAAAAACCCCCGCCCTGCTGTGCAGGAGCTGGTGTTGGTGGCTTGGGGGCCTTCTGCCTACAGGGCCCATGACTCTGCCCCTTGGCCTGCTGACCCTGTTGGGGAGCTGCAGAGGCCTGATAATGAGGGTATTGTTTATAGGCAGATGTCTTCCTCGGGTAAAAGGTCTTTTTTCCCGAGCCCTTCTTCTTCTGAGAAGGGGCAGAGGTTTTTCTGGACAGCCTAGTCCTGGTCAGAGTCTCGGTCTCGAGTTCAGCAGCCTTTTCAGCCATGGGTTTGCCAAAAAGGTTTTCACCTCGGCAGGGGACATCAACCAACTTGTCCTGTACCCATGGCTCGAGGTCGGATGACTGTAGCCAAGCCTGTCGGCAGGCACCGATGCCGGCCCCGGCTACTCGGGCCGAAGCCTCAAAGCCATCGTAGGCTGCTCGAGAGATAAACTTTGAGCACTCTCGAATACCAGTGGACAAGGCCTGGAACCTCTGCAAAGGTTCCTCGGAGAGACCAACAGAGAACCCGGCAATCTCCTTTGCCAGGTCTCGAAGGTACATGCCCATGTACAGCTGGTATGTCTGGACACGGCAAACAAGCATAGAGCCCTGGAAGCACTTCTTACCAAGGGCATCCAGGTTCCGGGCCTCCCGGCCGGGAGGCACCAAAGAGTGCATCTTCTGACTTTTCAGTCGATGCATGGCCGATTCCACAACCATGGAGTGGTGCGGTAATTGTGCCTTTTGGAACCCAGGGCTCTTGCGGACTCGATAGATGGAATCAACCCGCTTGCTTAACACTGGCGTCGAGGCCGGGGTCTCCCACATGCGGAAGAGCAGCCGCTCCAGCATCGGAGGAACCAGAACAGTAAAGGCCTCCTTCGGGGGAGAGTCATACTGGAGGGCCTCAAGCTCCTCAGCTCGAGGCTCCTCCTCGGGATCCGCGGGGAATGCCAAGGCCTTGGCCATATCCCTCACGAAGTCCGAGAACCAGGTATCCTCCGGTGGGGATCGTCTCTGAGATTCAGACTCCGGTGAGTCTGATGGGACACACCGAGTCCGAAAGGTGTCGGGTGACTCTTCATCCTCCGTCTCCCAGCCTGACTCCTCGGAGGAGGAATCGAGCGGTTCCGGTCGGGCAGGCGGGCACCGATGCCCTCCGCCCCGACGCCGAGGGTACCGGCGTCGACGACCTCGGTCCCGAACGGGAGGCCGAGGGAGACCATGGCCGAGGATCGACTCGAGCTCGCATGGACTCGAGGATCGGCTCGGCCTCCAGGGCCGACTTGGACGTCGATGTCCCGGTGGTCGGGGCAGATGCACCGGTGAGACCGGTGATCAGTGCCCGCTGCTGCTCCATGAAGGCAGCCAAGCTGCTCTCCAAGGCCGGCAACCTGAGTCCGAGCTCAGGAGACTCAGCAGCCCCCGACTCAGGCCCCGACGTCGGCTCCCCTGGAGGAGAGTCCACGAGGACTACAGTACTCACGTGCCCAGGAGACTCCATCTCGAGACGAGGTTGTTTGGCAGGCATCTCCGACTGCAAAGACCCGGGACGGCGGTCTGGGCTATGCGACCTGGCCCTCGAGGAACCAGGTGCGTCCGCCGATGCCGCCCTCGTGGGTTTTTTCTTCCTGCGCTGCTCCCGCGAAGGAGACCCCCGCTCAGAGGAACCCCGACGCTGCTCGGGGCCGGAGTCCCGAGACATCGAGGCCTCTAACGAGGCCGGGCCCATCCGGACGCGGAGTCAGAGAAGATTCTGTCCTTTTGGTGTTGCCGACTCAACGCCTTCGAGGACATTTTGCCACACGGACCACAGATCATCGGGTCATGATCGGATGCGAGGCAGCGGAGGCAGCAGTCATGTGTGTCGGTAAGAGACATAGGTTTCTTACACCGATTACACTTTTTAAACCCGCTGGCAGCCATCGGGGGAAAAAGGGCCCCTGCGAGGTCGAAAGACAGGGCTGCCAGTGAAAAAGAAAAATGGCTTGAATGCTAGTCACGAAGGACAAAAAACGAAAAAAGAGAGAGTGGGCTCGATACCGGCGTATCGGGCCCAAGCGGGAAAAGGATCTGGCATCGAACCGAAGAAGGAAGACAAAAAACAGGGTAATCAACGTTTTCCTCGGCGAAAACGAACTATGTCCGTCGGGCTCCGCGGAAAAAAGAAGACTGAGCAAGATGGCACCCTTGGGCGGGAAGGGGACCGCGCATGCGCACTGCAATTCCCAAAGGCTTTCTTTGAAAGCTGGGGAAATGCTCCGCACGGGGGCTCCGTCGGCGCCGACGTCACCCATATGTGAGGACTGACTTCCTGCTTGGTCCTGGAGAATAGCAGTGATGGTGTACTATCATCCCCCTAGCCAGAATGAATAGACAAATAATGAAATTCTAACAAAAAATAGAGAAGCTAACAAAATTGACAATATAGTAATAATGGATGACTTCAATTACCCCAGTATCAACTGGGTCAATGTAACATCAAGGCATGCTAGGAAGATAGGGCCCAATATTCAGTGCCAGAGGCTAGCACTGCTCACACGGCTGGTTGTCTATGCTGAATATTAAACCAGGATATTCAATACTGGGGTCATATCTAGCCCCAGCATTGAATATCCAGGGTAGCCGCATAGGCCAATTGGTAACCAAGCAGCGGCGATATTGAACCGCTGCCCAGTTAGCGATATGCGTTAAAAGTCAGACCAGGGTTACCTTTGCCTGGCTTTGTCCATATATCATTAACCAGGCAGCAGTTCAATATCACCGCTGCCCGGTTACTGATCAGCACTGCCTCCACTCCACCCTGGCACGCTCCAATAAGCGGTTAGCATCAGTCTTGTAGGGCCGACAGTCATAGATATTCTGTGGCAGTAACCATGTTAGTGTCAGAGAATATCCCATTCACCACGATTAATGCAGTTGGCATTAATCGCTTGGACCATAATGTTTCTAGATGAAATTAATGACTGCTTCATGGAGCAACTGGTTTAGGAACCAACACAAGGAGTTATTTTGGACCTAGTCCTTAGTGGAACATGGGATGGTGTGAGAGAGGCCACTTGGCAATATGACATAACATGTTCAAATTTGATTTAATAAATGGAGGACAACAAGGAAATCTACTGTGCTAGTATTTAAACTTTCAGAAGGAAGACTATGATAAAATAAGGAAAATGATTAGGGAAAAACTAGGAAGGCCAAATGCTACCAGCATGTTTTTAAGGGTGAGACGTGAGAGACTCTTATAACCAAAAATCACATCTTTCAAAAAATGGAAGAAGGATCTGAATGAAGAAAACAAGAAAGAGTAGTTACTCAACTGTAACAGGTGTTCTCCAGGAGCAGCAGGAATCAGTCCTCACATATGGGTGAGATCGACGTCGATGGAGCCCTTGCGGAGCATTTCCCCAGCTTTCTATGAAAGCCTTTGGGAATGCAGGCACGCATGCACGGTCCCCTTCCCGCCTAAAGGTGCCATCTTGCTCAGTCAAATGACATAGCTAAAAACAGCACACAAAAATGTAACAATAAACTATGTACAACTGCAATTCCCAGGGGAGGAGGGAGGGTTGTGAGGACTGATTCCTGCTGCTCCTGGAGAACACCTGTTACAGGTGAGTAACTACTCTTTCTCCAGGACCAAGCAGGAAGTCAGTCCTCACATATGGGTGACTCCCTAGCTCTGGGCTACCAGGAACCCAGGCTGAACAAGAGAACTCCCTCTAGTCCCAGCATCAAAGAAAGGCTTTTCACTGAAAGGACCTCCACCGGTAGCCCAACGGAGGGCTGGAGGGCAGGAGTTGCCTAAACTTCAAAGAGATTCCGGAGTACTGCCTGGCCAAAAGCACTGTCCCTAGGGGACTCCCTCTCCAGACAGTAATGGGCCGCAAAAGTCTGGCTTGAGGACCAAGTTGCAGCCCTGCAGATGTCTACCAACGGTACAGAGCGGAGGTGAGCCACTGAGGCAGCCATTGCCCTGACACGATGGGCCGTGACCCGACCCTGCAAAGGAAGGTCAGCCGCCCTGTAAGCCCAGGTGATACAGTCAGCCACCCAGATGGACAAGGTACGCTTGGACACAGCTAAGCCCAAATTATTAGGGTCAAAAGAGATGAAGAGCTGAGTAGCCCTTCTATGCCCCAGCGTACGGTCAAGGTAGAAGGATATGGCCCTCCTACAGTCCAGGGTATGCAGAACTGCTTCAGCCTGGTTTGCATGAGGCCTAGGGAAGAAGGTCGGAAGAACCACCTCCTGGTTGAGGTGTAAAGAGGAGACAATCTTTGGGAGGAACTTTGGATGAGTCCTAAGGACTACCCGGTTCCTATAGAAGCGGGTGTAAGGCCTGTCACAGACCTGGGCCTGAAGCTCACTCACTCTCCTGGCCGAGGTTAGGGCTACCAAGAAGAGTGTCTTCCAGGACAGGAAGCGAAGAGGACAAGTAGCCATCGGCTCAAAAGGTGGGCGAGTCAGTTGCTGCAAGACCACATTCAACTCCCACTCAGGAGCTGGAGGACGGATTGGAGGCTTCAGCAAGAGCAAGCTTCTAAGAAATCTGGACACCAAGGGGTGAACCGACAGAGAATGTCCCTCCACCAGTGAGTGGTGAGCTGCTACAGCTGAGAGGTGCACTCGAACAGAGTTGGATTTAAGTCCCTGATTGGATAAGTTCAGTAGGTACTGAAGCACTACTGGTACCGCACAGGAGAAAGGATCCTCTGTACGTAGCTGACACCACACAGAAAACCTTTTCCATTTCAGGGCATAGGTTTTTCTAGTGGACTGTTTCCTAGAGGCTAGGACAACCTCCTCAACGTCCTGAGGTAGGCCCCAGGGAGCCAAGACTACCCTTGCAGCCTTCATGCCATCAAACTGAGAGCTCTGAGATTTGGGTGCAGAAGGGAACCCTGATCCTGAGAGAGAAGGTCGGGTTGCAACCCCAGAGGCAGTGGGGGATCCACTGCCAGCTGAAGCAGAAGTGGAAACCAAGGCTCTCTCGGCCATCTGGGAGCTACCAGCAGGACGGAGGCCTTGTCCTGAATGATTTTGAACAGGGTTCGGGCCACCAGGGGCGTGGGAGGAAACGCGTACAGGAGACCCTGGGACCAGGAAATCAGAAAAGCATCTGCTGCCAGCCTCAAAGGATGCGGTTGCCTGGAGCAGAACCTTGCCAGTTGTTTGTTCGATGGACTGGCAAACAGATCTATGGTTGGAAGTCCCCATTTCAGAAAAATCTTCTGAACTACTAAGGGATGGAGCTGCCATTCGTGGGGCTGCAGAATCCTGCTCAACCTGTCTGCCAGCTAATTGTCCTGGCCAGGTAGATACACAGCCTTGAGGAGCATGTTGTGCCTGAGAGCAAACAAGCAAAGGTCCTGTGCCTCCTGACAAAGGAGTCTGGACCCAGTTCCGCCCTGCTTGTTCACATAAAACATGGCTACTTGGTTGTCTGTTTGAACTAGGACAGACTGATGAGCCAGTGTTTGAGAGAAAGTCTTGAGGGCTAAACGGATAGCCCTAAGTTCCAGTAGATTGATCTGCTGTGTGGACTCCCATGGAGACCACAGGCCCTGGGTGCACTTGCCCAGACAATAAGCCCCCCAGCCTTGCAGGGAGGCATCCGTGGTCAACATCACTGTGAATCCAGAAATCTGAAAAGGCACCCCTTGCAGTAGATTGGGTGGGTGCAGCCACCAGCGAAGGGAGTTCAGAAATTGTCTGGACACCCTTACTCTGTCTCTGAGGCTGCCTGTGGCCTGTGTCCACTGAGTTCGGAGGCACCACTGTGCAGGCCTCATATGGAGCCGGGCATTGGGGGTCACATGTACTGTCAAAGCCATGTGGCCAAGAAGCCTCAGGCAGAGTCTGGCAGAGACCAGGGACCTGCTGAGAAACTGGTTTGCCAAGTTATCAGTCTTTGGGCTCTGTCTTCTGGCAAGACCGCCTTTGCCAGCAGAGAGTTCAGCCTTGCCCCTATGAACTCCAAGTTCTGGGAGGGGAGCAAAGTGGACTTTGCGAAGTTTATGACAAACCCAAGGTTTTGAAGAAGAGCAATAGTTTGGAGGGTGGCTTGTCTGGCCTCCTGGCACGTCTGACCCCTGATGAGCCAGTCGTCCATATAGGGGAAGACAAAGATACCCTGATTTCTCAGGTAGGCCGCCACCACTGCCAGGCATTTGGTAAAGACCCTGGGAGCGGAGGTGAGGCCAAAAGGCAGTACTCTGTACTGATAATGGTTTCCTCCCACAATGAACCTTAGGTACTTTCTGTGGTGTGGATGAATGAGGATGTGAGTGTACGCATCCTTTAAATCTAAGGAGCATAGCCAATCTCCCTGCTTGATGTAGGGCAGCAGTGTTCCAAGAGTAAGCATCTTGAATTTTTCTCTCTAGGAACTTGTTGAGATTTCTGAGGTCGAGAATAGGCCGGAGGCCACCGGTTCTTTTGGGTACGAGAAAGTACCTGGAGTAGAACCCTTGACCTTGGAGATGGGGAGGCACAGGCTCCACTGCCTTGTCTCGCAACAGACCTTGGAGCTCCTGAAGGAAAAGATCTGTGTGCAGGGGAGGCCTTGGAGGCTCCCCCTGGAAAGTATGGAGGAGGCAGCTGTTGGAAGTGTAGCATGTAGCCCTTGTGGACGATGCTTAGCACCCAACTGTCTCCAGTGATGAGTGGCCACCTGTGGGCAAACAGGGTAAGTCAACCTCCTGTGCAGGGTTGGGAGAGCAGGGATGGAGAGGCTATGCCTTAGGAGTCAAAACACCCCACCCTGCTGAGTGGGAGCAGGGGCCGGAGGCTTGGGGGTCCTCTGCCTACGGGGCCCATTACCCTGCCCCTTGGCCTGCTGACCCTCTGGGGGAGCCTGGGAGGCCTGGTACTGTGGGTACTGTTTGTAGGCAGTGCCCTTCCTCAGGTAAAAGGGCTTTTTACCTGAGCCCTTCTTCTTGTGAGAAGGGGCAGAAGTCTTCCTAGACAGCCTTGTCCTCGTGAGGTGCTCCGTTTCGAGCTATGCGGCTTTCTCGGTCATGGGCTTGCCAAAAAGGTTTTCACCTCGGCAAGGGACATCGACCAACTTGTCCTGAACCCATGGCTTGAGGTCCGATGACTGCAACCACGCCTGGCGTCGGGCCGCGATGCCGGCTGCCGTAACACGGGCCGAAGCCTCGAAGCCATCGTAGGCAGTGCGGGACATAAAATTGGAGCATTCCCGTATCCCCGAGGACAAGGATTTGAACCTCTGCAAGGGTTCCCCGGAGAGACCAGCAGAGAACCCGGCCAGCTCCTTGGCCAGGTCCCGCAAGTACATGCCCATGTACAGCTGGTAAGACTGGACACGGCAAGCAAGCATCGAGCCCTGGAAGCACTTTCTACCAAAACCATCCAGGTTCCGGACCTCCCTGCCAGGGGGCACCACAGAGTGCATTTTCTGACTTTTCAGACGATGCATGGTCGATTCCATCACCATGGAATGGTGTGGTAGCTGTGCCTTCTGAAAACCAGGGCTCTTTCGGAGTCGATAAATGGAATCGACCCGCTTGCTTAGAACCGGCGCCGAGGCCGGTGCCTCCCACATCCGGAAGAGGAGCTGCTCCAGCATCGGAGGAACCGGAACAGTAAAGGCCTCCTTCTGAGGAGAGTCATACTGGAGGGCCTCGAGCTCTTCGGCTCGAGACTCCTCCTCGGGATCCGCAGGGATAGCCAACGCAGTGGCCATATCCCGAACGAACTCTGAGAACCGGGTATCCTCCAGAGGGGATCTACTCCGGGGCTCAGACTGCGGTGAATCCGACGGGACGCACAGAGTCTGGAAGGTATCGGGGGACTCCTCGCCCTCCGTCTCCCAGGCGGACTCGTCCGATGAGGAATCGGGGTCCAACTGCGCGGGGCCTGTGAGCACCTGCCCCGACGCCGATGCCCTCGGTTCCGAGCGGGAGATCGAGGAAGACCGCGACCGAGGTCGACCTCGAGCCTTCATGGTCACGAGTATCAGCTCGGTCTCCGGGGTCAACTTCAATGTCGATGTCCCGGTGGTCGGGGCGGATGCGCCAGACAGGCTGGCCATAAGCGCCCGCTGCTGTTCCATGAAGGCAGACAATCTGCACTCCAAGGCTGTCAGCCTGAGACCCAGCTCAGGAGACTCAGCAGCCACTGACTTGGGATCCGGCAGCGCTGGGCCCGACATCGGCTCTCTGGGAGGAGAGTCCACGAGGACTACAGGACTTATGTGTCCAGCAGACTCCGGCTCCACACGAGGTACTTTTGGAGGCTTCTCCTGTTCCACGGGCCCGGGGCGGCGGTCGGGGGTCTGAGACCTAGCTCTCGAGGAGCCAGGGACCTCCTCCGATGTCGCCCTCACGAGCCGCTTCTCCCTCTTTCGTTCCCGGACGGGGGACCCCCTGTCCGAGGAGCCCCGACGGTGCTCGGGATCAGATTCCCGAGATGTCGAGGCCTCAGACGAGGTCCGGGTCCGGCCAGAGGCCGAGTCGGAGGAAAGCCTTTCCTTTTGGTGCTGACGACTTCGAAGCGCCTTGGTGGACATCTTTCCACATGGTCCACAGATCTTAGGATCGTGGTCAGAACCCAGGCACCGAAGGCAGCAGTCTTGTGTGTCGGTGAGAGACATTAGTTTCTTGCACCGATCACACTTCTTGAAACCACTGGAAGCCATCGGGGAAAAAAAAAGAGTCCCCGCAAGGTCAAAGGACTGGCCTTTGTAGGAGTAGTTTCTCTATATTGCCTTCTATTCACAGCTGTACCACATGAAGCTTTGACTCATTCCATTCACTAGAACGCTGCTGTCTCTCATGCAGGTTCTAGAACATTTGCTTAAGGCTTCTCAGCACTCAATCATCAATTAGGAATATTTATAGTTCTTCACTCTAGCATACAAATTCCACACTCCATTTCTGACTCACTGGAACTAGATAATGGAGCCCCCAATTCCATTGCTTCCTCTTGGTCCTCAAAGGGTTCCCTTAGCTCTCTGCACAATTGCTGCCAATTATCCTCTTGCTGGCAAGCAGGTGGGTGCTCCTCTGAACTAGAGCTTAGGTCACGCTGTCTATACCATGGAAATGTTTGTAGCTTTCTAACAGGGACTTTCCTATAGTCCCTCCTCCTTCTATTAACTTTAGGTATATATTCAGGGTCTGGTTTACCCCTGCCTCTTTTAGCAAACAGTCTATTGTCAGTTCCTATAGACTGACTTCTTTCAAAGCTATTTACTTTACAAGGCTTAGAAGAGTTTGCTCTGACCTGGTTTTTGCAGCGTCTGCCTCTGGGGAACTCCCCTGACTCCAAGTCAGTATTCCAGGCTTCTGAATCCAGCTCTGGGTCACCTCCAAGGTTTTCTCTCTCATGGAGCTGAGGTCTGCCTGTGTCTCTTCCCGGACCACTTGCAGGAACTCTCCCTTCCCTGGTTCTCTCCTTAGTTCCTCTGGGCTCAGCCTTTCTGCTTGCACTGCTCTGTAACCAGTTCCTCTTCTCCAGGCCTTGCTCCTCGAGGGCTTGCTGCTCCAGTGCTTGCTCCTCGAGCCCCTTCTCTCTACTAACTGCTGCTTCCTGGTTATGAGTGCAGAGTGGCCCAATCCGGTCTGACTCCTCCCACCTCCCTGATTGGCTATGTCTGTGGGTTAGCCTAGAGCTAGGGTGTGGTTCTTTCCCTGCTCTTCTCTGCAGAGAAAGTTTGTGCACAGGAAACTTAACCCCTTCCTGTCCTGCCTCTCCAAGCATCTGAGGTGACAGAAAGTGATTTAAACCCATTTTCTCCTGTTTCTGGGGCTCTGCCTTGTCACACCTTCCAGGGAAAAAGAAAAAAAGGGTGCGAACGCCAGCCACGAAGGGAAAAAAAACAAAAAATAAGATCGGGCTCGATACCGGTGTACCGAAACCGGCGGGAGGGGAACCGGCGTCGAACCGGAGAAAAAATAGCGAAGGAATTGCGAAAAAATCCAACTATTTTCCAGGACGACTAGGACACACGTCCGACGGGCTTCACAGAAAAAGAGACTGAGCAAGATGGCACCTTTAGGCGGGAAGGGGACCGCGCATGCGTGCCTGCATTCCCAAAGGCTTTCATAGAAAGCTGGGGAAATGCTCCGCAAGGGCTCCATCGACGTCCATGTCACCCATATGTGAGGACTGACTTCCTGCTTGGTCCTGGAGAAACAGTGTGATCACTGGCAAGTGAAATGCAAAGCACTGATAAGGCAGGCAAAAAAAAATTGAAAAGAAGTTTGCTATGGAAACACAAATTCATAATAAAAACTTCTTCAGGTTCATTTGAAGCAAAAAGCCTGGAAGGAGGTCAGTAACCATGGCAGAGAAACTAACGGGCCGATGCAAAAAAGCTTAGCATGGCATTTTCTGGTGCTTTTCCAGTGCTAGGCTTGCTCTCCAATGCAGGAAGCAAGCTAGTGCCGGAAAAAAGCCAAAAAAACCCCAACAACTGAGCTAAACTGCAATGCACTTGACATGCAAATCACAATTAGCCTGATTCCATCCCACACGTAGATCCCCTCTGTATGTCCGGTCTGAACGGACATACAGAGGGGATCGCGATTCTGATTCCGCGGGGCATGTCTAGCCCTGCGGGATCAAAATTGCAATCAGGTATGTATGTGCAGGCTGGGACTGCGATTCAGTCCGGCCTGCAAGTACCTGCAGAACCCGACTAACTCAGTCAGGGCTTTTAAATGGAGCGACAACGCCATGGGATCAGGTTGCCATGGCACCGCGGCTTCATTTAAAAGCTGCGATACCAGCCACCTGAAAAATGGGTTTATTCCCCACAGCCCGATCCCCAATCTGTCCTTCTAAGCAGGGCCGGCCCGTCCATTGAGCAAGAATGTTTTTTACACAGGGCCCGCATTTCAGGGGGCCCCGCGCAAAGAACATTCTGCTTTTTTCAAAATTAAATTTAAAAAAAACAAAACGCTGGCTGCTACCGCGGCAGAATGGACTGTCCCGCGGGGCCCCCTCTGCCCGGCTGAATCCTTCCCTCCCTCCCTCCGTGCCGGCTTTGAGAGTCGCGAAGGGAGAGTGTCTCCCTCGCGTCTCTGTTAAGCCTGCAGAGGCAGATGGGAAATTTCCCATCAGCCCCTGCGGGCTTAACAGAGACGCGAGGGAGACACTCTCCCTTCGCGACTCTCAAAGCCGGCACGGAGGGGCTCAGCCATCGTGGAGGGAGGGAGGGATTCAGCTGGGCAGAGGGGACCCCGCGGGACAGTCCATTCTGCTGCTGCCGCGGCGGCAGCGGTAGCAGCCAGCGTTTTTTTTTAAAATTTAATTTTACTTGAGCCGATGGGGGGGGGAGGCGGTTAGGACTGGTAATGGGCTATGGGGGGGCTAGGACTGGAAATGGGCTGGGGGGCTTAAGACTGGAGGTGGGCTGATGGGGTTAGGACTGGTAATGGGCTGTGGGGGGGGGTTAGAACTGGTAATGGGCTATGGAGGGTTAAGACTGGTAATGGGCTGTGGGCTGATGGGGGCTGTCTGGTAATGGGCTATGGGGGGGCTAGGACTGGAAATGGGCTGGGGGGCTTAAGACTGGAGGTGGGCTGATGGGGGTAGGACTGGTAATGGGCTGTGGGCTGATGGGGCGGTTAGTACTGTTAATGGGCTATGGGGGGTTAGGACTGATAATGGGCTATGGGGGGGCTAGGACAGGAAATGGGCTGATGGGGAGGGGTTAGGACTTGAGGTGGGCTGATGGTGTTAGGACTGGTAATGGGCTATGGGGGGGTTAAGACTGGTAATGGGCTGTGGGCTGATGGGGGCTGTCTGGTAATGGGCTATGGGGGGTTAGGACTGATAATGGGCTATGGGGGGCTAGGACAGGAAATGGGCTGATGGGGAGGGGTTAGGACTTGAGGTGGGCTGATGGGGTTAGGACTGGTAATAGGCTGTGGGCTGATGGGGGAGGGGGGTTAGGACTGGCAATGGGCTATGGGGGGCTGACTGGAAATGGGTTGATGGGGTTAGGACTGGAAGTGGACTGATGGGGGTTAGGACTGGTAATGGGTTATAGGGGGGCTTAAACTGAAAATGGGGTGATAGGGGATTAGGACTGGAAGTGGGTTGATGGGGGGCTAGGACTGGTATTGGGTTGGGGGGTTGCTAGGACTGGAAATGGGCTGATGCAGGGACTAGAAGGGAATGGATGCTGGGTGAGGCTGGAACTAGAAGGGAGCTGATGTTGGGGGAGGATTAGAATGGGATGGGGCTGGAAGAGTAAAATGGAGAAGGGAAAAATATTTTGTGTGGGAGGGATAAAAAATCTACAATTGGCCGGGTATTGGGAGAGTAAGTGGGGATTGAGGATGGAGGGGTAAAATTTGAGTGGATGAAATAGGAATGAGGAAAGAGCAAAAGGAGAAAGATTAGTATGTTAAAGCAGATGTAGAGAGAGAATGGAAAAAAACTAGAAGAGAGAAGAAAGGACAAATGGACAGCAGACGATGGAGAGTTAGCAGAAGACACGAAGAAACCAGAAGAAAGTGGCTGGAGCAATTGCAGCTGAAAAAAAAATGCACAAAAGGTAGAAAAATATCTCTTTATTTTGAATTTATTAATTGGAATATGTCAGCTCTGGTAAATGTGCATCATTAACGTCTGCGCTTTGTTTAGTACAAGAGCAAATTAATGTATAGTTTTATTTCTACAGTGTTGTACATTCCAAGTTTGGCTTTTGGGATTCCCAGTTTAATTATTGTCTTCCTGTTTCTAAATTGTGATTACTTGTTTGGTGATGGTCTATGTTCTGCATGTGTAACTGAGCTGAGGTGTTATGTTTATATAATTCCTATTTGACATTGCCACTTGTTCTCTTTCCCCAGTAGGTCATGTATTCTTGTTCTCTGAAATGTATTGGTTTAATATTTGCAGTGTTGCCTTTTGATTGGTAGAGTATGGTGCTTTGTGAGTCCTGGTAGTGCTGTTAGGATACGGCGGGTTTGCTATGGGTTCTAAATGGGCAGTGTTTGTAGTAGTTCCTAATGTGTCTGGCAGTTGGCACTGGATTATAGTAATGTAGAAATCTTTTAGTCTTTCTTTATCCATACACTCATTAAGAGGCACGTTTACTAAAAGTTAGTATATGGTAACATTATGCAAATATTTATGCAAATGAGGCCCCGCACCGAGTCTCCGCACATGACCCCGCACCCCCCTTGGGCCACCCCTGCTTCTAAGGCCAGGGTCAGGCTGCGGGGAATGTCCCCTGGCCCCCCCCATCCCATTCGAGCCCCAGGCACTTAAAAAAATCACGTCCGAAGTGGATTAACTTCCCTGCACATATCACTAGCCCTGGACATACAGGGCCGACATTAGAATCAGCCCTGTACATCTAGGGCCAGCGACCGCCCACTGCTTACCCAGACTCCACCCCCAGGCTGCCGAATCCTCACCCCCATCTAACTTCCCCACACAACCGGCAGGGAAGTTAGTCGGGGGCAGGAGCTAGCACAAATAGTGGGGATGGATCTCCCATTGGGATGTCCATCCCCACTATTCATGGCTCAGACTGACCCCGTATATGGGTAGTTGCGCCTGATGTAAAAAACTGCACTGAAACTTATCGCAGTTTTTTACACTGTTTTTGATGCTGGATCTTAACGACAGCTTCAGGCAGGCATAAAGATCCAGCTGGGAGCAAGTGTGTCATCTGAGGTGAAGTTTGACACTTCATCTCAGATGATCCAGGCAGTGGGGAAAGTCCCAGATGCCATCAAAATACTGTAAGAGGGCTGGTGCCCCTGATACCACCCCCCCCCACGACAAAAAAAACAAATCCCTGGTGGCCCCAATCTCCACCAATCCACCCAATAAAAAAAAATCTGGTGGCCCTGATTTTCCCCACATACCCACTCACTCACTCAAAAAAATCCCTGGTGGAACAGCGGCCCTGATCTTACTCACCCAATAACAAAAAGACCTGATGGCCCAGTCACCCCCAAGCCCCCCATCCCCCTCCTGGTACCTTTAATCCAGAGCGGGAGAGTTACCCACACACTCCTGCCCCTGCACCACCATCTTGAAAAATGGTATTTTCTTCCTTATATGCAGTCTAAGCCCACCCAGTGCATCCCAGTATGCACTGAGCGGATCCAGGTGCTGCCATTTTTCAAGATGATGGCACAGAAGTGTGAGCGTGTGAGCAATGCTCCCGCTCTGGATTAAAGGTACCGGGAGTGGGGTGGGGGTTTCAGGGGCCACCGGACCTTTTTGTTATTGACTGGGTGGGCTCGGGGGCACTGGGCCACCAGGATCTTTTTTTAGTTAGTGAGTGGGTGAGGCGGGGATCGGGGCAAGTGGTCCACCAGTGATTTTTATTGGGTGGGTGGATGGGTGGGTAGAGGGATTGGGGCTGCTGAACCATCAGGGCTTTGGTTTCTGTCTGGGGGTGTCTTAGTGCCGATAGTATTCTGATGGCATCAGGGGCTTTCCCCAATGCCTAGATTATCTGAGGTGAAGTGTCAAACGTCCCCTCAGATGACCCTCTGATGTTTCTCTGGGACAGTATGTCAAACTTGTGCCAACGTTTATGAGCATGTGTTGGCTTGCTCTCCCAGTTTAGCGCTGTCTTTTTGTGCACCGAATAATTTGAATGTTGCATTCCAGTGCAAAGAGTAGGCATTAAAGTCGCGCTATGAAACCCTGCACTAGAGCTTTAAGCACTGGGCTCTAGTGCAGGGTTTCTGCATCGGCCTGTAAATGAATTCTTTGCTTCAGTTTTTATTGAAGAAGATGTGGAAGAGATAACAATACCAGAAATGATATTTAAAGGTGATGAATCTGAGGAATTGAAACAAACTTTGATGAACCTGGAAGATGTAACAGTGCAATTTGACAAACTAATGAATAGCAAATCATCTGGACCAGATGGCATACATCCCAGAGTGCTGAAAGAACTCAAAAATGAAACTGCAGACCTACTATTAGTAAACTGTAAACTATCATCAAAATTATCTATAGTACCTGGCAATCTACTTCCAGTGATACATTGCCAAGAAAACCCAGAGGCAGTTGGGTCGCCAGGAGTCAGCACTGACTTGATGGCACAAAAAAAAAAAACCCTGAAGACTGGGAAATGGCTAATATAATGTCAGTTTTTAAAAAGGGTTCCAGGGTGATCCGGGAAATTACAGACCAATGAGCCCAATGTTAGTAGTGGGTAAAATGGTAGAAACCGTTATAAAGAACAAAATTACCAAACATATAGATAGTCGTAGTTTAATGGGACAAAATCAGCATGGATTTAGCGAAGGGACATCTTGCCTCACCAATCTGATACATTTTTTTGAAGGTGTGACTAAACGGGTGGTTAAAGGTGAACCGGTTGATACACTATATTTCAATTTTCAAAAAGCCTTTCACAATGTCACTCATCAGAGACTAGAGAGAAAATTAAGCAGTATCTTATTGTGGATTGGGAACTGATTAAAAGATATAAAATGGAGAAAAACTGACCACATTATTGCAACCCTATTGATGTTTGATTTACATAAGACAGGATATCAAGTTTGTATAAATAAAATAAATAGTGGTATGCTTCTGGAGTCTGTACTGTGCCCACTGTGACCTAGAAATGGAAACAAGCGAGGTGATTGAATTTGCAAATGACACAAAATTATTCAAAGCCATTAAATCATAAGACTGAAAAATTGCAAGAGGATCTTGAGAAATTGGAACTAAGCATCCAAATGGCACATGAAATTTAATGTGGACAAATGCAAAGTGATGCTCTTAGGGAAGAACAACCCAAACTATAGCTACACAATGCAAGGTTCCACATTTGGAGTCACCACCCAGGTAAAAGTTCTAGGTGTCATTATGGATAATATGTTGAAATCTTCTGCTCAGTGGGTAGTGGAAGCCAAACAAAGTTGACAGAATACTAAGAATTATAAAGAAAGGCATAGGGAATAAAACAAAGGATATTATAATGCCTCTGTACTGCTCCATGGTGTGACCGAACTATGAGTATTGCATGCTGTTCTGGTCGCTGCATCTAAAAAAAAGATATAGCAAAATTAGAAAAGGTACAGAGAAGAGTGACCAAAATAATAAAGGGTATGGAAGGATACCTCTAGAAGAAAAATGCTTAAAAGGTTAGGACTCTTGAGCTTGGAGAAGAGATGAATGAAGGGAGATTTGTTAAGAAGTCTATAAAATGAGTATAATGGATCGAGTAAATGTGAATTACTTCTCCAAAAAGTAGAAATACTAGGAGATACACAATGAAGCCACAAATTAGTACAGTTAAGACTAATTTAGAATCGTTACCAAAGGATATGGTAAAAGCTGTTCATGTAGCTGGGTTTAAAAAAGATTTGGACAAGTTCCTGGAGGAAAGTCCATATACCATTATTAAAGTAGACTGGGGTAAATCCATTGGTTATCCCTGGGAGAAGCAACATGGAATCAGTCTACTTTTTGGGAACCTGCTAGGTACTCGTGGCTGGATTTATCACTGTTAAAAACAGGATACTGGGCTCGATTGGTCCTTTGGCCTAACCCAGTATAGCAAACCTTATGTTCTTATGTTCTAATTTCTCCTCTTTCTCCCATACTCACAGCCATTTGGTCCCATACCCACACCAACACATCCCACCTACTCACTGCTTGAAACGTTCTTTCGTGCAATGCTTGTAACATGCACTTTTCAACTTATTTGATATGAAGCTTATCTGTCAATTACAAGTTTGGCTTGTTGGAGTAGTGTTATCTAATGATAAGTTTGTATATGCAACTTATGGTCCATACTACAGTCAGTCTTGCTGAAAAAACAGTGAGCACTGGTGGTCATTATAATTTGTGAATATTTCCAGCAGAGTCATGATTTTCTCCATGTTCTAGTCTAACGTCATGACTGATCAGGACAAAACATTCCCCTACAGAAATGTACCACGTGATCTATACTACACACATGCAGTACAGATGAAGACTTGAGCTTGTGACATTAGGAGACAGTTTCTCAAGATCCAACCCCCTAAAAATTAATTTCATTATCCACAATGGATCTACAACGAAAAAAACCTTTTTGTAGCACTTATGTGGTAAGGAGTGTGTTTCTTTGCAACTACATTTTCTAGCTGTACCCTTTGACATCCATTCCTAATAGGCTAGTCTTGTTCTCTCTGCTAGTTTAGTTACTCTTTGCACTACATTTCCCCAGGATTATTACATAAGATGGTGAATATATTATTACTACAAAGGACAGCACCAGAAGATAGTTCATTCTCAAGGACCAGAGAAAAATGTCACTTTGACCAGAAACAATTAGGAACCAAGCAGTATTATTCATATTCACTGAAATATGTATTCAAGTAAGCCAGTAAAAGGAAAACAGGCTAATGTACTTGTTAAAGCATATCATTTTTCCTTACTCTTGCAACATTTAAATCTCCCCACAGAGCCTATATAATCCAAAATGCTGAAATAATTTTAATAATTTTAAGCAATAGTCTCACTTAAGGGCCTATATCTATAAGGCTGATATTCAAAAAGAACTTAGTTCCTAATGTAACCCCCTGCCTGTGTGTTGCCCTTGCAGCGTCAGCACACACTGCTCAGCAAACAGGGGTCACAACCATTCAAGAGCAATGTAGTCTTTCTGACTCTATTTCTGGCCAATAATCTAGTGGGTTATTTGAAAAGGACCAGTATACAGTGGGAGGTGTTGGCACTTAGAGCTCCACTCAGGGCCGGCCCATCCACTGTGCAAAAATGTTGTTCGCAAAGGGCCCCATGCTTCAAGGGACCCCATATGAACTTCATTTGCAAAGAATGGACGGCTTCAGAGGTGAGCCGTGGAAGCCCGCACAAGGCCCCGGCTCATCTCTGCACAACTGCCAGTGTGAAGAGCAGTGTTTTTCCCTCACGCTAGTAGCTGTGTTACTGTGAAACACGCGAGTGCCGGGAAATGTCCTTTAACCTTTCCCAGCATTCAGCATGTAACACAGCCCCTAGCGTGAGGGAAAACACTGCTCTTCATGCTGGCAGCTGTGCAGAGGTGAACCAGGGCCTCGGGCGTGCTTCCCTGGCTCACCTCTGAAGCAGCTTCAACAGCCACGGGGGTCTTTGTGAGGGGCCTAGGATAGGATACAAAATGGCCGAGGGGCAGGCTAGGATTGGAAATGGGCTGATGCTGGGGGCTTGGACTGGAAATGGGCCAATGAAGGGGCTAGGATTGGAAATGGGCCAATGAAGGGGCTAGGATTGGACTGGAAATGGGTTGATGGGGGGCTAGGCTAGGATGGAAATGAGCTAATGGGGGGGGGGGGCTTGGACTGGAAATGGGCTGATGGGAGAATGGGCTACAACTGGCAATAAGCTGATGGGGGAGGTTAGGACTGGAAATGGCTGATGAGGGGGCTAGGATTGGAAATGAGCTGATAGGGGGAGCTTGGACTGGAAAAGGGCTGATGAGGGCTGGAATAGGACTGGAAATGGCTGATTGGGGCTAGGATTGGAAATGGGCTGATGGGGGGGTGCTAGGACTGGAAATGGGCTGATGTGGGGGGATGGGAAACTGGAACTAGAAGGGAGCTGATGTTGGGAGAAGACTAGAAGGGGATGGTGCTAGGGGAGTGAGGATGGAGAGGGGAAAAGATATTTTGTGTAGGAGGGAAGAAAAATCTATGATTGGCCAGGTATTGGGAGAGTAAGTGGGGATTGAGGATGGAAGGATGAAATTTGAGTGGAAGGAAAAGAAATAAGGAAAGAAATGGAGGGAAGAGAAAAAAGAGGAAGATCAGTATGTTAAAGGAGATGTAGAGAGAGAATGGAAAAGAACTAGAAGAGAGAAGAAAGGACAAATGGACAGCCGACAATAGAGACTTAGCAGAAAACACAAAGAAACCAGAACAAAGTGACTGAAGCAATTGCAACTGAAAAATAAAATGCCCAAACAACAAAAGGTAGAAAAATACTTTATCCTGAATTTATTAACTGGAATGTGTCAGCTCTGGGCAATGTGCATTGCTAATGTCTTTGTATTTATGTTTAGTACAAGAGGAAATTAATTTATAGTTTTATTTCTCCAGTATTATTGTATTGGCCTTTGGGGTTCCCAGTTTAATTGTCTTCCTATTTCTAAATTGTGATCCCTTGTTCTTTATTTGGTGATGGTCTATGTTCTGCATGTGTAACCGAGCTAAGGTATTTTGTTTATGTAGTTTCTATTTGACAGTGTCACTTGTTCTCTTTCCCCAGTAGATGTATTGGTATTCTCTGAGATGTATTGGTTTATTATTTGCAGTATTGCATTTTGATAGGTAGGGTTTGGTGCTTTGTGAGTCCTGGTAGTGCTGTTATGATACAGCAGGTTTGCTATGGATTCTAAATGGTCAGTGTTTGTAGTACGTCCTAATGTGCCTGGCGATTGGCACTGGAATATAGTAATGTACAAATCTGGTAGTCTTTCTTTATCCAGACACTCATTAAGAGGCATGTTTACTAAAAGTGCACGTTAGTATTATGCAAATATTTATGCAAATGAGGCCCCACAAAGAGTCTTCACACATGGTCCCACACCCCCGTTGGGCCGCTTCTGGCTCCACTCACTCTTTCTCCCTTCTGAAAATAACTGAGTCGAGTCCAGTCCAGAATGTGTGTTCTGAACCAAAAGGGCTACTTAATGTTAGAGTAACTTGGTAGAGCAAAAATATAATTATATTAAGTGGCTTTCCTAGCCACCCATTACCTGGGGTGGGTGCCCTCCTCTGCACTGCCGGCACTACATGCTGTGATGGACTCCCAAACTCCAACCAGCCTCATGGAGGCAGTGCAGCAAACTTATGATTAAACTACTTTACCATGATGCCTCACACTCCAGGGGCCGGTCACCAATGTTCCCTCTAATTTTCTGTAGGCTGTGTGCGCATAAAATATCAGCTGTGTGCAGCTTTTGAAGGAAGGTTAAATTTTTGTGCGCTACATAATGACACTCGGAGTTATATACTTTAAAATTTGACTACACGTCAGAATACAGTATGTACACCACATCGATTTTAATCAAATTAAATGAAAATAGACGATTACTAAATGAAGCGGGAAATTTCTAGTAATTACAATCATAACTTTTAAATTTTAAGACGTCTGTGTTTTCTATCAGAATCAGAGCTGTAATTTTTGTGCGCTCTGTTGTAAAGTATGTGCGCTCGCTCGGCGAGGTGTGTGCGCGCGCACATGCGCACAGCTTAGAGGGAACAGTGCCGGTTACTCTTCTCTCCTGGTTGAAGCTTATGCAGATCCCTGATACTGCCCTATGGCCACTGGTTGCTGATGGACTCTTGTGGTTCCTTCCTCCTTGAAGTAGATGGCTCCCCAAGGTAGATGTTTTGTTCCTTCGCTTCACCACTGGCTGTACTGCTCTCCTCTTGAGCTAAGTGGTTTACTGGAAGAGTTTTCCCAGTCACAGAAGAAAGTTGGTGTAGGCTTGAGTCCAAAACTCTTTCCAACCCCACTGCTTTCTTCTTCTGCAGCATTTGCCTTGTGGTTTCCGCTAGATGGAATGAGGGCTTGTTAATAGCTACAGTCTCCTGCCCTTCTGGGGCAGACTCCTCCATGGTACTGCCTTTTTGGCAGTGGTTTACCTACAATGTGGCTTTTCCCTCCCAGAAGAGTCACTTCCCAGCATGATGTAACTGGGTAGAAGTAACCTCCCCTGTTCTGGAAAATGTCTAGTTCCTCCACAGGTTATACTGTAGTAATCTAGTAGGGCCACTGGAAGTCTCTGCTCTCAAAGTAGTAGCAACCAAGGGGTCTCCATGCTGACTTTACAGCTGAAGTTACTAATGTGTTCTACTGTTGTAGTACACATTAACGCAACTAACACACATTATTAGTAACTAGATCCCGCTGCATTAAATAGGACTTATAATAAAATAACATATTAACAGCATTAGACTACTACTACTTATCATTTGTATAGCGCTACAAGGTGTACGCAGCATTGTACAGGAACATGTAAAGAGTAGTTACTCACCTGTAACAGGTGTTCTCCAAGAGCAGCAGGAATCAGTCCTCACATATGGGTGACATCAACGTCGATAATGCCCTTGCGGAGCATTTCCCCAGCTTTCCAAGAAAGCCTTTGGGAATGCAGGCACGCATGCACGGTTCCCTTCCCGCCTAAAGGTGCCATTTTGCTCAGTCAAATGACATAGCTAAAGACAGCACACAAAAATGTAAAAATAAACTATGTACAACTGCAACTCCCAGGGGAGGAGGGAGGGTTGTGAGGACTGATTCCTGCTGCTCCTGGAGAACACCTGTTACAGGTGAGTAACTACTCTTTCTCCAGGACCAAACAGGAAGTCAGTCCTCACATATGGGTGACTCCCTAGCTCTGGGCTACCAAGGAACCCAGGCTGAACAAGAGAATTCCCTCTAGTCTCAGCATCAAAGAAAGGCTTTTCACTGACAGAACCTCTACCGGTAGCCCAACAGAGGACAGGAGTTGCCTAAACCTCAAAGAGATTCTGGAGTACTGCCTGGCCAAAAGCACTGTCCCTACAGGACTCCCTTTCCAGAGAGTAATGGGTCGCAAAAATCTGGCTTGAAGACCAAGTTGCAGCCCTGCAGATGTCTACCAATGGTACAGAGCAGAGATGAGCCACTGAGGCAGCCATTGCCCAGACACAATGGGCCGTGACCCGACCCTGCAAAAGGAAGGTCAGCCGCTTTGTAAGCCCAGGTGATACAGTCAGACACCCAGATGGACAAGGTACGCTTGGACACAGCTAACCCCAAATTATTAGGATCAAAAGAGATGAAGAGCTGAGTAGCCCTTCTGTGCCCCTGCGTACGGTCAAGGTAGAAGGATAAGGCCCTCCTACAGTCCAGGGTATGCAGAACTGCTTCAGCCTGGCTTGCATGAGGCCTAGGGAAGAATGTTGGAAGAACCACCTCCTGGTTGAGGTGAAAAGAGGAGACAACCTTTGGGAGGAACTTTGGATGAGTCCTGAGGACTACCCTGTTCCTACAGAATCTGGTGTAGGGCCTGTCACAGACCAGGGCCTGAAGCTCACTCACTCACCTAGCCGAGGTTAGGGCTACAAAGAAGAGTGTCTTCCAGGACAGGAAGCGTAGAGGACAAGTAGCCATCGGCTCAAAAGGTGGGCGAGTCAGTTGCTGCAAGACCACATTTAACTCCCACTCAGGGGCTGGAGGACAGATTGGAGGCTTGAGCAAGAGCAAGCCTCTGAGAAACCGGGACACCAAGGGGTGAACCGATAGAGAATGTCCCTCCACCAGTGAGTGGTGAGCTGCTAGGGCTGAGAGGTGGACCCGAACAGAATTGGACTTAAGTCCCTGATTGGATAAGTGCAGTAGGTACTGAAGCACTACTGGTACAGCACAGGAGAAGGGATCTTCTGTACGTAGCTGACACCACACAGAAAACCTCTTCCATTTTAGGGCATAGGTTTTCCTAGTGGACTGTTTCCTAGAGGCTAGGACAACCGCCTCAACTTCCTGGGGAAGGCCCCAGGGAGCCAAAACTACCCTTGCAGCCTCCATGCCATCAAATTGAGAGCTTTGAGATTGGGATGCAGAAGGGAACCCTGATCCTGAGAGAGAAGGTTGGGTTGCAACCCCAGAGACAGTGGGGGATCCACTGCTAGCTGAAGCAGAAGTGGAAACCAAGGCTGTCTCGGCCACCTGGGAGCCACCAACAGGACCAAGGCCTTGTCCTGAAGAATCTTGAACAGATTTTGGGCCACCAAAGGCATGGGAGGAAACGCATACAGGAGGCCCTGAGACAAGGGAATCAGAAAAGCATCTCTGCTATCCGCAGAGGATGCGGTTGCCTGGAGCAGAACTTTGGCAGCTGTTTGTTTAGAGGACTGGCAAACAGATCTATGGATGGAGTCCCCATTTCAGGAAAATCTTTTGAACCACCAAAGGATGGAGCTGCCACTCATGGGGCTGCAGAATCCTGCTCAACCTGTCTGCCAGGTAGTTCTCCTGGCCAGGTAGATACACTGCCTTGAGGAGCATGTTGTGTCTGAGGGCAAACAAGCAAAGGTCCTGTGCCTCCTGACAAAGGAGCCTGGACCCAGTTCCACCCTGCTTGTTCACATAAAACATGGCTACCTGGTTGTCTGTTTGAACTAGGACAGACTGATGAGCCAGGGTTTGAGAAAAAGTCTTGAGGGCTAACCGAATAGCCCTGAGTTCCAGGAGACTGATTTGCTGTGCGGCTTCCCAGGGAGACCACAGGCCCTGTGTGCACTTACCTAGACAATGAGCTCCCCAGCCCTGCAGGGAGGCATCCGTGGTCAACACCACTGTGAACCCAGGAATCTGAAAAAGTACCCCTTGTAGCAGATTGGATGGGTGCAGCCACCAACTGAGGGAGTTCAGAAATTGTCTGGACACCCTTATCCTGTCTGAGGCTGCCTGTGACCACCGAGTCTGAAGGCACCATTGTGCAGGCCTCATATGGAGCCTGGCATAGTGGGTCACATGTACTGTCAAAGCCATGTGGCCAAGAAGCCTCAGGCAGAGTCTGGCGGAGACCAGTGACCTGCTGAGAAAATGGTTTGCCAAGTTTATCAGTCTTTGGGCTCTGTCTTCTGGCAAGAATGCCTTTGCCAGCAGAGAGTCCAACCTCAACCCTATGAACTCCAAGTTCTGGGAGGGGAGCAAAGTGGACGTTGCGAAGTTTATTACAAACCCCAAGCTTTGAAGAAGAGCAATAGTTCTGAGGGTAGCCTGTCGGGCCTCCTGGCACGTCTGACCTCTTATGAGCCAGTCGTCCAGATAGGGGAAGATAAAGACTCCCTGATTTCTCAGGTAGGCCGCCACCACTGCCAGGCATTTGGTAAAGACCCTGGGAGCGGAGGTGAGGCCAAAAGGCAGTACTCTGTACTGATAATGGTTTCCTCCCATAATGAACCTGAGGTACTTTCTGTGGTCTGGATGAATGAGGATGTGAGTGTACGCATCCTTTGGATCTAATGAGCATAGCCAATCTCCCTGCTGGAGGTAGGGCAGAAGTGTTCCAAGAGTAAGCATTTTGAACTTTTCCTTCTCGAGGAACTTGTTTAGGTTTATGAGGTCTAGAATAGGTCGAAGGCCACCGGTTCTTTTGGGTACCAGGAAGAACCTGGAGTAGAACCCTTGACCTTGCAAGTGAGGAGGCACAGGCTCCACCGCCCTGTCCACCAACAGACCTTGGATCTCCTGAAGGAGAAGATCTGTGTGTAGGGGAGGTCTTGGAGACTCCACTGGAAAGTATGGAGGAGGCAGCTGTTGGAAGTGTAGTAGATAAACCTTGTGGACTATGCTTAACACCCAACTGTCCCTAGTGATGAGTGGCCACTGGTGGGAAAACAGGGCAAGGAAACCTCCTGTGCAGGGCTGGGAGAGCAGGGACGGAGAGGCTATGCCTAAGGAGTCAAAAGCCCCCACCCTGCTGAGTGGGAGCAGGGGCCAGAGGCTTGGGGGTCCTCTGCCTACGGGGCCCATTACCCTGCCCCTTGGCTTGCTAACCCTGAGGGGCAGCTTGGGCAGCCTGGTACTGTGGGTACTGTTTGTAGGCAGCACCCTTCCTCGGGTAAAAGGGCTTTTTACCCGAGCCCTTCTTTTTGTGAGAAGGGGCAGAAGTCTTCCTAGACAGCCTCGTCCTTGTGAGGTGCTCAGTCTCGAGCTGTGCGGCCTTCTCGGTCATGGGCTTGCCATAAAGGATTTCACCTCGGCAAGGGACATTGACCAACTTGTCCTGAACCCATGGCTCGAGGTCCGATGACTGCAGCCATGCCTGGCGTCGAGCCGCGATGCCGGCTGCCGCAACACAGGCCGAAGCCTCAAAGCCATCGTAGGCAGTGCGGGACAAACTTGGAACAATCCCGGATCCCCGAGGACAAGGACTTGAACCTCTGCAAGGGTTCCATGGAGAGACCAGCAGAGAACCCGGCCAGCTCCTTGGCTAGGTCTCGCAAGTACATGCCCATGTACAGCTGGTAAGACTGGACACGGCAAGCAAGCATCAAGCCCTGGAAACACTTTCTACCAAAACCATCGAGGTTCCGGGCCTCCCTGCCAGGGGGCACCGCAGAGTGCATCTTCTGACTTTTCAGGCGATGCATGGTCGATTCCACCACCATGGAATGGTGTGGTAGCTGCGCCTTTTGAAAGCCAGGACTCTTCCGGAGTCAATAGATCGAATCGACCCGCTTGCTTAGAACCGGCGCGAAGGCCGGTGCCTCCCACATCCGGAAGAGGAGCCATTCCAGCATCGGAGGAACCGGAACAGTAAAGGCCTCCTTCGGAGGAGAGTCGTACTGTAGAGCCTCAAGCTCCTCGGCCCGAGGCTCCTCCTCGGGGTCTGCAGGGATAGCCAACGCGGTGGCCATATCCCGGACATCCTCTGGGGGGGGGGGGATCTACTCCAGGGCTCAGACTGCGGTGAGTCCGATGGGACGCACCGAGGTCCAGAAGGTGTCGGGGGACTCCTCGTCCTCCGTCTCCCAGGCGGACTCATCAAATGAGGAATCGGGGTCCGACCGCGCAGGGCCTGTGAGCACCCGCCCCGACGCCGAAGGCACCGGCGTCGACACCCTTGGTCCCAAACGGGAGGTCAAGGGAGACCGTGACCGAGGTCGACCTCGAGCCTTTATGGTCTCGAGTATCGGCTCTGTCTCCGGGGTCGACTTCGATGTCCCGGTGGTCGGGGCAGATGCGCCAGACAGGCTGGCCATCAGTGCCCGCTGCTGTTCCATGAAGGTAGACAGTCTGCTCTCCAAGGCTGTCAGCCTGAGACCCAGCTCAGGAGACTCCCGAGGGAGGAGAGTCCACAAGGACTACAGGACTTACGTGTCCATCAGACTCCGGCTCCACTCGAGGTACTTTGGAAGGCTTCTCCTTTTCCACGGACCCGGGGCGACGGTCGGGGGTCTGAGACCTAGCTCTCGAGGAGCCAGGAACCTCTTCTGATGATGCCCTCACGAGCCGCTTCTTCCTCTTTCGTTCCCGGTCGGGGGACCCCCTTGTCTGAGGAACCCCGACGGTGCTCGGGATCTGATTCCCAAGATGTCGAGGCCTCAGACGAGGTCTGGGCCTGGCCGGAGGCAGAGTCAGAAAAAAGCCTTTCCTTTTGGTGCTGACGACTTCGGAGTGCCTTGGAAGACATTTTTCCACATGCTCCACACGTCTTAGGATCGTGGTCAGGACCGAGGCACCGAAGGCAGCAGTCGTGTGTGTCGATGAGAAACATCAGCTTCTTACACCGATCACACTTTTTAAATCCACTGGAAGCCATCGGGGGAAAAGGACCGGCTTTCCCGGGAAAAAGAAAAAAAGGGCGCGAACACCAGCCATGAAGGGCAAAAAACGAAAAAGAAGATCGGGCTCGATACCGGTGTACCGAACCCGGTGGGAGGGGAACAGGCATCGAACCGGAGAAAAAAAAACAGCGAAGGATCGCCAAAAAATCTATTTTCCAGGAGGACTAAAACACACGTCCGGTGGGCTTCACGGAAAAAGAGAGACTGAGCAAGATGGCACCTTTAGGCGGGAAGGGAACTGCGCATGCGTGCCTGCATTCCCAAAGGCTTTCTTTGAAAGCTGGGGAAATGCTCCGCAAGGGCTTCATCGACGTCGATGTCACCCATATGTGAGGACTGACTTCCTGCTTGGTCCTGGAGAAGAGATGGTCCCTGCTCATCAGAGCTAACAGTCTAGTCAAGACAGACAGCATAACAGCAGAGGATGAGGATTCATCTAGGGCAGGGGTGGGCAATTCCGGTCCTGGAGGGCCGCAGACCAGTCAGGTTTTCATGATGTCCCTAATGAATATTCATGAGATCTATTTGCATCCACTGCCTTCCATTGTATGGAAATAGGTCCATGAATATTCATTAGGGACATCATGAAAACCTGACTGGTTTGCGGCCCTCCAGGACCGGAATTGCCCACCCCTGATCTAGGGGAATGGTAAGGAAACACATGGATCCAAAAGTGGCCTCGAAGAACATGCTAATGTGGTAGTGTACATTAGTAACTCTGTGAGGACCCTCAATCATTAACAGTTTCCCTCTATTTTCAGGTTTACCTGAGTTTATTACTAGGTGCAGCAAAGTTTCTAGCAAGGACAGGATGCCTTTCTAGAACCCCCCCCCCCCCCCCCACCAATCTGGCAGGAAGGGCAAGGAGTTCAGAGTGCTTCAGGCAGAGACAGAGAAAAGAGGAGAGAGAGCAGCAGCCTTCCCAGCACAGAGGACAGTCACATTCTCTAACAACGTGTGCCTCACTGGGGCTCGGAGAGAGTAACAATTCAGTACAGACAACAAAGATTGGAATCTTTCAGTGACAGAGATGCTTCTACTGCATAAACCCCGACAGCAGCCTGCTGAGATTTGCCACTGATTTTCTACAGTGATCCAAGAGTAAAGCCCACAGGAGAAAGAGGAGAAATAGGCTTGAGCTTCAGACACCTTCTGTGGAGTTTTACTTCCATTGCTGAATTTTTCCAGTTCTCAGCCCCAGCCAGGGAATTTGGTTTCATTTTTCTTACTATGTTTTCTCTCCATTAACTGGAGCAGTAGGTAAACCTTATATTTTTGTTGTGTTACAATGCATGCTGGATTGTGAAAATCTTTTGTTGTATTCATTTGTGTCTTATTTTATGGGGAACACAGCATATATAGAGGGTCTTTTACTAAAAGGCACTATGCTGAGCTCACTAAGCCCACTCTTTGCCCCTAACACGTCCACTCGCAACTCTAATGTGAGTTGCACAGTTAGCTTAGGGAATTGGTGCTGCTCACTTACTATTGTGGGGAAGCTGCGATTTTTCAGAGGAAAAGCCTAACCCTAAAACCGTACACCCAAAGCTTACCAACATCCCACATTCCCTCTGGCATTCAGTCCCAGAACCCTAATTCCAGGATATGGTGTTATAATACTAAAGGGGAGCCAGAGGCCTGAAGGTGTTAGGTCCTTTTCCTCTCTGTACATGTGTGCTCAGCCATCTATTGCTGCTCTGCCCTGGTAAGAGCAACTTCATTACAAGTCTTTGCCCTTTGTTCCTGGCTTTGTCAGAGATTTTATTGTTTGCTTGTGCTTTTCTTGAGCTCTGAGCCCATCTGTTTGTCTTTATATATATAAAATGTATTTATCATTATTAGTATGTTTTTATCTCCTCTGTATTTTTTGTAATATTGTTCAGCTCTCTGCTGTCTTCTGCTGGCTGTTCCTTGCTCCTCCTCTGCCTTCTTTATTATCCCTCCCACCCACACCTCAGCTAACAGTCGCATAGTATAGCTGTCCTGTGCTCAGCACCACTATTACTTACAGGTGAACCCTAATCCCCTGGGACCTTGCTCTGCCTATCCTTCATATATTTCCTCTGACATCTACTCCCCTCTCCATCTCATTCCTATGGCTCCACATTGCTATCTCTTCCTGTTGTTGACACTCCCTAATCTCCTCCTCTCATACCAGCAATTTCAAGCCCCGACTCCTTATCATATCCTTCTTACTGTCCTCACCTCTCCTGGCATCTTGTCTTCTACCCTATCATCCACTCTTGAGCATCACCATTTTCTTATTTCATTCATCCATCTCCTCTCTCTGAAAGAACCTCATCATGCTGCTTCCTCTCTGCCCTGCACTCTCCTGCTTCTGTCTCCTCTTATCTGGCGATATAAATCCCCACCCTGACTCCCCTAGACTTTTTCACGTTTCCAGGGCATATCCAATGCAACGCCTCAAAACTTATTCATATCCCTCTCCTTTCCTCCTCCTTTCTCATGCGCCTTATGGAATGCACACTCCATCTCTAATAAACTTGCCTTTATTCATGACCTCTTTATCTCCAAGACTCCCCATCTTTTTGCTCTAAATGCGACTTGGTTTCTCCCTGAAGACTCAGCTTCAGTTGCTGCCTTCTGTCATGGGAGCTATCAATTCTCCCATATTTTATTTATTTATTTAAAAGGATTTATATACCGCTTTATCCTGAAATCAAAGCGGATTACACAGCAAACAAATCAAGTGGTTGTGGGCATGGTGTGAAAAATTGAGGTGTGTGTGTGTGAGTGGTGTGAGGAGGTTGATTGCGTGGTGAGCTGTATACAGTATGAGCTATGTACAGGAACTATTTGCATTTTTACATTTTGTTTGGGCAGTTCATGTGATGTCATTGTAGTGTTCTGTGACGAGCGTTGTTTTTAGCTTCTTCTGGACGTCTTTGAGGTCTTTTATTGCTCTTAGTTTGTTGGGGAGTGAGTTCCAGAGTGCGTGAGCAGCCAGGGATAGTGCTCTTCTTTAAGTGTCTTTTCTTGTTTTAGCAAAGGCACTGGGTATGATAGTTTCTGATGTGCCTCGCCTTCTGGCTCCCCCGGCTCAGCCCCAATGTAGGAGGTTCATGATGGGGTTGCATATATCAACTTATTCCAGGGACTTGAAATATTAAGAGTAATGGGTTTTTTGTTTGGTGTGGTTGTCGTGGCTTAGGTTTGCTTATGGCGTGATTTGGGTGGTTGGTGATTGGTGGTCTTCATTGAATTGTTCGATGAATAGGGTGATTTTGAGTAGCTTCTGGAATTCTTTTATATCTGTTGTTGCTTTCAGTTTATCTGGGAGGACATTCCAGATAGCAGGGACAGCAAGAGAGAAAGCTCGCATGGATGTGGATTTATTGGTTCTTGTGAATAGACTGGGTGTTGGTATGTTGTTCTTGGTGCTGTTTCTGTCTGGTCTTTTGCTTGTTTTGGTTCCGATGAGTTCCTGTAGTATTTCTGCTGAAATATTGCTTTTAATTTTGAAGATGGCGAGTGCTGCTTTATATTTTGCCCGTGATGATATTGGTAGCCAGTGCAGATCGTATAGTATTGGAGTTATGTGGTCTTGTATTGAAGCACTTGTAATAGTCCAGAACACTGCTGCCCGCATTATTTGTAGAGGACAGGTGGTTTGTTTGGGTAGACCGTGGTATATTATATTACAGTAGTCTAGTATAGGTGTAATGATGGCCTGGCATACTGTGTGGAAATGTTCTTTATGGAGGAGAGGTTTTAATCTTCAGAGCATTGAGAGTTTGAAGAAGGCTGTTTTGGATATCTTGTTTTTATGCGGTTGGAGGGTGAGTTGCTTATCTAGAATCACTCCAAGTTACCGGACTTCATCTTTTATTGTGATTGTTGTATTGGATATATTGATAGAAGTAGGAAGAATGAATGTGGAGTCTCTCATGATGATGATGACTGCTTCAGTTCTCTTTTTGCCTCGTCCCATTGACCGTGCTGGTTGTGTTGGGTTTCTACTATTTCATTCCTGCCAATTTCAACCCCTCTTTGTGCCTCAGTCTCTCTCCTTTCCTTCCATTTCAAGTCCTATCCCAGCCACCCACTCTATATGCCTTTTCACTCCAGTACCTCTCCAGATAGCTGCCATTTATTGACCCCCTTATAAGTCCACCTCTATCCTTTTCAATGACTTTGACTTGTTGATTTCTTTTTTTCTGGATACATCTTCCCCTTCTCTTATTCTTGGGGATTTTAACATTCATGTTGATAATCCCTCTGATACTTATGCCTTAAAGTTCCTTTCCCTTACCTCCTCATTCATCCTCCAGCTGTCCTTCATTGCCTTGACCTTGTCTTTTTCTCTGTTTGCCCTCAAACCTCTGCACCTTAGTTCTTTCATTATCTGACCATCACCTTCCACCTCAGTCTTGCCCAATCTCCTCTGACCTCTTTAGGAATCTTTTTGTTATTGACCCATCAGTTCTCTCCACTACTGTCTCATCACCTCTTTCTTCCACTATCTCATTTGAGTGTGTTGATGAGGCAGTATCTTCCTATAACACTGCACTCTGCTCTTGCTCCTCCCATGCCACATTCTGTACCTCAGCCCTGGCTGTCCTCTAAAACCCACTATCTACGTTACTATGCCCACTCAGCTGAGTGCATTTGGCTCAAATCCTACACCCTTGCAGTCTTTGTACATTTCAAATTCATGCTAGCCTCTTTCACAGGGATGGTTCAAGGCAATCTGCTGTCTGAGTCGAAGGATGAGATGGTGCCCCCCACCCTGTAGAGGGGGGCAGGGCTTTTTCAAAACTCCAATCAAGGACTGAACCAAACCAAAAAGCTAATTACCGTATTTACTCAAGTCTAATGCACCATTGAATGTAATGCGCACCCCTATTGTGAATGGCTTGAAAGTTTAAAAAAGGTTTGCTGGCGATTATAGTGCACCCCCCCCCCCCCCTTAGTGCTGCTTCACCCCGTGCAGCCGCTGCTTCTGCTTTTCACAGAGCAGCGGCTGAAATAAAGTTAAAAGCAAACCGTAAAGAAACCTGTTAGAAGCCCTCCGGTCGTCCTAGGAAACTCCTTCTGCAGCACCCGAGGGAGTGATGTCAGAGGGGGCGGGTGCTGCAGAAGGAGTTTCCTGTGGAGGATCCCGAGTGCAAATCATAGCTCCGAAGCAGAAGAGGGCTTTCCATGCCGCCGGGGGAGCACAGGGGGGCGGAGCTAAGCTGTCTTGTGTAGGAGAGGGAAACCCCAATGTGCAGCAGAGGCAGCGGTAGTAGAGCAGGCAGAGTCTTTACGTTGGCTCACCTCCGTGGATGTAGAAGAGCAGAGGGAGTCCTGTAGGCTGGCTTGTAGAGGGTCCCGAGTGTGATCACAGCTCCGAAGCAGAAGAGGGCTTTCCCCTCAGAACGCTGGCTTATATGGGCTTCCCGTGCCACCAGGGGAGCTCAGGGGCGGAGCTAATCTGTCTCATGTAGGAGACGGAAATCCCAATGTGCAGCAGTAGTAGAGCAGGCAGAGTCTACTACCGCTGCCTCTGCTACACATCAGGGTTTCCCTCTCTTACATGAGGCAGCTTACCTTATTTGTCTATTTTCTTTTATGCGTTTATGTATTGCATATTATGTATTTATTTTTTAACTTTTTTTAATTCATGTTTTTTATACATTTTTAAGTATCTTCTGATATTTAGATGCACTATTTATGTATACTATGTTATATATATTTCTACATATATTGATTGATTGATGTTTTTAATATATGTAGCAGTATTAGACCCACTTATTAACAATTGTTTTTAAATGCGTAGCCCCTGATGAAGGCTTGACGCCGAAACGCATAGGGGATTTTCACCAATAAAATTTGCACTTGTGACCTCTACTGGTCTTCACCTGTTGTGTTTCCTTGCTTTCTCTGCAAGAGCCTTGCTCCATTTGTGTTCCTGCATTCCCTTGAGCAATGTTTTCCCCCTGGAAGGACGTGCTAAGCTATAAAGAAGATGATTTACAGGCCATGCTGCAGGAGGACCCTTCTTTACTGAGAAAGAAGGGGGGCCTACAGCTGATGAAGAATGAGGAAGTGGTCCGGCTTACACAAAAACTAGTACCAGAAGAGATGCACACATCTTCATTGTTAGAATACTGTCGAAAAAAGATCATCCCCAGGGGCCTACAGATGAACAAAGCCCCGGGGATGTTTAGGGATGATTCTACATTCATGGCCAGTTGGACCAAGATTCTCAATAAATGTTCGCTCAACCTAATGATTTTGCTTATCAATACGTCAAAACACAGAACTGAAATTTTAAAACCTCAAGTAAATACTAAAACTTGATCAGTTAAAACAAAATGATCCTATATTTGAAAAGTCAAAAAAAGATTTCAAGAGAAATACTACCGATTATAAAAAAGTAGTCAAGGAAAGAAAGCTTAAAAAATTCAAGAGAGACGAAGAGGACTACAGAGAGGGTACTGTTTATTATTGGCTTGATCCCAATGGTAAACCTAGACCCAGGAGCGAGTCTCGAAAACGTAATAATGTTGCCCCTTTTCCTGGGCCACCTACTAAAAGTAAAACCAGACTTTTCTCACCAGAGCCAGATACAGAGAGGAGCATCAAAAGAAGTCATAATCACTCTGATGACTATGTAGATGCTTCGGCCTCTCTGTTCTCTTCTAATCGTCGTCCTCATCAAAATCCTAATAAGCATCAGGATTTTCAAACAGACTCACTCTGGAAAGTAGGGGGGAGAACACATTTTCAACACAATCCACAGAATCCATTAAGATCACCGGATCAGACGAGATACAGGTACAAGGAATACCAACCACTCCCCTTTCCTCACAGAGGGAGAGGCAGGGGTTACAGCCACAGGAGAATATCCGATGTAGACTCATAGGGGGTATTTTCAATCTTTTCTTTCTAGTTATCAGTTGAACAATATTGAAATCAAAGTCCTAGAGAAAGGCTTATCATATGTCCCATTTATTCAACATGACCGTTTTAGTACACATGTGGAGCTTTTTAAATTTTTTAGGAAGCTTAAAGTCATCAAATTTTTTCACAAACAGGATACACCATCTGCAGATATATCAGTAATAAAAACTCCCCTCATCTTGGATCCCCCCGGGGAACCATGACATTTTAATTAGTGCTTATGAGAAAACAGTGTTAACCAGGGTTCATAACCTCTATTCCTCACATCATCATACTTTTAATAATTTATCTACTCAAAGAAAAGCACTTAATACTCTAAAGGACAACAACTCTATTATTATTATTATTAAACCGGCCAATAAGGGTGGAGCATTGGTAATTCAGAACAGAGATTCTTATATTAAAGAAATTTTACGTCAACTAAACAACACCAGTTTCTATACCAAGATATATGATGACCCCCACCCCCTTTTTGAAACAAAACGTAGACACTCTACTCTATATTGGAGAACAAGCAGGATACATAACCCAAAAAGAAATAGATTTCCTTACGGTCAAGCATCCAGTTAACTCCTATGATATATCTTGCCTAAAATTCATAAGTCCATAGACAATCCCCCAGGACATCCGATAATTTCTGCGACTGGTTCTCTCTTTGAACCTCTTTCCAAGTTTCTTGACATTTTTTCTGAGACCCTTTGTGGTAAAAGTAGGATCGTATGTTCAAGATTCTTCTCATATTATTAATATTTTGAGTGCTTTTCCAGGCTATCATGAACATCTTATTTTAGCCACCCTGGACATAGCATCTCTTTACAGAAATATTCCACAAAAAGCTGCGATAGATATTATTAAAGATACTTTATTTCAGAGAGAGCATACAATACGCATCCCGTCCTTTTTTTCTCACTCAGATGGCGAGTCTCACTATGATGGAAAATTTCTTCTGTTTCAGAGGGGTTTTCTATAAACAGATAAAAGGGGTAGCAATGGGATCATCTATGGCCCCAGACACAGCCAACCTCTATGTTGCCAATTTGAAAAATTGGTTCTGTCACATCACCCATTTAACTCCCAATTGAGACTTTGGAAGCGTTATATAGACAACGTCTTGATCATCTGAAATGGCACCAAAGCATCACTTTTTGAATTTTTCACATGGTTGAACACACTTGATGAAAATCTACAATTCGAAGGTGTATATAGTACCTGCGAAGTCTCATACTTGGATATTCTCATCAAAAAGACCCAAAATGGATTCGTCACAGATCTTTATTGTAAGCCTACTGATAGGAATTACTCTTAAGTTGGACAGTTTTCGTAATAAATCTCTTAAGAGAAACCTACCTGTTAGTCAGTTCCTTAGGTTACGTTGGTTATGCACTGTTTTACAAGACTTTGAATGTCATGCTAAAGATATGAAAAATAGATTTCTTCACCGTGGGTACCCAGGGAAATATATCCAGAAGGCCTATGATAGAGCCAAAAACACTGATAGGGACTCTTCTTGCCACTAAAAAACATGTGTCTTCTGACAAATTAGTATGTGCTCTTACGTTCTCTAAATTGTCACAGAACATTGTCAACATTTTAAAACAGGAATGGCATTTACTGTCTTCATTACTAGCTTTCACTTCAAAGCAATTAATTGTGGCTTTCAAACGTAACCGTAATCTTGCAGATATCCTGGTACCCTCTGCCCTGTCCAAACCAAGAATCATTCCAAGAGTGAAGGGACATTTCAGATGTGGGAAATCTTCAGTGTGTCCTTTTGCTCTAGTTACAAAGAGCTTGTTTCAACATGGTGACTCGAAAACCTATTTACATCAATTCTCTAATTGCAACACTTCTAATGTGGTGTACGCTATACGTTGCCCCTGTAATATGCTTTATATTGGTAAGACAGAGACCCATAAAGACTCCGATTATTGAGCACAAAAGCTGCATACACATCTTCCTGAAAAACCCTTGGTCTCTCACTGGATCGAAAAAAACCATTCGGTTTCAGATATACAATTTTTGGTTATCAAGGTGGTGGAGTCCCATTGGCGAGGCAGAGACTTAGAGAAAATCTTGTTAAGATTAGAACAACGGTATATTTATGAACTCAATACACTTACGCCATCTGGTTTGAACCAAGAAGTTGATCTTTCTGTCTTTTTATAGTTTCTTTTATTGCATTATCTATTTATTTATTTTTGTATTTTACTGTTTTATCTTTTTATCCCCTTCTTTAGCTGTTTCCCTCTGCGCTGCTGGTTTTACATGTTTTTTTCTTTTTTGTATTTGCCCCCTTCCCTCTTCCCCCTCCCCACCCCCCTTTCCTCTTCCCCCTCCCCACCCCCCTTTCCTCTTCCCCCTCCCCCGGTGGATGCTTGGAATGCCCTCCCGATGGAGGTGGTGGGGACAAATACAGTGACGGAATTCAAAGTGGCCTGGGACAAACACAGTGGATCATTTTACAGCAACAAGATTAAATCAAAATAAACTGAACCATCTAATTTCTCAACAAATAGGGGTGTCCTACATGGAGCGATGGGGGGAGGAGCGGTGGGTTCACCACTAAAACAAAGAAACAAAGATATGGGGAGGGGTGAAGACATGGGGAGGGGTGCACCTACTCCCTAAAAGACATGGGAAAGAGTGCACCTACTCCTGCCATATTGCTGGGCAGACTAGATGGACCATACTGGTCTTTATCTGCCGTCATTTACTATGTTACTATGTTCTGAGCTCTTTTGTTTATTGATGTGTTTATTCATTACTCTCTAGTTTTTATCATTCTTTCTTCATTCCTCTGACGAATATTGTTGGTACTGAGATCTATACAAAGCAGACTGCAATTTTGCACAACGTTTTATTGTTTTTCAAAAAACGCTTTACAATTGCTTTTTCACAATTGGTTTATTCAAAATAGTATCATATTTGCACACAGATACATTTTACTTATTTTTCATACATCAGTAATGTAGAATTATACTATTTTATTTTTTATTTATTACAAATTCTTATATACCGTGCTATTCAGAATCAGTGCGGTTTACATTGTAACAACATTTTCATTAGAACAATATTAATATATTTCACTACATTCATTGCCTAATCACGATGTTCAGCATTCGTTCTCCGTGGTTCCTTTTTTTTTTTTTTTATGTGCTTAGCTGCCTTGCACATTCACCTCGTTGCCGTGCTCCCTTCAAGATGCTTAGTGTTTGATACATTCATATGATGCAACAAAGCATTTGATACATTCACAACAAAGACAGTGCTTGTTTCATAAAGAAGTACCCCTTGAAGAAGAATCGAAACGTGTACTGAATGGTACCTTACAGGTGACGTCGGGGATTCATAGCAAATCACTGTGAAACTACAGCACATTCATTGTTTGCGATTTGGAAAAGAAAAACTTTCAATATTCAGATAAGTTCCAACTTCTATTGTATTTTTCAAGTAAAAAAGTCTGGCTAAATAAGGGTATGAACCAAACATATGGTCATTGATGTGATCGGAGTTAGCAGCAGCTTCGGGTATTTTATCCCGTGTTGCATAATTTTAAACTGAGACCATTGGTTCATTCTGAGTTGTCATGTTGGGCAATTAGAGTTTTTTATGGCCAGATGTTGCTGTGAAGGAAAGAGGTTCGAGATTGGAGCTTGTTTTGTATTAATAGAGGGTATATTTTAGTTCTAACAGTAGATCTCCCTCCAAAAGTTAGACAGAGTATATTGTGCTCCCTTCAAGAACAGTAGTTTTCAACCAGACTGGAACATCATCTCTTCAGTTTTCAACCACAATTCGCTAGTGTGTTTTACTTCTTTTTTGCCATGCGTGTCTATCTGCCAATCACTGTTGTTTTGGCGCAAAGATCGGGCTATTTAATTCTAGACGCTCACACATAGTCCCGTTTGGAATGTCTGACATTGTCTGCTGCAAGTTATTCTTCACGATCGACTGAGTAATGTACTCGTCATGATATTTTATCTAACATTTTCAGTTCAGTATCCCCATTACATCGCATAAGCGTTTTCGCTTCAGAACGGCTCTTTGTACAGACGGCTTTTCAATATTAACTTTTTATTTGTTCAGCATTATGGCCCAAATGTTTTTATTACATTTTTTCTCCAGGACCAAGCAGGAAGTCAGTCCTCACATATGGGTGTCATCGGCGCCGATGAAGCCCCAGCGGAGCATTTCCCCAGCTTTCTATGAAAGCCTTTGGGAATGCAGGCACGCATGCGCGGTTCCCTTCCCGCCTAAAGGTGCCATCTTACCTCAGTCTCTTTTTTTTCCCGAGAAGCCCACTGGACGTGTGTCCTGTCCTCCCGGTTAAAAGTAGATTTTTTTCGGCGATTATCGCTATTTTTTCTCCCGGTTCGACGCCGGTTCCCCTCCCGCTGGGTTAGGTACACCGGTATCGGGCCCGATTCTTCTTTTTCGGTTTTTGCCCTTCGTGGCTGGCGTTCGCGCCCTTTTTTCCATTTTTCCCTGGAAGGCCGGTCCTTTGACCTCACGGGGACTCTTTTTTCCCCCCAATTGCTTCCAGTGGTTTTAAAAAGTGTGATCGGTGTAAGACATTAATGTCTCTCACCGACACATGACTGCTGCCTTCGGTGCCTCGGCCCTGATCACGACCCTAAGTCGTGCGGGCCATGTGGGAAGATGTCTTCTAAGGCACTCCGAAGTCGCCAGCAGCAGAAAGAAAGGCTTTTCTCGGCCTCCAGCCGGGCCCGGACCTCGTCAGAGGCCTCGACATCTCGGGATTCCGATCCCGAGCGCCGAAGCTCCTCGGACAGGGGGTCCCCCGACCGGGAACGGAAGAGGACGAAGCGGCTCGCGAGGGTGTCGTCGGAGGAGGTCCCTGGCTCCTCGAGGGCCAGGTCTAAGACCCCCGACCGTCGCCCCGGGCCCGTGGAACAAGAGAAGGCTGGCAAAGTTCCTCGCGTGGAGCCGGAGTCTGCTGGACACGTAAGCCCCGTAGTCCTCGAGGACTCTCCTCCCAGAGAGCCGCCGCCAGAGTCGGTGGGTGCTGCGTCTCCCGAGCTGAGTCTCAGGATGACAGCCTTGGAGAGCAGACTGTCTGCCTTCATGGAGCAGCAGCGGGCACTGATGGCCAGCCTGTCTGGCGCATCTGCCCCGACCACCGGGACATTGACTTCGAAGTCGACCCCGGAGAACGAGCCGATACTCGAGTCCATCATGGCTCGAAGTCGACCTCGGTCGCGGTCTCCCTCGACCTACCGTTCGGGGCCAACGACGTCGACGCCGGTGCCTCTGGCATCGGGGCGGGTACTCCAGGGCTCCGCGGGGTCGGACCCTGACTCCTCCTCGGACGAGTTCGCCTGGGAGACAGAGGACGAGGAGTCTCCCGATACGTTCAAGACTCGGTGTGTCCCGTCGGACTCACCGCAGTCTGAACCCCGGAGTAGATCCCCTCCGGAGGATACTCTGTTCTCGGAGTTCGTCCGGGATATGGCCATTGCCTTGGCTATTCCGGCGGACTCAGAGGAAGAGCCTCGAGCTGAAGAGCTCGAGGCGCTGCAGTATGACTCTCCTCCGAAGGAGGCCTTTACTGTCCCGGTTCCTCTGATGCTGGGAACGGCTCCTCTTCCGTATGTGGGAGGCACCGGCACTGGCGCAGGTTCTGAGCAAGCGAGTCGACTCGATCTATCGACTCAGAAAGAGCCCTGGTTTTCAGAAGGCACAGCTACCACACCATTCTATGGTTGTGGAATCGGCCATGCATCGTCTGAAGAGACAGAAGATGCACTCCGCGGTGCCCCCTGGCAGGGAGGCCCGAAACCTTGATGGCGTCGGTAGAAAGTGCTTCCAGGGCTTGATGCTTGCTTGCCTGCCGTGTCCAGTCGTACCAGCTGTACATGGGCATGTACTTGTGGGACCTGGCCAAGGAGTTGGCCAGGTTCTCTGCTGGTCTTTCCGGGGAACCCTTGCAGAGATTTAAGTCCTTGTCCTCAGGGATTCGGGACTGCTCGAAGTTCCAGTCCGCGCCGCCTACGATGGCTTCGAGGTTTCGGCCTGAGTTGCAGCAGCCGGCATCGCGGCTCAACGCCAGGCATGGCTGCAGTCATCGGACCTCGAGTCATGGGTTCAGGACAAGTTGGTCGATGTCCCTTGCTGAGGTGAAAACCTTTCTGGCAAGCCCATGACCGAGAAGGCCGCACAGCTCGAGACCAAGCACCTCACAAGGACGAAGCTGTCTAGGAAGACTTCTGCCCCTTCTCATAAAAAGAAGGGCACGGGTAAAAAGCCCTTTTACCCGAGGAAGGGCACTGCCTACAAACAGTACCCTCAATATCAGGCTGCCCAAGCTGCCCCTCAGGGTCAGCAAGCCAAGGGGCAGGGTAATGGGCCCCGTAGGCAGAGGACCCCCAAGCCTCTGACCCCTGCTCACACTCAGCAGGGTGGGGGTTTTTGACTCCTTGAGTGTAGCCTCTCCATCCCTGCTCTCCCAACCGTGCACAGGAGGTTGCCTAGCCCTCTTTGCCCACCAGTGGCCCCTTATCACCGGGGACAGTTGGGTGTTGGACATAGTCCACAGGGGCTATGCACTGCATTTTCACCAGCTGCCTCCTCCTTACTTTCCTGTGCCTCCCCACTTGCAAGGTCACGGATTCTACTCCAGGTATTTCCTGGTACCCAAAAGAACTGGTGGCCTTCGACCCATTCTGGACCTCAGGAACCTCAACAAGATCCTAGAGAAAGAAAAGTTCAAGATGCTTACTCTTGGAACACTTCTGCCCTACCTCCATCAGGGATATTGGCTATGCTCCTTAGATTTAAAGGATACGTACACTCATCCTCATTCATCCAGACCACAGAAAGTACCTCAGGTTCATTGTGGGAGGAAACCATTATCAGTACAGAGTGCTGCCTTTCGGCCTCACCTCTGCTCCCAGGGTCTTTACCAAATGCCTGGCAGAGGTGGCGGCCTACCTGAGAAATCAGGGAATCTTTGTCTTCCCCTATCTGGACCACTGGCTCAGAGGTCAGACGTGCCAGGAGGCCAGACAGGCCACCCTCAGGACTATTGCTCTTCTTCAAGGCCTGGGATTTGTCAAACTTCCCAAAGTCCACTTTGCTCCCCTCCCAGAACTTGGAGTTCATAGGAGCAAGGCTGGACTCTCTGCTGGCAAAGGCTTTCTTGCCAGAAGACAGGGCCCAAAGGTTGGTGGTCTTGGCAAAACAGTTTCTCAGCAGGACACTGGTCTCCACCAGACTCTGCCTAAGGCTGCTTGGCCACATGGCTTCGACAGTGCATGTGACCCCCAATGCCAGGCTCCATATGAGGCCTGCACAGTGGTGCCTTCGGACTCAGTGGTCACAGGCCACAGGCAGCCTCAGAGACAGGATAAGGGTGTCCAGACAATTTCTGAACTCCCTCAACTGGTGGCTGCACCCACCCAATCTACTAAAGGGGGTGCCTTTTCAGATTCCTGGGTACACGGTGGTACTGACCACAGATGCCTCCCTGCAGGGCTGGGGAGCTCATTGTCTAAGCAAGTGCACCCAGGGCCTGCGGTCTCCTTGGGAAGCTGCACAGCAGATCAATCTCCTCGAGCTCAGAGCTATTCGATTAGCACTCAAAGCTTTCTCTCCTGCCCTGGCTCATCAATCTGTCCTGGTTCAGACAGACAACCAAGTAGCCATGTTTTATGTGAACAAACAGGGCGGGACTGGGTCCAGAATCCTTTGTCGGGAGGCTCAGGACCTTTGTTCATTTGCCCTCAAGCACAACATGCTCCTCAAGGCTGTGTACCTTCCAGGCCAGGACAACTACCTGGCCGACAGGCTAAGCAGAATTCTGCAGCCCCACGAGTGGTAGCTGCATCCTTCAGTAGTTCAGAGGATCTTCCTAAAATGGGGTCTCCCTTTGGTAGATCTCTTTGCCAGCCCAATGAACAATCAACTGCCAAAGATCTGCTCCAGGCAATTGCATCCTCTGAGAATAGCAGCAGATGCTTTTCTGATTCCATGGACTCAGGGCCTCCTGTATGCGTTTCCTCCCACGCCCTTGGTGGCCCGAACTCTTCAAAATTCTTCAGGACAAGGGCTCGGTCCTGCTGGTGGCTCCCAGGTGGCCGAGACAGCCTTGGTTTCCTCTTCTGCTTCAACTGGCAGTGGATCCCCCACTGCCTCTGGGGTTGCAACCCGACCTTCTCTCACAGGAGCAGGGTTCCCTTCTGCACCCCAATCTCAAAGCTCTCAATCTGATGGCCTGGAGGCTGCAAGGGTAGTTTTGGCTCCCTGGGGCCTACCTCAGGAAGTTGAAGAGGTTGTCCTAGCCTCTAGAAAACAGTCCACTAGGAAAACCTATGCTCTCAAATGGAAAAGGTTTTCTGTGTGGTGTCAGCTACGTACAGAGGATCCTTTCTCCTGTACTGTGCCAGTAGTACTTCAGTACTTACTGCACTTATCAAATCAGGGACTTAAGTCCAATTCTGTTCGGGTCCACCTCTCAGCTCTAGCAGCTCACCACTCACTGGTGGAGGGACATTCTCTGTCAGGTCACCCCTTGGTGTCCCGCTTTCTCAGGGGCTTGCTTTTGCTCAAGCCTCCAATCTGTCCTCCTGCCCCTGAGTGGGAGTTGAATGTGGTCTTGCAGCAACTGACTCGCCCACCTTTTGAGTCGATGGCTACTTGTCCACTACGCTTCCTATCCTGGAAGACACTCTTCCTGACAGCCCTTACCTCAGCTAGGCGAGTGAGTGAGCTTCAGGCCCTGGTCTGTGATAGGCCTTACACCAGGATTTATAGGAACAGGGTAGTCCTCAGGACTCATCCCAAGTTCCTCCCAAAGGTTGTCTCCTCTTTCCACCTCAATCAAGAGGTGGTTCTTCCAACATTCTTCCCTAGGCCTCATGCAAGCCAGGCTGAAGCAGTCCTGCATACCCTGGATTGTAGGAGGGCCTTATCCTTCTACCTTGACCATAGGAGGGCTACTCAGCTCTTCGTATCCTTTAACCCCAATAAGTTGGGGTTGGCTCTGTCCAAGCGTACCTTGTCCATCTGGGTGGCTGACTGTATCACCTGGGCTTACAAGGCGGCTGACCTTCCTTTGCAGGGTCGGGTCACGGCCCATCGTGTCAGGGCAATGGCTGCCTCAGTGGCTCATCTCCGCTCTGTGCCCTTGGTAGACATCTGCAGGGCTGCAACTTGGTCTTCAAGCCAGACTTTTGCGGCCCATTACTGTCTGGAGAGGGAGTCCCGTAGGGCCAGTGCTTTTGGCCAGGCAGTACTCCAGAATCTCTGAGGTTTAGGCAACTCCTGCCCTCCTGCCCTCTCTGTTGGGCTACCGGTGGAGGTTGTGTCCTTGAAAAGCCTTTCTTTGCTGCTGAGACTAGAGGGAGTTCTCTTGTTCAGCCTGGGTTCCTTGGTAGCCCAGAGCTAGGAGTCACCCATATGTGAGGGCTGACTTCCTGCTTGGTCCTGGAGAAAGAGTAGTTACTCACCTGTAACAGGTGTTCTCCAGGAGCAGCAGGAATCAGTCCTCACAACCCTCCCTCCTCCCCTGGGAGTTGCAGTTGTACATAGTTTATTTTTTCATTTTTGTGTGCTGTTCTTAGCTATGTCATTTGACTGAGGTAAGATGGCACCTTTAGGCGGGAAGGGAACTGCGCATGCGTGCCTGCATTCCCAAAGGCTTTCATAGAAAGCTGGGGAAATGCTCCGCTGCGGCTTCGACGCCGATGACACCCATATGTGAGGACTGATTCCTGCTGCTCCTGGAGAACATCTGTTACAGGTAACTACTCTTACTTATTTTATTACATTCTATCCAACACCCTGATTTCTGTTTTCATTTATGCCTATTAGTCACGCAGTTTTAATAATTTATTTATTCGTTAGTTCCCTGGCATGTCTTTTACATAGCATTTTACCCTTTATCACATACATAATGTTGTCTGCTTCCTCAGCATTTTACTAGCGCTCTGTTTTTGGTTTTAACAATTGGTTTACCTTGTTTTTTAATTGGCTTTATGTCCTATTTATGATGATTTTTATTACGCTCCACTCAAACGCTTCCTTATTAACATTTCTCATCCCTCGTGAGGGCTCCTTATTTGCCATGATGGGACCATGCCAATATTGCCCTCTATGCTGTTCCATTATTTATGTTATGTAAACCCCATCCTTAGTGCAGATGTTTACACACAGTTCCATTTTTCAGGCTGCAAGCTATGTCTATGTATAAGTCTTCCTCTGGGACATTAAATTTAACACTACAAGTTCAATGTAATTATACCAAATTTATTAAATTTACTACATACTCTCCCTCTCTGAGGTTTGACCTTCCATTGAATTTAGTCTTATCATTGCTTCATTTTTAACTGTATTTATTATTATATTTTTATTCTTTTTTGTTCCTCTCCTCTCTGGCTCTGTGTTCCTTTCTCTTTTTTAGCTCTGAGATAATAACGGAAAAAGGTCTCTCAAGACCCCCAATCATTTCATATGGTGTATTACGTAAGTACCCTCTCTGTAGCATGACCTTACTATGCATGTCTCAGTTGTTTTGTAATATTTTAATTATTTATATGGCTACTTTCTTTTATGTGTCTATGTATTGCATATTATTTATTTATTTTTTAACTTTTTTAAATTCATGTTTTTATACATTTTTAAGTATCTTCTGATGCACTATTTATGTATACAATGTTCTATATATGTTATATATTTTTTAACATATATTTATTGATTGATGTTTTTAATATATGTAGCAGTATTAGTCCCACTTATAACTATGTTACAATTGTTTTTAGATGCATACCCCCTGATGAAGGCTTCACGCCAAAACGCATAGGGGATTTTCACCGATAAAATTTGCACTTGTGACCTCTACTGGTCTTCACCCGTTGTGTGTCCTTGCTTTCTCTCCGAGGGCCTTGCTCCATTTGTGTTCCGACAAAATTTAAACTGAAACCCCAAGAAGCCAGACTCTTCAAGCAGTGCAACATCAGATAAATAAGATATGCAGTTCACCCATACAGTGTAACTTATAAAGATAGCACAAAGTCCAATCACTAAAATGCAATAAAATAATTTTTTTTACCTTTGTTGTCTGACCATTTTATTCTCTGGTCATGCTGGTCTCGATCTGAGGCTTCTGGTTTCCTGTCTTCTCTTAGCTCTCTTTCTGTGATCTATGGTCCATCTGCCATTTCTTATCTCTTCTTTTGTTTTCTTCACTTCTTTTCATCCGCCTATTTCTAATCCCAGTAACCCTTCCCAGTATCAGCCCCTTTCCAGTCCTCCCTCCCAGTATCTTCCAATGTCAAATTGCATTCCCATGACTGCCAATGGTGTCCATTCCCTTCCAGTCCCCCTCCTTCCCCACTGTCCAGCCCCTTCTAGTACAAATATCATGGCAGCCCCTCTCAGCATCCACTCCCTTCCAGTCCCATTCTCCCATCCCCTCACATCAGCCCATTTGTAGCCCCAGGGGCGGCCCAAGGGGGGTGCGGGGCCATGTGCAGAGATTCGGTGCGGGGCCTCATTTGCATAAATATTTGCATAATGTTACCATACACTAACATGTCTCTTAATGAGTGTATGGATAAAGAAAGACTAAAAGATTTCTACATTACTATAATCCAGTGCCAACCGCCAGGCACATTAGGAACTACTACAAACGCTGCCCATTTAGAACCCATAGCAAACCTGCCGTATCCTGACAGCATTACCAGGACTCACAAAGCACCATACCCTACCTATCAAAAGGCAACACTGCAAATATTAAACCAATACATTTCAGAGAATACTGGGGAAAGAGAACAAGTGGCAATGTCAAATAGGAATTACATAAATAGAATACCTCAGCTCAGTTACACATGCAGAACATAGACCATCACCAAACAAGGAATCACAATTTAGAAACAGGAAGGCAATAATTAAACTGGGAACCCCAAAAGCCAAACTTGGAATGTACAACACCATAGAAATAAAACTATAAATTAATTTCCTCTTGTACCAAACAAAGCGCAGACGTTAATGATGCACATTTCCCAGAGCTTTCATATTCCAGTTAATAAATTCAAAATAAAGAGATATCTTTCTACCTTTGGTGCATTTTTTTCAGTTGCAATTGCTCCAGCCACTTTCTTCTGGTTTCTTCATGTTTTCTGCTAACTGTCCATCGTCTGCTGTCCATTTGTTCTTTCTTCTCTCTTCTAGTTTTTTTTTCCATTCTCTCTCTCTACATCTGCTTTAACATACTAATCTTTCTCCTTTTGCTCTTTCCTCATTCCTATTTCATCCACACAAATTTTACCCCTCCATTCTCAATCCCCACTTACTCTCCCAATACCCGGCCAATTGTAGATTTTTCATCCCTCCCACACAAAATATTTTTCCCTTCTCCATTTTACTCTCCCAGCCCCATCCCATTCTAATCCTCCCCCAACATCAGCTCCCTTCTAGTTCCAGTCTCACCCAGCATCCATTCCCTTCTAGTCCCTGCATCAGCCCATTTCCAGTCCTAGCCCCCCATCAACCCATTTCCAGTCCTAGCTCCCCCATCCATTTTCAGTCTGTCCCTTCATCAGCTCATTTCCAATCCTAGCCATCAGCCCATTTCTAGTCATTTCCTAGCCCCATCATCAGCCCATGTCAAATCCTAGCTCCCCTCCACTCAGCCCAATTCCAGTCCAAGCCCCCCATGAGCCTACTTCCAGTTCTAGCCCCTCCATGAGTCCATTTCAATTCAAGCCCCCACCACAGCCCATTTCCAATCGTAGCTCCCCCCAACAGCCCATTTCCAGTCCTATCCTAGCTGCTCCATCAGCCCATTTTCAGTCCTAGCTCCCTTCCCTCACAGCCCATTTCCATTCCAAGCTCCCTCCCCATCAGCTATTTGCAGTTCAAGCCTCCCCTTCCCCTCAGCCCATTTCCAGTCATAGCAACCCCCCAACCCATTACCAGTCCTAGCCCCCCATCAACCCACTTCCAGTCCTAACCCCCATCACCCCATTTTCAGTTTAAGCCCCCCTATAACCCATTACCAGTCCTAACCCCCCCATCAGCCCACTTCCAGTCTTAACCCCATCAGCCCATTTCCAGTCAGCCCCCCATAGCTCATTGCCAGTCCTAACCCCCCCATCAGCCCACAGTCCATTACCAGTCCTAACCACATCAGCCCACCTCAAGTCCTAACCCCTCCCCATCGCCCCCCCATAGCCCATTATCAGTCCTAACCCCCCCATAGCCCATTAACAGTCCAAACCCCTCATCACCCCATTTCCAGACAGCCCCCATCAGCCCACAGCCCATTACCAGTCTTAACCCCTCCCCATCAGCCCATTTCCTGTCCTAACCCCCCCATAGCACATTACCAGTCCTAACCCCCCATAGCCCCATTTCCAGACAGCCCCCAGCCCATTGCCAGTCCTAACCCCCCCCCCCACACACACACACACACACACACACACACACACACACACACACACACACCGGCTTATGGCAAAATTTCAAAAAACAAAAAGCTGGCTCTGGCTGCTGCCGTTACCGCTACCACCGCGGCAGCGGCAGAATGGAGTGTCCCGCGGGGCCTCCTCTGCTCGTTGAGCCCCTCTGCAAAGTCTTTCAGATTCGTGAAGGGAAAGTGTCTCCCTCGCGTCTCTGTTAAGCCCGCAGGGGCTAATGGGAAATTTCCCATTAGCCCCTGCCGGCTTAACAGAGACGCGAGGGAGACACTCTCCCTTCGCGAATCTGAAAGCTTTTGCAGAGGGGCTCAACGAGCAGAGGAGGCCCCGCGGGACACTCCATTCTGCCGCTGCCGCGGTGGTAGCGGCAGCAGCCAGAGCCAGCTTTTTTTTTTTTTTTTAAATGAAATTTAAAAAAAAAGCAGAATGTTCTTTGCGCGGGGCCCCCTGAAACGCGGGGCCCTGTGCAAAAAACATTCTTGCTCAATGGACAGGCCGGCCCTGTGTAGCCCTAGCCCCCAGTTTTCTTCCACGGCCAGCAGCTCTATCCTCCCCTCCCCACCATCAGCCCATTCCCAGTCGAAGCCCCCCAATCAGCTCACTTCCAGTGCTATCCCCCCTCAACCCCATTACCAGTGCTAGCCTCCACTAATCAGCCCATTTCCAATCCTAGCCTCCCCGATCAGCTCATGTCCAATGCTAGCTTCCCATCAGTCCATTACCAGTCCTAGCCTCACCTAATCAGCTCATTTCCAGTGCTAGTCCCTCCTCAGCCCATTACCAGTGCTAGCCCCTCTAATCAGCCCATTACCAGTCCCAGCTCCCCCCCTCGATCAGTCCATTCCCAGTACTAGCCTTCCCAAATCAACCCATTACCAATCCTAGCCCTCCCCCAATCTGCCCATTACCAGTGCTAGCCTCCCCATCAGCCCATTATAATCCTAACCAGCATTTATCCGCTGTCTGTCCAGTATGTCCCCCTGTCTCTCCCCTTTGTCCAGCATTTGCCCCATGTCTCTCTCCTTTGTCTAGTACTTGTCCCCTTGTCTCCCCCTTTGTCCAGCATTTATCCCCTGTCTGTCCCCCTCTCTCTCATCTTTGTCCAGCATTTGCCCCCTCTCTCTCCCCTTTGTCTAGTACTTGTCCCCTTGTCTTCCCGCAGTCACAACTTCCTTTGGGGGCGGGACAAAGCTGCACAGAGTCCTTCGAGAGGCAGGAAGGCTCCACACCAGCTTCTTTTTTATTTCAATTGCAATTACCAGCACAGCCACAACTCTCTAAGAGGCAGGGAGCCACGGCTGCAGGAAAAGGAGGCATTGAATTTGCCGCTGCCAAGAAGCAGACTCGGCAGTGGCAGCAACTTTTTTTTTTGTTTTATTGACTTTTGAAGGCGAAGTGAGGTGGCTGTTTTGGGGGCATTTTTTTCCGCCCTCAAAACTTTGCCTCCTGAGGCAACTCCCTCACTTCGCCTCGTTATAGCGCCGCCCCTGCTCTTTCCAGTCAGCTAAAGCACTTGCCAATCAAGACTATTATGTCCACTTGACTAACTCTCTTGCCTCTGACCCTCACCATCTCTTTGCAACTCAACTCTCTCCTCAAAGTGCCTCTATCTCCATTTCTGCCTAGACTTTGGCTATTTCCATGACAATGTCCACAAGTTTACACTTAAATTCCCCATGGGGCCATCTCAACCCCCCCCCCTTCACTCGCAATTCCTTCCCTCAACTTCTGTCACCCTTCCTTTCTTTTCTAAGATCACTAGGAAGAAACCACACATCTTTCCTCCTCCAAACTCACTACCTGCTCCTCTGATCCTATTCCATTCTATATGCTAAACTCCATCTCCTCTGCTGTCATTCCCTCTATTTGTCATATCCTCAAACTATCACTTTCCACTGCAACTGTTCCTGCAGTTTTCAAGCATGCTGTGTTTATACATCTCCTCAAGAAACCCTCCCTAGATCCTTCCTGCCCTTCTAATTATTGAATTCTCTCCCTCATCCCCTTTATTTCTAAACTACTTGAATGTGCAGTTCACCATCGTTGTCATGACTTTCTCCTCTCAAGCCCTTCTGGATCCATTGCAATCTGGCTTTTGTTCTATATGATCTACTGAAACAGCTCTTGCCAAGGTCTCTAGCAACCTGTTCCTGGCCAAATCCAAGGGTCTTTACTCGATCCTCATCTTTCTTGACCTTTCTACTGCTTTTGACACTATTTACCACCACCTTCTTCTTAATACCTTGTCGTCGCTTGGTTTTAAGGGCTCTGTTCGGTCCTGGTTCTCTTCTTATCTCCCTCACCACACTTTTAGTGTATATTTTGGTGGATCCTCCTCTGTTGCTATCCTACTCTCAGTTGGTATACCCCAAGGGTCTGTCTTGGGAGCACTCCTTTTTCTCTGTACCCAGCCCCTTGGTGCACTCATCTTCTCCAACAGTTTTCAGTACCATTTTTATGCTGACAACTCTCAGATCCACTCTCTAGACCTAAAATCTCTCTGGGAATCCAAGCCTATATCGCTGCCTGCTTATCTGATATTACTGCTTGGATGTCTTCCTGTCATTTGAACTTAAACAGACAAAACCAAGCTTATCTTTCCCCTTAAACCCATCTCCCCCTTCAACCTCTCTCTATTTCTGTGGATTATGCTCTACCTTTCCCTGTTTCCTCAGCTCGCAACCTTGGGGTCATCTTTGACTCCTCCCTCTCCTTCTCCACATGCATCCAACTGATAGCTAAAACCTGTAATTTCTCTCTCTATAACATGAGCAAAATTCACCCCTTCCTTTCTTAACACACTATTAAGACCTTTATCCACTCTTTAGTCACCTCCCGTTTAGACTATTGCAATCTTCGACAAGGGCCGGCCCAAGGGAGATGTGGGGCCATGTGAGGAGACTCATTGTGGGCCTCATTTGCATAAGGGGCCTCATTTGCACAAATATTTGCATAATGTTAACATGCGCTAACTTTTAGTAAACATGCCTCTTAATGAGTGTCTGGATAAAGAAAAAGACTACCAGATTTCTATATTAATATACTCCAATGCCAACCGCCAGGCACATTAGGAAGTATTATAAACATTGCCCATTTAGAACCCATAGCAAACCCACCATATCACAACAGCACTACCAGTACTCACAAACCACCAAACCCTAACTATCAAACGGCAACACTTGAAATAAATAAGCACATGCCTGCCTGGTGTGAAGGTAGCGGACCTTAAGCACCACCTAGACAACATCTTATATAGTGCTGGAGAGGAGTCTGATGTCTTGGTACATGTCGGTACCAATGACATAGGAAAATGTGGTAAGGAGGTTCTGAAGGCTAAATTTAGGCTTTTAGGTAGGAAGCTGAAATCCAGAACTTCCAGGGTAGCATTCTCTGAAATGTTTCTTGTTCGATGCACAGGACCCAAAAGGCAGGCAGTGCTCCGGAGTCTCAATGCGTGGATGAGACAATGGTGCAAGGATGAGGATTTTGGATTTGTTAGGAACTGGGAACATTCTGGGGAAAAAAGGGGCTCTTCTGAAGGGATGGGCTTCACCTTAATGGGGATGAAACCAGGCTGCTGGCATTAACCTTTAAAAAGGAGATACAGCAGCTTTTAAACTAGATAATAGGGGAGAGCCGACAGTGGCCCAAGAGCGCATGGTTCGAAACAATGTATCCTTGAAGGATACTACCAAAAGAATGAGGTTAGGGCATATCAGCAGAGAGGTTCCAATAAAGAAAAAAGTAGCCCAAATGCCCTTGAGTACAGAGCAGACAGAGCTTAAAGATTCCAAATTACCCCTGCCTACCGATAGCCAGATTAATATGAATAAAATATAGTCTCTAAAATGCTTGTATGCAAATGCTATAAGTCTCAAAATAAGATGGGAGAGTTAGACTATATAGCACTAAATAGATATGGAAGGACAGACTAGATAGGCCATGTGGTCTTTTTCTGTCATCATGTTTCTATGTTTCTAAATGAGAGGTTAGATATGATTGGTATCTCAGAGACATGGAGGAAGGAGGACAACCAGTGGGACACTGATACCTAGGTACAAACTATATATCGTAATGACAGAGCTGATCAAATTGGTGGAGGGGATGCTCTCTATATTAGAGAGGGCATTGAGTCACAAAGGATTACGGTTTTGCAGGAAATAAAATTTGCTGTAGAACCTCTATGAAGGATACTACCAAAAGCAGAGAGGTTCCACAAAAGAGTAAAGTAGCCCAAATGCCCTCAAGTATGGAGCAGACTGAGCTTAAAGATCCCAAATTACCCATGTCTAACAATAGCCAAATTAATATGAGGAAAATACATTCTCTAAAATGCTTGTATGCAAATGTTAGAAGTCTAAAAAATAAGATGGGAGAGTTAGAATATATAGCACTAAATGAAAGGTTAGATATAATTGGAATATCAGAGACATGGTGGAAGGAGGACAACCAGTGGGACACTGATACCTGGGTACAAACTATATCGTAATGAAAGAGCTGATCATATTGGTGGAGGAGTTGCTCTCTATGTTAGAGAGGGCATTGAGTCAGAAAGGATTAAAGTTTTGCAGGAAACAAAATCTGCTGTAGAATCTATATGGATTGAAATTCCATGTAAAAGGGGAAAGGCAATGGCAGTGGGGGTGTACTATCGAGCGCCTTGCCAGAATGACCAAATGGATGATGAAATGTTCAAAGAAATCAAGGAAGCTAACAAAAGTTACAGTGCAGTAATAATAATGGGTGATTTCAACTACCCCGGTATCGACTGGGTCAGTGTCATGTCAGGACATGCTAGGGAGATAAAGTTCCTAGATGAAATAAATGACTGCTTCTTGGAGCAGCTGGTTCATGAACCGACCAGAGAGGAAGCCATATTAGACCTAGTCCTTAGTGGAACACCAGATCTAGTGCAAGAGATAAGGTTGTTGGGGCCACTTGGCAATAGTGATCATAGCATGATCGCCTTTGATTTAATTAGTGGAGGAGGGATAGTAAGGAAATCCACAGTACTACCTTTTAACTTTTGAAAGGGAAACTATGATAAAATGAGGAAAACAGTTAAGAAAATACTAAAAGGAGCAGTTGCAAAGGTTAAAGACGTACATCAGGATTGGCTGTTAAAAAATAGTATCTTGGAAGCCCAGACCAGCTGTATTCCACGCTGTAAGGAAAGTGGAAGGAAGTCCAAAAAACTGCCAGCATGGTTTAAAGGTGAGGTCAGAGAGGCTGTTGCCAAAAAAAGCATCTTTCAGAAATGGAAAAAAAGAGCCAAAGGACGAAACCTGGAAACAGCACAAGCACTGGCAAGTCAAATGCAAGGCATTGATAAGGCAGGCAAAGGGAGAATTTGAGAAGAAGCTTGCTGCGGAAGCAAAAACGCGAAGTAAAGACCTTTTCAAGTACATTGAAGATTGCAGACCTGCTATCAGTAATCTGTGAACTATCATTAAAATCATCTCTAATACATGAAGATTGGAGGATCGCCAATGTAACACCAATTTTTAAAAAGGGTTCCAGGGGTGATCCGGGAAACTACAGACCGGTGAGCCTGACGTCAGTACAGGGAAAAATGGTAGAAACCATCAAAGAATAAAATTACTCAGCATGTAGATAGTCACAACCTAATGGGAGACAGCCAACATGGCTTTAGACAAGGAAGATCTTGTCTTACTAATCTGTTATGTTTTTTGAAGGAGTGAATAAACAGGTGGACAAAGGTGAGTCGGTTGATATTGTGTATCTGGACTTTCAGAAAGCCTTTGACAAGGTCCCTCATCAGAGACCTTTGGCAAAACTAAAGAGTCATGGGATAGGAGGCAGTGTACAATTGTGGATCAGGAACTGGTTAAAAGATAGAAAGCAGAGGGTAGGGCTAAATGGCCAATTTTCCCAATGGAGAAAGGTGAATAGTGGTGTACCCCAGGGATCTGTGCTGGGTCCGCTGCTTTTTGACATATTCATAAATGACCTGGAAAGTGGAAGAACGAGTGAGGTTATCAAATTTGCAGATGACACAAAACTATTTAAAGTTGTTAAAACCCAAGAGGATTGTGAAAAATTGCAAGAGGATCTTGATAAATTGGAAGACTGGGCATCAAAATGGCAGATGAAATTTAATGTGGACAAGTGCAAGGTTATGCACCTAGGGAAGAACAACCCAAACTATAGTTACACGATGCAAGGTTCCACATTAGGAACTACCACCCAGGAAAAAGATTTAGGCGTCATTGTGGATACCATGTTAAAACCCTCGGCCCAGTGTGCAGCAGCGGCCAAGAGAGCAAATAGAATGCTAGGTATGATAAGGAAAGGAATGGAAAATAAAACAAAAGATATTATAATGCCTCTATATCGTTCCATGGTGAGACCGCACCTTGAATATTGTGTGCAATTCTGGTCGCCGTATCTTAAAAAGGATATAGCGATTTTAGAAAAGGCTCAGAGAAGAGCCACCAAAATGGTAAAGGGGATGGAAGGATACTCCTATGAAGAAAGGCTAAAAAGGTTGGGGCTCTTTAACCTGGAAAAGAGACGGCTGAGGGGAGATATGATAGAAGTCTATAAATTAATGAACGGAGTGGAACGGGTAAACGTAGATCGATTGTTTACCTTATCAGAATATAGAAAGACTAGGGGACATGCAATGAAGCTACAGGGTAAACTATTTAAGACTAATAAAAGAAAATATTTTTTCACTCAACGTGTAATCAAACTCTGGAATTTGTTACCGGAGGATGTAGTAAAGGCTGTTAGTGTAGCTGGGTTTAAAAAAAGGTTTGGACAAGTTCCTGGAGAAAAGGTCCATAAACATTATTAAGAAGGGACCCAGGATATCAATGCTTGAACCAATACAAGCATTGTGGAACCTGTGTCCCTTGGGGAAACTGCTAGGTACGTATGACCTAGATTGGCCACTGTTGGAAACAGAATACTGGGCTTGATGGACCTTGGTCTGACCCAGTATGGCATATCTTATGTTCTTATGAATTGAAATTCCATGTAAAAAGAGGATGGCGATGGCAGTGGGGGTGTACTATCGACCGCCTGGCCAGAATGAACAAATGGATGATGAAATGCTCAAAGAAATCAGGGAAGCTAACAAAAGTTACAGCACAGTAATAATAATGGGTGATTTCAATTACCCCGGTATTGACTGGGTCAGTGTCACAGCAGGACATGCTAGGGAGATAAACTTTCTAGATGAAATAAATGACTGCTTCTTGGAGCAGATGGCTCATGAACCGACCAGCGGGGAAGCCATTTTGGACCTAGTCCTTAGTGGAACACAGGATCTGGTGCAAGAGATATGGGTGTTGGGGCCACTTGGCAATAGTGATCATAGCATGATCGAGCTTGATTTAATTAATGGAGGGATGGTAAGGAAATCCACAGTACTACCTTTTAACTTTCGAAAGGGAGACTATGATAAAATGAAGAAAATAGTTAAAAAACTAAATGAAGTTGCAAAGGTTAAAAGACCTACATCAAGCTTGGGTGTTTAAAAATACTATCTTGGAAGCCCAGACCAGCTGTATTCCATGCTTTAAGAAAAGTGGAAGTCCAAAAGACTGCCAGCATGGTTTAAAGGTGAGGTCAGAGAGGCTTCTGTTGCCAAAAAAGCATCTTTTAGGAAATGGAAAAAAGCGCCAACTGACAAAAACTGGAAACAGCACAAGCATTGGCAAGTTAGATGCATGATATTGATAAGGCAGGCAAAGAGAGAGTTTGAGAAGAAGCTTGCTGTGGAAGCAAAAATGCCTAATAAAGACTTTTTCAAGTACATTTGGACCATTATATGATAGAGGGGTAAAAGAGGCCCTAAGAAGGGACAAGGCCATAGCGGAAAGACTGAATGAATTCTTTGCTTCGATCTTTACTAAGGAAGATGTAGGGATGTTACCCATGACTGAAGTGGTATTTAAAGGTGATACTATGGAAGAATTGAAAGAAATATTGACACACTGGGAAGATGTATTACAACTATTTGATAAACTGAAGAGTAGCAAATCACCTGGACCGGATAGTATACATCCAAAGGTGTTGAAAGAACTGAAATATGAGATTGCAGACCTGCTATTAGTAATCTGTGAACTATCATTAAAATCATCTGTCATACCTGAAGATTGGAGGATGGCCAATGTAACGTCAATTTTTAAAAAGGTGATCCTAGAAACTACAGACCTAGGGGTGATCCTAGAAACTACAGACCGGTGAGCCTGACATCAGTACAGCGAAAAATGGTAGAAACCATCATAAAGAACAAAATTACTGAACATGTAGATAGTCATGGCTTAATGGGAGATAGCCAACATGGCTTTAGACAAGGAAGGTCTTGTCTTACTAATCTGTTATGTTTTATGAAGGTGTGGATAAACAGGTAGACAAAAGTGAGTTGGTTGATATAGTGTATCTGAACTTTCAGAAAGTCTTTGACAAGGTCCCTCATCAAAGACGTTTGGCAAAACTAAAAAGTCATGTGATAAGAGGCAGTGTACTATTGTGGATCAGGAACTGGTTAAAAGATAGAAAACAGAGGGTAGGGCAAAATGGCCAATTTTCCTAATGGAGAAAGTTGAATAGAGGAGTACCCCAGGGATCTGTGCTGGGTCTGCTGCTTTTTAACATTCATCAATGACCTGGAAATGGGAATAATGAGTGAGGTTATTAAATTTGCAGACGACACAAAACTGTTTAAAGTTGTTAAAACCCAAGAGGACTGTGGAAAACTGCAGGAGGATCTGGATAAATTGAAAGACTGGGCATCCAAATGGCAGATGAAATTTAATGTGGACAAGTGCAAAGTTATGCACCTAGGAAAGAACAACCCACACTATGGTTACACAATGCAAGGTTCCACATTGGGAACCACCACCCAGGAAAAAGATTTAGGAGTCATCGTGGATAACATGTTAAAACCCTCCGCCCAATGTGCAGCAGCGGCCAAGAGAGCAAATAGAATGCTAGGTATCATAAGGAAAGGAAAGAGTAGTTACTCACCTATAACAGGTGTTCTCCAGGAGCAGCAGGATTCAGTCCTCACATATGGGTGAAGTCGGCGCTGATGGAGCCCCCATGCGGAGCATTTCCCGAGCTTTCAAAGAAAGCCTTTGGGAATGCAGCGCGCATGCGTGGTCCCCTTCCAGCCCAAGGGTGCCATCTTGCTTAGTCTGATGACATAGCTAAAAGACAACAAAAAAACAAAATGAATGATATGACTGCAACTCCCAGGGGAGGAGGGAGGGTTGTGAGGACTGATTCCTGCTGCTCCTGAAGAACACCTGTTACAGGTGAGTGACTACTCTTTCTCCAGGACCAAGCAGGAAGTCAGTCCTCACATATGGGACTCCCCAGCTTCAGGCTACCGGGGACCCAAAGCTGAACAATCAGCTCCCTCTAGAGCCCCAGCATGCGTGATAGAATCATCTCTGAGAATGCCCCCGTACGGTAGCCCAACACCAGGGCCGGAGAGTAGGAGTTGCCTATACCTCAAAGAGATTACGGAGTACCGCCTGTCCGAAAGCACTGTCCCTGCGGGACTCCCTCTTGAGGCAGTAGTGGGCCGCAAAAGTCTGGCTTGTCTGCCAGCGGAACAGAGCGGAGATGAGCTACTGATGCGGCTTTCGCCCTGACACGGTGGGCCGTGACTTGACCCTGCAAGGAGAGGCCGGCTTCCCTGTACGCCCAGGCGATACAGTCTGCCACCCAGATGGACAAGGTACGCTTGGAGACAGGTAACCCCAGCTTATTAGGGTCAAAAGATACGAAGAGCTGAACAGCCCTTCGATGCTCCTGCATACGGTCAAGGTAGAAGGACAACGCTCTCCTACAGTCCAGGATATGCAAGACCATTTACGCTCGGCTGGCATGCGGCCTGGGAAAGAAAGTCAGAAGAACCACCTCCTGATTGAGATGGAAGGAGACGACAAGCTTAGGAAGGAACTTTGGGCGAGTCCGTAAGACCACCCTGTTCCTATAGAACCTTGTGTATAGAGGTTCTGAGACCAGAGCTTGCAGCTCACTGACTCGCCTGGCTGAGGTAAGAGCTACCAAAAAGAACGCCTTCCAAGAAAGAAAGCGTAAAAGGACAAGTAGCCATAGGCTCAAATGGTGGGCAAGTAAGTTGTTGCAAGACCACATTCAAATCCCACTCAGGTGCTGGTGGACGAATCGGAGGCTTGAGCAAAAGGAGGCCTCTGAGGAAGCGGGCCACCAAAGGATGGCCTGACAGAGTGACCCTCCACCGGTGAGTGGTGCGCTGACAGATCACTGAGGTGGACCAGAACAGAGTTGGATTTAAGGCCCAGGTCGGACAGGTGAAGCAAGTATTGCAGCACCACTGGCACCAGGCACGAAAACAGATTCTCCTTGTGCTGAACACACCAGGTGGAGAACCTACGCCACTTGAGGGCATACGTTTTTCTAGTGGAGTGCCTCCTAGAGACCAAGACCACCTCCTCCACCTCCCTAGGTAGCAATAGGGAGTTAGAACTTCCCTTTCAGCATCCAGGCCATCAAATTGAGGGACTGGAGGTTGGGGTGCAAGAGAGATCCCTGATCCTGAGATAGGAGATCGGGTTGCACCCCCAGAGTGAGTGGAGTGTCCACAGCCAACTGCAGAAGGAGTGGAAACCATGGTTGCCTCGGCCATCTGGGGGCTACCAGGATCACCAAGGCCTTGTCCCGAAGCACCTTGAAAAGGGTCCAGGCCACTAGAGGCGTGGGAGGAAACACATTCAGTAGGCCGTAGACCAAGAGATTAGAAACGCATCTGCTGCTATTCTCAGAGGATGCGGTTGTCTGGAGAAGAACCTGGGTAGCTGACGGTTGAGCGGACTGGCAGAGATCGATGGTTGGAAGACCCCATCTTAGGAAGACCCTCTGGAGCACCAGAGGATTCAACTGCCACTTGTGTGGCTGCAGAATCCTGCTCAACCTGTCTGCCAGGTAATTCTCTTGGCCGGGCAGATAAACCGCCTTGAGAAGTATGCCCTGTTGGACTGCCCATGAGCACAGGGCTTGAGTCTCCTGACACAGAAGTCGAGATCCTGTGCCTCCTTGTTTGTTCACATAGAACATGGCGACTTGATTGTCTGTCTGAACCAGAACAGACTGGTGAGAGAGGGCATGAGAGAAAGTTTGGAGAGCCAAGCGGATAGCTCCGAGCTCCAAGAGGTTGATCTGCTGTGCGGCCTCCCAAGGAGACCAGAAGCCTTGGGTGCATGCCCCCTGGCAATGTGCATCCCAACCCTGAAGAGAAGCATCTGTTGTCAGTACTTGTGTTTGTGGTGGTGGCTGAAAAGGCACTCCGCGCACTAGATTCGGGAGATGCAGCTACTATTGCAGGGAGGCTGCCAGCAGTTTGGACACCCTTACTTTGTCGCTCAAGTGTCCTGTGGCTTGTAGCCACTGAGTTCTGAGGTCCCACTGAGCAGGCCTCATGTGCAGACGGGCATTTGGAGTAACATGGACCGTGGATGCCATGTGGCCCAATAGTCTCAGGAATTGCCTGGCGGAAACCAGAGAATTGCTGTGGAACTGTCTGGCCAAGTCCATCAGTCTGTGGGCCCTGTCTACAGGCAGATAAGCCTTCGCCTGAAGGGTATCCAGTCTTGCTCCTATGAACTCTGTGTTCTGTGAGGGGTGCAAAGTGGACTTTGCGAAGTTTATGACAAAACCCAGATGCTGTAGAAGGTAGACAGTGCGGAGGGTGGCCTGTCTGGTTTCCTGTGGAGACTGACCCCCTGATGAGCCAGTCGTCCAGGTATGGAAAGACAAATATACCCTGGACTCAGATAGGCCGCTACCACCGCCAGGCATTTGGTGAAAACCCTGGGTGCGGAGGTTAGGCCAAAGGGAAGTAATCTGTACCGAAAATGATTTCCTCCCACTACAAATCTGAGATATTGTCTGTGGTCCAGATGAATGAGGATACGAGTATAAGCATCCTTTAGGTCTAAGGAATATAGCCAATCTCCCTGCTGGAGGTAGGGCAGCAGTATTCCAAGGATAAGCATCTTGAACTTTTCCCTCACCAAGAACTTGAGATTTCGCAAGTCGAGGATGGGCCCGAGGCCTCCTGTCCTTTTTGGTACCAGAAAGTACCTGGAATAGAAGCCTTGCCCTCTCAGGTGGTGGGGCACTGGTTCCACCGCCTGCTCCTTTAGAAGACTTGTCAACTCCTGAAAGAGTAAGTCCCTGTGAAGAGGGAGTCTTGGAGGCTCCCCTGGAAAGTAGGAGGGGGGTAACTGGTCGAAGTGGAGCAAATAGCCCTTTTGGACTATGCTAAGCACCCAGATATCCCCGGTTATGGCTAACCACCTGTGGGCATACAGGGTTAGCCGGCCTCCTGTGCTGAGAGGGACCAGCTGAGGAGGAGAGGCTATGCCACTGGAGTCAAAACCCCGCTCCCTGCTGTGCAGGAGCCGGAGCTGGTGGCTTGGGGGTTTTCTGCCTAAGGGGCCCATGTCCCTGCCCCTTGGCCTGCTGACCCTGTTGGGGAGCTGTGGATGCCTGGTAATGAGGGTAAGGATTTGTAGGCAGATGACCTTCTCGGTTAAAAGGACTTTTTTCCTGAGCCCTTCTTTTGAGAAGGGGCAGAGGTCTTTCTGGACAACCTTGTCCTGGTGAGAGTCTTGGACTCGGGTTCTGCAGCTTTTTCAGCCATGGGCTTGCCAAAGAGGTTTTCACCTCGGCAAGGGACATCGACCAACTTGTCCTGCACCCATGGCTCGAGGTCCGATGACTGTAGCCAGGATTGACGGCGTGCACCGATGCTGGCCGCGGCTACTCGGGTCGAAGCCTCGAAGCCATCATAAGCTGCTCAAGACAAACTTCGAGCACTCTCGGATCCCAGTTGACAAGGCTGTGAACCTCTGCAAAAGTTCCTCGGAGAGACCAGCAGAGAACCCGGCAATCTCCTTTGCCAGGTCTCGAAGGTACATGCCCATGTACAGCTGGTAAGTCTGGACACGGCAAGCAAGCATAGAGCCCTGGAAGCACTTTCTACCGAGGGCATCCAGGTTCCGGGCCTCCCTGCCTGGAGGCACCGAGAAGTGCATCTTCTGACTCTTCAGACGATGCATGGCCGTTTCCACAACCATGGAGTGGTATGGCAGCTGTGCCTTCTGGAACCCAGGGCTCTTGCGGACTCAATAATTGGAATCGACCCGCTTGCTAAGAACCAGCGTCGAGGCCGGCACCTCCCACATGCGGAAGAGCAACCGTTCCAACATCGGAGGAACCGGTACAGTAAAGGCCTCCTTGGGGGGAGAGTCATACTGCAGGGCCTCAAGCTCCTCGGCTCAAGGCTCCTCCTCGGGGTCCGCGGGGAAGGCCAAGGCCTTGGCCATGTCCCTCACGAAATCCGAGAACCGGGTATCCTCCGGGGGAGGACCTTCTCCGAGGTTCAGACTCCGGTGAGTCCGAAGGGACACACCGGGTCTGAAAAGTGTCCAGGGACTCCTCGTCCTCCGTTTCCCATCCCGACCCCTCCGAGGAGTCGTCGAGCAGCTCCAGTCGGGCGGGCACCGATGCCATCCGCCCCAACGCCGAGGGCACTGGCAATGTCGACCTCAGTCCTGCATGGGAGATTGAGGGTGACCTCAGCTGAGGATCGATTCGAGATTTCATGGACTCGAGGATCAGCTCGGCCTCCGGGGTCGACTTGGACGTTGAGGTCCCGGTGGTCGGGGCAGATGCACCGGTGAGACCGGCGATCAGTACCTGCTGCTGTTCCATGAAGGCAGCCAAACTGCTTTCCAAGGCCGTCAACCTGAGTCCGAGCTCAGGAGACCCAGCAGCCTCAGACTCGGGCCCCGACGGTGTCGGGCCCGACGTCAGCTCCCCCGGAGAGTCCACGAGGACTACAGTACTCATGTGACCCGGGGCCTCCATCTCTACACGAGGTTGTTTAGCAGGCCTCTCCGACTCCGAAGACCCGGGACGGCGGTCAGGGCTATGTGACCTGGCCCTCGAGGAGCCAAGAGCGTCCACCAACGCTGCCCTCACGGGTATCTTCTTCCTGCGGTGCTCCCACGAAGGAGACCCCCTCTCAGAAGAGCCCCGATGACGCTCGGGGTCGGACTCCCGAGACGTCGAGGCATCTGACGATGTCCGGGCTCGGCCGGACGCGGAATCAGAGAAGATCCTTTTGCGTTGATGCTACCGGCTCCTCAATGCCTTGAAGAACATTTTGCCACATGGGACACAGACCAGCGGGTCATGGTCGGGCCCAAGGCACCGGAGGCAGCAGTCGTGTGTGTCGGTGAGAGACATCAGTTTCTTACACCGATCACACTTCTTAAACCCGCTGGCAGCCATCGGGGGAAAAAGAGCCCCTGCAAGGTCAAAAGACTGGGCTGCCAGGGAAAATGAAAAAATGGCACGAACGCTAGTCTCTAAGGACAAAAACCGAAAAATGAAATCCGGGCTCGATACCGTTGTACCAGGCCCAGGCGGGAAAGGGAACCGGCGTCAAACCGAGAAAAAAACACGGATCCACACTGAAAAAAAATCAACTTTTTCACAGGTGACCACAACACACTTGTGTTGGGTTCCGCGGAAAAAAGAAGATTGAGCAAGATGGCACCCTTGGGCAGGAAGGGGACCGCGCATGCGCACTGCATTCCCAAAGACTTTCTTTGAAAGCTGGGGAAATGCTCCGCATGGGGGCTCCTTTGGCACCATATGTGAGGACTGACTTCCTGCTTGGTCCTGGAGAATGGAAAATAAAACAAAGGATATTATAATGCCGCTGTATCGTTCGATGGTGCGACCGCACCTTGAATATTGTGTGCAATTCTGGTTGCCGTATCTTAAAGGATATAGCATTATTAGAAAAGGTACAGAGAAGAGCTACCAAAATGGTAAAGGGGATGGAAGGATACCCCTATGAAGAGAGGCTAAAAAGATTAGGGCTCTTCAACCTGGAAAAGAGATGGCTGAGGGGAAATATGATAGAGGTCTATAAATTAATGAATGGAGTGGAATGGGTAAACGTAGATCAATTGTTTACATCATTAGAATATAGAAAACTAGGGGACATGCAGTGAAGCTACAGGATAACCTATTTAAGACTAACAAGAGAAAATATTTTTTCACTCAACGTGTAATCAAACTCTGGAATTTGTTATCAGAGGATGTAGTAAAAGCTGTTAGTGTAGCTGGGTTTAAAAAAGGTTTGGACAAGTTCCTGGAGGAGAGGTCCATAAACCATTATTAAAAGGGACCCAGGATATCACTGCTTGCCCCAATACAAGCATTGTGGAACCTGTGTCTTTTGGGGAAACTGCTAGGTACTTATGACCTAGATTGGCCACTGTTGGAAACAGGATACTGAACTTGATGGACCTTGGTTTGACCCAGTATGGCGTATCTTATGTACATCTCAGAGAATACCAATACATCTCCTACTGGGGCTAGAGAACAAGTGGCACTGTCAAACAGAAAGTAGATGAACGGAATACTTCAGTTTGGTTACACATGCAGAACATAGACCGCTAGCAAACAAAGAACAAGGGATCACAATTTAGAATTAGGAAAACAATAATTAAACTGGGAACCCCAAAAGACAAACTTGGAATGTACAACAACAGTGGAGAAATAAAATTATAAATTAATTTCCTCTTATACTAAGCAAAACAAAGACGTTAGCAATGCACATTTCCCAGAGCTGACATATTCCAGTTAATAAATTCAAAATAAAGTATTTTTCTACCTTTCGTTGTCTGGGCATTTTATTTTTCAGTTGCAATTGCTCCAGTCATTTTTTTCTGGTTTCTTTGTGTCTTCTGCTAACTCTCCATTGTCTGTTGTCCATTTGTCCTTTCTTCTCTCTTCTAGAATTTTTTCCACTCTCTCTCTACATCTGCTTTAACATATTGATCTTCCCCTTTTGCTCTTTCCTTCATTTCTTTCTTTATTCCTTTTTCATCAATTCAAATTTCACCCTTCCATCCTCAATCCACACTTACTCTCCCAATACCCAGCCAATCGTAGATTTTTCTTCCCTCCCACACAAAATCTCTTTGCCCTTCTCAATCCTCACTGCCCCAGCCCCATCCCCTTCTAGTCCTCCACCAACATCAGCTCCCTTCTAGTTCTAGCCCCACTCAGCATCTGCTCCCTTCTAACCCCATTCTCCCATTCCTCCGCATCAGCCCATTTCCAGTCCAAGCCTCCCCCCCATCAGCCATTTCTAATCCTAGCTCCCTATTAGCCATTTCCAGTCCTATCCCAGGCCTCCATCAGTCCATTTCCAATCCAAGACCGCATCAGCTCATTTCCAGGCTAAGCCCCCATATCAGCCCATTTCTATTCCCAGCCCCCCCCCATCAGCCATTTCTTGTCCTATAATAACCCCCCCATCAGCCCATTTAAAATCCCAGCCCCCCCATCAGCCCATTTCGATTCCTAGCCCCCATTGGCCATTTCTAGTCCTATCCTAGCCCACCCATCAGCCCATTTCCAATCCTAGCCCCCATCAGCTATTTCCAATCCCATCCCAGCCCACCCATCAACCCATTTCCAATCCTTGCTCCACATCAGCCATTTCCAGTCCTATCCCAGCCTCCCATCAGCCCATTTCCAGTCCAAGCCCCCTCCATCAGCCCATTTCCAATCCTCGCCTCATGAGCCATTTCCAGTCCTATCCCAGCCCCTCATTAGTCCATTTCCAGTCCAAGCCCCCCTTCAGCCATATCCAGTCCCATCCCAGCCCCCCCCATCAGCATATTTCCAGTCCAAGGCCCCCCATCAGCCATTTCCATTCCTAGTCCCCCCCATCAGCCATTTCCATTCCTAGTCCCCCCCATCAGCCCATTTCAAGTCTAAGCCCCCCAATCAGCCCATCTCCATTCCTAACCCACCATCAGCCATTTCCAGTCCCATCCTAGTCCCCCATTGGTCCATTTCCATTCCTAGCCCACATCAGCCATTTCTAGTCCTATCCTAGCCCACCCATCAATCCATTTCCAATCCAAGCCTGCCATCAGCCTATTTCCATTCCTAGCCCCATCAGCCCATTTCCATTCCTAGCCCACATCAGCCATTTCCAGTCCTATCCTAGCGCCCCCAGCAGCCCATTTCCAATCCTTGCCTCCCATCAGCATTTCCAGTCCTATATCAGCCAGCCATCAGCATTTCCAGTCCTATGTCAGCCAGCCATCAGCCCATTTCTAGTCCAAGCCTCCCCATCAGCCATATCCAGTCCTATCCTAGCCAACATCAGCCCATTTCCAGTCAAAGATCCCCCATCAACCCATTTCCAATCCTATCCCAATCCCCCATCAGCCATTTCCAGTTCTATCCTAGCCCCTCATCAGCCCATTTCCAGTCCAAGCCCCCCCCCTCCATCAGCCCAAAACCCCGGACCAGCAGCAGCAGAACTCCCCCGATCGGGGAGAAGTGCCCGAGCGGGAAACCGTCCCGCTCGGAGGCTCCTGCCCAATCGGGGCAGTGGGAGCAGGATAAAAGGAGAGCGCACCTCCGGCACCCTCCTAAAACCCCGGACCAGCAGCAGCAGAGCTCCCCCGATCGGGGAGAAGCGCCCGAGCGGAAAACCATCCCGCTCGGAGGCTCCTGCCCAATCGGGGCAGTGGGAGCAGGATAAAATGAGAGCGCCCCTCCGGCAGGCCTGCGCCTGAGGGCCCTTTGGCGTGGCCCTTAGGCAAGGCACTCAGGCGACAGAAGAAGCAACCCCACAAAAACCGCACAGACATCAGCAGAAAGCAGCCGAAGGAAGATTCTGCAAATCACAAGGCCTCAAAGGCGACAGCAAAACAGCCACCTAACAACCACCAACAAACAGGAGCAACAAGAGCCAAGACATCACAACCAACGCAGAACACCTCGACCAGGAAGGCGCGACCAGAGCCTCAACTTCCACAGCTTCCTAGTAAGTTGACACCAACCACCATGGCCACATTCACCTACCTCCCTGTATTCCTTCTTATCACCCAACTCATCCCCCAACAAACAGGGCTACGACACACACACACACCCTATAAAAACTTATGGACACCAACAACCATGCCAACATACCATCCTCCTCAACACCACACGGAGCTCACGCATAAAAGACAAAAGCAAGACACACAATCAACAAGCATAACCCACACGAAGGCATACCCCAAAGAGCCTAACACCCCAAACACCACCTCAATAGAGCTCATGAACACCAGGTCAGTAATAAAATAAATTACACACAATCAGAGACCACATAGAGGACCAAGAACCTGACATCCTCCGACAATGTCCTCCTCAACCAGCTAGTCCCACCCCACGTACTCAGCCTTTAACAATCCCCGCACACAGAAAAGAGGAGGCGGAGTGCTGATCATTGCAAGAGACTCACTAAAGCTAAAAACTCACCTCACAAGGCTCAGACCAATGCAGCACAATTGCAGTGGGAAACAAGCAAATAGCCATATGCCTCATCTACAGAGCCCCCCACGCTCCAACAGAGGAACTAACCACCGCTCTAGAGACAGTCTGTGCAATCAACACGAACCACAAACCAATAATACTACTGGGCGACTTCAACCTCAGCTTCTCCACCAGCAGGGACAAGGAAACCTTCCTACAAGCAATGGACTCCCTACAATACAAACAACTAATAAACACCCCGACGCACAGACACGGATCCACGCCAGACCTCATATTCGCCCCCAACCACATAACAGACAAAGGTGACATCTCATCACCCAGAGTCACACCAGTGCCCTGGTCAGACCACCACAGAATCAAAATAGAGATCACAAATGAAAGGGAAAAACACAAGACACAACACATGGACAAAGAAGATTCAAAGCTTTCAACAAGGACCAATTCTTACAAGATACGCTACCTTACCTCAACCCAGAAACGCACGATCTAGATAAACAAGTAGGCAAGTGGAACAGTATCATCAATGCAGCAGCCAAAGCAAGCACAACAACAAACACCAAGAGACAGCACGCACCATGGTACTCCAAAAGCATACGCAAAAAGAGATCTGAGGAAGATAGAACGCCGCTGGAGACGCTCTAAATCTCCATCCACACAGGCCTTATACCTAACTCAGCAAAAGAAATACGAGCTTATTAATGAAACAAAAAGAGACCACCACACAAACACCATCCAGAAAGCCTACAACAAGCCCAGAGAGCTTTTCGAGATAGTAAAAAATATAACCAACGAACCAAGCTCCGACAAAGACATATAGATCGACCCACAAACATTCGCAGATTATCTTCAAGAGAAGCTAGGCCGCTCACCACAACAACCATCTACAGGAACCAGCAACCCAACCAATCCATAAAGCACCACCTCTTCCTTCTACACTTCTCCCAGTTCCAATGCCCATCATCAACCCTCTAACGCATTCCAAGCCCTCATAGTCAAATTGTAAATATCATATTTACTCAAGATGTTAACAAGAAATGCTATTCATTGTATATAGGTTCATAACATATATGTACAAAGCTGTATATTGTATATAGGTTCATAACATGTATGTACAAAGTTCCCCAAAGTTGAATCCCAGTTGAATGCGCCTATTACATGTAAACTCACAATAGCCTATTGCTTGCTATGAGTACTCCTGTTCAATGTAGACCGCGCTGATGAAAAAGAGTGCGGTATAAAAGAACTATAAATAAATAAATAAATAAAACCATACCCATCACAAGTTGGGACAAGTTCAACACTCCTTCCACAAAGCAAATCTCAGATATCATCTCAGCTCTCAACACAAGCACCGCACCCACAGACCCATGCCCGGTCCCATGGATCAAGACAACCAAGGAAAGTTTCCTCAGCCTCATACACAACATGGTAAGCAACTCCCTGACCCAAGGAACCATGCCAGACCAGCTGAAACTAGCCACAATAAGGCCGATCCCTAAGAAAACCAACCTAGAAAAAAGCAATCCAGCAGCCTACAGACCAATCTCCAGCATACCGCTTCTGCCTAAAATTATAGAGAAGGCAGTGCAACAACAGCTCCAGGACCACATCGACGAACATGCCCCACTGGATATACAACATGGCTTCCGCCCAAACCACGGAGTCGAAACACTTCTGCTATACCTATTCAATGACATCATCCAGACCATAGACAACTACAAACAAGGAACACTAATGATCTTCCTAGACATCTCAGCTGCATTCGACACAGTGGACCACAGAATCCTCCTAACCAGACTACAGAACATTGGAATAACTGGCACCATACTAAATTGGTTCAACTCATACCTAACAGACAGACAGTTCCAAGTCAAGATTGCAGCCAACATCTCACAACCCGCAAAGATCAAGCACTACTATTCAACCTATACATCCAACCAATCTGCGACATCATGAAAGCCCACAAAACAGACTACACAATCTATGCAGATGACATGATATACACGCCAAATCAACCTCGACAGCCCCGACTACACCAAAATAACAAACTGTCTCGACAGCATGTCCACTCGCCCCCGTCGATAAATTGATAGAAGCACTGCAACCCCCCTTTCGCCCACCGTTGGAAGCCCTCCCCGTCCCTCCCTGGACGAAATTCTGCCGTTTGGCAAAGTTCCCTCATCAATGAGAAACCCCTACCCCCACCCTCCCCTGCTCCCCTTCGGATCTTGTCCCATTCCCCGAGCACATGGCTCACGTATGGGCTAACACCCGCCCCTACCCACCTTTCCCCTCTTCCCATCCAAGGGAGCCCTGCTAGGGAGCCCTGCTAGGGACCGCCCCCCCCCCCCCCCGCTGTGCTTCTCCAAATCTACATAGGTCTTTCCCTCCCCACCTCCACGCCAATTCATCACGTGGCGAGCCTGAGCGGCCCAGTAGTAAGCCTGCATATTGGGCACCCCCAGCCCCCCCTCCTCCCGCCTCCGGTACAACACCTCCCGCGCTATCCGGGGCGGGCGCCTCCGCCAAATGTACTGATTCACCTGCCGCTGCAGACGCCGCATATGTGCTCTGGGAATGGCTACCGGCAAAGTCTGGAAATAATACAGGACTCGTGGGAGGACATTCATTTTGACCGATGCGATCCTTCCCAGCCAGGAAACCTCATATCCTACCCACTGCTGCAAATCCCGCTCAATCTCTCTCCATAGCTTACCATAGTTGGCCTCATACATCCCACTGGGCTGAGGAGTGATATTGACCCCCAAATAGCGAATAGCCCCCTCTTTCCACCGAAATGGGTAGTCCCTCTGCAACCCTGCCAGCCAGGCCGAAGACATATTGAGATTCAGAGCCTCTGTCTTGTCCGGGTTCATTTTGAACTCCGACACCGCCCCATACCTTCCCAGTTGCCCAAGAATCTCTGGCAAGGACTCTTCAGGCTGCGTCACCACCAGAAGGACATCGTCCGTGAAGAGTGATATTTTGTGATGGCCATTCCCCTTCTGTAGCCCCTGCACCCTCCCATTGTCTCTGATAGTGCATGCCAAAGGTTCAATTGCAATAGCAAAAAGAAGGGGCGACATCGGGCAGCCCTGACGAGTCCCCCTTTCCAGCTCAAGGGCCTCAGTATACCGCCCGTTGATTTTAACCCTTGCCTTAGGGCCCCTATATAACGCTTGGACCCACCGCATAAACTTGGGACCTATGCCCATCCGCTGCATCGTTTGAAATAGAAAGCTCCAGTCCACCCTGTCGAACGCTTTCTCGGCGTCGATGGACAACAACATGGCCTCTGTCCCTTGTTCTTGCACCCCCCAAACTGCTTCCAGTACCCTCTTGATATTATCCGAGGCTTGCCGCCCCATGATAAACCCGGTTTGGTCTAGCCCTATCAACCCGGGCATCTTTGGTGCCAACCTATTGGCCAGCACTTTGGCTATAATTTTGACATCTACATTCAGTAGGGATATGGGCCTATACGACCCGCACTGAAGCGGATCCCTACCCCCCTTGGGCAGCACAGTTATCCCCGCTGTAAGCATGTCTGCCGACAGATGCCCGCCCTCCCGCTGCACACCATTCGCCACCCGGACCAACTGATCTAATAGTTCCTCCCGAAAAACTTTATAAAAGGCCCCCGTCAGGCCATCCAATCCCGGGGCTTTTCCAGCCAGCAGCGCTTTCAGGGCCAGTGCCACCTCTTCCCTGGTGATATCCACCTCTAAAGCTTGAGCCTCCCCTTCCCCCAGGCACCGCAGCTCGATCCCATCTAGATAAGCCTCCCGGGCCCCCACCCTCTCTCCCTCCGGTTGCTTATATAGGTCTCTATAAAATTGGCAAAAACGCTCCCCAATTTGCTTCTCCGTCTGCAGCTGCTCCCCATCCTCCCCCACTAGCCCCACTATAGTAGTCTGGGCCTCCCGCTTCCGCAGTTTATTAGCTAGCAGTTTCCCTGCTCTATCCCCCCCCATTCATAGTAACGCTGCTTTAACCTCATCATCTGGAGCCCAATCTCATCCACTTGTAATTTATTCAGCTCCATCCGCAGCTGATTAAGGCGCTGAAGGTCTCGCTTATTCCCCCGCCCTTGGTATCTCTCGGCCACCTGCTTGATCTCTATTTGAAGTGCCTCCTCCCTCGCCAACCTCTGCTTCTTAAAGCGAGAGGACCACATCACTAACCGCCCTCTCACAACCGCTTTCATCCCCCTCCCACAGTCCCACCTCCCCCACATCCCCCGTGTCGTTTAGCTCCCAATACTCCCTCAGGCAGCCCTTGACATCCTGCACTACCTCCGCTCTCCTTAATAGACTCTCGTTAAGCCTCCAGAATCGTACTCCCCCCCCTTCCTTAGGGCCCCCCACACTCACCCAAGTAGGGGCATGGTCCACCCACGTGATGTTCCCTATTGTTGCTTCTTGGATCCTGGGCCCCCACCCCACAGGCAGCAAGATATAGTCTATCCGACTGTAGCTATCATGGGGGGTGGAGTAGAAGGTATATTCCCTACTCCCCTCATGCAAGTGCCTCCAGACATCGCTTAGGTGGTATGTGTCCATGATACTCTTCAGAATCTTACGAACCTTACTCTTCCCATCTCCCCCCACCGCTTGTCGATCCCATTTGGGGTGGAGAGCCAGATTAAAGTCACCCCCCAATATTAACCGCCCTTGGACATTTCTGGTTAAGAAGGATCGCACCCCTCTCCAGAATCCCGCCTGCTGTACATTCGGGGCATAGATATTGACCAGGGTGACCTGTTCACCCTGCCATTCCCCTCCCAAAAGGAGCACCCGGCCCGCTTCGTCCCTCTCTACCCTATCCACCCTAAACGTGCTATCCCGACGGAGTAGTACCGCCACCCCCCCCTTCTTGCTCGCGGCCATACCCCTCATGCCACCAAAATACTGATGCGGATATCGGGCATTCTTCAACAACCCCTCATGTTTCCTCCTCAAGTGGGTCTCCTGTATCACTACTTCCTAGTCGAGCCGTGCGGCCTCTCTGTACAGTTGCCGCCGCTTCTGGGGATTATTGAGCCCTTTGACATTAAGAGAGCCTATCTTCCCCATACCAAGCTATCCTGCACCCCTCTCCCTCCCCTTCCAGTACCTACACCCCCCCTCTGCTTGCCACCCTCCCCCCTCCACTTCCCTCCCTGCATTACCACTCCCACCAGAGTACCCCGAACCCCCCAGTGACACTCCCGGGCGCTGCCGCTTCCCCCCTTCCCCCAACCAACCCTTCTATCAACCCCCAATTCCCCCGCTTTACACCTCTGCTCCTCCCGGCCCACCCTCCGCCCCACCCCATTGCCCCATCGCGCCTACCCCTTCCACCCCCCTGCCCCCCCACAGTCACCCAGCAGTCCAAGCCCCCAACCTCCCGCCCCAACCCCCCCCGCTCCCTCCGTATGCAACCAGTATACAAAGAAACATTGATTAGCACTTGTTAAAACTATAAAACTCCCCCCCGCCAATCCAGATTAGCTCCCCAGAGTCCCCCCGACCACGCCAGGTCCATCATTTGTAATCTCAATCCGCTGCAGTCATGCACAACACTTTGAAATTAAACAGTCGTTTAAAGTATGTTTCACTCAGGTCATTGCCCTCTGGGATTCAGCCTGCATGATTACAAACCAACCTGAAGGTTTCCCCCCAGCATCACTCCTTCCAGTTCGAAGGGGGCTGTATTAGTAACCGATCACAGACTGAAAATGTCAAGCTTCAACACCACCAGGTGCTTCGTTGCGCCCCGTATCAGCCAGCTTCCTTATAATTGTCTCCTGGCCTTAGGGCAGCAAAACCCCTGAATAGAAACATCAAAAATAGAAGCACCAAGGCCCCCTGGTTGTGGCCTCCACCAGACAAGCCCCATAGGCCGGCGACTGGTGTCCTGGAAAGACCCCAGAGGGGGAAAAAAAAAAAAAAAAGCAGTTTTTTGTTCAGTCCCCCATTACTTCCGCCGTCGATACTCGCTCCTTGCCACCAGAGAGCCTAGTTAACCTCCGGCTCTTGCTGTCAACTCTCTGCCACCTCGTCCCGGCATTCCGCGCCGGGAGACGTTGGTCCTTGGGCGGGCTTCTCAGCTGTGCCTCCGGGATATTGTCCACTCCCATGTCCCGCAGGATCTGCCAGGCTCCCTCCGCGCTCTGGATACGGCGGGTGCTGCCCTTTACTGTCACTAATAGGCCGAATGGGTAGAGCCATCTGTAGCGCCAGCCTTCTCTGCACAGCACCGATGTAACATCCCTCAGCTCCCACCGCCGTTGCAGCGTGCCCGCAGAAAGGTCTTGGTACAGCTCTATTTTTGCCCCCTCCCACTTATACGGGCCGAGCTTCCGCGCCGCAGTTAGGAGCTTCTCCTTAAACTTATAGGAGCTCAGGCAGGCGATCACATCCCGGGGCTTATTCTCTCTCGGGGGGCCGAGGCTCCGATGGGCCCTATCCATGAGCAACGGTTTTCCCGCCCATTCCCCTTCAGGTTCGGCCTCCTGTAAGATGGCTGAGAACAACCTCGTCAGTGTCCCCTCGCAATCCTGGAAGCGCTGCTCCTCCGGGAGGCCCCGCACTCGCACATTGCTCCTGCGCGATCGGTCCTCAAGATCCTCTGTTTTCGCTTTGAGCACCTCCTGGGCTTGCCGCAGCTCCGCCCAACCGCTCCGCAGATCATTCACCATCTCCTCCTGGTGGTCTAGCCGCTCCTCCGCCACCTCCACTCGGGCCCCAAGCTCCTTCAAGTCCTGGGTAAGCGTGGCTAGCGTCTCACTCAGGTCTTTCTTAAAGGAGCCCATCTCAGCCTTCTCCTCCTTAAAGGCCGTGAGCCACTCTTTCAGGCTCCCCATCGAATCCGGTCCACCATCCGAATCTCCGTCCGATTCGGACCTCTCCACCTCAGCACCCGCCATGTTGTCGGTGGGGCCTTTCTCCTCCCTCCCCTCCGCCGCAGCGTAGGAGAAGCGGTATTCTGACAACCGCTTTTTCACCGACATCCTCTCCGTTGTCGGGGGTATTGGGCTCTGCCCGCGTGCTCTTCAAGAAGGATAAGGGTCGCTCTAATTATAGCGAATTTCACCAGCGCCCCGGAGCTCCCTCAGAGAGCAGCCACCATGCTCCCTGACGTCCGGGGGATACATTTAACACGAGGGGATATGAGACACATACACTAATACAGGGAACATGGGCAATGGAGGGTTAAGTGGCTTGCCCAAGACCACAAGGAGCACCTTGTGGGACTAGAAACCCCAGTCCTTCCGGCCCAAGGTTGCTGTCCTCTAGTGGGATTTGAACCACCGACTTTCCGGCCTGTAGTACCTTGCCCCAACCACTAGGCCACAGCTCCCTCTTTCTTGTAGGAAAAAGGCTTTTGCCCGAATCATGTCTAGCAGTACTCCAAGGACTTTCAAATGACACGACGAGCTCACTTTGGCTTTAGAATAATTGATGATAAACCCTAGTAGCTCTAATATCTGGATGGTGATGTGTATGAATTCCAGAACTCCTTCCTGGGAGGAGCTCTTGAGCAGGCAATCATCCAAACAGGGAAATATGTACATGCCCTGTCTGTGTAGAAACACTGCAACTGTGAGATATTTTGTGAAGATGCAAGGAGTATATGCGAGGCCAAAGGGCAGTACATGGTACTGGAAGTAAATTTTCCCTACGACTAATCACAGATATCTCCTGCAAATAGGATGTATCTGTATGCAGGTATACACAACTTTTAGATTCATAGCCAATCCCCTTTTTGCAGAAAGGGTAGAAAAGTGCCCAGGGAAACCATCCTGAACTATTCTTTGACCAGGAATTTGTTCAGGTCCCTGAGATCTAGAACTGGATGGACTCTTGGGCACCATGAAATACCTCAAGTAAAATCTCTGCCTTGGAGGAACAGGCTGTACTGCAAGTGCACACTGAAGGGCAGAGGACTTTGTGTAAAAGAACCTCCTGAGGTTGAGAGGAAATAGAATAGCCCTCAATGGACAACGTGGAGGGAATTTCAATAGCGAAAGTCTGTAGCCTTCGGGGATTAGTTTGAAAATCCAAGAGTTGAAGATTAGAAGGGTCACTTCTGTGCAAAGATAGTGAGCCTCCCTTTGACTGGAAGGTTATCTGAGAAGGATATGTTCTCCAGCAGTCAGTCAAAATCTCACCCCTGGTTTTGGCTAATATGCAGATTGTGACTTCTGAACTTTTGCCTGCTGAGGTCAAGCAAAAGTGGTTTATTTGGACTGGGTACAGAGGGAGGTAAAGAGTAGTAGGATTTCTGCTGTTCTCCACTCTGAAACCTCCAAGATGTTGGGGAAGCCGGAATGGAGATATGCCTAGAGAGAGTTTTAAGAGTGTTGGAGTGCCACTTGATCATGGTAGCAGCTTCCTGCAACTTATCTAAAGAGTTTGTTTCCATGGTACAGCATGCCAGTGAGTTTCTCTTGAACACTGGCCTGCAAATCTGAGGCTTGGAGCTATGAGACTCTCTGGATGCCAATACTCACAGAGGAGGCTCTCAATGCCATACTGAAAATATATTTTGCACAAACAATGTACTTTCTTCATTCCTTCCCTTGGCTCATGAGGGATTGATACTGTTCAACTTATTCTGGAAGGAGAAAATCAAACATCATCATTGAGGTTACGCATGGTGTTCTGTAAATGCATGCCCATGAAGTGCTGGTAGGACAACACATGGGACATTAGCATGATGATCTGAAAAAAAATGTTCTCCCAAAAAAATCCAAAGCCCAGACTTCCCGGGGCATCGAGGAGTGCAGTTTGGAACTTTCGCTCTTTTGGAGGGGGGATTCAATGACCATAGACTGGTATGGCAGTTGGAACTTCTTCAATCAGGGAGCTTTTTGGACTCTATACATAGAGTTGACCTTCTTACTTAGTGAAGGTACAGATAGGGGTGTCTCTCACATTCTCATCTGTAAATTCCGAATGATGTGGTTCACGAGCGCTGTCATCGTCTTCTTAGGGGCAACAGAATTCTGTTAGATATCCAATTATTCAGCCCTAGGCTTCTCCATTTTAAATGTAAATGGAATGACTTTAGCCATATCCCTCACAAAATCATGGAAGGATAACTCCTCTTAGGGGCCGAGGGATCCAAATGCAAATGTGGAGACCCCTTCAAGAGATATTTGGAGTCATACTCTGATTCCCTTGAATCGTCTGAATCCAACTCAGAGCAGTTCTCAACTGATGTCCGAGTCCCTTTCTGGATGGCTCCCCATCTCATAGAGGAGATGGGGCTCCTTCAGAAACATCTATACCCTGTTGATGTCCAACGCTTCAGGGAATAAACAGCCCTGATGCACAGGAGTGACATTGGTTAGTCAAGTATTGGTTTCAAGACCCTTTCATACCCAGATGATAAAACCTCTACCACAGGCAGGAAGTAGGTCAACATCCAAGTGTGCCATGGTCAAAGTCAATGGAGCTTTAAGTTCTCACATGGCAAAGAACATCAAAAGGTCTTTGAGACCTTTCTTCAACCATTTCTCCAGGGCTGCCATTGCCAAGGGCAAGGGGTCTACAGCAGGATTGGTCAATGGTAGCAGAATCTGAAGGGGAGTTTCATCATACTAGTCTCGGTTTCCTGGAGTCTAGCGCAATCTGTCCATCTTTGAGGAGGATGAGATATCTTCATATTGGGGCTACTTCAAGGGTCAAGACTGTGAATCCTCGGTGCTCTCAGCAATGTGCACTGATGAACCTCAGCACCGATGCAGCATAACCTCCACCTAATGCTCAATATCCTTGTCCTTGATGTTGAAGAAGTCAAGGATGAATTGTTCCTTTTCTTCAGGATGGTATTGCTGGTGACCGATGCTGGAATAACCTAAAGGAGCATGGCACTAATTAAGCTGGAGGGCTTCTCGATGCCTGTGCTCCACCAGCATTCAGCGCAGCTCCTGAAGCCATGGAGACCTGTGCAGCCAATTAATAGACTGGTTCTGAACTCCACTGTATGTAGCTATGTATATTACAGGGTGTCACTGTTGATCTGTTCTACCACTTGGATCCCCAAATACATTAGCAGAATCCATGAAGGCGTTGGTATGCCACAATGACTCAAAACTATTTGTGGACTTTCGGGGTTGCTTTTTCGCCTCATACAAACTATGTTCGATTTGTAGTCGCTTAATTAATATTGATTATAGAAACATTAATTGTGGTATAAAGGCAGCAAGCCTTAAGCTATTACAAAATGTATGAAACATAGCTATTAAACGATGCTATTTTGCTAAGAAATATAACCTTGACTTCTACTGCTCATTTCAGAGCATTATACAAAATCTCTCAGACTCAACTACCATACATAAATCTCAAAAGGCTTAAAACAAAAACTTGTAATGCAGTTACACAAAACCCATGCCAGAGAGACCGTCAGAACGCTGTGGCTCTATAAACAGGAATACCTGTACATATTAGAAATCCCAGTTAATTCATACATGGGTCTCATCTGAGCACGTACAGAACGAATCCAAATCCGACATGATATCACATTTCAGATCAAAACATGTCTTGCTTCAGGGAAACATCTTAAAACATAACTGCATACAAAACTAGCTTCACAGCTAGTATCTTACAATTCCACCATCACCACAATATAAAGCCCATAATAGAAAACCAAATTCAAACACAACTGACCTTAAAGATGAATCAGAGAGGCCCATTCAATTTGATTATTCAACCCAATTGGCTCCAATGAGTTTAAAATGAAAGATCCATCTCTGTTCGAGATAATTCAAAGGGCCCTGATAATCCCCACCACACCAATCCATTGGCATCTGGTCCAGTACTCTCCATCTAAACTGATCAGCTGAATGACCATATTCCTCAAAGTGAGCTGCCAAAGGTGCCACCAAAACTTTATTGGTTATGCTCACTAATATGTTTGTGAACAGAACGAACAGTGCGACCCACATAGATTTTCTGACATACATTGAAAGACACGTGGTCGTATATCGTGCAGAAAAATATTCAGAAGTAGTATGATGAACCCAGGTATTCACACCAACGACAGTGACCACAGCCGGTATGGTTACCTTCAGTAGGATCCCTCCTTCTCTGTAGCAAATCAAGAATATTACTATCATGTTTATATGCCATGCAGGAAAACGTCTTAGGGATATTTGGCAAAACCTGCAGGGTGCCCAAGTGTCATTTAATCAATCCAGCTATACGTGGTGCCATATTCGAATACGGTAAGACACAAGCCAAGCGGTCCTCCTGTGTATCAAACTTTTATTTAGGAAATAACAATCAATCTCAGTGAGCATATTAATCACAAAAGCTGGATATCCATGTTCCAATAAGCGTGCCTTAAGATCCTCCGCTCTTGTCAGAAAATCAACGAAGGAAGCACAAATCTGTTGCAAGTGCAAAAGCTGCCCCACAGGCAGATGTCTAATGTGCTTAGGATGATCACTGGTAAACCGCAACAATGTATTGCATTTAACAGGTTTACGATAGAGGGAGGTAAATCAGACCATTTGAATCATATCGAACAGAGACATCTAAAAATTCAGTCACCTCCGATGAAAATTTCATAGTAAACTTCAAAAAGGGATGTAAGGCATTACTCCACTGTTCAATTTCATTGCTGCAAGAGAACCCTGCCATATTAAGAAAATGTCATCCAGAAACCTATACCACAGAGGCAAGGTCGCAAAGAAAGAGGACTTATAAATATACTCCTCTTCAAATTTTTCCATATATAAAGTGGCTGATGGCACTACAGCTGCTCCCATAGCTATAACTTGATGTTGTAAAGAATATTGTCCATCAAAATAAAAATTATGAGTAAAAAAGTCCCACTAAAAATTTAGCTGTCACCCAATGACCTTGTTGCAAAGCTTCTAATTTAATACCAATTAACTGCATTAATTCATCTTGAGAAATTATCATATATAAAGATTGAACATCCATAGTTATTAACCAACAAACCACGGTCTCAAAATGAAAATCAGTCAGTCAATAACCGCAAAAAATTAGATGTATCCTGAATAAAAGATCATACCTGCCATGCCATAGGGTTCAAAAACAAATTCAAAAATTTAGACAATAGTTCCAACACTGTATTACATAAAGAAATAATTGGTCTACCAGGCAGAAAGGATAAACTCTTATGCACTTTAGGAAGCATGTAAATATATGGCGTAGTCAGATATTTCTTAAGCAAAAATGCTGCTTCTCGTGAACTGATGACTGCAGAACTAACTGCCTCTTGCACCAATTCCAAAATACAGTGCTGGATATCATCAAGTGGATCTCTAGGCAATATAGAATACACATCATTATTCAACTGTCTATAGACCTCCGATTTGAATTGAGCAGTGTATTGAACCACAATACTCCCTTATCAGTACGTAAAATAGTCAAAGAATCATCATCCCTTAAAGCACGCAAAGCGTCACACTCATCAACAGATAGGTTAGACTGCGACCTACCTGAACAGGACCTCTCCAATTCACCAAGATCATGTAATACAGAATGACGATAAATAATTATTGATGAAGGAGGTAATCCAGGGGGAACCACGTAGAAGACCAAATTAAATCCTCTGAAACACTTTGTTTATCTGCAAAATAATCACGCAGCTGTAATTTACGTATGAAAGGTGACTAACAGCAAAAGGATCATACAAAATAGGAACAAAATTCAAACCATGATTAAGTGCTGAATGTTGTAACACAATAAGTTCTTTATGAGAAAGGTTTATGATTCCTGATTCTGACGAGTCTTTGATCGTGTTGTCATGTCCCAAGGTTCATCCGGAGGCTTCCACTTTGATCTTCCCCTTCCTTGACCATTCCAAGGTTGACGTTGGATTAAAAAATCACTCCCAGACTGTTTTTGATGATCCAACAACTGTACTTCTGGATCAGATTCATTGGAAGAGAGATTAAAAATCGCATTATTCTTTTGTTCAAAATATCCCGAAAACATTCATGGATAAACCCGTTCTTGCTGATAATCGGTATGGTCTCTTTTCAACTTCTTAAGTTTAATTTTACGAATAGATTCACAAAAAGTAGAAATAGCCTGAGTGTTTTCAGCAGATTTAGCAGCAAAGACATCCGTCCCCAGAGTTTTCAACAACTGATCCAGTCGAACAGCAATCTGATCCTGTAATTCCTTATTCTGTTCTATAGTAGTCTCAATAACACCAAACCTAAAGCACCCTTATTCAATATAGCATTCCATTTCTAAAGAAATGCTTGTACTCCACAAATAATCTGGGACATTTCAATAATCGCAAACCCCTAGGAATCATTTTACACTGAATTTATTTTATTTAACGTTATTTATATACTGTCTTATCCTTCAATCAAAGCGGTTTCCACAGCAAACAATCAAGGGGTGGGTAAGTGTTTTCATGCAGTGGTGTGTGTTGTGTGTTATTGGAGGCGGGAAGAAGATTAAAGTGAGATATCTATATAGTGCGCTATAATACATCGTGAGCTATTATACAGGTATTTATACAGTCTTAGGGTGGGGGAGGGACTGAAGGTCTGTCTCGGTGGTTAGCTCAAGTGGTATGACCATAGTGTTTGATGAAGAGGGTTGTTTTCAGCTGTTTTCGGAAATCCTTGAGGTCTGTGGTTAGTCTCAGTTCATCTGGGAGGGTGTTCCAAATGGCTGGAGCAGCCAGGGAGAGTGCGCGTTGCGTGGTGTCCTTGCGGTGTCCTTGGTGAAGTCTTTTGGGGCGTTTACACGATTGGGAGGTGCCTCTTCTCCTTGGCCGTGTGCTTGTGTCGGGTTGTATGAGTTTGTGTAGGCTTATGGCAGAAGTGTGATGTTTGATCTTGAATATATTTATAATAGTTTTGTATTTGATGCGTGAGATGATTGGTAGCCAGTGTAAATCTTTCAGTATAGGTGTGATGTGATCATGCTTTGTTGTGCCAGATACAATGCGAACGGCTGTGTTTTGTGCCAGTTGTAGCAGTCTGAGGGTCTGTTTTGGTAGCCCAGTGTAGATAGGGTTGCAGAAGTCTAGTAGTGGGGTTATTAGTGCTTGGCATACAGTGCGAAAGTGCTCTGGGGCGAGGAGGGGCTTAAGTCTTCTGATGAGTCTCATTCTGTGGTATGAACTTCTGGTTGTTCTGCTTATGTGTGCTTGGAGGTTCAGTTCTTTGTCCAGGGTGACCGAGGTATTTTACTTCTGATTTTATAGGTATGAGTGCGTCTTTTATCTTGATGTCAGGTGGTGGGCTGATGTCCGGGTTTCGCGTGATGATCAGTGCCTCCGTCTTACTGTAGTTTATTGAGAGGTTGTTTTTTTGAAGCCAGTTCGACATATGTGTAAGGCAGTTTGTTATTTTGTAGTAGTCTGGATTGTCGAGTTAGATGGGTGTATAAATCATAATGTCATCTGTGTAGATTGTATATTGTAATCTTTCATGATGTCGCATATTGGCTGGATGTAGAGGTTGAATAGTAGTGCTGATAGGGCAGTACCTTGCGGCACTCCTTGTGTGACTTTTATGGGTCGGGATGTGTTGTGGCCTTCCTTGACCTGTATTTGTCTGTCAGTCAGGTATGAGTGGAACCATTTCAGGGTGGATCCATGTAGACCGATGTTCTGAAGTCTTTCCAATAGAGTCGTGTGGTCAACAGTGTCAAATGCTGCTGAGATATCTATGAAGATCATCATGAATATATTCCCTGCATTGGCAGTCTACAGTTTATCAAGTTCTACTACTACTAATCATTTGTAGTGCTACAAGGCATATGCAGTGCTGTACACATACACATGAGAGACAGTCCCTACTCAATAAAGCTTACAATTTATGCAAATTCTCCGTGATAACAGTGATTAATGATCCCCTGAGGAAACTGTTACAGTGAAACACGACGGAGGTGCCGAGGGCAGGCAATGGGATAACAGTTGACAAAAACGATAGAGCGGAGCGGCAGAGAGAAGATAATATTGAAGTTCATCGAAACAGAGGATAAGCACTCGATGTTTACCATGTATGATCAAATCTTAGTGGTTAAGGATGTTTGAATGATAACTTTTTTCATCGAGTGGAGAGAATGATGTTAAAAGCTCCATATGCTCTCATTTTTGTCTGTTTCTGTAATAATTTTAGGTAGTTTTGTTGAAGGTCATTAATGCTATTAGGCACCAATGTTGGACATTCAATAAGTCTAAAAATAAGTGACAAAAAGTCTGAGACCTTTAACAAATTATAGGAGTAACCATAAAGTATAGAAAAAAGATGGTGAAAAGATTTTGATCCTTGACAGATTGAATTGAGCATTTTTCATTTTAGAAGTTCTGATTTACAATTTATGCAAGACTGACAAATACAGCAAACTAGGGTAAAACCAGGGGGAAATGATTATAACACACCTGGGTGGTAAATAGGAGAACAATGGGGTCAGGATTCAAAAGCAGCCTAGAAGAGGTGGGTTTCTAGCCTGGATTTGAATAGGACCAGAGAGGGAGCCTGCTATACTGATTTAAGAAGTCTGCTCCAGGCATACGGTGCAGCAAAGTGGAGCAAATTAGTATGGAGTTGGCAGTGGAAGAGAAGGTGACACATAAAAGGGATATGCCTCATGAGCAGAGCTCCAAGGAGGGGCGTAGGGTGAGTTAAGAGAGGCAAGAAAATGAGGAGCCACAGAATAAATGTACTTGTAGGTCAGTAGGAGAAGTTTGAAATGAAAGTGGACAAAGGTGAGTCGGTTGATATAGTGTATCTGGACTTTCAGAAAGCCTTTGACAAGGTCCCTCATCAGAGACTTTTGGCAAAACTAAAGAGTCATGGGATAGGAGGCAGTGTACTACTGTGGATCAGGAACTGGTTAAAAGATAGAAAGCAGAGGGTAGGGCTAAATGGCCAATTTTCCCAATGGAGAAAGGTGAATAGTGGTGTACCCCAGGGATCTGTGCTGGGTCCGCTGCTTTTTGACATTCATAAATGACCTGGAAAGTGGAATAACGAGTGAGGTTATCAAATTTGCAGATGACACAAAACTATTTAAAGTTGTTAAAACCCAAGAGGATTGTGGAAAATTGCAAGAGGATCTTGATAAATTGGAAGACTGGGCATCAAAATGGCAGATGAAATTTAATGTGGACAAGTGCAAAGTTATGCACCTAGGGAAGAACCCCCCGAACTATGGTTACACGATGCAAGGTTCCACATTAGGAACCACCACACCAAGGAAAAATATTTAGGCGTCATTGTGGATAACATATTAAAACCCTTGGCTCAGTGTGCAGCGACGGCCAAGAGAGCAAATAGAATGCTGGGTATCCTAAGGAAAGGAATGGAAAATAAAGCAAAAGATATTATAATGCCTCTATATTGTTCCATGGTGAGACCGCTCCTTGAATATTGTGTGCTATTCTGTTCGCTGTATCTTAAAAAGGATATAGCATTATTAGAAAAGGTTCAGAGAAGAGCCACCAAAATGGTAAAGGGGATGGAAGGATACTCCTATGAAGAAAGGCTAAAAAGGTTAGGGCTCTTTAACCTGGAAAAGAGACGGCTGAGGGGAGATATGATAGAAGTCTATAAATTAATGAATGGAGTGGAACGGGTAAACGTAGAACGATTGTTTACGTTATCAGAATATAGAAAGACTAGGGGACATGCAATGAAGCTACAGGGTAAACTAAGACTAATAAAAGAAAATATTTTTTCACTCGATGTGTAATCAAACTCTGGAATTTGTTACCGGAGGATGTAGTAAAGGCTGTTAGTGTAGCTGGGTTTAAAAAAGGTTTGGACAAGTTCCTGGAGGAATGGTCCATAAACCATTATTAAGATGGGACCCAGGATATCAATGCTTGACCCAGTACAAGCATTGTGGAACCTTTGTCTTTTGGAGAAACAGCTAGGTACGTATGACCTAGATTGGCCACTGTTGGAAACAGGATACTGGGCTTGATGGACCATGGTCTGACCCAGTATTTATTTATTTATTTATAGTCTCTTCTATACCGCACTATTCAGCATCAGCGCAGTTTACAGTGAACAAAGAATTTACACATTTCCGAAGGTACTTTGTGTTTACAGTTGAACAGGCATAAACAACTTGGATAACAATGGGTTAATTATTTACAATTTATAACATATGATTAGAACATAAGATATGCCATATCACTGTAATTCCTGTTAAGACCTGTTCTATGAAAAATGGAAATTACACTTACCTGGTAATTGTGGTTCCTTGAGTGACTCCAGTTTAGTCCTCCACCTCTGGGTTGTGCACCTCCTCCTGCAGCTTGGAGACTGGGCATGTCCAAAAAATGTGACATCACTCTCCCATCAGCCCCAGTAAACTATTGACAAAGCACACTCAAAGGAGCAACACATAAGTATTGAACTCACTGAACTTTAACAACAAATTGAACTTACACTGACATACACCAGGAAATTCTTCTCCAGAAAAAATTACTCCTTCCTTGTACCGCTTCCTGTCCTTCCTCTTTATACATACCAACAGAACAGGAGAGGAAGAAAGGACAGTACCTTATATCAAAAAGAAAACTACCTACCGGTAACGGAACACCTCCGCTAAAGACACTCCACTGCCAAGTACACATACCCGGGTGGGAATGAGGACTAAACCGGAGTCACTCAAGGAACCACAATTACCAGGTAAGTGTAATTTCCATTTCCTTATCGTTCCTTCAGTTTAGTCCTCCACCTCTGGGATGTAACAGCGGTAATCAGAGGGTGGGACCTTTCCAGCCAGCTTGCAATACCGCTGAGCCGAATACGGCATCATAAGAACATAAGAAATGCCATACTGGGTCAGACCAAGGTCCATCAAGCCCAGTATTCTGTTTCCAACAGTGGCCAATCTAGGTCATATGTACCTAGCAGTTTCCCCAAGAGACAAGTTCCACAATGCTTGTACTGGGTCAAGCATTGATATCTTTGGTCACTTCTTAATAATGGTTTATGGACCTTTCATCCGAAGCCAATACATCCAGGTGGTAGTGCTTGCTGAAAGTATGAAGAGATGACCAAGTGGCCGCCCTACAAATGTCTGCAGGCGGAACCAAACTGTATTCCGCCCACGAAGTTGCTTGTGTCCTGGTAGAATGAGCTTGCAACACTGTTGGTACCTCACTCCACAGAGAAGATAAGCGGAAGCAATTGTCTCTTTAATCCATCTAGCAATGGATGCCTTCGCCGCCGCTTCCCCTTTACGGGAACCTCCGAAGACGAACAACCGATCCGATTTGTGAAAGGCCGCAGACACTTTCAAATACTGCCGTAGCACTCGCTTTATGTCCAAGCGATGCAACCCCCTGTCCGCAGCATTACCCTCCAGCGAACCTAACACTGGAAGAAACACCGTCTGATTCAGATGAAATGGAGAAACTACCTTAGGCAAAAAAGAAGGAACTGGCCGTAACACCACCTTTTCCCTAGAAAAGGACAAAAACGGCTCTCTACATGAGAACGCCTGTAGTTCTGAAATTTGCCTTGCCGAACAAATGGCCACTAAAAAGACCGTCTTCAGAGTTAAATCCTTAACAGATGCCCTGTTTAATGGCTCAAAGGGTTCTCTGGCCAACGCCCTTAAGACCAAATTGAGTCCCACGGTGGAAACACAATTCTACAAGGATGCAGCCTAGAAACTGCCTTAAGAAAAACGTAAGACATCTGCATGTGCTCCTAGTGCTACCCCTTGCACTTTGCTCTATAGCAAGAAAGGGCAGCCAACTGCATTCTTAAGGAACTGGCCGCTAGACCCTTATCAAAACCTTCCTGAAAAAAAAAAAAAAAAAAAAAACCACCCCCACAAACCTTACCACAGGAACGGATCCTGTAGCTGCGCGCACTTGTCTCCCGGAGCACCAATCCTCAAAAATACGCCATATGCGCACATACGTCAGCGAGGTAGACTTCTTCCTAGCCCGAAGCAAGGTCGCAATAACTGCCCCCGAATAGCCTTTCTTCTTTAGCTTCGTCCTTTCAATGGCCAGACCGTAAGAGAGAATCGATCCACTTGAGGCATCTGCAGTGGCCCTTGCAGCAATAGATTCTCTGCCACGGGTATCCTTCAAGGCTCCCCGTCGAGCAACCTGATGAGATCGGCATAACACGGACGCCTTGGCCAGTCCGGAGCCATCAGTAGTACCTTCCCTGGTGCATCTCGATACTCTGAACCACCCGGCCTATGAACACCCACGGGGGAAATACATAGAGAATCCCTGTCGTCGGCCACTGTTGCATCAGCGCGTCGATCCCCTCTGACATCCTCTCTTGATGCCTGCCGAAGAAGCGATCCACTTTTGCCGACTGAAAGGTCGCCATCAGATCCATGACCGGCGTATCCCACCTGTGAACTAGTTGAGCAAACACATCCGGATGCAACTCCCATTCTCCCGCATCCACTTGGAGCCTTCTAAGAAAATCGGCCATTACATTTTCACATTTTCTTTTCCTTCAATATGCGCTGCTGAAATTGCTGGTAAGTGAGGCTCCACCCAGGCGAACAGTGCCTCCGCCTCTTCCTCCATGGCTGCACTTCCTGTGACTCCCTGCCGATTGATGTAGGCCACCGTGGCGGAGTTGTCCAATAGCACTCGCACCGCCCGTCCCGTCACAGTCTCTTCTAATGTTTGCAGCGCGAGAAACACCGCTCTCAGCTCCAGATGGTTGATTGACCATGTGCCTTGCACGAAGAACCCTTTGCAATGTGCCCCCATCTCACGAGACTGGCACCCGTCAATAATGGGAGCCACTCCGGCTGCTCCAGAGGCATCCTGGCTTCCAAAGATCCCAGCACCAGCCACCAGCGCAGCGACTGTCGGACCCTGAGGGGACAGGGAAGTCGTTTGTTCAATGAGTCGTATTGAGACCACCCGGCGGAGCAGTGCCCGCTGTAGAGGTCTCGTATGATACATGGCCCATGGCACCGCTTTCAAAGTCACCGCCATTGTTCCCAGCAATTGGAGATAACTCCATGTCGAGGGCGCCTGGGCGTCTCTGAACTTGCGTACCAATCGCTGAAGAATTTGGACCCGGCGATCTGGTAGAAACACCGTGGCTGTTGGCCGGATTGACCACCCATCCGAGACTCTGCAAGAATTTCACTACCTGGTCCATAACTTGAACACTCTCTGCCTTGGATTTTGCTCAAATTAGCCAATCGTCCAGATAAGGTTGGACGAGAATTCCTTTCCTTCAACGCCACCGCCACCATCACCTTGTTGAAGGTTCGCGGCGCCATCGCCAAGCCGAAAGGTAACGCTCGGAACTGATAGTGCCCCCAGGGTAGAGCGAAGCGCAGGAACCTTTGATGAGCAGCTCTGATCGGGATGTGTAAATATGCTTCCGTAAGATCGAGAGATGTCAAGAACTCCCCTTGGCGCACCGCCACAATGACAGACCTTGACGTTTCCATTCGAAAATGCGATACCCGAAGACAACGATTCACGCCTTTGAAGTCCAAGATAGGCCTCAGAGTACCATCCTTCTTAGGCACTATGAAATAAATGATTATCGTCCCGTGCCATAATCTCCAATCAGCACCGGCGCTACCGCTCCTAGATGTAATAGCCGATCTAGGGTACAACTAAGCACCAAAGTTCTCTTTTGCCCTTTGCAGGGCGACATTACAAACGAATCTCGAACCGGTTTTGCGAAATCCAGTGCGTAACCCTCGCGAATGATTTCTAAAACCCACTGATCTGCTGTTATTTGGGTCCAGGCGGAAAGAAAGTCCCGAAGTCGCCCGCCTATTGTTTGACCTTCCACCGGGACCCACCTCACTTCATTGAGGTTTCTGGGTTGCCAATAAGGAAGCTGCTGCAAAGCCTCTGTTTGCTCCATGAAACCCCTGGGCTCTCGAGACAGACCTTCCTTTCTGGAAACCCTCCAGGCGAGAAGTTTGAAATCTCCTAAAATCTCTAAACTGACCCCAAAAGGCCGGCGAAGATTTTCCCAGTTTAGGCTTATCCTCTGGAAGCCTTCCTCCTTTTGACTCCCCTAACTCCTTAACCAACTTGTCCAAGTCCTCTCCAAACAACAACCGTCCTTTAAACGGGAGCTTACTGAGACGTGATTTAGAGGAGCCATCGGCCACCCAGTTTCACAGCCACAGGATTCTATGGGTGGCCACCAAAGAAGCCATACTATTAGCTAGTGCTCTGATCAGATCGTAATGCACATCTGCCAAATAAGCAGACCCGAATTCTAACCGATCCAACTCACGCAGACCTTCCTGCTCCAGCTGCGAAGTCTACCTTAGACGCCGAGTCCATCTGAGGCATGCTCTTGCCACCCACGCTCCACAAATGGAAGCCTGCAAGGACAAGGTGTCGGCTTCAAAGGATTGCTTTAATAATCCATCCATTTTTCTGTCCTGCGCATCCTTTAAGGCCGCACTTCCTTCCACCGGAATAGTGGTCTTCTTATTCACCGCTGAGACAGCTGCATCAATATGCAGAGACCGAAACTTTTCCTTGTCTTTATCAGCCAAGGGATATAGCCTATTCATAGTCCTAATTACTCTCAGTCCTGTTTCAGGTTGATCCCACTCGTCCTGTATCATCCTGTCCACCACCCAATGAACGGGAAACACCACTTAGGTCTGCCTGATGGCCTGAATAATAGGGTCCTCCCCACTTTCTTCCTCCGCAGGTTGTTCTGTAGCGAGATGTATTGTCTGCAGGGATTCCGTGCTAAGTGCCGTCAGCTCGTCTTTCCGGAATACCCTAATTATTTTCACCTGATCCTTCGGCTCAGGGATCTCTCCCTCCTCCAACTCTTCCATTCCCGCTTCGAGGTCTATCTCCGCCTCATCCGTCTCCTGCCACTCCAAATCTGAGAGCGAAGGATCCCGAGGTCGAGACCTTTTGTTAGGCCTCTGGGTATCGCTGCTAACTCCCACTGATCTGGACTGTTGCAGCAGCGTAGAGAAGGACAAGGGTTCTGGGATTTTTTGTTGCCGTCTCAAACAGAACACCTGATGCATTATTAATACAAAATCTGGGCAAAAGTCACTGGGCTGCGGCCCCGCTCCCACCGTCGCCGGTGTCCCTGACAATCCGGCTTGAGCGTCCTGGCTAAGTGGACAGCACTAGCTCACTCTCGGCTCCAGCTGATCCCCCAGAAGGTGCAGGCCCTACCTGAACCTCCATCTGCTGCTCAACGCTGGTAGAAACTGCCGTACAGCCTCGGCAGATTCCTGAGTCAGCAATAGCCCCTCTGCGGGTACCACAGACGACGCACTGAGGTCGTGATGCCATCAAGCACCCCCCCATTCCCTCAAGGCAGTCAATGGCAAATCAGGCAAAAGTAACAAACTAGAATAACAGAATTTTTTTTTCTCAGGTAAGCCCTTAAATAAACAAATATAACCAAACTAAAGCAAGGTGAGCTAACCTAACTGCCACCAACCACAAAAGAGAGAAAAAGTCAGCAACAAATAATGAAATCCATGAAATTCTATTCAAATCAATAGAAAGTATTCCAAAAATCGTCTGGCAAAGAGCTGTGTTAAGACCTGCACTGTGCTGCAATCTCCTGCCTCTGTCTCCGCCACGCGGCAGCACACCGACAAAATGGCTGCCACTGACAGCAACAAATGGCGCCAAAAAAAACGCTGGGAAAGACTGCTCACTTCAGCAGTCCCTTTCCCTTCTGCTGGCCCGATTCCTTGCCCCCACACAGTACCTTGTAAAGCCGGATCCCTTAACGCGGGTCTCTCTTCTGTGCGGCTTCGCTCAGCTAACCAGCTAGAGGAAAACCGCTGGACGAGCTCTCTGCCGGTAAGCTGCTCCAAGAAAATGAAAGGCACTGCCGCGGCTCGCAGGCAAGGGGATCATTAAAAGTGCAGAGCTCTCCCCCGTACTATCTAGGAGGAGAGATCTGACCGCTAGGATGGTGATCAAAAAGTATCTTGAGGAAGGAGAGACCAGACCCGGTAAAAGCAAAGAGCCCCTTTTATTTATTTATTTTTTTAAGATACAGTAACCCAAGGTAAATAAATTTAAACAAATAGGGACAAATCAATGAAAATTTTAAACTAACTGCACTCTGACTGCTCCTTATATGTTACTCAAGTGAGCCCAGCACCTAGGCTCACTACGTCCCTCCTGCTGCATGGAGACTGGACACACTGGGGCTGATGGGAGAGACCAGCAGGCTACATTCAGTGATGTCACGGTTTTTGGACATGCCCAGTCTCCAAGCTGCAGGAGGAGGTGCACAACCCAGAGGTGGAGGACTAAACTGGAGGAACGATAAGGAACCTGTTCTGTCATGAGTTGCTCGCTGTAAAGCATGCCGATTTAAAATACTGCGGTATATTAAGGCCAAAACATAACTAATTAAAAAAATACTTTATGGTTCTATGTACAATGTGCTGTTGGTTCCCCCCCCACACATGTACAGACCGTGCACAGGCCATGGGCAGTGAGAGTGACTACATATGCCTCTAATGCCATGTCAGCATGGTTTAGTGGCAGAGAGGAAACATGATGGATGAACAAACGCATGGTAGTATGTGTCCTGCTCACTGCCGTAGAGTAGGGGAACACAGCATCTGGGAATGTGGCAGATGTAGGTTGCTGTTATATAGCATGCACCAGCAGCATGAATGAAGCTTATCAGTCATTGCACTCTGCACTACAGTCCCACAGCACAGCTCCCCAGTAAAATGTAATGTAAATGAAGGGGAGCGGATACTGGGAAATCAATTAAGCAGCACCATTACCACAGGATGTACATGTCTGAGAGGGAAAATATATGGAACAGATGGGCCAACATGTGATAGCCATTGCCCTGACTAGGGTGCACACAGCATAATTTGCTGACAGGCCACCATCACCCTGAATGTGCTATGACCATGCCTTGACTAGGTAGGCACTTTGTGATATGTATAGGTTAAAGCTGCAGTTTTCTCCCTGGTAGTCCATGTCCTGCTCCTGCTGGCTGAGGTTGGTATGGATTTTCAGACAAGCAGGCTGTAAATGAGTGCACTGTGCACATATGTTCCGTGTAGAACAGCAGCCTTGGGACAGCTGGAGTGTGCATACACCCAATGTCCCTGGGTTGGTGACACATGCAGAGTAACAGTGCCTGTTGTGTCAGATTGGCCCATGAAGATGACTACAGCCATAGCTGCAGCTACGTGTGTGAGCTGACCATGCACCAGGGTCATGTACCACCTCACTCTTTCACTCATGGATAAGAACTATTGCTGCTGTGGGTGTGTATACCACCTCATGCATCTATTCTGGGGCTTTCACACCTTCCCCCACCATCCTCTAGGGCTAGGTACATCATATGTGAACCTGCTGCTGTAAAACAGCTGTCTGTAATGGGATTCCCGAATTCACCCCAGGGCCATGAGGAAAATGGTCCAAGGACAAGAGAGCACTAGACATCCCAACATGCCCCCATTACACACATCAGCAAGCAATACAGATCACACACGCAGCATACTAGCAGGGATGTAGATCTGTGGATGAACAGGAAGAGTTCAGGTAGTGCAGTACTGACCTTGTGGATCAGGTGCTGTGTGAATCGCCTCACAAGCCTGCTTCACAGGGTGGGGCAAATTGAATCAACTATGCAACTGACCTAATCTGCTCATCAGAACTTCAAGCGACTATACATTCAGCTAAGACTTTCAAACTTTACAATTGCCTGTTTTTGATAAACTGTTGAATATAGGTTTTTAGGAATCTACAGCCTGCCTACGTTTCTTGCATAGCCTTTAAATCAGATATCCGAGTGTGCCCTCAGTTCATAGAAGGTCTATTGGCCTGGGACACTTAACTTCCCGCCCACCCTACCCCTCATCCCACCCACCCCAAGGTCGCATTGCCTATACAGCATCATATACACTGACATCTGCCCTTCAATTAGGTGTTACACCCACTTTTTCTCCTTTTCTTCTCTTAGGACAGCTGAATCAAAATGTCATGTATTCAATGCAATAACTGTGGTGCTTTCATTCTGAGAAGAATCATGTGGAACCTAAGAGATTGCCCTATATGCCTCAAGTTAGCTGCTATGCATAAAGAATTGACTCTACTAAGGGAAGAATTATCTGCAATTAAACACACCTCCTCTAGGGTACAAACTGAAGAAAATCCACCACCATTCCCACAAAGAATCAAACAGCTCAGGAACAAATGGACCACAGTGGGCTCTGGTAGGTTGTGACTTGTAACACAAAGACATCCTATACATCAAGAGATATCCCTGCATAACACCTTCTCTGCCTTGGATAATGACGGTGCCCAATCCGTGGAAACTGAAGTGCCCTTAAATGAAAAACCTTCATGCTAAATCTACTGATACTGTACCAAATAGGAAGAAAAAATAAAATAAAATCGCAAAACAGAAAATTATTACTACTTGGAGATTCCATCATCAGAGGCACCAACTTGGGAACACAGTTCAAAGGAGAGAGAGGATGGTCAAATGCCTTCCAGGCTCTTCAGCCAGCAGGAATACAAACCAAATTAGTGGCCAAAGATGTGAAGTCTGGCGACAAAACGTTTTTCAGGTATATTTGAGAGAGGAGGAATTGCAGAACTCAAAAGTGCTGGGAACTGATTTGTGGAAAGTGACACTGAAAACGCGAAATTGCTAAAATACTTCTGCTCTGTTTTTACTAATGAAAATCTTCGAGAAGGACCACTTGTGTCTCCCAAATATAAAAATGGAAATGAAGTATTTACCACACCATTCACAGAAGATGATGTGTTAGAACGGCTTGCAAAACTGAAAGTGGAAAAGGCTTTGGGACCAGATGGGATACATCCCAGAATACTGAAAGAACTCAGTGAGGTTCTTGCAGGGCTGTTAAAGAATGTTTTTAATAGATCCTTGGAGAGAGGAAAAGTTTCACAGGACTGGAGAAGAGCTGATGTGGTACTTCTGCACAAAAGTGGTAGTTGGGAAGAGGTGACAAACTACAGGCCAGTAAGCCTTACTTCGGTGGCGGGAAAATTAAATGGATGCGCTTCTGAAATAGCGAATAGTGGACTTCCTCGAAACCAACAGGTTGCATTATACGAGGCAACATGGTTTTACCAAAGGAAAATCTTGCCAAACAAATCTGATTGAGTTCTTTGGGTGACCAGAGAACTAGATCAAGGGCATACAATGGATGTGATCTACCTAGATTTTGGCAAAGCTTTTGATACTCTTCCTCCTAGGAGGCTTATCAATAAACTCAACAGCTTGGGGATGGATCCCAAGGTGGTGAACTGGATCAGAAATTGGTTGACTGACAGACGACAGAAGATGACTGTAAACGGGGCAGAAAGGCTACATCGCATAAACAGCTTTAATACATGGCTCCAGATCTGGTACAAACAAGAAGGATTCAGATTAATAGGTGACTAGGGAAACAGATGGACCAACAAGAGACTATACTGTGCTGATGGACTACATCTCTCTGTCGCAGGGAAAAGAATCCTAAGTGAAAGATTCAGGTAGTATGTGAATATGCATTTAAACTAGAAAAAGGGGGTGACGGATGGGGAAGTTCAGGACGTCACTCCCAGCAAAAGCAGATCATCATCAGAAACAGCCACATTTTTGAACCACACATCAACGACAAGTGGGAAGAAGTGGGCAGAACAAAATCAATGCAAAACACATGCAAGCCAGTTAAATGTTGGAAAGCAATGAGCACAAATGCTCAAAGCTTAGCCAACAAAGTTCCGGAACTGGAAGCCCTTATGGTGGAAATGGACTTGGACATCGTGGCCATTACAGAAACATGGTTTAATGAATTGCATGATTGGGATATAGCCATAGCTGGTTATAATCTATTCAGAAGAGACAGAAAAGGAGGAGGAGTAGCCTTGTATGTCAAAAGCAATATTAAAGTTACTGAAATGCAGGGGGCATGGGGAAAAGAAGCAGCGCTCTGGATTGTGCTGGAAAGAGGAGATGGCACTGTCATCCATACAGGTGTGGTCTACAGACCTCCGACTCGACTCGAAGAAATAGATAACACAGGTACACTAAAAAATTTTTTTTTAAACTGCCTCTGTTTCAATTGATTTTTACGTTTTTTGGTGCGCTGAATCCAAATCTGGTAACCAATTTGCTCCATCACGTACAGATTTTTTGCTACATTGGGTTAGCAGTTTGAGGTGAACGTTTCAGATTGAGTGCGATCGAGATAAAAGTTTCTTGGATGAATTCTTTATACTAATTGTTTAGTAGTTATTCAAATAAGAATAAAGAAAATTGTAACAAGGCAGCACATAAGAATAGAGTAATGTCAACAAAACACACTGTGATGGTAGCAAAATTGTCTGCACTTAAAACAGCCACATACATGTGCACAAACATTGAGCATATAAGAGCGAGGTTAGACACAAAGCAAAGCAAAGAAATGTGCAAAAAAATGTTGTACAGGTATGTATGTAAGAATAGAAAACGCAAACCGCACCATTGCAATACATGAAAACAAACACCCGATGGTGTGAAAATAAAATTCTAATAAATGAGATCCGACACTGTGGTAATAACTAGCAAATTTTTATTTCAAAGTTTAGTAAAAACACGATATTTGTCAACACAGTTTAGATTTTAAAGTCATTCTTGGGTCAATCAATCTCCTGGTGGGCCCGTTTCTTCTTCCCCCGAATGCTTCTCTTGGTGCGCTGCTTGGCATATTTTTCATCTGGGGTTTCCCGCAGCAGCAACCAGCAGAAATCAGCCATCATAGTGGTGTTCCATCTTCCTTGGTACCTTCTCTCTGCGTCCTTGATGTCCTGGTGAAACCTTTCACCTTGTTCTTCACTGTACGCCCCCAAGTTTTCGGGAAAGTAGTTCACATGGGAGTGCAAGAAATGGACTTTCAGGCTCATGTTACAGCCTTGTTCTTTGAAGGCATTGAGCATCCTGGCAACAATATCCTTATAGTTCTCATCCCGCCTGTTCCCCAAGAATTTGAGAACAACATCCTTGAAGGAATCCCAGGCTTCTTTTTCCTTCTCAGACATTGTTTCAGCGAATGCTCCATCTGAAATGAGTTTCCTTATATCAGGGCCAACAAACACTCCTTCCTTTAGCTTTGCTTCAGAAAGTCGGAGGAACTTTGAGCAAAGGTACCGAAAGCACTCACCATCTTTTGGAAGGGACACGATGAATTGCTTAATGAGACCCAACTTAATGTGGAGAGGTGGTAATAGAATTTTATCACGAGGTACCAAGCTCTCATGAAGAACATTTTTCTCACCGGGTCTCAAATACTCCCGAATTGGCCAGTCTTTTTTCCCCCCTGTGTAGGTCGCGGGCCCGGCTATCCCACAAGCAAAGGAAGCAGGGATATTTGGTGAAACCGGATTGCTGCCCTAATAGCATGGATAGAATTTTAAAGTCTCCACAAATCATCCACTTATGCTCATCATAACGAATCTTCTGAAGAATCAGGGCCAAATTCTCGTATTTTTCTTGGAGAATAACAGAGTGAGCAATAGGAACTGAAGCGAATGTGTTGCCATTATGAAGAACACCTTTTATGCTGTCTTTTGACGAATCAATGAACAGCCGCCATTCAGCAGGATCATACTTGAGTTTAAACTTTTCCATCACTCCGTATATATCGTTGCAAAATACCAAATCTTCCTCTTTGCTGAAATACTTCAAAAATTGTGTCTCGCGGTTGCGGTACCAATAAGAAGTTGTTCCTGGTGACAATAGATTTTTCTGTTTAAGCCGAGAACCTAGTAGTTGGGCAGCATCTTTTGGGAGTCCTAAATCCCGGACTAAATCATTCAATTCAGCTTGAGAGAAAAGTTCAGGTTTCGGATCTGGTTCAGTTTCAAACTCGGAAGTACTGGACTCATCGGGAAAAGCCATCTGATGAGTCTCATCATGATCAGAACCGTCCACACAAATATGATCCAAAGATTTTGGTGGTTCAGGCACAGGTACTTCGTTGCTATGAGGCATAGGCCTAATTGCTGAGGGAAGGTTGGGGTAACTTATTACGTTCTTATTTTTTAAGTTGTATCCCTTCACAATGCAAGAGCAAAAATAGCAGTCACTGCTGTGGTCTCTTTGTTCACGCCACATCATAGGTATTCCGAAACGAAATGCTTGTTTTTTACCTTTCATCCATAAGCGTAGATCTTCCTCACATGTCTTGCACACTTTGTGAGGAGCCCACGGTTTGTCTTGATCGCCTAACTTCAAACCGAAATAGGCGAAATATACTTTTTTAATAAATGCAGAAATGTTCCTCTGACGCTTTTTCACGGTATATTCCCCACAAATAAAACAAAAACTGTCCGGAGAGTTGACGCAACCTCTGGCTCTGTGAGCCATCACAAATACACAGCACTGCAAACTACAACTGTAGTGAACCACTTCGGAATAAAGCTGGATTACGACTGAGCAAACAAAAGGTAATAATGAACTTGCAAGAAACTGAAATTTGACAGGAACGTTCATGTCGCAACCACCGTGTTTGAGCGAGCGAACGAGGCGAGGCGAGGCGAACAGGAAAGAACATGCGCCAGCGCGAGTACTGGATTTAGCCCCCCGCCTCCCAATTGTCCTGTTAAATGTATAAAATGAATACAAAACACTCTAAAATATCATGAGGGAGTGTTTCTAGTTAGTTAACCATTACAACCTCTATTTTGGGCCAAGAAAATAAACTGCAGTCGGCTAAAAAGAAATTATATGAACATTCCTTATATGGGTAAGAAATCTAATTTTGCAAGAAAACGTGACGTGATGGAACATTTTGGCTATTTTTCCTGGATTCAGCACCCCAAAATCTATAGGAATCAGTTGCAAAACTGGAGGCAGTTTTTTGGTAGTGTACCTGTGTAATGAATTGATTATAGATATTACCAAGATAGCCACAAAGGGGGAAGTGATCATATTGGGTGACTTTAATCTATCCGATGTGGAGTGGATTGCTCCTTCTGCAAATCTGGAAAGAGGCAAAAAAATTGTGGATGCTTTCCAAGATGCCTTACTTAGACAAATGGCGATGGAACCAACCAGGGAAAACTCAATGCTGGATTTAGTACTCACCAACAGTGACAGCGTGTCGAATGTCTGGGTGGGTGCCCGTGAGCAGCAGCGATCATCACACAGTGTGGTTTGAGATAAAAGCCAAGGTGCAGTCCAATCATAGCAAGCTCAAAGTCCTAAACTTCAAAAACACTGATTTCAGTAAAATGGCCAAGTACCTGAAGGAGGAGTTGGCAGGGTGGGAGGGGATAAGGGAAGTGGAATTGCAATGGGCTAAACTAAAGGTGGCAATAAAAGGGGCAACAGATAAATATGCAAGGAAAGTAAATAAAAACAAGAGAAGAAGGAAATATATTTGGTTTCCAAAGAAGTGGCTGCTCAAATAAAGGCAAAAAACACAGCTTTCACAAAATTCAAAAGCTTGCAAATACAGGAACACAGAAAGGAATACAGGATCAAACTAAAAGAGAAAAAGAGAAATAAGGAAAGCGAAATCAAAGGCAGAGAAAATGATGGCCAAAGATGTGAAGTGTGGCGACAAAACTTTCTTCAGGTATATTTGGGAGAGGAGGAAAATCAGAGGTGGAATTGCAGGACTCAGAAGTGTTGAGAATGAACTCGTAGAAAGTGACATTGAAAAAGCAAAATTGCTAAACAAATACTTCTGCTCTGTTTTTACTAATGAAAATCTTGGAGAAGGACCACCTGTGACTCCCAAATATAAAAATGGAAATGAAGTAGATACCACACCATACACAGAAGATAATGTGTTAGAACAACTTGCAAAACTGAAAGTGGACAAGGACATGGGACCGGATGGGATACATCCCAGGATACTGAAAGAGCTCAGAGGTTCTTGCAGGGCTGTTAAAGGATGTTTTCAACAGATCCTTGGAAACAGGAGAAGTTTCTCATGACTGCAGAATGGCTGATGTGGTACCTCTTCACAAAAGTGGCGACAGGGAAGAAGTGACAAACTACAGGCCCGTGAGTCTTACCTCAGTGGCGGGAAAAATAATGGAGGCGCTCCTGAAAGAGCGAATAGTGGACTTTCTCAAAACCAACAGGTTGCATGATCCGAAGCGACATGGTTTTACCGAAGGACTATCTTGCCAAACAAATCTGATTGAATTCTTTGACTGGGTTACCAGAGAACTAGATCAGGGGCATGCGATGGATGTCATCTACCTGGATTTCAGCAAAGTCTTTGATACTGTTCATCATAGGAGGCTTATCAATAAACTCAGTAGTTTGGGGATGGGTCCCAAGGTGGTAAACTGGATCAGAAATTGGTTAACTGACAGACGACAGAATGTGATGGTAAATGGAGCTCACTCGGATGAAAGGAGGGTGATTAGTGGGGTGCCCCAGGGTTCGGTCCTGGCCCTGGCACTTTTCAATGTATTTGTGAGTGATATTGCTGAAGGACTCCATGGAAAAGTCTGTCTTTTTGCAGATGACACGAAAATTTGCAACAGAGTGGACTCCCCTGAGGGAGTGGATAACATAAGGAAAGATCTACAAAAGCTGGAAGAATGGTCTAATGCTTTGCAGTTAAGATTTAATGCGAAGAAGTGCAGTGTCATGCACTTGGGAAGCAGAAATCCAAGGGAAATGTACGTGATAGGGGGCAAGAAGTTGGTGTGCACGGACCAGGGAAACGACCTTGGTGTGATTATTTCTGAGGATCTCAAGGTGGCAAAACAGTGCGACAAGTCAGTGGTAAAAGCCAGGAGGATGTTGGGTTGCATACAAAGAGGAATTACCAGCAGAAAGGAAGAGGTACTAATGCCACTGTATAAGTCACTAGTGAGGCCTCACTTGGAATACTGAGTTCAGTTTTGGAGACCATATCTTGCAAAGGACAGTTTTGGAGACCATATCTTGCAAAGGATGAAAAAAAGAATGGAAACTGTTCAGAGGAAGGTGACCAAAATGATTTGGAGCCTGTGTCAGAAACCTATGAGAAGAGACTTGACGACCTAAATATGTACACTCTGGAGGAGAGGAGGGATAGGGGAGATATGATTCAGACCTTTAAATATTTAAAGAGAAATAATGAACAAACAATCCTCTTCCAAAGACGGGGAAGCTGTAAAACTAGAGGGCATAACATGAAGCTGCAAGGGGGTAAATTGAAAGGCAATGTCTGGAAATACTTTTTCACTGAAGTGGTGGATGCTTGGAATGCCCTCCCGATGGAAGTGGTGGGGGCAAATACAGTGACAGAATTCAAAATGGCATGGGATAGACATAGTGGATCCTTTACAGCAACAAGATAAAATCAAAATAAACTTAACTATCTAATTTCTCAACAAACAGGGTGTCCTACACGGAGCAGTGGGTTCACCCCTAAACAAAGACACGGGTAGGGGTGGCCTGTACAGAGCGGCAGGGTCACCTAACTCTTGCCATCTTACTGGGAAGACTAGATGGACCATAATGTTCTTTATATGCTGTCATTTGCTATGTTACTATGTAAATGGAATATCGACCATACCTGCATTAGCCCTGGGGCACCCTGACGACAGCTTCCAGCTGTTGAAGTCAACCAAGAGAGTGTCCCAAACTGCCTGGAACTTGATGGTTGCCTTTTAGGGAAACTGGATGAAGGCATTCGCAAGAGGACATGCAAAATCCTGTGGGTAGTCCTCCTCTGATAATTTCTAGGACCCACAGGTCGGAAGTGATCTTGGCCCAGGCTTGATAGAATTCCCACCGTCGACCCCCTACAGGAACTACTCCTGGCTGGGCCTCCTTCGTTTCATTGTGTCTTGTTGGCTGCAGCCGAGGAGGTTTAGAAGCCTCGTCCTGCACCTTGAAAGCTATGAAAGGCTTTCCCACAGGACGGAAAATGCCCTCTTTGATAAGGCGTGAAACGCACCACCCTAAAGCGGCTGAAATCTTGTGGCCGACCTCATGAAGGGAGAGGCGCATGGCTATGCTTCTGCTTATCCTCAGGAAGCGTTCCGCCCTTAGTCTCCCTGTGGTCCTTCACGAATTGCTCGAGTGCTTCTCCGAAGAGGAGCTTCCCCTTAAATGGAAGCTTGCTCAGTCTCGACTTGGACGAGATGTCCGCTGACCAATTGCACAACCACAGGTAATGGCATGCCGCCACCACCAAGGCCATACTCTTGGACAGGCCCCTAATGAAATCATAAAAGTCATCCACCAAGTAGGCTGCCCTCGATTCTAACTTTGCAGCCTACGGGGACGGGCCCTGTGCCTCGTCCCTAGTGTACAAGATTCCTTGCACCCAGCATAAGCATGCTGTTGTGACGAACTCCCAGCAGAGTGATGCTTGCAACAGGGCATTAATATCAAACACTCGCTTCAGCAGGGTCTCCAACTTCCTGTCCTGAATATCTTTCAGGGCAGTACTGCCTTCCACCCGGAATGGTGGTCTTCTTAGTGACTGCCGGCACTACTGCATCCACCTTCGGGTAATGTAGAATCTTCTTTTGCTGCTCCGGCAGGGGATAGAGTTAGGTCATGGTCCATGTGCAATTCCGGAACCTCTCCATCATCCTGTATCATCTGCTTTATAACCCTGTGCAACAAAAAAACCAACTGGGTCTTCCTGACCACCTGAAAAAGAAGATCCTCCAAAGGGTCCTCCTCCGGCTCCCCACTGCCATGTCCTACATGGAGTGGTGGGTCCACCCCTAAACAAAGACATTGGGAGGGGTGGCCTGCACGGAGCGATGGGTGCACCTACTCTTGCCGCATATTTGCTGGGCAGACTGGATGGACCATGCTGGTCTTTATCTGCCATCATTTACTATGTTACTATGAGTGCTGCCAGCTCCTCCCTGCGGAACACATGCACAATGTGGGACTCCTGTGGGAGCTCACCTTCCTCCAGCTCCCCAAATTCGATCCCAGGTCCACTTCTCCTTCCGGGTCTACTGGGATACTTCTGAATGGAAGAACCCCAACTCTTCCCAGGGGTCCCCCTCCATATGCTGCCTCTTCGCCATGGGCTCCTCTTCTGCTGCCTGTGCCTCCAGCAGTCCTCTTTTTTGCTCTCTCTGGTGCCGGAGGGCTCTGTTCTCTGCTGCTTCAGGCAGAACGCCTTATGCATGTGAAGCAGAAACTCTAGAGGTAAAAAAGTCCCGCTTGGGCACTACTCCCAGCCGACTCCTGTGGTGGACTGCCCTGGGGAAGAGAATGCCATGCTCCTATGTTCTAGCACTGCCGGGCCTTGGCTCGCAACCTCTTCCGTGACAGCGAGTGTCTCCCTGCTGACTGCGAAGTCACCTCTGACCCACCAAAGGTACCTGCTCCAGTCTTCAGCACATTATCCACGAAGCCTTCTTCCGCTGACCTAGACTCCGCCTCACAGTCATGATTACAAACCTGCAGCCAAGATAGAGCCCCTTCTAGCCCCACATGCAAGGCACATGGCTTTGGCCAGCATCACTCCAGCAGGATAAGTCAAGGAGAACCATAGCCTCTCCTGTGGCCTTAGAGCAACTGCCTAGTACCCTCAAAGATCAAGGGTTCGATTCCCACTGGCACTCTTTGTGACCTTGAGCAAGTCACTTTACCCTCCATTGCCTCAGAAGAAAAGACCTGGCAATCTACTTCTGGTGATACATTGCCAAGAAAACCCAGAGGCAGCTGGGTCTCCAGGAATCAGCCCTGACTGGACGGCACTAAACCCCCCCCCCCCCCCAAAAAAAACCCCAAAACCTGCTCTTTCACTCACTGAGGTAGGCAGGGAAACGCAAAACAAAAAAAAAAACAAAACAAAACAAAAAAAAGGCGTAGGAAGGGTCCCTCCCCCCAACATCCGAGCTGGCTTCTCTATGCGCTAGAACCCCCATGGGAAAATGGTGCAATTTTCCATGCCGACTGTCAATGCCACAGCCACAGCCACGCAGTCTTCAAAATGACACTGAGGGCCTTACACTCTCCACTTGTGCTGCCAATCAACTGGCTCCCTGCGGCTTAAAAAAAACAACAAAAAAAAACAACAAAAAACCCTCTCGCTGCTCCTCGGTTTACCTCTCCTAAGTCCCTGATCATCCTGATTCAATCGGGGAGTCCATCAGCCTGCTGCGCTCAGCTCAGCCCTCCAAACGGCTTTGGCTGAGAGTCAGGAGGTCCACTGGGGATGCCATGCAGCGGTATCTGCAAGGACAGCGGCTCCTCACCTTCCTTCAGGTTCAGGAGCCACTGTGTCTTCCCGGTGCACGTTGGGGAAGCCCCCATTCCCTAGAAGGGCTTTCCTCCCTTTAGTTTAATTCTCTCCCCGCTTCCGTAATACTTTTTACCCCCCAACTTTAAGCCTGCAATCAAACCCCTGGGCAGACAAGGCAAGGAATCCTCAGTTCCCCAATGCACAAAAAGGTATGCTGCTGAAACTAACAAGATGCTGCTCCTTAGTTGTCCTGACAGTGAGCCCAGTACTCTGGGATCAGCTCTCTCCAGCTGCTTGGAGACTGAGTTACTGGGACTGGTAGGTAGTGCTAGTTGCCTGTGTGTGCTGATGTCAAAGATGACATGCTCAGTCGCCAAGCTGCTGGTGAGAGTTGACAACCCACCAAGTACAGGGACTGGACTGGAGGGACGATAAGGAAGGAATTATATGCTGGACACACAGGGACGCAGAGGCACTACTTGGAGAGAATCACACACTACCTTTGGTCTCTCTTTCTACCACATTCTGTCATTCTGCAGTCTTCAGCCCTACTGCATGTCTCTGACTGGAAAGTCAGACAGTGTGCAAGGACAAGGTCCAACCTCAGGAAGGAGTGAATCTCTTCACAGACCTGAAGCTCGGTGTTATGCTGCTTGGCCGAACGCCTGCAGCCTGCATTGAACCACTGCTATCCTTTGGACTTTGTGCCATTCCGGAGATGACTTCTCAGACACAGCCACAATCATCCTACTGGCAAAGCTAAGGTACTGGTCTTAATCCTCCCAGGGGTGGGCCTAGCTAGACAGACAGCTAATTTTCTGTACATCTGAGTGCAGAGCAAACCAGTGACTTTGGTTGCGAAAACAGTGATTTATGATCTTGATGTAATTGCATTCATAGGGCTACATAAATTGTTACCTCATAAGTCTAATTTATTCTATATCTGCACTATTTTTCTATCAGCCATAAAGTCTAATTTATATATAAATACAGGGTTGGTTCCCTTTATCTCACGTGGCTCATTTGTTGGCAGTCCCATGGAATCTTGGGAAAAGAGGGAATTAGCAATAGCCCTAGAACTATCGAGTAAATAGAAATTACACTTACCTGGTAATTGTCGTTCCTTGAGTTACGACAGTTTAGTCCTCTACTTCTGGGTTGTGCACCTCTTCCTGCAGCTAGGAGACTGGGCATGTCAAAGTCGTGACATCGCTGGATATAGCCTGCTGGTATCTCCCATCAGCCTCCAGTGTACTATTGACAAAGCAAACTCAAAAGGAACAACAAATAAGTAACTATACCATAACTTTAAATAACTCCCCATTCTTCAACCGGAGGAGCCTTTTAAACCGTATCCGTCTTATATTTTCTTATCTCTCTTTTTTTCTTTTTACTTTACATTCATGTCCCCCCTATGCAAACACGTATCCTATACCATCACCTCGTTTAAATAAGAGAAAAGAAAGAAAGAAAGAACAGAGAGGGATACTCACTGCGATCTAGAGACTGAAAGGATCTGTCTACTCCTTGAGATTGATGCTTCACTCCGCCTGAAAATAAACTCTGAAGAAATCACACTCCTGGGCGGGAATGAGGACTAAACTGTCGTAACTCAAGGAACGACAATTACCAGGTAAGTGTAATTTCTATTTCCTTATCGTTCCTCCAGTTTAGTCCTCTACCTCTGGGATGTAACAGAGCAGTAATCATTGGGAGGGACCTATCAAGCCAACTCACCACACTGCCGACCCGGAACAGGCCTCCTTTACTGCCAAAACAATTAGGCAGTAGTGGTTACTGAGGAAATGAAGAGACGACCTGGAAGCTGCTCTACAAATCCCTCCTGGTGGAATGACACGGTGATTCACCCATGAAGCCGCTTGTGCCCTGGTAGCAAGAGTCAGAAAGCCCCCCGGAATTATATAACCTCACCAGCAGAAAGCTGAGGCAACCACCACCTTAACTCAGTGCGAAATGGCACCCTTCGCTGCTGCTTCCCCTTTGTGGGGACCTCCAACCAGCACACAAAAACAAAGAAACGAACATCGCACCCTGCATGTAATGTTTCCTATCGGCGCAAGCTACGAATAAAAACCTCCCCTTCCAGAAAAACCGAGAACTGGAAGAGAAACCAATAGGCTCAGGAGAAAAATCAGAAAACCACCTTTTGGAAGGACGACAGGACTGCTCGCAAACACCACCCTCTATCCAGAAAGGGTGAAAACGGCTCATTAGATGACAACACCTGAAATTCCGAAACTCGTCGCACCGAACAACGAGCTATCAAAGCCACTGTCTATAACAGCACATCCTTTACCGACGCCTGGAGTAAAGAATCAAAGCACTCTTTAGCTAACGCCTCTAAGGCCCAATCGGGATCCCCCGGCGGCACCCGAACTCTCCGTGAGTAGCGCAGTCGGATCCCAACTTAAGGAAACGCTACACATCGATCCGAACACCTAGCGCTATTCCCTTCACAGACTCCTACCGCCAGAAACAGTCGCCCGCTGGATCCTCTAAGGGACTGGCCGCTAGTTCCTTCAGACACTGTCCTGCAGAGAACTCAGACCAAGGATACAGACACCTTTGTCGCCCGGACTTGCCGCCGTGAACAGCAGCCTTCCAAAAGGCACTAAGCCTGGACCTACGTAGCAGAAGCAGCCTGCCGCCTTGCTCTCAACAAGGCGGCGAAGATTGCCGCAGACTGCCGCAGAATAACCCTTCTACTTGAGCCCCACCCATACAAAGGCCAAACCGTAGGCGGGCACCAATCCACCTGAGACATTCGGCATGGACCTAGCCGCAGCAGAACGTCCGCTACCGACAACTTCTAGGAAAAGCCTGTCGAGTAGATGAATGAGAAAAGCCTAGTATGGCCGTCTCGCCCAACCGGGCGCTACCAAGAGCACCTTTCCCCGAAAGCCCCGATACGCCAACTAGTTGCTCTATGAGAGCCCATAGGGAAAGGACAAGACAAAGACTTAATGGGAGCTTACTGACCCTCGACTGGGACGAACCATCAGCTGCCCCATGCTTCCACCAGAGAGACCTCTGGGTGAACCCCAAGGAAGCCAATATTAGCTAGCGCTTGAATTAAGCCATAATGCACATTTGCCCCATAAAGCAAATCAGGCTGTAGTCGATTCAACTCCCTGATCCTTTCCTGTTCCAGGCGAGTAGACTGCTGTAACACTGCGACCAGCGGAAGCATGCTCTCGCCTCCCCAGGCTCCAAAAATGGGAGCTTGTAAGGCCAGAGCATTGCCCCCAACGATCGCTTCCGTGAACCATCTACTTTCCCATCTTGCGATAAAGAAGATTGCTAGGGCTCTGTTCCATAGTGAGTCCGCACACCCTGGAAGTGCAAGGTGTGCACCCACCCACGTAGTACCCAGGCGTGCCCCTGTTTAGCCTCAAAATGTCAATCAAGAACAGGCGAATTCAGGACAGCTGAATACTTTCTTTATTTTCCTTCCTTCTATATTTATTTATTTTTATTTATTTATTTATTTTACAAAGACACCTCTAAACCAAAAATGCCTCCAGCATATGTTAAGAGACGCTCTTTCCGTGCCAACAATATGAAGTAGAAAGAACTCCCAAACACAGGCATACTAATCCACGGCCGTCCTGCTAGAGTAACGCCACATTCCGTCTGACTGCACAAAGATGGACTTTATATTTTAAGTTCAACTAGCACCTGGTGATATGAAATATAGCTCTCATTCCGCAGTGGCAATTGAGTCAGCAATAAAGAAGCCGAGAAACTGCAGACAAGTTCCCATTATACCACCTGGTAAAGACTCCACTTTTAGACCACTGAAGCAAAAAAAAGCATGCGATCGTGCCTTGTGTCCTGCCAGCAGCTGATCGAATTGAAGGGATTCAGTGTATGCAGGGCATTGTCCAGAGAACGCAAGGCCCCTCCTCCAGGCTGACTCCACATTCACAGTCTAAACCGGCAGTCACCTTGGCTGATGCCGATCAGCGCAGAAGCCATCCCGGAAGCCCAGCATATGAAGTATGCCTACGAGAGTCTGAGCCGCTGCCATTGCTGCTAGAGAACTAGCCTAGCTGCTTCTGGCCCCCCCTTAAGGCATGCACTGAACACTAGCAGAGACTCTCCGTACCGGAGAACCTCTGATAAATGGAATGGGAGCCTAGAGCTCCAAAGGCCAGAGTTCTATTTGCAACCGCTCTCCGCTGAGCTACCTTTTCCATATGTAAAATTAAACCACATATAGCCAAAATTAAGACATTACAAATCTACCGTAAAATCTTATAATTTGGCAAAGTCAAACTAAACGGGAACATTTTCCATTAAGAAACCACACAACTATAAAATTCTTCCCATGACATAACGCTTATGGCAGAGCATTCCACATCTGTGGACTGGCCATGGCGCTCACCCAAGCACCTGTTACAACTGTCCAAGAGAGTTATCACCATAATTCCTTTTGACCTGAATAGGTTTACAGCGGAACATAGCGCTATATCACAGCAGCTAAGCCAAAATATTATCCTACCATATAAACCGACTTTAACGCTGTATAGGACCTTCTATGGATAGCGGAAGGAGATTCTGGTAAATCAACATAGCTATGCCCTTTTTTCTTTACTTTTTTTTTTTTTCCAGTTTGGACTCCAAGAAACAGGTGTCTGCCAACTCCAATGAAATCAAAGCAGATCCACTAAAATTACCCAAACTGCTAATATAGCTTTGCAAGAAACTACCAGCCCCCGCTGCACCCAGTGGTCCTTCCCCCTTATCCTGGGAGATTCTGCATTGCAGGAGGCGTTGCCCACCCCCTGCCAGCCTACTGCATCTGCCAGGGAGCTGAAGAGCAAAATAGAAAGTAGAACCCCTGGAAGCAGTGTCCCATCCTTGGGATCCAGGCGCAAAAGGTAAAAATTTAAAGTAAAATCAACAGTGTTAGCTAAAAATAAACAAGGCTATCTCTCACTAAAGTGAGTTTCTTTTTCTTTTTGAAATCCCACCGAAGTCCGGGGGACCCAAGCTTTCGAACACAGCCCCTGATGCTGTGCATTAACCACAACCAGAGAAATGAAATGAAATGAAACCCTGCTCTAGTAATAGATGAGAATTTCCTGGGAAGGGCCTGCTAAGTGTTGCTATGAAACCCACAGGCCTTCTTCCAGTCAGAGAAAGAGCAGTGGAATATACCGAATACCTTGCAAATGGAGGTCTGAGAGGTTGTTGCCTGTGTGAACCTGATGAGTAACATGATTTTGTATTGTACCACTCACCCCCAGGGATGGGGGCACTGAATACTTTATGTGATTCATGAGCAGCGCTGTCATTCGGTGGCCTTTAGGGCAGCAGAGCCCGACCAATGATACAGAAATTAAGAGCTTTAAATTTTAGTCATATAAACTGGATTCTCAGACCTTACATCACAGCACCGAGGCTCTGTGGTGATTTCTATCCTGACCTGCAGACAGGGGCGGCCCAAGGGGGGTGCGGGGCCATGTGCGGAGACTCAGTGCGGGGCCTCATTTGCATAAGGGGCCTTATTTGCATAAATATTTGCATAATGTTACCATACACTAACTTTTAGTAAACATGTCTCTTAATGAGTGTATGGATAAAGAAAGACTAAAAGATTTCTACATTACTATAATCCAGTGCCAAACCGCCAGGCACATTAGGAACTACTACAAACGCTGCCCATTTAGAACCCATAGCAAACCCGCCGTATCCTGACAGCATTACCAGGACTCACAAAGCACCATACCCTACCTATCAAAAGGCAACACTGCAAATATTAAACCAATACATTCAGAGAATACTGGGGAAAGAGAACAAGTGGCAATGTCAAATAGGAATTACATAAACAGAATACATCAGCTCAGTACATGCAGAACATAGACCATCACCAAACAAGGAATCACAATTTAGAAACAGGAAGGCAATAATTAAACTGGGAACCCCAAAAGCCAAACTTGGAATGTACAACAACACTGTAGAAATAAAACTATAAATTAATTTCCTCTTGTACCAAACAAAGCACAGATGTTAATGATGCACATTTCCTAGAGGTTTCATATTCCAGTTAATAAATTCAAAATAAAGAGATATTTCTACCTTTTGTGCATTTTTTTTCAGTTGCAATTGCTCCAGCCACTTTCTTCTGGTTTCTTCATGTTTTCTGCTAACTGTCCATCGTCTGCTGTCCAGTGGGTCGTTCTTCTCTCGTCGAGTGTTTTTTTCCATTCTCTCTCTCTACATCTGCTTTAACATACTAATCTTTCTCCTTGCTCTTTCCTCATTCCTATTTCATCCACACAAATTTTACCCCTCCATCCTCAATCCCCACTTACTCTCCCAATACCAGGCCAATTGTAGATTTTTCATCCCTCCCACACAAAATATTTTTCCCCTCTCCATTTTACTCTCCCAGCCCCATCCCATTCTAATCCTCCCCCAACATCAGCTCCCTTCTAGTTCCAGTCTCACCCAGCATCCATTCCCTTCTAGTCCCTGCATCAGCCCATTTCCAATCCTAGCCCACCATCAACCCATTTCCAGTCCTAGCTCCCCCATCCATTTTCAGTCTGAGTCCCTTCATCAGCTCATTTCCAATCCTAGCCCCCCATCAGCCCATTTCTAGTCATTTCCTAGCCCATCATCAGCCCATGTCAAATCATAGCTCCCCTCCACTCAGTCCAATTCCAGTCCAAGCCCCCCCCAATGAGCCTACTTTCAGTTCTAGCCCCTCCATGAGTCCATTTCAGTTCAAGCCCCCACCACAGCCCATTTCCAATCTTAGCTCCCCCCAAACAGCCCATTTCCAGTCCTATCCTAGCTGCTCCATCAGCCCATTTTCAGTCCTAGCTCCCTTCCCTCACAGCCCATTTCCATTCCAAGCTCCCTCCCCATCAGCTATTTGCAGTTCAAGCCTCCCCTTCCACTCAGCCCATTTCCAGTCATAGCAACCACCCAACCCATTACCAGTCCTAGCCCCCCATCAACCCACTTCCAGTCCTAACCCCCCCCATCACCCCATTTTCAGTTTAAGCCCCCCCTATAACCCATTACCAGTCCTAACCCCCCCATCAGCCCACTTCCAGTCTTAACCCCATCAGCCCATTGCCAGTCCTAAACCCCCCCATCAGCCCACCTCAAGTCCTAACCCCCCCCCCAGCCCATTAGCAGTCCTAACCCACCCCCAGCCCATTAGCTGTCCTAACAACCCCCCCCCAGCCCATTAGCGGTCCTAACAACCCACCCCCACCCCCAGCAGTCCTAACACCCCCCCCAGCTCAGCCCATTAGCAGTCCTAACAACCCCCAAGCCAGCCCAGCAGCAGTCCTAACAACCCCCCCCAGCCCAGCAGCAGTCCTAACAACCCCCCCCAGCCCAGCCCATTAGAAGTCCTAACAACCCCCCCAGCCCATTAGCAGTCCTAACAACCCCCCCAGCCCAGCCCATTAGCAGTCCTAACAACCCCCCCCCAGCCCAGCCCAGCCCATTAGCAGTCCTAACAACTCCCCCCCCCCCAGCCCAGCCCAGCCCAGCCCAGGGAAAATTAAATAAAAAGAAAACCTGTCTGCTGCCGCGGTCGGGGCCGCCGCGGCAGAATCTAGCGTGCTGCGGGGCCCCCCTGTGCACGGCAGAGCCTGCCCTCCCCTGTAGCAGCTCTCTCTTTGGAGCTGAAGTCAGACGCGCCGGCTTGCAGAGCAGAGCGCGAGAGAAGAGTTTCTCCCTCGCGCTCTGTTAAGCCCGCGGGGGCTGATGGGAAGTTCCCATCAGCCCCCGCGGGCTTAACAGAGCAGCGAGGGAGAAACTCCTCCCTCGCGCTCTGCAAGCCGGCGCGTCTGACTTCAGCTCCAAAGAGAGAGCTGCTACAGGGGAGGGCAGGCTCTGCCGTGCGCAGGGGGGCCCCGTGGCACGCTCGATTCTGCCGCGGCGGCCCCGACCGCGGCAGCAGACAGTTTTTTTTTTTTTTCAATTTTACTTTTCGAAAAGAATGTTTTTTGCGCGGGGCCCCCTGAAACGCGGGGCCCTGTGCAAAAAACATTCTCGCTCAATGGACGGGCCGGCCCTGCTTGCAGATAATGGCTGCATGCACAGTCACAGAAAGGCACTATTGAGTGTACCAGCTGCCCTCTGGTGGCCATAGACCGTAGCACAGGCACTTCCCGGTTGACAGTTTAACTGACAGTCTATTTTTGTACATCCTAAGGTTTCCTAAACCTGTCCCTGTGAATTTTGGGCAACTTTCACTATAGAATACATAAAAGCACACTTACAAGCTGTCCCTCCTGCAAACTACAAGTTAGGGCTCTGCCCTTGAACCTAAAAGCTGGCAATTTGCCTAATATCCTGGGCCTGAACAGATGCTCCTCAGAGACATGATTAGGAGGGAAAAGAACATGTGGTATCAGATCAATGCCAAAACTGCTGTCCTGTTTTTAAGTTTATTCTTATTTATTCTATAAAGAGGATTGACAACAGTCCCCCTTAATGCTGAGGAACCCCCTGGCCTCAAAAAAAACTACAAACAAAAGAAAGAAACAAACACTAGGCCCAAAAAATTTAGCTATTCTGCCTGTTGTTTTCCTCACGCAGGCAGCTCACTGCAACGCTCGCCATGCGGTCCAAATACCTAGAGAGGAAATGGCCGCCCCTTCGCCAATGAATTTTGGCGCCAAGAACAGCCGCCGCTGCAAAAATGAGGCCTCAGCAGACCAACCGAGCCCAAAGGCCTTACCTGCAAGGCTGAAAGCCACACAGCCTGCTCCTACCTCCTGGAATTCCTCCGATCCTCAAGCCACGCTGATGCGCCTGGCAGTCGCAGCGAGGATCGCTCAGCCGGTTCCACAGAGTAAAATTAAAATCCCGCAGCAACGGAGAGGCTCCGTCTCACACAGCTTCAGTGTGGCTGTACGGGTCCCGGAGCTCTCTCCCGTACAGTCAAGGGAGAGAGATCCGCACCGGCAAATGCCTGCAGCAAGTGAAAATAACTGAGAAGGAGGGATGGCGAGAACTGCTACTAATTTAAAGAATGAGGCTCAAATTTAAAATTACTGTAAATAAGGAAATTTACTCCTAACTAAAGGGAAGTAATCCCCGATTGTCAATTAACCAAAGGTAACTGAATTAAAAGTAAAATTAAAAGTAAATTAAAGGTAAAAATCAAAAGTAAAATCAGAATTTGTCACACTAAATGTTCCTATCTGTTCCCACAAGTGAGCCCAGAAGCTAGGCTCACTATGTCCTCCTGCTGCAAGGAGACTGGACACACTGGAGGCTGATGGGAGATACCAGCAGGCTATATCCAGTGATGTCACGACTGTGACATGCCCAGTCTCCTAGCTGCAGGAAGAGGTGCACAACCCAGAAGTAGAGGACTAAACTGGAGGAACGATAAGGAATAATTATTTATTATATACTTGTTACTGACAATAATCCCCACACAAAGATCCCTCCTGTTCTGCCCTTAGGAGATCAGAACTCCAGACAGAACAGGAGGGGAAGCCCAAGGCACAGAGGGCTGCAGGGATCAGAGTTTTTATTTAAAACAAAAAAAAAACTAGAAGGAAGAAAAACTTTAAAAGGAGTAGTACCTTAAAAAAATACAGAGGATAGGGAGGAAGAGAAAAGGGAGGGGGTAAGAGTCCGGAAGGGGAAAAATGCAAGGTGGAGGCTAAAGGGATGAATGTATAGGGGGACAAAAGTGACAAGCTGCATAAGCCAAAGGGTGAATCCCCCTCCTCCAGAACATATATGCAAGCACCTCACCCCCACACTATACATGCGCACTCCACCTTTGCATGACACACACACACAGAGGCACAACCAACACACACACATGTACACCTCACCTCTGCAGACACAGGCAACCAATCTCTGCAGCACACATACACATGCACCAGAGCCCTGCGCCTACTGCCACATCCCACACACAGACAGGCACATCACCACTGCAACACAGACACTTACTATTTGAAGCTGTAACTATTGTTATCTAAAGATGACGCATGGTGTAGGAACTTTGGTGCTGGTCTCACAAGAATATGAGAACCGGAAGGTGGGGGGGGATGAGGCGGTCACAAGCACTGACTCCCAAGCTTTTGGCCTGGCTTCTAAATCCGCACAAAATTTGTCAAGGCCCGTATATATGCATAGTGCTGCTGTCACTCATCCTCCCTTTGTTCCTACCTTGTCCTTCCTGAATAGATTATAACCTGGTATAACTATATCCCAGTCATGGTTCTCCGTGACTACTATTAAATCTAAGTCAGCCTCTTGAACCAGAGCCTTGCGTCTCATACCATGGGCATTAGTGTACACAACGTTCCAGATATTGTTCTTATTTTCCATTTCTAGGATGATATGTATTATTTTACTTATGTAAGAGCTTTTATGTACCTGGGGTTTTGGTCACCCCTCCCTGGTGATCCTAGATTAAATCCCTCTTTGGTAGGTTAACCTGCGACAGAAGACAACTTGCTACTTGTTTGATAGGAAAGGGCTTGGGATAGGGGAGATAAAAGAGGGAATAAAGATAGGAAAAGGCAAGAGAGACAGAATGATGATGAGGACTACCAAAAGGGACTGCTAGAAGGAAATAGATCTACAACTGTATTAATCTCTGGAAATATTTTTTTTTTGGGGGGGGGGGGGGGGGGGATGGTTTGGGTTAAAACTGATAATCTGTGTATTTTAGAATTCAATGTTTTTGCTGAGTCAATCAGTACCACCAGAGCGCTTTGTATTAAGTCAAATCAGAGTAGCTTAAAGATAGAAAGTTAGAGTAAATAGTTACTGAAATAAGTTTCTAGAGAGCTTTTTTTATCTAAACCACATCAGAGCACAGCTTAGCATACAGGTAGAATAGTCCCGAGTAGGAAGAAATAAACTTGTTTCTATGACCTTTACAAAGAGGCCTTCAAGTTAGGAGGCAAAAGATCTGCGAAGTTGTCTTGAATAGGTGTTAAAGACAAGTGACAGATCAAAGGGGCAATTTAAAAGGCCCCTTCTATCAAACCAAGGACTACATGAGTCACCCAGGAAAATCGATAAGTCTTTAACTTAGAAGCAAGCTAACTTGTAATAGGTCTTCATTCCCTCCCTCCCCACCCCTGGGACAATAGTAGCTTTATAAACTTTTAAACCTCTTAAAGGGAAAGAGGTGCCCATATTTACTCTCAGGTGCAGCTGTTTATCCTCATCAAGCATACATTAAGGACCTGAGATTAATTAATCTTGAGATGAACAAAGTCCATTAGACGCATTAGATATAGTTTTTTTTAGCATAAGTATCCCCAGAAAATCTATGAAAGTAAACAATTTAAATAAACACAACCTTAAAACTAAGATGCAAACAGCAGACCAACAGTGAGATGGGGGCTTTCCAGTCTTTTGCATCGAGTGTCACATGTATGATTTTTACTCAGTTGGTGAGGGGTCTTACGTGTGCACTAGGTGCAAGGAGCTCTTTGCTCCCAGGGAACGAGTCTGATCTCTGGAGGTCAGAGTAGCAGAGGATATAAGGAAGACAAAGAGGTACATAGAAGAGACCTACAGGGACATAGTACTGAAGTCCAACCTCGAGTCTGGCAGCATCCCCATTGCCATGGAGGAAAGAGGTCACATGACAGGAGAGCATCACCCTAGTGTGGCAGGAAGTGATCCTGTAGCTAAGATCTGTCCTCCAGGCGATATAAAACCCTCTCGCACTGAGGAAGTTTCTCCAAGGCCATGTGCCCACAAGGGAAGGGTAAGGACAGCTGTTATAGTTGGTGATTTGATCATTAGGCATGTAGATAGCTGGGTGGCTGGTGGGTGTGAGGATCGCCTGGTAACATGCCTGCCTGGTGCGAAGGTAGCAGACAAGCACCTAGACAAGGTCTTAGATACTGCTGGGGAGGAGTCTGCTGTCTTGGTACATGTTGGTACCAATGACATAGGAAAGTGTGGTAGGGAGGTTCTGGAGGCTAAATTTAGGCTTTTAGGTAGGAAGTTGAAATCCAGACCTTCCAGGGTAGCGTTCTCTGAAATGCTTCCCGTTCCACATGCAGAACCCAAAAGGCAGACAGAGCTCCGGAGTCTCAACGTGTGGATGAGACAATAGTGCAAGGATGAGGGGTTTGGATTTGTTAGAAACTGGGTAACATTCTGGGGAAAGGAGGAGCTTTTTCAAAGTGATGGGCTCCACCTTAACAGGGATGGAACCAGACTGCTGGCATTAACCTATAAAAAGGAGAAAGGGCAGTTTTTAAACTAGATAATAGGGGAAATCTGACAATTGCCCAAGAGCACGTTTCGGAAGGATGTATCCTTGAAGGATACTAGCAAAAGATCAAAGTTAGGCATATTGACAGAGAGGCTCCAATAAAGACAAAAGTAACCCAAATGCCCTTAGGTACAGAGCAGACAGAACTTAAGGATTCCATATTATCCCTGCCTACCGGTAACCAGATTAAAATGAATAAAATACAGCCTCTCAAATGTGTGTATGCAAATACTAGAAATCTAAAAAATAAGATGGGAGAGTTAGAATATATAGTACTAAATGAGAAGTTAGATATGATTGGTATCTCAGAAGACATGGTGGAAGGAGGACAACCAGTGGGACACTGTGATACCTAGGTACAAATTATATCACAATGATAGAGTAGATCAAATTGGCGGAGGGGTTGTGCTCTATGTTAGAAAGGGCATTGAGTGACACAGGATTAAAGTTTTGCAAGAAACAAAATACATTGTACAACCTCTATGGATTGAAATTCCATGTAAAAAGAGGAAGGCGATGGCAGTGGGGGTGTACTATTGACTGCCTGATCAGTATCAACAAATAGATGGTGAAATGCTCAAAGAAATCAGGGAAGCTAACAATATTTACAGCACAGTAATAATAATGGGTGATTTCAATTACCCTGGTATCAAATAGGTCAGTGTCATGGCAGGACATTCTAGGGAGATAAAGTATCTAGATTAAATAAATGACTGCTTCTTGGAGCAGCTGGTTCATGAAACGACAAGAGGGGAAGCCATCTCGGACCTAGTCTTTAGTGGAACACAAGATCTGTTACAAGAGATAAGAGTGTTGGGGCCACTTGGCAATAGTGATCATAGCATGATGGAGGAAGGACAGCAAGGAGATCAACAGTACTACCTTTTAACTTTCAAAAGGGAGACTATGATAAAATAAGGAAAACAGTTAAGAAAAAATGTAAAGGAGCAGCTGCAACGTTTAAAGATTTACATCAAGCATGGGTAGTGTTTAAAAATACTATCTTGGAAGCAAAGACCAGCTGTATTCCATGCTTTAAGAAAAGTGGAGGGAAGTCCAAAAAACTGCCAGCATGGTTTAAAGGTGAGGTCAAAGAGGCTGTTGTAGTCAAAAAAGCATCTTTCAGGAAATGGAAAAAGGAGTCAAATGACCAAAACTGGAAACATAAGCACTGGCAAGTTAGATAGAAGGCACTGATAAGGCAGGCAGAGAGAAATTGAAAATAAAAGCTTGCTGTGGAAGCAGAAACACAAAAAAACCTTTTTCAAGTACATTCGTAGCAAAAAAAAAAAAAAAACCCTGTGTCAGTTGGACCATCGGATGATAGAGGGGTAAAGGGGCAATAAGAGGGGGACAAGGCCATAGCAGAAACCGAATGAATTCTTTGCTGCGGTCTTTACTGACGATGTAGGGAAATTACCCATGCTTGAAATGGTATTTAAAGCTGATGCAGCAGAAGAATTTAAAGAAATATCAATAAACTGGGAAGATGTATTACAACTATTTGATAAACTGAAGAGTAGCAAATCACCTGGACCAGATAGTATACATCCAAGTGTGTTGAAAGAACTTAAATATGAGATTGCAGACCTACTATTACTAATCTGTGAACTATCATTAAAATCATTAGTAATACCTGAAGACTGGAGGATGGCCAATTTAATTCCAGGGGTGATCTGGGAAACTACAGATCGGTGACCCTGATGTCAGTACTGGGAAAAATACTAGAAAAGGTAAATTAGACTTACCTACTAATTGTTGTTCCTTAAGGAACTCAAGTCTAGTCCCGACCCCTGGGTTTTGCTCCTCCTACAGCAGCTTGGAGACTGAGAAACGTCATCCTTTTATGATGACACTGGTATACCCTCCGAGGATCCACCTCCCCGCTCCAGTTATCTATTGACAAAGCAAACTCCCCAGAGCAACAATTAAGTAGTAAACAGAACAAGTATAACTAACTGAACTTTCATTTCCAAACTAAAATATTATTCCTGTAACTCTTGCTAGAACCATTTAGGCCTGCACTGCCCCTAAATAGAGGATAGCAACCCCAATCTAACCCTGATGCCTAGAAGCTCATTCTTCTTACCTGTCCTGTTCATTTGCTTCAGGCACTAGCTTATTGAAAGAAAACTCTGGGAGGGATACAGGACTAGACTTGAGTTCCTTAAGGAACAACAATTAGCAGGTAAGTCTAATTTATCTTTCCTTATCATCCCTCAAGTCTAGTCCCGACCTCTGGGGATGTAACAGAGCAGTAAACCAATCACTAGGAGGGACCTGCTAGACCAGCCTGAAGCACCGCAGATGCAAAACACATATCCCTTTTCTCCTGAACATCAAGACGGTAATGCTTGACAAAGGAGTTCAAGGATGACCAGGTAGCCACCATACAAATCTCTACCACTGGTACTAGACGGCACTCCGCCCAAGATGCCACTTGCGCTCTAGTCGAATGAGCTCTTAAACCTTCAGGTACCGTTTTACCCTTTAAAACATAAGCGGACGCTATGGCTTCTTTAATCCATCTAGCAATGGAAGCTTTTGACGCAGGCTCCCCTTTTTTCAGCCCTCCAAACAGGACAAATAGCCTATCTGACCTGCGGAAACATGCCATCCTCTTGAGATACTTCTTTAATGCCCTACGAACGTCTAAAGAAACTTACCGGTGGCGGAACCCTTCGCAGGCTCCTCGAACACCGGTATGGAAACCTCCTGATTCATATGAAACGGCGAGACCACATTGGGGAAGAAAGACGGCACTGGTCTCAATACCACCTTCGTATCATAAAAAGACAAAAAAGGCTTTCCACAGGAGAAAGCCTGCAACTCTGAAATTCTCCTAGCCGAGCAAATAGCCACCAGGAACACCACTTTGAGAGCGAGATCCTTCAAAAATGCTCTCGACAAAGGCTCAAACGGCTCTTGCCCTAACGCTTCCAAAAAAAGGGAGACTCCACTTTGGTACTACCTGTCTACAGGGGGGGGCCTCAAAAGAGACACCGCTCTCAAAAACCTCCTGACATCCGGGTGCGCCCCTAGTGCTACTCCCGCTATCTTCCCTCTATAACAGGACAACGCAGCTACCTGCACCTGCAAGTACGTGGTCGCTAAGCCTTTTTCTACACCATCCTGCAAAAATGCCAAACACTTGTGGAACTGACACTCTTAATGCCTGCCACTGCTTGTCCACACACCACATGCGAACATACGCTAAGGAGGTAGATCTCTTCCTTGCCGTCAACGCGCCAATAACTGATGTGGAATAACTTTTCTTCGCTAGCCTAGCCCTCTCAATAGCCAGGCCATAAGCGAGAACCGATCCACGAAAGGCATGTGTAGTGGCCCCTGAGCCAAGAGATCTTTCAGACGAGGCAGGCGCCATGGTTTCGCTACCAAGAGCCACATCAAATCCGCGTACCAAGGCCATCTGGGCCAATCCGGCGCTATCAAGACCACCTGACCTCTGTGTCCCTCAATGCGCTGTACCACCTTTCCGATTAGCACCCAAAGCTGAAACACATAAAGGAGTTGCTCTTCCGGCCAAACCTGTATGAGAGCACCCAGGCCTTCGGACATCTTTTCCTTTCTTCTGCTGTAAAACCGATCGACCATTGCTGACTGGAAGGTTGCCATGAGATCCATTACTGGTGTTCCCCAACCTCTCACCAGCATCGCGAACACGTCCTGATGAAGGACCCACTCCCCCGGGTCCACCTTTACTCGACTCAAGAAGTTGGCTTCCACATTGTCCACTCCCGCTACATGTGCTGCTGATAACGCCAGGAGATGTACTTCGGCCCACTCGAACAACTGTTCGGCTTCAGCTTCCATCTGAACACTGCTCGTGCCGCCTTGCCGATTGATATAGGCCACATTGTCGGAAAACGCCCGGATCGCCCAACCGTGAAGATGACACTAAAACACTTGTAGAGCAAGCATTACCGCTCTCAATTCCAACCTGTTGATTGCCCAGCTCTTTTCCTGATCGGTCCACTGACCCTGAGTGAATCTTCCTCGAAAATGAGCTCCCCAGCCTACCAGTCTGATGTCTGTCGTTAGGGGTATCCAACAAGGTGCCTCCAAGGGCATCCCCTTCTCCAGACACCTGGGGATCAACCACCATTGAAGAGATTGCCGCGTTTGTCGGACAAGGCAGGACGTGGGAATCGTTTTTATGAGACCACCACCTGAGCAAGGACCTCTGCAATGGTCTCATGCGAGCTCTTTCCCACGGGACCAACTCTAGAGTCGCTGCCATGGTCCCCAGCAACTGCAGATAATGCAAAGCCGAGGGATTCGCTCTGCTCAGAAATTGCTGGACTAGTTGCCTCAGACCGCTCGCTCTTTGTTGCGGCAGAAAGCTCCTTCCCGCTTCTGTATCGAAGCGAGCTCCGAGATACTCCAGGTGCTGCAAGGGAATCAACTTGCTCTTTGCCATATTGACAACCCCAGCCTAGACTCTGTAAGAACGTTACCACTCTCTTTGTAACCGCTTCGCTCTCGGCTCTGGACTTCGCTCGAATTAACCAATCGTCTAAGTAAGGATGCACGAGAACGCCCTTCCTTAGTAACGCTGCCGCTACTACGACCATCACCTTGGTGAACGTCTGTGGTGCTGTAGCTAGACCAAACGGCAAGGCCCGGAACTGAAAATGACCTAGCAGAACCGCAAACCGGAGAAATTTCTGGTGTTCCTGCTGAATCGGATTGTGCAGGTACGCTTCCGACAGGTCTAAGGCAGTAAGGAACTCACCCTGACAGCCACAATCACAGACCTTAGAGTTTCCATATGAAAATGAGACACCCGAAGGCAACAATTTACCCTCTTGAGATCCAGAATTGGCCAAAACGTCCTTTCCTTTTTGGGAACTATGAAGTATATGGAGTACCGACCGCAGCTGCATTGGTTTGAGGGTACCGGTACTATTGCGTTGAGGTCTAGAAGCCTCTGTACCAGTTCCCCCACCGCTGCACACTTTGCCGGCGCTTTTCATGGGGACTAGACGAACGAATCTCTTGCCGGCCTCTGAAATTCCAACGCATAACATTCTCGAATGACCTCCAACACCCACTGGTCTGCCGTTATCTGGACCCAGGCAGTGTAAAACTCCCATAGCCGACCTCCTACAGGTACTAGATCTACCTGGGTCCCCCTGACTTCATTGCGACTTTCGAAGATTTGCGATGGAAGAGGCCGCAAAACCCCTTCCCGCTCCCCGAAAGGCATGAAATCCCTGGTTTCGAACAGGAAAACGTCCTTTCTGAGCCTGATTGAACTTAGGAAAATGGAACTGACGAAAATCTCTCTGCTGACCCCTGGCCGAGGGAGTCGAGCGACTGTCTATCTTCTGGTAGCCTGCCACCTTTGGACTCCCAGAGATCCTTAACCAATTTGTCCAAATCTTCCCCGAACAGTAGCCATCCTCTGAATGGAAGCTTACTTAGCCTGGACTTGGAAGATGCATCTGCTGCCCAATTGCGCAGCCAAAGGTAACGACTGGCCGCTACCACCGAAGCCATGCTTTTCGATAAACCTCGAATGAGGTTGTAATAGATGTCGGCTACATAAGCCGTTTCTGACTCCAGTCTGGACGTTTCCCCAACGGTATCCTCTCCTTGCTCAATCTGAATTCGTTGTGACCAGCGAAGGCAGGCTCTCGCCACCCATGCTCCACAAATAGCCATTTGAATGGACAGAGCATTGACTTCAAGGACTTGCTTTAACAGGGTATCCAGTTTCCTGTCCTGTGTATCCTTAAGGGCTGTACTTCCCTCCACTGGGATGGTAGTCTTCTTTGGCATCCACCTTTGGAGACTTGAACAACTCTCGATCCTGGTCCACCAGCGGATACAGACGACCCATAACTCTGGACCCCTTGAAACTTGCCTCTGGCATATCCCACTCTTCTTGAATCATCTCCCGGATCACTCTATGCACCGGAAATGCTTTTTGATTTCTCCGAAACACCTGCAGCAAAGGATCTTCCAAAGTAGAATCCTCTGCTGGTCCGGGCAACAGCATATTAAGCGCCTTCAACGTTTCAGAAATAAGGGCTGGCAACTCATCTCTCCGGAATAAGCGGACCACGCTAACTTGGTCCTCCCTGTCCGTGATCTCTCCTTCCTCCAACTCGTCATCAATTTCCAAGTCGGGATCCCCCTCGTCGGAGTGAATTCCCTCCACGGTCACTGACTGATCTTTCTGCTCCTTCTCTATTCTGGCCTTCTTAGCCCTGCTGCCCCTGCGCTCAGCAGAGTCCCAGGTCTCTTTTCCCCCGGTTCCCCATCTAAGGAACTTGTTGCTCACCTCTTTTGCTGGCCCCCAAATGCCTGCTGCATAAGAGCAACAATCTCTTGGGAAAAGATTGCCGCAAAACCCCCGCTACCAGCTCCCTAATTGGTAAATCAAGAGAAACTGTATCCTGCAGCCCTACTGGGGTAGCCTGAACCTCAGTTCCCCCTCTAAGGAGCTCTCCATAGCAGCAGCCTCCTGAACGCAGCCCCTACAGACACCTGTGTCCGACAGTGCTCCCCTTCTAGATCCGCAGACCAAGCACAGCGGCTTAGAAGGCATTTCGCTTGAGCGCATACCCTGCCTGCCAGTCCTGTGGCAAAACTGTTTTTTTTTAACTGAATATGAAAAAGCAAATTAAATTGTTACTGACAGGAAAACACACACCATTTTTTTTTTTTAACAAAAAAGGAATGAGAACGCTTCACCTAAGCCTTCTGAGTCTGAAAATGCAAATCCAAATGAAAAATGAAGCTTCCCGCCGAAAACAGCAGCCTGTGCAGGCCCCGAAAAGATACTGCGGTTTCCCGTGTTGCCGCTACGCGGTTAAGAACATAAGATATGCCATACTGGGTCAGACCAAGGTCCATCAAGCCCAGTATCCTGTTTCCAACAGTGGCCAATCTAGGTCATACGTACCAAGCAGTATCCCCAAAAGACACAGGTTCCGCAATGCTTGTACTGGGTCAAGCATTGATATCCTGGGTCCCTTCTTAATAATGGTTTATGGACCTTTCCTCCAGGAACTTGTCCAAACCTTTTTTAAACCCAGCTACACTAAATGGAAATTACACTAACCTGGTAATTGTAGTTCCTGGAGGGTCCAGTTTAGTCCTCCAACATCGGGTAGTGCCCCTCCTCCTGCAGCCTGGACCAATCAAGTCTTCTGTAGTATATATGCAGACGGAGCTCCCAGAAGCCCCCAGTGTACTAGTAACAAAGCATACTTAACGAAGCAACACATTAGATTAATATACAAAATGACATAATGAAAATGACATAATTAAAGAACAATTTGTTTCCCCCCCACAAAAATATCCAACTTTCTCTCCAAACGAGGAAGTCAGAACACTGTATTGCACTGGAACCAACGCCCCAGAAATCAAAATACAGCTCCATATCAGAAATCTCAGGAGCCGACTGAACACCTGAGAAAGGAAGAGCCATAGCCAAAAACGCGGCTGCAAAAAAGGTTCGAACGGCAAGAAGAACCGTCTTATGATCCACCGTTCGGAAAGCGCGCCGCATTTTTATAACAGATAGTCGGGAGGGAAGGAGGACTAAACTGGACCCTCCAGGAACTACAATTACCAGGTTAGTGTAATTTCCATTTCCTGTTCGGTAATCCAGTTTAGTCCTCCAACATCGGGATGTAACAGAGCAGTTAAGACCGGGCGGGACCTTGCCATCCGGCGCGCAGAACCGCCGAACAAAAGAGGAATCCCGAGCCGCTGACACATCTAAACGATAGTGTGTACTGAAAGCATGCAGAGACGACCAGGTGGCCGCCTTACCGATATCTGCTGGCGGAACTAGGCTATACTCCGCCCAAGCGGTAGCCCGAGCCCTAGTGGAATGATCCAGTAGCCCCTCCGGAACAGACCGCTGCTGCAACAGATACGCAGACGCGAACGCTTCCTTGAGCCATCTTGCAACGGAGGCCTTAGCCGCCGCTTCCCCTTTACGTGCACCACCGAAGAGCACGAATAACCGGTCAGTCTTCCGAAAGATTCGGTAGCCTTCAAAGAACGACGAGGTGCACGACCCACATCGAGACGGTGAAGACCTTTGTCCGCCGACCCGACAGAGTGGGAAGAAAGAACTGGAAGAAACACTGCCTGATTCACATGAATAGGGGAAACCACCTTCGGCAAAAAGGAAGGGACCGGGGTAAAAGACAAAAAAGGTTCTCGGCAGGACAACGCATGTAGATCTGAAATACGCCGTGCCGAACCGATGGCTACAAGAAAAACCGTCTTCAGCGTAAAATCTTTCAGAAACGCCCTACTCAGGGGTTCAAAAGGTTCACGAACCAGGGCCCGCATCACTAGATTCAAGTCCCCCGGAGGAACGAAAATCCTGCGGGAGGGCCGCAAATGAAAAACAGTCGTAAGAAGACGACGTACGTCCGGATAAGAACTGTAGAGACGGCCTAAAACTTTGCATCGATAACAAGAGATAGCCGCCAACCGGACTTTCAGAGAACTAGCCGCAAGGCCCTTATCAAAAGCAACCTGAAGAAACTTAAAACGACGGAAACGAAAACCGTCGCCGCCCGGACTCCACGCCGGGAGCACCAGTCTTCAAAGATCCCCCAAATCCGAACGTAAGTAAGAGAAGTGGACGTTTTCCCCGCCCGCAGTAGGGTAGAAATCACCGCGGGGGGAGTAACCCTTCTTTTTCAGCCGAGCCCTCTCCCTGGCCAAACCGTATGCGAGAATTGACCCACTTGGGGCTTCCGCAAGGGTCCCCGAAAAAGAAGATTCGGCAGCGTGGATAGGAGCCAAGGAATGCCGTCGCTCAGCCGGACCAGATCGGCATACCAGGGCCACCCAGGCCAGTCCGGGTCCACCAGTAACACTCGACCCCGATGGCCCTCGATGCGCTGAACGACCCGGCCAATCAGAACCCACGGAGGAAAGACATAAAGAAGGCTGGACGTTGGCCACGGCTGAATGAGAGCGTCGAGCCCCTCGGACATACGCTCCCTTTGCCTGCTGAAGAAGCGTCCTGTCTTGGCCGATTGAAATGTCGCCATGAGATCCATGAAGGGCGCCCCCCCCCCCCCGACGAACTATTTGCGCGTAAACTTGCGGGTTTAGCTCCCACTCTCCGGAGTCCACCCGCACTCTGCAGAGAAAATCGGCCTGAACATTGTCTGCGCCTGCAATAGGCGCTGCCGAGATGGCCGGAAGACGAGACTGCACCCAATTGACCAAGGCCATCGCTTCTGATTCCAGGGCCATGCTGCCGATGCCCCCTTGGCGATTGATGTAAGCTACGGTGGACGCAATGTCCGAAAGGACTCGCACCGGCCGGTCGAGAACTAGGGCTTTGAGGCCAAGAGGGCTAGCCGTACCGCCCGCCATTCGAGGCGGTTGATCGACCAAGAAGTCTCCAGGGGAGACCATTCCCCTTGAGCGAAGCGGGTCTCGCAGTGAGCCCCCCAGCCGTTAAGCTGGCATCCGTTGTGAACGGAACCCAAAGTGGAGGCTCCAGGGAATCCCCCGCGCCAGGTTCTTGGAGGAGAGCCACCACCGGAGTGATCGGCGAACCGCCCTTGGGCAAGTCAATCTCCTGTTCAACGAGTCGAATTGGTTGGACCAACGGCGCAGCAGGGCACTCTGCAGCCGGGCGCATGTGGAAGCGCGCCCAGGGCACCACCTCCAAGGTCGCTGCCATCGTACCGAGGAACTGTAGCTATCACCATGCAGACGGAGCGGGCATCCCCCTGAAGAGTCGGACAAGAGACCGAATGCGGCGCTCCGGCAGGCACACCAAGCCCCGTGCTGTGTCGAGGCTCACTCCCAGATACTTGAGATCCTGAGTCGGGCACAGACAACTCTTGCATTCTTTCACCACCCAGCCGAGGGACCGCAGCAGAGCCACCACCCTGCTCGTGACGTGCACACACTCCCGACTGGACTTTGCCCGAATCCACCAGTCGTCGAGATACGGATGGACCAGGATGCCCTCTGTGCACAAGGCCTCCGTGACCACTACCATCACGTTTGTGAAGGTGCGGGGGGCCGTGGCGAGACCAAACGGCATGGCCGGAAATTGGAAGTGGCCCCACGGAAGAGCGAAGTGGAGAAACCGTTGATGAGATGGCCGGATGGGAATGTGTAATGTGGTCTGCAGCGGCTGTGGAAGATCCTGCAGCAGGGGCTCTGAGGAGGGGGGAGATAAGGTGCTGGGGGACCCAGCTAGCAACGCAGTGGGTATGGGGAAAGCCTCCGGGATGCAGCGTGCAGGTGTAACACAAGCAAGCTATTAATGTACCCTTCGGCTGATTACATTTCACATATAATACAGCCATAGAAAAAAGCATTGTAGAGACTTAAACCACCTTTCCTCTTCTTGTGTGGGGTTTCATTTATTTATTTATTTATTTATTTTTTGCATTTAAAACAAAAAGCAAGGAAGGCTCAGGGAAACCCAAGACTGTTTAAGAAAAGGATTTTGAAACTGCACGTGCCTCCACAGCATGATTAAGTGTGTGGAAACTGCTGTTTAGAGCTGTTGCCTCTAAAAAGAAACACTGAAGAGAAAAACAAAACAGCCGCTGGCACCGAAAAACTGTCAGGTATTCGCAGAACTGAGAAGGGAACTGTCAGTCATTCACTGTGCTGGCATAGAGAAACTTTCAAGGTCAGGGTAAGGCAATTACAGTGACTGAAAGTAGGGAAATTAGAGTGGGATCCCTCCGCAGCCATTCAGACCTCCATGGTAGGGGCTGAAAGGTGTTTCTGGGGAGGGATGTAGAAGCTCAATCCAGCCATAGGAAAATTACAGTGAGCATGCTTAATTAGGCCGAGCCCAAAACAGTCAGGATCCAAAACACTGACTTAAAACCTCAACCAAATGGTATATTGAATAAGACAGGTACAATAATCAGTAGGACGTACAAAGTAACCCGGCTGCAGTTTGTGGACTAAAAAGTCAAAGTAGGCACTTCCAACTCAGGGGCAGCCGGTCCGGATACAGCTGAAAGCATCCCAGAGCAGCTGAGGCAAGGAAGAAAAAACAAAAACAGAGTACGCACAGTTTTCTTACAGAAAATTATACCTGAACTTCCTGGAGGTATTCAAACTCTCGTGGTAAAGACTCAGTGCAGCGTAAAGCCAATGGAGAGCTCCCCCGAAGCCAAGCTCCGGAGTTCCCAAGTTCCTCAGGGGAAGCAAGATGCGGGGGGAAGAGCAGAGCTGATGCCTGAGGTCCCTGTGTTTCTTCTGACAGCCTATGCAGCTTAAACCTGAATAAGGCACAGGGAGAACTAAAAAGAAATAACTGCGTCCCGCAGGAACAGGCATTTAACAATATTCCCCATAATAGGTAATGCCTCAGCCAGCCTTCTTTGTTGGGCACAGTGGGGAATAGAAGCCATGAGCCCTGCACCCTTCATCAGTGACTCAGCCTTGTACTGTGGCTCTGAATTGCATACTGTTCTCTATCCATGCCTTCTGTACTTTTTATCCATTATGTTCATACAGAGGCAGAGAAAAAAGTAACCTCTGCACAACTGACCTCTAGCAAGTGTTGTGTTGCTCCTTCAAGTGTCACTTAGTGTGCCCAGAAAGGGCACAGAAGTCTGCAAGCTGCAAGGAGACTGGACACACTGGGGGCTTCTGGGAGCTCCGTCTGCATATATACTACAGAAGACTTGATTGGTCCAGTCTCCAGGCTGCAGGAGGAGGGGCACTACCCGATGTTGGAGGACTAAACTGGATTACCGAACAGGAACAGCCTTTACTACATCCTCCGGTAACAAATTCCAGAGTTTGATTACACATTAAGTGAAAAAATATTTTCTTTTATTAGTCTTACATAGTTTACCCTGTAGCTTCACTGCATGTCCCCTAGTCTTTCTATATTCTGATAACGTAAACAATCGATCTAGGCCCACTGCGCTCCTCATGCCTAAAACTCTACTGTAGCACCGCGATTCAGCCCTCGCTTACCTCCTCTGCTGTCCGGTACCAGTGCGCTCTGCAGACTGATGCCGCCTCCGTGCTCATCCGATGTGCTGCGTTTCAAGCGTCGGGAGGACAGCAGCGTGAGAGGGAGACCACGCTCCCTCCTGCCAGATTTCCTCTGCCCCGGACTTCGTTGCAGCGACTAGCAGGCAAAGCTTCTGCATGCACTGACTGCAAGGAGCACCAGAGTCTCACCCTTAGAAACGGGTTCAGAGCCCGGAGTCCGACTCCTTTGGAGAACTGCCCCACAGTCTAAACTCCTGTCATGGATGAGGTGGTGGGGGGGAGGGGGGAGAGAGAAGGTCTCAGAAGTCCCTTAAAGGCACAGCACCCCCCAATTAAACTTTTTTTATATATATCCTACACTCACTAACACCAAAAACCCCAATTTAAAACCTCTCTCTCCTTAATTGCTTCTCCAGTGAAACCGGAGCTCACAGTTCACTGATCCTCCAGCTGCTTGGAGACTGAGGTAACTGGAGCAGGGAGGCAGATCCTTGGAGGATATACCAGTGTCATCATAAAAGGATGAGGTTTCTCAGTCTCCAAGCTGCTGTAGGAAGAGCAAAACCCAGAGGTCGGGACTGGACTTGAGGGATGATAAGGAACCATTATTAAGAACAAAATTTCTGAACATATAGATAGTCATGGTTTAATGGGAGACAGCCAACATGGCTTTAGCCAGGGAAGGTCTTGTCTTACTAATCTGTTATGTTTTTTGAAGGTGTGAATAAACAGGTAGAGAAAGGTGAGTTGGTTGATATAGTGTATCTGGATTTTCAGAAAACCTTTGACAAGGTCTCTCATGAAAGACTATTGGTAAAGTTAAAAAGTCATGGGATAGGAGGCAGTGTACTATTGTGCATCAGGAACTGATTAGAAGATATAAAGCAGAGGGTAGGGCTAAATGGCCAATTATCCCAATGGAGAAAAGTGAATAGTGGAGTACCCAGGGATCTGTGCTGGGTCGCTGCTTTTTAACATATTCGTAAATGACCTGGAAATGGGAATAATGAGTGAGGTAATCAAATTTGCAGACGACACAAAATTATTCAAAGTTGTTAAAACCCAAAAGGATTGTGCAAAATTGCAAGAGGACCTTAATAAATTAGAAGATTGGACGTTCAAATGGCAGATGAAATTTAATGTAACAAGTGCAAAGTTAAGCACCTCGGAAAGAACAACCCAAACTATAGTTACATGATGCAAGGTTCCACATTAGGAACCACCACCCAAGAAAAAGATTTAGGCATCATTGTGGATAACATGAAGCCCTCTGCCCAGCGTGCAGTGGCGGCCAAAAAAAGCAAATGGAATGCTAGGGAATCATATGGAAAGAAATGGAGAATAAAACAAAGGATATTATAATGCCTCTGTATCGTTCCATGGTGCAATGTACCTCAAATACCGAGTGCAATTCTGGTCGCTGTATCTTAAAAAGGATAACACAGAATTAGAAAGGGTACAGAGAAGAGCCACCAAAATGGTAAAGGAGATGGAAGGATACCACTATGAGGAGAGGCTAAAAATGTTAGGGCTCTTCAACATGGAAAAAAAGAGAGACAGCTGAGGGGAGATATTTTGACCCAGTATGGCATATCTTATGTTCTTAGGATAGCTGATTACACAGAAAGAACAGCTGAGAGAAGGGTTAAGGAGAGATGAGTGGGAAGGAGCATAAGTGGAGAGAGAGAAGAAAGGAAGGAAAGGATGGTGTGGAAGAGAGAGAGAAGCAAAAAGGGAAGGATGGAAGAAGAGGTGAAAGATAAAGGAACCATGGAGAGATGGGGAAAGGTAAGCGAGTAGGGAGATGAGGAGCAAGAGGGTGTGCAACCGAGGAGAATGTTATAGGTAGGATAAAGAAAAAAACAAAAGGAAAGGAGAAAGCAAACAAAATGGTACCTACAACATAAGCAAAAGATGACAACTGGATGGAAAAATCTGGAAGAATTACTAAGAATAAAATGGGTAACAGAATAAGGAAACAAACATCACAAGCAAGAAAAATGTGTGGAAAAGGGGAATAATTTATACAGAAATGAACATAAGTCTTAATAAAAGAATAAACTACAAAATACGATATTTTGAAAATATTTTAAAAGGTCTTCCTGTTGCAGCTACATCTGAACAGATGAGAAGGTTGAGGTAGTGGCGGAAGACATGGGAGGGAGTGGAGAGGGCGAGAGTGATGGTGCGCAAGAGAAAGTGAGTGTCAGCAGCAGGGGGGAGGAGAAAGGAAAAAAAGCCAATTGATGCCAGTATGGGGAGGGGGTTCTCTCCCTCCACTAATCAGAGCTCTCCGCCTGCTTTGGGGGAGGGGGACAAGGGGTGAACTGTACCCACAATTACCCACAAGGACAAGGAGTCCCCAGAGTTGACTGAGGGTCAAAAGCTACATTTTGAGCTAGAACACAAAGCCACCATTCTCAACGAGACAGGAGAAAATGCATCATATGCAGCATTCAATGACCTCTTTTAGAGTATAATGTACACATGGACTGAACATGGCGCTATGGAAATGCTTTTTAAACCTATTTATACCTCAGTTTTCTCACTTATTCTTCTTTCATTGTTTGTCATTGTTGCTTTCCTCGCCATCAAGCTTCTTGGCCCAAAAAGAGCAAAGGTTTCTTCCCTCCCCCACCCACACTTTGGTCTGGGACCACCATCCTCGACTAGGGCCAAGGCACCAGGTTTTGAATTTTAGGCACTCAGGGTCTTTCCAAACTTGAAGAGAACATCAAAGTCATGAACTGAGAGAACAGGAAAATTCTAGGTCCACAACAAAGGCTTTTAGTTTGGGACATGGACATCACTATTACTACTACTACTACTATTAATCATTTGTATAGGCTCTACAAGGCATATTCAGCTGTACATATACAAGTATAAGACAACGCCTGCTCATAAGAACTTACAATCTAATTAAGACATACCACACAACTATAGGGGGACTAAGGCAATTCAAGAAGAAATGACAAGATACAGATACATTAGGTGGCAAGTAGGAGAATAACAAAATCAAGATCCAAACACAGCATCGAAAAGGTAGGTTTTAAGCCTGAATTTCAATAGCGCCAGAGAAGGAGGCTGGCGTACTAACTCAGGTAGTTTGCTCTGAGCATTTATTTAACAGGTTTTTTTATGCTACTTTATCATTTCAATCAAAGTGATTTACATTATAACAAACTTGGTAATGTATATTAAAGCAGGGGCACCGATAACTGACTTTTTTGAGGTAGTGGATGATTAAATGACTTGCACAAAGCATGCTAGTGGAGACTGAACCCTGGTCTGTTGGTTTCCAAGCCAGTGCTCTAACCATTAGGCTACTTCTCCACTCCATCTGGAGCAACAAGATGGAATGAGCAAAGTCTGGGGTTGGCAGCGGCACAGAATAGCACAGATAAAAGGGATCTGCCAAAAGAACGTTCCAGAGAAGTGGTATAAAAAGAGAAAACAGTAGGTTTCAATAGTCTATAGGGGAGGTGACTAGAGAGTGGATAAGGGTCTTGGTGGTTGTTGTTAAGCGCTGTCGAATCGGTATCGACTCATGGCGACGACCCTCTGGATAGTTGTCCTGGGTCTTGCGACTGTGTTCAGAAAGAAAGGAACTAATTTTACTGATGCTATAGATAGAGGAAGAAACGGCAGATTTTAGCGATCTGTTGGATGAGTCCTTCTCTGAATCACGACAAATCTAGCCACGGAACTAAAAAGAGTACCTACCTACTTTGCACTTAACCGGATTAGTGAAAAATACTTAGTGCATCTAGTCGTTAAGGATGCCACGCCTTGTGCAACAATCTCACTAGCGCCTTATTTCTAGATTGAACTAACAACTTCTCGCTGTCAAATTTAAAATGTTCCTGTGCCCATTTAAGAGTTTCTACACTACACAACACAAGCAAAAGCCGTAAGAAATAGACCCCCGACCCATTCCAGCCGCAGACACCACTGTGCATTCACTGTCCACTACGATATCATCGAAAAACCACCTAAAACACGCACACATTCCATTACCATGAACCGTTAATACAAGCACCACGCCGCATTTCTGTGTAAACAGTCTGGCGCGCGCCATAGAGACAGATCCCCAAGCCAAACCCAGCAGCGTATGAGTGAGAGCGAGCGACGGCTATACTCCGTGTGGCGCCCGCTACCGCTCTTGGCCAATGGGAACCCTTCTTCCGGGTCGGACTAGCTGAAGCGTGCGAACGGGCGCCAAGGAAGACCAGGCCGGAGAGGCGGAGCTACAACGGCCACCGGCGGAGAATAGGGGCGGGCAGCCGTTTTGGGAAGGGAAGGGGCGTGGCTGTCAGCAGTGAAGTCACATCCACGATCTAGCAGTGGTGGAGTGTGTCCGTCTGTTCTTGGATTCGCGGTGACTGGTAGAGGAAGAGGCGGAGGGAGTTGGAGCCGGCGCACGCTTTCACCACGAAGGTATTCCCTCTCCCCCGATGTACCCTCACGAGCACTGGCAGTGGGAGAGTGCTACTCCACAGGCAGCCGGCTAGCTAGCTAGCTAGCTATCCTCCTCTGCCAGTATCGAGAGGGACTTTCGTGCATCTGATAACTAATATTGTGCTGAGCCTTGGCAGCAGCTCCTGTTAACCGAGCGGCGCAGACGATAATACAGCTTAACCCAGGGCTGCTGGGTCGCCAGGAGTCAGCATTAGACTTGAAGGCGTTTAACAACAAAAATCATAAATACTAATCAGCCGAACCAAGTGGTAGCCTTCTCGCAGTATTAGGCATGGGCATACTGTACCTGCCGAGGCTCTAGTGTGCTTGGCGTCTGCCTCCTGTGTTTTTCTGCTGCTTCCACTGTTAACCCCTGAGAGAGTTCATGCGTATCTGATATACCTGAGGCTGCTGCGAAATCAGCAACTCGCCCACCTATAGCCTTGGCGCAGCTTGAAAATCTGTTAGATGAGGTAGGCGAGGGATGCCTACAGTATTCGGTTCGGTTGAGGTGCAGATATTTATTGGCTCTTCCATCAGTAGTTTGTTTTAGGGAGATTTGGGACAGAATTTATTGCTGAACTTTCTACCCCCGAAGCCTGTCTTGTGTTGGTCTCCAATATAAAGCCTAAGCGGTCAATGTGTGGCTAATGCTTCAATCGCGTTTCATTTACTGTTTACATTATATTTCTACTTCTAAGAACAAGTCTTCCAGAACCAGTGCCTTGTCTTTCTTGAAAGATCGTGTGGCTATTACATATTGAGAATACGTGGGTGTATGCATTTTCTTATTCGGTTTATGGATATTGCAATGTGCTTGGTAACCCCATGTAAGTTGTGTACAGTACTTCCATGCTATATTTACCGGATACACACAGCCCCCCTCTTGAGCCTGGGGATTCTGATTGGTTGCAGATGATTTGTTGCTACTTTCTCCCTCTAAATGTGAACGAAAGGTGGAGATTAGACGGGCCAGTCAGGGTAGCTGGGAGGCCATGATCCGGATCATAATAATCTCTTAGTCTGCCAGTCACCGCCAAGGTTTGCAGAGTGTCTGAAGGTACAGGGAAGACAGCCGCCCAGAGACATAGGGAGAGGTGGCACTGTTCAATCCTGCTGCATTGGTAAAGCTGACAGCGTTCTTGTACTTATTTTAGCTTCTATGTTTTTGTTAATAATGCTGCATGCCTGGGGATTCCAGTATACTTTCCATAAAACTGTTCTTGTGGGGTTTCTTCAAGAGGCAAGGGGAGGGAACTAGCGTATATATATCGCGTTTGTCCCCATCCCCCACTACTGTCTTTTAGTCTCTTTTCTATTTGTTACACCTTACCTCGCCCGGTCTCCGTTTGTGTGATCTTCACAGTCGGGTTGCATGCGTTTCCGGCCCTTTCAGTGCGGCGAGATCTAAAATATATTGATTGATCTGCAACAAACCGACGACGTTCCGTGCGGGAAGTTTTGGGTGTAAGGTGAAAAGTTCGGCGACATATGCATTTTTTTCGGTGGAGGGAAATCTATAATTAGGTTTTTTTTCCTGTGTGTTGAGAGAGAAAATGTAGTAGGATGGAAACGGGCCTGGTAGTAAGCTGTACGAGCACTGCTGCCTTTGCCGAGTTTTATGATAGTGCAGCGCGAGAGAGAGACGAGAATCAGGAAGTCATAGTGAAACACAGACATGTTTGATCATTATGACATGACGGAGGCAATGGGGAGACTAAGCCGGGCCTAGATATTTTCTTGGCAAAAAACATATGCACAACCGATTCATTTTTTTTAACTTCAGTATATCAGATACGTTGTTCTTCTAAAGAAACATGAAACTGTTATCTTTCTTGTGTGGAGATAGGTATAACGATCGGGAGTTGATCGATTGGATAGAAAACTTTGGAGAGAAAAAAATGGCTCTTACTGTAAAATCTTGGCTGCAACAGCAGCTCTATCTAGTTATTTTGGTGAAACAAAAGCTGTGGGGAGGTGGTGGCTCACAAATTTGGGCCTAGCGATTTCCAAAGTCTTAAAAATTCATGATTTTTTGCTGACGTAGACAGGGATTATCCTGCACTGCTTTGCCTTCCAGTCTGCCTAAACTCATAGTGAAAGTAGTTGTGAGTGCTTTCACCAGGCACACAGTAAGAACTGTTTTAGAGGTCCGAAGCGACCTCACAACGTGTTCCCTAACTTTCGCTATATAATAGCGGATTAAGAAATGTAATAAGCTATTGTAGTGGTGACTATTTATTAATAGCTCAACACCTTTTTTTGTGGGGGGTGGGAACATTTACTTGTCTCCTGTAATTTTATACATATAATGCATTCTAACTTAGGTTTACTAATATATCTTGTTTTACAACAAATCTAAAGAGTTTAGATAATAAACTTTTCCAACCTCTTTGAGTGTTTAATACATTGCCTTTGGTAGTCAAGAATAAATTAGAAGGTAGTTTCTCTTATTTTGGGCCATATTAGCATATAGCACATGCTAACTTACAGTAGTTATCTGCTACTATGCCAATAGGAATAACATGCCCCTTTACCATCATGGGGTTAGCGTACAATTTTGGTGTGGCCCTGAACAGTAGCGCAGAGATGTTGGGATGGTGGCTGGGTGGAACGGATGTTTTGTTGTGGTGTAGCTAGCATAGGCATTTATAGCCCATGGCATTGTGTATGTTGGAGGGGACGACATAGCTTCTGTGGTTGGTTTAATGTAATGAAGTGTGGTAGCTTTGGAGTGGAGGAGTAGCCTAGTGGTTAGAACACTGGCTTGGTAACCAAGCAACCAGGGTTCAAGTCCCACTAGCACTCCTTGTGGTCTTGGGCAATTCCCTTAACCCTCCATTGCCTCCGAAGAAAGGCCTGGCAATCTACTTCCGGTGACACTGCCAAGAAAACCCAGAAGCTTCTGGGTCGCCAGGAGTCAGGACTGACTCGAAGGCACACATTGCATTTTTGTGGTAGCTTTAGGAGGACAGATGTACCCACCGCCCTGTGCTGGTAGCATGGACCAGAAATGCATTACCGGTGCAAGGCTTAGTAAACATGCCCCTTTATGTCTTAAAACAATCCTCTGTCTTGAAAATATGCCTCTTAATGTTAGTTACTGAAAAAACAAAACACTGATATATTGCTAATATTGAATCCATAGATTTCAGAAGCTGTTTAAAATAAGTGTACTTTAATTTTGTTCATTTTGCATATATTCTGGCAAATATAACTTTTTTCATGGATAAAGTGGCATGTTTATTGCACTAATGTTCTTAAAATAAACATTGTATGCTTCATATATACCTGTTCTCCCCCTAAATTCTGTACTTCTGTGGGGCTGGCCATGCTTGGGATGGTAAGAAGGCATTATTCTATTGTGTGTTCTTTTATTTAAAAATAGGAGTTTTGGAAGATTCAGCCAAGCTGTGTGTCATGCCCAAGTGAGTTAGGTTTCCAAATCCTGGGGTACTAATAGCTAAAATATTCCCCTTTACCTCAAAATGTTGCTGAGGACCAAATAAGGCCCCAAGGAATTTTGCTGTAGTTGCAGAATAATAGGGAAAACTGAATAGATCCTTCAGTGCAACACAAGGCTTTCAATCTTGTAGTATAATAGTTACATGTAAGGAGGTGGAGCAGCTGGAGATGTGTGCATTTAGAGTATTGGTATGCTAATAAAGGCACACTTTCTCTTCAGGAGTTTAATTGGCCTTTTATTCCGACTGGCTCTGGTAATTTTTTTTTCACAAGTCATTTTGTTGAGAAAAAGTGATGTACTTAGAGGGTCATGATTCTACACTGTTTTTGCACCCATGTTTAATATTTAGCAGCTTCAGGCAAAGGATCTATCAGTATCGAGCACATTAAAAAAAAATACAATGCAAGTATATAATTTAACATTTATTTTTCACAGAGGTAAAGACAGTGGTTCATTAAATATGGTATTTCTCTCTTGAGCAGTCCCCATCACTAGGATTGACATTACTTTGCTGTTTCACAGAAAATGTGTGGAGTACATTCAGAGAGCTCTCTGATCTTTTCTTTGTTATTTTCTAAAGTGGTTGTGAGCATTTTATGTCAGGTTTGAAAAGGGCTTTGACAAACACCTGAGGCTAGAGACTGACAAGAATAACGCTCTCCAACTGGGATTTCTGTATAGCTAATGGTCAGATTGTCATGTTACTTTTTGAGTGAAATATAATTGAAATAACTAATTACAAATATACCCATTCTTATTTTTTCCCCAGTTTTTTTAAAACTGATTTTGAAATAAGAAATTTAGGAGACTAAACAAAACAAAATGCAGGGGTGATGTTTTTCCCTATTTATTTGTTTTTTACCTGGCTTTATTTCCCCTATAAAAAGACATTTCTATAGCCTATAGGTGCATATCAGATGTCTCCTCAGTCTATTTGATTAGATTCTTGCATCCATCAGAGTATGGAACATAAGATACTATACACTGGTTCAGACCAATGGTCCATTAAGTTAAACATCTTTTCTCTGAGAATGGCCAGTCTGGCCCATTTGGAAGTACATGTTAGATCCCATGCTGCTTGTCTCCAGAAGGGGAAGGTAAAGTTATCTGGCTAAATAATAGTTAGTGGACCTGCTGTCTAGAAACTCAGCAATCCTTTTATTTTTTTTTAAATGCATCTAAATTGCTAGCCTTGACCAGTCTTGGCAGCAAATTCCCAAGGTTTGGGTTTGACTGAAAATACTTTCTAGAATTTAATTTTAAATCTCTACTTGTTGTTTTCATGATGTGTCCTCTAGTCCCAATATTACTGGAATGTTCAATATTTAAGTCTTATCCCTTTGATCACCTTTGTCGTATTTGCTCTCTGCCTCTGTAAATGAGCTATTCTGTCTTCTCAATCCTTTTATATCAGACTCTGTAGCTTTTCTAGTTCTGCTATTACATTTTTTTGATATATGGCAATGGGAACTGCACATGATACTTGAGGTGCATTTTCCTCCATGGGTTGCTAAAATGAAAGTAATTTTTATAATGTTTTTTTTTTCCCTTTAGTAGCTCAACTGGTAGCATGGAGGACTGTAGAGGGGAGAGGAGCAATCCTTAGGTTACTGGTTCAACTCCTGCTTGAAGGCAGCTGCTTTTTGCTTCAGTCTGGAGTGGTCCCAGAGGATTGGAGAAAGGCATAGTATATGATGGCAGATAAAGACCAGTATGGTCCATCTAGTCTGCCCAGCAAGGTGGGCACATGTGGTCCCTTTACACAAAAGCAGAAGTAAGGATAAGGTTGAGAACTACAGGCCAGTTAGTCTGACGTCTATGGTGAGTAAATAAATGGAAATGCTGCTAGAACAGAGGATAGTAAAATTTCTGGAGTCCAACGGATTGCAGGATCTGAGTCAGGTCTTGTCGGACAAATCTAATTGATTTCTTTGACTGTGTGACCGGAGAGCCTTAGATGTGGTGTACTTAGATTTCAGTAAAGCCTTGGACACCGTTCCGCACAGGCGATTTATAAATAGAGCACCCTAGGGTTGGACACTAAAGTGGCTGGGTTGGAAATTGGTTGAGCGGGAGGTGACAAAGGGTACAAGTAAATGGAACTCACTCTGAGGTGAAGGATGTTACCAGTGGTGTGCCGGAAGGATCTGTCCTTAGTCTGATTCTTTTTAATATTTTTGTTAATGGTATTGCGGAAGGGCCGTTGGGGTAGGTTTGCCTCTTTGCAGATGATACCAAAGTCTGCAATAGAGTAAACACACAGGAAGGAGTAGATAACTTGAGGAGGGATCTAGCAAAGCTTGAAGAATGGTCAAGAATTTGGCAGCTGAGATTTAATGCTAAAAACTGCAGTCATACATATATGCTAGAAAAATCTAAGGGGACAGTACAATATAGGGAGTGAAGTACTTCCTGTCCATGAAAGAAGAGTGGGGCCTGGATGTGATTGTTTCTGATGATGATCTTAAGATGGTTAAACAAGTAAAAAAGGCAACAGCAAGGGCCAGAAAGATGCTTTGGTACATAGGGAGAGGAATGACTAGCAAGAAGGAGTAGATAGTGCCTCTGTATAAATCTTCGGTGAGACCTCATTTGGGGTATTGTGTGCAATTCTGGAGACCACACCTTCAAAAGGCTATAAATAGGATGGAGTTGGTGTAGAGGGTGGCTACCAAAATGGTCAGTGGTCTTTGATATAAACCATATGGGGACAGAACTTAAAAGATCTCAATATATATACTTCAGAGGAAAGGCGGGATAGAGGAGCTATGACATGGTTGAAATACCTTCATGGCATAAATGTACAAGAAGAAAGCCTTTCAATTGAAAGAGAGCTCTGCAATGAGGGCACATAGGATGAGGGTGAAAGGAGATACACTCTTAGTAATATGCAGAAATATTTCTTGTACGGAAAGAGTGGTAGATGTATGGAGTAGTCTTCCAGTGGAGATAGTAGAGACAAGGATAGTATCTGAATTTTTGGGACAAACACAAACAATCCCTAAAGGAAAAAAAAAAGGGACTATAATAGTTAAGAACATAAGAAATGTCTTACTGGGTCAGACCAAGGTCCATCATGCCCAGTATTCTGTTTCCAACAGTGGCCAATCCAGGCCACAAGTACCTGGCAGGTTCCCAAAGAAGCACACAGGTTCCACAGTGCTTGTCCCGAGGCAAGCAGTGGATTTTCCGGGTCCTCTTTAATAATGGTTTATGGACCTTTCCTACAGTAATTTGTCCAAACCTTTTTTTAAACACAGCTACACTAACAGCTTTTACTACATCCTCCGGTAACAAATTCCCGAGTTTGATTACGCGTTGAGTAAAACAAATATTTTCTCTTATTTAGTCTTAGTCTTAAATGGATTGCAACGTAGCTTCATTGTGTGTCCTCTAGTCCTTCTACTTTTTTTGATGGCATAAACAATTGATCTACGTTTACCTTTTCCACTCCAGTCATTAATTTATAGATCTCTATCATATTCCCCCTCAGCCATCTCTTTTCCAAGTTGAAGAGCCCCAACCTTTTAAGCTTCTCCTCATAGGGGTATCCTTCCATTCTCATAAGAACATAAGAAATGCCATACTGGGTCAGACCGAGGTCCATCAAGCCCAGTATCCTGTTTCCAACAGTGGCCAATCTAGGTCATACGTACCTAGCAGTTTCCCCAAAAGACACAGGTTCTGCAGTGCTTGTACTAGGCCAAGCATTGATATCCTGGGTCCCTTTTTAATAGTGGTTTATGGACCTTTCCTCCAGGAACTTGTCCAAACCTTTTTTAAACCCAGCTATACTAACAGCCCTTACTACATCCTCCGGTAACAGATTCCAGAGTTTGATTACACGTTGAGGGAAGAAATATTTTCTCCTATTTGTCTTAAATAGTTTACCCTGTAGCTTCATTACATGCCCCCTAGTCCTTCTATATTCTGATAGCGTAAACAATTTATCCACGTTTATCCGTTCCACTCCATTCATTAATTTATACACCTCTATCATATCTCCCCTCAGCCGCCTCTTTTCTAGGTTAAAGAGCCCTAACCTTTTTAGCCTCTCTTCATAGGAGTAGCCTTCCATCCCCTTCACCAATTTGGTGGCTCTTCTCTGTACTTTTTCTAATAACTCTATGTCCTTTTTAAGATACGGTGACCAGAATTGCACACAATATTCAAGGTGCGGTCGTACCATGGAGCGATACAGAGGCATTATAATATCCTTTGTTTTATTCTCCATCCCTTTCCTTATGATACCTAGCATTCTATTTGCTTTCTTGGCCGCCGCTGCACACTGGGCGGAGGGTTTTAACATGTTATCCACGATGACTCCTAAATCTTTTTCCTGGGTGGTGGTTTCTAATGTGGAGCCTTGCATCTTGTAACTATAGTGTGGGTTGTTCCTTCCTAGGTGCATAACTTTGCACTTGTCCACATTAAATTTCATCTGCCATTTGGATGCCCAGTCTTCCAATTTATCCAGATCCTCCTGCAGTTTTCCACAATCCTCTTGGGTTTTAACAACTTTAAACAGTTTTGTGTCATCTGCAAATTTGATTACCTCACTAGTTATTCCCTTTTCCAGGTCATTTATGAATATGTCAAAAAGTAGCGGACCCAGTACAGATCCCTGGGGTACTCCACTATTCACCTTTTTCCATTGGGAATATTGGCCATTTAGCCCTACCCTCTGCTTTCTATCTTTTAACCAGTTCCCGATCCACAATAGTACACTGCCTCCTATCCCATGACTTTTTAGCTTCGCCAAAAGTCTCTGATGGGGGACCTTGTCAAAAGCTTTCTGAAAGTCCAGATACACTATATCAACCGACTCACCTTTGTCTACCTGTTTATGCACACCTTCAAAAAACAGATCAGATTAGTAAGACAAGATCTTCCTTGTCTAAAGCCATGTTGGCTGTCTCCCATTAGGCCATGACTATCTACATGCTGTGTAATTTTGTTCTTTATGATGGCTTCTACCATTTTCCCTGGTACTGACGTCAGGCTCACCGGTCTGTAATTTCCCGGGTCACCCCTGGAACCCTTTTTAAAAATTGGTGTTACGTTGGCGACCCTCCAATCTTCAGGTATTACAGATGATTTTAATGAAAGTTCACAGATTACCAATAACAGGTCTGCAATCTCATATTTCAGTTCTTTCAACACTCTGGGATGTATACCATCCGGTCCAGGTGATTTGCTACTATTCAGTTTATCAAATAGTTGTAATATATCTTCCCGGTGTAGCGATATTTCTCTCAATTCCTCTGCAGTATCACCTTTAAATACCACTTCAGTCTTGGGTAACACCCCTACATCTTCCTCAGTAAAGACCGAAGCAAAGAATTCATTCAGTCTCTCTGCTATAGCCTTGTCTCCTCTTATTGCACCTTTTACCCCTCTATCATCTAATGGTCCAATTGACTCTCTCACAGGCCTTTTGCTACGAATGTACTTGAAAAAGTCTTTATTTCGTGTTTTTGCTTCCGTAGCAAGTTTCTTCTCAAATTCCCGCTTTGCCTGCCTTATCAATGCTTTGCATTTAACTTGCCAGTGCTTGTGCTGTTTCCAGTTTTCATCATTTGGCTCTTTTTTCCATTTTCTGAAGGTTGCTCTTTTGGCAGCAACAGCCTCTCTGACCTCACCTTTAAACCATGCTGGCAGTTTTTTGGACTTTCTTCCACTTTTCTTAATGCGTGGAATACAGCTGGTCTGGGCTTCGAGGATAGTATTTTTAAATAACACCCAAGCTTGCTGTAAGTCTTTAACCTTTGGAACCGCTCCTTTTAGTTTTTTCCGAACTATATTCCTCATTCTATCATAGTCACCCTTTTGAAAGTTAAAAGGTAGTACTGTGGATTCCTTTACTATCTGTCCTCCACTGATTAAATCAAACATGATCATACTATGATCACTATTCTTTACCATTTTTGTCACTCACATTTTGTACCTTTTTCTAATTAAGATATGTTGACCGGACTTGCACACAATATTCAAGGTACGGTCACACTATGGAACGATACAGAGGCATTATAATATCCTTTGTTTTATCCTTTGGAATCTCAGAGACATAGTGGAAGGAGGACAACCAGTGGGGGACACTGATTCCTGGGTACAAACGTTTCCCGCCGGCATCCTTAAAGGAAGAGCGCCATCGGACGCAAAGGAGCACCACCCGGCACCACCTTCCAGCTCCCCTGAACGATCGAGGTGGAGCGGAAGCAACAGGATGTTTCCCGCCGGCATCCTCAAAGGAAGAGCACCATTGGGCGCGCCTGCGCCTGAGGGCCTCGCCAGAGGGCCCTTTGGCGTGGCCCGAGAACTCGCCCCACGGCGAAGAAGAATTACTAAGAAGACCATGATAAGAAAAACAAAATACAAAGAATAAAAACTGCTAAATTGTTTACTACCTCATTGCTTGATAGTATATGTGCTGACTTGCTTGCAAAGAATTGCATGACATTACAAATGCTGTATATCAAATAGATTAACTTACTACCTCTATGACTGTTTACTACCTCACTGTTTGATTGCTACATCATTGTATGCAAAAGCCAGCATGCACTGTAAACAAAATGTGATAGTTAGTTAACATGATGTAATATATGCTGAATAACCTGTAGTTTCCACAAATAGTGAATCACTACCACACCACTAACCTCAGTGCTTCCCGAAAGCATAAACTATATAACAAACCACCCCATCACTAACCTACACCCTTATGCTTAACTGGGGCTGCAAAATAACAAACTAAACACATTATAGACTCCATTAATAGAATAGAACTTCGTAAGAAGAAGAGAGAAACAATACCAAAGGAACAGGCAAGTATAGAACACAAGAGAAGGATCAAACACCTACCACCACTAGGAAACAACCTACCACCACTGTGATACAACTCAAATTAATCCCAGGTTAGTAAAGAGAAAATGCAATCACTCTCACCACTACCTCATTGCATACCTTACACTCCTGCACACTTTCATACCATACACACGGGGCATAGGACCAAACAAACAAATCCCCTTGTTACACCTGCATACCACCCAACCTGGTTGGATACCAAACGCTCCCCTCTCCAAAGAACACCAACATTCTAAACCTTCAGTACACAAAACACACAATACCACATATATTAGACACACCCACCTCAAAAATAGAGTACACACTAACCCAATCACCACAACCAACATTAAATGTACCCTACTTGGCGTCAGATCAATAAGGAACAAACTAAATACTATCCTCGACCTCATACGTTGCGTCTGTTGCAGTGATTTTGAGTTTTCTGCAGGACGGTTTCGAAAAGGGCCTCACAGCCAGCTCCTTGAGGGTTCAGTTAGCTGCGCTGGCTTGTTATAGAGGCAAGTTGCAGGGTATAGCCTTAGGGGTCCATGCTGATGTGTTGCGTTTTCTCAGGGCAGTGACGAGGTTGCGTCCGTCTCGTAGGATTGTGGTGCCTCCTTGGGATCTCAACTTGGTTTTGGCAGCTCTGACTAGGGAGCCTTTTGAGCCCTTGCAGCAAGCATCCGTGAAGGACTTGACATTGAAAATGGTGTTTTTGGTGGCCATTTGCTCAGCAAGGCGAATTTCTTAGTTACAGGCATTGTCGTGTAGAGAACCGTTTGTCGTTTTCTAAGGAGAAGGTGGTGCTCCGTACGGTTCCCTCCTTTTTGCCCAAAGTAGTTTCTCCGTTTTCATATAAACCAGACGGTTTCCTGTCCGGTGCTGGGTTCGTTAGACGACGTTGCGTCGGACCGGGGGTTGCGTTGTCTGGACTTAAAGTGAGTGTTGCATCACTATTTGAAGGTCTTGGAGGCGTTTCGCAAATCCGACCGCCTGTTTTTGTTCAGTGGAGTCCGTAAGGGGGAGGTGGCAGTGAAAGCCTCTGTTTCTCGATGTATTAGAGAGGCGATTGCTTCGGCTTATCTGTTGTCGGGGCGACAGGTGCCAGCTGGGTTGCGAGCTCATTCTACTAGAGCGCAAGCGGCCTCATGGGCGGAACACAGTTTGGTGTTGCCTGTGAAAATTTGTAGGGCAGCTACTTGGGCCTCTCTTCACACTTTCAGTAAACACTACCGCCTGGATGTTTTTTTTTCTGATCTATCTTTTGGTGCAGGCGGAAGGCGAGGGCTCAAGAAGAAAAAGCCTACCTTCCGAGACGAAAAAGTTCTTGTATAAAATGGTAGTTATACGTTCACTGAGAATGTTTTATTAGTTACTTATTTCTTGCTCCTTTAAGTGTGCTTTGTCAGTAGTTCACTGGGGATGATGAGAGCAGCAGGCTACAACCAGTGATGTCGCTTTTTTGTGTCTCCAAGCTGCAGGAGGAGGTGCACAACCCAGAGGTGGAGGACTAAACTGTCTTCCCTCAAGGAAGAACAATTACCAGGTAGGTGTAATTACCGTTTCAATGACATCACTTCCATGCCTCTATGCGCCTCAAATACGAGAGGGCCATTAGTTATTCTGGCTCCAGTAGATGGTGGATGGATTTTCTCTATTCTGAAGAAAATCTGAGCAATTGAGAGGAAAGATCTGTTTTCCATGGAACAAGCAGGAATGAAGTCCTTGCATATGGGTGACGATATCTGATGGAACCCATGTGTGCACGCTCCCCAGCTACCGCTGAAAGCATTTAGGAGGTTCCACCACACATGCGTGCCATCTTTCCATCTGCTGCAGTGGCACTATTTTAGGACAGTCTTCTTTTTTTCTGCAGAGCCCACCAGACACTTTTCACGTTGTCTCTGTCACTCTGGTAACTTCTTTCCCTTTCCAGGGATCCTGCTGTCTTCTCAGGTTTTTTCCGTTTCTTTTTCTGCCTGCTGTTGCAGTCTCTCTTCTTTTTCACTTTTTAGTTAGTACATTTTGTGTGTTTTGAGTTTTTCCTTTTTATTTTCCACACCCCTCCAAGCTGCCCCCTTAGCATCGGTGTTCCAGCTGTGGTTCTCTATCTCAAGATCAAGCTGTTTGATTTTTGCCATGGCTATTTTTCCAGGCGAGATGTCCCAAGAACCGGCCAGCGGGTTTAAAAAATGTTCTCGGCACTCATGGACTATATCTGCCACAGTTACCCACAATTGGTGCCTGGGACCCAGTCATCAGTTCTCTTCTTGTAATTTGTGTTTGCAGATGATAAAAAGATGACTCAAGGGTCAAGAGAAACAGTACAAATCACTTTTTGGCACTCAAGTCTGATCCATCAATATTGGCATAAATGGCACCAGTCTCAAAGGCTTCCAAGGCTGCATCAGACACTGGTGATTTATTGACATAGAGGAGTTCTTGAGCCAACTCTGATCTGAGCACCTGTAGTGCCCTGGAGCATTGGCCATTGATTGATCTCCAGGAGAGGATGAAGAAGGATTTGGCTTCATCTTCGACACTGAAGGGAGATGGCGCTGAGCACTGAGTAAAGGCTCTGGTGTCCTGGCATCGAATCCCCTCAAAGCATGGTGTCAAGAGTGATGATGGTCTGTGAGAGTGCTCCTCCAAGCATACCCAAAGGAGAGCTCATCCTTAGGCACTTAGGTAGGAAAGCAGTGGCCTACTGAGAGCCGAGACGAAGCTGTTGATAACCCTGTACAGATTCTGGGTACTTTGGTCAAAGTTGCTGAGGCCCCCCATCCTTCAGAGTTGGCAGCCATGGAGAAACACCTTCTGCAGACTCTCAAGGAACAGATTGCAGCGCTCTTGGCCATGCAGCAGGCTGGGGCCTCGATGTCTGCTTCATCGGCAACCTATCCTTGAGATGCACGCTTTGCCTGCAGGAGAGGCATCATCATTGGGGCATCGAAGGACCCCTACATTGGTTATTGTTCACTTTGTTTAGTTTATGTAATGTATTCAGTTATTGCATTAACTCATGTTTACTTGTTCATTATTCCTATTCAATGTAATTTAACCTGTTCCTTGTAATGAGCTGTTCTTACGTAAACCGTGCTGATTAAAAAAGTGCGGTATATAAAACCAAATAAATAAATTAATTGGTTCCTGCCCAGCCGATATCACACTCTAGTGTTTCAGGATCCGATGCACCCTCCCAAGTCTAGATGAGCATCGGTGCATCATCGCTCCTATAGGAGCTCTCAATCCCTGTAGGTCAGGAGAGAGATCTGAGTAGAGAGTCTGACTTCCTCTTTGAGTCTGACTCAGAAGGCTGGGTCACCGATGTCTAGTCGGATAATGGGTCTCCAGAGTGCCTGTTGGACCCTTCTCTTCCTTCATGAGTTATGCAAGTCCCCTCCTGAGGATAGCAAGGTTTTGTCAGGGTTGACCAAGGCCATTCCATTTTTTTTTCTTTTTTTTTGGAGACTGAGGATGAGCCCAGGGTCGACGAGCTGGAGATCCTTCAGTGCTCCGCTGCCCCTAAGGAAGCAGTGATAGTGCTTGTTTACCACCTCCTTTAGAGAGTATAGATGAGAATGTGGGAGAACCTCCTTGCTATACCTCCAGTCAGTAGAAGGCTTGACTCCATGTATAAAGTTCAGAAAGCTCCCAAATTCAAGAAGCCCCAGCTTCCGCACCATTCTTTTCTGGCCAAATCTGCTCTTAAGAGATCCAAAAGTTCCAAGGCACTTCCAGGGAGGGAAGCTTGGACATTGGACTCTTTGGGGAGAATATATTTCTCAGAGTTCCATGCTCATGGCCCGCATGGCCTTTTACCACTTCTACATGGGCATGTTTTTGAAGAAGATAATGTGTGACCTTGCTGATCTTTCTCAGTATCTCCCTCCAGAGAAATTGGAGTAGTATAGTTCTCTAGTGGCTCGCAGCAAGAACTGCTCAAAGTTCATGACCGTGATACCTTAGAAATGCCATCGAGAGCTTCTGCCTTGGGTATTGGTGTCCGTAGACTCTCCTGGCTTTGATCCTCAGACCTGGAACAAACTTGCCGATGTGCCGTGCCTTGCCGTACCATGGAGAGAATCTCATAGGCTGGCTTCATCAAAAAGCAGTAGGTCACCCTTTTTGTAATCTCTCAAGATGCACATCTGAGCTGGCCTCCTATTGCAGGAGGTACCAAGGAGGGGGCCAGAAAGACCTATTACTCCCAGACACATAGGTACTTTCCTGGGTCCCAAACCTCCCAACCCAAGGAGGGCGAAGCCTTAGAAAACCCAGTTTGCTCCTCAGTCAAAGCCTGGGGTGAGGGTTGACTGGTTCCTTCAGAGCATAGCCACTGTACCAGTAACCTCAGTGGAAGACCCTCCAGTTGGGGGAAGACTCACACTTTTTGCCCAAAGGTGTCCCCTCCATAACCTCAGACACTGGGGTTCTGCAGATTGTCCATAGTGGTTACAAATTGCTTCTATTTGATCTACTTCCAAACTGCCCCTGAGGGTGCATCACCTCAACCCTCTGCTTCGGGAACAGCTTCAGAGAGAAATTGCCACTTTCTTGGCAGATCTCGCAATGGAGCTTGTGCCACTACAGGAAAGAGGGCGATTTTATTCCAGGTATTTCCTGATCCCCCAAGAAAACATGGGGATACTGTCCCATCCTAGACCTAAGGGATCTGAACACATACTTGGTCAGAGAAAAGTTAAGAATGATTTTTCTGAGCACCCTGCTTCCTTGCTTCGAAAAAGAGATTAAATGATGTGTATTCACTCAAAATGTAACTGGAGAGTACAGATGTACTACATGTATTACTTATAAATGCACTCACTCATGTCTCAGATCACAGATTCCTTTAATCAGCAAAGAAGGTCTCAGACTTTATGGCATTGATCTTGACTTTGAAAACGTCAAACCATAGTGCCTATTCGCATCAATGACCTTCCCCAGGAACTGTTATTCTTAATATTATATTATGCTTGAAAAGTTCTTTCTCACAATACTTTGATCTTATTATAGAAAAGTTGCTTAACTTATTTCCCAAGTTGTTTAACTTATTTCCCAACGCCGTCCTTTGGTACCTCATCCACTTTTCACTTCTCAAGTTCCTCAGGGGCTTTTCAAAGCATAAAACTCTACAAAGAGGAAAATACATAACCTCTAGAATACCTTTAAAAGTCATCACCTCTCACTTATATACGAGTACATCTCTAATAAAACTATATCCAGATCACCTATCAATGTTATGATCAATGCTGCACACAAAAGGAGATTGACTGTTCCCTGGATGTGAAGAATGCATATACCCACATTCTTCCTGTGAGTGAGATGTATCTGTATTTTGGATTCATCCCGGGGGGGGGGGGAACACTTCCAGTACCAGGTGTTGCCTTTTGGCTTAGCCTCAGCACCTCGAGTTTTCACAAAATGCCTTGCTGTAGTAGCCATTTAACTCCAGACACTGGGAATGTATGTCTTTCCCTATCTGGACAATTGGTTGATCAAGAATACCACTCCAGAAGGGGTTCAAGAATCAACATGGCTGATTATTCAGGTGCTGGAACAACTAGGGTTTGTCATAAATTACCCAAAATCCAACCTACAGCCTATCCAATAATTGTAATTTATAGGAACCCTTCTTGACACAACTCAGACAGGAGCCTTCCTTCCAGCTGACAGACTCCTCAGATTGACAGCATTGGTGTGAGAGGCTCTTTTGAGTCGACAGATCACGGCTTTCAAGGTGTTGACTGTAGAGGCCATATGGCCTAGTACAGTCAAGTAACATCCTTGGCATGCCTCCAGATGAGGCAGGCTCAGAGGACCCAAGCCGCAGATCATCTGTCACCAGTCCACTCATTCAGTCTTTGCAGTGGTGGACAATCCATCACGATTTGCTCAAACATCTCCCCTTCCAAATTCCTCCACTGCAAAAAGTTTTTGTTGACAGACTCATCCAAACTGGGTGGGCCAGATCATCTTTCGATAGATTTCATACTCAAAGAGATTGGTCCTTGCAAGGAAGTCTCCACCAGATCCAATTTTTGGAGTTAGGCTTTCGTGCGTTTGCTACAGATCTTTTCTGGGATTGACTAGCCAATCAAATTGTTTTGACTCGGATCAACAATCAAGTCGCAATGTTCTATATAATAAAGCAGGGAGAAACGGGCTGATATCTTCAGTACTGGGAAGCAGTCTGGTTGTGGAAGTTTGCCATCGCATATGTGATGCACTCGAGAGCCACATACCTACCAAGCGAGCAAAACATTATGGCAGACTGAGTCAAGTCCTCCAACCACACGAATGGACACTGGACAGGGAGGTTGCAGCCTGCATCTTTCGGGAGTGGGGCACCCGCTTGATAGATTTCTTTGCCACTCCGCAGAATACCTAGGTGAATCAGTTCTCTTCCAGGGTAAGATCACACAGCAGAGTAGCCTCTGATGCTTTCCTCCTTCATTGGGAGGGGGGGGGAGGGTCTTCTGTATGCATATCCTCCAGTACCTCTTGTTGCAAAGACCCTCTGGAAGCTCAAAACAGATGGGCACAGTGATCCTCATTACTCCTTACTGGCCCAGACAGCCTTGGTTTCCTCTCTTGCTACAGCACTCCAGTGAGGAACTGCTCTGGAAGGGCCACACATGGGTCTGATTTTCGCAGGAGAACGGAATGATGATGCACCCCAACATCCAGTCCTTGACCCTCATGGTGTGGATGTTGAGAGACTAATGCTGTTTGAGCTCAGCCTGCTGGCTAGTGCGGCCGATGTCCTTTTGGCCTCCAGGAGGACCTCATTGAGAGAATCTTACTCCTGCAAGTGGAGGAGGTTTGCTGTCTGGTTTGAGGGCCGTGCCCTAGATCCTTTAGTCTGTCCGACACAAAATCTGTCCGACACAAAATCCACACTTCTCTTAGTCTGGACTTAAGTGCAACTCCGTCTTCTGTTTTTTTTAACATTTTGTAAATGCCATGGAAATGGAAATGAGTGAGGTAATCAAATTTGCAGATGACACAAAATTATTCAAACTTGTTAAAACCCAAGAGGATTGTGAAAAATTGCAAGAATACCTTGATAAATTGGAAGACCGGACATTCAAATGGCAGATAAAATTTAATGTGGACAAGTGAAAAGTTATGCACCTAGAAAAGAACAATCCAAACTATGGTTATACGATGCAAGGTACCCCACCTTAAACTACCACCTAGGAAAAAGATTTAGGCATCATTGTGAATAACACGTTGGAACGCTCCACCCAGTGAGCAGCGGTGGCCAAGAAAGCAAATAGAATGCTAGGAATGAAGGAAAGGAATGTAGATTCAGAGGCAGTATAATTTCTTTTATTGTTCCATGGTGTGCAATTCTGGTTGCCGTATTTTAAAAAGGATATAGCGGAATTAGAAAAGTTACAGAGAAGAGCCACCAAAATGGTATAAAGGGGATGGAAGGATGTCCTTATGAGGCGAGACTTAAAGGGTTAGGGCTCTTTAACTTGCAAAAGAGACGATTGAGGGGGAGATATGATAGAGGTCTATAAATTAATGAATGGAGTGGAACAGGTAAATGTAGATCAATTTATTTAAGCCATCCAGAAGTATAGACTAGGGCAGGGGTCCTCAAACTGTGGCCCGCCGAGGACATTTATCCGGCCCGCCGGGTGTTTTTGCCGCTGCTGCCTGTCCTCAGGGGCAGCTCTACCATGAGGCGAAGTGAGGCGGCTGCAGTTGCTGGTTGTGTGGCAGGCTTTCCCTTCATGCCTAGAGGCGCTTTGCCTTTTTTTGGTGTTCCGGTGGTCTGATTGGTCTTGTGAGGGTGATCAGGGAGGGGCTTCGTTTCCTGCTCACCTCCCCAATGCCGATCGGGACTGCTGCAGTTGCTGGTTGTGTGGCGGGATTTCCCTTAGCGCCTAGAGGTACTTTGCCTTTCTTTGGTGTTCCAGTGGCCCGATTGGTCTTGCGAGGGTGATTGGGGAGGGGCTCCACTTCCCGCTCACCTCCCCGATGCCGACCATAAAGGTAGGGGGTATCAGAATACCTTCTTGTCTATGGCAGAATGAGAACTTTTCTGATGCGTATTCATGTCCTGGAGGAGGTACTGTATAAACTTGGATTCAATATGTGAAGGGCATTGCTGAAATTGGGTGTGGACATCCAAGGTCTTGGGAAAGCCCCAAACATGCCTCTATTCAGCCTTGGATGTTTTTGCGCTGGTGACATCCTTAGAACTGCTTTATAAAATGGCTCCAGGGATGCCTCTATGCTTTGAACATCTGTATGTCCAATTTCAAAGCAAGAATAGTGTTCCTAAAATACTCCCCCCCCCCCCCCCCCGATATTTATCATCTTGATTCAAAACATCTCATTCAAGTTTATTTCAGAAGTAAAAATACAATTGGGCTATACTTCTCCCTAAAGAAGGACTCTAGCTTCCTCTTTCCTTTAGAATTTATAAGTTGACTGGAGAGCAAAAGTGGGCAATAAAGAAGAAGGCAAAGTGGTTGGAAAATTTGGACTTGGTAACAGAAATGAAGCTAGAGAAGGACTGATAGAATTCTGCAAGACCAAAGATCTATTCATCTCAAATACCTTCTTCCAGTAACACAAGTGGCAACTGTACACATAGACTTTCCCCAATGGATTGCACAAATATCAAACTGACTACATCTGTGGAAGTCAATGTTGGAAAAGCTCAATAACATTAACAAAGATAAAACCTGGAGCCAACTAAGATATGTGCAGTGTGCATAGGAATTTGTTCATAATTTTTTTTTTTAAACTATAGTCCGGCCCTCCAACGGTCTGAGGGACAGTGAACTGGCCCCCTGTTTAAAAAGTTTGAGGACCCCTGGACTAGGGGACATGCAATGATGCTACAGGGTAACCTGTTTTAAGACTAATAAATATTTTTTTCACCGAAATGCGTAATCAAACTGGAATTCGTTACCGGAGGATGTAGTAAAAGCTGTTAGTGTAGCTGGGTTTAAAAAGGTTTTCTACAAGTTCCTGGAGAATGGTCCATAAACCATTATTAAAGAGTATCCAGCAAATCCACTGCTTGCCCCAATACAAGTATTGTGGAACTTGTGTGCCTTTATTGGGAAACTGCTAGGCACTTGTGACCTGGATTGGCTGCTGTTGGAAATAGGATACAGGGCTTGATGGACGTTGGTCTGATTTTTATTTATTTATTTTATTTTTTTATACCTTTAGCCTTAGCCTTCTACTTGGAGCAGACTAAAGCCCATAGAAAGTCCATCCAGCTTTTTTTTTATACAGATCCAGTATGGCATATCTTATGATCTGTTCTTATGTTCCATCAGGGTTCACCTCAGTGCAATTGTAGCTTATCATCGAGGTATGGAAGGAAAGACCATCTCGATACAGCCTTTAGTTTGTTCACTTTGTGGGGGTTGCTCCTCTTGAAGCGTACCTACAAACCTCCCGCACTGTCATGGGACCTCAATGTGGTTCTTGCGCAGCTCATGAAAGCTGTTTTTGAGCCACTCCAATTCCTGCCACCTGAAGTTTTTGATCTGGAAGGTTTTGTTTTTGGTGGCGGTCACTTCAGCACACAGAGTGAGTGAGCTTCAGGCTCTCATAGTTCATCCGCTATCAAAATAGAGTGGGGCTTCGTACTTATCCTAAATTCCTTCCAAAAATGGTACTGGATTTCCATCTTAATTAGTCAGATTGTTCTACCAACATTTTCCCAAAGCCTCATGCCCAGAAAGGGGAAACTGTGTTGCACGTGTTGGACTGCAAACGAGCCTTAGCCTTCTACTTGGAGCAGACTAAAGCCCATAGAAAGTCCGTCCAGCTTTTTCTTTTAACCCTAGCAAGCTAGGGGCTGCCGTGTCCAAATTCTCTTTTTCAATTTGGCTAGCAGACTGTATGTCTTTCGCTATGCCCAGGCAGACCTAAGCCCTGATTATGTCGCAGCTTACAGTGTCTGAGCCATGGCTGCATCGGTGGCTAACATATGCTCAGTCTCCATGGAAGAGATCTGCAGGGCTGCAATGTGGTCTTCTGTCCACACATTCGCATCTCACTACTGTCTAGATGGGGATTCCTGACGCGACAGCATCTTCGGCCAGTCTGTACTTCAGAATCCGTTTGGGGTCCAGAATCCAACTCCATCCCCCCAGGCCAAATCTTGTCTGTTCAGGCTACAAAAAAAGAAAAAGGAAAAGAGAATGTTAAATTCTATTGAACATAGTTATGTATCTTGAATTGCTGAGACCTGTTGCCATTCAGACAGACTTGTTGCCCCTCTTAGACTTTGTGTTCTCATTGGCCTTTGATAGCCTGTAGCTAGGTAGTCTCATACGTGAGGACTTCATTGCTGCTTGTCCACAGAGAAAAGGTAATTACTCGCCTGGAGCAGGTGTTTTGCATGGACAGCAGGAGTAAGTCCTTACAGTCCTCCCACCTCCCCTGGGAGTTGTATTCTACTATAGCCCTAGTATCAGAACTTCTTAAAATGGTGCCACCGGGCAGACGGGAAGATGGCGCTCATGCGCAATGGAACCTCCCAGAAGTTTCGACTAGTAGTTGAAGAGTATTCCCACACAGATAACGTTACCCATACCGGAAGATTTCTCCATGGACAGCATGAATAACACCTGTTACAGATGAGCAACTATCTGATTTTGCTCGTGAACGACCACCGTGAGGGAGGGTCTCTCTCACTTGAGTGCAACATGGGAGGCTCCACTAGACTGCATTCTTTTCGGTAGCCATAGGAGGAGGGAAAATTGTTTCAGCTCTGCACTCTTATAAGAACCTGTTGAGCAGCCAGGAAAAAATTGGAAGGATTTGGAAGAATTCAGCAGCCTCGCACAACCTCCTCTTCTTTCCCCACTGCTCATTCCCGAAGATCGCAGAAGGCTGTTGGAGAAATCTGCCTGCAAGCCACCTTTTAAAACAGTGTCTGCAAAACAAGAGAAGTTATTTTAGGAGAGGAGAGCTGAGGGCCACTAGTGACAGTTGGTACGGTGTGGGGGTTTCCTGCCCTTTTCTACACGCATTAGTAGCATCTTTTAATATTGTGTGCCTGGTGGTCATGCGGTCCTAATTGCGTTCCACCTGAGTGGCTTTAACACGTGTTCCTACCCAAGTGCCTGTTTTGCGCATTGCTGTACATGCCTTAACTTCTGTGTTTTCCTCTAGGAAATGTATGGCATATGGGAAGCGAGGTACCTTGCCCTCTGCTTATAAGAACATAACAACATAAGATTCCAACAGTGGCCAATCTAGGTCATACGTACCTAGCAGTTTCCCCAAGGGACACAGGTTCCACAATGCTTGTATTGGTTCAAGCATTGATATCCTGGGTCCCTTCTTAATAATGGTTTATGGACCTTTCCTCCAGGAACTTGTCCAAACCTTTTTTAAACCCAGCTACACTAACAGCCTTTACTACATCCTCCGGTAACAAATTCCAGAGTTTGATTACACGTTGAGTGAAAAAATATTTTCTTTTATTAGTCTTAAATAGTTTACCCTGTAGCTTCATTGCATGTCCCCTAGTCTTTCTATATTCTGATCTACGTTTACCCGTTCCACTCCGTTCATTAATTTATAGACTTCTATCATATCTCCCCTCAGCCGTCTCTTTTCCAGGTTAAAGAGCCCCAACCTTTTTAGCCTTTCTTCATAGGAGTATCCTTCCATCCCCTTTACCATTTTGGTGGCTCTTCTCTGAACCTTTTCTAAAATCTCTATATCCTTTTTAAGATACGGCGACTAGAATTGCACACAATATTCAAGGTGCGGTCTCACCATGGAACGATATAGAGGCATTATAATATCTTTTGTTTTATTTTCTATTCCTTTCCTTATCATACCTAGCATTCTATTATAGTCTGTGCTCTTTTTGTATGGCAGCTTCTGAGTTGTCCCCTGGAGGGCCTGCTCCCCCTCTCTCTCAGCCAGGGGTTGCAGTTGGTAGACCTTGCCTGTTTTAGAGCAGGTGGTGGCGGGTGACGCTGTGGGTAAGGATGGTCAGCTGGCCAGAGGTTCCGGCAATGGTGCTGTTGGCCACTCCTCATTTTCTAGGGGTTTGGTGATGGTTCTGTCTGCTGCTGCTGCTGGGAGAGGAGAGCTTCCAGACTCCAGATTGTCTCCCCCCCCCCCTCAAATTCTTTTCCTTTTTACAACAGTCCTGGTCATTCTGGCATGGAAATTCAGACTCTGCAGCCTCTGGGTCACCCTTAGTGCAGTCTCCATGACTGACAGACTGAGAGTGGAAATCCTTTTCAGTTGCCTATGACTAAGTGTCCCTGGCGAAGGTGCCTCCTGGAGATATGGAGCAGCTGGAGTCTTTCCAAGATTTGGATTGTGACTTGGGTTCAGATGTCTGTTTTAGGCTCTGATTTGGACGAAGAAGTGCTTTCACCTTGAACTTGGTGGATGCTCCAGACACTGATCAAGGGCCAAAGCTTCACCCGCTTCTGCAAGGGATGCATAAATCCACTACAGCCTTTCTGTTCCTGGAGGTGATGAAGGACATGATCGGTTGGAATGGGATTCTTCCGACTATCTAAAGGATTAACAGTTTATAAGAAGATATACACTCTCCCGGAGGAGGAGTGCATTGTGTGGCTTGATATACCCAAGGTGGATGCACAGGTCATGGCAGTTACAGAATAGGCCACCATTTTTGTGAAAGGTGGATCGTCCTTGAAGGATACTCTGGACCGAAAGGTGGATTCATTTCTGAAGAACCAGTTCATTGCGGTAGCTACTATTCTTCAGTTGGCGATGTGTGCAGGCCCTGACGTTTTGAGCTCTGCTCCAGTGGATTCAGTTTTTCCCGCCAGATGATGATACCCCTCATTTGAAGTCTTCTGTAGCCTTCCTTTCTGATGCCATGTACAAATTAGTCTGCCTAGCAGCCAGAGATAGTGCCTTGTTGACAATGATATGGTGTTTGGATTTGGCTTTGTCACTGGGCAGCAGAAGCTTCCTCCTAAGCCCGGTTTACCCAACTAGCCTTTAATGGGAAGCTTCTGTTTGGAGCTGATTTGGAGAAGCTGGTAAAGGACTTGGGTGAAACGAAACCTTACTATTTTCCAGAGGACAGGTCTAAAGGGCCTGGGAAGCAGGCAGGAACACTTTTTCCATTGGACACCGCCCCCCCCCCCCCCCCCCCCCGGCACACTGGTCAGACTCCCAGGGGTCTTGGAATTTCTGTTGCTATTGGCCTGGAAAGCCTTTCTTCCCCCCCCCCCCCCTCCTGCTTCTGGATTTCGGGCTTGTTCTCAGTCCTTTGAAGGAGCTTGTGGTCCTAGGAACTCAGTCCCTTCCAGAGGAGGTCCCTCCTGGGCTGCCCAGTGAAGGTTTGGGGCACATTCCCCATTACCTCTGATTAGAGGCAGGCATCGCTCCTCTTTTTTTTTATCTTTCAGGAATAAGCCTGGGTCACCAAAGATCACTAGGTGCTAGACACCATTCAGCACGGCTATATCCTGGAATGCATTAGTCCAATCCCCTTGTGGGTCAGCGAACAAAAGTGCAGCTGTGTGGATCACCTTAGACAAGTTGCTGCTCCTGATGGCGGTGGTGCCCGTTCCCCCGATCAATCGAGGCAAGGGCAGATATTACATTTATTTTGTGGTGCTAATAAAGGATGGCTCATTCTAGCCCATTCTTAACCTCAAGGGAGTCAACGCAGACTTGTGCATCCTGCACTTCCAGATGGAAACCTTTAGATCAGTGGTTCAAACGGTGCACCTCGGAAGATTCTTTGCTTCTCTGGATTTGACCCGGGCATATTTTCATATCCCAATCCAAGAGGATCAGCAAACGTTTCTGGGTTTTGCTGTGCTTGCTTCGCAATTTCAATTCATTGCCCTCTTGGTGCTCTCCACTGCTCTATGGATGTTCTTCAAGGTCATCGTGGTGACGGCTGCGATGCTATGGTGCCAAAGGATTCATGTGCACCCGTATCTGGACAATTGGCTCATCCGAGCCTGTTCTCTGTCAGAGGTGTCTTGGGTGTTGATCTAAGTGGTGATCTTTTTGGAAAGTTCTGGCTGAGTGATCATTTGGGCGAAGAGCCAGTTGGTGCCTTCCCAATCCCTGGAGTTCCTGGGAGCATGGTTCAATACAAGGGCGGGCGGAGAAATTTTAAAAAGTTGGATTTACCTGGTGCTGTTCTATTCACAGCAGGCTCTGAGTCTGGGATTATTTACAGTTCCTCAGATTGATAGCAGTGAACAATAAAGGTAGCTCATATGCAGTCGCTTCAACGGTCCTTACTGGCTCTGTGGTCTGCGAGTTCTCAGGAGTTTAAGCTCAGGCTTCCGCTACCATTGATAGTGAAGACCAGCCTGCGGTGGTGGCAGCAGCTCAATCATCTGAAAAAGGGCATGCTGCTGGATGATGGATGCCAGTCTCTCAGGCTGGGGAGCCTATGGCTAAGACAAGATGGCCAAGGGCTATTGGAACAGCAGGGAGGCGGTGTGGTCCATCAACTGCGTAAGGGTGGCTCTCCTGCATTTCTGGCTCCTGATTGAGGGCTATGCGGTTTGAGTGTCTTCAGACAACGCCACAGCGGTGGCTTATGTCAAACAGCAAGGTGGCATGACAAGTGCTGGGGTGGCCCTGGAGATGGCTTTCTTGTTTTGCCGAGATGGACAGTGTGGAGGCAGACTCTTAGCTGGTACTCTCTAGATCCTGGAGAGTGGGAGTTGCGTAAGGAGGTGTTTCAGTTGATTCTTCACTGTTGGGGTCACCCCAAGATGGATCAGATAGCAACCCACTCCAGTGCCAAGTTGTGCCGCTTCTTCAGTTGCTGCATGGAGGCAGGGTCCATGGGAGGCTCCCCTGGCCAAGGTAAGGACTGCTGTATGTGTTTCTGCCTTGGCTGCTGTAGGGGCATGTAGAGTGCCACCTGGGATGGATTGTTCTGGTAGCGCAGGATTGGCAGAGGAGAGCGTGATTCAGAAATCTGATGCAGCTCCTACAAGTGCTACCTTTTTGTTTTGCCTCCATGTCAGGCCCTATTGCATCAGGGGCCAATTTGTCCTGGAAGACCCGGCTCCCTTCCGCTGATGGCTTGACTCTTGAAAGGCGTAGGCTAGATCGTAAGGGCTACTCTTCCGCGGTGGTTTCCACTCTACTCAGAGCCTGGAGAAAATCAACCAACCTGGCATATGTGCGGGTCTGGTGTCTCTTTGAGCGATGGTGTAGTGCTTGGAAGCTGATTCCTGGGGCATTTATGGTGCCATCTGTGGCAAGGAGACCTGTCCGGGGGAGGACAAAGAGACAGGGAATTCACCCTAGTAAAGGGCCCACTTTCACCAAATCAGGGTAGGAAAGCCATAAACACCTCCAGGAATCAGAAAACTTCCACGTGGACCACATTTCATGCTCCCCCTAGTGAAATGAAGGGGAGAGGATACAAGGCTCAGAACCCTTTAGGCAGTGATGCTTCAAGCACTCAGGTGCCTGGAGTCAGGCTGATTGCCGTCACCTGAGTAGGGTGGGGTTGGAGCTAGAGCCCTGGAAGTATAAACCCAGAGCAGAGTATGATTTAGGGGAAAGGAGGAGAGGAGAAGCAGGCAGCCAGGCTGAGCAGAGTAGAGGAACGTACCTTCCAGCTGGGGAGAGTGCTATTTGGCATGTAGCACGGCTGCAGGAGAGTTTGGAGCCAGGAACAAGAGAGACTCCAGGATTCCCCGAAAGGCTGTTAGCTGAGCACTGTGAGCAAGGTGGGGAGTCAGAGCCTATGCAGCTGGGAGAACCCGAGGTGAAGCTGATTGAGGAGGACACTCCCTTGGACTGTTCTTTGTGCGAAGCTGTAAACCTGAGAACGTAGACAAAGCAAGCCAGTCCTGAAAGAAGGTTATCCAGGAAAAAGGTACCCTTATTCCACAAGCAGGGTGGCTGTGTTTCCCTTGTGTTTATAGAGAGGAAGTTTACCACAGACTTTAAATGTGCTTTTTTGTTTGGTGCTTTAGCCAGCAAGGCTAAGAAGGGAATACAAAAGGCTTGCTGGTAAAGACTGTGTATCCTGCAATAGAGAGAACCTTTAAAACTGCATTTTGTGGTTGGATATGTTTTGGACAATTTTTGCTTTCAAAGAGTCCTGAACCAACAATCCTATGTGTGGTATGAACGAACCATTGTGTATATAAAAATAATAAATTTCTGTCATTTGCCTTACCTACTTGAGCCTGACTACAGCTTTCTGCATGGTGCACTCATACAGCTGAATAAGGACTACATTTCCCAGAGGGCATTGCAGGGAAATAGTTTAAAAAGAGCTGAAAAAGCATATAGCAGAAAGTTCCTCTAATAATCCACGCCCCCTCTAACCTAGAGGCGAGTGGTGGTGGCATGACACATCTCTGTTGGCCTTTTCTGCAGGAAGGCCTAGAATAGGGCCCTTCTCTGAGCTCCCTGAAGGTTCAGATGGCAGCTCTGGCCTGTTTTCAGAGGTCGGTGACTGGTAGGTCTCCAGCCTTATACCCAGATGTTTTGCGCTTTCTTCAAGGGGTGCTGGGCCTGCATCCTTCCCTCCGATCTGTGGTCCCTTTGTGGGATCTGTGTCTGGTTCTGATGTCCGAGCCCTTTGAGCCATTGAAGTGTGTTATTCTGAAGGATTTGACACTTGAGACAGTTTTCTTGGTTGTAGTTCGTTCGGCAAGGAGGGTTTCCCATTTGCAAGCCTCGTATTGCCAGGATCCTTATCTTTTCATTTTCAGAAGAGGCGGTTTTATGTTCGACCTGTGCCTTCCTTTTTACCCCAGGTGATTTCCTCTTTTCAGGTGAACCAGGTGTTTGCCTGCTCTTCTCTAAGGAGCAGTGTTGTGGGAAGGATAAGGATCTTCACCTTGTGGATGTTCGGAGGATGGTTCTCTGGTACTTGGAGGTTACGAATTCCTTTTTATAAATCAGATTATCTGTTTTGCTTTCTGCTGGCCTGTGCAGGGATGACTTGGCTGCTAAGTCTACATTGGGGATCGACCCCCTTTTTTTTTTTTTTTTTCCTGCAGCAGTCCTTTCTGGTCCACTGTGACTTCTGTGCTTGGCTCTGCAGGTCCATAGTCTACTGATGGCCTTCTGTTTATTTTTTTGTGTACATAGCTCTCTGTTTGATCGCCCATTGTTGCCCATGTTGAGATTGTGTGAGGTTTGCCATGTTCTCCCATATGCTTTGGGACGGACACTGAAGGGCTGTTTGGTGGCTGAGGCATGGGAGTTATGTCTTGAAACCTGGGCATTTCATAGGTCTCTCTCCACCAATAGTAGGGGAACACAACCTACTTGTCTGGACTGGTCTAGCAGGACTCGAGGAAAGGTTATTATCTAGTAAGTAAAATGTCACCATAATTTTCTGTTGCATGCAGATCTGAACTTCTTACTCTTCGTTCCTTTTTTCAGGTTATAAATGAATGTTAAACACTGGTCCCAGCACACATTTCTTAGGGCTCTCTATTCTTTACCTCTCTCTATTTATAAAGCCAACTATTTAGTTCTGCTCCCTTCTTTAAATATATCTTTTAAACAGTTTCCAAACCACAAAAGGGACATTAGAAAGCCATGAGAGAGGAAATAATTTCCCAAGGAATCTGATAAAGGTATATTGGGGCTTGTTTACTAAAATGTGGTGTTTTAGCGCACATGAGGTGGTACAGACCTGTGATAACTGGGACATACCCGGCATGTTCCCTGCAGTTACTGTGGGGAGATGCACCTCATTGCACTAACCAACCAGCACATCTAGTGCGGGTGCATTTACCACCAGCCATGGCAGTTATCATGGTTGGTGCATGCCAATGATGGGTTGCACTAACCGTGATGTGCTGTTAACGTCCACACTCTACCCTTAATCTGCACAGTCACTGTCCTTCCCCGTGCTGACATTTTAGTATGGGACTTTTACCATGCTACCCTGCTCTGTTGGTGTGATGCACTTAGTGTGTGGTAAACCTCTTGGCTAACTTTTAGTACACTTTAGTAAACATGTCCCATCACCAGCTCTCATCCATTCACATGTTCACTTATAGCTTTAAAAAATGCTATTGGATTGGTAAATTTCCATTTGCTAAATCCATTTTTTGTTTTCCCCCTTTCTTTGTCTTTCTGTATTGTTGGCAAAAAAGGCTTTGCTTTGCCTCAAACGTACTGTTCGACTGCCCTCAAGTGACTGGTTGTGCTAAACTGAAGCTGAGCAAATGGGGCTTGCCTGCCTTCTTGCCCTAGCTCCAAGGTTGCTGCTATCATTAGATAAACTAGGCACTCCCTGGGGAATTTAAGCAGTCTTATATGGGTGCACAATTTTCTGCATAATTGAGCTTGCACTTGTGTAAACCTTTTGCATAAACTACTAATCCCCCAATAACCCAGTAGGCCCAAACCCTCTCCATCCCCGACATGGGGTTAAAATGTTGTTGTAAAAACCCTTCCCTCCTCTTAGACTGGAGGCAATGCAAGATGTTTGCACACCAAGGAACTAAAAGAGAGCGAGAACCACAGCACAGTTTATAAAACTAAATTATAACTCATTTTTATTTTCTTGTTATAATACTGCGTTATGGTTCTTGCTTTTTCTTTTTCAACATATATTTTGCATCCACAGAACCCTCTTCAGCGGTGGATGCAGAGCAGAACCAGGACATTCACCCACAGAACTTAATCTTAAAACAAAAATAAAGCGGATTCTTATCTTACTAACAACAACAAACTTTCTCCAGTATCAGGCATATTGTGAACTACCAGTGGTTCCCAACCCAGTCCTTGGGGCGCCCCAGGCCAGTCAGGTTTTCAGAGTACCCACAATGAATATGCATGAGATAGATCTGCATGCACTGCTTCCATTGTATGCAGATCTATTTCATGCATATTCATTGTGGGTACTCTGAAAACCTGACTGGCCTGGGGTTCCCCGAGGACCGACATTGGGAACCTCTGTGCCTACAACAGAGTCACTGAGTATCTATATACCATACCATACCATACCATACCATACCAGCACCAACTTCCAAAACTCACATAAGGAGCCCTTCCAAAAAAAAAAAAGTGTCACTGTAAATGCTACAGTGGGCCCTGGAACATCCATACACCTATTTAAAAAGCTGAAAGAGTCAAATTACTACAGTACAGTATAGATCTGTATGTACAAACTCCATGTTAACAGAACACCTGGCCTCAGTCACACACTTAGAACACAGACCCTCATCAAGTACAGAATAAGTGACGACAATCTAAAGTAAAAATATATAGACAAAATTTAAACTGAAACTCCAAGAAGCCGACTCCGCATGCAGTGTAACAGCAGATAAATAAGAGATGGATACATGCTCAATGCACTGAAGCAGGCAACAATCCGACCCATACTGAAAGCTGCAAACTCTGGGCGGTAAGAATTTTGTAGGTTTTTGTCAATCTGAAGCTTACCCTTCCTAACGAAGGTTCTAGAAAAAGTTGTACAACTGCAACTTCAAGATTTTATTGAAATGAATGCCCCAGTAGATGAGAACCAGCATGGGTTTAGACCTCAACATATAGTGTCAACCGTGATGTTATCCCTACTTGACAAGCTCATGTGTGGCCTGGACTCTGGTAAACAGGTCTTCATAATGATTTTTATAGACATAGTGGCTGCATTTGACAGTATAAATCATAATCTACTAATAAACAGACTAAAACACATTGGACTCCAAGGAACAGTCATACAACGGTTCACATCTTACCTAAATAACCAAACCCAACAGGTTCAAATAACCCAAAAATCCTCTTCAACCTTCCCACAGAAACAAGGTATCTCCCAAGGATCCTCCCTTTCCGCCTTCCTTTTCAAGATTTACATTCAGCCAGTCTGCAACATATTTAAAACACATACCATCCGCATAAAGATGATATCATCTGATGTTATCATGATCTACCTGCCATTGAATACTACTAATCTGGACTTCTCCACAATAACTGCATGCATGGCTGAAATAACAAACTGGCTGAACACTCAGAATCTCAAAATCAACCTCAAGAAAACTGAAGTGCTATTTATCTCAAGAAACCCAAACTTCATCACCTCCAGTAAAATCCTTCTACAAGGAACAGAAATAGAAGTTACGGAGGAAGTTAGATACCTAGGAGTAATATTAGATAAGAACCTGAGCATGATTCCACACACAAAAACCGTTGCAAAAAATATATACTTTAAACTGAGAACAATTCAACGCCTCATACCACTCTTGGAAGACCATGACTTTTAATAACCCCTCTCACTGTAATAGTATCCTCCAGGGACTCCCCCCAAAAAAACACCCACCAACTCCAACTAGCGCAAAACCTTGCAGCACGTATAGCATCAAACTCAAGGCGCACAGATCACATCACCCCCCCATACTCTGTGATCTTCACTGGCTACCAATCACCTCTAGGATAAAATACAAATACATAATGATTATCTTTAAGCACCATTGCAACATAGCCAACATCACATTATCCACGCTCCTTACAATGCCAAACACCACAAGGGTAAGAAGAAACTGCTCTCAAAACACACATACAATTCCATCACACATCCGTAATACAAACCAATGCACCAGCACCAGAGCCTTCTCCTACGTGGCCCCAGAATTATGGAATTCCCTCCCTAATGACCTAAGAGCAACGAAGGACCTCCTGAAATTCCGAAAGGATTTAAAAACATACCCTTTCCCTGAATATTTTGGTGACCCAAACAACCCCACTATTTCACAAGGAACATAAAGAACGAGCAAATACCATCCGTTAACCCAGACTCTTAAAATTATGTAGTACCCTTAGGGTAGATAGCCTAAGCAACCATATTGTACAAAGTTATCTATATATAGTTATGGAATGTTTTATGCATATAGTTACATCGTTCATTGTAAAACTTGTTATGATGTTTTATGTAAACCGCCCCTGATCTCAGGAAGGGTGGTATATAAAACTTTGCTAAATAAATAAATAAAAGATGCAGTTCCCCCCCCCATACTGTGTAAAATATAAACATAGCACAAAGTCCACTCACTAAAATGGAAATACAATTATTTTTTCTACCTTTTGTTGTCTGACCATTTAATTCTCTGATCATGCTGGTCTCAATCTGAGGCTTCTGCTTTCCTGTCTTCTCTTAGCTCTCTTTCTGTGGTCCGTCTGCCATTTCTTATCTTTTGTTTTCTTCACTTCCTTCCATCAGCCTATTTCCAGTCCCCCCCCCCCCCCCCCAGTACTTTCCAGTGTCAACCGTCCTCCGTTCCTAGGACTGCCTCTGGTGTCCCTTCCCCACTGTCCAGCCCCTTCTAGTCCAAATACCATTGCAGGTATCAGCTCACGTCCACTCTGTGCCACCCTCCCAGTCAGCTCCCTTCCAGCCTCCTCCTCATTACCCAGTCACCTACCACTCCCATCCCCAAGTGTTGGCTTCCTTCCAGTCCCCCTTCAGTACATCCCCAGGTGTCAGCTCCTTTCCAGCCCCCTCCTTCACCCGTGTCAGCTCCCTTCCTGCCCCCTCCTTCCCCTGGCAGACTCTCTCTGTATCCACTCGAAGTCCTATTCTCCCATCCCCCTGCCTCAGCCCATTTCTAGTCCTAGCCCCTAGTTTTCTTCCAGGGCCAGCAGCACTCCCCTTCTCTCATCAGCCCATTACCAGTCCTAGCCCCCTCCCCAATCAGCCTTTTTCCATTCTTAACCCCCCATCAGCCCATTTCCAGTGCTACCCCCCCCAGCCCAGCCCAGCCCTGCCCCAGACCTTCTCAGCTGATTTGCAGTCTAAGACGCCCTGGAGAAGAGTTCTGCCATTGTTTTACCAGCGCCGGCACAGCTTTGCAGAGCGTGAGACAAGAAATGCCTGTTTAACATCAGTGCCTGCAGACTCAACTTTAACAGAGCCACGGGCATGAAGGGAAACGTTCTCCCTTCACGGCTCTGCAAAGCTGAGCCAACAATGACAGGGCTCTTCTGGGGCAGTGGGGGGCCGCGGGGCACTTGATTCTGCTGCTGCAGCAGCGGAAGCAGTTTCTCCAGACTTTTTTTTTTGTTTGTTTAAATTTTGAAGGCTGAGTGAGGCGGCCTTTTTGGGGGCATTTTTTGCCGCCCCCAAAATGTTGCCGCCTGAGGCCACCGCCTCACTCAGCCTCATTATAGAGTCGCCCCTGCACCCAGTGGTTCTGGAGGGATAGCGGAGGCAAGTACAACCCTGCCTGTACCTGCCCTAGTACCTGCCTCTGCAAAAAAAATGGGAACTGCTGGAACCATGGTGGAAGTCTAGCAGCAGTATTGCAAGAGTATCGCCGTTTTTTGCAGAGGCAGCTATTGGGGCAGGAGCAAGTGGTCCCATAACACCAGGACCCCTTGGGATGAGTCAGATGTATGTGGGGGGGCTTTAAAAAGGAGTGCCTTATGGGGTAGACTAGAGCGAGATTACTTGATGCATGATGGAGAAGGGTCATTATTGGGAAGAGGGATACACTTGGTAGGGAAATGGGACCTGATAGGAGAGAGGTTTTTCTGATCACCTGATGGGAGTGAAGAGGTTTTCTGTTGGAAATGAGACAGGGCTTTTGATGGGAGAGGAAGGGGAGGGAGAGGAGGTCTTATGGGAACAAGGGAGAGAATGGGGATTCCTGATGAAGGGTTAGAAGAGAAGGGGGTCTGATGGGGAAAGAGGGAATATAACTGTGGGGAGAAAGAGAAGTAGTCTCAAGGGGTAGTGGGAGATCAAGTTCTTAGGATGGCAGGGTAATGGAAGGAGAGAAGGAGCCATACAAGGGGATGGGAGGAGGCAGCAGGGTGAGTGGAAGAGAGGTTAATTGTAAAGAAATAGAACAGAGGTAGATACAGGTTGCATAAAAATTTTTACATTTCATAAAAGATGTTAATATACTGCAACATATTCACTCTTGTGTTGCGATAACTGTCATGGGAATTACACAGTTGCAGACACACCACTAGCCATAGCCTCCAACTATCCTCCACCCATGTATTCCATCTACACCCACAGACAAACGCATATAGATCCCTACTTCCAACTTTAATTTCACCCCACTCAATCATTTCAGTCTTGCACTACATTTGCAGTCACATCTATTACTCACTGATTGACACACACCTGCTTGCACTTGCAGATCCAAATATACATTGTCACATTTGGGGGTGAGGATGTCTCCTGTATGTTCCTGTATGTTGAAAATAAACTGTGAGGACTGCAGGGCCTTGCTCCTTCTAAACTGCTTTACTTTAAAGGGGCACTACCCTTAAAAGAAAAACAGGTAAAAGTATATTTAATTTTAAATGTTGCTTCTGCTACAGTACCTATGGGAAGGTAGGGCCTCGGGAAATAGGGAAGGGAGAGAGTAAGAATGTAGGGATTCGTTTGTAGAAGTGGGGGAGGGGGCTCAGAAATTGAGAAGTGGAAATTAATGGATTGAGGGAGAATAGAGATTCTGGGATGGGGTGCTGGTGGTGAGAAGAGTGGGGACTGGATTGGAGAGTGGGTATTGAGGGATTGGGGAGCACTAGGGATTTGGGGATCAAGTGGACAGGATGGGCTGCTCTGGAGTAGTAGTGGATACTCTTGAGCCCTTTTTGTTTGTCTTGATGGTTTCTGCTTCCTTATGAATGATGCAATCCTTTCTCCCAAGGGTGCTGTCCCTCTTTTCTCTCAATGAGACCATCCTGCCTTCCTCCTCCTCAGACCTTTTGAACTTCAAGTCAGCCAAGCTGCTGAGGTCTTAAAGTTCCAGTTTTCCCACTCTTGTTCTTTGTTGAGATGGTACTCGACGAGGTGCAATCAAAAAGTATTGAGACTTGTACAGTAACACAAGATGTATAACGCTGACAGTTATTGCATTCGGTCTCCTTCAGAATGATAAAGCACACTTCTCCAGTGTTCCTGCCATTGCTGGAAACAATTTTTTGAAATGCCTCTTTCGTTAAGCTGTGAAGCTGCTGTGTCGAATTTTGCTTAATGGCCTCCAAGTTGTTGAATCTCCTTCCTTTCAGTGGTAATCTCAGTTCTGGAAACATGAAAAAGTCACAGGGTGTGAGGGCAGGTGAGTATAGAGGCTGATGGACTTGCTCAGTTTGGTGTTAGGCCATGAATTGCTGGATAAGATGTGACGTGTGAACTGGTGCATTATCGTAATAAAGCAACCATTCACCATTCCTGTGCAACTCTGGCCTCTTACAACACATTGCATCTCTCAAACAAGTCAGAACTTGTACATAGTACTCCTTATTGATGGTTTGGCCTTTTGGAATATACTTATGATGAACAATACCCTGGTAATACAAGAAAACTGTGAGCATGACCTTGACATTGCTTCTCATCTGACGGGTTTTCTTGGGTCTGGGAGAGTTTGGAGTCTTCTTCCATTGTGAAGATTGAGCCTTAGTTTCTGGGTCATGACTATAAACCCATGATTCATCACCAGTAATCCTTTTGATGAATTCTGAGTCCTTTTCAATGCATTCAAACAACTCCCTGGCTACAGTCAATCTTCTTCTTTTTGGTCAGGGATAAGGAGTTTTGGCACAAATGCAGACGCATGTCTCGTCCCAAACTCGCAGTAAGAATGGACTATATCAACCCGAAATCTTTGTCCATAGTACTACTACTGCTCATGAACATTTTGTGTAGCGCTGCAAAATGTACACAGCGCATGTCCATGTCCTCGATAAGCTCCCTGATAGTAACTTGATAATTTGAGCGTATTGCAGCATGTACTGCCTCAACTTTGTCTTCATTCCTGCTCATGGATGACCTTCCAGTACGTTAATCATTGTCAGCACTTTGGCGGCCCTCTTGGAAACGCTTGTACCAGTCATAAACTCATGCACAACTCATGCATTCGCCGTCATACGTTGCTGTAAATTATCATGAGTCTCTTTGCACAGATCTCCAAGTTTCTGGCAAAATTTAATGCAAATTCACTGTTCAGTTTTTTTTACTCATCGTAAATTTGACAAACTGCTTTTGTTAAGTGCCGTCGAGTCGGTGTCTATTCATGGCGACCCTCTGGATAGTTGTCCTAAATTGTGTTCGGTCTTCAGTCAGGCGGCTCATTGTTGACAGACTGGCACCTGTAGCTGCTGTTGTATCGATCCATCTCACATGATTTTAAAAAAGTACAAGTGTGCTGCAGCCACCTGAAGATTACATAATTAGGTCACTGCATGCTTAATAGCATCGTGATGCGACATATTGTTCTATAGCTACACCACAAGTATTAATACTTCTTTGATCACTCCTCGTATTAAGCTCTCTATTTTCTGTTATCTTGGAGTTCACATTGACACCGCTTTTAGTTTTTTATGATCAAATTGGTTCTGTGATGCATAATTCTTTCTTAGTTTTGCTTTAATAACTCTTATGATATCACCAAAGACAGGAGGACTGATAAAAAATGCAATGTGTGCCTTCGAGTCAGTCCTGACCCCTGGCGACACAGAAGCTCCTGGGTTTTCTTGGCAGTGACTCTGGAAGTAGATTGCCAGGGCTTTCTTCCGAGGCAATGGAGGGTTAAGTGATACTGTAATACTATTTATGCAGGTCTGCCACTATTGAAGTTAAAGCATCTCTATCAGTTCAGAATATTGCAGTCAGCATTTTTTATCCTTTGCCTGCCAGTTTGACCATGTTACACCACTCATGATTCAGCATCATCCGCTTCCTGTTTCATCTCATATCAACCATAAACCTTTGACTTTGGTTCTTAAAGCCAGGGCTTGACAAATTCTAGGCGCCAGGTCACCATGGTAATCAGAAATTTGCACTTGGCACCTTGGATTGTGGCTGGAAGCAAGCTGTCTGCCCCTGGGGCTTCCATCTCCTCTGGGCAGAAGAAAAACGGATGGATGTAACTGTGGCAAAGGCCCCTTCTGTCTGCCCAAGGGAGATCATATCCCGCAGGCAGAGCTGGGGGGGGGGGGGAGAGAAATGCTGTGATCGTGGTGTGGAGGCACCAGGTTGCCCACGGGGATCCTATCCCCTGTGGGCAGAAGAGAACGCTGATTGGGGACTGCAAAAACAAAAAAAAATGTAGTTGGGGGGGGTGGGCGAGTGAGGCGGCACAAATCTTAAAGAACCAGTAGCTTAAACAAAAGGAAGGAGGATGGGAGCATGAAGGGGTAGGTAAGTGGGAGTGCTAGGGAGGGAGGGAGAAGGGGAGAGAGTGTGGAAGGCAGACGGAGTGGGGAGGGAAAGGAAGTGTGCAAGGTGTTAGAGGTTTAATGAATGAATGCATGAAGACAAAAGGCACCAAGCGCATTTGCCAAAAGGTGCATCCTCTGCCCCCAGAACACACATGCGCCCCAACCTTCATACTACACAGTCACACACAAGCACCCCACCTGCGCATGACAAACACCCCAGCTACACATGTGCACACACTTAAGCACCTCACCTCCATATCTCACACACACACGCACCCCACCTCTGCACACTTCAGAGACTCCCCCAGCTCTGCAGCGCACAGACCAATGCCCTTTACCCCACCCGCATAAAGGCACCCACCGCCACATCCCACACACAGACAACGGGCACACCGCCGTTACACCACACACAGATATGTGCTATCTGAAGTTATAACTATGGTTCTTTAAAGATGACATGCAGTGTAGGAACTCTGGCGGTAGTCTCATGAGATGTGAGAGACAACTCTCTATCTATATCTACACATGCACACTCTCCCTCATACCTCTAATCTCTTCTTACACAACATGCCTCAACCTGTGTACTTAGAGCTATTCATGCTAATTGTTTCCATATTCCACCTCTTTCAAAAGCCAGATTAGATTCTACACGTCAGAGAGCAGGATTGGAAGATCCAAGATGGTGGTCAGCAGCTCATGGCTCTCTGACCTGTTTTCTTTCATGGGGAAGAGAAAAGCGAAATTAGGCAAGAAGCCCCGCCAACGTCTCCTTTACTTATGGTAGTATCTGTTCCTTTTGGACTCCTTTTTAGTATGGTCTGAGCAGCAGCCGGTCAAGTTGGAGGAGCATTGCCCAGCTGCTTTGACACCCGAGTCCGACGGCTTGGCATCTTACTTGGGGGCAGACACCTCCTCCCCTGATCTGCAGAGACCACCGAAGGCTGTGCTATTGGCTGAGAACTCTGAGAGCCAGCGGGAGGCTTTCTGTTTGCTTTGCAGTGAACTGTCTTCTCGGAGAGGGCTGATTCAGGAGTTTAGCTGACTGATAGCTTTTTGCTGGGAGAGTGGCTGCAACGGCAGCTGCCATTCAGCACCTAGTTGTCATTCTGCAAGCGATGGAAGGTGGAATTGGAGCAGCTGGTTTGCTTTTCTCCTTTCCTTTGGCACTTCCTGAGGTCTTCATGTTGGAGACAATTTGGTCAATTATAATGAAGCTTGGTGAAGCTCTTACCACAGGTTCAAGCTTTCACTGTGCAAGCCCAGGATAACTGCTGCAGTTCATAAGAACGCTGAAGATTTATCATCTATGCGGGCTTTAAAACTTCTGATTTACCAGCAAAATTTACTCAGTTGGAAGGATACTTAGACTCTCTTGTAAGGAGTTTGTATCTATTGTGATGAAGCTGACACTACTGAAGCTATGGAGTTAGAAGAAAACTCAGTTTCTTTTAAAGAAACTGATTTACAGAGAATGCGTTACCAAGAAGTGCAGCTAGAGGGAGTAGGCATGAGGCTGCAGAAGGTAGGCTGACACACCCAGATTGTAATGATGCAATAGCTAATCAAACACACCTGAGTAGAGGGCCAGAAGGCTCACTAGAGAAACAGCTTTATAAGCAGTGCTCGGTCAGGAGAATAGAGAGAGGATCACCAATACAGAGAGCAACAGATGCCCCTGCTACTAAGGAGAGAGAAAGGGGAAAGCTCCAACTATGGAAGGAAAGGCAATTAAGCTTGCAGCCTTTACAAGGAAGGGACAACTTCCAGGAAGGACAAGCCCATGCTGGAAAGCTCCAGAAAGAAGTCTCCAGGGAAGACAGTGTAAGCAGGAGAGTGCCTGGTAGAGGGAATACCAGCAACACGCCTCTCAGAGAACAAAGGTACATTCACACCACCTTTCCTGAATGTGTGCCAGGTCCTAGAAAACGGAGTTACTTACCTGTAACAGGAGTTCTCCGTGGACAGCAGGATAAGTCAGCCACACATGGTGACGTCATCCGACGGCGCCGTTACGGAAGCTCTCATAGCTCAGAACTGAGCATGTGCGAGAGGCCCCACCTCCCCGCCCGCCCCTAGCCCATTCAGTGAGTGATTAGCTCCGCCGCGAGGCGTCAGGCTAGGAGCAGGCCTGCCTCATACAGGGGAGGCGGGTGGGAGTGTGTGGCTGACTTATCCTGCTGTCCACGGAGAACTCCTGTTAAAGGTAAGTAACTCCGTTTTCTCCTAGGACAAGCAGGATGTCAGCCACACATGGTGTCTCCCAAGCTGTAGAGTAGTTGTGGAGTATGAGGGAGGCATGCATAGGAGAAGGACACTCGCACATGATGTAGTGTGAGAACGTTTATTAAGAACATTAACAAATGCACAATCAGGGGTAGCATTTAAGTGCGCTATGAATTTTAGAACACCAAAGTAAGCATTAACATATTGCACGAGAACAACCCCATCTGAGGTAATATTACGTACCCTATTAAGTACAGTATTAGGACATTTCACGAGAAACAGAGCAGCAGGCAATGCGTGGTAACGCGTGGGTTGTGCAACAACAACATACGGTGCAAAACATACGGTGCAAACGTGTGCAAAACAACACATACTGTGCAATAACAAGTGGGCGTGCAAACAAGCATTAACAATCTGTAAGGCACGATTCTTAGATAAGGCTGGGCGGCCTGGTTGCCTGTTGGGCGGAGGTAGAGGCCGGTCCTGCCTTGGTAGCTGCTGTCAGGACAGTGCGGCCAAATGTGCTATCTGATTCCGCCAGGAGGTCCAGGCAATAGTGTTTCTGAAACGTTAGCCGTGATGACCATGTGGCGGCCCTGCAGATGTCTCGTAGTGGGACTTCGTGCAGCTCGGCAAGTGAGGTAGAGAGTGCACGGAGTTGGTGTGCTCCGGCCCTGGCGGCCGCCGGTGCACCTGCCTTCTGTAGGCAGTAGGCGACACAAGCCGAGATCCAGAGGGACAGTGTGCGCTTGCCGACCGGCCGTCCAGGCTTGTTGGGGTCAAAGGACACGAACAGTTGTGCCCCTTGCCTGATGGCGGAGGTCCTGTCAATGTAGGTGCGCAGAGCTCTGACACAGTCCAGGGAGTGCAGGCGCTCCTCCTCCGGGGAGGAGTGTGGAGCGGGGAAGAAAGCTGGTAGTTCGACAGGCTGGTTGACATGGAATTCAGATGCGACCTTGGGCAAAAACTTTGGATGCGTCCGGAGAGAAGCACGGTTGTGGTGGAGTTGCGTATACGGTGGATGCGCCACGAGCGCTTGTAGCTCACTGATGCGTCTGGCCGAGGTAATGGCAATGAGAAAAAGCGTTTTCCATGACATGAACTTGTAATCCGCTGACTGGAGTGGTTCGAAGGGTTCTTGCGTGAGTTGTTGTAGCACCCGGTTGAGGTCCCAAGCAGGGACAGGTTTCTGAACCGGGGGCCGAAGGTTCACCAAACCCTTCATGAATTGTGACACAATGGGCAGTGCTGCTAGAGTTCTTGAATTAGCGCACCTCCCGTGATCGTGCAGGGATGCAATTGCTGCTAGGTGAACTCTGATAGATTGTGGCTTCAGTCCCACGTCGAAGAGGTGGGTGAGATACAGTAATATTTTGGGTATCGGGCAGGAAACAGGCTGGAGGCCTTGATTAGCGCACCAAAAACTGAAGCGTTTCCATTTGAGGTTATAAGACTTGCGGGTGGACGGTCTCTTGGCCGCCAAAACGATTCGCTGGACCTCCGGGGATAGATGAAGGGCCGAAAGATTCATCCTTTCAGTCTCCACGCCGTCAGGGCTAGGACCTGAAGGTTGGGGTGTAGAGTTTTCCCGTCGTTCTGAGAGAGCAGGTCTGGTCTTGTCGGTAACCGCAGGGGTGGCTCCTGAGCCAACCGGAGCAGTAGGGCAAACCACATCTGCCGTGGCCAGTAAGGTGTAATCAGTATGAGTTGGGCTGATTCTGAGATGATCCGCTGCAGAGTTTTGGGGATCAGTGGCGTTGGGGGGAAGGCGTATGCCAGCGTCCAGCTGCCCCATGGCACTGCAAACGCGTCGGTCGCGAGGCTCCTGTTGGATGGGAGCTTGGAGCAGAATGTGTGGCATTTCGTGTTGACTTCGGACGCGAAAAAGTCTATCTGCGGAGTGCCCCAGCGAAGAAATAACTGGTGCACGACTGCTGGGTGGAGCGACCACTCGTGGGGCTGCACTTGTCTGCTCAGTCTGTCTGCTACTGTGTTTAGTTCTCCGGGCAGATAAGTGGCTTGCAGGGAACAGTTGATGGAGAGCGCTAGGTACCACGTATCCAGAGCTTCCTTGCATAGGGCTCGAGACCCCGTGCCCCCTTGTTTGTTGATGTAGAACATCGTGACCTGGTTGTCCGTCTGGACGAGGACAGATTTCCCCGTCAGTCGGTCCCGAAAGGCTTGAATTGCGTGTTTGACGGCTCGTAGCTCCAGCAGGTTGATGTGGAGATATTTCTCCGCCCTGGACCACGCTCCTTGGGTGTTGATGTGCTGCAGATGGGCCCCCCAACCCGTGGCCGAGGCATCTGTGGTGAGGACAATCTGATGGTTGGGTGCCTGGAGATCCCTGCCCGTGGACAGGTTGCCCGATTTGGTCCACCAGCGGAGATCTCTCCTGATCTGCAGAGTGATATTGATGCGGGCATGCAGAGGCTGGGACAGTTGCTTCCATTGAGCCCGGAAGTGCCATTGCAGGGGGCGCATGTGGAGTCTCGCCAGAGGTAGAACCGAGGTGGTGGCCGTCATGTGTCCAAGAAGGCGCAAGATGTAGCGCGCCGTGGACTGCCCGGACGCCGAGATCTTTCTGGCCAGGGATGTGATGGTCGCTACCCGCTGTTGCGGCAGATAGGCTTTGAAGGTACTGGTGTTGATGATCGCACCGATGAACTCCGTTGATTGTGTCGGTTGCAGGCGAGATTTCTCTTTGTTGAGGATAAATCCCATCGCGGCCAGTGTGTCTGTGGTTGTGCGCACTGCGTTGCGCAGGCAGGCCGGTGAGGGGGCAGAGAGGAGCCAGTCGTCCAGGTAAGGAAAGATGGCGACGCCTTTCTTGCGAAGGTGTGCTGTTACCACAGCCACACATTTCGTGAAGATCCTGGGTGCCGGGGATAATCCGAAGGGCAGAACCCGGTATTGGTAGTGTTGGTCCATCACTACGAACCGTAGGAATCTCCTGTGATCTTTGTGAACAGGGATGTGTGAGTATGCGTCCTGTAGGTCCAGGGTGGCCAGCCAGTCCCCTGCTTTGATGAGCGGGAGGATTGAATTGAGGGAGTACATCCTGAATTTTTCCTTCGTCAGGGCAAGATTGAGCTTGCGGAGATCCAGAATCGGACGTAGGCCACCGGACTTCTTGAGAATTAGGAAGTACCGGGAGTAGAACCCAGTGTTGTATTGTTCCGTGGGTACAGGTTCTATCACCCGGGAGGCAAGCAGGCGTTGTAGAAGTTCTGCCATGGCTGTCGCCAGGTGTGGAGGCGTCTCGCTGACCGGTCGCTTCGACTGACAGGGTGCGAAGGCAAAGTTCAGACGGTAGCCCGACTCGATGATCTTTAGCACCCATTTGTCGGTTGTGATGGACTGCCAGGCTTGTAGAAAATGAGTGAGACGGCCGCCCACAGGTAGCCCTTTCTGGTGCACATGTGGCGGAACCGCCTCTAGCTGGTTGTCAAAAGGAGGTCGTGGTCTTTGCGGCTTGTGAAGAAGCTGGTTTCCTTTGTTTGCGGTCCCTCGGTTGTTGCCTCTGAAAGGAGGGGTGGTAGGGTTGCTTGTATCTGGTGTTCTGCCACCTCTTGGTGGGGACGTATTTTTTTGAGGCATAGTAAGGCCTGCGGTAGGTACTCCCTCTCTGAGAGGTGGAGGACCGCTCGAGTCCATCTGCTGCCAGTGTCTGTAAGGTGGTGCAGTGTTCCTTGAGGTCATTTACCGTGTCAGCGACCTTGTCCCCAAACAAGGCATCACCTGTACAAGGGGCATCCGCAATTTTGCTGTGCGTGTCCTCTCTCAAACCGGACGCCCGGAGCCAAGCCCAGCGTCGGGCCGCCACGGCCATGCCTGCCGTCCGGACGGCAGTGTCGAAGGCGTCGAACGCAGTGCTCATCAAGTGCTTGCTGCATTCTGCCAGGTCTTGTAGCAAGGCTGAGGCCGCCTGATGGTTCTCCCTAGGGAGTGTAGACAAACTGTCTTTGAGATCGGCCAACAGGGTATCCTGGAATAGAATGTGCTGGAACTGGTGGGCCGCCACCTTGGCATTGACCATCGCTCCTTGGTACACCTTTCTGCCCACTTCGTCGAGGAGCTTAGGGTCCCGACCTGGCGGGTGATTGGACTGGTTGCGAGAGGACTTGGCTTTCTTCAAGGCTGATGAAACCACGATAGATTGGTGAGCCAGCTGCGCCTTCTGAAAGACTGTGCTTGGATGTAGGAGATATTTCGTCTCGAGTCTCTTGTGACAGGCACGTCCGGTAGCCGGGGATTGCCACGCAGCGGTGTGTGTGTCCTGCAATTTCTTGTGCAGCGGCAAGGCAAGCGCTGGCTTGGGTGCACTGAGGTACTTCATAACCTCAGGCTCCTTTTCCGCGGATGGGTCTTCGGTGGTCAAGTGCAGGCGGTCTGTCACTTTCCGCAGAACTTAGGGTAGGTGAGATCCTCTGGTGGTTGGGTGCGCTGGGTTTCCTCTGGGTTGTCCGTGCGTGCGGACGAGGCCTTAGATGCGGAGGAACCCAGGCCCGCTTCCTGGGCATCGCTGTCCTCGGAGGATAAAACCCCATCCTCACCCGAAGAAGCGTCGCGCTCTGGGGTGGGAGCGTCTCTAGGGGGGGGCAGTGCAGGACTGCGGTGAGGCTCACTGGCAGCAGCCGAGGGTTCTCTGGTCTGTTCCTTGTCCCGTGGTATTTCTTGTACCGGCTCTGCGACGTTGGCCGTCTGTTGCACGAGCCGGGAGAGGAGCTGCAGGATGGCTTCAGAAGTCCTGGCCTCCGCCGAACACTCGGATTGAGTTTTTCTGGGGGTAGTGGAGCGGGGGGAGGCTTCGGAGGAAGAAGAGGGCGAGCAGGAAGAATGTTGCCTCCTGCGATGCCTCTTGTGTTTGTGGTGGGAGCAGGAGGAGTAGTCTCTGCTGGTCCTGTGCTCACTATGCGCTTTTGAGTTGCAGCGGCGTTTTTCCTTGCTCTTGCTGGAGCCATGTGCTTGCTCATAGTTCCTGCTTCCCGCAGAGCGGCTCCGATGGCTCCGACGTCTTTTTTGTCTGCCGCGCCGATGACAGGATCGGGAGGGTGAATCCCTGCATCGGCGCGAGCAGGAAGGGTCGTCCGCGCGCGCGGGAGGGGAATCCCTGCGCTGACGGGAAGCGTCGGAAGTACCTCTCCTGAGGTGGGCGGAGCCGGGGACACCCTCTGATGGCAGAGGGGAAGGTCCGCGCTGTCGGGAGGAGCAGGGCTCGACGGGGCGGTCAGAGGAGTTCCGGTTGGTCGGGTGGGAGGAGGCAGAGGCGGAGCCATGTGGAGGAGAGCCAATGGAAGGCCGTGGGGAGGCGTGACCAGGAGCCACGATGCCGGCGCCATCTTGGCCAGCCATGTGCGTTGCTGCCTCTGCGAGAGTACTCACCGGAGGAGTCTCGGGGTTCTTCGGAGACACCGGATCGGCCTCTTTGCTTCGTGTGGCGCTGGGGAGCAGCTCAGAACGGCCGGGGATGGAGGCCCTGCAGGGCGCATCCCGTGCCGGAGCAGAGACCACGGCTGGCAGATTATCGCAATTTTTGCTCTTGAATTTCTTCTTCTTCGCAGCGATTCTGGAACCGGAGCTAGCAGCCAGGTAATCCTTGAGGTCGTGCTCCCTGTGTCTGACGGCCCTGGGGGACATTTCAGAACATGCAGCGCAATCCTCCGTGGCATGGGCAGCTCCGAGGCAACGAAGGCAGCTCCGGTGAGTGTCGGCAGCGTTCATCTTGCGGCTGCAGTCTGGGCTTTTCTTGAAGCCCGGCATAGTAAGGTAGGTTAATTAGGAGAGCTGAATATCCGTCTTGGCAAGGCGGAAGAAAGAAAAAACTGAATGGGCTAGGGGCGGGCGGGGAGGTGGGGCCTCTCGCACATGCTCAGTTCTGAGCTATGAGAGCTTCCGTAACGGCGCCGTCGGATGACGTCACCATGTGTGGCTGACATCCTGCTTGTCCTAGGAGAAAGGCTTGTAATCCAGAGAGCCATAGATATGAGAAACAAAGCTGGGGAAAGCTTTGGAAACCTGTGCAGAAGGTCCTAGATAAAAGCCATATTAATTGTTTGCCAGACTAGGTCCAGCCAGGCTGGAAAGTCTTGGAGAGAACTACTGAAGTACAACCAGTTTTGCCTAGGGAAAGCTCAGGCTTAGCAGACACCATATCTGAGCAAGAGGATATGCAAACAGACCTTGTAGAACCAGTACCGTTGCTACCTGAATATCCTATGGACTGTACTCTCTGTGTAGCTGAGAGTATAGAATCTCTCACAGAGTCATAGCATAAGACATGCTTTAAAATGTCATTGCTTTGTTGAGCTGAAAAGAAGAAGTTTTTGTGTTTATTTAACCTGTTTATATTGAAAAATCCTGCTTGAATGGAAAAGACTGTGAAGCTCTTATAACAGTTTTGGACTTTGTAAATACTTTGGTAGAAACCCTGAATTAAGGTGAATTCTGTTGTCTTCTTGGAGAACCTTAGCGCATCAAGGGAATAAAACCTTATATTTAACCCAGCACAAGGCTCGTACAACTATTCTTTATAAAGAAGGGAACTACAAGAACCATAATGCACCTGGTCTAAGTTAGAGTTCCCGGCTTCAACAAACAATAAATGTCCACCCTGACCCTTCAGCACGCTGCCACCGGGAGGGCCTGTGACACTATAAAGGCAAAAATTGAGTAATTTGATAACTTTTTTCCAGGTCTTTTAATTTAAGATTTATTAATTTTTCTGTCTACTTCTGTAACTGCCAAAGATATGTTTTAAGATGTATTTATCAGATGTTTTACATCCTCCCCCCCCATGACTAAGGTTTATTATTTGCCATCAGTGAAGAAAACCTTGGGTGTTGTCTCTGGCTTGCAACAAGTGGATTCCTTAGATGTGTCTGCTATACTTGAGAGCTCTGTGCCTGAGTCTGTAGTCCCTTCTATGTTGTTAGCTACTTTTGCTTTAACTACTGATGGTGAATGGCTGCTTAAAATATTATTTAAAAATGTTATTTAAAAACGTAACAGTTTTGGGTTTACCTGGATCTGTCGAGGGGAAACTCAGCGGAGAAGAGAGGAATTTCTTCTGCTCTGTCCTGGGTGCTCAGTTTTTCCTAAAGTTTCCGTGCAAATGCATGGTTAAATATCAGTGTATGGTGTGTGTTTGCCTTCCCAGTTACTGGCTTTTCTCAACGCTCGTAGACCTGGTCCTCTTGTCTCTAGTACTCTGTGAATTTTATATTATATATATATATATATATATATATATATATATATATATATATATATTTTGCTGGTTGTTTGGGCCTGCTTTATTTCCTTGCAATGTTCATATAGGCAAATTTCTTACATTGTTTGGATCTCCCGCTTCTTGTTTGTGTATTATAGACGGGTCAGTATTATGGTTGTTTCAATCTTTGCCTCTTATTTGTATTGCATGTGTGTTTATATTCCTTCTGTTTCCTAATTTCTGTAGAAGTTTTATAATGCTTAGAAATATTGTAAAAAGCATAAATATAAAATAAAGAAAATGAAAAGAATCTATGCATCAATCCTGCTTTCTTTTTTATGGGTCCACTTTTGTGGAATGTTCTCCCATCTGTGCTATGACTTGAGATATTACACAAAGCCTTTAAAGCTGCTTTATTTATTTATGTAACTTTGTTTATATACTGCTTATCTTAAAGTCAAAGTGGTTTACAAATCTTGTATGCATGGTTTTACAATGAAAGTATATTAAACTAGTCAAACATTAAACACACATCTTTCTCAAAATGCATTTGACCTTCACTAAAGGCCTATGGCTGCTTCACCTAAATTCCTCATCTATCTTGTTCCCTTCTGTTTGTTCTGTCCTGTCACATTATGGAGTTTGTTTTTTTAATAGGTTTTTATAAGTATTTTAATTTTATAAATCGCTTTGATATGTGTTTGAGTTGTGATATAAGAAGATTTTAATAAACTATAAACCATCTAGTGGATGCGAGGAGGGTGCTGCTCAGATACCTAGAAATTTACAAATTCTTTTCGCTGGTCTGACCATGGTTTTTGTTATCTTCAGTTGCCTGAGGAAAGGACAGGCAGTGGCCAAGTCCTCAATTGTCTGCTGGATTAAGGAGGCTATTAGTTCAGCATACATTTTGGCTGGAAAATGTATGCCGACTGGTGTTGGAGCTCACTTCACTAGGGTGTACAGGCTGCCTCCGGGGTGGAGTCCACCTTGGTGTCTGGTCATCTTGGAGTGCCTTCGTGAAGCAGTACAGGTTTTTAAAAGCCCACCTTTGAGGCTATTTTTGGATCCTGACTCCCTGTTTACTACCCATGTATGTTTATAATCATTCTCCTTAGTGTTACACTAGTCAGGTTTGTGTTCTTGAATAGATTGTAAGCTGTATTGAGCAGAGACTGTCTCTTATGTATATGTACAGTGCTGCATATGCTTTCTAGCACTATAATAAGTAGTAGTAGTAATTGCATGTGGAGACTGAAGCATATGGTGCTTTTATTTTTTATTTATTGAATTATTGTTTAAAAACACTTGATATATCGCCCCCATTACATCGTGGCGGTTTACAATAAAAAAAAGTTTAAAAAAATATATAAAATTATATAAATTAAGAAAGGAAAAAGAAAGTGACAATTAAAAAAAAAAGAGAAGGAAAAGGACAGGGAGAAAAGGACAGACTATAAGCAATAAAATAATAGAACAGGAATCACGAGGGAAGGTTAAAGGCAGAGGAAAAGAGATGCGTCTTGAGAAGAGAACGGAACTTGGCAGGGGACTGTTCTAGTCGGAGGTCAGTGGGAAGGGAGTTCCAGAGGGCTGGACCAAGGTAAAAGAATGCCAATCGTCGAGTTGAGTGAAGATGAGCCTGGGAGGGGGAGGGAAGGTGTAAGCGATTGATATGAACTGATCGTAAGCTGCGAGTGGGAGTGTGAAAAGTTAGCAAATCAGATAGGTACTGAGGAGTATGAAGATAGACGGCCCGATGTACGAGAGTAAGAATTTTGAATTGAAACCGAAAATTTACTGGTAGCCAATGGAGGAGCTGAAGGAGAGGAGTAATATGATCACGAGGGGAGGCATGCAGGATCATCCGGTTTTATATACTGCCTTTCTGCAAAATCAAAGCAGTTTACAAATAACTAGTAAAGGAACCATTACATCTTAACAAGTTTCAATAGGTAACATCAGAGAGTTTGTGCCAAAAAACAATCTAACTTGTTTACAAGTAGGAATAAAGGTATAAGCGGATTTATTTACCAGGATATTCATATTTATATCTTACGAGTAATTCTAATAGTGAAGCAAGGGCTGATCCCAGAAGAGTTACCTTACCATGAATGTAATCGATAAGGCAAAAGGGAGGGGTATAGGAGTGAGAGGAGGTCAGTGTTGTGTAGTGACTGATTGGCATGTCAGTGTTAGATAGGGAAGAGGTTTTGTGTTCAGATGAGCCAAAATGCTCTATGAAAAGATGTCTTAAAGTTTTTTTTTTTGAATGTTATAACATTGCTGCAGTAAAGATAAAGGCTCTATTGGTGGTCACCCTGATAAATTTTCAATAAGATGAGAGTACTAGAAGTGTGTTTTGCATACATTCCCTTCTTAGCCTGTCATTAGAGGGACTCTCTCTATGAGTTTGGTTAGGTATGATGGCGATAATTCCCTTGTCAGTTTGAAGGTGATCATTAGTATTTTATACTTGATTCTACTTTGTATGGGTAGCCAGTGCAGATTATATAAGATAGGAGTAATGTGTTCTGATGGGTTTGCTTTAACGATAATCCTGGCAGCAGCATGTTGATAATCTTAAGGTGGTTTATAGCTTGTCTCGGGAGTCCTTGTAGGATGCTGTTGCAGAAGCCCATATGGGGGGGGGGGGGAATCATGACTTATAGTATGGATCTGAAGTCCTGGTGTGGTAGTAGGTGTCTCAGTTGTTTGAGGAGCTTTAATTTGTTATAGATTTATATTAGCTGTTTTCAGGTAAGTAGTTAAGCTTAAGGATCCATCTAGTAACCCACCCAGGTACCTTACCTCATTCTTTGTTGTAAATGAAACTTTTTCAAAGTTTAGGTTTGGTGGTGTAAAATTTTGTTTTCTTGTAACAAAAAGGACCTCTGATTTCTTGTAATTGATTTTGAGGTTATGGTCATTTAACCATTATGAAATTTAGGTGAAGCAAGAGGTGCTGCTGGTAAAATTAGGTTGTGATATAGCAAATGGGAGGAATAGCATTACATCATCTGCATAAATGGAATATTGGATATTGAATTCTTGAATAATGTTGCAGATAGGTTGCAAATATATATTAAATAGTGCGGAAAGGGCAGAGCCTTGATGTATCCTTGTTTCTGTGGGAATGACTTTGTTGTCCTATTTTAACCTTCTGGGAATGGTCGGAAAGGTAGGCTTGAAACCATTGTATTGTGGTGGTGTATAACCCAACTTGCTTAAGCCTTTCACTCAGGATTGTATGACTAATTGAGTCAAAAGCAGCTGCAATGTTTAAAAATATTAGAAGGACTGCTCATTTAGGGTTATCAGTGATCTTTATTAGGTTATCAAAGAGCCCAGAAAGAAGGGTCTCAACATTATGGTATGATCTGGAACCATATTGGTGTGTGTCTAGAGGAGCATGTGTATCAGTGGTCCTGTAGCTGTGTGTAAACAATCTTCAATGATTTGGGCCAAAAATGTCAGGCTGGATATGAGCCTGTAGGATGTGGGACAGAGTTTATCTAGTGATTTTATTTTTTAATATTTGGCATATTGAGGCTCGCTTCAGGAGTTTAGGAATTATTCCCTGTGTGAGTGACTTGTTGACTGTTCCGAGGATGTAAGATACTAATTCTGTTGGACCACTTTTAGCCAGCTAACTGGACAGGGGTCAAGACTAGAGGTAGTGGTGTTGATGTTAGAGAACCTTGTTTAGTTCTTTAAGAGATAACTTATGGAAATTAAACTTAATTAGTTTGGTTGTCATTTGATTGAGAGTAGATTGTATTGGACAGTCTGAAATAGGTGTGAGTTTGGTAATGTAGTAGTTTGAAAGCATTTGCGGTATTATGAGGGGGTTATTTAGTTGGTTTGTCAAAAATCTAACAGGTGCTTCAATCTCAAAAAGTTACCAGGGCCGGTTCAATGAATTCATAAGGATCTTATGGTAGTTTTTTCTTGCTATTGTATTTCGGTAAATTTTTAATTTTCTCATTATACAGTTGTCTGTCATGGGGGATGTTAGAAATTCTCCATTTTCGTTTGTTTCCTCAATTGTCTTAACTGCCTTATCTCTTGGGAATATCATGGGTCAGTTGCTTTTTGTATTATTTTAGGTTTATTCATGTGTGATTTTGGGAGGACTGCAGCTCTCTTTATTATATTGTTCCAGTTTACGATGCTGCTCTCAAGATCAGTATATAAAGAGGAGAAATCCGGTATGATTTCTTTTAGGAAGTTATCCTTGTCATATTTTTTTTTTTATATCTTGCGTGTTGTATGTAGGTGGGTTTTGGATTTAGGTGGTCTGGTATGATATTTTAAAGTTGATTAGATAGTGGTCTGTCCATGAAACAGGGGTACCTGGGGGGGGGGGGGGCAGATACATAGCAATGTGGGGTTGTGGTGGGTACAACAGTTAGGTCAAGTGTATTCTCTTTTTTCTCCAGGAACAAGCAGGAAGTCCAGTCCTCACATATGGGTGACGTCGGCGCCGACGGAGCCCTTGTGCGGAGATGTTCCTCAGCTTTCAAAGAAAGCTTTTGGGATTGCATTGCGAATGCTCGGTCCCCTTCCTGCCCAAGGGTGCCATCTTGCTCAGTCTCCCTTTTTCCGCGGAGCCCAACGGACGTCCCTAATTCCCTCGCGGAAAAAGTGCATCAAAACTTCAGAAGAATTTCTCTCTTGGTTCGACGCCAGTTCCCCTTCCCGCCTACGGCTCGGTACACTGGTATCGAGTCCGGTCAATTTTTTTTACGTTTTTGTCCTTAGTGACTAGCGTTTGTGCTTTTTTTTTATTTTTATTTTTATTTTTTTTCACTGGCAGCCCGGTCCTTTGACCTTGCAGGGGCCTTTTTCCCCCCCATGGCTGCCAGCGGGTTTAAAAAGTGTGATCGATGTAAGAAGTTAATGTCCCTCACCGACACACATGACTGCTGTCTCCGATGCCTCGGGCCCGACCATGACCCGAAGGTCTGTGGCCCGTGTGGGAAAATGTCCTCTAAGGCATTTTGAAGTAGGCAGCAGCAGCAGCGTGAAAGGATTTTCTCAGAGTCAGTATTCCCCAGATCCGGACCTCATCAGAAGCCTTGACGTCTCAGGAGCTATCTGAGCCCGAGCAATGTCTGGGGTCTTATGAGCGGGGGTCTCCCTCCCGGGAATACCGGAGGAAGAAAAAACCCATGAGGGCGTCGTCGTTGGATGCCTCAGATTGCCCTGGGCCCTCAAAGGCCAGGTCACGGAGTCCTGACCGCCGCCTCGGAGTCGGAGCGTCCTGCGAAGATACCTTGCACGGAGCCGGAGATGCCGAGGAGAGTAAGTGCTGTTGTCCTCATGGATTCCCCTCCAGGGGAGCTGGTGTCGGGCCTGATGGCGTCGGGGCCCGAGCCCAGAGGCTGCAGAGTCTTCTGAGCTCGGTCTCAGGATGACGGCCCTAGAACGCAGCATGTCTGCCTTCTTGGAGCAGCAGTGGGCGCTGATAGCCGGTCTCATCAGTCCATCTGCCCCGACCACCAGGACCTCGACGTCCAAGTCGACCCCGGAGGCCGAGCCGATCCTCGAGACTCTTCGGACTAGAGTCGATCCTCGGCCAAGGTCTCCCTCCGACCTCCCGCTCGGGACCGAGGTTGTCGACGCCGGTGCTCTCGGCGTCAGGGCAGTCGGGGCCGAAGCCCTTGCGGCCAGAGCCGCTCGATTCCACCTCGGAGGGATCAGCATGGGAGACGGAAGATGAGTCCCCAGACACCCATCGGACCCGGTATGTCCCATCGGACTCACCGGATTCGGAGCCTCAGAGAAGGTCCCCTCTGGAGGATACCTGGTTCTCGGACTTCATCAGGGACATGGCCAAGGCTTTGGCATTTCCGGTGGATACCGAGGAGGAGCCGGTGCTGGAACGGCTGATGCTCCGCAAGTGGGAGTTCCCGGCCTCGATGCCGGTGCTCAGCAAGTGGGTCGATTCCATCTTTCGAGTCCGCAAGAGCCCTGGGTTCCAAAAGGCATAGCTGCCGCACAACTCCATGGTTGTGGAATTGGCCATGCACAGGCTCAAGAGCCAAAAAACACACTCCTCATTGCCTCCTGGCCAGGAGGCCTGGAACCTGGATGCCCTTGGCAGAAAATGCTTCCAGGGCTCTGCTGTCATGCCGTATCCAAACCTACCAGCTGTACATGGGCATGTACTTGAGGGACCTGGCAAAGGAGATTGCCAGGTTCTCAGCTGGCCTCTCTGAGGCACCCTTGCAGCGCTTCAATGCCTTGTCCACCGGGATTTGGGAGTGCTTGAAGTTCATATCTCGAGTGGCCTATGATGGCTTTGAGGCTTCGGCCCAAGATAGCCGCGGTCGGCATCGGTGCAGGCCACCAGGCCTGGCTAATGTCATCAGATCTGGAGCCATGGGTTCAGGACAAGTTGGTCAATGTCCCTTGCCGAGGTGACAACCTCTTTGGCAAACCCATGACTGAGAAGGCTGCTGAGCTTGAGTCCAAGTACTTGACCCGGACAAGACTCTCAAAGAAGACTTCTGCCCCCCCTAAGAAGAAGGGCTCGGGTAAAAAGCCCTTTTTCCCGAGGAAAGGTACTGCTTACCGCAACTACCCTACTTACCAGACCACCCCAGCTCCCCAGCAGGGGCAGCAGGCCAAGGGACAGGGGCATGGCCCGCGTAAGCAGAAGACCCCCAGGCCCTGGCTCCTACCCAACTGGGAGGTTTTTTTTGACTCCCAAGGCATAGTCTCTTTTCTACCAATGGTAAGGCCTTGCACAGGAGGCAGGCTAACCCTGTGCACCCACAGGCTGGCCAGCCATCACCTCGGATATCTGGGTCCTGCAAATAGTCCAAAGGGGCTATTCGCTTCACCTTAGCCAGATACCACCCTCCTCCTTTCCAGGAGAGCTTCTCAGACCCCCTCTTCATAGGGACCTCCTCTTGCAGGAGTTGGCAGGCCTTCTAGAGGATCAGGTGGTGGAACTGGTACCCCACCACCTGCAGGGCAAGGGCTTCTACTCCCGGTATTTTTTCATACCACAGAGAGCAGGAGGCCTCAGACCCATCCTCGACCTAAGAAACATCAGAAATATGCCATACTGGGTCAGACCAAGGTCCATCAAGCCCAGTATCCTGTTTCCAACAATGGCCAATCTAAGTCATACGTACCTAGCAGTTTCCCCAATAGACACAGGTTCCGCAATGCTTGTACTGGGTCAAGCATTGATATCCTGGGTCCCTTCTTAATAATGGTTTATGGACCTTTCCTCCAGGAACTTGTCCAAACCTTTTTTAAACCCAGCTACACTAACAGCCTTTACTACATCCTCCGGTAACAAATTCCAGAGTTTGATTACACGTTGAGTGAAAAAAATATTTTATTTTATTAGTCTTAAATAGTTTACCCTGTAGTTTCATTGCATGTCCCCTAGTCTTTTTCTATATTCTGATAACGTAAACAATCGATCTACGTTTACCCGTTCCACTCCGTTCATTAATTTATAGACTTCTATCATGTCTCCCCTCAGCCGTCTCTTTTCCAGGTTAAAGAGCCCTAACCTTTTTAGCCTTTCTTCATAGGAGTATCCTTCCATCTCCTTTACCATTTTGGTGGCTCTTCTCTGAACCTTTTCTAATAACGCTATATCCTTTTTAAGATACGGCGACCAGAATTGCACAAAATATTCAAGGTGCGGTCTCACCATGGAACGATATAGAAACTTAAACAAGTTCCTGGTGAGGGAAAATTTTAAGATGCTTTCGCTTGGAATGTTGCTGCCTTACCTCCACCAGGGAGATTGACTATGCTCCTTAGACCTGAAGGATGCCTATACACACATCTTCATACATCCAGACCACAGACAATATCTGAGATTTGTAGTGGGAGGAAAACATTTCCAATTCAGGGTTCTACCCTTTGTCCTAGCCTCTGCTCCCAGAGTGTTTACAAAATGCCTGGCTGTAGTGGCGGCCTTCCTCAGAAGTCAAGGAATTTTTGTCTTCCCTTACCTGGACGAGTGGCTCATCAGGGGCCAGTCTCCTCAGGAGGCCCAACAGGCCACGTCTTGCGCTATCAATATGTTGCAATGTCTAGGCTTTGTCATAAACCATGCAAAGTCTACTTTGCTCCCCACTCAAAACTTAGAGTTCATAGGAGCAAGACTGGACACCCTTCAGGCTTACCTGCTGGAGGACAGGGCACAGAGGCTGCTAGCACTGGCACAACAGTTCAGGCGCAGGTCTCTGTTCTCAGCGAGACACTTATGCCTCCTGGGCCCCATGACCTCCACAGTGCATGTGACCCCAAATGCCCATCTCCACATGAGAACAGCTCAGTGGTGCCTCAGAGATCAGTGGACGCAAGCCACCTGGCAGCCTCAGAGACAGGATAACAGTATCCAAACGACTGATGAAATCGTTGCAATGGTGGTGTCAGCCACCCAACCTGCTCGAGGGAGTGCCCTTTTCAGACTCCCTCACACACGAGTGCTAATGACAGTTGCCTCCTTGCTGGGTTGGGGAGCCCATTGCCAAGGATCATGCACTCGGGGGTTGTGGTCTCCTCAGGAGTCTGCACACCAAATCAACCTCTTACAGCTGCAGGGGATTCGCCTAGCTCTTCAAGCCTATTGTCATGTCCTCTCACATCAGTCCGTATTGGTACAGACGGACAACCAGGTAGCAATCTTCTACGTGAAGAAGCACGGAGGTACGGGGTCTCGAATCCTATGTCAGGAGACACTGGGCCGCTGCTCCTTTGCCATCAAGCAGGGTATGTCTCTCACAGCAGTGTACCTGCCTGGTCAGGAGAACTGCCTAGCGGACAAACTAAGCAGGATCCTCCAACCTCACGAATAGCAACTGGATCCGGTGGTGGCCCAGCGGATTTTCCACTGCTGGGGACAGCCGTCCATAGACTTATTTGCCAGTCTGCAAAATCACCAGCTGCCCTGAGTTTTCTCCAGACAGCCACATCCTCTGAGGGTGGCTGCAGATGCTTTCTTGGTCAGGGGGCCTCATGTATGTGTTTCCTCCCATGCCTCTGGTGGCCCGGACTCTGTTCAAAATCCTTCGGGACAAGGCCTCTGTCATTCTGGTAGCCCCCAAATGGCCAAGACAGCCTTGCGTTCCTCTTCTCCTCCAGCTGGTAGTGGAAACCCCACTCCCACTCCCACTGGGGACGCAGCCCAACCTCCTGTCACAGGAGCAGGGTTCTCTCTTGCACCCCAACCTCAGGTCCCTCAACCTGATGGCATGGCTGCTGAAAGGGTAGTGCTGGCTCCTCTCCTCCTACCTTGGAATGTAGAAGTGTTACTGGCCTCAAGGAGGCAGTCCACTAGGAAATCCTATGCTTTCAAGTGGCGTAGATTTGAGGTGTGGTGTAACCAGCACAATGAAAACCCTTTCTCTTGCCTTGTACCAGTGGTGCTGCAGTACCTGCTTCACCTCTCAGAATTAGGTCTCAAGTCTAACTCTGTCAGGGTCCACCTGAGCGCTTTGTCAACAAACCACTCGCCAGTGGAGGGGCAACCTCTTTCGGCGCACCCCCTGGTGTCCAGATTTCTCAGAGGTCTGCTTCTGCTGAAACCCCCTGTTCGTCCTCCGGCAACTGAGTGGGATTTGAATGTGGTCTTACAGCAGCTTACTCACCCACCTTTTGAGCCGATGTCCTCTTGCCATCTGCGCTTCCTCTCCTGGAAGGTGCTCATCCTGGTGGTACTCGCATCAGTCAGACGTGTGAGTGAGCTGCAAGCTCTCGTAACTGATAAACCATACACACAGTTTTATAGGAATAGGGTGGTCCTCTGCACCCACCCGAAGTTCCTTCCAAAGGTGGTCTCTTCTTTCCACCTCAACCAAGAGGTGATTCTTCCAACCTTTTTTCCCAGGCCGCATGCCAGTCGGGCAGAGGCAGTCCTGCATACCCTGGATTGTAAGAGGGCATTGTCCTTCTACCTGGAGCGTACGAAGGGACATTGAAGGGCTACTCAGCTCTTTGTCTCTTATGACCCCAGTAAGCTGGGGTTACCTGTCTCCAAGCGTATGCTGTCCACCTGGGTGGCAGACTGCATTGCCTGGGCGTACAGGGCGGCTGACCACCTGTTGCAGGATCGAGTCACGGCCCATCGTGTCAGGGCTAAGGCCGCATCAGTGGCTCACTTCTGCTCTGTTCCGCTGGCAGACATCTGCCGGGCCGCAACTTGGTTTTCAAGCCAGACCTTGGCAGCCCATTACTGCCTAGATAAGGAGTCCCGACGGGACAGTGCTTTCGGCCAGGCTGTACTCTGTAACCTATTTGAGGTTTAGGCAACTCCAACACTCCGACCCTTTGGTGTCAGGCTACCGGGGGGGGTGTTGCGTTCTTGGCTGAATTCCTATTGCAGCTGCTGCGGCTCTTCTAGAGGGAGCCATTTTTCAGCTATGGGTTCTCGGTAGCCTATAGCTAGGGAGTCCCATATGTGAGGACTGACTTCCTGCTTGTTCCTGGAGAAAGCGTAGTTACTCACCTGTAACAGGTGTTCTCCAGGGACAGCAGGAATTAGTCCTCACAACCCTCCCTCCTCCCCTGGAGTTGCAGTCCTATTGATTTTATTCCTTTTGCCGTCTTTATAGCTATGTCTCTAAGACTGAGCAAGATGGCACCCTTGGGCGGGAAGGGGACCGCGCATGCGCAATGCAATCACAAAGGCTTTCTTTGAAAGCTGGGAAATTGCTCCGCACGAGGGCTCTGTCGGCGCCGATGTCACCCATATGTGAGGACTGATTCCTGCTGTCCCTGGAGAACACCTGTTACAGGTGACTGACTACGCTTTCTGTGTGTTGGGAGGTTTATAATTTGCTGAAAATCCAACTCTATCATGATATCAAGGAACATTTTAGCATGGTTGGTATTAAGAGAGGGGAAATTTAAAATCCCCTAGTAATATTAATTGTTCTTTTGTAGTAGTAGAATAAGCTGCTTCTAGAATGGAAGCAAGGCTTTTCGTTTCAGCAGGCGGGGGTCTGTAAAACGGGCATAATGAGAGATGAGAGGTTTCTATCATGAGCATGTCCATTTCTTCAGTATTCTCAGTGTAAGATAGCAAGGCTTTAAAATGGGACTTAATGAGTACTCCACCACCTCTCTTGGAGATCCAAGGGCAATGGTAGAGGTCATAGAGAATTTCAGTTGGTTCACTAGTACCCTATCCAAATCAGACAGCCAGATTTCTGTTATGAAAAGGATATCTGGATTTCTGTTAGAGAGTAAGTCAGTGATGACGGGTATTTTATTCCTTAAAGATCTACAAAAGCTAGAAGAATTGTCTAATGCTTGGCAATTATGATTTAATGCGAAAAAGTGCAATGTCATGCACTTAGGTAGCAGAAATACAAGGGAAATGTACGCAATAGGGGGCGAGAGGTTGTGGTGTACATGGTTCAGGAGAAAGACCTTGGTGTGATTATCTCTGATGATCTCAAGGTGGCAAAACAGTGCGACAAGGCAGTGGCAAAAGCCAGGAGGATGTTGGGCTGCATACAAAGAGGGATTACCAGCAGAAAGGAAGAGGTACTTATGCCACTGTACAGGTTGCTGGTGAGGCCTCACTTGGAATACTGTGTTCAGTTTTGGAGACCATATCTTGCAAAAGATGTAAAAAGACTGGAAACTGTTCAGAGGAAGGCGACCAAAATGATTTGGAGCCTGCGTAAGAAACCTTATGAGAAGAGACTTGAAGACCTAAATATGTACACTTTGGAGTAGAGGAGGGATAGGGGCGATATGATTCAGACCTTTAAATACTTAGAGGAACGATGAACAAACAAACCTCTTCCAAAGATGGGGAAGCTGCAAAACTAGAGGGCATAACATGAAGCTGCAAGGTGGTAAATTGAAAGGCAATGTTAGGAAATATTTTTTCACTGAAAAGGTGGTGGATGCTTTGAATGCTCTCCTGATGAAAGTGGTGGGGTCAGACACGGTGATGGAATTCAAAACAGCATGGGGCAAACACAGCGGATCCCTTTACAGCAACAGGATAAAACCAAAATAAACTGAACCATCTAACTTCTCAACAAATAGGGGCGTCCTACATGGAGTGGTGGGTCCACCCCTAAACAAAAACATGGAGAGCGGTGGCCTGTACAGAGCGACTGGTGTACCTACTCTTGCCGTATTGCTGGGCAGACTGGATGGACCATGCTGATCTTTATCTGCCGTCGTTTACTATGTTACTATGTAAAGACCTGACATTTATAAGGTAGAAATCAACTGTAGTGGTGGTGGGCTTGACCTTTTGCTCAGTATGAGGAGGGGAGGTTATAGGTGTGATGTAGGTGAGCCTTTGTCTCAGTTCTCTATTATGTTGTGGTTTGTAAACATCGCTAGCAATGCAGAAGCGTGGACTTTGGTCCTTGCAGTAGTATATACTTGGAATGCTATAATATGCATTTGAATTGGCACTCTTGACATGCAGCAGACTTTAAAGGTATTGAGTTAGCAGGAAGTGGAGTCAGAGCGGGTGGAGTAGGAAGCAGTGATTATGCAGAGGGGGGAGGGGGATTCCCCTGCCTGCCCGCCCGCTCATAGATGGAAAAGAGATCTGGTGCGGAGAACCACAACACTGTGCCCTTAGTTGAACTGCAGCCACTCAATCTGGTGTGGAGTGCCCCGATCAAGATGTTGGGGCTTGGCAGGGCAGTTCTGTCTAGAGTGCTGTCTTCCTCTCACCCTGGTCCTTGATTGCTTGGATACGTTCTACTCACCTGGACTGGTCTATCTGGAGGACAAGGAAGGAGAAATTTTACATACTTGCAATTTTATTTCCTTGAATCCTGTTAGATTAGTTCAGTTCCTACCCTAGAAGACTCTTCCTACAGGTTTGAAAGCTTTGCTGCCTTTTGATTGTATTGTATTGTATTGTCACTATCTGTATCCCTGTATGACGCAGATTGGTTATTAACGTTCATAATTACTAAGTTTAATCGGAATTTTTTTTTTTAGTCTTGCTTACTGCTTTGGACGTCTCATATTGACTTCTCTTGGTGTTGTACCAGTAGATATACAGAGCAATGACATATCTGAAAGTTGTTTGCTTCCATTCACTGGCAAAGGAGCATAATCTACTCTACTCAGCTGTTCTAGTAGGATTCAAGGAAAGACAATTAGCAGGTGTGCAAATTTCTCCTTAAGGTGGACTTTTTTCCCCAGGAATTTGTCCAAATCTTTTTTTTTTAATCCAGCTATACAGTTGTGGTCAACATTATTGGCACCCTTGCAGTTCAATCCCTTAATATCCAATATCTCTTTAAAAAAAAAAAAAAGTGGCGGCAAGCGAAATGGCTTTGGACTATATATGCACACATGTTTGACATACAAAAGATTCAAATAACACGAGCAATTTAAAAAAGAGTATAAAGACTTGGACATTGCAGGACATGATTATTATATAGAAGAAAAGACTAAGGTCAACACTAAAAAAAAAAAAAAATTCAAATTTGAAAAAGAGCTTGACCACCAAAAAAACCCCCAAAGTTCTTATTTTTTAACCTACTGTGAAGGTAATATTTTATATACCTGTTATTTTTGTTGGAGACTTTGTCATGAAAGGGAAGAAACCATTTCTCAAAACAAACCTTTCATTTTATTCTATTTAAAAAGAGAAAATGAATGCCCACTCACATGTGAAAATGCTACACCAGCATACTAGGACATGATTATCAATTTGAATAAAAGAGCCACGTTCACATTGCAGTAAAATTAGATGCACCTGTGGTCGATTGTCAGTACTCACATGACTTGAATCAACCAATGAATGATGGCTCTAATGTTTAAAATGGCCACATTCGCTCCCTGTTCCATTCTCACAATGGTGAAAACAAGAGAGCTGCCTGAGACTGTCAGAAAAGCCATTATCACCAAACATCAAACTTTAAAGGGGTACAAGGCCATCTCCAAAGAACTTTGGGTTTCTGTGTCTACAGTTTGCAATGTTAAGAGGTTTTCTACTCGTGGAACTGTCAAGAACTTCCTAGGATATGGTGGGAAGAGGAAAATTAATCCAAGAAGTCTTCGAAGGTTAGTGCAAACTGTTGGAAAAACACCATGTACAACATCCAAAGAGCTTAAGGCTGACCTGGAGCAATCTGGAGTGGTGATTTCAACTTGCACCATACATCGTGCACTAAACAAAGAAGTACTTCATGGGCGAAGGCCAAGGAGGACCCCACTGCTCAAAGATAGACATAACAAGGCACACCCGATCTTTGCCAAAACCCACCTTGAGAAACCACAGTCCTTTGGGGAAAATGTTCTGAGGAGAAATGAAACCAAACTTTAGCTCTTTGGCAATGCAGACCAGTGTTCTCCAGGAACAAGCAGGAAGTCAGTCCTCATATGGGTGATGTTGACGGAGCCCCCATGCGGAGCACATCCCCAGCTTTCGAAGAAAGCCTTTGGGACGGCATCATGCATGCGCGGTCCCCTTCTTGCCCAAGGGTGCCATCTTGCTCAGTCTCCTTTTTTCCATGGAGTCCAACGGACGTCCTAGTTTTCTCCAGAAAAGCTGATAAAACTTAGAAAATTTTATTTTCTGCTAGCCGGTTCGACGCCGGTTCCCCTTCCTGCCTTCGGCTCGGAACACCAGTATCGAGTCCGGCCTATTTTTCATTTTTGTCCTTAGTGGCTAGCGTTCGCGCGCTTTTTTCCTTTTTAGCTGGCAGCCCGGTCCTTTGACCTTACAGGGGCCGTTTTTCCCCCGATGGCTGCCAGCGGGTTTAAGAAGTGTGATCGGTGCACAAAGCTAATGTCTCACTGACACACACGACTGCTGCCTCAAATGCCTTGGGCCTGACCATGACCCCGTGGTCTGTGGCCCATGCAAAAGCATGTCTTCTAAGTCTTTGAGGAGCAGGCAGCAGCAACATGACAAGATTTTCCCCGAGTCCACAACCGCCTGGGCCCAGACATCGTCAGAGGCCTCGACCTCTCGGGAGCTGTCGGGTGTCCTCTGAAAGGGGGTCTCCCTCGCGGGAACATCGGAGGAAGAAGAAATCCCTGAGGGCGGTGCCGTCTGAGAGCTCCGAATGGCCTGGTCCCAACTCACCGCCCCGGATCCTCTGAGTCGGAGGCCTGCCAAACTCCATCGAAAGGACCCGGAGACACAGAGGAAGGTAAGCACAGTCCTCGTTGTGGACTCTCCCCCGGGAGAGCCGGTGTCGGGCCCGACGGTGTCGGGACCCGAGCCGGGGGCTGCTGAGCCTCCTGAGTTCGGTCTCAGGTTGGTGGCATTGGAGTGCAGCATGTCTGCCTTCATGAACCAGCAGCTGGCGCTGATGGCCGGTCTCGCACATCCATCCGCCCCAACCACCGCGACTTCGACGTCCAAGTCGACCCCGCAGGCTGAGCCGATCCTCGAGTCGACTCTCAGCCGAGGTCCCCCTCGACCTTCCGTTCGGGACCGATTTGTCGTTGACGCCAATTCCCTCGGCGTCGGGGCAGTTGAGACCGAAGCCCTCAAGACTGGAGCCAATCGATGACTCCTCGGAGTCCGGTTGGGAGACGGAGGACGAGGAGTCCCTGGACACCCACCGTCCCCTCAGACTCCCCAGGATCTGAACCTCGGAGACGGTCACCCCCGGAGGACACCCGGTTCTTGGACTTCGTTTGGGATATGGCAAAGGCTTTGTCATTCCCGGCGGATCCCGAGGAGGAGTCTCGAGCTGAGGAGCTCGAGATCCTCCAGTATGACTTTCCTCCAAAGGAAGCCCTTACTGTACCGGTGCCCCCCATTCTGGAACGGCTGATGCTCTGTATGTGGGAGAGACCGTCCTCGATGCCAGTGAATTGATTCCATCTATCGAGTTCGCAAGAGCTCTGGGTTCCAAAAGGCACAGCTGCCGCACAGCTCCATGGTTGTGGAATCGGTCATGCGCTGGCTCAAGAGCCAGAAGATGCACTCCTTGGTGCCTCCTGGCCGGGAGGCCCGCAACATGGATGCTCTCGGCAGAAAGTGTTACCAGGGGTTGATGCTGGCATGCCAAATCCAGATGTACCAGCTGTACATGGGCATGTACCTGCGAGACCTGGCAAAGGAGATTGCCGGGTTTTCTGCTGGGCTCTCCGAGGGACCTTTGCAGCGCTTCCAGGTTTTGTCCACAGGGATCTGAGAGTGCTCAATGTTTATGACTCAAGCAGCCTATTGTTTATGTACTCTGCACCTCCCCTCACTGGCAACAGCACCTGGGTTCTTGGGTAACTGATTTCCACACCCGGAGCAATGAGAAGGAAGCAAATACGGTTAATAATACAAAACACAACAGACACTTGTATTATAAAAACCACCAAAGCTTTGGGAGAGAGATCAAACCTTACACCACGTCTCCCTACCATCATAGAGGTTAGCTATTTTATTTATAGGTCAAAATTCCATTACATAGCATAAAATTTTCACCTTATTGTTCTATGTCGAGCATCGCGTATATTCATAATGTGCGTCTCTATCATAGATCAGATCTTATTAGCATAGGTCATCATGAGGAGACATAGCTTAAACAATAATTCTAACACTATCAGTTTTGATATCTCTAATTCGAGACTGAAGAGACGGCTTCTCCCTGTACTATCTGTTTCATAACAAACTTAGTGTCTTTGTTATAGGAAAGTTCAGCCTAGTTATTTCAGTAGAGTCTTTGAAGGTTGTTGCTGAGTAATAAGCCCTGGAATGTCTGAGTTACTGAATCTGTGGTGTTAACTCTTTCTGAGGACTTTCAGTAATATAATGTTATTAAGTACCCTCACAGTGTACACAGCCCTGTACAGACAAGCTTCCTTTCACCTATGACGGCTTCAAGGCTTCGGTCTGGGTAGCAGGAGCCAGCATCGGTGCACAACGCCAGGCGTGGCTACAGTTGTCGGACCTAGAGCCATGGATGCAGGGCAAGTTGGTTGATGTCCCTTGCCGAGGTGAAAACCTCTTCGGCAAGCCCATGACTGAGAAGGCTGCCGAGATTGAGTCAGAGTACCTGACCTGGACAAGACTCGAGAAGAAGACTTCTGCCCCTTCTAAAAAGAAGGGCTCGGGTAAGAAGCCCCTTTTCCCGAGAAAAGGATCAGCTTAACGAAACTACCCCACGTATCAGCCTTCCCAGCTCAGGCAGCAGGCCAAGGGATGGGGGCAGGGCCCGCGTAAGCAGAAGGCCCCCAAACCCCAGGCACCGGCTCCGGCCCAGCCTGGAGGGGGCTTTTGACTCCCAGTGCATAGTCTCTCTCCCAAAGGACGCAAGGCCCTGCACAGGAGGAAGGCTGACCCTATATGCCCACAGGTGGCCAGCCATTACTACAGACACCTGGGTTCTCCAGATAGCCCACTTGGACTATCGGCTACATCTCACCCAGGCACCTCCCTCTTACTTTCCAGGGGAGCCTCTCAGATCCCCTCTTCACAGGGACCTCCTCTTAAAGGCATTAACAGGTCTTCTCGAGGATCAGGCGTTAGAACCGGTGCCTCACCACCTAGAGGGCACAGGCTTCTACTCCAGGTACTTTCTGATACCAAAGAGAACTGGAGGCCTAAGACCTATCCTCGACCTGCGAAACCTGAACCAAGTTCCTGGTGAGGGAAAAGTTCAAGATGCTTTCCCTTGAAATATTGCTGCCTTACCTCCGCCAGGGAGACTGGCTATGCTCCTTAGACCTAAAAGATGCGTATACACACTTCTTGATCCATTGAGACCCCAGACAATATCTAAGATTTGTAGTGGAAGGAAACCATTTTCAGTACAAAGTACTGCTCTTTGGCCTAGCCTCGGCACCCAGGGTATTCACAAAGTGCCTTGCGGTGGTGGCGGCCTTTCTAAGGACTCAAGGGGTCTTTGTATTCCCCTTCTTGGACGACTGGCTCATCAGAGCCCAGTCAGCTCTAGAAGCCCAACAGGCCACGTCCTGCATATCCAGTTGCTTCAGCACCTGGGCTTTGTGATCAACTACACAAAGTCCACTCTGGTTCCCTCTCAGGGACTGGAGTTCATAGGGGCAAGGTTAGACACCAGGCAAGGGCTTATCTGCCAGAGGAAAGGATTCATCTCCAGGAACAAGCAGGAATGAGTCTTCACACATGGGAGACGTCGCCCACGGAGCCCGCACGGGAATGCTCCCCAGCATCCAATCAGGCCTCTGGGAGCATACCCCGCGCCTGCGCGTTGGCTTCCCGCCCTTCCTACTGCCTCTCCCCAGTTTTTCATTTTCCGCGGAGCAGGCAGGCCACTGCAGAAATTTTTTTCCGTTTTTCTGTAGTCGTGGCTTTCCCGCCGACGGTGGCACCTCCATGCCCCCCCCCCCTTTCCTTATTTTCCTTTAATTTTCGACGCCCCCTCCGGGTGCTGAGGACCGGGGCATGGAGCCTTCTTCCCCCCCCCCCCCCAGCCTCTTGGCGGGGACTCCATTTTCCACGTGGACTCCAATGCCTGGTGCCTCTCCTGTGTGGGGCCTGACCCCTCTCTCCCGGATTCCCCGGGCTGCAGTGTCGGCAGAAGACCCTCCCTCTTTCGGGTATCCCTTGACGACGTCTTCGCGCCCAGGGCGCGGTCGTCGGGTTGTTCTTCTCTCCAGGATCAGGTAACCACACAACAGTCTGTTAAGACTAGCCGAGTCTTGAGGGGCAAGTCTCATGCGAGGCATGGCGACGGCTCCGGCCAACCCCTCAAGTCCTCCTTGGCTGATATACCCCGGCGGGAGTCCTCGGGCTCCAAAGCATTTACGGGGTTTCGGGATGTTCCTGAGGTTCGTTCCTCACAGAACATTCCCGAGCCATGCCCGAGGGAGGTACCTGCCTTGAGCGGTGCCGATTCCCCGGCATCGGCGTCGGTGTCGAGTGTTCCACTCTTCGCCAGGGATCGTCCTCGGGGCCGACTGGCTCGACCGGGTCTGACATCCCTACATCCAAGCCATGCTCGGGCGTGGTAGCCGCTTCGGGCGGTACTGAGCCCCCGGCATCGGCGTCAAGTGCTCCGCTCCTCACCGAGGATCGTCGGCTGCTGTCCTCGGCGCCTCCGGGGCCAATCGACTCGGTCCAGTCTGGCGTTCCTCCATCCCTGCCATGCGCGTGGGCGGTGCCCGCTTCGGGCGGTACCGACCCCTCGGCGTCGCGTTCCGCTCCTCACTGGGGATTGGCGGCTGAGGTCCTCGGCGCCTCCGGGGCCAACCGCCTTGCGCCGGTATGGCCTTCCTAGGGGGCCGGTATCCGCCTTGGGCGGTGCCAACCTGTCGGCGTCGAGTGACCCGCTCCCCACCGGGGATCGCCGGCCGCTGTCCTCCCTACCTCGGGGGCCGATCGACTCGACATGGTCTGACGGCCCTACGTGCAGGTCATGCGCGGGGGTAGTACCCGCTTCAAGCGCGCGGGCTTCCCTCCCCTCGGGGCCGCTCGCTTCGACCCGTGCCGGGTCGCCGTTTTCCCAGCCCTGCGCAAGGGTGGTACCGGGTTGGAGCGGCGCCGCTCCGCCGGCGACGGCAGGGGCATCGAGCACGAGGGGCCGCCATCGACCTTCCCCGGGGACCTCGGGGTGTGTCGGCCAGCGCTCGGACGACTCCCCGGCATCGACGCGGCCGTTGAGGGCCCCGTTTTTTCCTAGAGAAGGGGCCTCGGGGCCTTCGACCGCTTTGATCCGATCTGGATCTGCGCCGCCCCGCAACGGTACACCGACGTCGGCGCAGGGGCTTTGCACCCCTGCAGGGACTCGTCGTCGGGTGACCGGGGTCCCCTCGGGGACGGGCTGTATGCCCCGGGAGGGTTTCTCTCTGGGTCGAACGGGTGCGAGAGGGAGCCCGGCTTCGGGCAGTGCCCGCTGATCGACATCGGCGCCGGCGTCGGATGACCCCCCTCTCCACCGAGCTCCGCCCTCGGGGACCCGTGATGCTCGCGGCACCCATCGGCGCGGTTCCGATCCGCGCTCCGGGTTTTCCACCACTGGTGCGGTCGCCCCCGCCGGGGCCCTCTGGAAGGGAGTCGCTCTCCTCGCTCGGTTCGATGCCCAGCCTGGAGTCGGTATCCAGCCTTGAAAGCTTGGACACTACATGTCTCGGGATTGGTCCCTGTCCCCTCCCGCGACGCAGAGCGGAGACCGCTGGCCCCTGCCCTCCGGCGGCCGCGGAACCGCTTTGATTGCAGGGAGCAGCGCCACCCCCCGGTTTCGGGGCCGAGGCCGATTCCTGCGGCGCTGTCGGTTCCATCGACCCCTTCGATGCCTAGTTTGGAATCAATCCCAGGAGCCGACGACGCCATGGGGACTGCCCCGATCCGGGGCGGTTGGTCCCATCCTAGGCCTAGCGGGCGTCGGGCCGAGCGGCCTCTGTGTGCCCTGGCAGCCTCCCCCCGCCATAACTCCTCCGGCAGAGCCACCTTTTCAGGATTTCCTCTTTGACATGGCAGACTTGCTGGCCATCCCTACCCCGGGCCCGAGCCCGGGCCCTGAGGAACAGGCAGCCGTGATGCTTCCTCTGCATCCCTCCCTGCAGGATCTCCTGCTGGGGGCTTGGCGGTCGCCTTTGAGGATTCCGGCACCGTCGACTGCGATGCAGGCTCTATACCGGGTGCCTCCGTCTCCGGGTTTTCGGCAGCACCAGCTTCCACATCGGTCCATTGTGGTGGAATCGGCGCTGAGGAAGGCCGGAAGCAAGGAGAAGCATGCTTCTCGCCCCCCAGGCCGCGCCTCAAAGACGCTAGATACTCTAGGACGTCAAGCTTTCCAGACGTCTATGCTGATGGCCAGAATTATCTCATATATATTTTATATGAGTCTGTCGCTGCGGGAGGTCACCGAGAGGTTGTCTCGGTTATCCCTCTTCGTATCGGCGACCAAGGCCTTTGAATATTCCCTGCTCCTTTATCACTGCAGGAATATCTCTGGGTTCCTTTCTCGTGCTTCGCTGGACTCCTTCCAGTCGGTCAGCAGAGCTTCTGCTGTGGCCATTAGAGCACGCCATACAGCATGGCTGCAGGCGTCCGAGTTGTGTAGACGGGCACAGCACAACCTGGGTAATTCTCCCTGCGACGGAGATCACCTCTTCAACAGCGAAGCCTTGCGTCAGGTCGCACAGTGCTTCGCTAACCTTCCCAGGGTTAGCAGCCGGCCTAGGGCCCGGCCCCACGGCGGCGGTAAACGCCTCTCTAGGAAGAGGAAATATCAGACCTCCGCCCACCCTCCATGTGCGCCCAGGCAAGAGGCCTCTCACCCCGGGTTGATGCCCCCGGGCCCGCGCCAGGACTCTCCTTCTAAGCATTTTTAGGCTCAGGCAGGCGGCTGCCTGCACTTAACCCTCTTAGCGGACGTTTAAAAATTGAGCTCTGCTCGGGGGCTCGTTCAGTTGCAAATGGTTCGGAGGCTTATCTAGGGGTTCGGGTATTCTCCTTCCGTTGGTAGAGAGACCACCTCTATTCCGTGATAGCTATGGCCAACGGCCAACTTATTACCCTTCGGTACGTCTCCGAACCCTTCTCAGCCGGTATCCCCCTGCTGATTGCTTCCGTACCGGAATTGCCTTCCTGTCCCCCGTCTGTGCGGGGGGGGGGGGGCAGTTCTGCGTGCAGGTCCTGGGGACACATATAGGGCCTCCAGCCCCTGTGGCGTTCTACCAGACTGATGCTATCCCCTGTCCCCCACGCTACCGCGCTGTTGGTTCGCCGATCTGCCCTTGTCCTCTGGAATAGATCCCTCTACTGACGGATCTTGCTGCCACCTTTCAGGTGGACGCTCTGTGGATCGATGGCAGATCCGCCTTACCAGGGTGATACGCAGGGAGGTAGGCCCCTCGACATACCTGCATTAGTACCGGAGTGGGCGCCTTCATGCCCACCGGCTTAGATATACTAGATATCTCCTGCGCGATAGGCGCATATTGGGGGGATGCCCGCAGTACCTGTGCTATGCCGCCTTTTTCCCAATGGCCGGTACTCACGCCCCCCCCCCGGGGTCCGGTCAGTCCGCCTGCCTATTCCTCGATCGGGCCGCGGACTGGTGGTACTCTACCGCTGTGGAGTCTACAGCTCCTTTCAGTTAGGTCCTCCTCCCGGGGGTTCGGACCCTTGTCTCCCTATCTCTCGCTAGGGTAGCCTGTGTACTCCTTCTTCTCCGGGGTGCACCCCTACTCTTCTCCGGAATGGGCTCTCTGGTTCGGCCAGTCTTATACTGTTAGTCCTCTGAGTTCTGGACTCTACTCCTAAGGGAGTGCTCAGCTTGCACTAAGCCTCCTGGAAGACCTGCCGTTTTTTCTCCTGACCCAGCTGACGCCTGGATCTCCTAGCCTTCCGGATTTGGGGCTTCCTCCTCGCTGCGGCGAAGTTTCCTTGACGACTTCGCTACTGCGTCTGCGGTGCCTTCACCACAGGTCTGCTTCCGGCAACCCGGTAGGTAAGCCCTACGGGGTTCCACACCATTACTTCATTAAAACTTAGTGGCCGGTAAGCTCTACATGGTACTAGGGCATTTACTCATTAAATGCTTACTGATACTATTTGTGCATCCCTCTGGCTACTCTTCCCGTAGCTTGGGTTTTTTTTGCTGTATCTTAATGTTACCTGTTCTGCACTCTAAAGACTCCCTCTGTAGTCTGTAGATTCGCTGTTCCTCTATTCAACTCCTGCCCTCCATCCCTCAGGGGATGCCGGGGATTTAGGCTGGGCGAATGCCATCCCGTCCTGGGCTGCGCTTATGGGACCTCCCCGGGCATCCTAAGCTAGGGAGTCCCCATGTGTGAAGACTCATTCCTGCTTGTTCCTGGAGATAGCACAGTTACTTACCTGTAACAGGGTGATCTCCGGAACAGCAGGAATTAGTCTTCACAACCCGCCCACCTCCCCTAGGAGTTGTATCTCTTTTTTGTCTCTATTCCTTCCTCTCCTCTCCTTCTGGCTCAGCTATGAAACTCAACTGGGGAGAGGCAGTAGGAAGGGCGGGAAGCCACCGCGCAGGCGCGGGGTATGCTCCCAAAGGCCTTCTGATTGGATGCTGGGGAGCATTCCCGTGTGGGCTCCGTCGGCGTCGTTTCCCATGTGTGAAGACTAATTCCTGCTGTTCCGGAGATCACCTGTTACAGGTAAGTAACTGTGCTAAAGGTTGGTAGCCCTAGTGCAGTAAGTGAGTCACAGATCCGCATCTCAGCAAGACACTTTCTGCACCTTCTTGGTCACATGGCCTCCACAGTGCATGTGACACTCAATGCTCGACTCCACATGAGAACAGCTCAGTGGTGCCTCAGGGACCAGTGGACACAAGCCACAGGCAGACTCAGAGACAACATCAAGGTGTCCCATCACCTAATAAATAGTCTTTTTGAAATGGTGGCTTCAACCTCACAATCTTCTGGAGGGAGTGTCTTTTCAGCCTCCCACGCACTCAAGGGTGCTGACTACGGATGCATCCCTGTTGGGATGGGGTGCTCATTGCCAGCAGGTCTGTACTCAAGGTGTGTGGTCTCCATGGGAGAGTACACAACAGATCAATCTCCTAGAGCTTCGAGCGAGCTGCCTAGCTCTTCGGACCTTCGGCCAAACCCTCATCAATCTGTCTTGATTCAGACAAACAACCAAGTAGCGATGTTCTGTGTGAACAAACAGGGGGACACAGGCTCTCACATCCTGTGTCAGGAAACCCTGGACCTATGCTTCTTCGCAATCAGTCAGGGTATGTTCCTCAAGGTGGTTTATTTACTGAGTCAGGAGAACTTCCTAGCAGACAAGCTAAGCAGAATTCTCCAGCCGCACGAGTGGCAACTGGATCCCAGCGTAGCCCAGCAACTCTTCCAGTGTTGGGGGTGACCATCCATAGATTTGTTTGCGAGCCCTCAGAATCACCAGTTGCCCCGCTTCTGTTCCAGACAGCCGCACCCACACAGAGTGGCTGCAGATGCTTTCCTAAAATCGTGGTCTGTGGGCCTCCTATATGCGTTTCCTCCCACGCCACTGGTAGCTCGGACCTTATTCAAGATCCTTCAGGACAAGGCCTCTATCATCCTGGTGGCACCCCAGGTGGCTGAGACAGCCTTGGTTTCCACTCCTCCTGCAGCTGGCGGAGGAGACTCCAATTCCTCTAGGATTTTCGCTCAATCTTCTGTTGCAGGATGGGGGCTCACTTCTGCATCCCAACCTCGGGTCCCTCAACCTGAAGGCATGGCTGTTGAAAGGGTAGTCCTTGTACCACTTCTCCTCCCAAAAAAGATAAGAGGATGTGCTGCTAGCCTCTAGAAGCCAATCAACTAGGAAAACCTACGCGTTTAAGTGGTGTAGGTTTGAGGTATGGTGTACTCAGCAGAGTGAGAACCTATTGTTCTGCCAGGTGGTGGTGGTGCTGCAGTACCTGCTTCACCTTTCCGATTTAGGCCTCAAGTCAAACTCGGTCCGAGTTCACCTTAGTGCTTTATCAGCACACCAGTCTCCAGTGGAAGGGCAACCTCTCTCTGTACACCCTTTGGTGTTCAGGTTCCTGAGAGGTTTGCTTGTGCTGAAACCCCCCGTTCGCCCCCCAGTGACCGAATGGGATCTAAATGTGGTTTTGCAGCAGCTTACTCGCCCACCTTTTGAGCCGATGGCTACTTGCCATCTGTGCTTCCTTTCTTGGAAGACATTTTTCTTGGTGGCACTCACATCAGCTAGATGAGCGAGTGAGCTGCAAGCTCTGGTGTCCGATAGACCGTTCACGTGGTTCTATAGGAACAGGGTGGTACTTCGTACACACCCCAAGTTCTTGCCAAAAGTGGTCTTCTCTTTCCACCTCACCCAAGAGGAGGTGGTGCTTCCGACCTTCTTTCCCAGGCCCCATGCCAGCCGGGCAGAAGCAGTTCTGCATACCATGTACTGTAAAAGGGCATTGGCCTTTTACTTGGAGCGTACGCGGGGACATCGAAGAGCTCCTTAGCTCTTCGTCTCTTATGACCCCAGTAACTGGGGATGCCTGTCTCCAAGCATATGTTGTCCACCTGGGTGGCGGATTGCATCGCCTGGGCATACAGGGCGGCCGATCTCCTGTTGCAGGGTCGAGTCACTGCCCACCGGGTCAAGGCTAAGGCCGGATCAGTGGCTCACTTCCACTCTGTTCCGCTGGCAGACGTCAGCCAACCCACAATCTGGTCTTCAAGCCAGACCTTTGCAGCCCATTACTGCCTCGATAGGGAGTTCCAACGGGACAGTGCTTTCAGCCAGGCTGTACTCCATAATCTGTTCGAGGTTTAGGCAACTCCTACCCTCCGACCCTTTGGTGTCAGGCTACTGGAGTGTTATGTTCTCGGATGAACTCCTATCATGGCTGCTGCGGCTCTTCTAGAGGGAGCCTATTTTTCAGTAATGGGTTCTCGGTAGCCTATAGCTAGGGAGTCCCATATGTGAGGAGTGATTTCCTGCTTGTTCCTGGAGAAAGTGTAGTTACTCACCTGTAACAGGTGTTCTCCAGGGACAGCAGGAATCAGTCCTCACGACCCTCCCTCCTCCCCTGGAGTTGCAGTCCTTGATTAAATTTTATAATTGCCGTCTTTTTAGCTATGTCATTTGACTGAACAAGGTGGCACCTTTGGGCGTGAAGGGGACCGCGCATGCGTGATGCAGTCCCAAAGGCTTTCTTCGAAAGCTGGGGATTTGCTCCGCATGGGGGCTCCGTTGACATCACCCATATGTGAGGACTGATTCCTGCTATCTCCAGGAACAAGCAGGAATGAGTCTTCACATATGGGTACGTCGGTACCGACGGAGTCTGCGCGGGAATGCTTCCCAGCGTCCAATCAGAAAGCTTTTGGAAGCATCCCAACACGCCTGCGTGCTGCCTTCCCACCTTCCCAACTACCTCTCCTCAGTTTTCATTTTTCCGCGGAGCCGGCATGACATCCTCCTGTCACCGCAGAAAATTCTTCTTCTTTCATTTTTTAGTTTTCTTGTGGTCGCGGCTGCCTTCCCCGACACCACCGGTACTGCCGGTGTTTCTTTTTTCTTTTCTTGTAAAATTTTTCCTTTTTCTTTTCTTGTAAAATTTTTCCTTTTTAAGGAATATTTTTTCTCCTTAGTGTCTCACGGTTTCTCAGGCCTTCTAGGCCTCTCCTTTTTCCTTCATGGAACCACCAGCCACTTTCCCCAAGAAATGTACAAACTGTGGCGGTTCAACTTTATTTTTGGACACTCACAATTGGTGTCTAACCTGCTTGGGTCCTGACCATTTTCCTCCGCAGCCCTCGGGCAATAGTATTGTGAGAAGAAGTTTTCAACATAGAGATCCCCTCGACACGCGGTCCCCCTCCAACTTCAGGGCACCGACCATATCTTCTTCTACACAGGATCAGGTAACCCAAAAACAGTCTGTTAAGACTAGCCAGTCCTCGAGCGGCAGTTCTCATGCACAGCATAGAGATGCTTATGGCCTTGTCCTCGAGAATCCACTGGCTTCAAAACCCCGGTGGGAGTCTTCGGCCTCCAAAGCCTGTGTGGGGTTTCAGAGGTTCACCCCTCACAGAACATACCTGAGCCATGCCCGGTGGTGGCATCCGCTTCGAGCGGTACCGATACCCCGGCATCGGCACTGGTGTTGGATGAAACATTCCTCACCAAGCATCGTCCTCGGTACCTGCGGGACCGGTGGATACGCTCCAGACTGACCTTCCAGTATCGGTACCGGCACCGATACTAGTACCGACGTCGGTACCCTCCAGACGTGCATCGATAGACTCGCTTCCTTCGATGCCGAGTCTGGAATCGATCTCCAGTCTGGAGGACTGGGTACTGACTCGCCTTGGTACCGACTCCCGTTGGTACCGAAGGCTCGGTTCCGATAATTCGGATCCGCAACTCTCGGTTCCTCCGATACCGTTAGAGTTACCACTGGCTGGCCTTCATCCACTGGTATCAGATACAGTACCGGAGTCTGTACCGATATCCACATTACCATTGCTGTCGATGCCTTCCATGCTTCTCTCTTCAGGTTCGCTTCCCTTGATGCCGAGTTTGGAATCGATCCCTAGCATGGACGATGTGTTACCGACTGTCGCTGGTCCTGACCTGCAGTACCAGCGACGATCCTCTAAGGATCCCATACTGCACCATTCAGGATCTTTTATTCCTATATACTTGTATCGATCCCTCGGTGCCAACGCTAGTTCTTCAGATCTAGCCTATCCAAAGGCAGTTCCCTCTGGGGATCCTTCTATTTGGACTTTCCTCCTGGATATGGCAAAATCACTTGCCATTCCTATTCCTGGACAGGATCCTACACAGAGGAATACAGAATCCCTCTCTGTTCCTAGCAAGGCAAAGGAAAACATAATGCTTCCTTTGCATCATTCCTTGCAGGATCTTCTACGAATGTGGGAAGCTCCTTTAAAGGTACCCCCACCTTCCTGAGCAACTGATCTTCTATATCAGGTGCCCCCCTCTCCAGGGTTTCAAAAGACTCAACTTCCTCCTCATTCCATTGTGGTAGAATCAGCAATGAGGCGGGTGAAGAGTAATAAAAAGCACTCTTCTTGTCCGCCAGGTCGTGAGTCTAAGACACTAGATGCCTTTGGACGGCAAACCTTCCAGACATCCATGCTTTCAGCAAGAATTCTCTCATATTTTCTATATGGGTCTATCTCTTGAGGAGGTCACAAAGAAATTACATATTTTATTTATTTATTTAACAGTATTTCTAAACCGCCTTATCTTATTAATCAAGGTGGTATCACAGCAAACAATCGGGTAAAGTGAGTGTGTTATACATGCAGTGAGGGTGAAACTTAGTTGGGTGTATGTTGTATTGTGTGCGAGATTAGTTTGAGCTATGTACAATGTGAGCTATATACAGTGGGGCTATAAAACATTTTCTATACATACAGTGTTAGGAGGTATCATGTGCTGTTATACATTCTCTGAGGTTATGTGATGTGTCCATAGTGTTCTATGAACAGCATGGTCTTCAGCTGTTTTCTAAAGTCTTTGAGGTCTGTAGTTGCCCTCAAATCGTCCGGTAGTTTGTTCCATATTGTTGGAGCAGCCATGGAGAGTGCTCTGTCTGTTGTGTCCTTGCGTGTGTGTTTGTATTCACTTGGGGTGCTGACTCGGTTGTGTGTTTGTTTTCTTCTAGGATGTGTGCTGGTGTCTGGTTGTATGAGGGTGTGCAGGCTGTTGGCTGATGTGTGCTGATTTATCTTAAATAGGTTTATGATAGTTTTGTATCTGATGCGTGCACTGATTGGGAGCCAGTGTAAGTCCTTCAAGATAGGTGTGATGTGCTCCTGTTTTGCAGTTCCGGATATTATTCGTGCTGCAGTGTTTTGTGCCAGTTGGAGTGGCTTGAGGGCTTGTTTCGGTAGTCCAAGGTATATCGGATTGCAGAAGTCCAGAAGTGGGGTTATCAGTGCTTGACAGACGGTACGGAAGTGTTCAGGGGCGAGGAGTGGTTTCAGTCTCCTGATGATTCGCATCTTGTAGTAGGCTTTTTGGATTGTTTTGTCTATGTGTGGCTTGAGATTGAGTTTATTGTCCAGAGTAACTCCGAGGTATCTCACTTCTGATCTTATCGGTATAGTAGTGCTTTGTATCTTTATATTTGGTGGGTGTATGAAGCTTTGGTTCCGAGTGATGATTAAAGCTTCGGTCTTGCTGTAGTTGATTGCGAGGTGGTTGTTTTGACACCAACTTGTCATTTGGGTAAGGCAGTCTGTTATCTTAGAGAAGTTCGTGTTGTCGATTGATATCGGGGTGTATATCATGATGTCGTCTGCATATATTGTGTATTGAATGTTGTTCTCTTTCATGATGTTGCATATTGGTTGGATGTAGATGTTAAATAGGAGTGCTGAGAGCGCGGATCCTTGATGTACTCCTTGACGGACATTTATGGGTCGGGAGGTGTTGTGTCCCACCTTGACCTGTAGCTGTCTTTCGGTTAGGTATGAATGGAACCATTTCAATGTGATACCGTGTATACCAGTGTTCTTTAGTCTTTCCAGGAGCGTGTTGTGGTCCACTGTGTCGAAGGCTGAGGAGATGTCGATGAAGATCATTATGATTCCATTCCTGGTGTTGTCAATTATTCTTAGGATGCTGTCGAAGAGGTAGATTAGTAGCGTTTCGACTCCATGGTTGGGACGAAAGCCGTGTTGGTTGTCAAGTGTTTCATGTTTGTCGATGTGTTCCTGTAGTTGTAGTTGAACCATTTTTTCGATGATTTTTGCCAGGAAGGGTATGCTAGAGATTGGTCAGTATGCTGCTGGATCTTTTTTGTCGAGAGTTGTTTTCTTTGTGATTGGTCTTACTGAGGCGAGCTTTAGTTGCTTTGGCATGAGACCTTGAGTGAGTGAGTTGTGTACCATGTTGTGTATGGTGTGGATGAAGCTTGATTTGGTGGCTTTGACCCATGACACTGGGCACGGGTCTGTAGGAGCAGTGCTTGTGTTGATTGTGGAGATGATGTGGGATAGCTGCTCTGTTGAGGGTGAGTAGAATGTGCCCCAGGTTTTGGTGTGTACGTCTGTCCTGGTGGTCACGCTGGGTGGTGTTCGCTCTGTGGAGTGAAATTTGTCTTTGATGTGGTCGGCGAATTCCTGTGGATCTACTTGTACTTCCCCTTCTGTTTGCTCTTTTGTGAGGATTTTTACGATTTCGAAAAGCTCTCTGGGTTTGTTGATGGAAGTATTTATCATGTTTGTGTGGAATTCCCTCTTTGATTGGTTGATGTGTTCGTTGTATTGTTTTTGCCTTGTTAGGTAAAGATGCTGGTTGTCTGTTTTTGTTTTTTCTCCATCTCCGTTCAATCTTCCTGAGCTCCCTCTTTTCCTGTCGTATTTTTGCTGAGTACCATGGTTTGTTTTGTCTCCTGTTGTGGTGGTGTTTCTCGGGCCCGCCACCAGATGGTTTGGCGGCGTTAGCTAAAATGCTGTTCCAGCTGGAAACTTGTTCCTCCAGGTCGTCTGTAGTAATGGTCAAGTGTTGTATTGTGTCCTGTATGAATTTGTCTCTGTCGAAATTCTTGAATCGTCTTTGTGTGTGTGAGATGTTTGCTCTTTCGTTTGTATGGTCCTCTTGTAATCGCAGCTTTGTCTCGATTATGTAATGGTCAGACCATGGCACTGGGGTAATGGTGGGCGTTGAAATTAGGTCTCTTGATGTTAGGTAATTGGATGCGAAGATGAGGTCTGGGGATGATCCAAGTCTGTGTGTTGGTGCATTGATTACACAGGTACACTAAAAAAAATTTTTTTAAACTGCCTCTAATGTTTCGATTGATTTTTACGTTTTTTGGTGCGCTGAATCCAAATCTGGTAACCAATTTGCTCCATCACGTACAGATTTTTTGCTACATTGGGTTAGCAGTTTGAGGTGAACGTTTCAGATTGAGTGCGATCGAGATAAAAGTTTCTTGGATGAATTCTTTATACTAATTGTTTAGTAGTTATTCAAATAAGAATAAAGAAAATTGTAACAAGGCAGCACATAAGAATAGAGTAATGTCAACAAAACACACTGTGATGGTAGCAAAATTGTCTGCACTTAAAACAGCCACATACATGTGCACAAACATTGAGCATATAAGAGCGAGGTTAGACACAAAGCAAAGCAAAGAAATGTGCAAAAAATGTTGTACAGGTATGTATGTAAGAATAGAAAACGCAAACCGCACCATTGCAATACATGAAGACAAACACCCGATGGTGTGAAAATAAAATTCTAATAAATGAGATCCGACACTGTGGTAATAACTAGCAAATTTTTATTTCAAAGTTTAGTAAAAACATGATATTTGTCAACACAGTTTAGATTTTAAAGTCATTCTTGGGTCAATCAATCTCCTGGTGGGCCCGTTTTCTTCTCTTCCCCCCCGAATGCTTCTGTTGGTGCGCTGCTTGGCGTATTTTTCATCTGGGGTTTCCCGCAGCAGCAACCAGCAGAAATCAGCCATCATAGTGGTGTTCCATCTTCCTTGGTACCTTCTCTCTGCGTCCTTGATGTCCTGGTGAAACCTTTCACCTTGTTCTTCACTGTACGCCCCCAAGTTTTCGGGAAAGTAGTTCACATGGGAGTGCAAGAAATGGACTTTCAGGCTCATGTTACAGCCTTGTTTTTTGAAGGCATTGAGCATCCTGGCAACAATATCCTTATAGTTCTCATCCCGCCTGTTCCCCAAGAATTTGAGAACAACATCCTTGAAGGAATCCCAGGCTTCTTTTTCCTTCTCAGACATCGTTTCAGCGAATGCTCCATCTGAAATGAGTTTCCTTATATCAGGGCCAACAAACACTCCTTCCTTTAGCTTTGCTTCAGAAAGTCGGGGGAACTTTGAGCAAAGGTACCGAAAGCACTCACCATCTTTTGGAAGGGACTTGATGAATTGCTTAATGAGACCCAACTTAATGTGGAGAGGTGGTAATAGAATTTTATCACGAGGTACCAAGCTCTCATGAAGAACATTTTTCTCACCGGGTCTCAAATACTCCCGAATTGGCCAGTCTTTTTTCCCCCAGTGTAGGTCGCGGGCCCGGCTATCCCACAAGCAAAAGAAGCAGGGATATTTGGTGAAACCGGATTGCTGCCCTAATAGCATGGATAGAATTTTAAAGTCTCCACAAATCATCCACTTATGCTCATCATAACGAATCTTCTGAAGAATCAGGGCCAAATTCTCGTATTTTTCTTGGAGAATAACAGAGTGAGCAATAGGAACTGAAGCGAATGTGTTGCCATTATGAAGAAGAACACCTTTTATGCTGTCTTTTGACGAATCAATGAACAGCCGCCATTCAGCAGGATCATACTTGAGTTTAAACTTTTCCATCACTCCGTATATATCGTTGCAAAATACCAAATCTTCCTCTTTGCTGAAATACTTCAAAAATTGTGTCTCGCGGTTGCGGTACCAATAAAAAGTTGTTCCTGGTGACAATAGATTTTTCTGTTTAAGCCGAGAACCTAGCAGTTGGGCAGCATCTTTTGGGAGTCCTAAATCCCGGACTAAATCATTCACTTCAGCTTGAGAGAAAAGTTCAGGTTTCGGATCTGGTTCAGTTTCAAACTCGGAAGTACTGGACTCATCGGGAAAAGCCATCTGATGAGTCTCATCATGATCAGAACCGTCCACACAAATATGATCCAAAGATTTTGGTGGTTCAGGCACAGGTACTTCGTTGCTATGAGGCATAGGCCTAATTGCTGAAGGAAGGTTGGGGTAACTTATTACGTTCTTATTTTTTAAGTTGTATCCCTTCACAATGCAAGAGCAAAAATAGCAGTCACTGCTGTGGTCTCTTTGTTCACGCCACATCATAGGTATTCCGAAACGAAATGCTTGTTTTTTACCTTTCATCCATAAGCGTAGATCTTCCTCACATGTCTTGCTCACTTTGTGAGGAGCCCACGGTTTGTCTTGATCGCCTAACTTCAAACCGAAATAGGCGAAATATACTTTTTTAATAAATGCAGAAATGTTCCTCTGCCACTTTTTCACGGTATATTCCCCACAAATAAAACAAAAACTGTCCGGAGAGTTGACGCAACCTCTGGCTCAATGAGCCATCACAAATACACAGCACTGCAAACTACAACTGTAGTGAACCACTTCGGAATAAAGCTGGATTACGACTGAGCAAACAAAAGGTAATAATGAACTTGCAAGAAACTGAAATTTGACAGGAACGTTCATGTCGCAACCACCGTGTTTGAGCGAGCGCGCGAACGAGGCGAGGCGAGGCGAACAGGAAAGAACATGCGCCAGCGCGAGTACTGGATTTAGCCCCCCGCCTCCCAATTGTCCTGTTAATGTATAAAATGAATACAAAACACTCTAAAATATCATGAGGGAGTGTTTCTAGTTAGTTAACCATTACAACCTCTATTTTGGGCCAAGAAAATAAACTGCAGTCGGCTAAAAAGAAATTATATGAACATTCCTTATATGGGTAAGAAATCTAATTTTGCAAGAAAACGTGACGTGATGGAACATTTTGGCTATTTTTCCTGGATTCAGCACCCCAAAATCTATAGGAATCAGTTGAAAAACTGGAGGCAGTTTTTTGGTAGTGTACCTGTGCTATCAATAGACAGTTGTTTCCCTGTACTGGCATGTATCATCTCACCTGTCAGAGACTTCCTCCGTAGTCGGTCTTTTCAACTCTCTTACCTCCCTCTTACTACAACATTTGGTTTGTAAGAGTGGCTCTTTTACACGGGTAAGTCCCTATACTCCTCTACCTGTTCTAAAGGGGGATTCTCCCTTCTGGAGTTGTCTTCCCCCTTGTTACCTTAGGGCAGCTCATCAGACAATAGGAAGTCCTACCATGTCTGTTTCTTTTTCCCAATCTCAAAAAGGAAGAGGGAAAAGAAATTTTCCATGCTGCCCTGGTAGTTGCTGCAGATACAGCAATTCCTAGTGGTTAAGCCACTGGTTTGGTTCACTACACAACCAGGGCTTCCCCTCCACTAGCAGTCCTCCTAGCCTCAGTGCTAAGTCCCAAGCAGGTTATCAACCTTGTTTGGGGAACCCTATTATCACAGTCTGGTTGGTTAACTTCTATTCTTTGCCCCCTTGTCCTTGGCAGAATAGCTTGTTACCTGCTGGCTTCCCACAGCCAGTTTTTTCTTCTAACCAACCTGCAGCATGCTCTCTGCATCTCTACAGAGTAGCTTTGCACTATGGGCCCTTGCTAGAGAGCATTAGTATCTTGCCTAGCAGATAACCCCAGATGATTGGGGGGGGGGGGGGGTTCCCCCAGTCATGTTTCATGTCTGGCAGGTATTCCCTACCCTTTCCATCTCATCTTAAATCTCTTTTGAGGCATAAGCCTCGGGCCTTTCATTACCTGAAAGCCTAAAGGAGGGCCAATTCCCTGGCTTGGCCCATATCTCCTTGGGTCTTCTCGTCCGAGATAAATTTCTTCAATGGCAGATAGAGGACGCCTAATACCCATCTTGCCCTCATAGGCGGATCACTAGGGTATCTTCCTCCAGAGGCGTCCTCTCTCCATTCTCCATACTGCAATTCTGGAGATATCTGGACTTCCTGTCTGCAGACTGAAGTTATCCTCTGCAATTTTCACGTAGGCCATCCTGGTTATCCAAGAGCTCAAATTCTGCAAAGAATTCAGCCTTCTTGTCAGAGAGACCTTTCCTCTGACTCTGTCAAAGCCATAACCAGGAAAACAGGATTCTCTATTTATCTATTCAGGCAGGTATCGCCCTACTTGCTGTCAGATGAATCTTCCTCTCTCCCTATATCCCTAGGGGGGATGGGATTCTATATATATAATCTAGATGAATAGGCGGGCATATAGACACATGTCTCCAGGTATATGGATGGAGAGATGCTCATAGAATCCCATTCCCCCTAGGGATATAGGGAGAGAGGAAGATTCATCTGACAGCAAGTAGGGTGATACCTGCCTGAATATATATATCTGTGTGTCTTCTGCCCATACATATCTCTTTATAGATATATGCATATATACCCGATATAGAGAGAGATTTTTAGATAGATCTGTATCCATCTACTTATCTATCTGTCTGTTAGGTTCAGATATCCTTACTTTCCTATATGATCCTGACGGATGGGCATTACCCCTATCAATGCTGTGCCAGCATACTTAGGGGGCTACACCTATAACCACTTCCTGTGGTAATTAACAAACTTTTTCCTTACCATAACCTTCAGGTTAGGTACTCCTGAAGCTCTCCATGTACCTTTTTTCCTTTCCTAATTGACCCCATTTAGGAAAGACTTTGCAGAGCTTCAGTTCCTCTAAAGCTTAGCGCTCCTGAGTCTTTCCTTACTTCCTTATCAGATACAAGGGTCTCCATACCCTTTCTCCCTTACATGGACTGGTTCCAACCCCAGTCCAGTTGGGTCAGACTCATTTTTTCTCTTGGACCTACATTTGTACTGTTTTTGGACCACAACAGCTTAAGCTTCCTTTAATAGTACCTTCTGCGTCTCTGCTGAAGCTCTACCTCTTATACTACCCCAGTTCTCCCCTGGGGCTATTTCTCACCCTGAAGGGTTCTGACCTCCACTTGTTTTTATTCTACTTATTACCTTGACTTCTCAGTGAGGGTACCCCTTGAGCACATTCACTGGCTCTTCTATCAGATCCATATGTAGCTCAGTGCACTTGTGCCATGACAACAAGGGAGGCCCAGATTAATCTTTTACTACTGAATGCCCTCGATACAGGGTCTTCCCCTTTTGAAGCCCTGTTCTAGCCAGCTGTTCCACAGCTCCTTTTCTGTATTCAATTCCTACCCTCCATCCCCAGGATGCCTGAGGTCCTGAGGAATAGCATGGCTCGTTCTAGATTTGCAACATGCTAGGACTCCCTCCGGGCATCTAAACTTGGGAGTCCCCATATGTGAAGACTCATTCCTGCTTGTTCCTGGAGATAGCACAGTTACCTGTAACAGGTGATCTCTGGGAACAGCAGGAATAAGTCTTCACAACCCACCCACCTCGCCTAGGAGTTGCATTTCTCTATCTCTATCTTTCCCTTCCTTGCTCTCTCTTTCTCTCTTTGTCTCAGCTTTAAAACTTAACTGAGGAGAGGCAGTTGGGAAAGCAGCCCGCAGGCGTGTTGGGATGCTTCTAAAAGCTTTCTGATTGGACGCTGGGAAGCGTTCCCGCGCAGACTCTGTCGGTACCGACGTACACATATGTGAAGACTTATTCCTGCTGTTCCCAGAGATCACCTGTTACAGGTAACTACGCTATACATTTACATGTGAAGAAGTGACGCTTATAAGGACGAAAAGACCCTTCTGACAGTTAAATATGGTGGAGGTGCCATAAAGTTGTGGAGCTGGAGGCCTGGAACGTATTAAAGGAATCATGAAGTCAGAGGACTACCAAGGTGTAATTTTGGAGTGAAATGTGCTACCTAGTGTCAGAAAGCTAGGTCTGGATCAAAGGTCATGGGTCCTCCAGCAGGACATTGACCCAAAACATACATTCAAAAGTACAAAAGTTTAGTTTAAAAAGGAACAAATGGACTGTTTTTAAACTGGCTAGCAATTAATCCTGATCTCAATCCAATTCAGAACCTTTGGAAAGAGCTGAAATCTTCCATTGGTAAAAGGAATCCTAGAAACATTCATGAGCTGGATCAAATCACAGTTGAAAAGTGGGAGAAACTACCAGCAGACAGATATACAGAACTTATAGATGGCTACAAGAAATGTTTGGAGGCTGTCATCATTGCCAAGGGTTGTGCAACCAAATATTAATGAAGGGTGCCATTAATCCGTCCAGGTCATATTTTTTTATTTTTTTCTCAGAAATTACTACGTCTAAGTTGCTGACTTTTTTTTTGTATACCTTTTGAGCATACTATTAAAATATTATGATGAGACACAGTTGGAATATTTCCAATTTATTTTTCAAGATATTGTATACAACATACCTAAAATGCAAGGGTGCCAATAATATTGACCACAACTGTACTATCTGCATTTGCCACATCCTCTGACAATGAATTCCAGATTAAGTGAATTTTTTTTCAATTTGTTTTAAGTGTACTACTTCTGTAACTTCATGGCATGATCCCTAGTCTTGGTACTTTTTCAGTAGAGTAAACAATCTGTTCACCTCACCTCCATTACCTATGGGAAACACAGGCAATCATCTAGTAAAGAATAAGAAACTACAAATAAGAAACAAATCTGCAAACAAAAAATGAAATGGAAAACCCTCCAAAAATAGATGTTCAGTGGTCCACAGATTACAGAATGGGAAATAGAAATGCAGTTTCTTTTGTACTGAACAGACTATAAGAAATTTACATTTTCAAAGCTGATAAATTATTTTCAGTTTTTAAAGAATTAAATGTCATAGTACCTTTTTGTTTGATCATTTCATTTTTCCAAGTGGGTTGGTCCTGGTTTCTCTCTACCACTTTCTCTTGTTTTTTTTCCTGTCATTTTTCATGGTATCCTCTCCTTTATTCTTTCTTCACTCTTCCTGTCTTCCCTTTCTGACCTACATCTCTCTTTTAACATTGATCCTTTATTTTGCTTCATCTTTTTTTTTCTCCATTTCTGTTATCTGCCTATCAATATATTTCATTTCCTCCTCATCTTCCAGTCCTCATTCTCCTTCATTTCACCTGTTTACCAGCTTTCCATTTCTTGTTCTTATGTTCTCTAGTCCTCTAATTTTCCACCTCTGCCCCATTCCTCTCTCACCTCCTTCAAATACCTAATTCCTTTCTTTTGTCTCTCACCCAATTTAATCAACTTTTCCTTTTCATCTGCTTCCCAGTCCCTCCCAAACATTCCAGGTCCTTCAAGCAATCTCCCTTCAACATATTCCCACGATTGGTCTCATAGTCCTCCTCGTAACCCTCACCTGCATCTAGTCCCCATGGTCATAGTTCCTGGTCAATTTCCTAGGCCCCATAATCTCCCTATCTAATTCCCAAGTCCACACGTACACTCTCAATATCCAGCCTGTCTTTGAGTGGGAGACTAGAAAACGACATACTTTATGTCCAAGTCCTTGCTTTTTTGTATTCCCATGTCCTCAGCAGAGGCATCGGAAAGGGGTGGGCCACACATGCCCTGGCCGCACCAAAGCCTTGCTGCTGCGATAGCCAGCTGTCCCCTCTTGTCTACCTGTGGGACCCGATCCCAGCAGGGGATGATATAGAAGATATAGCTGATTTCCGAAAAAAATGAACAAACTTACCTCTTCACGGAATACTTCAATTCAGACAACAGTGTATTATTTATTTATTTATTTATTTACATTCTCTTATAATATCGCGCTATTCTGCATCAGTGCGGTTTACATTGAACAAACTGAAATTACATTGAACAGGGCATTATAACTTGGAGATAACTATTTTACAGGGAACATGGGCTATGGAGGGTTAAGTGGCTTGCCCAAGACCACAAGGAGCACCTGTGGGACTAGAAACCCCAGTCCTTCCGGCCCAAGGTTGCTGTCCTCTAGTGGGATTTGAACCCCCGACCTTCCGGCCTGAAGTACCTTGCCCCAACCACTAGGCCACTCCTCCACTCCTAAGCTTTGACTAAGTTGTAAATAATTTTTATGCCCACGGACCCCATCCCCCTCTAGTTAGCAGTTTAATAATGTTCCACCATTAAAAGTTGCCACCTTACCTTGTTTTATGTAAAAGATGTTTAATATAAACCACTTTGATAAATCTAGAAAGGCGGTATAGAAAAAAAAATTAAATAAACAACTTTCAATGATATCATCACTCTCTCTATATCCATTGATGCAGCACTGAGAGAGCCAATATGAAAACTTCTCGAGCAGTAAGCAAGACTTAAAAAGACTGAAAATATTCTAGAGTTTATTAACCAACCCTAAACTGAAAACATTTTGGCTCTCTTACCATAGCTCTGTCAGACACCATGACCGACAAGACAGTCAAAAAACCCAGCAGTGCTCCCAGACCTGTACAAGTCTTCCATGGCACATTCTGGACTGGTCTAGCATCAAGGAAAGAAAATGATTATGTACTGTATGTAAAAATATCTCCTTCCTTTTCCTGCTAGACCAGGGGTTCTCAAGACAGTTCTCGGGACACACCTAGCCAGTCAGGTTTTCAGGATAACCACAATGAATAAGCATGAGAGAAATTTGCATGCACAGCATCCACTTTATGCAGTTCTCTTATGCAAATGGTTCCTCATTTTCTCATGAAAATAATCTGGTTGGTCAGGGGAATTCCTGACTTCCCTAGATCCTTTTGAGGCTTACTTCCGAATTTCTATCAGTAAACAGCATCAGTGATTCCTATGCTTTTGCATCCTGGGACGTAATTTGCTGTTCTGGGCTCTGCCTTTTAGTCTTAGCCATGGCCCCCTGTACTTTCTCGAAAGTGATGGTGGTAGAGCTTGTGCAAAGAGGGATCCCGGTTAACCTTTAGTGGATCAAGAGAGGAGACAGCTGCCGTGATTCAGTGGCTGGAATGGCTAGGGCTTAGTGATCAGTTACCCAGAGAGTAGCCTCAGTCCCCCTCAGGAGTTAGAGTATTTGAGGGCGTGTTTCATCACTCTTCAGGGGTTAAGTTTTTTTTTTTTTCTTCATGACAGAGAGGATACTCAAGCTGAAGAAACAACTCATGGAGAGCCACCAAAATGGTACAGGGAATGGAAGGATACCCCTATGAAGAGAGGCTAAAAAGGTTAGGGCTCTTCAACCTGGAAAAGAGACGGCTGAGGGGGAGATATGATAGAGGTCTATAAATTAATGAATAGAGTGGAACGGGTAAACATTGATTGTTTACACCATCAAAATATAGAAAGACTAGGGGACATGCAGTGACAAAGGGTACAGGTAAATGGAGCTCACTCTGAGGAGAAGGAAGTTACCAGTGGTGTGCTCCAGGGATCTGTCCTTGGTCCGATTCTTTTTAACATCTTTGTTAGTGATATAGAGGAAGGGTTGTCGGGTAAGGTTTGCCTCTTTGAGGATAATACCAAAATCTGCAATAGTGTAGACACCCGGGAAGGTGTAGATAACAACATGAGGAGGGATCTAGCTAAGCTTGAAGAATGGTCTAGAATTTGGCAACTGGGATTTAATGTTAAAAAATGCAAGGCAATGCATTTGGGCTGCAGCAGTCCAAGGGAGCAATATAGTATAGGGGGTGAAGTACTTTGGTCCACTAAAGAAGAGCAGGACCTCTGTGTGGTTATGTCTGATGATCTTAAAGTTGCTAAACAGGTAGAAAAGGCGACAGCAAAAGCTAGAAGGATGCTTGGGTGCATAGGAAAAGGAATGGCTAGCAGAAAATAGGAGGTGATAGTGCCTCTGTATAAGTCTTTGGTGTGGCCTCATTTGGAGTATTGTGTGCAATTCTGGAGACCGCACCTTCAAAAAGATATAAACAGGATGGAGTCAGTACAGAGGGTGGCTACTAAAATGGTTAGTGGTCTTCGTTATAAAGCATATGAGGACAGATTTAAGGATCTTAATATGTACACCTTAGAGGAAAGGCGGAATAGAGGTGACATGATTGAAACATTTAAATTCCTCCATGGCATAAATTCACAGGGGGAGAGATTGTTTCGATTGAAAGCAAGTTCTGCTATGAGGGGACATGGTATGAGGGTGAAAGGGGATAGATTCAGAAGTGATATGTGGAAATATTTCTTTACGGAAAGAGTGGTGGATCCTTGGAATCGTCTCCCAATGGAGGTGGTAGAGATGAGGATGGTATCTGAATTCAGAAAAGCATAGGACAAACACAGAGGATCTCTAAAGAAAAAAAAGGGGACTGTTGTAGTTGTTATGGAAGGACAGACTAGATAGGCCAAGTGGTCTTTTTCTGTCATCATTTTTCTATGTTTCTAAGCTACAATGTAACCTATTTAAGACTAATAAGAAAACATTTTTTTTCACTCAATGTGTAATCAAACTCTGGAATTCGTTACCTGAGGATATAGTAAAATCTGTTAGTGTAGCCGGATTTAAAAAGGTTTGGACAAATTCCTGGAGGAAAGGTCCATAACCCATTATTACAGGGGACCTGGGAAATCCACTACTTGCCTTAATATAAGCATTGTGGGATCTGTGCCTTTTGGGGAAACTGCTAGGTACTTGTGACCTAGATTGGCCACTGTTGGAAACAGGATACTGGGCTTGATAGACCTTGGTCTGACCCAGTATGGCATATCTTATGTTCTTATGTTATGTTCTTATGTCTGCAGCCTGGTGCCTGGGATTAGGACTGTTTTCATCTCCTAGGGTCCATGGCATTAACTTGAGCTGGTTCTATGGGCCAGGGTAAATATGCACCCATTTTAGAGACATCTGTTTTTCCTCTGGTTTCTGTGTTCTCAGCTCTTCAACCAGACCCTTCTCCTTCCCCTCTTTTGGGAGCTCGGGGAATAGTTGACGTGGTGGCTTCAAACTAGCTATCTGATAATCACTATGCTACTAGAAGCCTTGGATTAGATGGCTCTCGCCATCGATGCTAGCCTGAAATGGGGGTGGGGGGGGGGCGGCTCACTGTTTAGGTCAGATGACTCATGGGTTTGGTCTCTTTGCTATTCCCATAGATTTGCCCTAGCCTCCAGTTGTTGTGTGCTCCTATCTTGATTAGTTCTGATGAGAAGGGACTGTATCTTACTTGTATATGTACAGTGCTGCATATTCCTTGTGTTTTGTAGTGTGTGTTTTTTTATTTTTTTAAGTGCCGTCAAGTCGGTGCTGACTACTGGCAACCCAACAGCCTTTGGGTTTTCTTGGCAATGTATAACCAGGAGTAGATTGCCAGGCCTTTTTTTCCAAGGCAGTGGAAGGTTAAGTGACATGCCCAAAGGTCACAAGGAGCACCAGGAACTGAACCCTTGATCTTTTGGGTACTAGGCAGTTACTCTAACCACTAGTCTACACTTCCACTCATTGTAGCACTATACAGTACAAATGATTAGTAGTAGGAATGGGAATTGAGCCCCTTCGTATTTAGCCTCATAGTGTGAAGGTGGAGCCTGCTGGTTTTTGACTTGATGGCCACACTGGATAATGCTAAGGTGAGCAACTTCTTCGATCACTGAAGGGACCTGCCGGTGATGGGCTTTGGATGCCCTGCTCCAAGAGTGGCCCTAGAGAGAGATCATCTATATTTTTCTTTCATGGTCCTTGGTAAACCACCACCTATACAGGATTCAAGCTCGTCCAGGTTTGGTGATCCTGGTAGCCCCAGACTGACTGTGCATATCATGGTACATGGATCTAATGAGGCTGTTAGTGGGATACCCGCCCTGGTTCCCACAGGAGTAGGATAGCCTTTATAAAGGGTCCCGATTAATGGAGGACCTTGTTCTCCTCTTGCAAGGTGGTGGTCTTCTTGGGCCCTGTCAGTTGGAAAAGTGTGTATACATGCCTTGCAGATGGGCTTGAACAGGGGTTGGCCATGACTTCCTTTAAGGCTCAGTTGGTGGCCTTAGCATGCTACTGGGGGACGTATTCAGAAGTTGTAATTGGTGGCTTGCCCTGATATTTCTCATTTCTTCGGGGGGGGGGGGGGGGGGATGGAACAAGCAGTAAGCAGATTTGCCTTCTCATGCATCTGGTAGTCTCCCTCTGGAGCCTCTCGTTGTTGAAGTTGCTGAAAGGGTGCCTTTTTGAGCCCCCTCCCTGTAAAACCTCTCAAAGATTGGATTCTTAAGATGGTTATTGCCTCCACCAGATGAGTCTGAGAGTTGTAGGCCTTGTTCTGTCATGAACCATTTTTGGTCATTGTGATAGCTTCTGTCACCTTGCAAATAGTGCCATGCTTCCTTCCGAAGGTAATCTCCTTTCACTTCAATCAGACAGTCATTTTGCCCTCTTTTTCAGAGGAGGACCTTTAATCCGACCCCTTTCTGTTCCTGCTCAGCATAAGGAGTGTTTCCTTTTCGTATCCTCCAGTCCAGTCCCTACACGGATGGGTAGTCGTGCCAGTCCAGCAGCTTGGAGACTGAGCATGTCAGAATTCTGACCTCTGCATCCTTGGGTAGCCGGAAGCTCCTCCCAGCCCCCAGTATTCCATCTCCAAGCAGCTTGAGAGACGTGCCTTCCCTTTAGGGGACACTGTTTGGTCTGAGCTTTTAGGCTTTATTGTGTGGGGTTTTTTTCTCTACTTTTCTTGCCTCAGCAGGACCAGTGTTAGGAGGAAGGGAGAAGCCCTGAAGGAGGGCACCCTTCCTTGGGCATCCTTTTCATCTTAGGTGATAGATTGGTGTTTCTTACTGGCGAGGAGAGGGTCCTCCAGGAGGAACAAGGGAGCACAAGACCCGGTGCCTGCGGGGAGAGGAACAGTGCTATCCGATCCCCCTCGGTGTTGTTGGGAGCTGTCTCCATCGAAGCTGGTTGAAGGCTGAGCAGAGCGGTGAATCACTGAGTATTGTTAGCTTTTTTCCTCCCGCTCGGCAGCAGCATGGCTGCTGAAGCCTCAGGGCAGGCTGAGCAGTGCGTGCTGGCACAAGGCAGCAGGATTAGCTGATTTCTCCGGGGAATTCTGCTGCCGCCGAAGCACTCTGAGGGCTGAGCAGCAGGCAGAACAAGAGCATCTGTCTTCCGCTCGCTCTCTTTCTTTGGTTTCTGGGGTAAGGAAAATCAGTGCGTTTTTCATTGAGTATTTCTTGTTCTCCCCTTTTTGGGGCGGGAAGACTTGAAGGAGGCCATTTTCTTTTCTTACTTCCTCCCCTGGCTTGGAGAACAATTTTCTCAAGGGCCCTCAACAGGAGGGGTTTTGGATTTCCCCTGTTTGAGTTGATTTTTGCTGCTGGTAAGTGGTTTTCAAAAAAAAAAAATTAAGATGCCTGCCCAGACCCCTTCTTTCCAAGTTCAATGTCCTGTTCTATGTAATGTACCCAGTTATTGTTTAAAGTTCCCTCTCCAAGTTTATAGACCTGTTCTGTGTAATGTTCAGTGTTACTGTTCCATGTAAACCACTTTGAATGCAAGAAAAGCGGTATAGAAAAAATTGCTAAATAAAATAAACTTGTTTGGCCTGTAGATCCAGGAGGGGGACAGTCAGAAGAGGGCTTCTGCAGAGGCTATGAGACGGAAGCTCGATGTCTGGAGGACGACCTGCAGGACACTGCAGGGACCTCAGAGGAATTAGGAGACCTCTCCAGCCAGGTGCAGCTGGACCGAGTTCCGGAGGGGGGGGCTCGGGGGATAGGGAACCTCAAGCTCCTCGGGCCTCTTCCTCCAAGGACATCCCTGCAGAAGATTTCACAGGAGTTTTTTCCCCAGAGTTCGTCGTCCTCATGCACAAAGTCTAGTGCATTAGGCAAAAGGGCTTGGGGGCCTTGGCGGTAGGAGGAGCCCCTAAGAGGCTCTCTTCTGAAGTGGAACAGGCTGCCAGCATACAAGTGGGACCCCCCCTGCCAAAGCCAAGCGCAGGTCAGAGACCTGGGATGACTCTGCTTCGATGCTATCGGAGGCATCAGAGGTGCAGGACAAAGAGGAAACCGCACAGGAGGGATGAGCTGGAGGAAGAGGCCCACATTATGAGGGTTTTCTATAGAGAGGAACTGCCTGCTCTGATCTCGCATTCATTGAAGACCCTCAATGTGACCCCAGGATTGCAAGCGGAGGAGGAGCCTCTGGCGGATCCTTTGTTTCAGGCGGTCAGAAAGCCACACACAGTGTTCCCAGTGCATCGGGTCATCAAATGGATGATCCTTGATGAATGGGAAGTTCCGGAGACGGGGTTGAGAGGGGCACGGACCATGTCGTGCCTCTATCTGATCCCCGAGCAAGAAAAGAATCTGTTTTGCTCCCCCAAGGTGGACGCTGCCATGTCATCAGTAACCAAGAAGACCACCATCCCGGTGGAAGGCAGCTCGGCCCTCAAGGATGTCCAGGACAGGAAACTGGAGACCTTACTGAAACAAGCCTTTGATATTAGCACTTACCCTACCTATAGAGTGAAACCTAAGTGACTGATGTCTTAGTTTTTTTGCTTTTTCTTCTTTTTTTGTCGGAAGTTTTTGCCATGAGGGATGTCTCTCTCTTGAAGCGTAACTTCCCTTTTATTCACTTTGGTGGTAACCTAACCACTGTATAAAAGATTGTGAGGTAATTGCATTCTACCTAATGCTACATCACAATTACAACTCCATATTAAAATTGTCTCTGCAGATCTCAACGGACACAGTACTGCGTTTAGAACCGCTCACTTCTTTTCGGCTCTGCTTCAACGCTTCAAATCTGCTAACACTTTTACTCATCTGATTCTTGCCACCAGCCGAAGCGGTATCAAATTTCCAGCCTTTCTTCCGAGCTTCTCTTCTTCTTTCTGCTCTTTTAATCAAGGCTATGACGATAGATATCCCTCTTGTAAACTGGACTTCTCCATCAATGCAGTCATACTTGCTGATCAGACTCGAGGAACAGCGAACAGGTTTTATGAACACACACCCCTCCCCCTTTTTTTTGACATCATATCAAACACATCCAATCAATCTCTAGATTCAGCCCCTTCGGTTCTAAAGAGCCTATCCGAAAAATCCAACTTTGTTCTAGCCATTGAAGACGCTGTTCCCTATCTCATAAGAACATAAGATATGCCATACTGGGTCAGACCAAGGTCCATCAAGCCCAGTATTCTGTTTCCAACAGTGGCCAATCTAGGTCATACGTACCTAGCAGTTTCCCCAAGGGACACAGGTTCCACAGTGCTTGTATTGGTTCAAGCATTGATATCCTGGGTCCCTTCTTAATAATGGTTTATGGACCTTTTCCTCCAGGAACTTGTCCAAACCTTTTTTAAACCCAGCTACACTAACAGCCTTTACTACATCCTCCGGTAACAAATTCCAGAGTTTGATTACACGTTGAGTGAAAAAATATTTTCTTTTATTAGTCTTAAATAGTTTACCCTGTAGCTTCATTGCATGTCCCCTAGTCTTTCTATATTCTGATAAGGTAAACAGTCGATCTACGTTTACCCGTTCCACTCAGTTCATTAATTTATAGACTTCTATCATATCTCCCGTCAGCCGTCTCTTTTCCAGGTTAAAGAGCCCCAACCTTTTTAGCCTTTCTTCATAGGAGTAGCCTTCCATCCCCTTTACCATTTTGGTGGCTCTTCTCTGAACTTTTCTAAAATCGCTATATCCTTTTTAAAATACGGCGACCAGAATTGCACACACTATTCAAGGTGCGGTCTCACCATGGAACGATATAGAGGCATTATAATATCTTTTGTTTTATTTTCCATTCCTTTCCTTATCATACCTAGCATTCTATTTGCTCTCTTGGCCGCCGCTGCACACTGGGCCGAGGGTTTTAACATGGTATCCACAATGACGCCTAAATCTTTTTCCTGGGTGGTGGTTCCTAATGTGGAACCTTGCATCGTGTAACCATAGTTTGGGTTGTTCTTCCCTAGGTGCATAACCTTGCACTTCTCCACATTAAATTTCATCTGCCATTTTGATGCCCAGTCTTCCAATTTATCAAGATCCTCTTGCAATTTTCCACAATCCTCCTGGGTTTTAACAACTTTAAATAGTTTTGTGTCATCTGCAAATTTGATAACCTCACTCGTTATTCCACTTTCCAGGTCATTTATGAATACGTCAAAAAGCAGCGGACCCAGCACAGATCCCTGGGGTACACCACTATTCACCTTTCTCCATTGGGAAAATTGGCCATTTAGCCCTACCCTCTGCTTTCTATCTTTTAACCAGTTCCTGATCCACAATATAGTACACTGCCTCCTATCCCATGACTCTTTAGTTTTGCCAAAAGTCTCTGATGAGGGACCTTGTCAAAGGCTTTCTGAAAGTCCAGATACACAATATCAACTGACTCACCTTTGTCCACCTGTTTATTCACTCCTTCAAAAAAACATAACAGATTAGTAAGACAAGATCTTCCTTGTCTAAAGCCATGTTGGCTGTCTCCCATTAGGTCGTGACTATCTACATGCTGAGTAATTTTATTCTTTATGATGGTTTCTACCATTTTTCCCGGTACTGATGTCCGGCTCACCGGTCTGTAGTTTCCCGGATCACCCCTCGAACCCTTTTTAAAAATTGGTGTTACATTGGCGATCCTCCAATCCTCAGGTATTAGAGATGATTTTAATGATAGTTCACAGATTACTGATAGCAGGTCTGCAATCTCAAATTTCAGTTCTTTCAACACCCTTGGATGTATACCATCCGGCCCAGGTGATTTGCTACTCTTCAGTTTATCTAATAGTTGTAAGACATCTTCCCGATGTATCGATATTTCCTTCAATTCTTCCGCACCTTTAAATACCACTTCAGTCATGGGTAACATCCCTACCTCTTCCTCAGTAAAGACCGAAGCAAAGAATTCATTCAGTCTCTCCGCTATCGCCTTGTCGCCTCTTAGTGCTCCTTTAACCCCTTTATCATCTAATGGACCAACTGACTCTCTCACAGGTTTTTTGCTACGAATGTACTTGAAAAGGTCTTTATTTCGCGTTTTTGCTTCCGCAGCAAGCTTCTTCTCAAATTCTCTCTTTGCCTGCCTTATCAATGCCTTGCATTTGACTTGCCAGTGCTTGTGCTGTTTCCAGGTTTCATCGTTTGGCTCTTTTTTCCATTTCCTGAAAGGTGATTTTTTGGCAACAGCCTCTCTGACCTCACCTTTAAACCATGCTGGCAGTTTTTTGGACTTCCTTCCACTTTTCTTAAAGCGTGGAATACAGCTGGTCTGGGCTTCCAAGATAGTATTTTTCAACAACACCCAAGCTTGATGTACGTCTTTAACCTTTGCAACTGCTCCTTTTAGTTTTTTCTTAACTGTTTTCCTCATTTTATCATAGTCTCCCTTTCGAAAGTTAAAGGGTAGTACTGTGGATTTCCTTACTATCCCTCCTCCACTAATTAAATCAAAGGTGATCATGCTATGATCACTATTGCCAAGTGGCCCCAACACCCTTATCTCTTGCACTACATCTGGTGTTCCACTAAGGACTAGGTCTAATATTGCTTCCCCTCTGGTCGGTTCATGAACCAGCTGCTCCAAGAAGCAGTCATTTATTTCATCTAGGAACTTTATCTCCCTAGCATGTCCTGTTGTGACACTGACCCAGTCGATGCCGGGGTAATTGAAATCACCCATTATTATTACTGCCCTGTAACTTTTGCTAGCTTCCTTGATTTCTTTGATCTTCTCCTCTCAGACTCACCGGAGCGTGATCAGTTATTCGCCAATGAAAATCAGAGAATGAATGATTAAACTCTATACAATGTTGAACTAGAGGAGCTGAAGTTACCTTATTTCTTATTCGCGAGGCATGTTCTTGGAGATGAAGTTTAACCCTTCGTATTGTCCGTCCCACGTATAACTTCATGCAAGGGCAAATTAGTATATAAACCACATGAGTTGTGGAACACGTGGTAAGCCATTTGGATGTCTGTTTTAGTTTGAATTAGGAATATGCCATATAGGACCCTCAATTGTATGATGACAAAGATCACAGGACTGGCCTCTTGAACAGGCATAATGACCTTTCAAACCATCTTGCGAGGTTTGTTCCGATCTCATCTGTGCCCTAGTGATCAAATTCTCTATATTCGGGCCTCTAGTGTAAGCTATCCATAATGGTTTCTGGAAACAGGAATGAAGGGATAAAATATGCCAATGTTTATTAAGGATAGATCTGATCTTAGAAATGTTTGACATATAGGGCAAGATACCTGTTACCGAATCAGAATCAACTTGTTTGGCCACCGGGGCTCTCAACCATTCTCTGAGTGTATCGTGCTCTGATGAGGGCTTGCTTCACTATAGAAAATGGATAGCCTCTATGCAATAGCCGATTTTTAAAATCTTGAGCATGGTATTCAAATTCTTGAATGGAACTACAAATGCGACGAAAGCGCAAAAACTGACCATAAGGGAGACTCTGCTTTAGAGCTGAAGGATGGAAACTTGAATAATCCAAGAGGGTATTTCTTTGAACTGTTTTTCTGTAAAGTGTTGAACCTAAACGAGAACCTTGTTTTAAAATTGTTACATCTAAAAACTCTAATTTTTTCGAATGAAAATGTAAAGTAAACTTTAGATTGGTCTTCTGAGCATTCAACCAATCTACAAAAATATGTAAAGCTGAGTCTGAGAGGAGGAGATAGGGAACAGCGTCTTCAATGGCTAGAACAAAGTTGGATTTTTCGGATAGGCTCTTTAGAACCGAAGGGGCTGAATCTAGAGATTGATTGGATGAGTTTGATATGATGTCAAAAAAAAGGGGGAGGGGTGTGTGTTCATAAAACCTGTTCGCTGTTCCTTGAGTCTGATCAGCAAGTATGACTGCATTGATGGAGAAGTCCAGTTTACAAGAGGGATATCTATCGTCATAGCCTTGATTAAAAGAGCAGAAAGAAGAAGAGAAGCTCGGAAGAAAGGCTGGAAATTTGATACCTCTTCGGCTGGTGGCAAGAATCAGATGAGTAAAAGTGTTAGCAGATTTGAAGCGTTGAAGCAGAGCCGAAAAGAAGTGAGCGGTTCTAAACGCAGTACTGTGTCCGTTGAGATCTGCAGAGGCAATTTTAATATGGAGTTGTAATTATGATGTAGCATTAGGTAGAATGCAATTACCTCACAATCTTTTATACAGTGGTTAGGTTACCACCAAAGTGAATAAAAGGGAAGTTACGCTTCAAGAGAGAGACATCCCTCATGGCAAAAACTTCCGACAAAAAAAGTAGAAAAAGCAAAAAAACTAAGACATCAGTCACTTAGGTTTCATTCTATAGGTAGGGTAAGTTTAGATCTCTAGGAACAAACAGGAATGAGTCTTCACATATGGGTACATCGGTACCGACGGAGCCTGCACGGGAACGCTGCCCAGCTTCCAATCAGAAAGCTTTTGGCGGCATCCCTCGCGCCTGCGCGCTGACTTCCCGCCTTCTCCAGAGCCTCTCTTCAGTTTTCGTTTTTCCGCGGAGCCGGCAGGACGTCCTCCTGTCACCGCAGAAACTTTTCTTTTTACTTTTACTTTTTGTTTTCTTGTGGTCGCGGCTGTATTTCCCGCCGCCACCGGTACCGCCGATGGATTTTTGACTAAATTCTGAGAAACTTTTTCTGCAGTTTTTTGCCTTAACTTGTTGGGCCTACCAGGCCTCTTCCTCATGGAGCCTTCTTTTCCTAAGAAGTGCATTCGATGTGGAAACACCTGTTTCCTTTTAGACTCCAATAGTTTGTGTCTCAATTGTGTAGGTCCTGACCCTTTTTCCCCTGACTTGTCAGGGGATACTTTTGTGAGGAAACCTTCAGTTTTTAGAGTTTCCCTCGATACCATTTTTTATTCGGCAGTGAGGTAACCTGGTTTCTCCTCTTCACAGGATCAGGTAACCCACAAACAGTCTGTTAAGACTAGTCAATGCTTGAGTGGTATGTCCCATGCCCAGCATGGTGACGGCTCCGGCCTTACCCTCAAGAATCCATTGGCATTACATCCCTGCGGGAGTCTGCGGGCTCCAAAGCATTAAAGGGGTTTCGGGTTGTTCCTGGGGCTCACCCCTCACAGAACATACCTGAGCCATGTCCGGCACCGGTGTTGAGTGTTCCACTCTTCACCAGGGATCGCCATCGGGCATCCTCGGTACCTTCGGGACCGATCGATACGCTCCGAATTGACTTCCCTCGATCCCAGCCGTGCACGGTGCCGGTATCCGCTTCCAGCGGTACCGATTCCCCGGCATCGGCTTCGGTGTCGAGTGTTTCACTCTTCACCAGGAATCGTCCTCTAGCATCCTCGGCACTTTTGGGGCCGGGCGATATGATACCGATGGACATTTCCATATCTGAGCCATGCTCCGGGACGGTACCGGCTTCGATCGGTTCCGATACCCTGGCATCGGCACCGGTGTGGAATAACGTTCTCCCGGCGAGAGGTTGTCATCGGGCATCCTCGGTACCTTCGGGACCGATCGATGTAACCCAGGCTGCTTTACCGGTATCGGCATCGCCGATACTACCACCGACGTCGGTACTCTCGAGACATGCATCGATAGACTCGCTTCCTTCGATGCCGAGTCTTTAATCGATATCTAGTCTCGAGGACTGGGTACCGACGCGTCCCGGAACCGACTCCAGTCCTTTCCAGATAAGCAGTTCCGAGGATCCTAGCCATAACTCTTGCATGATCTCGGTACCATTGCAGCAGTTCCCGATAACAACTTCAACTGCTGGCCCTGTGTCCGTATCGATGTCTGCCTGTTCTTGCACCGATGCCTAGTTTGGAACCGATACCTGGGGTTGCTGATGCAGTACTCACTGCCTCTAAGTTACCATACCAGTATCCTTGTCCATCTACTAGGTTTCTCTCCTCGCACCACGGTATGTCCTCTGGTGCTCAGCCTCTTTCTTTAGCCTTACCAGGGAAGGTTCCCATAGGAGATCAGTCTTTTCAGGCTTTTCTCCTGGATATGGCAACCTTTCTTAATATCTCTATCCCTGGTTGTGATGCTATTCCTGGCTCACCGGCACAAATGGAAAATATGATGCTTCCTTCACATCCTGCTCTGCAGGATCTCCTTCTGAGAGTCTGGAAATCACCCTTACGGCTTCCTCTACCTTCTACAGCCACTGAGGTTTGGTACCGGGTGCCTCCCTCCCCAGGATTTCAGAAGCCTCAACTTCCTCATCGTTCCCTTGTAGTGGAATCAGCACTGAGGAAGGTTAAGAGCAAGAAGAAGCATTCTTCTTATCCGCCAGGTCGTTCTTCAAGAACACTCGATGCGTTTGGTCGTCAAGCCTTCCAAACATCTATGCTGGCCTCCAGAATTCTTTCATATATTTTCCACATGAGTCTCACACTCCAGGAGGTCACGGAGAGATTGTCTCTTTTGACCCCTTTTATGCCAGAGCCCAAGGCTACTAATTATTCCTTGCTACTCAATCATAGCCGGAATATATCTTGGTTCCTTTCTCGTGCTTCTATAGACTCTTTTGAGTCTGTTAGCAGATCTTCTGCTATTGCCATTGCAGCACGTCGCAGAGCCTGGCTCGAAGCTTCAGACTTGAGCAGATGGGCACAAACTATATTGGCTCATTCTCCTTGTACAGGAGAAGGTCTCTTCAATAAGGAGGCTTTACGTCAGGTTGCTCAATGCTCCGCTGACTCTCCTTCCACTAAGGACCATTCTAAGCCACCTCCTTCTTCGAAAGGTAGGAAATGTCCTACCAAACCTTCTTTCCCTAAGAAAAGAAAGTTTCATTCATTTCCTGCCCATCATTCGGCTGTACCTAAACAAGGGACACCTCAGCCTAGTCTGAAGTCCTCCAGCTCTGGCCAGTCTCAGCATTCCCAGCAACCATAGGGGCTGGGAATTATACTCTACAGTTCACTTCTACCCATTAGAAGTTTATTCACTGTGCTTTTCTTTTTCAGTGTACTAAGCTGTCGGAAAATGTTTGTTCAGGGACTACAGACTTCTCCTCTTCTTACTCTCTAGAGGAACAGTTGCAACTATCCCCTGATAGTTCTGTCCCAACTGAACATTTTTTCCTTCAGTTGACTTACCCTATGGGTACGTCACCCTCCAATTACTTGCTCTACCCTCTCAACCGGGCTTTTTCCCTAACTGAGGGGTACCATACTGAAAGGCTTCTCTAGCAAGCTCGTTCCTCAGACAGGGAGAAGGGATATCTCCTCTCCTTTCTTGTCTGTTTTTCTTTCTTGGGCACAGGACAATCTCTCTGCTGTTTCCGTCAGCAGCTGTGCCTGCAGGAGTTACAGTGATTGTATTACTGGTACTTTTTACAAGTTCCAGCCCCTTGTTCAAAATTTTGTCTAGCCTCAGTAGTGATTCCAAGCTCCTCGTCAGTTATCTTGGATCCTCCTACTCTTTTAGGCTTTCTCACATTATTCTATCCATCTCCTCTCCTAGGATATGGCAACACACCTGACTTCAGTCAGTTTATCTCATATCTCTCCTGCACAATGCTCTCTGCAGTCTTCAGAGAAGCTTTCTACTATGAGGGCCTTGCTATAGAGCATTGACCTCGTCTCTAAAGCTTCTCTATTAGTAGGGAAAAGCTTATAATCCCTTCCCATGCCTGTGAGGGTTCTCCACACCCTCAGGCCTGGGGTGATAACATGAAATATAAGTTCTTCTGCGTGAAAATCCAACACTGATGTTTACGCATGCTACCTCTGGGTCCCTCCAGTAGGTCCCTCTGGTATCTTCTTCTGCGTTTCTGCACATCTGCCATGTCAGTGTTCTGTGGAACTCCCGCCTTGTTCCTTACAGATTCATATGATCATCTGTTCTCACGCAAACATCATCATGGTTATCTTGTTGGATTGCCTTCTTGCATCCCTCAATCCACGGAAATAGATTCTCTATACATATCCCAAGTGGGCTCACCCTCTTGTAGAGCGCGGAATCTTTTTCTGTTATATTCCCCATGTACAATTATGGGGCTGGGTGATAGACATGTATCTTCAACTTGTTATCTTGTATGTAGCATCTCCATATATGTCTACATACCTATATCATTACCCTGGTGGTGCAAAACCATGCCCCACAAATGTATATATATTTCGGTATATCATATCTATATATATATCTATATATCTCTATATATTTTGATACATTTCTCCACCCATATCCTAAGATACACATATGGACATATGTGTATATCTCTATATCTATCTCTATATCTATCTCTATATATCTCTATCTTCCATCCACATATATATATATCTGTCTATATATGTGTCTGTTGGGGGGCTTCTTAAGGGTTGATATGTCTTACACACTATCACCCTTACTGTCTATACTAAATGTTTTACCTTCTAGAGATTTTAGACAGTCTATCGCCCTACTTCGCATATCATTTTACGATGCAGAAACTGTCATGCACCTATAACTACTGTGGTGCTAACATCTTCCATTTTTTCTTTAAGTCCTTGAAGCATCAAGCTTCAATATTTTTCCTACCTCTCGCCAGCTAGGAAAAATAGTGTACATCTTTATCTTTGAATACACAGCTGTTCTCCTTGGGAATAGGGGTTTTTTTTAGTCCCCCTCTTCCCGCCAGGACTGGGCTAGTTCTCCAACTCCGTCAGTCTTCTTCCTTTAGTCCTCAATGTTAATGACTTTATGCCTAAAGGAGTTTTCAGCTTTTTCCCATAAAGCTTCCATTGAAGACCTGACGTCTAATCCTCCCAGTTGACACCTGGATCGTCTGCTACCTCCAGGTCTGGACCTTCATCCTCACTGCTGGGAGGTCACCTTGAAGATTCTGCCACTGCTTATCCAGTAGACTCCATTATGCTCTCTACTTCCTACAATACAGTAGGTAAGCTGCATATTTTAAGTGTACATTAAAGGTGTTTTAATGCTACTCATCATATATACCAAGGACTCCTGTAGTCTGTACGGCCCTGTAGTCCTTGGCTATGCTGTTTCTTTCCCCACAGCTCCTTTATTATCAACTCCTACCCTCCATCCCACTTTGGATGCCGGGGATTCCTGGAGACAAAATGCACCCCTGGTCCAGGCTCCTGCATTTTTATGGGATCTCCCCCTGGCATCTCCAGCTCGGGAGTCCCCATATGTGAAGACTCATTCCTGCTTGTTCCTGGAGATAGCACAGTTACTTACCTGTAACAGGTGATCTCTGGGAACAGCAGGAATTAGTCTTCACAACCCTCCCACCTCCCCTAGGGGTTGCATCTCTTATCTTCTTCTTCCTTTCCTCTCCTTGCCTTTGTCTCAGCTTTGAAACTCAACTGAAGAGAGGCTCTGGAGAAGGCGGGAAGTCAGCGCGCAGGCGCGAGGGATGCTGCCAAAAGCTTTCTGATTGGAAGCTGGGCAGCGTTCCCGTGCAGGCTCCGTCGGTACCGACGTACCCATATGTGAAGACTAATTCCTGCTGTTCCCAGAGATCACCTGTTACAGGTAAGTAACTGTGCTTGATCAGAGTGAAGGGTTGTATTTGTTAGAGTTTGATATTAGCACGGCTTCCCTGCAGGCCTCGATGTGTGGAGCGGTCGTGGCTCGGGCCTGTCTGCACTGGGCTCAAAGCCTCCAGGAGGAATCGGAAGGCGGTGACGGACAGATGGTACTAGTTCTGGCGCAAGCCATCAAGCTTAAGTCCGGGGTGGCCTATTTGGCGGATGCCTTTTGCGACCTAATCAGATGTCCTGGCTGCAGTGGTCTCTGTGCATAGATACTAGCGGTTTCGGAATTGGTCGGCAGACGGGTCCTCCAAATCTTGCTTGAGCAGACTCCCATTCAAGAGGAAGTTCTTATTTAGTGAGATGCTCGAGAGATCTGTTTAAAGACTTGGGAGAGTCCAAGGGCGGTAGGCTCTCAGAGGACAAGCAGAAGTTGGGATGGGTACCGGTGCAGGGACGAGGACAATCGCAGGACTTTTGCTGTTTCAGTTCTACTCAGTGCGCTTCCTGTCAGAGGGGAAGGATTCCCTCTAGAGGTCGGCCTTTTTGTGGTTTCCGTGGAGTAGGGAGGGGGTTCTTCCCTTACACCTCAACCTCTAACAAGAAGCCACAATGAAGTGAGGAGGGGTCCAGTTGTAATTGGTTTCTATAGGGGGATGATTGTGAGAATTTTATTCCGCCTGGGCCCAGATCACCTCTGACCAGTGGGTCCTGGAGGTCATCAATGAAGGGTATGTCCTCGCATTTTCTCGGCCCCTCTAGGAAAGGTTTATGAGTTCCCTTTTGTAGAATACTGCACAAGTTTCAAGCATTACGAAACACCCTGCAAAGATTGGTACAGTTGCAGGCGGTGGCAGAGGTTCTACGCAGCCAATTTGTATCCGGTCGATACTCCATATACTTCGTGGTCCCCAAAAAAAGGGGCTCCTTTCGACCCATCCTGGACCTCAAGCATGTGAATTGGTGCCTTCGGGTTCCAAGTTTTCACATGGAAACCCTGAGGTCGGTAATTCTTGCCCTCAGGGAAGGAGAGTTCCTTACGTCTCTGGATCTCACGGAAGCCTACCTACATATTTCTATCTGGAGGGAACATCAGCCGTTCCTAAGATTCCAGGTGCCCATGGGTCACTTTCAATTCACTGTTTTGCCATTTGGCCTAGCAGCGGCATCCAGAACCTTTACCAAGTTCATGGTTGTCGCAACGGTGGCTCTGCGAAAGGAAGGAATTCTGGTACACCCATACCTGGATGATTGGCTGATACGGGCAAAGTCCAGGGAAGAAAGTGTAAAGGTTACCGCTTGGGTGGTCGAGTTCCTTGAGAGCCTAGGCTGGGTGATCAGTGCAGCCAAGAGCAACACGAACTCGTCTCAGGAGTTGATTTACCTGGGAGCTCACTTCCGGACACAAATGGGCAAGGTCTTCTTACCTTTAGAGCGAATGAACAAGCTACATTTGCAGATCAGATTTTTCCTATGGACTCCGGCTCCAACTGCCTGGCATTACATGCAACTTCTGGGTTTGTAGCGGCAACAATAGAACTGGTGCCTTGGATGCGGGCATACATGAGGCCCCTCCAGAGGGCCCTCCTGAAGAGATGGTTAGCCCAAAGTTACTTGTTAGAGAAGTGCCTACCTTGTCCGACAGAAGTCAAGACTGCACTTCAGTGGTGGCTGAGATCCGACAAACTGTTACTGGGGATGCCTCTGGAGCCACCGGGGTGGATCGCCCTAAAGACGGATGCCAGCCTGACCGGCTGGTGGGCTCACTGCCAGGCACATGTGGCACAGGGCAGCTGGTCGGCAGAGGATGCCGCTTGGGCCATAAACAGACTGGAGTTGCGTGCAGTGTCCTTAGCCCTCCAGAGTTTCATGGATCTCCTTCAAGGGAAGGCAGTGAGAGTGTTCTCGGACAACGCTGCCATGGTGGCATACATCAACAGAAAAGGGGACATGGGTAGCGGCCAGTTGGAAAACAAGGCTACTCCCCTACTGGCTTGGGCAGAGGACAATCTGCAGGCGTTGTCAATGGTACACGTGGCCGGAAGAACAAATGTGATGGCCAATTACCTTAGCAGAGTAAGAGTGGATTCCAGCGAATGGATGCTGAATGGTGGGATTTTTGCACAGTTGGTTTGCCACTGGGACCCTCTGGTTATGGATCTCATGGCAACCCTGATATCTGCAAAGGCAAACCTTTTCTACAGCAGACAAAGACAACAGATATCGGAGGGCCTCGACGCACTTATACAACTGTGGCTGGAAGCAGAACTGCTCTGTTTCCATCCTGGGCCTTGATAGGACAGGTGGTGCAGTGGATCGAGGCACACAGGGGGATGGTCATCTTAATTGCGCCGGACTGGCCACGCAGACTATCGTATGCTGTTCTCATATGATTCCTGGTGAAACCCAACCAGGAGCGACCTGCTGATGCAGGTTCCGGTCCTGATGCCTCAGGTGGACCGATTCTCTCTTACGGCATGGCTCTTGAGAGGGCGTGGCTAGTTAAGCGAGGTTATTCAGGCGCAGTTATTTTAACCCTGTTGAAGCATTCTACTTCATTAGCCTACATTGGGATCTGGAGGGCTTTTGAGAACTGGTATGTAGACAGGGAACTGAGACCCCTGGAGGCTCCCCTCCCGGCATTGCTAGCCTTTCTTCAGGAGGGGCTGGATAAAGGCCTGGCATGCAACTCTCTATGGGTGCAGGTGGCAGTGCTGGCATGTTACAGGGGTAAAGTGCAGGGTAAGATGCTAGTGGCCCATCCGGACGTGGTGCATTTTTCTCCGGGCTATAAAGCAAGTTCGTCCTCCTTTACGATCCTTAGTTCCCGCATGGGACCTTAACTTAGGTGCTATGGTTAGGACCGAAAGCACCTTCAAGCCGCTGGCCGAGTGCTCCCTGAAGAACTTAACGTTGAAGACAGTTTTCCTGGTGGCCATTTGTTCGGCCAGGAGAATTACGGAGTTGCAAGCAGAGAACCTTTTCTTTCCATCTCTAAGGAGAAGGTGGTACTGCATCTGGTTCCATCCTTCCTGCCAGAAGTAATTTCTGCTTTTTATGTCGGTCAACCTGTTTCCCCTTTCTTTTTTTTTTTTCGGGTGAGGGAGGATCCCCAGTCGGATCCGCTGCTGCGGCTCCTGGATGTCCATCGCAACCCTTTGCCGTTACTTGAAAACCACAGATAGGTTGTTCTGTTTGGAGGTCCCTGCAAGGGAGAGGCAGCTTCTAAGGCTTCAATTTCTTGGTGGGTGAGAGAGACAATAGTCTCTGCTTATCTGCTTAAGCGTAAGGCGGTGCCAGTAGGACTGCGAGCTCACTCGACAAGGGCACAGGCGACTTCGTGGGCAGAATCTAGCCTAATTCTGCCAGCAGATATTTGCAGGGCAGCCATATGGGTGTCCCTACATACCTTTTGTAAAGCACTATCGTTTGGATGTACAAGCAATGAGGGATGCAAGTTTTGGAGCAGTGGTCATTCAGGCCGGGCTCGCTGGTCCTTCCCAGAGCTAGTTCTGCTACGTTACATCCCATCTGTGTAGGGACTGAACTGGAGGATACAACAAGGAAGGTGAAATTAGGCCTTACTCAAGGAAAGACAATTAGTAGGTATCTCCAGTCCAGTCCCAGTCCCACTGCTAAACTGCACATTGATTTTCTTTTGTTGTCAATTTAGACAGTGATCCCGGACCTCAGAGAAGTATGTCATTGAGACTTTGCAAGTTGATGCAAGGTGGACCAAGGTAAGTGGGACTAGTTTAAAAAAAAAGATGAAGGTGGATCCTGGGTATCCCAGGGATATCCCCATGGAGAAGGTAGGTTGGGCCTTTTGAGCACTCTTGCTCACTCTGGAGCCTACTCTGTTTTTTCCTCGCAGGAGTTTCCTGACATTTCGGCTTAGAGGGAGATGCAAGGTTTAGTTCTCAAAGTGTTCTCGGTTCTTATCTACCAGCCTGGTGTTGCAGGATGCATATTTTCTTTCTCTTCTAATTCTGCTTTGTCAATAGGATACTGGGGGCTGGGAGGAGTTTCCAGCTACCCAAGGATGCAGAGGTCAGAATTCTGACTTGCTCAGTCTCCAAGCTGCTGACAGGCGTGACTACCCATCCGTGTAGGGACTGGACTGCTCAAGGAAAGGCAGTTAACAGGTAAGGCCTAATTTCACCATTTCTTAGATACCTAGAAAAGACCAACTCCTTTCATTGGTTGGGCCATTTTTTAAAATCCTTTTCAGTGATCTGAGGAAAAGACAGGAAGTGGCCAAGTCCTTGATTTCCTGCTGGATCAAAGAGGACATTGGTTCAGTATATCTTTTGGCTGGGAAGTGGGTTCCAGAGGGAGTCTAGGCTGTACGAGGTTGCAGGACTCTTCTGGGCTGAATCTGCCTTGGTGTCTCTGGAAGACATCTGCAAGGCTGTTACCTAGTCCTCCATGAGTACCTTTTATGAAGCATTACAGGCTGCATATGGAGCAAAAGCTGATGGCGTCTTCGGCATGTCTGTTCTGGTCAGAGCGCTGTCTTCATCCCTCTTTGGGTCCTGACTGCTTGGTTATGTCACACTCATCTGGGCTGGTCTAACAGGATGATAAGGAAGAAACTTTAATCGTACCTAATCATTTCCTTTCCTTGAATCCTGCTAGATCAGTCCAGGACCTGCCCTGGAAGACTTTCCTGTAGCTTGGGAAGCCCTGCTGTCTTTACATTGCATTGTTTTTGCAGTGCCTAATGAAGATCCAACTGTAGTAAGAGAGCCAAATACTGGTTCCAGTTGTTTGTTGTGATATTTTTGCTAATAGTTACTGAGTTTTTCAGTCTTGCTTACTGCTTGGGAAATGTCTTACTGACTTTCTCTGTGCTTCTTCTGATAACATTGAAAAATACTTAAGTATGCCTTTACCTGCTGGCAAGGGAGCATAGCCCACTCATCTGGACTGGTTAGCAGGATTCATGGAAAGGAAATTATAAGATATGATTAAAATTTTTCATTGTGAATCTTTAGAAATAAAAGTTAAGGTGCTACAATGGCTACATTTTTTTTTTTGAGCAAGAGATCCTTTAGGGTTAGGGTAAATTAGATAATGTCAAAACCTTATTTGCTAAATTTGCGGGTACCTCCCCTACTGTTTAATGGTATCTTCAACCATTAGGCACGTTGTTTTATAAGTTAGGGTTTAAAGCATTTATTTATGTGGATTATATTCCATTGTTTCATTTGGAAGGGATAGAAGGCAAGATCTGAAGAGAATAGAGCAGGATATTAGTGAGGCTATTGACTGGTTGTTATGTAATGATTTATTGTTAAATCTTCAGAAAACAGAAGTTTTATGAATAGGGGAACTGGGTCTGCTTTAATATATAATTGTGCATGTTTGCAAGTGTGTTCTGGAATTTACCCAGTAGTAGATAAGGTTAGAGATCTTGGAGTGTGTCTGGTTGCAAATTTCTCATTAGAACCTCAGATGGCAGAAGTGGCACAGTCAGATATTTATAAGCCGAAACTGGTGAGAGAGCTTTCATCTTCTGGATATTTGTTTATGATCAACCAAGCCTGTATGTTTTTTTTTTTTTTTTTTTTTTTTTTTTTTTTCAGTTAGACTATTGCAATGGCTTGTATCTTGGCTCATCATAGAAACTGATGGTTAGTCTTTGAATGGTACACAATGCAGCAGTGAAGATTGTGTTGGGAGTGCCATGGTGGACTCCAGGTTCCTCAACAATGGAGATGTTGCTGAGCTCGGGTGAAGTATAAAATATTGATAGTGAATTTTTCAGGCCTTGCAAATGGGGAGTACATAAACACAAGAAAGGAAAAATATCGGTATATAATTGTACAACCCCTAATAAATGTACAGGCCTACAATATTGAAGGGGAATCCATTTCACAAGTCCTGTCAGAACACAGATTTTGGGGCGCAGGTATTACAGACCGGAGTTTCTTAACCCACCCCACGATAGTACTGCTTCGTTACACTCCACATGACTGGACTGGACCGGACCGGACCGGACCGGACCGGACTGGAGGGACGAACTGAAGGAGAAATTAGACCTTGCTTGCTAATTTTCTTTCCAGGAGTCCCTCCAGTCCAGTCCAAGACACTCCCGGGAATTGACTTCTGTCTTTCTGATCTGGTGCCTGTTCTAAAGAAGCTGTAAGCTGGAACAGGCAGTTTTCCAGGACAGTTGGGTTTGATGGTTCTCCCTTCATTTTGTTATGGTTCTAGGGGGTTCCGATATGCTGTTGCACTGTTTGCTCTCCCCGTTGCGGACTTCGGTCCTTTGGGGAGAGGCTGTCCAGTTTTGATGGGGGGGGGGGTGAAATCAATTCTTTAAGACAAGTGGAGATACTCTATGGCCAAGTGTGCATGCTGTTCTGGTACACGACTTGTTGCAGGGCTGGTGGAGCTGTTGGGGTTTTGGGACTCAGTTATGCTGCTCTTTGAGGTTCATACAGGCTCAGCAGGGAAGCACAGACTACTTAAGGGAAAAGTTTTGAGCTTGCTCTTCTCAGTCTCTCCTTGATGATGGATGAACATAACCTAGTATAAGGAAGCCCCCTCAAAGACTTCTTCAACACAATACAGTGAAAATCTCTTAGAATATGTTTTTGTCGGAGCGTACCGAGGGAGAGCTAGAACCAAAAGTCCAGCCTCCTCCAGACGGCAAACTTCTTTTATCCAATTTACAGGTTTCTCCCGAAACGTGCACGTCGTGCGAACAACTTCTGACTTTTGAGCAACTACGGGACTTTTGTTAACATTACTGAAGCACAGATATGCAGATAAGTACCCCCTTTGGTGTTTTTTTTTATGGATTTTGGAAACCTGTAAATTGAATAAAAGAAGTTTGCCGTCTGGAGGGGGCTGGACTTTTGGTTCTAGCTCTCCCTCGGTATGCTCCGACAAAAAAATATTCTAAGAGATTTTCACTGTATTGTGTTGAAGTCTTTGAGGGGTTGGACATTGAGGGGGCTTCCTTATACTATATTATTTTTCCTCTTCAATAGGTTTCTATTTCAAACACAGGATGAACATAACCGACATGTCTGGCTTGGACTGGACTGGAGGGACTTCAGGAAAGAAAATTAGCAAGGTAAGGTCCAATTTCACCTTCAGTGGCACCAACATGGTGAATGCAAATGAATATCAGCTGCTGTTGACTCTACGTGCCCTAATGCTAATGGCTTAGTATCAGGGCATTTTGGGGACATTTCGGGGTAGAGTAGAGGTGGCACTGCTCGCTAACCCATCTGCAGTGATATTGAGCCGCTGCCTGATTAGCGATATGTGGCGAAGGCCAGGCACAGGAAACCCTGGCCTAATATTTGCTGTGTATGACTAACCTGGAAGCGGCTCGATATCATTGCTGCCTGGTTAGCAAGCGGCAAAAGTGGCGAACCCAGATATTTGTTCCTGGGGCTGGATATGACCCTAGCATTGAATATCTGGGTTTAACTTTCAGTGCCGGCGGCTAACCCTCAATGAATGTCTTTCCCAAGTAGAACATTACATAAGAACATAAGATATGCCATACATTGGCTGCTAGACAACCGTCTTTTACTTAAACACAAGACCTCTGCTATCTGGCTGACAGGTTTGGCTTTGTCACTCTCTGGCCCCATCCTCTCCAGCGTTTCAATTCCACTATTGTCATCTTTGCAGGGCTTCCAAATTACAAACTTCAGATACTACAATCCAAAATACTGCTGTTAGACTGTTAGCTCATGCCTCTTGATTTGACCATGTTGCTCCTCTACTCCTTCATTTTTACTGGCCTCCCGTTCAGTACCAAATCCACTACAAATGTCTCGCAGTCATTTACAAAGTCCTACACACAGGCATGCCATCCTATCTTTCTTCTCTCATTATCCTCCACATCGCGTTCTCTGGATAATCCATTCCAGCCATTTTTATCTCCCCTCTGCCTCTCAGGCTAGGCTAGAATCTGTATGGCATTCTGCCTTCTATTTTCTCAGTCTGACATTGCTACCTGGATGTCTTACCGCCACTTGAAATTGAACATGGCCAAGCCTGAACTCCTTATCTTTCCCCCCAACACCTCCCTTCCTCTTTCTCCTTTCTCAGTCTCTGTGGATAACTCTGTAATCCTTCCTGTTTCCTCGACCCGCAATCTGGGGGTTATCTTTGACTCCTCTCTCTCTCTCTTCACATATTCCAGCTTGTAGCTAAGACCTGCCATTTCTTTCTCTACAACATAAGCAAAATCCTCCCCGTCCTTTCTGAACACACTACTAAAACGCTTATCCACTCCTTAATCACCTCCCGCCTTGACTACTGCAACTTACTCCTTGCTAGTCTCCCTGCGAACCATCTCTTTCCCCTTCAATCTATTCAACATTCTGCTGCTCGACTAATTTTCCACCAGCCTCACTATACCCACATTACTCCTCTTCTTAAGTCACTTCACTGGCTCCCTATCCGTTTCTGCATCCAGTTCAAACTTCTCCTCCTGACCTATAAATGCATTCACTCTTCGGCTCCTCAGTACCTTTCTTCTCTTATCTCTCCCTACATCCCCTCTCGGAAACTTCACTCTTCTAACAAACTACTTCTATCTATGCCCTCCACTCGTACTCCTAACTCCAGACTTCTCTCCTTTCACCTTGCTGCACCTTACGCCTTGAACAAGTTACCTGTGTCTATACGCCAGGCACCCTCCCTATGCCTCTTCAAATCCAGGTTGAAAACCCACCTCTTTACTGTTGCTTTCTGATCTTGACTTCTGTGTTTTGTCTTGACTAGATCGTAGGTGCAGTGTTTGTGCTTTTTGCCTTGACTAGATTGTTGCTCTGTGTGTTTTTGTCTTGACTAGATTGTAAGCTCTGACGAGCAGGGACTGTTTCTCTTACATGTCTGTACAGCGCTGTGTACAACTGTAGTGCTATATAAATGCTCAGTAGTAGTAGTAGTAGTCCCACCCCTTCGAATGACCTACCTCCTGGATCTCTGCCTTGAACTATCCTACACCAGATTCAAAGCCCAGCTTGACATTTTTATTTCATAAAGCCTTTGACCTCCCCATCCTCTGATACCCTATGTGAGCTCTTGATTCTTACCCGCCTCTCTCCTTCCCTGCTTGTTTCCCTAGGTTTGATTGTGCTTTTCTCCTTTCCTGCTTCTTGATGGATTTCTTTTCCTTTCTGTGCTAATTTTATTTTATTGTAAACTGCCCTGCTGCTCTGCGAGGGACAGTATATCAAGCTCAATAAACATAAACATAGCCACTGGTGCTGAATATTGGGCCCAAAATCTTTTGCCGTAAAGTACATTTTCATTAGCCATTCCCTTTCTGGTTCAAGTACACATCTGATCATTCTCGGATTTCTTAAGATAGTTCTTAACAACTACAGTATATACTTTCATTTTCTTTACTGCCTTTTTCCTCTGGACTTGTGAAATTGGTTCCCTTTCAGTATTGTGGGCTAATACAGTTGTTAGATGTTGTACCATTACATTATCTGCCCTTGTTGAGCAGCTTCAGAGGCTTCCTTTCTCCTAGCCTGTGGCAAATAATATGCATGTGATAGTGGTGGAATGGACTCCAAAGGTATGTGTGTTTTTTATATTTTGTTAGACCAGACCATACATCTGGGTTATGCTCCTTTTGCCAGCAGGTGGAAGTAGGCTTGAGTATTTTTCAGTTATCACTTGGGAGATCCACTAGTGCAGCACTGAGAGAAGCCAGTATTTGTCTTCCTCCAGCTAGGGCCATATGAAGGGCTGTGCGAATGGTGCAGCCATACAGAGCACAAGTACAGAAGGGGCACCAATGTCATCACTGGGTTTCCAGAAAGTCCAACAAGACCGAGTTCCTGCATGTGGTTGGCTGGAATGGGACACCAAGTTCGCGAGCCGCATAGGGTGCATTTTTGCTTGATAGGTCCTTCCTCCAGCAGGTAGCAAGATTGATGTGTTGCAGTAGTGCAGATTGGCCTTTCTCCCCTGGCTCAGTCTACGGTTCAGTGGCCTGTGTGAGACCTGTAGGCCCAATGTTGCTTGGAGCTTGGGTGTGCCCTTGTCTCCTTGATTCAACAGCATGCCCTGTGTGTGGCACTTCTACCCATGGGTTCATAGCAGTTGGTGGATCGGAGAGAGGATAGCAGGACTCCAAGGAGCTCCTGAAGTGGGGTTGGAAAGATGAGCTCAGACCCTCTTTGCTTGTTGCCTTTACCTTTTTTTTTTCACTGCTGCATTTTTTATTCATTTTAAATCAATAGGATGGGATGTATGTAGTTTTCTTGCTGCTTTTAAATAGAATGTTTTGTTAAACTTCTTTGTCTTTTCGCCAGCTGTACCTCCCAGGCCTACTTGGGCATCTGGGTTTCCCTGCTTGGGTTTCCCTGTCAGCCTGGACTCCCCTTTTTCACCATGGCCTTGCTTATTTTTAGGTGGGTATTTTTCATGGTCCTTTTTGAAGTCTTTGCTGCTGTTGCAGTGGTTCAGCCAACCGGTCCAATGTAGCTGCAATCCCCAATGTTTTTTGTCTGCGGCTGCTTATTTTTGGCTTCAATAATGGTAAGAATAACCTGGGCACTTTTATTTTTTACAGTATGTTGGACCCCCCCCCCCCACAGGGGGCCTTGAACCCTCTATTTGCCACTCATTCTGTGTTTATCCTGCCCTTGGGTACCACGGCTATTTGAGAGGGCTGCTTGGCCCTGGCAGAAGGAGAGCCTGGTAGGGTGGCTATAACCTCAAGTCCATTGATATCTGAAGGTTCTCTGGGACCTCGGGACCCCTTTTTTCAACTGGTTTGAGCTGCAGCTCCTGAAATAGCTCATGGGCTGTTTTCAGTCTCTTATAGTTGCTTGACAGACTACCCTCTCTGAGGTCTGAGGCCCAGACCTTGCCTACAGGGGACCAGGGGTCCTCGCGTGCCTCTGTTGTGGGCAGTAAAGGGTTCAAGGCCCCTGCTTTACTCCTGTTTTCAGGAGCCCGGCCTCAGTTACAAGGGTTAATTGAGAAGCTGTAGAGAAATCCTTTTTCCAGAATGTAAGTCTGAGGGGTATGGGGCATTTCCCTTGGTGGAAGGCTAGAGTCTCCATGGTCCGTCTCTTTAGCAGAAGAGATCTCTTTTGTGCCCTTTCAGGGTGCTATGTCGTCTTTGCATGTAGTAGAGCCAGCTTTTGAGCAAAGTTAGAAGGTGGCCCCTTCTCCTCTTTCTTAGAGGTATCCAGCATCCTGCTGCTTTCATTCTTCTACCTGATCCTATGAATCAGTCCATAGGATACCAGAGAAAAATCCCTTGAGCTGGCCCCTAGAGGTTCAGAGGTCTTGTCTCGGCTGTACCCCTTGGCCCTAGAGTGAGCTGGATCAGCCTTTCGAGCTCCCTAGGGTGGGAGCTCTGGTCACAGCTGTGACAAAGCACATGTCTTCCCTCCCTGGCCCTTGGTGAGCCATCTTCTGTGGAGAATTTTGGCTCCTCCAGGTCTAGTGATTCTAGTAGTCCTGGACTAGCCTTGCAGACCATGCAACTGGTTCTCTTGACCCTGTTGGTGGGACCTCCCTTCTTGTTTCCACAGGAGACAGGCTTCTTGCGCAGGGATCCCTAGTACTGGAGGGTTCTGGTGTGGTGTGTGGGTTTTTTTTTTTTTTTTTTTTGCTTGAGGCCTGAAGAGCCTATATGTCAATGGTTAATGAGGAAAGTCTGTGTGGTCTTTGAGAGATGGTGTTTCTCTCAATTCCTAGAGACCAGTAAGGCAGACATAATTGCTGTTTTATCCTTATTACAGCTGAGTTTGGACCAGAGCTTGGCCCTGAATTCTGTCGAGGTTCAGATGGCAGCCTCAGAGTGCTATAGGGGTAGCATCCAAGGGATATCTTTGGCAGTGCAACCTGATGTCTCTCGCTTCTTCATGGAAGTGAAGCATGTCTGTCTGCCAGTGCACCCAGGTGTGCCTTAGTGGAGTGTCTCTCTGGTGTTGAAGATACAGAAAGGACCTCCCTTTTGAGCTTATTCAGAAGACCTTTCTCAAGGATTTGACCCTTAAGATGGTGTTCCTGGTGGCTATAGTATTCTGCAGGTGGGTGTCATAGGGAAACACTGTTTCCAGTACTGTGTTCTGCCCTTTGACCTTGTGTTCACTCCTTGAGTTTTCACCACATGTCTCCCTGCAGTTGTGTGTCTACAGACTGGGGGTCCCTGTGTTTCCCTACTTGAATGATTGGCTCATCAAGAGCACCACTCAAAGAGAAGTTCAAGAATCCATACATGTTACCATGAGGGTGCTAGATCTACTAGGGTTTATGATCAACTACCTCAAGTTCAATCTAACCTTGTCACATCAATTGGAATTCATTGAAGCCCTGCTAGACATGACTCTGGTGAGAGCTTTCCTTCCACATGACCTCCCGTACTTGGTGCAGCAAGCAGAGTTGCAAGTTAACCAGTTCCAGGAGTGAGACTTTATTTAGCAGTTCTTCTATACCACTTCGTCTTGTAACCGAAGCGGTTTACATGGAACAAAAATGGAACTTTTACATATGACATGAGGTTTAGCAAGATAACCAATTACATTACAACATTTTGTAACTTATAGAACTATATACAGTCTCTAGGGTGATAGGGAGAGATCAGATGATACGGGTAGGGAAGGGCGGCAGAATTGGACTGATGTCTTTATATGGGTAATAGTACGACACTGAGTGGATTAGGTCTTGGTGGCTTTTTGATATTAGGTGGCTGTATTGAAGTGGTCTTTGAACAGGTGTATTTTGAGATTTATTTTGAAGCCTTTGAGGGAATCGGAGGGATGCAGTTCCAGAGAGAGAGGGTTCCATGGTTTGAGTGCAAAGAGTGAGAAGGCCTGCAGTGCAGTGGATTGGTTGCAATTAGTTATGGATGTTGGCACTCTTTTGTGAAGTGGTTCCTCTTGCTCTAGAGGTGTGGTCTCTGAATAAGTGGTTGATTGCTGCCTGCAGAGAGCTCATGGAGAATCTTGAATGTGGCTAGTAAAGCTTTATATTTTACTCTCATATGTATTGGAAGCCAGTGTAGTTGTTGCAATTTTGGAGTCATGTGATTCCCTCTGTGTGAATTTCCGATTCTGGCTACTGCATTCTGTGCCATTAGTAATGGGTATAGGGTTGTTTTTTGGGAGCCCTTGATATTGTCAGAAATTTAGGACTAGCTTAATCTCTGGAACTGGGTAACTTGACTCTAGAACTTACTCTACTTGTTCAGAGTTGCCATCAGGTAGTATGTTGGAAGTGTTGGGCCACATGACCCCTATTGTTCATGTACTCCCATGGCACATCTGTTTGACACAGTCTCGGCAGACCCTGAGCATGCAGTGGATGCAGTTCACTCATAAGCTCAGCGATGCCATATTTTTTCCTCAAGCACCTTCGGGAGTCTCTCTTGATGGATACTTACCTCCAATCTGGCCTTGGGGTCTCCATTTCAGGAGTCACCTTACCAAGAGCTGTGGATGACAAACGTGCCCAAACTGGGATGGGGAACTCATCTCAATGGGTTTCAGGCAGCATTATGGTCCACCCAGGAAAGTCTCATCAGGTCAGTTTCCTGGAACAGAGTTACTGCGAATGCTCTAAAGGCTTTTAGAGATCTGTTGGCCAACCAAATTGTCATGGTTTAAATGGGCAATCAAATGCTGTATTCTACATCAACAAACAGGGAGACTGTGTACTTCCTGTGTGAGAGACCATCGGATTGGAACTTTGCCATCTCTCATGGGATGACTCTCGGAGCCACATATGTGGTAGAAGAAAACACTCTGGCAGACGAGCTGAGTTGAGTCCTTCGTCCTCATGAATGGGCTCTGGACAAGAAAGTGGTGTAGATTCTTTCTAGAGTGTGGCACTCCCTCGATAGATCTCTTTGCCACTCTCCAAATTGAACAAGCTCCTCAGTTTTGCTCCAGAGTAAGGTCAGATGGCAAACTAGTCTTGGATGCTTTCCTCCTTCATTAAGGGACTGGCCTTCTGAATGCGTTCCTGCCCATTTCTCTAATAGCTTTTTCGCTGAAACTCACCATGATTCTCATAGTGCTTGCTTGGCCCAAATAGCCTTGGTTTCCCCTTCTCCAGGATTTTCCAGTCTGGAAGCCCATATCTCTGGGTGACTCTCCAACCTTGATTTTGCAGGATCAAGGCAGAACTCTGCATACCAATGTCAGTTCCCTAGCCCTGATAGCTTGGATGTTGAGAGACTAAAATTTGACTCTTTAGACTTGCTGGTTGGCGTAATGAATGTCCTTTTTGGCTTCCAGGAGAGATTGCACTAGGAGGTCTTATGGTTTCAAGTGGTGGTGTGAGGGCAGGCCCTAGATCCTTTATCATTTTCCATATTAAAACTGTATGAATATCTTCTATACTTCCTGCTGGCTGGTCTCGACCAGCTCCATAAGGGTACACCTCAGTGCGATTGGCATTTACCACCACCGTATAGAAGGAATGCCCATCTCTCTGCAGTCTTTAGTTCATTTCATGCATGGCTGGCTTCTGTTGAAGCCTCCTCTAAAGCTGCCAACAATGTCATGGGATCTCAATGTAGTTTTAATTCAGCTGATGAAAGTTCCCCTTTGAGCCGCGAAATACCTGTGGACTGAAATTCCTGATCTGGAATGTCCTATTTTTGGTGGTGGCTAATTCAGTGCGCAGAGTTAGTGAGCTTCAGGCTCTAATAGGAGATTCACCCTAAACTAAATATTTTCACAATATTGCTTCCCAGCAGGCGCTCACGGCCAGCTTCGCTGACTTGCGCCCAGAGACCACGGGTCCCTCGCGTGGGACACCCAAATCCGTCCAGGAAACCCTCGAGAGCTGTGGGCCTTGTGAGGGTTCTCGACGTCAGTCTCATTCGCTCTCCCGTTCCTTGGAGGCGAGATCGTCCAGGGCCCCCAGCTCCAGGCTGCTGGCCATCGGACAGGGTGACCCGCCCGGCTCGGATCCCTCGACAGATTTTTCGGACTGGGAGTCTGATGGGGACACCTCCCTGGAAACCCGTACCCACGGGAATCTTCCGTCGGACCCCTTGCCACCTGCATTCCAGTGGCGCTCACCACCCGAAGACACCTCTTTCTTGGTGTTTATTCGGGACATGGCTTGAGTTCCCGCCCAGAGAATCCCTCACTGTGCCTGTACCGCCGAGTCTATCTCAGCTGTTTCTCTGCATGTAGGAGGCCCCAGCCTCGGTCCCCATCATGAGCAAGCGCCTTGACACAATGTACAAGGTGCAATGTGGGCCCGGCTTTATTTATTTATTTATTTACATTCTCTTATATACCGCACTATTCAGCATCAGCGCGGTTTACATGGAACAGAAACGCTCAGTACAGTTAACATGTATGAGTTTACAGATAACAGGGCAAGTAACTTAGATAACAGGGGTAAACTATTTACAAAAACTTGCTACATAAGCTTGTAAACTATTCCGAAAGACCCAACTCCCACACACCTCGATGGTGGTGGAATCGGCCATGAAGAAGCAGAAGAGCCCGAAAAATCGCATTCATTGGTAACACTGGGCCAAGAGTTGAGAGCCCTTGATGCCCTAGGCCGTAAGGCCTATCAAGGTTCCATGCTCTCTTGTCACATCCAGGCATGTCAATTGTATATCGGTATGTTCCTACGTGACTTGGCAAAGAAACTGGGAGGTTTCTCCGCGGGCCTCTAGATTCCGTGCCCTGTTGAAATCATTGGCCGAATGCTCCAAGTACATCTCTCGAGCCTCCTATGATGTCTTCGCGACATCAGCTCGGGTGGCAGCCACAGGCATTGGAGCCTGCCGCCAGGCATGGCTCCAATCCTTGGATTTGGAACAATGGGTGCAGGAGAGGTTCCTGGATGTACCCTGCCTCAGTGAACAACTTTTTGGTAAGCCGATGGAGGAGAAGGCTGCGGAGATCGAGACGGAGTTCATCACCAGGGCCCGTCTCTCCCTCAAGACCTCCACTCTGCCTCTGAAGAAGCAGCCAACCAAGAAGCCCTTCTTCCCCAGAAAAGGTCTCCAGTATTGCGGCTACCCATCTTAAAAGACAAGAGGTGCTCTCAGGTGAAGCTCGTTACCCAAATCAGTCATACACTAAGGACCTGAGATTAATTAAGCTTCAGGTGAACAAGGTATATTAAACGTATTAGGTACAGTTTTATTAGTATAAATATCCATAGCAACCCTTAGTATGTAAAGAACTTAGATCTAAACACATACCTAAAACTAAGATGCAGACAGCAGTCCAGCAGCGAGATGGGGACTTGGCAGTCTTTTGCATTGAGTGTTGTATGTATGATTTTCTCCCAGTTGGTGAGAGGTCTTACGTATGAACGAGTCCATTCTCTAGAGGCTAGAGTAGCAGACTTGGAAAACATAAGAAAGACAGAGAGGTACATAGATGAGACCTACAGGGATATAGTCCTGAAGTCCCACCTCCAGTCTGGCAGCATCCCTGTTCCCATGGAGGAGAGAGGTCACGTGACAGGAGAGCATCACCCTGGTGTGGCAGGAAGTGATCCTGTAACTAGGACCTGTCGTCCAGGTGATGTAAAACCCTCTCGCACCGAGGAAGTTTCTCCAGGGCCATGTGCCCATGAGGGAAGGGTTAGGACAGCTGTTATATTTATTTTATTTATTTATTTATTTTATTTATTTATTTATTAGTTTCTTATATACCGCGCTATTTAGAATCAGCGCGGTTTACATCATAACAAAACGACCATAACGACAAACTGTCAGGTTTTACATTGAACAGGAGTACAAACTTGGATAACTGGGTTAACTATATACATAAACTATTTACACTGCAGTGTGAGGGCATTTCTAGATTGGTTATATATATATATAGTTGGTGATTCGATCATTAGACATGTAGATAGCTGGGTAGCTGGTGGACGTGAGGTTCGCCTGGTAACATGCCTGTCTGGTGCCAAGGTAGTGGACCTCACGCACCGCCTAGATAAGATCTTAGATAGTGCTGGGGAGGAGTCTGCTGTCTTGGTACATGTCGGTACCAATGACATAGGAAAATGTGGTAGGGAGGTTCTGGAGGCTAAATTTAGGCGCTTAGGTAGGAAGTTGAAATCCAGAACTTCCAGGGTAGCATTCTCCGAAATGCTTCTCGTTCCACACGCAGGACCCAAAAGGCAGGCAGAGCTCCAGAGTCTCAATGCGTGGATGAGACGGTGGTGCAGAGATGAGGGTTTTGGATTTGTTAGGAACTGGGGAACATTCTGGGGAAAGGAGGGGCTCTTCCGAAGGGATGGGCTTCACCTTAACCGGGATGGAACCAGGCTGCTGGCATTAACCTTTAAAAAGGAGAGAGAGCAGCTTTTAAACTAGATAATAGGGGAAAGCCAACAGTCGCCCAAGAGCGGATGGTTCGGAAGAATGCATCCTTGAAGGATACTGCCAAAAGCAGAGAGGTTCCAAAAAAGAGTAAAGTAGCCCAAATGCCCTCGAGTATGGATCAGACAGAGCTTAAAGATCCCAAATTACCCATGTCTACCAATAGCCAAATTAATATGAATAAAATACAGTCTCTAAAATGCTTGTATGCAAATGCTAGAAGTCTAAAAAATAAGATGGGAGAGTTAGAATATATAGCACTAAATGAGAGGTTAGATATGATTGGAATATCAGAGACATGGTGGAAGGAGGACAACCAGTTGGACACTGTGATACCTGGGTATAAACTATATCGTAATGATAGAGCTGATCAAATTGGTGGAGGGGTTGCGCTCTGTTAGAGAGGGCATTGAGTCAGACAGGATTAAAGTTTTGCAGGAAACAAAATTTGCTGTAGAATCTCTATGAATTGAAATTCCATGTAAAAAGTGGAGGGCGATGGCAGTGGAGGTGTACTATCGACCGCCTGGCCAGAATGAACAAATGGATGATGAAATGCTCAAAGAAATCAAATCAAGGAAGCTAAGGAAAGTTACAGCGTAGTAATAATAATAATGGGTGATTTCAATTACCCCGGTATCGACTGGGTCAGTGTCACGACAGGAACTGCTAGGGAGATAAAGTTCCTAGATGAAATAAATGACGACTGCTTGGAGCAGCTGGTTCATGAACCGACCAGAGGGGAAGCCATATTAGACCTAGTCCTTAGTGGAACACCAGATCTAGTGCAAGAGATACGGGTGTTGGGGCCACTTGGCAATAGTCGTCATGGCATGATCGCCTTTGATTTAATTAGTGGAGGAGGGATAGTAAGGAAATCCACAGTACTACCTTTTCCTTTTCGTCTCTCTGGGCCAGTCCAGGAACTGTAGGGTTGTCAACCTTCTCCAGCAGCCTAGGACTGAAAACTCAGTCTTGCTGACAGCCTATCAAGCTCCCTCTGGTGTCAGAGACTCAGTCTTTCAGTCCTCAGCAGCTGGATAGGACGTGGCTGACAGGCTCCCTGAGAGACGAAAAGGAATACAGAGTTAGTGTAGTGAGAGAGCAGAAAGTGTTTTTCACTGGAGTGGTCCTAGCAGGGCTGTTAATTCTAGAGGAGCGGGGTATTGCCATTAAAAAAGAGAACATTAAGGGCCCGAGGCTAGAGGTAGAGCCTGCCTCACTTAGCTTCTTCAGGCATCTCCGGAGGAATTGGGAGTATCTGGGAGCCCCAGATTGCAGCCTCCTGTTCTTAGTGCCGGTTCTGTCTCACCCGCGGGCAGTGATTTGTGAGCGGAGTCCGGCGATCGCAAGCGGCTGTGCTCAGAGAGAGAAGCTGTAAGTCGACGTCGCGGTAAGTGAGCTAACCGAAGAGCGGGGAGAAGTGCTTTTGCTTAATTCAAGCGCATGCTGCCTGGAGCGGTAGCGTGCGCTCAGTGCGGGAGCCGGCGGGGCCTCTTGGGCCCAGGAATTTGCCGTATTTTCCGCATGGCCAGTACTGTAGAAAAGCTCTTCGGGAGTGTAATGGAGCACAGGGCAGCGTCGGCTGAGGGTCCGGAGCAGGATCGAAGCTCAGAGGAGAAGGCTGGAACGGTGGCCATTTTGTCTGTGGCAGCCGTTCCTCCCACGCTCCCGAGCAAAGTGGGTAAAAAGAAATCAAAAGTGAAGAAGCCTTCTCCGGAGGCAAGTCAAGGGCAGGAGCAGGGACGTTTGGAATCCGTGTTCTTGGCGGATTTTATTCTTTCTTTGCATAGAGCTTATTGTTTAAGGGTAGAACAAAGCCTGTGCAAGTCTGTCATCTAATGTGGTTAGCAGGCCTAAGGAAGAAATTTCCATAGCAGATCCCGGAGAGGGTACCTCCGGTAAGGCGCTGAGTGCTGTAGCGGGCGTCGAGGCCTTCGGGATGCAGCCCGCTGCGCCCCAAGGGACAGAAGAGGGAGAAATTTTCTCTGAAGGGGGTCTGGATCCCTGGGCCCTTGGGGAGTTGGAAGAAGGGGAAATTGCGCCAGGGGAAGATCCTAATGTTTTCAGGGTCTTTCGCAAGGAAGAGCTGGGTGCTCTGATTTCCCAGTCCCTAGGGGCCTTAAACATTTCGCCACCGACGGTACAAGAGGAGCCGCTGGAAGATCCATTGCTACAGGGGTTTAAACCGGAGCAGCGCTGTTTTCCCGTGCATAGGGTGATTAGGCAAATGATTGATTCCGAATGGGAGTGTCCCGAGGCTTCTCTGAGAGGTAGTTGGGCGATTGGGCGGCTCTACCCTGTTCCTCAGGAGGGCAAGGAGTTGCTGTGTATGCCTAAGGTGGATGCGCTGGTGGCAGCGGTGACTAAGAAGACGACAATTCCGGTGGAAGGAGGTGCGGCTCTGAAAGATATTCAAGACTGCAAACTGGAGGCGCTACTTAGGCAGGCGTTTGATTCAAGTGTGCTGTCCCTACAGGCATCTATTTGTGGAACATATGTCTTTCGAGCGTCTATTCGCTGGCTCCAGGGGGATTCTATGGTCAATAATGACGGGAGTTCTTCCTCAGATGGAGCATGGTTGGAATCAGCAGCGGCATATCTAGCAGACGCTTTTTATGATCTGGTCAGGATTGCGGCAAAATCCATGGCTTCAGTGATTGCTGCTCGAAGGTTTCTCTGGCTGTGAAATTGGGCGGCGGACGCATCCTCTAAGGCCCGACTCAGTAAAGTTCCCTATAAGGGTAAGCTACTCTTTGGGGAGGCCCTCGAAGATTGTAAAATATTTGGGGGATTCCAAGGGAGGTAGGCTTCCAGAAGATCGTCCGAAAGGTCCTAGACCGGTATCATTAGCGAGAGGGCAAAGTAGGGACGTGCGCAGGTTCTGAGGTCCTCGGTTTGCTCCTTATCAGAGAGGCTGTTTTGTGGCGTGGGGACAGTCCTTTCGAGAGGCGCAGGGATTCGGCAGGGGATATTTCAGTTCCCAGCAGAGTACCCCGAAGAAGCCACAATGAAGGGCGGCTGGCTCAGGTGGAGCCTCCAGTGGGAGGACGGTTAGAGCAGTTTTACTCCGTCTGGGCCGACATTACCACGGATCAATGGGTCCTGGAGATCATCCGCGAGGGTTATGCGCTGGGGTTTGCGCAGCCGTTCGCAGAAGCATTTCTGATCTCTCCTTGCGGGTCGCATGCGAAGGGGGTGGCAGTGAGCAGCACTCTTCACCGTCTGTTATGGCTACAAGCGGTGGTGCCTGTCCCTCCAGAACAGTACGGCTCCGGTCGATACTCTATTTCGTGGTTTCCAAAAAGGAAGGTTCTTTTCGCCCCATTCTGGATCTCAAGCACGTAAACCGTTGTTCGAGGGTGCCGCATTTCCGCATGGAGACGCTGCAGTCGGTAGTCCAAGCAGTAAAGCCAGGAGAGTTTCTGACCTCCATAGATCTCACAGAGACCTATTTGCACATTCCAATCAGGCCGGATCATCAGAGGTTCTTGCGGTTCGCAGTACCCATGGGTTATTTCCAATTTTGGGTTCTGCCTTTTGGGCTGGCTAAAGTGCCACGCACGTTCACGAAGGTGATGGTGGTGGTGGCAGTGGCGTTGCTAAAAGAAGGAATTTGAGTCCATCCTTTTCTAGACGATTGGTTGATTCGGGCTGGATCTCAGGACGAGTTGCTCGCGGTGCCTGCGCGGGTGGTTCAGTTCCTTGAACGGCTTGGATGGGTAATAAACCAGTTCAAGAGTTGGTTGATTCCCGTGAGGCGTCTGAAGTATCTTGGAGCCTTGTTCGATACCGAGGCAGGAGCGCTTTTTCTGCCCGAGGACCGGATACAAAAGCTGTGGAAGCAGGTGGCAGCCTTCTTGAGGCTACAGGCGCCTACGGCGTGGAAGTATCTACAACTGCTGGGGTCCATGGCAGTGGCTTTGGACTTGGTTCCGTGAGCCAGAGTTCATATGCCTCTGCTTCAGCAGGCGCTGCTATCCCGGTGGTCCCCGCAGAATCAGTCTCTGACTGAGAGGCTGGTTTGCCCGGTGGAGGTGCACAGCAGTCTCCAATGGTGGCTGGACCCGCGGCAGATTCGGGCCGGAGTTCTGCTGGTGCAACCGGAGTGGGTGTTGCTTACTAAGGACGCCAGCCTGTCGGGCTGGGGAGCTCATTGTTTGTCGCAGGTAACGCAAGGACTATGGTCGCGGAGGAGGCCGGTTTGGAGATGCGGGCGGTAAGCCTGACTCTTCGGCATTTCGTCGGTCTGGTCGAGGGGAGAGTGGTTCGTGTTTTCTCCAACAATGCGGTGACGGTCTCTTATATCAACGAGCAAGGGGGCATGGGCTGTTGGAAGAAAGTCAGATGTTGTTGCAGTGGGCAGAACAATATCTGATGGCCATCTCAGCGGCTCATATTAGAAACATAGAAACATAGAAATATGATGACAGAAAAAGACCACATGGCCTATCTAGTCTGTCCTTCCATAACAACTACAACATTCCCCTTTTTACCTTTAGAGATCCTCTGTGTTTGTCCCATGCTTTTTTGAATTCAGTTACTGTCTTCATCTCTACCACCTCCACTGGGAGACTATTCCACGGATCCACTACTCTTTCCGTAAAGAAATATTTCCGCATATCACTCCTGAATCTATCTCCCTCCACCCTCATCCCATGTCCCCTCGTAGCAGAACTTGCTTTCAATTGAAAGAGGCTCTCTCCCTGAACATTTATGCCACGGAGGTATTTAAACATCTCAATCATATCACCTCTATCCCGCCTTTCCTCTAAGGTGTACATATTAAGATCCTTAAGTCTGTCCTCATATGCTTTATAATGAAGCCCACTAATCATTTTAGTAGCCACCCTCTGCACCGACTCCATCCTGTTCACATCCTTTTGAAGCTGCGGTCTCCAGAATTGCATACTATACTCCAAATGAGGTCGCACCAAAGACTTGTACAGAGGCATTATCACCTCCTTTTTTCTGCTAGCCATTCCTCTCCGTATGCACCCAAGCATCCTTCTAGATTTTGCCATCGCCTTTTCTACTTGTTTAGCTACTTTAAGATCGTCAGACACAACCACGCCTAGGTCCCGCTCTTCTTTAGTGGACAAAAGTACTTCACCCCCTATACTATATTGCTCCCTTGGATTGCTGCAGCCCAAATGCATGACCTTACATTTTTTAACATTAAATCCTAGCTGCCAAATTCTAGACCATTCTTCAAGCTTAGCTAGATCCCTCCTCATGTTATCTACCCCTTCCTGGGTGTCTACTCTATTGCAGATTTTGGTATCATCCGCAAAGATGCAAACCTTACCTGAAAGCCCTTCCGCTATATCACTAGCAAAGATGTTAAAAAGAATCGGACCAAGGACAGATCCCTGGGGCACACCATTGATAACATCCTTCTCCTCAGAGTGAGCTCCATTTACCTGTACTCTTTGTCGCCTCCCACCCAACCAATTTCTAACCCAAGCAGTAACTTTAGGGTCCATCCCTAGGGTGCTCAGTTTGTTTATAAGTCGCCTGTGAGGAACAGTGTCAAAGGCTTTACTGAAATCTAAATACACCACATCTAGGGCTCTCCCTCGGTCTAACTCCCTGGTCACCCAGTCAAAAAAATCAATCAGATTTGTCTGACAAGACCTGCCTCTGGTGAATCCATGCTGCCTTGGATCCTGTAATCCGCTGGACTCCAGAAACCTCACTATTTTCTCTTTCAGCAGCGTTTCCAATAATTTACTCACCACTGAAGTTAAACTAACCGGCCTGTAGTTTTCAACCACATCCTTACTTCCGCTTTTGTGTAAAGGCACCACTGAGCTTCTCTCCAGTCCTTTGGCACCACTCCCGACTCCGAGGCATTGAAAAGGTCAGTCAGTGGAGCTGCTAGAACGTCCCCAAGTTCCCTCAGTATTCTCGGGTGTATCCCATCCGGTCCCATCGCTTTGTCTACTTTAAGTTGAGAGAGTTTCTAATGAACACAGTCTTTTGAAAATTGTTCAAGATGTCCCTCGCTTCTGTTCCTATTTGTGGATGTTTTCTGAGGTCCTGCTCCTGGTTCTTCATCTGTGAATACAGAACAAAAATATTTGTTAAGCAATTCCACTTTATCCTTATCAGCTTCTTCATATTCCTCCCCTGCACCCTTGAGTCTGACAATACCACTCTTGCCCTTCCTCTTCTCACTAATATATCTGAAAAATGTCTTATCCCCCCATTTTATTGCATTGGCTATTTCCTCCACATTTTGAATCTTTGCCTTCTTGACTACTTTGTTAGCTTCTCTAAGTTTTTCCAAATACAGATGCCTGTCTTCCTCTCTCTCTGATCTCTTTTATTTCATGAAGTCCTCCCTCTTTTTCTTCACTTTTTCAGCTACTTCTTTCGAAAACCATAGCGGTCTCCTTTTCCTTTTACCTTTTATTTTGCCATTTAACAAAAAGGTTGGTTGCCCTTAAAATATCCCCTTTCAGTTTTGCCCACTGTTTTTTACATCCCTCAGCTGTTCCCATCCAACTAACGACTCCCTGAGGTATTGGCCCATCTTTGCAAAGTTAGTCTTCCTAAAGTCTAAGATCCTCGCCTTTGAATGGATTCTAACAGCCCTAGTCCTAATACTGAACCACACCATCTGGTGATCACTGGATGCAAAATGATCTCCCACTACAACATCAGAAACACTTTCACCATTGGTAAGCACCAAGTCCAGTATGGCCCCTTCATGTGTGGGGTCTGTTACCAAATGCCTGAATAGCTCTCCCTGTAGAGAATCCAGGATCTCCTTACTTCTAGATGATACTGCAGCAGGAATGTGCCAATCAACATCTGGCATATTGAAATCTCCTATCAATGCCGCGCATGTCTTCAATTAACTCTCTGTCCACCTCTTCCTCTTGTGAGGGAGGTCTGTATATCACACCAATGTAAATAGATATCTCCAGGAACAAGCAGGAATGAGTCTTCACATATGGGTACGTCTGTACCGACGGAGCCTGCGGGGGAACGCTCCCCAGCTTCCCAAAAAGGAAAGCTTTTGGGAGCATCCCACAGCGCCTGCGTGCTGCCTTCCTGCCTTTCCTAACCAACTCTCCTCAGTTCTTCTTTGCCACGGAGCCAGCAGGTCGAGCCCTGTCACCGCTGAGGAAGTTCTTTATTTTATTTTATTTCTTTGGTCGCGTGTCTGCCTTCCCCGACTCCGGACCGGTACCGCCGGTCTTTTCTTTCTTTAAAAAAAAAAAATATATCGATATTTTTCCTCACTTGGTGTATTTTTCTTCTTAAGGCCTCAGGGCCCACAAGAAAATTTCCCCCATGGAAAAACCAACCTCCGGGTTCAAAAAATGCACTAAGTGTAGCGGTACTATTTCTGTTACAGATACCATGAATGGTGTCTTAAATGTTTGGGTCCTGAACACTCCATTCCGGATTGTCTGTCCTGCTCCCTAATGTCTAAACGGGGGTTGCAGAACCGAGCAGCTAAGCTCCATGTGCTGTTTCCCGCTGAGGCACTGGCAGTAGCATCGACATCTTCCAGGTCTTCTTCTCCTGAAGGATCTCAGGTAACCAAACATAAACCTAGCAGGTCCTCGAAGGGTAGATCTCTCTCCAAGCATTGAGATGCCTCCGGGCTTGCCCTCGAGGATCCTGCACCAGTCAAACAACCCCGGCGGGAAGCTCTGGCTTCCAAAGCTCCTCCTATGGGGTTACAGGTTGACATCGATGGCACGGCCTCGACCGACCACCTGTTAGATTGCTCAGGGGTACCGGCACTTTTTCTCCTGGTACCGACTTCCAGGCTTTCATGGCGTCGATGGATCAGAATGTTCTGTCCATGCAGCAGGCTATACAGTCCTTCATTCAAGCTGCGACGCCGATGATACCGCAACGAGCTCCGGTGTCGGTATCTGCTCCGGTACCAGCACCAGCACCGATGCCGGTACCGACTGCATCGACATCGACCAGGATACCGACTGCTGCGGTTCCTTGTCCAGGGCTACTTCTCGGTACCGATCCGGTACCGGGGACGCCCGTTGTCGATACAGCTCGATACGCGTATCGAGCGTTAGAAGAGCACCCTGACAGGCGATACTTCGATTCCTCTGATTCTGATACATCAGATGAGTCTCCTGAAGTATCTATAGCCCTTCCTGAGGAGCCGCCTTCTCCAAAACGAAGAATGTCTCTTCCAGAGGACTTGTCCTTTCAAGACTTCATAAGAGAAGTAGCTAAAGGACTCTCTATTTCAGTAACCTCTGAATCAGAGCCTAGAGCAAAAAAATGAGATATTTTAGGATACTCTAAGGCTCCTAAAGAGGCAGTCACCTTACAAATTCATGAGATTCTTCAGGAACACATGATTGATTTATGGGAGACTCCTCTCACTCTCACTCCTCATTCTCGCAGGTTGGACACTATGTATCGTGTCCCTCCTTGTCCTGGGTTCCAGAAAACTCAGCTTCCTCACCATTCCATTGTGGTGCAGTCAGCTATGAAGAGGATAAAGAGTACAAAGAGACACTCTTCTGCTCCTCCAGGAAGAGAATGCAGGACCTTGGATGCTTTTGGTAGGAAAATCTTCCAGGCCAGTATGCTTATTGCCAGAATCAACTCATATAGCCTTTATATGGGTATGTTTCTGAAAGAAGCAGAAAAGCTGCACACTTTCCTCCCTTTTATTCCAGAAGACAAAAGGGAAGAATTCCGCATGTGGCTTAAGCATACTCAAGACATCTCCAAGTTTTCAAACAGGGCAGCCTTTGACTCCTTTGAAGGTGCCAGTAGAGCCTCAGGCATTGCCATAGCTGCTCGCAGAATTGCTTGGCTCCAGGCTTCTGATTTAGAGCCCTGGGTTCAAGATGGCTTAGGAAATCTGCCCTGTACAGGTGAAAATCTGTTTGGCAGAGAGTGGCAAATTAAAGCCACTCAAATGGATGCAGAGAATTCTGCTCTGGATAGACTTTCAAGGTCTACCTCCATTCCTGCCAAGAAAAAGACTTTTAAAAAGTCTTTTTTCAAAAAGGGCAGGTTTCCTTCCACTTCTGGCCAACAATCTTCTACAGGTCGCTTTACCGCTAAGCGTCGGCAACCTAAGCAGGCCAGGCCTAAGTCTACAGGGGCTGCTGTAACCCAGCAGTCCAAACCCCTTCAGGGTTTTTGACTTGATGCTAGAGAACTTAGTCTTTCTGGCTTTAACACAGCCAGAACCTCTCACCATTCCAGGAAGGTTAGCTCATTTTGCTCCCAGATGGGAGCAAATCACATCAGAGCAGTGGACCCTCTCCATCATAAGAGAGGGCTACAAACTTCATTTCTCAGACCTTCCTCCCCCACACCATGGTGAGACACTTCAATTCTCCCACATCTCTTCTCGACCTTTTAGGTCAGGAGATAACTACCCTTCTTGCCCAAGGGGCAATAGAAGAAGTTCCTCTTCTTCAACAAGGGTCAGGGTTCTACTCCCCCTATTTTCTCATTCCAAAGAAGACACGGGGATACAGACCCATTCTAGATCTCAGAGAATTGAACAAATTTCTATGCAAGGAGAAGTTCAAGTTGCTTTCTCTGGGCACTCTCCTTCCATACCTTCAAAGTCAGGATTGGCTTTGTTCTCTAGATCTCAAGGATGCGTACACACATGTTCTCATCCATCCATCTCACAGAAGATTCCTACGTTTTCTTTTCCAAGGAAAACATTACCAATACAGAGTGCTTCCTTTCGGTCTGGCCTCTGCCCCAAGAGTGTTCACCAAATGCATGGCAGTAGTTGCTGCATTTCTACACACTCTGGGAATATTTGTCTTCCCATACCTGGACGACTGACTCATCCGAGCTCCATCTCAGTCAGAGGCCCAGATTTCCCTGGACCGCACAAGGCGCATTCTGCAATATCTGGGACTGGTGGTAAACTTCCCAAAGTCCCAGCTCATCCCTACTCAGTCCCTGGAATTCATAGGGGCCTGGTTGGATACCACCACTGCAAGGGCCTACCTTCCTCAGGCCCGTTGCCAACGTCTAGTGCAGTTAGCCTCCCAGATTCAGTCAAAGAGCCACTTAACTGCCAGGGAGATGCTACAACTGCTGGGCCACATGGCTTCCACAGTTCATGTGGTACCTTATGCTCGCCTACACATGAGAGAAGCTCAATGGACTTTGTCCACCCAGTGGACTCAAGCTTCAGGAGCTCTCTCAGACCAAATAGCAACCTCCAAACGTCTCTTTTGGTCTCTCCAATGGTGGATGTCCACTCAAAATCTGTTGCTGGGGTCCCCCTTCCAACAGTTGTTGCCCCAAGCAACCCTCACAACAGATGCCTCCCAGACAGGTTGGGGAGCTCATCTACAGGACTTCTCCACTCAAGGCACTTGGTCCCCTCAGGAGACCTCTCTTCATATCAACCACTTGGAGCTTCGAGCAGTTTTTCTAGCTCTCAAGGTCTTCCATACCCTCCTCAGCTAAAAGACAGTCCTCATCCATACGGACAATCAAGTAGCTATGTTTTATATAAACAAGCAAGGAGGAACTGGCTCTCTGTCGCTTTGCAACGAAGCTCTAAGATTGTGGGCCTTCGCCAGAGAGCATCAAATCCATCTCCTGGCAGTATATCTCCCAGGAATCCAAAACTCTTGGGCAGACAGACTCAGTCGAGTTATGCTTCCACACGAATGGTCCCTGCACATGGATCAGGTACTCAGAATCTTTCAAGAATGGGGAACCCCGGACATAGACTTCTTTGCAAGTCCATGGAATGCCAAACTTCCCCGGTTCTGTTCCAGAATTCCGTGTCAGGGAGTTCAGGCCAAGGATGCCTTCCTCCTTCATTGGGGTCAGGGCTTCCTGTATGCCTTTCCACCCATTCCTTTGATTCCCAAGACTCTGTTCAAACTCCAGAGGGATCAAGGATCTATGATCCTCATAGCTCCACGCTGGCCACGCCAAGTGTGGTACCCTCTGCTTCTGCATCTCTCCCAAGCCCCCTCTCTGGACTTGGGAGCTGCTCCAGACCTTCTGTCTCAGGAGGAAGGGACTTTGTGGCACCCAAACCCCAAGTCCCTTCACCTCAGAGCTTGGTTACTGAAGGCCTAGACCTTCAAGACTTGAATCTTTCTCAGCAGGTGAAGGATATCCTCCATGCTTCAAGGAAACCTTCCACCAGGCGTTCCTATGCTTTTAAGTGGAAAAGATTTTCCATTTGGTGTGCTGGAAAGGGTCTTGACCCTCTGGCACTATCTCCTGCATCTCTCCAATGCAGGACTTAAGACAAATTCAGTAAGAGTCCATTTGAGTGCTATTGCAGCATCCCTTAAGCCCATCAATGGACAACCTATCTCCTCTCATCCTCTTATTTCAAGATTCATGAGAGGCCTAACTTTAACTAAACCTCCCATTAGGCCTCCTCCGGTGGCATGGGACTTACATTTGGTTCTTGGTCAGCTTATGAAGCCACCCTTTGAACCCTTAGCCACTACCTCCTTGAAATTTCTTTCCTGGAAGGTTATTTTCCTCATTGCAGTCACTTCTGCTCGCCGCATCAGTGAACTGCAGGCCTTAGTGGCTAATCCACCTTATACAAGGTTCCATCATGACAAGGTAGTCCTTAGGACGAATCCACACTTTATGCCTAAAGTGGTCTCACCTTTTCATCTTAATCAAGAGGTATATTTACCTGTCTTTTTTCCAGCTCCTCATGCATCCACTGCAGAGAGGAACCTTCATACTCTAGATTGTAAAAGAGCTCTTGCTTTTTACTTACATAGGACACAGCAACATAGAAAGTCTTCCCATTTTTTTGTTGCTTTTGATCCTTCTCACTTGGGACTTCCAGTCTCTAAGAGAACACTGTCCAATTGGATTGCTCAGTGTATTTCTTTCGCCTACCAGAGTAAGAACCTTTCTCTGGAGAGCCATGTCACAGCTCATAATGTGAGGGCCATGGCCACCTCTATGGCTCATCTAAATTCGTGTCCATCGACCAGATCTGTCGAGCAGCCACCTGGGCCTCTGTTCATACCTTCACAGCCCATTACTGCTTGGACAAGGATTCCCGCCGGGATGCCTTGTTTGGTCAGGCTGTCCTCAGACACCTGTTCCATTCTTAAACAACTCCTGCCCTCCTTCCCTGGATGGATGCCTGAGATCCATAGGAGGACGCAGACCCCTTTCAGGGTCTCATATCCTTGGGGATCTCCCAGGCATCTCAGCTAGGGAGTCCCCATATGTGAAGACTCATTCCTGCTTGTTCCTGGAGATAGCACAGTTACTTACCTGTAACAGGTGATCTCTGGGAACAGCAGGAATAAGTCTTCACAACCCACCCACCTCCCCTAGGAGTTGTATCTCTTTTCTATCTTTCCTTTCCTCTCTCTCTCTATTGTCTCAGCTTTAAACTCGAACTGAGGAGAGTTGGTTAGGAAAGGCGGGAAGGCAGCGCGCAGGCGCTGTGGGATGCTCCCAAAAGCTTTCCTTTTTGGGAAGCGTTCCCGCGCAGGCTCCGTCGGTACCGACGTACCCATATGTGAAGACTTATTTCTGCTGTTCCCAGAGATCACCTGTTACAGGTAAGTAACTGTGCTTTCTCTTTCCCTCTTTCTAGTTTAACCCACAATGCCTCCCCTCTCCCTTTTAAGCTCTGTAATTCCAAAGCTTTAATAGTAGTTTTTACATATAGTGCCACTCCTCCCCCCCTTCTTCCTACCTTGTCCTTTCTGAATAAAGTATAGCCAGGTATAGTTACATCCCAATCATGGTTTTCTGTGAACCATGTTTCTGTAACTGCCACTAAATCCAAGTCAGCCACTCCCACCAAAGCTTCAACATCAGGGATCTTATTTCCCATGCTACGGGCATTTATACACACTGCTTTCCATATGTTACCCCTGTTACCCATTTCCATAAAGTTATTTAATGTATCACCTACCTGGGGGCTTTCACTTACCTGGGGGCTTTCTTCACTCATCCCCAACAAATCTAGTTTAAAGCCCTCTTCAGTAGATTAGCCAGTCTACTACTGAAGACGCGTTGACCTTTCTTGGACAGATGGATGCCATCTCTGCTCTGCAACCCTTGGAACAGCATCCCATGGTCTAGGAAACCAAAACGCTCTCGACACCATCCACGCAGCCATGCATTCATTTCCAGGATGCGAGCCTCTCTGCCTTGGCCTTTACCCTCAACAGGGAGGTACTTAAACCCCCGAAACAATTTACGGGTGATGACAGTTTTCTCTCTAAGTGGAATGCCATATTAAATAAATGCAGTTTTGATCTGATTGCATTGTTGCTGGAGCGCTCCATGCAGGAGCATGATACACTTACTTCTCAGGCAATCACATTGAAAGATAAGATTTTGGAAACAGTATTGCCCCCTAGTTTTGAGATTCAATGGATTGACATTGAAAAACAACTTGCCTCTTTCCGTGATCATGTTAGGGGATTAAAAATTAATAAATTCAATAAAGACAAATCTGATTACGATAATAACTGTGTGTATAACTGGCCCTCACGAATGACTCACAAGCAAAACCGGAAGAAGGTTTCTTTTACCTTGAGCTCTGATGATTGCTCAGATACAGATTCTAGTGAATCTGGTCAACTTACTGGGGGCAGAAAAACCCGACAATCTACTGATACTCAGCGGGGGAATTCTTTCCGGGGACGCCGAGCCCGCGGTAACTATCAGGCGGATTTTTGGGAAGGTCCGGACACTCGGTCCAGAACGCGGAGTCGACAGTTGTAAATCTATCCGGAACATCTCTCCCATCTGAACATCAAAAAATTCTGGAACTAGGATTGTCCTTCATTCCATCACCAAAAAAAAAAAAACCCAGAGTTGAAAGATTCCAAGCTACCCCTGCCATCCGATAGCCAGACTGTTAATATGAACAGAAAACAAACTGAAATGCCTGTATGCAAATTCTAGAAGTCTAAAAAAATAAGATAGGAGAGTTAGAATATATAGCATTTAATGAAAGGTTAGATATACTTGGCATCTCAGAGACCTGGTGAAAGGAGTATAACCAAGGAACATTGTGATACCAGGCTACAAATTATATTGCAATGATAGGGTAGATCACATAGATGGTGCGGTGGCCTGATTAGATTGTAAGCTCTATGAGCAGGGACTGTCGTCTTTATATGTTTGTACAGCTCTGCTTATGCCTTGTAGCGCTACATAAATAAATAATAATAGTAGTAGTAGGCAGAAATCCAGGCTGCCTCCCCCCCTCCCCCCAGCAGCAGCTGCGGGCAAGAAAGTGGCGGCACAAAGCAGCCGCTTTTAGACATACTGCTACTGCCTGTCTCCCTCTCCTGAAAAGGAATTGGCAGCAGATGGGGGGGGGGGGGGGCTACGTGTGGGCTGCAGTCACTCCCACCTCGGCCACTGCCCTAGGCAGCCACCTAGCTCACCTAGTGGATGGGCCAGCCCTGAGTAGTAGTGATATGTTAAAGAGGGCATGGAGTCAAACAGGATAAAGATTTTGCAGGAAACAAAATACATTGTAGAATCTTTATGGATAGAAATTCCATGTAAAAAGGGGAAGGGAATGGCAGTGGTGGTGTACTATTGCTTGCCTGGCCAGAATGAATAGTCAGATGATGAAATGCTAAAAGAAATTAGGGAAGCTTGCAAAGTTTTAAAAAAAAGTAATACTGCGATAGATATCTCGCATTATCGAATGGGTCAATGTTACATCAGGCCATGCTAGGGAGATAAAGTTTCTAGATGAAATACATGACTGCTTCATTCAGCAGCTGATTCAGCAACTGACTCAAGGGGAAGCTATTTTAAATGTAGCCCTTAGTGGTACGCAGGATCTATTGTAAGAGGTAATTATTGGGCCCACTTAGCAATAGCAATCATAACATGATCACATTTGATTTAATAATTGGAGGGAGAATAACAAGGCAATCCACTGTGCTAGCATTTAACTTTAAAAAAAAAAGACTATGATAAAGTGAAGAAAATGCTTAAGAAAAAACTAAAAGGAACAATTGCAAAAGTTAAGAGTTTACATCAGGCTTGGGCATTATTTAAATATACTATCTTGGAAGCCTAGATCAGATGTATTCCATGCTTTAAGAAAGATGGAAGGAAGGTCAAACGACAACCAGCATGGCTTAAAGGTGAAGTCAAAGAGGCTGTTATAACTAAGAGAAAATCCTTCAGAAAATGAAAAAAGGAGCCAAATGACAAAAAAAAAGGAAACATCAGTTACTTTTGGCAAAACTAAAAAGTCATGGGATAGGAGGCAGTGTACTATTGTGGATTAGGAACTGGTTAAAAGATAGAAAGCAGAGGGTAAGGCTAAATGGCCAATTTTCCCAATGGAAAAAGGTGAATAGTAGAGTACCTCGGGGATCTGTGCTGGGTCTGCTGCTTTTTGACATATTCCCTTTTGCAGGTTAATTATGAATAACAAGTGAGGTTATCAAATTTGCAGATGAGACAAAACTATTTAAAGTTGTTAAAACCCAAGAGGATTGTGGAGAATTGCAAGAGGATCTTGATAAATTGGAAGACTGGGCATCCAAATGGCAGATGAAATTTAATCTGGACAAGTGCAAAGTTATGCACCTAGGAAAGAACATCCCAAACTATGGTTACACGATTCAAGGTTCCACATTAGGAGCCACCACCCAGGAAAAAAAGATTTAGGTGTCATCGTGGATAACATGTTAAAACCCTCTGCTCAGTGTGCAGCGGCATCACAGAGAGCAAATAGCATGCTAGGTATCATAAGGAAAGGATTGGAAAATAAAACAAAGGATATTATAATGCCTCTGTATCGTTTCATGGTATGACCGCACCTTGAATATTGTGTGCAATTCTGGTCGCCGTATCTTAAAAAGGATATAGCGTTATTAGAAAAGGTACAGAGAAGAGCCACCAAAATGGTAAAGGGGATCGAAGGATACCCCTATGAAGAGAGGCTAAAAAGGTTAGGGCTCTTCAACCTGGAAAAGAGATGGCTGAGGGGAGATATGATAGAGGTCTATAAATTAATGAATGGAGTGGAGCGGGTAAACGTTTACATCGTCAGAGTATAGAAAGATTAGGGGAGATGCAATGAAGCTATTTATGACTAATAAGAGAAAATATTTTTTCACTCAACATGTAATCAAACTCTGGAATTTGTTACCGGAGGATGTAGTAAAAGCTGTTAGTGTAGCTGGGTTTAAAAAAGGTTTGGACAAGTTCCTGGAGGAAAGGTCCATAAACCCGTTATTAAAAGGGACCCAGGATATCACTGCTTGATCCAATACAAGCATTGTGGAACCTGTGTCTTTTGGGGAAACTGCTAGGTACTTTATGACCTAGATTAGCCACTGTTGGAAACGGGATACTGGGCTTGATGGACCTTGGTCTGATCCATTATGGCATATCTTATGTTCTTATGTACATAAGTACTGATAAGTTAAATGCAAGGCATTGATAAGGCAGGCAAAGAAAAAATTTGAAAAGAAGCTTGCCATGGAAGCAAAAGCGCATAATAAAAAATACCTGTGAGAGAGCCCGTTGGACCATTAGATGATGGAGGAGCAAAAGGGGCACTAAGAGAGAGGATAAGGCCATAGCAGAGAGACTGAATGAAATCTTTGCTTCAGTCTTTACTGAGGAAGTTGTAGGAAAGGTATCCATGCCAGAAATGATATTTAAAAGTGATATATTAGAGGAATTGAAACAAATCTCAATAAATCAGGAAGATGTATCACAGCGATTTGATAAAAGAGCAGCAAATCACCTGGACCAGATGGAATACATCCCAGGATGCTGAAAGAACTGAAATATGAGATTGCAGACCTACTTTTAGTAATCTGAACTATCTTTAGTCATCTGTAGTACCTGACGATTGGGGAGTGGCCAATTTTGAAAAGGGGTTCCAGGGGTGATCCGGGAAACTACAGACCCTTGTGAGCTTGATGTCTGTACCGGGCAACATGGTAGAAACCATTATAAAGAACAAAATTACTGACTATGTGGATAGTCATGGCTTAATGGCAAGAAGCCAACATGGATTTAGCCATGGAAAGTCTTGTCTCATTAATCTGTTTAGATTTGTTTTGAAGGTATGAATAAACAAGTAGATAAAGGTGAGCTGGTTTATTATAGCATATCTGTATTTTCAGAAAGCCTTTGACGAGGTCCCTCATGAAGAAATCTCGTGGAAATGTAAAAAGTCATGGGATAGGAAGCAGCATGCTATTGTGGATTAGGAACTGGTTAAAAGATAAATAGAATAGGGCTAAATGGCCAATTTTCTCAATAAAGAAAGGTGAATAGTGGAGTACCCCAGGGATCTGTGTTAAGTCCACTGCTTTAAAACATATTTATAAATGATCTGGAAATGGAAATAAGTGAGGTGATCAAATTTGCAGATGACGCACAGTTATTCAAAGTTGTTAAAACACAAGAGGATTGTGAAAAATTGAGACTGGATGTCCAAATGGCAGATGAAATTTAATGTAGACAAATGCAAAGTTATGCATTTAGGGAAAAACAACCCAAACTATGGTTACATGATGCAAGGTTCCACATAAGGAATCACCACTCAGGAAAGGGATCTGGGCGTCATTGTGGCTAGTACGTTGAAAACCTCTGCCCAGTGTACAGCTGTGGCCGAGAAAGAAGATAAAAGGAAAGGAATAGAAAATAAAGCCAAGGATGATATGTTTCTATATAGCTGCATGGTGCAACCGCACCTTGAATAGTGTGTGCAATTCTGGTCGCCATATCTAAGAACAGATATAGCAAAATTGGAAAAGTTACAAAAGAGCCACCAAAATAGTAAAGGAGATAGGATATCCCTATGAGGAAATGCTTAAAAGATTAGGGTTCTTCAACTTGGAAAAGAGACGGCTGAGGGGAGATATAATAGAGGTCTATAAAATAATGAATGGAGTGGAATGAGTAAATGCATATCAGTTGTTTACGTCTTCAAGAGGTTAAAAATTAGGGGATACACAATGAAGCTGCAATGAAGCTACATTTAAGAGGAATCGGAGGAATTTTTTTTTTTAATTCAGCGCATACTCAAACTCTGGAATTCGTTACCAGTAACGAATTACTGTTAGTGTAGCTGGGTTCAAAACAGGTTTGGACAAGTTCCTGGAGGAAAAGTCCATAGATCATTATTAAAGAAGACTGGGGAAATTCACTGCTTACCACTGGGACAAGCAACATGGAATGTGTGCGTTCCTTTGGGAGCCCGACGGGTACTTGAGACCTGGAATAGCTACTGTTGGAAACAGGATACTGGGCTTGATGGACCCTTGGTCTGACCCAATATGGCATATCTTATGATGTTATGCATGCATGCATACAGATGACTCTCCCTATGATGTGTGCGCGCGCACACGACTCTCCCTATAATATGCATGCCTGTGCGCACACACCACAGGACGCAAATACCCTTCGACATCCCCATTACATGCATGCGCACACACATATTACTAGGCATCCCCATGACAGACATGCACACACCACTAGACATCCCCCCCCACGCACTCACGCTCTCAAGCACCATCAAACATCATCCCCCCCCACACACACACACTGTTCTCTGATATCCTGTCTTCATATTCTCTCAGATAAGCAAACTATGCCCATGGAGATATACACTTCAAACCATTGATATATAAACACATCCACAGAACTGACACATGCAGTCACTACACACAGTATGCTTACACGTTGATTCACTGAAATGCTCTTTGTTATTGCTGTTTCAACCAAATCCCCCACAGACATGCTTGAGTATGTGAATGGAGGAAAGAGGAAATGTGCCACCATATCAGGCTGTAGGTGTCCACGTCTCAACTTATTTATGTTGTCTGCATATGCAGCAAACCACAGCCAATATTTTTTTGTTATTGCAAGTCACTTTACCCTCAATTGCCTTGGAAGAAAAGGCCTGGCAATCTACATCTGGTGATAACATTTAAATCAGTAACATTTCCCTGTTTTTTTTCTATCAACCCTTCTCCACACCCAACCAGACATTAGAGTTCGCAGACAAAATGCTAGTAACTCCCTTGTAATCCCCCACTCTATCCCAAGACAGAACAGACTACAAGCTCCAGAGCCTTCACATATACTGTCCCCAATCTCTACCTTTCACACTTTGCACAGTTAAAGATCTCCAGATGTTTAGGAGAGACCTCAAAACATACCTCTTTTCTACTCATTACAGAAACTCAGATTTGAACCCAAATATAGACACGTCCTCACAAACACTGACCACACACACCCCTGAACTACACCCACCTACAACAATCTCAAACTCAATGTAATTTTTCTAAACTGAAATTTTATATAGTTTATTATCGTCCTGTAATAGGCTAAGTTTGTAACCACATGTATATCCTAAACTGTTTTGTTACTCCCAAAAAGGTTACTATATAAAAAGTTAAACCATTGTTCTATGTAAAATGTTCTGTTATCTGTAAACAGCCCCTGATCTTTGGAAGGGGCGGTATAGAAAAATCAAATAAATCAAATAAATACATTGTCAAGAAAACCCAGAGACTGCTGGGTCGCCAGAAGTCGGCACTAACTTGACTGTACTTAAAAATAAATAAATAAATTGCTTCCGTTTATAGGACAGCAACAGGAACTACTTTATCCCCTAAAAATTAGGCCATAAGAATATAAGATATGCCATACTGGGTCAGACCAAGGTCCATCAAGCCCAGTATCCTTTTTCCAACTGTGGCCAATCTAGGTCACAAGTACCTAGCATTTCCCCCAAAGGACACAGGTTCCACAATGCTTGTATTGGGGCAAGCAGTAGATTTCCCGGGTCCCCTTTATGATTTATGGACCTTTCCTCCAAGAACTTGTCCAAACCCTTTTTAAAGTCAGCTACACTAACAGCTTTTTTACTACATCCTAAGGTAACGAATTCCAGGCCATGTTAATTTGTTTTCTATTCTGATGCTTCTACACTATTGCTGTGCTTAGGGGCAAGTAAGAAGTACTTTTTCTTTAAGCCACTGGCGAGGTTTCACAACCACCAGTTTGTATTGTAGCTGGCGAAATGCCTATACAGCTAATGTGTGTTTTTTTTTCTTTTTTAAAGATAACTTTCTTCTACATTTAGCAATAAATGCAAATTAAAGCTATTTACTCGCATCTGTATTTTGCCAGTTTGAATGAAATACTAAAGCACTGCATATATTTTTTTTAACAAATCCTTTTGTTTTTGGTTACTTTTATGAGCATGTGTTATTTCAGCTTTAATTGCATTTTTTTTATTAGTTTGTCTGACTAACGGCTTTTCTTTGCAGGATGCCTTTGATGCTTTGCTGAAGTCATTGACATATTCTTTGACAAAGAGAGAAATTAATTTGTGTAAAGTTTGTCAAATAATTACTTTATTAAATGTTTCTTATTAGAATATAGGATAAGCAGACCTTTATAACCTTTGGTTTTTTCTTTCTTCAGATCTGAGCTGTTCTCTTTGATTAGCTAGGGGAACAAACAGCAGATGTCAACACCAACAGACCCTAGTGCAATGCCTCATCCTGGACCTTCACCAGGGCCAGGCCCTTCTCCTGGACCTATCCTAGGACCCAGTCCTGGACCAGGACCTTCACCAGGTTCAGTACACAGCATGATGGGACCCAGTCCTGGGCCACCTAGTGTCACACATCCAATGGCAACTCTGGGGCATTCAGATTATCCACAAGAAGGCATGCATCAAATGCATAAGGTAACCAGCTTTGTAATTAAATGCTATTGCAAGTCGTCTTAAAATATAAGTAAATGATACAATTGTACTAGTCTTTATTTTGTTGCTAGGGGATAAAGGCAAGCTGCTAGGGAATCTTAAATAAGGCTTCTTTTCTTGTCTTGTCTCATTTTTAATGCATTTTTTTCTTTTTTGTAACATTTTTTTGCAGTCCTCTCCCCCTTCAAATGTTTTTCCTCCCCTCCAGTCGTCCACATACTCCTGTATTCCAGAATAGATTTTTGGCTCTTTTCCAACCCTGGTGGTAGTGTCTCCTGCTCAACCTCTGCTCACCTTGGTGGTAGTATTGGCTCCTTCTGCTATGCTTAATCAGGAGCTTTCACCTCTGTGGCTACTTCTACCAGGTTAAACCCCTTGCCTTGACTCCTGTGGTAGTGCTGTGTCCTCTTAACATGAACAGTTGACTTTGACTCCAGTGATGGCAGTGTCTTCTGTGTCCTGATTTTGAGAATTTATCTTGAAATGTAAAGTGCGGAACTCAAAATTAGATATCCATTCAAGCTGTAAAAACAGCTATTTCTGGTTGTTTAATGTCTCTTCCATTTAAAAACAAATCCGCCAAATAAAACCTACAAGCGGATGTACTTGTGAGGTATTTTAGAAATGACAAATCCCAGTACGAGAATGAATTGCAAAATCAGATATTTTGTTTTTCTAATCACACAGGTACACTAGGGAACAAACATATTGAGATTTGTGCTGGTAGTTCCCATTCAGCCTCGATAATGAGTGCAGGGGTGGCGCTCAACCCTTGCTAGAAAATGGAAGCATGCCCAGCATGTCCCCATGTTGCTAGCACAGGTTTCATGCCACCCCTTTGCTCCTATTTGGCACAATCAGCGTGGGTGCATTTTTAACGCCACCCATTTGAGGTGGCGGTAAGTGCAGCATTGCTGGTGAATTTATGCCAAAAATGCCTGTGATACCCCTGATGTGCACATTCTGCTCCAGAACTGCTTAGTGTCCGCCTCAACCTGCACTACTTGCGAAGGGCAGGATTTTTAGTGCAGCTGCATTTTTAGCATGCCATACTGTGATGAAGCTGACACTACTGAAGCTATGGAGTTAGGAGAAAACTCCGTTTCTTTTAAAGAAACTGATTTACAGAGAATGCAGTTACCAAGAAGTGCAGCTAGAGGGAGTAGGCATGAGGCTGCAGAAGGTAGGCTGACACACCCGGATTGTAATGATGCAATAGCTAATCAAACACACCTGAGTAGAGGGCCAGAAAGCTCACTAGAGAAACGTCTTTATAAGCAGTGCTCGGTCAGGAGAATACAGAGAGGACCACCAATACAGAGAGGACCACGAATAGAGGGAGGACCACCAATACAGAGAGGACCACAAATACAGAGAGCAACAGAAGCCCCTGCTACTAAGGAGAGAGAAAGGGAAAAGCTCCAACTACGGAAGGAAAGGCAGTTAAGCTTGCAGTCCTTACAAGGAAGAGACATCTTCCAGGAAGGACAAGCCCATGCTGAAAAGCTCCAGAAAGAAGTCTCCAGGGAAGACCGTGTAAGCAGGAGGAGAGTGCCTGATAGAGGGAATACCAGCAACGTACGTCTCAGAGAACAAAGGTACATTCACACCTCCTTTCCTGAATGTGTGCCAGGTCCTAGAAAGGCTTGTAAACCAGAGAGCCATAGATATGAGAAACAAAGCTGGGGAAAGCTTTGGAAACCTGTGCAGAAGGTCCTAGATAAAAGCCATATTAATTGTTTGCCAGACCAGGTCCAGCCAGGCTGGAAAGTCTTGGAGAGAACTACTGAAGTACAACCAGTTTTGCCTAGGGAAAGCTCAGGCTTAGCAGACACCATATCTGAGCAAGAGGATATGCAAACAGACCTTGTAGAACCAGAACCATTGCTACCTGAATATCCTATGGACTGTACTCTCTGTGTAGCTGAGAGTATAGAATCTCTCACAGAGTCATAGCATAAGACATGCTCTAAAATGTCATTGCTTTGTTGAGCTGAAAAGAAGAAGTTTTTGTGTTTATTTAACCTGTTTATATTGAAAAATCTTGCTTGAATGGAAAAGACTGTGAAGCTCTTACAACAGTTTTGGACTTTGTAAATACTTTGGTAGAAACCCTGAATCAAGGTGAATTCTGTTGTCTTCTTGGAGAACCTTAGCGCATCAAGGGAATAAAACCTTATATTTAACCCAGCACAAGGCTCACACAACTATTCTTTATAAAGAAGGGAACTACAAGGACCATAATGCACCTGGTCTAAGTTAGAGTTCCCGGCTTCAACAAACAATAAATGTCCACCCTGACCCTTCAGCACGCTGCCACCGGGAGGGGCTGTGACAATACTTTACCACGGCACACATTTGGGGCATGCTGAATCTCATGCTGCCCAATTGCCAACTTTAGTAAATATGCCCCCAGGTGAGGTGCAACAGTCCACATACATTCTCTGTTCAAATATAATATAACAAAATAAAAACAAGTAATACTAATATAAAAGGTATACTGTTAACAAAAACATAAAATTAAAATCTTGAGTCCTCCCAGTAGCACCGCCACAGTACAGTAACATACTGCATTGCAGTTCCCACCTACACATCATAGTCCTCCAATCATCTTGTAGATAGTTGCCCAGGTTCTACTCAAGTTGTCACCCCTGTAGTAGTCTATAGATTAATATTCACTTTGTTATGAAAAGCTGCTGTTCATTGTAATGCCTGTTAAGTTCTGTTCACTTGTTCTAGTTAAACCTGTTCCTTATCATTCCTCCAGTTTAGTCCTCAACCTCTGGGTAGTGAACCTCCTCCTGCAGCTTGGAGACTGGGCATGTCAAACTCGTGACATCACTGGATATAGCCTGCTGGTCTCTCCCATCAGCCCCCAGTGTGTCCAGCCTCCATGCAGCAGGAGGATGTAGTGAGCCTAGCTTCTGGGCTCACTTGGGGGAACAGATAAGGAGCATTTAGTGTGACAATTCTATTCTGATTTTACTTTTGATTTTTACCTTTAATTTTACTTTTAATTCAGTTACCTTTGGTTAATTGGCAATCAGGGATTAGTTCCCTTTAGTTGTTAGGAGCAAATTTCCTTATATTTACAGTAATTTTAAATTAGTAGCAGCTCTCGCCTTCCCTCCTTGTCAGTTATTTTCACTTGCTGCAGGCATTCGCCGGTGCGGATCTCTCTCCCTTGACGGTACGGGAGACAGCTCCGGGACCCGTACAGCCACACTGAAGCTGTGTGAGATGGAGCCTCTTTGTTGCTGCGGGATTTTAATTTTACTCTGTGGAACCGGCTGAGCGGTCCTTGCCATGGCTGTCAGGTGCGGCAGCGCGTCTTGAGGATTGGAGGAATTCAAGGCGGTAGGAGAAGGCTGCGTGGCTTTCGGCCCTGCAGGTAAGGTCTTCGGGCTCTGTCGATCTGCTGAGGCCTCCTTTTTGCAGCGGTGGCTGTTCTTGGCGCCAAAATTCGTTGGCAAAGGGGCGGCCATTTTCTCTCTAGGTATTTGGACCACGTGGCGAGCTGCCTGTGTGAGGAAGCCATGTGGCGAGCTGCCTGTGTGAGGAAGACGACAGGCAGAATAGCTAGATTTTTGGGCCTAGTGTTTCTTTCTTTTGTTTGTAGGTTTTTTGAGGCTCGGGGGGTTCCTCAGCCTTAAGGGGGCTGTTGTCAGTCCTCTTTATTTTTAAGTTTATTCTTAGTTTTATAGGACAGCAGTTTTGGCATTGATCTCTGATGCCACATGTTCTCCCTCCTAATCATGTCTCTGAGGAGCATCTGTTAAGTCCCGGGATATTAGGCAAATTGCCAGCTTTTAGGTTCTTCAAGAGCAGAGCCCTAACTTGTAGTTGTAAGGAGGGACAGGCTGGAAGTGTGCTTTTGTGTATTCTATAGTGAAAGTTGCCCAAACGCCTGTGGTTTCACAGGGACAGGTTTAGGAAACCTTAGGATATAAAAAAAAATATAATAATAATAACTGTTAAACTATCAACCAAGAAGTGCCTGTGCTACGGTCTGTGGCCACCAGAGGGCAGCTGGTACACTCAATAATGCCTTTCTGTGACCGTGTGTATGCAGCCATCATCAGATTGATCATTCTCTGCAAGTCAGGGAAGAAATAACCACAGGGCCACCTCATGGGCTCTCAGGGGTTAGTGACTAAACAAGCAACTGTAATGTTCTGCAAATCAAGATTATATGACCAAGATTTAAAGCTCAACTTCTGTATCGTTTGTCGGGCTCTGGTGCCCTAAAGGCCACCGGATGGCAGCGCTGCTCATGAGTCACATATAGTATTCAGTGCCCCCGTCCCTGGGGGGGGGGTTGTAAAATACAAAATCGTATTCCTCATCAGGTTCACACAGGCAGCAACCTCTAAGACCTCCACTTGCAAGGTTGTCGGTGTATCCCACTGCTATTTCTCTGACTGCAGGAAGGCCGGGGGTGGGGTGGGGTGGGGTGGTGCCTGTGTATTTCATAGCTCCACTTAGCATACCCTTCCCAGGAAATTTTCATTTATAGAGCCTGTGCTGTCAGAGCAGGGCTTTAAGCACTTAGCAGGGGCACTGACCCGTCTGTGCCATCTTGATAAAGGGCCCGTGCTGAGGGTGAAGAGAAGGATGTCTAGGTAGCACAGTCTGGGGCTTAGCGCTCCAGGGCACTGGAAGGTTTCATAGAGGAAGTCAATACTCTGTGTACGCTCCATGCATTCAGCCTATGTTCAAGAGTGCTCACTGCACTGTGTTTGGGTGACAGGTGCTGGGTCACCCGTATATGTAGATGTGCATTTTGTATGTGCTCACAATTGCTCAGGCATGATTTTTGGGTGCACTCTTTGCAGAGTGAGACTGCATTTCTTTGCTCAGACTGTATTATTAGACTAAGGTAATTTCTCCAGTAATGGGGGGGGGGGGGGGATGTTGATTGTAATAAAGTGCATGAGGTCCTCATGGTGTTACATGGGATTGGAGATGCAGTCGTGGGATCTGCTGTGGAGTGAGCCGTCCGGAGGGGCTACAGTGTTAGTCACCAGTTTCCCTTTCTCTATGGGCTTTGCTCCCAGATCCTAGCCCCTCTTTCTCTCTGATGTCTAGGACGCAAGGTCCCTGGCCCACTGGACGGACAATCTATTCTCAGCCTTTTCTCAATGCTGGCAGAAGGACTGGGAGAGCGAGAAAGGAAGACCAGGAAGCAGCACCAGCTCTGATGTCTCTCCACTGCCAGTGTTTGCTACGGTCACATATTCCCAGTCATTTATTTGAGTATACTGATTGCCTACAGGTCAGTGTGGCATACAGTCGATTACGGTATTTCTATTTCCATTGTCCCTGAAGGGCTCACAATTTATGTTTTGGTACCTGAGGCAGAGGGTTAAGTCGCTTAACGAAGGCCAGAAGGACCACCTGTGGGACCAGAAACCCCAGTTTTTATGTCCCAAGGTTGGTGGTCTCGATTGGAATTCAAACCCTTGGTCCTCTGGCAACTTGCCTCAACCACTAGGCCGCACTGCTCTGTGTGAGCTAGCCACAGGACCATAGGGCCAGGTGCAGCCTGTTACTTCCAAGGCAGAGACCTTGGGGAGGTTCCGTTAATAAGGATACGAGAAATGCCATACTGGGTCAGACCAAGCTCTATCTCCAGGAACAAGCAGGAATAAGTCATCACATATGGGTACGTCGGTACCGACGGAGCCCGCGCGGGAAAGCTCCCCAGCTTTTCAGATTAAAAGCTTTTGGGGCCTCCCACTGCACATGCGCGCTGCCTTCCCGCCTTCCTGACCAGCTCTCGTCAGTTTCTTTTTTTCCGCGGAGCCAGCAGGTCGTGTTCCTGTCACCGCTGAAGAAATTGTTAATTTTATTGTTTTCTTTAGACCGCGTACCTGCCTTCCCCATTCTGAAACCGGTACTGCCGGTCTCTCTTTCTTTCTTTTGAAAAAAAAAAAAAAAATATATATTTTTCTTTTCTTCAGCACAGCTTGGTACTTTGTTAGGCCTTCGGGCCTACACAAATTCTCCTCATGGAGAAGCCAGTTCCTGGTTTTAAAAAGTGTACCAAGTGCAGTGCTGTCATTCCTCTTACAGACACCCATGAATGGTGTCTTAAATGTTCAGGACCTGACCATTCCATACCGGACTGCCCATCCTGCTCCCAGATGTCGAAACGTGGATTGCAGAACCGGGCCAACAAGTTCCATGTGCTGTTTCCTTCAGAAGCATCACAGTCATCCAGGTCTTCCTCTCCGGATGGATCTCAGGTAACCAAAACTCCAGTGGGCAAATCCTCTAAAAGCAAATCTCTTTCTAAAGATCGAGAGGCTCTCAATTCTGAGTTCGAGGATTCTGCCCAGGCCAAAAAACCCCGGCGGGAGGCTCCGGCCTCCAAAGCAATCATGGGGTCACAGGTTGACATCGATGGCGCGGCCTCGACAGATCACCTGTTGTACTGCTCTGGGGTACCGGCCCATACCGGTACCGACATCCAGGCAGCAGTGGCGTCTATGGGCAATACTGTCCAAGTCATGCAGCAGGCCATTCTGGCTTTTATTAATGCTGCTACGCCCTCGGTACCGCAGCCAGCGGTACCGGGTCCGGTTCCGGTAATGGCTTCCATACCGGAACCGAGGCCATCGTCTTCCAAACGCAGATCGGTTCCGCATGCCGGATCCGGGCTTTTGCCCGGTACCGATCCCATACCCGGTACGCCCGATGTCGATACCGAACGGTATGCGTATCGTGCGTTGGAAGCACATAGAGGATACTCTGCTGCTTCTTCTGATGATTCTGATGAGTTCTCCCTTGATCTTCCTGAGGAGCCTTCTTCTCCTAAAAGGAGAATGTCTCCACCAGAGGATTTGTCCTTTCAGGACTTCATCATAGAAATGACTAAAGGTCTTTCTATTGCTTCATCCTCTGAAAAGGAACCCAGATCAAAGAAACTGGATATTTTAGGATACTCTAAGTCTCCTAAAGAGGCAGTTACCCTGCCTATCCATGAAATCCTTCAAGAACACTTGATGGACTTATGGGAGGCTCCTCTAACATTGTCTCCTTCTTCTCGCAGGTTGGACACCATGTACCGTGTCCCCCCTTCTCCTGGTTTCCAAAAAACTCAGTTGCCTCACCATTCTATTGTGGTGAAGTCTGCAATGAAAGAAGATAAAGAGTACCAAAAGGCACTCTTCTACTCCTCCAGGGCGAGAATGTAAGACTCTAGACTCTTTTGGCAGGAAATTTTCCAGGCTTCTATGCTTATAGCCAGGATTAATTCCTATAGTCTTTACATGGGCATGTTTCTCAGTGAAATCGCTCTAAAAGTTCGGCATTTTGCCCCCTTTATCCCTGAGGATAAGAGGGAGCAGTTCATTTCCTTAGTGAAACACCTTTTGGATATTTCAAAGTTCTCCAACAGGGCAGCTTTTGATTCCTTTGAGGGTGCTGGTAGGGCTTCGGGCATTGCTATAGCAGCCCGACGTCTTGCTTGGCTCCAGGCTTCTGATCTAGAACCTTGGGTCCTAGATGGCTTACGAAATCTGCCCTGTACAGGTGAGAACTTATTTGGTGAGGAGTGGCAAATTAAGGCCACTCAAATGGACGCAGAAAATGCCACCTTAGATAGACTTTCTAAGTCTACCTCCACTCCTGCCAAGAAGAAGTCTTTTAAGAGGCCTTATTACAAGAAGTCCAGATTTTCCACAAATACTTGCCAACAATCCTCTCAGCCTCGTTTTGCTGCTAAACGTCAGCAACCTAAACAGGCAAGGTCAAAGCCTGCGGCGTCTGCTACGCCTCAGCAGGCTCCACCCCCTCAGGGGTTTTGACTTGCCCCTAGAGAACTTAACGTTTCTGGCTCTAGAACAACCAGAGCCCCTCACCATACCCGGAAGGTTAGCTCACTTTGCTCCCAGATGGGAGCAAATTACATCAGAGCAATGGACCCTCTCTATCATCAGAGAGGGTTACAAACTCCATTTTTCCGACCTTCCTCCTTATACTATGGTGAGGCAGTTCAATTCTCCCCCATCTCTCCTGGCCCTCTTGGGTCAGGAAGTCTCCTCCCTCCTTGCCCAGGGGGCAATAGAGGAGGTCCCTCTTCTTCAACAGGGGACGGGATTCTACTCCCCTTATTTTCTAATACCAAAGAAGACAGAGGGCTTCAGACCAATTCTGGATCTGAGAGAATTGAACAAATTTCTTTTCAAGGAGAAATTCAAAATGCTTTCTCTGGGCATTCTCCTTCCATACCTTCAGAGTCAGGATTGGCTTTGTTCTCTAGACCTAAAGGATGCGTATACACACATACTCATCCACCCATCCCACAGAAAATACCTTCGATTTCTGTTTCAGGGAAAACATTTCCAGTACAGAGTACTCCCCTTCGGTCTAGCCTCTGCTCCAAGAGTGTTCACCAAATGCATGGCAGTCGTAGCTGCCTTTCTAAGAGGCCTGGGAATTTTCATATTCCCATACCTGGACGACTGGCTCATCCGAGCTCCCTCTCAGTCCCAGGCCCAAATTTCCCTGGACCGCACAAGGCGTCTTCTGCAGTATCTAGGACTGGTAGTAAACCTTCCCAAGTCTCAACTAATCCCTACTCAGTCTCTCGAGTTCATAGGGGCCCAGTTAGACACCATCACTGCAAGGGCCTACCTGCCTCAGGTCAGGGCCCAACGCCTGCTGAGTTTGGCCTCCCAAGCTCAGTCCAGCAGTCATTTGACAGCCCGGGAAATGCTGCGACTTCTGGGCCACATGGCCTCCACGGTACATGTGGTGCCCTACGCTCGTCTGCATATGAGAGCAGCTCAATGGACCTTGGCCACCCAGTGGACTCAAGCATCTGGAGCGCTCTCCGACCAAATACTCACCTCAAGCCGTCTATTTTGGTCCCTCCAATGGTGGACATCCACCAAGAATCTGTTGTTGGGGGGCCCCCTTCCAACCTTTGTTGCCCCAAGCAACCCTCACAACAGATGCCTCCCAGACAGGGTGGGGAGCTCATCTTCAGAACCTCTCCACTCAGGGCACTTGGTCTCCACAGGAGGCCACCCTTCATATCAACCTCCTGGAACTGCGAGCAATTTACCTTGCCCTCAAGGTCTTCTATACCCTCCTTGTCAACCTGACTGTCCTAGTTCAGACAGACAATCAGGTAGCCATGTTCTATATAAACAAACAAGGAGGGACAGGCTCTCTGTCGCTTTGCAACGAAGCTCTCAGATTATGGGCCTTCGCCAGAGAGCATCAAATTCACCTTCTTGCAGTGTATCTTCCAGGAGTTCAAAACTCTCGTGCAGACAGACTCAGTCGAGTTCTGCTTCCACACGAATGGTCCCTACATATGGACCAGATACGCAGAATCTTTCAGGAATGGGGGACCCCGGACATAGACCTCTTTGCAAGTCCGTGGAATGCCAAACTTCCCCGGTTCTGTTCCAGAACTCAGTGTCAGGGAGCTCAGGCCCACGATGCCTTCCTCCTGCATTGGGGTCAGGAATTCCTCTATGCCTTTCCACCCATTCCTCTAATATCCAAGACTCTGTTCAAGCTCCAGAGGGATCACGGGACTATGATCCTCATAGCTCCCCGCTGGCCACGCCAGGTGTGGTTCCCTCTACTTCTGCATCTCTCCCAGGGATCCTCCCTGGACCTGGGAGCTGCGCCAGACCTTCTGTCTCAGGAGGAGGGGACTTTGTGGCACCCAAACCCCTAATCCCTACATCTCAGAGCTTGGTTACTGAAGGCCTAAGTCTTCAAGACTTTAATCTTTCTCAACCTGTGACAGATATCCTTCATGCCTCTAGGAAACCTTCCACGAGGCGTTCTTATGCTTTCAAATGGAAACGTTTTTCCATTTGGTGTGCTCAGCAGGGTCTTGACCCTCTAGCACTTCCTTTGAATTCCCTCTTGGACTATCTCCTGCATCTTTCAAATGCAGGCCTTAAGACGAATTCAGTAAGGGTCCATTTGAGTGCTATTGCAGCATCCTTAAAACCTATAAATGGACAACCTGTCTCCTCTCATCCTCTTGTTGCACGTTTCATGAGAGGCCTGACTCTAACTAAACCTCCCATCCGACCTCCTCCGGTAGCATGGGATTTGAACCTAGTTCTAGGTCAGCTTATGAAGCCACCTTTTGAGCCTTTGGACTCTACCTCCTTCAAATTTCTTTCCTGGAAGGTTGTTTTCCTTATTGCAGTCACTTCGGCTCGCCGCATCAGTGAACTGCAGGCTTTAGTGGCTCATCCACCTTATACTAGGTTTCATCATGATAAGGTGGTCCTTAGGACGAATCCCCACTTTATGCCCAAAGTGGTCTCGCCTTTTCATCTTAATCAAGAGGTATATCTACCTGTCTTTTTCCCGGCTCCTCATGCATCCAGTGCAGAGAGGAACCTTCATACTCTGGATTGTAAAAGAGCTCTTGCCTTTTACCTCAACAGGACTCAACCACATCGAAAGTCTTCCCAACTTTTCGTGGCTTTTGATCCTTCTCATTTGGGACTTCCAGTCACCAAGCGTACACTTTCCAATTGGCTTGCTCAGTGTATTTCTTTCGCTTACCAGAGTAAGAACATTTCTCTGGAGGGCCATGTCACAGCTCACAATGTGAGAGCCATGGCCACTTCTATGGCTCATCTTCACTCTGTGTCCATAGATCAGATCTGTCGAGCAGCCACTTGGGCCTCGGTTCATACCTTCACAGCCCATTACTGCTTGGACAAGGACTCCCGCCGGGATGCCTTGTTTGGTCAGGCTGTCCTCAAACACCTGTTCCATACTTAAACAACTCCTGCCCACCTTCCCTGGATGGATGCCTGAGATCCATGCGAAGATGGTTTACCCTTGGAGGGCGATCTCCCAGGCATCTTAGCTAGGGAGTCCCCATATGTGATGACTTATTCCTGCTTGTTCCTGGAGATAGCACAGTTACTTACCTGTAACAGGTGATCTCTGGGAACAGCAGGAATTAGTCATCACAACCCACCCACCTCCCCTAGGAGTTGTATCTCTATCTATCTTCCTGTCCTCTCTCTCTCTATTGTCTCAGCTTTAAACTCGAACTGACGAGAGCTGGTCAGGAAGGCGGGAAGGCAGCGCGCATGTGCAGTGGGAGGCCCCAAAAGCTTTTAATCTGAAAAGCTGGGGAGCTTTCCCGCGCGGGCTCCGTCGGTACCGACGTACCCATATGTGATGACTAATTCCTGCTGTTCCCAGAGATCACCTGTTACAGGTAAGTAACTGTGCTTTCAGGTCCAGTATCCTGTTTCCTAGGGTAGCCAATCCAGGTCTTAAGGACCTGGCTGGTTTCCAAAAAGACGAATAGGCTACTCAATGCTTGTATCGGGGCAAGCGGTGGATTCATGTATGCTCATATTTTAAGGGTTCCGTTGCATGTACAACAGATGTGACGCTCTGTTGGGTTGTGTGCCTTGTAGAACATCTTGAATTGGTGAAAGTTGGTATAAAAAAAAAATTATAATTTTCCGGCTTCTCTCTAATAAAAGGTTAGGTTATGGACCTTTCCTCTGGGAGCTTGGCCAAAAACTTTGTTAAACTCCGCTAAGTTTGCAGATCGTTTCACGCAAGGCTCTTGGAGTACACAGGAGACCCAGCGGTCAGTCAACCGACTGGAAATGCGAACGATACGCTGGGCGTTGCAGGTGTTCGAAGCTATGGTGACAGATCGAGCAGTGCGAGTACTGTCCGACAACTCCACGGCGGTGGCCTACATCAATCGGCAGGGCAGAACCAGAAGTGTGGCCATAGAGGCCGTGGCAGAGGGTCTGTGTGTGTGTATAGAGCTTTGGCTGTCAGCGTTTTCGGTGGCGCATGTTGCGGGTAAGGACATTGTGACGGCGGATTTCCTCAGCTGGGTCCAAGTAGATGCCGGAGAATGGGAGTGACATCCGGAAGTGTTTGCACAGATCGGTCGCATATGGGGACAGCCAGTAATGGACCTCATGGCGGCGTTTCACACTGCGTAAATGGTTTGCTTCTTCAGCAGACGACGCGAAAGGAGGTCGGAAGGCATTGGCGCACTGTTTCAACAGCGGCCGTCGTCCGGTCTTCTCTATGTCTTTCCACCGGGGGCACTCATAGGTTGAGTGGTTCTGCAAGCGCTTCGGGGAAACGTGGGTTGGGGGCCTTGGGCTGGCTGAGGTGCCTGTGGTATGCCTGCCTTATATGGTTACTCGACGGGAATCCATGGAGGTTTCCGACATTGGATATTCTGTTGCTACAGAGTTCCCTTTGAATGCCTCAGGTGCATCGGTTTTTGCTTACGGGGTGGCCATTGAAAGGGCAAGCTTAAGGAAAAAGAGTTGCTCGGCAGCAGTCTTTGCCACCTTGCCGCAAAAAAAAAAAGTATGTCCCTTGCATATGTGCGTATATGGCACATCTTTGAGGACGGGTACTCATGGAGGCACGCTCGCGTGACAGCAGTGTCAGTTCCCTTGGTATTAAGTTTTCTGCAGGACGGGTATGGTAAATGCAGGTCCTGGAGAGTTCAGTTAGCAGCTCTGTCTTGCTATAGGGGCAAAGGACAAGGAGTGGCTCTCATGCACAGGTCGATGTGGTATGCTTTCTCAGGCGGTTACCAGACTGTAGCCCTCTCGTAGGCTATTTATTCCACCGGGGAAGTTCAAGTTGGTTTTAGGAGCGTTAGCTAGCGTGCCATTGGGGCCCTTGCCACAGGCGTAGGTTAAGGGTTTTGCCTTGAAGACAGTATGTTTGATGCTCATCTGTTCGGCGAGGCGATTTTCAGAGTTGCAGGCGTTGACCTGTCAGGAATAATTTTTTTTTTTAACTTTATTAATTTTTGAGCAATCAGTTAACTACACAAAACATAGCACGATATGTGAATACAATTTTTTAACCAACCAACTCTGCTCTACAGAGCTTAATTACAGGTTTTATAGTTAGAGTATACAATCCACCCCTCCCCCCACCACCCCTTGCTGTCTGTCCCCAGGAACTGTGTAAACCCTTTTCCCAATGCCCATCTACCCCCCTCTACCGGGGTAGTTATCCCTTACCGGAGGTAGCTAAATGTTCCAGTAGCGGTTTCCATTGATTTTCAAAACGTTCCCCCTGATTTTTCCTGATGGCAATCAAACGCTCCATATGCAGCACTTTATATAACCTCGTAACCCAATGGTTGAGATCCAGAGAAACTCCCTGTCTCCACTTCCAGGCTATTTCACACCTCGCCGCCACTATACGTGACCGCATGGGTCGAAACCATTTATTTGGCAAATTGGTCGGCCAGACACCCAAAAGAAACAAAGTGGGGCAAAGTTCCAACCTCACCCCAAAGATTTCTCCCATCCGGTCACGGACCCGTGTCCAGTAAGATCGAACCAATGGACACTCACACCACATATGAAAATATGTTCCCCTATCCCCACAGCCCCTCCAACAAAGATCCGGGACCTCCGGGAACATCTTATGGTACCGCTCTGGGGTATAGTACCATCACATTAAAATTTTGTATGTATTCTCTTGAATCAGAGTGCAAACAGAGGATCGGGCCACCACTTTGTAGATGGCCTTCCACCCCTCCGCATCCCAATTCCAGATCTTTTTCCCATTCCACCATGTATTTCAACTTTGTCTCAACCTCCATGGCCGCTCGCAAACTGGCATAATGTAAGCGTATCAGTCCTCTGGAGGAATGATGGCCTACCCACGGGGCCTCAAGGTCATTAAATCCTTGTTCAATACGGTCTCGATTAAGCTTTTGGCGCAGGTAATGCGTCACCTGCAAATAAGCAAAAAAATCTCGCCTTTCTAAATGAAATTCAGCTTTCAACTGTTCAAAGGACTTGACCTTGTCCGCATCTAGAAATTGCACAAATTGAGTTAAGCCCCGCTCCCCCCAGGTCTGGAAAATCCGTTCCCTACCCGGCTCAAAAGCTGGAGTGGCATTAATCGGTGAAAGCAAAGATGTCCCTGGACAAGTATTTACTCTCCGCCATCCCCTACCCCATTCACCCAAAAGATGACGTATAAAGGGATTGTTCGTCCAATCCCCCTGTAAAATTCCCTTCTGTAACCAGGGTAAACATTGAAGTTTATGGTGCGGTACCGCTTGCTGTTCAATAGATAGAAACACTTTCAACCGTACAGATTCCCTCCACTCCATCACTTGCCGCATTTGCACTGCTAGGTAGTAATCGGCAATCGCTGGCGTTCCCAGCCCTCCTTTCTCCCGTGCTCTATACATTACATTCCTGGCTATGCGTGGGGGCCGGTGTCGCCACACAAACAGAAACCGCTTCCGTTGAAGCTTATGCAACACTTTTTGCGGAACCTTGATGGGCAATACTTGAAAGAAATACAACAGTTGGGGTAGGACCATCATCTTAAGTGTCGCGATCCTACCCAGCCAAGAGATCTCCTCGTTATTCCACTTCTCCAGATCCCTGCCTATCCATTCAAACAGCACCGGATAGTTGGCACCATAAAGCTTATCTAGATCACGGGTTAAATATACCCCCCAGTTATTTGATCTTACTTGAAGCCCAACGGAATTGAAAGCACTCCTGTAAGTGCGATGTTAAGGTTCCGGGCAAATTAACACTCAATGCTTCCATTTTATCCCAATTAATCTTAAATCCTGCGACCATCCCAAAACGTTTCAACTCTGCCATAAAAATAGGCAAGGCCAGCAACGGGCGAGTGATAAACAGCAACAAGTCGTCTGTGAACATCGCCAGCTTGTGTTCTATCTGCCCTATTTTTAACCTCGTTGCATCGTTGTTCTGTCTCAAACGCTGCGCCAGTGGCTCCATTGTTAAAGCAAACAGTAAGGGGGAGAGAGGGCACCCCTGTCTCGTGCCCCTCTCTAAGGAGAAGAAATCTGAGTGTCTCCCATTTATTTTAACCGTTGCCACCGGATGGACGTACAACGCTCTTATCCATGACATCATATTAGGGCCTATCCCTACTGCTTTTAACACTTTAAACATAAACCCCCATTCTATCCTATCAAACGCCTTTTCAGCATCAACGGCCAACATAAGAAGTTCCTGCTTGTGTTGCCGGGTGGTCCACATTACCTGAATTGCTCTTCTGATGTTATCCCCCGTATTTCGTCCCTGAATAAACCCCGTTTGATCTGAATGAATAATCCTTGGCAGGATATGCCCTAATCTGTTTGCTAATATCTTTGCTAATATTTTCCCATCTGTATTCAGAAGAGAAATGGGTCGATAGGAGCCACAGACTGTGGGATCATGACCTGGCTTCGCTATCACTGTGATCCCTGCCTGGCTCATTGATGGAGGCAACTGGTGCCCCCAGAGTACATCATTAAATAAGCGCTGCAATATCGGGCTAATGATGTCGTCAATTTTTTATAAAAGAGCGTTGAAAAGCCATCTAATCTCGGTGATTTATTCTGGGCTAATCCTTTAATTACGTGATGAATTTCTTCTAGAGTAATATCTTGGTTTAGTATGTCTCGATCGAGATCAGATATTACCGGAAGACCCCCTCCTTCCTGGATTATATTGGGTCGCTCCTGTTAGGTCCCCCTTCATCTCACTAGTATATAAAGCTTTATAATATTGCATGAATTGCTCTCTAATATCTTTGGTTTGAAAAAGAAGCTTGTCTCCAGGACCCTTAACCTTCAAAATAGTGGAGCGCCGTTCCCTATCCTGCAGTTTTCTTGCTAATAGTCTACCCGTCTTATTGTGAAATTCATAATAATGTTGATTAATGCGTCGCAGTTGAAAATTAATTGATTCCATCTGCAAGGAGGTTAACTCTGCACATGTATGCTCTAATTGTGCCTTAAGCTTGGCTCCTCCCCCCTGTTTATGACGATGTTCCAACTCTTTAACCTTCTGAAGCAACTGAGCTATCTTTTCCCCTTTGGCTTTCTTTTTGTAAGCCACCCACTGTATCAAAACCCCGCGTAAAACTGCTTTTAGTCCGTCCCATTGAATCCCCGGGGTTACCTCCTCCGTATCATTCACTGCACAATAATTTCGAATTTCTTCAACTACATTGGCAAGCACCGCTTTATCCCGTAGGAGACTTTCATTAAGACGCCAGAATGACCTTCCGCCCTTGTCCCTCTCCCCTCCAAACTTCACCCAAATTGGGCCATGGTCAGTCCAGGTTATGGGTTCAATGCCAGCTTTAAGAATCCTTTGGATCCAAGAAGCATCCCCAAGGAAGAAATCTATTCTACTATAACTGTGGTGAACCTGTGAGTAATGCGTATAATCAATTCCTTGTGGATACACCTGGCGCCAAAGATCCCACAGTCCATAGTGCTGCATCAGATTCCGCAATTGTACCCGCCCTCTAGTTTCCACCTTATTACCCCCCAAAGATCTATCCCACTGTGGGTTCAAAACCTCGTTAAAATCTCCGCCCATCAATAATGCCCCATGAATTTTATCTGATAGCCAACTAGACAGTGTGGTCCAAAAATCTGTATGGGGATCATTGGGACCAAAGACATTTAGAAAGGTAACCTCCTGTCCCTGCAGCTCGCCCCAGAGTAACAAAACTCGTCCTTTTATCCCTTTAATCACCCCCCCAATTGGAAGGGGACATCTTTGTGAACCATAATAGCCACTCCTGCTTTTTTATGCAAGCCTTCGACATTAAACCAAATATCCTTATAAGCGCCATGCCGCAAAAGATGTTCATCTTTCGGCATTAGATGTGTTTCTTGTATAAAAATTACTTGCCAGCGCTGGAGCTTAGCCTCCCGAAACAACGCTTTCCGCTTTTGGGGAGTATTTAGACCCCGAACATTAATAGATCCTACCTTAATTCCGGCCATCAGGAAGTTTCAGACTCTCTATCCGTATCAACCTCAGGTTACTGTCAGGCTTATAACTCTCCCTCAGCCCGCTGTCCCTCCCCCCTCCCCTTCCCTCCCTCTGCCCCCCTCCTATTCTCTTTCCACCCCCTTTCGCTATGCCCCCCCCCATCTGTCATTCCACAGGCCCAAATCCTGTCTCTCCGGGGGAAGAAATACACCTCCCGGGACTCTTTATTCGCCAATTATGACAAGCCCCCCCCCCCTTTTAGCAAAAAAAAAAGATCTCCCGCTTCCGTTCTACACACAATCCCCTACTCTCTTCCTGCATTACGGCTATTAACAGAAACTCGCAACATTAAAACTTATATTATGTATAATAGACCTCTGCAATCTGATATGATCCTGATTGTAATCATTGAGACAGGTGAAAAGCCACTGGTCAGACTTTCCGCCTTATCTCACAGATGAAGCCAAAAGCTGCTCCCAAAACTTGTTCCATGTCCAAGGTCTAAAGTCCACAACCTCATGTGGTTGTCAAAGGCCCGCCAGTCTCAGGCTCTCCATCTTGAGAAGTTTCCCCAGATGTGCGATGGAGACGATGTCCCTGCGTTGGGATCCGTTGCCACGTCAACTTGTCTAATAAAAGGGACTGCTCCCGTTCTGGGTCTGAAGTATCTGTGAGAGTTCGAGTCCGAGGCAAGTTTGGGGCCTTAGCCTTCTCCAAGCACCCCCATGCTTCTGATAGTGATTTAACCCGATAAGTCGTGCCCCCGGCATCAAACTGCATGCCAAAGGGGAAAAGCCATTTATACTTAAGATTTTCACGTCGCAGGTATTCAGTAACTGGGCGCATTGTCTTTCGGCGCTGTAATGTCAGTGGTGCCAGATCCTGAAACACCTCAATGACTGAGCCCTGCCACTGTAGCTTCCCATTTTTAGCCGCCGCTCTCATGACCGCTTCTTTTTGGGGGAAGCTAGTTAAGCAAGCAATAATGTCCCTGGGTCGATTCCCCGGAGGAAACTTGAGGGCTCTATGCGCTCGCTCTATTCCAATCTCGGCCTGGTCATCCACTGTCAGCAGGGCCTCACAGATTTCACGGACCACTCTGACGGCCTGTTTATACTGATCCTCCTCAGGGACCCCTCATATTTGTATGTTGCACCGCCGAAATCTATTTTCTAGATCTTCAAGTTTTCCCCGCAATTCCTCCGTCGTCTCCTGCCACTTACTATTCAAGCTGCGCACCGTCTGTGCTGCTGTGGCCATCTCATCCACGTGCTTCTCCAGCACTTCAACACGGTGTCACAGGGCCTGTATGTCTTGGCGGAATTCAGTCAGCAGCTCCTTCACCTCATTTTTCACACCGATAACTTCGGTTTTTATTTTGCGGCACCACCGCCGAAGGTCGCCTTTGGTGCAATGCTCCTCAGCATTTTCCAACTCATCCTCCTTCTCGGTGTCGTCCTTCTCGTCCCTCTCTTTCTGAGAGCGCAAGGGAGCATAATTAGAACGGTATTTTTACAACTTTTTCTTGGTCGACATCGTAAGCCTGACAGTGTCGACTCCAAAATACACTTTTCTCGGAGGGGGAGGCCCGATGCTTATGGATATCACTATAATTCTCTACGTCCCGAAGGGAGCTTCTTTTTCAGGCCACCATCCCGGTCGGTGACGTCACTTCCTCTTCTAGGAATAATTTTTTATCTGTCTCCAGACAGAAGGTGGCCTGGCGGCTGGTTCCGTCATTGTTACCAAAGGTGGTTTCTACGTTCACCTAACTAAAATGGTCTCTTTCAGCGCTAGGTGCGGCAGAGGGGAGTGTATTGAACCATGGCTTGCGCTGGTTGGATGTCAAGAGAGTGCTGCGGCAGTGTTTAAAGGTTTCAGAAACTTTCGCAAGGCAGATCGTCTCTCTTCGGGGTGTTTGGAGGGCCCCACAAAGGGAAGCGGCGGCGAAGGAGTCTATTTCTGGATGTATTGGAGCGGCGAGTGCGTCGGCTTATCTTCTACAGGACCGTACAGTCCCAGGGAGCTTTCGAGCTCACTCTACCAGAGTGCAAGCGTCTTCTTGGATGGAGCACAGTTTGGTTCCACCAGTGGACATCTGTAGGAAGGCCTCTTGGTTGTCTCGCCATACTTTCAGTAAGCACTACTGCCTAGATGTTCAGGCGGCTAAGGATGCCGTTTTCAGGGAGGCGGTGTTGAGATCCGTCTGGAAAGGTCCCTCCCAATGATTACTGCTCTGATACATCCCAGAGGTTGAGGACTAAACTGGAGGAATGATAAGGAAATAGGAATTACACTTACCTGGTAATTGTGGTTCCTTGAGTGACTCCAGTTTAGTCCTCATTCCTGCCCGGGGATGGGGTCTTAGCAGTGGTTTTTCTGTTGGGGGAAGTGCAAGGTTAAGTGGATATAGGCCTTCACTGGTGTTCAGTCGTTTTGATGCTTCCATTTGTTTTGCTCTGTATTGTTATATTATATTATGATATTGGTATATATTGGTATATATATTGCTATATTGCTCTGGATTGTTTAGGGTAGGCATTCAATGGAAAGGAGAGCATGCAGGAAACAGTCCCTTTCCTTCTGGAAGGGGAGTAATAGGTAGATAGGTTATATGTTCTGCGTGTCCTTGAATATAATGTTAAGTTTTAAAAAAATTACTGATTTTTTGCTCCTTTGAGTCTGCTTTGTCAATAGTTCACTGGGGGCTGATGGGAGAGACCAGCAGGCTATATCCAATGATGTCATGAGTTTGACATGCCCAATCTCCAAGCTGCAGGAGGAGGTTCACTACCCAGAGGTTGAGGACTAAACTGGAGTCACTCAAGGAACAACAATTACCAGGTAAGTGTAATTCCTATTTCTATGCAATGAGTTGTTCTGCTGTAAACCGCGCTGATTTAAAATAGTGCGGTATATAAAATCAATCAACGAACCAACCAACCAAATAAATAAATAAATAGCAATCCACAATCAACTGACAGTGAATAAAACAAATTAGAAAATCCACAGCACCATCCACCGAAATTCAGCAACACAGTAAAAATACAAATGGACTAAATGTAGCATGGCCACTCATTTAATGTTTTAAATAAATTGAGCTGTTGCTGAAAACCAAATATATCCACAGTTGGAGAACAACTTTTTTTTTTAACTTAATGAATGTGTGGTTTTTTGTATATTGTAGTCCCTGGATGGCATCCATGAGAAAGGAATGGCAGATGAACTACATTGTGCTTCAGTGAAGAATGCAAATATGAGACCACCTCATCCTGGAATGGGTCCACCTCAGAGTCCAATGGATCAGCATAGTCAAGGTTTCTTACATATTGTGTTTCTTGATACTTGCTCCTGTACTCCCATTTATTAAGTGCTGCGTTAGGCTTCTTAAGCTGTGGGTTTATATTGGTCTAACTAAAATGTATTTTGAGCTTCATTTAGTGAAATATTTAGCTATTGGTAATATGGCACATTCCAATGTGGCCGTTAAGGTCCCTATGCGTCCGATCGGAATCGGGACACCCAGAGGTAGACCCGATTCTGATCCCGTGGGGGCTAGATGTGCTTGTTGTGGGATCAGCATCAGGTCTAGGGCCTAAAAGTGCAGGCCAGGCCCCGATTCTGATTGGCCTGCACATACAGCCACTTGCCCGGCTACTTCAGTCAGGCTCCTGAATGGAGCCGCAGTGCCATGGTGTCCCATTGCCATGGCACTGTGGCTCCATTCAGGAGCCGTGGATGCTGGCTGCTGCGATTTACTTCATTCCTTGCAGCTGGACCCTCAATCCAGCCTCCCATGGCCAGGGTCTAGCTGCGGGGAACTTCCTGCACCCCCTACTTTTTATTCCTGGCTCGGCAACAGGATCCGCTGACATTCAGAGGGACTTATTCCATCTCTGCAGCGGAATAAGTCCCCTGTCTAAGTTTATGGCCCTGGACGTACAGGGCCAACCTCAGAATTGGCCCTGTATATCCGGGGTCACAGACTGCCCATGCCCCGCCCTTGCTCTGCCTCCAGAACGCCCCCTCCTTCCCCAGTCAAAGCCTCCCTGTACAAACGTGTTTGTAGGGGAGGCTTTTCCCAGGATGGCAGGGGAGCAAATAGTGTCAATGGACATCCGGTTGGGACATCCATCCCCGCTATTTGCGGGACAGAATGACTCCCAATGCATATGGTTTATGCAACCATTGTGGAGCTTGCATGACAATGCTTTTTATGAGTGCAATGAAATGATGGTGCTGAAGTTAGACATGTCCAAAGTAAAGAGGATCTGACTGTGGTCTAAGAGAGAATTTATTTAGTCGCACTTTTGAGTACATGCTTCACCAAAATGTTTGAAATGATTTGTTGGGTTTCCACAGCTACTTTGCCGTTTTCCGGGTCATGCTGCATCTTCATAACTGGAAACAATGCTTCAGCCACCATACTGTGGCTTTCTTCAGGGCAAAATGGTTAAGCAGCGGATGTCTGTTCTTTTATATAGTAGTCCTCAAACCGGATTGGTAGGATTAAGGCAGGAAATTTGCATTTTGGAGGGAAAGTCCGTTGGAGAGAGGCTGGATCTCTTTTCCCATAGATCTGAAGTTTCTCTGGTGAGTTAAAATTTCCCACTTCAATCCCATCAAGCCAATTTGAGGCCTACTATATAAAAGAACAGACATCCATTGCAGAAGCCCAAGAGAACATTTTAAAAAACTACGGGGAAAGCATCTTTAAACTCAATTTCAACTTAAATTCAAAGACATCCACTTTTTAACCACTATCTCCAGGAACAAGCAGGAATGTAGTTTTCACATATGGGTATCGTCGGTACCGATGGAGCCTGCGCGGGAACGCTCCCCAGCGTTCAATTAGAAAGCTTTTGGGAGCATCCCACAGTGCCTGCGTGCTGCCTTCCCGCCTTTCCCAACTGCCTCTCTCCAGTTCTTCGTTTTCCGCGGAGCCAGCAGGTTGTCGTTCCTGTCATCGCAGAAAATTTTCCTATTCTCCTTCTTTTTTGTGGTCGCGTCTGCCTTCCCTCGACGCTATACTGGTACCGCTGGTTCTTTCTTGCTTCTTTTTAAAAAAAAAATTTAATTTTTTTTCTTTTTCCAAATCTTTTCTTTTTCAGGTGCACGTGCCATTTTGGGCACTAGGCCTAAAATTTCCTTTACTATGGAAAAACCTGCTTTGGGTTTCAAGAAGTGTACCAAGGGTGGCGGTACCATCTCCGATACCGACACACACGAGTGGTGCCTTAAATGTTTAGGTCCTGACCACTCCATTTCGGAGTGTATGGCCTGTAGGGTGATGTCGAAGAGGGGTTGGCAAAACAGAGCTGCTAAGCTCAGCACCCTTTTTCCCTCCGATGCAGCCTCTGTGGCATCGACGTCTTCCAGGGCTTCGTCTTCCTCCCATGGATCTCAAGTAACTAAACATAAGTCTGGCCGGTCCTCAAAGCGCAGATCTCCTTCCAAGCATCGAGATGCCTATGGCGTTGCCCTTGAGGGACTTGCACCGGCAAAATTGCCCCGGCGGGAGGCTTCAGCTTCCAAAGCATTATTGGGGCTCCAGGATGTTCTCGAGGCCTCAACCTCGGCAGAACTACTGGTGCCATGCTCTGGAGTACTGGCTGCTTTCTCCGGTACTGATACCCAGGCATCAGCAGCGTCGATAGACCAGAGATTCCTGGCTATTGAACGCAGTCTGGCGACTCTCCTTGTGGCATCGGTACCCTCGGAACCGCTTCAGACACTTCAACCGGCACCGGTTTCGGTACCGGTACCGACAGCATCGACATCGGTGTCTGCATTGCCAGCACGGAGTCATGCTATACCTTCCGGTACCGATAGACCAGTACCGATTCCCCCCGACACCGACTTCAGTCGATATGGGAATCATGCTCTACAAGAGCATCCGGAAAGAAGGTACTTTGAATCCTCGGAGGAATCTGAGGATTCTGACAGCTCTGTCGGTACCGGAATACTTCTCCCGGAGGAGCCTTCTTCACCTAAAAGTAGGATGTCTCCTCCAGAAGATATCTCCTTTCAGGATTTTATCAGGGAGGTGGCTCGAGGTCTTTCCATTACTGTGGCTCCCGAAACAGAGCCCAGGGCAAAGGAGTTGGAGATTCTACAATATCCCAAGGCTCCTAAGGAGGCAGCTACTTTGCGTATCCATGAGATCTTACATGATCTCATGCTAAGAATGTGGAAAACACCTCTTACCACCTCTCCTCACTCTCGTAGACTGAATACCATGTATCGAGTCCCTCCTTGTCCTGGTTTCCAGAAGACTCGGCTTCCTCACCACTCTATTGTAGTGGAATCAGCTATGAGAAGGATCAGGAGTGCAAAGAGGCATGCCTCTAATCCTCCAGGATGTGAGTGTAGAACTTTGGATGCCTTTGGATGTCGTACTTTCCAGGCTTCCATGCTTTCTGCCAGGATCAGTTCCTATATTTTATATATGGGAATGTTCCTTAAGGAAGTCACAGGAGATTTGGAGATTTTGAGCCCTCTTCTTCCTGAAGATAAAAGGCAGGATTTTCTCACACTGGTTAAACATGCCCAGGATGTTTCGAAGTTTGTCAATCGTGCAGCTTTTGACTGTTTTGAGTGCTTAAGCAGAACCTCTGCCATTGCCATAGGTGCACGTAGGATTGCCTGGCTCCAGGCATCTGACTTGGAGCTCTGGGTGCAGGACAGACTGGGCAATATCCCTTGTACAGGTGAGAATCTCTTTGGCAGCAATCGGCAAGAGAAATCCAATGAACTGGATGCTGATAACTCCACTTTGGATAGATTATCCAAAGCTACAGCTGATCCTGCAAGGAAGAAATCTTTCAAGAAACCATTCTTCTCCAAAAAGAAGAGGTTTTACCCCTCTTATACCCAGCAGGGACGTTCTGCAGGTCAGTCTGCCCAAAAGGGTCAGCAGCCACCTAAACAAAGGAAAGCAAAGACTGCTAAGCCTCAACTGTCTCAGCAGTCTCAGCCTCCACAAGACCTTTGACTTCCATCTAGAGAACGTAGCCTTTCTGGCCCTCAATGGACCAGAGCCTTCCACCATTCCAGGAAGGTTGTGTCACTTTGCCCCCAGATGGGGGCAGATAACAGCAGAAGATTGGACTCTCTCCATTATAAGAGGGGTACAAGCTTCATTTTCTTTGCATGCCCCCTCCTACAATGGTAAGACAGTTCAATTCTCAAACCTCTCTCAACGACCTGTTAGATCAAGAGGTCACTATGCTTCTTGCCCAAGGAGCAATAGAAGAGGTACCCATTCCTCAACAAGGTGCAGGGTTTTACTCCTCCTATTTCCTTATCCCAAAGAGAACAGGGGGGGACAGACCTATTTTAGACCTCAGAGAATTGAACAAATTCCTGTTCAAAGAGAAATTCAAGATGATTTCTCTGGGAGCTCTGCTGCCATACCTTCAGAGTCAGGATTGGCTTTGTTCTCTCGATCTCAAGGATGCGTATGCTCATGTTCTCATCCATCCAACTCACAGAAGATTCCTTTGGTTCCTTTTTCAGGGAAAGCACTACCAATACAGGGTGCTTCCTTTTGGCCTGGCCTCAGCACCAAGGGTGTTTACGAAATGCATGGCTGTGGTAGCAGCATTTCTTCGCACTCTAGGAATATTCATCTTCCCCTACTTAGACGACTGGCTCATTTGAGCCCCATCAGAGTCAGAGGCCAGGATTTCTCTATCTTGCACAATGCGTATCCTTCAGTATTTGGGTCTGGTCATAAACATCCCAAAATCCAGCCTAACTCCCACTCAGGCCCTTGCTTTTCTGTTATCCAACAAAGCTCCTATAAACTCTAGAGACTATCTTCCACAGCCCCGCTGCCTTTGCATTGTGCAGTTAGTCTCCCAGGCAATGTTGAAAACTCATCTCACTGCTCGTGAAATGTTACAATTACTAGGCCACATGGCATCTACCGTGCATGTGGTCCCCTATGCTCGCCTCCATATGAGAGCAGCCCAATGGACTCTATCCACTCAGTGGACTCAGGCATCAGGCTGCCTATCAGACAAAATAGCAAACACAAGTCGCTTTATTTTGTCTCTCCAATGTTGGCAATCAACCGAAAACCCTGTTGTAGGGTGCCCTTTCCAGCAGCCCCTACCCCAGGTCACTCTAACAGATGCCTCACAGCTGGGTTGGGGAGCTCACCTGCAAGATCTCTCTACCCAAGGTACCTGGACTCCAGAGGAGACCCACTTACATATCAATCTCCTAGAACTTGGAGCAATCTTCTTTGCTCTTTGAGTGTTCCATACCCAGCTAAGCTACAGGACAGTCCTAATTCAGACGGACAGTCAAGTAGCTATGTTCTATCTGAACAAGCAGGGAGGAACAGGCTCTCTGTCGCTTTGCAACAAAGCTATGCGACTTTGGGCCCTCGCCAGAGAGCATCAGATTCATCTCCTTGCGGTGTATCTGCCAGGCATTCAAAACTCTTGGGCAGACGGATTCAGTCGAGTTCTGCTCCCACATGAATGGTCTCTCCATGCAGACCAGGTAGTAAAAAACTTTCAGATTTGGGGAACCCCGGACATAGACCTCTTTGCAAGTCCACTGAATGCCAAACTTCCCCGGTTCTGTTCCAGAATTCCGGCTCAGGGTTCTCAGGCTAGGGATGCTTTTCTCCTCCATTGGGGTCAGGACTTCTTATATGCCTTTCCACCCATTCCCCTAATTCCCAAAACCCTCTTCAAGCTTCAGAGAGACAGAGGCCATATGATTCTCATAGCTCCACATTGGCCACGGCAAGTGTGGTGCCCTCTGCTCCTACATCTCTCTCAAACTCCATCTCTGGATCTCGGATCTGCTCCAGATCTCCTCCTTTCTCAGGAGGATGGGATGTTGTGGTATCCAAATCCCCACGCTCTGCATCTCAGGGCCTGGTTGCTGAGAGCCTATACCTACATGGTCTTAACCTTTCTCAACAAGTAAGGGATGTCCTTTATGCTTCCAGGAAACCTTCCACAAGACGCTCTTATGCTTTCAAGTGGAAAAGGTTTTCCATATGGTGTTTGCAGAAGGGTCTTGACCCCCTTGCGATACCTCTGGAATCATTACTGGAGTATCTTCTTCATTTATCTAATGCAGGACTTAAGACTAACTCATTAAGAACCCATTTAAGTGCTATTTCAGCTTCTTTAAAGCCTTTAAATGGGCAGCCTATTCCCTCTCATAGCGAGATTTATGAGGGGCCTTCTTCTAACTAAGCCTCCCATTAGGCCACCACCAGTGGCATGGGACCTGAATCTGGTTCTTGGCCAGCTCATGAAGCCACTTTTTGAACCTTTAGCTACTACCTCCTTGAAATTCCTTTCCTGGGAAGTTATCTTTCTCATTGCAATCACATCAGCACGTCGCATCAGTGAATTGCAAGCATTGGTTGCTGATCCTCCTTATACGAGGTTCCCTCATGATAAGGTAGTCCTTAGGACTCATCTACACTTTATGCCAAAGGTAGTCTCACCTTTTCATTTAAACCAAGCAGTTTATCTGCCTGTATTTTTTCCAAGGCCTCATGCTTCAAATGCAGAAAGGAATCTTCATACTTTGGACTGTAAAAGAGCACTTGCCTTTTTCTTACAAAGAACACAGCAGCATAGAAAGTCCTCTCAAGTCTTTGTTGCTTTTGATCCTTCTCATTTGGGACTTCCAGTCTCCAAGAGAACATTGTCCAATTGGCTTGCACAATGTATTTCCTTTACCTATCAGAGTAAGAACCTTTCTCTGGAAGGCCATGTCACAGCTTACAATGTGAGAGCCATGGCAGCCTCAATGGCTCATCTACACTCTGTGTCTATTGACGACATCTGTCGAGCAGCTACTTGGGCCTCGGTTCATACCTTCACAGCTCATTACTGCTTGGACAAGGACTCCTGCCGGGATGCCTCGTTTGGTCAGGCTGTTCTACAACACCTGTTCCATACTTAATCAGCTCCTACCCACCATTCCCTATAGGATGCCAGAGATCCTTGGGGGGAAGTGGAGCCCTTTCACAAGGGCACACAACTTCTGGTGTCTCTCCCTGGCATCAGTAGCTAGGGAGTCCCCATATTTGAAGACTACATTCCTGCTTGTTCCTGGAGTTAGCATAGTTACTCACCTGTAACAGGTGATCTCCGGGAACAGCAGGAATTTAGTCTTCACAACCCCCCCACCTCCCCTAGGAGTTGTATCTCTTTTCTTTCCTTTCCCTCTCTCTCTCTTTGTTTCAGCTTTAAAACTCATCTGGAGAGAGGCAGTTGGGAAAGGCAGGAAGGCAGCATGCAGACGCTGTGGGATGCTCCCAAAAGCTTTCTAATTGGACGCTGGGGAGCGTTCCCGCACAGGCTCCGTTGGTACCGATGATACCCATATGTGAAGACTAAATTCCTGCTGTTCCCAGAGATCACCTGTTACAGGTGTGTAACTATGCTTTACCCTGAAGAAAGCCATGGTATGGTGGCTGAAACATCTGTGTTCAGTTATGAAGACACTGCATGACTCAGAAACCTGCAAAGATCATGTTTGAAGAGAATTACAATAAGATTCCAATAAAATATAATAATAAATAAGTTAGTAACTGTGTTAGAAGGACTGAAGAAACTTGTGTAATTCTATCTTTGTCAGAAGGGGCCATGCATTAGTGGACTTCACTGATGATGGTACATATCTCTGAATCAAGGAAGTGCTAATCATAACTAGCAGTAGCGGTGTAGCTTTTATCAGGCCGGTTGGAACCAGTTTGACCTGGAAAGTTTTTTGGGCTGAAATCCTTGAGTACAGAAAGCCTTATTCAATGCTACTGCAAAGATGAGGACATTCTTTGCTCAGTTGATCCTTATGAGCAAGTACTTCTCCCTGAGGCCCCTTCAAATCTTCCATATCATTCTGTAGCCCTTGAAGAGGGTTAATGCCTTTTTTTTTTCTTTAACTGATTCTTCTGGTCTATAACCTTTTCCCAACCTGTGGACCCCTTCAAGCCCTCTCCTATTGACAATTCTTTCCTAATATGGTCTCTATGGGGGATGCCTGTGTTACAACCCCTCTTCTCTATATTTATTTTAACAACTGGTGCAACAAAAGCCAACTAAAATATCTCAATTTTATGCCTAAAAGAACTACATAACTCCACTGCAGATGGCCAGGAAGCTGACAATGTCACCTGCAGCTGTTTCTCCTCCAGTAAATTTCCGCATCATTGAAAGAATTGTTTTGACTTACTGTTGGATTTTACTAATTGCTTTTTTTCAAAAATACTTTCTTAAATTTATCTTCTGATAGGTTTTTCTTTTTTAATTTTCTTTCATAACACTGCTTCTGCCTATGGTCCCAAAATGAAATGGGCAGCTCTCTAGGCATAACTAGGCAGTATGCCATCTTTAATATACATCACTGTATCTATCAAGGGTAAGTGGTAGTCTTATTTGGCTATAGATGTCTAGTCAAGTAACAAGTATAGTCTCCCACTGAAGGGTACTAACAAAGTCAATATAGCACATCCAATCTGCCCATCCAAACCAACAGCCCAATCTCTACAATCCCTTCTTCCTCAGATTCTCGGTGCTTTTCTCATACTTTCTTGAATTCTGATGCTGTCCTTGCTTCCACTATCTCCATTGGGAGGCTGTTGCACACAACTACTACCCTTTCTGTAAATAAATATTCCATATCGTCCTGCAAGACCAGTTTAGACAAGTGGGTTGTGTTCCCCTACCAGCAGATTGATAGAGACATAGAAGCAATGAAAAGCCAAGGTTTCAATGACATCACCCCCATGCCTCTATCCGCCTCACCGTTTGCTTTCACTTTAGGTTGTAGCTGCTGCTACATGAAGGTTACCTGCAGATACAACCCAGAGTTGAAATCATAGGGTGAGGGTAACTTTCACAGAAAGGCAGTTACAACTTTAAATCTCTTACTTGGCAGACTAAACGGGCCATACTGGTCTTTATCTGCTGTCATTTATTGTATTGCTGTGATTTCCAGGAACAAGCAGGAATGTAGTCTTCACATATGGGTATCGTCGGTACCGACGGAGACTGCGCGGGAACGCTCCCCAGCGTCCAATTAGAAAGCTTTTGGGAGCATCCCACAGCGCCTGAGTGTTGCCTTCCCGCCTTTCCCAACTGCCTCTCTCCAGTTCTTCATTTTCCACGGAGCCAGCAGGTCGTTGTTCCTGTCACCGCAGAAAAGTTTTCTTATTCTCCTTTTCTGTGGTCGCGTCTGCCTTCCTCGACGCTATACCGGTACCGCCGGTTCTTCTTTCTTTCTTTCTTTAAAAAAAAAAAAAAAAAAAGATATAAAGTATTTTATTTTTTTTCCAAACTTTCTTCCTCAGGTGCACGTGCCATTTTGGGCCTTAGGCCCAAAATTTCCTCTACTATGGAAAAACCCGCCTCTGGATTTAAGAAGTGCACCAAGTGTGGCGGTACCATCTCCGTCACCGACACCCATTAGTGGTGTCTTAAATGTTTAGGTCCTGTACCATGATGTCCAAGAGGGGTCGACAAAACCGAGCTGCTAAGCTCAGCACCCTTTTTCCCTCCGATGCAGCCTCTGTGGCATCAACGTCTTCCAGGGCTTCTTATTTCTCCCATGGATCTCAGGTAACTAAACATAAGTCTAGCCGGTCCTCAAAGGGTAGATCTTCCAAGCATCAAGATGCCTCTGGCGTTCCCCTTGAGGGTTCTGTACCTGCAAAATTGCTCCGGCGGGATGCTTTGGCTTCCAAAGCATTATCGGGGCTTCAGGATGTTCTCGAGGCCTCAACCTCGGCAGAACTACTGGTGCCATGCTCTGGGTACCGGCTGCTTTCTCCGGTACCGATACCCAGGCATCAGCAGCGTCGATAGACCAGAGGTTCCTGGCTATTGAACGCAGTCCGGCAGCTCTCCTTGCGGTATCGACGCCCTCGGAACCGGCACCGACACCGGTACCACCAGCATCGGTGTCTGCGTTGTCGGCACCGAGTGATGCTATGCCTTCCGGTACCGATACACCGGTACCGATTCCCCCCCGGCACTGACTTCGGTCGGTACGGGTATCGTGCTCTACAAGAGCATCCGAACAGAAGGTATTTTGAATCCTCTGAGGAATCTGAGGATTCTGACAGCTCTGTCGGTACCGGACTACTCCCGGAGGAGCCTTCTTCACCTAAACGTAGGATGTCTCCTCCAGAAGATATCTCCTTTCAGGATTTTATCAGGGAGGTGGCTCGAGGTCTTTCCATTACTGTGGCTCCCGAAACAGAGCCCAGGGCAAAGGAGTTGGAGATTCTACAATATCCCAAGGCTCCTAAGGAGGCAGCTACTTTGCGTATCCATGAGATCTTACATGATCTCATGCTAAGAATGTGGAAAACACCTCTTACCACCTCTCCTCACTCTCGTAGACTGGATACCATGTATCGAGTCTCTCCTTTTCCTGGTTTCCAGGAGACTCGGCTTCCTCACCACTCTATTGTAGTGGAATCAGCTATGAGAAGGATCAGGAGTGCAAAGAGGCATGCCTCTTATCCTCCAGGACGTGAGTGTAGAACTTTGGATGCCTTTGGACGTCGTACTTTCCAGGCTTCCATGTTTTCTGCCAGGATCAGTTCCTTTATTTTATATATGGAAATATTCCTTAAAGAAGTCACAGGAGATTTAGAGGTTTTGAGCCCTCTTCTTCCTGAAGATAAGAGGCAGGATTTTCTCACACTGGTTAAACATGCCCAGGATGTTTCTAAGTATGTCAATCGTGCAGCTTTTGACTGTTTTGAGTGCATAAGCAGAACCTCTGCCATTGCCATAGGTGCACATAGAATTGCCTGACTCCAGGCATCCAATTTGGAGCTCTGGGTGCAGGACAAACTGGGCAATATCCCTTGTATAGGTGAGAATCTCTTCGGCAAAAATTGGCAAGAGAAAGCCAATGAGTTGGATGCTGACAACTCTACTTTGGATAGATTATCCAAAGCCACAGCTGATCCTGCAAGGAAGAAATCTTTTAAGAAACCATTCTTCTCAAAAAAGAAGAGGTTTTATTCCTCTTATTCGCAGCAGGGACGTTCTGCAGGTCAGTCTGGTCGAAAGAGTCGGCAGCCACCTAAACAAAGGAAAGCAAAGACTGCTAAGCCTCAACCGTCTCAGCCTCCACAAGGCCTTTGACCTCCATCTAGAGAACATAACCTTCTTGGCCCTCAATGGACCAGAGCCTTCCACCATTCCAGGAAGGTTGTGTCACTTTGCCCCCAGATGGGGGCAGATAACAGCAGAACATTGGACTCTTTCCATCATAAAAGAGGGGTACAAGCTTCATTTTATCTGCATTCCCCCTCCCACAATGGTAAGACAGTTCAATTCTCATACCTCTCTCATCAACCTGTTAGATCAAGAGGTCACTATGCTTCTTGCCCAAGGGGCAAAAGAAGAGGTACCCATTCCTCAACAGGGTACAGGGTTTTACTCCCCCTATTTCCTTATCCCAAAGAAGACAGGGGGACACAAACCTATTTTAGACCTCAGAATTGAACAAATTCCTGTTCAAAGAGAAATTCAAGATGATTTCTCTGGGAACTCTGCTGCCATACCTTCAGAGTCAGGATTGGCTTTGTTCTCTAGATCTCAAGGATGCGTATACTCATGTTCTCATCCATCCAACTCACAGAAAGTTCCTTCGGTTCCTTTTTCAGGGAAAGCACTACCAATACAGGGTGCTTCCTTTTGGCCTGGCCTCAGCACCAAGGGTGTTTACGAAATGCATGGCTGTGGTAGCAGCATTTCTTCGCACTCTAGGAATATTCGTCTTCCCCTACTTAGACGACTGGCTCATTCGAGCCCCATCAGAGTCAGAGGCCAGGATTTCTCTATCTTGCACAATGCGTATCCTTCAGTATTTGGGGCTGGTCATAAACATCCCAAAATCCAGTCTAACTCCTACTCAGCCTCTAGAGTTCATAGGAGCTTTGCTGGATACCAGAAGAGCAAGGGCCTATCTTCCCCAGGCCCGTTGCCTTCACATGGTGCAATTAGCTTCTTAAGCAGTGCTAAAGCCTCATCTCACTGCTCGAGAGATGTTAGAACTACTAGGCCACATGGCATCTACCATGCATGTGGTTCCTTATGTTCGCCTCCATATGAGAGCAGCTCAGTGGACACTATCCACTCAATGGACCGAGGCATCAGGGTGCCTGTTAGACAAAATAGCAAACACAAATCGCCTTATTTTGTCCCTCCAATGGTGGCAGTCCACTCAGAACCTGTTGCTGGGGTCCCCATTTCAACAACCTTTACCCCAGGCAACTCTCACAACAGATGCTTCTCCAATTGGTTGGGGAGCTCATCTGCAAGACCTTTCCACCCAAGGCACTTGGACTCCACAGGAGACTCATCTACACATCAATCTCTTAGAGCTCAGAGCAATCTTCCTTGCTCTGCGAGTGTTCCACATCCTGCTCAGCTACAAGACAGTCCTCATTCATATGGACAATCAAGTAGCCATGTTCTACGTGAACAAGCGGGGGGGAACAGGCTCTCTGTCGCTTTACAACAAAGCTTTGCGACTATGGGCCCTCGCCAGAGAGCATCAGATTCATCTTTCTGGCAGTTTATCTTCCAGGTATCCAAAACTCTTGGGCAGACAGACTCAGTCGAGTTCTGCTTCCACACGAATGGTCTCTACATGCAGACCAGGTGGCCAAGATTTTTCAAATTTGGGGAATACCGGACATAGACCTCTTTGCAAGTCCGTTGAATGTCAAACTTCCCCGGTTCTGTTCCAGAATTCCGGCTCAGGGCTCTCAGGCCAGGAATGCTTTCCTCCTTCATTGGGGTCAAGACTTCCTTTATGCCTTCCCACCCATTCCCCTGATTCCCAAAACCCTGTTCAAGCTTCAGAGAGACAGAGGCCATATGATTCTCATAGCTCCACATTGGCCACGGCAAGTGTGGTACCCTCTGCTTCTACATCTCTCTCAAGCTCCCTCTCTGGAGTTAGGTTCTGCTTCAGATCTCCTGTCTCAGGAGGACGGAATGTTATGGCATCCCAATCCCCAGTCTCTGCATCTCAGGGCTTGGTTTCTGAAGGCCTAGATCTTCAGGATCTTAACCTTCCTCAGCAGGTAAAGGATATCCTTTATGCTTCTAGAAAACCTTCCACAAGACGCTCTTATGCTTTCAAGTGGAAAAGGTTTACCATATGGTGCTCGCAGAAGGGATTTAACCCCCATGCGATACCTCTGGAATCATTACTGTAGTATCTCCTTCATTTATCCAATGCAGGACTTAAAACTAACAAAGTAAGAGTCCATTTAAGTGCTATTGCGGCTTCTTTCAAGCCTCTAAATGGACAACCTATTTCCTCCCATCCTCTTATAGTAAGATTTATGAGAGGCCTTCTTCTAACTAAGCCTCCCATTAAGTCACCACTGGTGGCATGGGATGTAATCTGGTTCTTGGCCAGCTCATGAAGCCACCTTTCGAACCTTTAGCTATTACCTCGTTGAAATTCCTTTCTTGGAAAGTTTTATCTTTCTCATTGCAATCACATCAGCACGTCGCATCAGTGAGTTGCAGGCACTTCTGGCTGATCGTCCTTATACAAGGTTCCATCATGACAAGGTAGTCCTTAGGACTCATCCACACTTTATGCCAAAGGTGGTCTCGCCTCTTCATCTTAACCAAGCGGTCTACCTGCCTGTGTATTTTCCCAAGGCCTCATGCATCAAATGCAGAAAGGAATCTTCATACTTTGGACTGTAAAAGAGCTTTAGCCTTTTACTTACAAAGAACACAGCAACATAGAAAGTCCTCTCAACTCTTTGTTGCTTTTGATCCTTCTCATTTGGGACTTCCAGTATCCAAGAGAACACTGTCCAACTGGATTGCACAGTGTATTTCCTTTGCCTATCAGAGTAAGCATCTTCATCTGGAGGGCCATGTCACAGCTCACAATGTGAGAGCCATGGCAGCTTCAATGGCTCATCTGCACTCTGTGTCTGTCGACAACATCTGTCGAGCATCCACTTGTGCCTCGGTTCATACCTTCACGGCCCATTACTGCTTGGACAAGGACTCCCGCCGGGATGCCTTGTTTGGTCAGGCTGTTCTCCAACACCTGTTCCATACCTAATCAACTCCTACTCACCATCCCTGGTTGGATGCCAGAGATCCATGGGGGGGAAGTGGAGCCCTTTCACAGGGACACACAACTTCTGGGGTCTCTCCCTGGCATCTAAAGCTAGGGAGTCCCAAATGTGAAGACTACATTCCTGCTTGTTCCTGGAGATAGCATAGTTACTCACCTGTAACAGGTGATCTCCGGGAACAGCAGGAATTTAGTCTTCACAACCCACCCACCTCCCCTAGGAGTTGTATCTCTCCATCTGTCTCTCTCTCTTACCCTTTCTCTCTCTTTGTCTCAGCTTTAAACTCGTTGGGAAAGGCGGGAAGACAGCATGCAGGCGCTGTGGGATGTTCCCAAAAGCTTTCTAATTGGACGCTGGGGAGCGTTCCCGCGCAGGCTCCATCGGTGCCGACGGATGATACCCATATGTGAAGACTGAAATTCCTGCTGTTCCTGGAGATCACCTGTTAAGGTGAGTAACTATGCTTTATTGTCTTACACAGTGGAACTATCACTTCCTGTTTCCCACTGGCAATTCCTCTCCTAATATCCAAGCATTCTTATGACTTTTATAGAAACATAGACAATTATGGCAGAACTAGCACATATGGCCCCTCCAGTCTGCTCGGTCAAAACAAGAGCCTAGTTTGCCACCCTTTTTTCTCCCTGAGAGAATGCCATGTCTTGTAGATATTTTATGATCAGGCCACTGATCTTCTTCGATTTATGGAGTCCTAGTAGCCTGTTTTTGAGGGTCTGTCTGCTACTGGATTCACCAAATTCTATATGAGCATACATCAATAGAACAAAATGGAAATTTCAACAAAACAAGTCCTGTGCCGATTAGTGTTTATAAAATAAAAACTGTGTAACACCTGCTTAAACACATAAGTTATGTGCACAATGAGGGTAATCTCAAAGTCACACTTAGTTAATGAGGAAGTTGCTATGCGTCTATTCCAATTTTATAAAGTCAAGTACGTGTGTACTTAATTTTAAGGGTTTAAGGGTGGGATATGCATGGAAAATCTAGGTGTTATCAGTGACACTAATCTTAGCCCATGCGCATATTTTCAAGTTATAGTATTTCATAACTTAGACACACAGATTTACTATCTGTGTCCACAATGAAAGTATGTACCATTGTCCTGATGTACCTACTTATAGAATAGCGACAGCTGAAGTATGCATGTAAAGGCCCATCCACATGTATAAGTGATTCAAAATACATGACTTCTTTATTCTGTTAGTTCAGATGAGTGGGTTATGTTTCTTAGCCAGCAAGTAGAGGCAGATAAGAGCAATTTCAGTGATGTCATCACTAGTATATTTTCTGGTGCAGCACAGAGAAGCTAGTATTGTCTGCCTCTATCAGGTGGCAAGGTATGTGGACTGGTGCAGCAGTGCAGAAGACCACTTTGCTTATGTGGGACGGGGTCCTCTGGATTCTGCCCTTCTGGCGGTAAGGGGGTTAGGTTACCCTTTTCCTTGTTTTTGCCTTCTGTTTTTTCTGACAGTCCAGCCTTGTCCCCTATGAGGGGTGTTTGGGGAGTAGAAGATGATTCCCTGTCTCCAGCGAGTAAATCAATGGAGGAAGGGGACCTTCCCTTGGTAGGGGGAGAGGATCCATAAGTAATCTGCTTTTCCACAGAGGGAGGACCTTTCTACCCCCATTCAGGATGCCATGCAATGTTCCCTCTAATTTTCTGAAGGCTGTGTGCGCATAAAATACCAGCTGTGCAGCTTTTGAAGGAAGGTTAAATTTTTGTGCACTACATAACGACACTCTGAGTTATATACCTTAAAATTTGACTACACGTCAGAATACGGTATGTACACCACATTGATTTTAATCAAATTAAATGAAAATAGACTATTACTAAATGAAGCAGAAAATTTCTAGTAATTACAATCACAACTTTTAAATTTTAAGATGTCTGTGTTGTTTTCTATCAGAATCAGAACTGTAATTTTTGTGCGCTCTGTTGTAAAGTATGTGCGCTCTCTCGGCGAGGTGTGTGCGCACGCGCACAGCTTAGAGGGAACAGTGATGCCATAGCAGCCCTCCATATTATGGATTGCCTTCCAATGGATGTTTCTCAGATGGACCCTTAAGGTTTACTTCCTTTTCGCAAGCTCCTATGACTGCTTGTGTTCTCTCAATGGGAGACACCTGAGCTTGGGCTAAGGGGGGTACTAAGGTCCTGGCTTGGTTATATCCTCTACTTTATGGTGGGGGAGTGGATTTCCTGGTTGTGGTGATGACAATGCACACAACCATTCCGGTGGAAAGTAGCACTGTGCTGAAGAAGTCTCATGACAAGAATGCCTTCATGGTTTCAGCCATAATTACCCAACCAGTGATTTGTGTGGGCTTGGTAGCCCAAGCGCTCATTATGCTGGATCTAGCCCGAGAGCATAGAAGTGGCAAGGTTGGTGTCTAGAGCATCGTTTTGTGGCAGATGCTCTGTACGACTTGGTCAGGATCTCCTCCAAGTCTGTGGCTGCGGTCTGTGTTCGTAGTGGTACAGGTGTGGCTCTGACTCTAGAATTAGTTGGCTGATGCTGTGTCCAAGCTGCAACTGAGTGAGCTTCCATTGAAGGGTTAGTTGCTGTTTGGGGAGAATCTGCAGAAACACTTAGAGAAGCTTGCCCACGGAGGCTTCCAGAAGGTTAGCCCAGAGGTTCCAGTAGTTCTTCTTGTGAGGCTCAACAGGGAACATGGTGGCATTTCAGGGCCGGAAAGGAGGAAACGCTCTTCAGTACCTCCTGAATTTGCAGGCTATCGTATCTATACCCTTTATAAAGTGAGATCAGGGATGGTATTCCATTTAATTTGTTGTGCCCAAGAAGGGCAGGTCCTTTGCCTTTGGTCAATACCAAGGTCAGAGTGCCAAATTTCTGTTTGGAGACTCTCCGGTTGGTTATTACTTCAGTCCGGCAAGCAAAGTTTCTTGGACCTTTCTGAGGAATACTTCTATATTCCAGTCAGGGAGCAGCATCGGAGATTCCTTCACATTTGCATTCTAGACCACTGTGTCCATTTTTAGGCCCTGCCCTTTCGTCTAGCCATGGCACCCTGCACCTTCTCTAAGGTTATGGTAGTGGTGGTGGCTTTTCTGCGCAAGTGTGGGTGTGGGTTCCAGGTGTACTCCTATTTTGATGTCTGGCTGATTTGGTCCTTTTCCATGGAGGAGTCCAGGATGGACATGCTCAAGGTGAAAAGGTTGAGTTTGAATGATCAGTTACCCTACAAGCAGCCTACTAGTGCCCTCTCAGGGGTTGCTTCAACACCTGCTTAGACAGGGTCTTTCCCACCTTGGAGAGGCTGGACAAGCTGCAGCTTCAGCTCAGGCGTTTCTGCTCTCAGGCATCTCCCAGGCATAGAACTACCTGAAACTCCTGGGGTCGATGGCATTGACCTTGGAACTGGTGCCTTGGGCTAGGGTGCCTATGTGCTCTCGGCAGGGCCACTTTTTGTCTCACTGGTCTCCAGCTGTTCAATCAGCACCTGCCTTTCCTCCGAAAGATCAAGGGGGAGTTAGCTTGGTGGCTACAGTCTCCCCCTTTGATAGGTGGAATGCCTCTGGTGGCTCTGAATTAGGTGATAGCCACTACCGATGCCAGCCTTCTGGGCTGGGGTGTACATTGTCTGGGTCAGTTTTTGTAGGGATGCCTTCCTCTCAGGAAGCTTTTGATCAGTCAGGCTAGAGGCCAGGGCATCCACCTGCTTTAGAGAGGACAAAGTGGTCAGAGTTCTCTGAAAATGCCATGGTATGTTTTTTGTTTGTTTGTTAGAATTTGCTATACAGTGGTGTATGTAAATAACAAGGTGGCTGCAGAGGTGGCAGAGCTCTACCATTGGGCGGAAGCTTATCTAGTGACTCTGTTAGTGGCCCACATAGTGGGAGTTGACAATATGCAGGCTGACATTTTTCTTTTAGTGGAAATATTGTGGATTCTTGCAAGTGGGAGTTAACCTATGTGTATTCAACCTCCATTTTGCAGAGATGGAGCCTGCCAATGTTCGACCTGATGGCCACCCAGGAGAATGCCATGGTAAGGAACATCTTCAGTTGCAGGAAGGATCCATGAGTGGCAGGCTTGAATGCCTTCTGCAGACTTAGCCACAAGATGGACTTCTGTATGTCTTTCTTTGTGGACCATAGTGAGCCTTTTCAGTGCAGAATTCGGTCTCACCTGGGTTTGGTCATTCTGATAGCAGCACCAAACTGGCCATGCAGTGCATAGTATGTGTATTTTTTGAGTCTGTTGGCAGGTCCCTCTGTATTAGTGCCACGGGAGAGGGGTCTTCTGCAATAGGGTCCTCTGGTCATGGAGGGTCCCACCACCTTCTCGCAGACTCCTGCTGTGTCTCTGGATATGAGGAGGGTGGTGGTGAAGTATCTGGAGATTACTAATTCCTTAGGTTGCTCATCTTTTTGTCCTGTTTAGTGGCTCAAGGAAAGGAAAGGACAGGCTATGACCAAGTCCTTGATTGCCTGCGGGATTAAGGAGGCTATTAGTTCAGCCCTTCCCTTATGTGGTAAGCAGATAGAGTCCAAGCGCATTCCACCAGGGCACAAGTCTCCTCCTGGTCTGAGTCCACCTTGGTGTCTCTGGAGGACATTTGTAAGGTGCTGATCTGGTCTTCACTGTGTATCTGAGGTTCTACAGGTTCCATGTGAAACCTGGAATGCATGGTGCCTTTGGCAGAGTAGTTCTGTCTGGTGCAGCATCTTCTTCCCACCTGGGTCCTGACTGCTTGGATATATCCCACACATTTGGATTGGTTTAGCAGGATTATAACTGGTATGGACAATTTCTTTAATTTTCTTTCCTTGAATGCTGCTAGGTCAATCCAAGACCTACCTAGGAAGAGTTTGCCTACAGGTTGGGGAGCCCTGCTGCTTGTGGCTGCATTGGCAGTATTGGTGCCTGATGTAGTTAAGAATGGTAAGAGACAACTTGTGATTACAGTTATTGTTGTTGCTTAATACTTTTAGGAGCTTTTCCATAGTTTTTCAGTTGCTTACTGCATGGGAAATGTTCTACCAGCTTCTCTCAGTATTACACCAGCAGATACACTAGTGATGACATCACTGAAAGTTGCTCTAGTCTTCCTCCACCTGCTGGCTATGGGACATAACCCACTCATCTGGACTGGTCTAGCAGGATTTAAGGAAAAAAAATTAACAGGTATGAAAAATGTATTCCTAATATGCATTGATGGTATATTACTTTATGCAGTTCCTTATAAAATTAACTCCAGTGTTTCCAAAATTATTGCATTATATATTTTTTAAAATTAACAATATAAGCAGTGTTCAGAAAATAAACAACGCTCCCATAGTCCAGTGATTACCAAGGTATGTTGATAACTAGTGGACTCTGTCCTATCCTTTTATTTTGTTTTTTGGTTTTGTAAGTGGCCTTAAGTTTTTGGATTTAGCAATACATTTGTCAAGGAACTTCTTGTTCATTTTCTGGCATTTATTTATTTTGTAAGAGACATATGTACTTTTGAAAATGAAAAAATATATTTGGATTTGAGCTTAGAAGTGAGTGCTGTGATTTAAAAGGATGGACAAAAGATTGAGCCCACTGGTTGTCATTGTAGCTTGTTAGACACTGGGATATTTATTTATTTATTAATTATTACATCTCTTGTATACTGCTGTTCCTTAGCGTCCCTCCAGGCTAGTCCTGAACCTTTGGGTCTTGCTCCTCCTCCAGCAGCTTTGGAAACCGAGAACGTCACTTCTTTGATGTCACCGGTATAAGTACCCCGGATCCGCCTCCTGACATCAGTATTCTCAGTCTCCAAGCAGCTGGAGGGTCTAGTGAGCCCAGGGATAGGGCTCACGTTGAGGAGCAATTAAGCAGTGTGGGGGGGGGGGGGGGTAAGAAGGTTGGGAGAGCTTGCAGAGTTTAGTTCAGAGGTGGTGCTGAGCTACTTATTCCTGCCTTGGTTTCTCCCTTTAAATCTGCTGTTTCTGTTCTGATCTCTTCCTTCCCCCCTCCCCTCCCTCTTCCCTTGCTCTGCCTTGCATTTTGTGGGGTTTTTTCTTCGTAGAGCATAGCGTGTGAAAAGGGGGGGGGTGCTATTTTCCGGTTCCCGATCCCACCAATTTGGGTGAGGAACCAGTAGGAAGATGGCCCGGCAGAGCCGGGGGGCTGACCTGCAAGTCCGAAGCCGAAGTCTGATGCCGGCAGGACGTGACAGGCTGAGCTGAAAGCAGACGGCGTGTATAGCCTCAGGCGTTGAAGCCGCAATCACCGCTGAGCGCTGAACGGCTGGATTCTGCAGTTGGAGTTGCCTGCTTCAAGGTAAGGGACCGGGGTCATCGAAATTTCTTATTTCGGTGTTTTTTTGAGGGCCCGGGCCGCGTGTCGAGCCCGCGGTAGGCCGTGTGTCGGGGGATTCGCCCGCGCGCGCGGGAAAACCAGTTAGGCAATCTTCTCAGCTTTCCTCGGTCCGTTTTAGGTTAAGAGAGCCTCGTTTTTCGTCGGGGTTTCTGGATAGTAGGTCTAGACAGTGAGGGGCATCCCGTGCTGTTTAAAAAAAAAAAAAAAGTGACAAACACCACAGAGAGTCCTTGCGATTTTTTCCCTGAGGGTGAGTCTGCAGGATTGGGGCATTTTTTGTCTGCCCCGCGGCATGCCGTCTAAATCTCTCTGTCTGCTCTGTGGCTCCAAGAGAGGGGCAGTTTCTGACACAGGGGTTTGCAGAACTTGTTTTAGAGAGGCTGTGTCTATGGAGCAGGGGCTTACAGAGGGTGTTGAGAGCCCAAGGGAAGGGGCATCAGACCTGTCTGAGTCCAAGGTGTTAGGTGAGCCAGTCACGGAACCAGTGGCGGGGCCGTCCTCCCTTCAGGGAAGCCAGGTATCGCAGGGGCAAGTCCCGGGAGGCTTGGAAGCAATTTTTTCTCCCCAATTTGTCTATTTAATTCAGCAGGCTTTTGCAGGGGTGCCTGGTAAATCCTCCCCTAGCCCGGCTGAGGGGGGTTTGGGGGATAAGCGCCCGGGGACGCCTCTAAGCTTGGGGGGTCATGTGTCCCAGTGAAGAGGGCCCGCTCCGAAAAGGACCCGTCGGTTCATTCCGTGGCTTCGGTGGGAACTGACTTAGGGGACCTCGGGCAGGATTTAGTGCTGGAGGATTTGGAAGAAGGAGAGATTGCTGAGCAGGAAGATCAGGCCCGAGTGGTCTGCATTTTTAGACGGGATGAGTTACCGGCGCTCATCTCCGAGACGCTTAAGGCACTCAATATGCCAGCAGGGGGGCAGACAGACGAAGCGGAGTTGGAGGACCCCTTGTTGCAGGCTTTTCGTAAGTCACAGAAGGTTTTTCCTGTGCACAGAGTGTTTAAAGAGATGATACAAGGTGAGTGGGACATGCCTGAGGCTGGTCTTAAAGGTTCCAGAGTGATGTCTCGGCTCTATCCTTTAGCGGAGCAAGATCGAGAGTTGTTCAAATCGCCCAAGGTGGATGCCATGGTTTCGGCGGTTACGAAGAAAACTACTATTCCGGTGGAAGGGAGTGCTGCGCTAAAGGATGCACAGGACAGGAAGGTGGATACCTTATTGAAACAGGTCTTTGATGTGAATGCTTTGTCCCTCCAAGCGTCCATTTGTGGGGCTTGGGTAGCCAGAGCTTGCCTGCGTTGGGCTCAGGGTCTGCAGTCTGGGCAAGCGGTTGATTCGGCTGACGAAGTGGCCCGAATAGAGACGGGGGCGGCTTATCTCGCTGATATTCACTACGATCTCGTTCGCGGGTTGTCCAATAGCATGGCTTCGGCGGTGGCAGCCAGGAGGTATCTGTGGTTGCGGAACTGGGCGGCGGATACTTCTTCGAAATCTCGGCTTAGCAAGCTTCCATTTCGGGGGAAACTTCTCTTTGGAGAGGACCTGGAGAAGCTCGTAAAGGATTTGGGGGAGTCCAAAGGTGGTAGGTTCCCGGAGGATAAACAGAAGCAAGATCGCCCGGGGCCGTCAGCTAAAGCACAACAAGGGGAGTTTTGGCGTTTTCGTCCCCCTCAGTTTGGCCAGGGACAAAGGGGACGTTTTCCCTATCGTAGTCAGGGATTTCGAGGCTTTCGAGGAGCGAGCAGGGGGTTTTCCGCCTTGGGGGCCTCCAATTCCCGGAAACCGCAATGAAGCCATGGGGGTCCAGGTGGGGCAGGAGCCGATAGGGGGGCGTTTGCGAATGTTTTATCCTTCCTGGACCCAGATCACGTCAGATCAGTGGGTGCTGGAAGTTATCCGCGACGGTTATGCCTTGGAGCTTCAGCGTCCAGTGAACGATTCGTTCGTGATGTCCCCGTGCAAAGCTCAGTCCAAGTACACGGCGGTGGAGGAGACTCTGAATCGTCTGCTTTCCCTCAAGGCCGTAGTTCCAGTGCCCCCAGACCAATACGGCTGCGGTCGATACTCCATTTATTTTGTGGTTCCCAAGAAGGAGGGAACTTTTCGACTGATTCTGGATCTCAAACGCGTAAATCGTTGTCTAAGGGTGTCTCATTTTCGGATGGAGACGTTGTGGTCAATCATAGTGGCGGTTCGCGAGGGCGAGTTTCTTACGTCACTCGATTTGATGGAGGCGTATCTGCACATTCCCTTTCGGCAGGAACACCAGACGTTTTTGAGGTTCGTGGTACCGATGGGGCATTTCCAATTTCAAGCGTTACCGTTTGGTCTGGCGACAGCGCCGCAAGCCTTCACCAAGGTGATGGTGGTGGTGGCTGCAGCGTTACGAAAGCAAGGAATCCTGGTTCATCCTTATCTGGACGATTGGTTGATTCGGGCAAAGTCCATGGAGGAGAGCGAAGCGGCCACGAGCAGAGTGGTGGCATTCTTAGAGAGCCTCGGTTGGGTAGTTAATCGAGCCAAAAGCAGTTTCAGGCCTTCTCAGACCCTGGAGTATCTGGGGGCGCGGTTCGATACGAGGGTCGGGAGGGTGTTTCTCCCGCAGGACCGAGCGCAAAGTATGAGGCGTCTGATCCACAAATTTCTCCGCAACGGCTGTCCTTCAGCCTGGCACTACCTGCAAGTGTTAGGCACCATGGCGGCATCAATCGAGGTGGTGCCCTGGGCCAGGGCGCACATGAGATCTCTATAGAGTGCCTTGCTCAGAAGGTGGTCCCATCAGAACGACAGTCTTTCTCAGAGGTTGCCCTGTCAGCCGGTGACACGTCTCTCTCTGCTATGGTGGTTGAGAGAAGGAACGTTGGAGAAAGGGATGCCGTTGGAGGTGCCGGATTGGATCCCTCTGACGATGGATGCCAGCCTGTCAGGTTGGGGGGCACATGTCCAAGGAAGGTTCGCGCAGGGCGTGTGGTCGGTGCCGGAAAGGTCGTGGTCCATCAACCGGTTGGAGTTACGAGCAGTGGTCCTCGCACTCAGGGCGTTCCGGGAATTCATTCACGGAAAGGCCGTGCGGGTGTTCTCCGACAATGCGACGGCAGTGGCCTATATCAACCGGCAAGGGGGCACCAGCAGTCGGCCACTGGAAGCCGAGGCCGGTCAGTTGTTCGTGTGGGCCGAAAGGCATCTGGCGGCCTTGTCAGCGGCGCATGTGGCAGGAGTTGAAAATGTAGAGGCCGATTTTCTCTGTCGGGTGAGGGTGGATCTGGGGGAATGGACCCTTCATCCACAGGTTTCGAGATGATCGTTCTGCGCTGGGGTCCTCCGGTTATGGACCTCGTGGCGACTTTTCAATCGGCAAAGGCCAGTCGGTTTTTCAGCCGAAGACGGGTAAGGATGTCAGAGGGCCTGGATGCCCTAGTTCAACCATGGCCGGTGGACCATCTGCTCTGTGTTCCCGCCATGGGTGTTGATAGGCCGGGTTCTGCAGCGTATCGAATTTCACAGAGGGCCGGTGATCTTAATTGCGCCGGATTGGCCGAGGAGGCCGTGGTTTGCAGATCTGATCCGGCTTCTCGGGGACAAGCCTTGGAGGTTACCAGATCGGAGCGATCTATTGCTACAAGGTCCACTTTGGATGCCACAAGTGGATCGGTTCTCGCTTACAGCTTGGCTATTGAACGGGCGTGGTTAACGGCGAGGGGTTATTCCTCGGGGGTAGTGTCCACGTTGTTGAGGTCTCGGCGGAGGTCGACTTCTTTGGCATATGTTCTTGTTTGGCGGCTGTTTGAGGCTTGGTTTGCTGGCCACAGAGTTACGGCGTTACAGGCTTCGATTTCTCAGGTCCTGGCGTTCCTGCAGGATGGATATGAGAAGGGTCTGGCGGCTGCTTCTTTGAAGGTGTAGTTGGCAGCTTTATCTTGCGACCCCGGTAAGATACGAGGTCAAGCGCTGGGGTGTCACCTGGATGTCGAGCGTTTTTTGAGAGCGGTGGTTCTGCTGCACCTGCCGTGTAGGCAGCTAGTTCCGCAGTGGGATTTGCCTTTGGTGTTGGACGTGTTGGTGAGAGAACCCTTTGAGCCTTTGGCGAGGGCGTCGTTAAAAGATTTGACCTTAAAAGTGGTATTTCTGGTAGCGATTGCGTCCGCCAGGAGGATTTCGGAGCTACAGGCTTTGTCTTGTCGGGAACCTTTTCTGTTTTTTAGTGATTCTAAGGTTGTGTTGAGAACGGTGCCATCCTTTTTACCCAAGGTGGTTTCACCTTTTCATGTGAATCAGGTGGTGTCCCTGCCGGTGTTTGCGAAGGGTGGGGAGGCTTTCGCTGATAGACGGTTGCATAGGTTGGACCTTCGGAGGGCCCTGAAGAGGTATTTGAAGGTTACCGCTCCGTTCCGTAGGTCGGATAGGCTGTTTGTGTTGTTTGGAGGTCCTTCCAGGGGTCAGGCTACGTCGAAGGCTTCCATTGCTAGGTGGCTTAAGGAGGCGATTGCATCCGCATACCTGCTGAAGGGTAGGCCAGTTCCGGTGGGTTTGCGAGCACATTCGACTAGGGCGCAGGCTACTTCTTGGGCGGAGCGTAGTCTGGTACTGGCGGTAGAGATTTGTAGAGCGGCTACTTGGTCTTTGTTTGTTTGTTTGTTAATTTATTTATTTAGCTGTATTTGTATCCCGCTTTTCACCGGGTCAAAGCGGCGTTAGATAAAAGGGTGGGGAAAATAAGTAAGGGCAGGGCCATCACCGGGGAGGCAACATTGATGATTTTGACATAGGATAGACTTTGGACATGGGACAGACTTTGAACATGGGCAGGTTAATGTAGCTTTGAGTCAGAGGTTCATGGCGGACGAGATCAGAGGTTAGTGCGCTTTTTGGTGGGGGTCGTGTTGAGGTATTCTTGGAACAGGATGGTTTTCAGCTGTTTTCTGAAAGATGGTAGATCGGCATTGTTTCTGAGACAACTCGGTAGAGAGTTCCATAGTGATGGAGCATAAAGTTCAAAGGCTCGATTGCAGGTCCGTTGCAAGCATTTGGTTCTTTTGTGAGGGATGGTGAGGGAATTGCTGGAGGTTTGTCTGGTAGTTCTGCTGTGGGCTGGACGAGACAGTAGGGTGCGAAGCTGGGTGTTCTGTGTTTGATGGATGGCTTTGTGGGTGAGTAGGATGGCTTTGTATTTTGACCTTGCTTCGAGGGGAAGTATGTGTAGGTCTTTCAGAATTGGGGTGATGCGGTCGGTTTTCTTTGCACTCTGAATGATTCTTGCTGTCGTGTTCAGAGCTGTTCGGAGGGGGTTGGTCTGTGTGGCTGGAAGGCCATGGTAGATTATGTTGCAGTAGTCCAGATGTGGGAGCGTCATGGCTTGCATTACAGTTCGGAAGTCTTGGTGTTCAAGAAGGGGTCTAAGACGTTGCACTGTTCTTGCCTTGTGGCATATAGTTCCGGAGGTTTTGGAGATTTGCTGCTTTAAGGTGAGGGCTTGGTCAGTAATAATGCCCAGGTATCTTATTTGTGGTTGTATTTGAATTCTTGTGGATCCTATGTTGAGGTGTGTAGGTGGAGTGAAATCTGGGTCTCTTGTGACTGAGGGCTTCAGTTTTCTTTATGTTGATGGATAGGTTGTTTGCTTGTAACCAGTCGGACACCTCGGAGAAGCATGCGGATAGATGGGTGTTTGTTGGGTTCGTGGTTGTAATGGGGGCGTAGAGCATGATATCGTCAGCATATATGTGGAAGTTGATGTTGTGGGTGCGTATGACTGAGCAGAGTGGTTGAAGGTAAATGTTGAAGAGCATGGCTGACAGTGTGGATCCTTGGGGCACTCCTTGGTGTTGCTGGAATGGGGGGGATGTCAAGGTGCTGGTACGGATTAATTGTTCTCTGTTAGGTAGGATTGGAACCACTTTAGTACGGTGTCTTTGATCCCAATTGTGCGTAGTCTGTGTTTGAGGATGTTGTGGGAGATGGTGTCAAAAGCTGCAGATATATCAAGGAAGATCATGGCATATCCAGAGTGTTTGTTTTTCTTGTGTTCCTATGAGGAGAGTGTTCATCAGTGTGGTCATGAGGGTCTCAACCCCATGTAGGGGGCGGAAGCCATGTTGTTGCGGGTCCAGTATGTTGTTGATATCCAGGTGTTCCTGTAGTTGCTGCTGGACGATCTTCTCGATTATCTTGGCAGTGAAAGGTAGGCTTGCTATGGGTCTGTAGGATGCTGGATCAAGGGGATCCAGGTTTTGCTTTTTTAAGGATGGTCGGATAATTGTAGTTAACTGTAGATCTTTGCATTCCTTTATCAGGCATTACTGGCTGGATTTGCAGGCAGAGGGCGATGCCGGTTTTGGTTCGACAGTACTTCAGGCGGGATTGGCAGGTCCCTCCCGTTGATTCTTTGCACTGCTCTGTTACATCCCCCAAAGGTTCAGGACTAGCCTGGAGGGATGCTAAGGAAGGTGAAATTAGACTTACCTGCTAATTGTTGTTCCTTTAGGAACTCCAGGCTAGTCCTGTATCCCTCCCAGATTTTAGCATGGGCCAACGCCTGAAGCATGGAAAGTGTGACAGGTAAGCATTTCAGGGGATCTTCCAGACTGGGGTCCGTGTTGGGGGGGGTATTTGGCTAGGGGGGTGTAGAATCTCTCACTCCGTATCTTTATCTTTCTGTCAGGATATGGGGATCTCAGCACATAAGCGGTTAGCTTTAAGGGGACGCAGTGTGTTCCTGCATAGGGGTGTCCCTTTTTAGGTTTGTTCTTAGTGGTTATGTTGAGAATAGATGTTGGGTACAGTTGCTGCTTAATTGTTGCTCTGGTGAGTTTGCTTTGTCAATAGGTTACTGATGTCAGGAGGCGGATCCGGGGTACTTATACCGGTGACATCAAAGAAGTGACGTTCTCAGTCTCCAAAGCTGCTGGAGGAGGAGCAAGACCCAAAGGTTCAGGACTAGCCTGGAGTTCCTAAAGGAACAACAATTAGCAGGTAAGTCTAATTTCTCCATCTTGGGCATACTCCTGCAGTTTCCAACAAAACACATGAAACATTTAGATGTTAAGAAACAGCACAATGCGATGCCAAAGCCAACAGGTTTCTTATCATAAGGGGACACTCAATATACTAGTAAAACACCTGTCTGAAATAAAAAGCAATCACCTTTTTCAGAAAATCAAGAAAATAGTCAAGTATTCTAAGATCTACAGTTAACTAGTTCCACTTTTGTGGGCCTGATACGGAAAACATGTGATTAAGGACTGGATCCTTCGAATCTGAGGAATCATAGGGTGCCCTAGCAACCTTCTTTCATGGGGAGGCTTGCTAAGGTAACCACTGGGCTGCATGATCATCGTTTTACTTTCTAAGCAATTTCATTATCCTGCTAGACTAGCCCAGGCAATTGGATTATGCCAGGGTTTGCCATATTTCTTTGGCTTTAGGAGCTAATCCAAAAACTTAGGAATCAGTGGCTGAGACCTTCCTCCTCCTCCCACTGTCTCTACTGGAGTGAAGGGTGGGGGGAATCTCTTCTGAGGTCCACAGTAGCTCCCTCAGGGCCTTATTTACTGAGGCTGTTTTTTCCATTCATGTCTTGGGGAAAAGAAAGCTTAGTAAATTGGGCACTAATGCAGGCAACTGGCAGAAATGCATAACCAACTGTCTCCCCTCCTCATCCAATCAATCTCTTTCGCCCTGTTGTCATCCAATCTTGCTTTTCATCCCATTCCTCTCCACCAGTATCCTTTCTTATTCCATCATCTTTCTCCTCCTTTTTTTAAATCAGCTAATCCCAACTTCCCCATCTCCTTCCTAGTCAGCTGTCAGCTACCTCTAGTGCATACCTATCTCAACTAGCCAGTCAGCCACCCCAAGTCCTTACCCTAACTCCATCAAGCCAGTCAGCTCCCCAGGTTCTCCTCCTGCCCCAGCAAGCTAGTCAACCCCTTCCCTAGTCCCTAACCCTGCAAGCTAGTCAACCACCACCCTCAACCTCTACTCTCTAGCCTGCTCTCACAATCCTAAAAACATAAGATACGCCATACTGGGTCAGACCAAGTCCATCAAGTCCAGTATCCTGTTTTCAACAGCGGCCAATCCAGGTCACAAGTACCTGTCAGGTTCCCAAAACCTTGAAGCCAGTCATATGCTCCTACCCCCCCCCCCCCCAAAGCCTCTACCTCAACCCCAGAAAGCCAGGGACTAGTAGAAAAGTCCCACCTCAATTGTGGCAGTCTCAGAGTTGCTTTGAAGGAGAGAGCTCACCTAGAAGGAGGGCATCATCTTGGTGTGGCAGGAAATGATCCTGTAGCCAGGACCTATCCTCCAGGGGTTGCAATATCCTCTCATGCAGAGGATGTATTTCCATGGACCTCTGTTTAGGAGGGAAGGGTTAGGACGACTGTTTTTAGTTGATAATTTTATTATTATGCATCTATATAGCTTGATGACTGATGGGCATGAGGATCGCTTGGTCACTTGTCTGTCTGGTACAGAGGTGGTGGCCAGGTGTCACCTAGATAGGATTCAGGATAGTGCTGGACAGGAGCTAGTTTTCTTGGTACATGTGGGCACCAACAGCATAGCAAAGTGTAGGAGAGATGTTCTGGAAGCTGCATTTTAGGTAGAATGATCTAATCCAGAATCTCCAGGGAAAAAAGAAGAGGAGATCACTGTGCCACCCACACAGGTCTGTCATCATAGGCAGCCGACTAATGGATGGTATGGCCCTGCTGCTGAGCCTAACATAAGTGCAGGGCAGAATGGTAGAAACCATTATGAAAAACAAGATCATTGAACATATAGGTAATCATGGTTCAGTGGGACAAAGCCAACATGGATTAGCCAAGGGAGGTCTTGCCTCACCATTCTGCTACATTTTTTTTTGAAGGTGTGAATAAAAAGGTAGATAAAGTTGAGCCAGTTGATAATAGCGTATCTGGATTTTGAGAGAACTTTTGACAGATTCCCTCATGAGACTTTTATATAATTCAGATACATAAGAACATAAGGATTGCTATACAAGGTCTGACCAAAGGTCCATCAAGTCCTATATTCTGTTTCCAACAGGGGCTAATATGGGTCATAAGTACCAAGCAGGATCCCAATAAGTAGTATGATTCCATGCTGCGTACTCTCAGGAATAAGCAGTAGCTTTCCTCCAAGTCTACCTTAATAACATTGTATGGACATTTCCTCCAGAAACTAGCCCAAACATTTTTGAAAACCAGTTACATTAATTGATTTTACCACATCTTCTGGCAACAAATTAATAAGAACATAACATAAGATATGCTATACAATATTTTTTCACTCAACAGTTAACTAAGCTTTAGAATTTTAGCCAAGAAAAATCTTGTCTCACTATTTTGCTATATTTCTTTTGAAGATCCCTCATGAGACTCTTAAGGAAATAAAAAAAAAAAAAAAAAGGTGATGGGATAGGAGGCAGTGTGCTATTACAGACTGAGAACTGGTTAAAACATAAAAAAAAACAGAGTAGGGCTAAATGGTCAATTTTCTCAATGGAGAAAGGTGAATAGTGGAGTACCCCAGGGATCTGTGCTGGACCTGTTGCTTTTTAACATATTCATAAATGACCTGGAAATAGGAATGAGTAAGGTGATCAAATTTGCAGATGACACAACATTATTCAAAATTAGTAAAACACAAGAGGATTTTGAAAAATTGGGAGACTGGGCGTCCAAATGGCAAATGAAATTCAATGTGGACAAAGTTATGCATTGAGGGAAGAACTGCCCAAACTACAGTTAGAAGAAACAAGGTTCCATATTAGAAATCTCCACCAGGAAAAGGATCTGGGCAGCGTCATGAATAATACGTTGAAACCCTCTGCCCACTGTGCAGCAGTGACCAGGAAAGCAAATAGAATGGTAAGAATCATAAGGAAAGGAATGGAGAATAAAACCTAGGATGATATGTCTCTGTATTGCTGCATGGTGTGATGGCACCTCGATTAATGTGTGCAATTCTGATTGCCATACCTTAAAAAGTATATTGTGGAATTAGAAAAAGTACAGAGAAGAATGACCAAAACGATAAGGGGGATGGAAGGATACCCCTATGAGGAAAGGCTTAAAAGGTTAGGGCTCTTCAACTTGGAAAAGAGATGGCTGAAGGAAAATATGATAGAGGTCTATAAAATAATGAATGGAGTGGAACGGGTAAATGTAGATCATTTGTTTACTCCTTCAAGAAGTAGAAAGACTAAGGGACACGCAATGAAGCTACAATATAGCACATTTAAGATAAATCGGAGAAAATAGTTTTTCACTTAATGCATAATTAAACTCTGGAATGTTTTGCCAAAGGATGTAGTAAAAACTGTTAATGTAGTTTGGTTTTAAAGAGTCCATAAACCATTAAAGTGAACTGGGGAAATCCCCTGCTTACCCTGGAATAAACAATATAGAATCTGTCTACTTTCTGGAAACCTGACAGGTACTTGTGACCTGGATTGGCCACTGTTGGAAACAGGATACTGGGCTTGATGGACCTTTGGTCTGACCCATTCTCCAGTTTGTGTTAAATGTACTACTTATGCTGCTGATTTATGCTGCATATGCTTTTTAAAATTTCTGTGGGGTTTGAGTCCTTGCCTATTTTGACTGTATTTGTGCTGTTTATTAGATTGACCATAGGGTACTAGTGAGTAATGAAGTGATGTATTTAGGAATCACCTTAGATCAAACTTTGAGCATGTGTACACATGAAATGCGAAACTGATGAGTGACCACCAGAAACCTATTGTTCATACCAAAGACAAAGGCAAAATAGTTAATCTGCAACAGAGCGCCCACCCTCTCTGTACCAACCCTCTGGAACTCTTTACTAGAAAATACACTGCAAACTACTTGTAACCACATTCAAACTAATTAAAAACATCGCCCCATCACTCTTATTGCCAAGGAAGTAAATACTTCTATACAACGAGATTGTAACAAAAATAACTTACAGCTCCACTAGAATTTAGGAGAACTAGAAAAACGACAAACAGAGCATTCTCCACTTTGCCCCCACCCTCAGGAATAACCTCCCAGACTATCTAAGAGATACAAACGACCTCTCATCGCAAAAAAACTAAAAACCCACCTATTTATACAACACTTTGGAAACTGAAATGAACCCAATAGTACTGTTCCCATCTACCCCATTACATAAGTGAACTATGATGTGCCCTCCTCCAAAAGGCATTCCCCTAAGGGCATCCCTTATTTAGACCTAAACTAAACGCTGCATTAGGATCAAATACATATTTAGTTAATCTGTTATTCCTGTTCGGTAATCCAGTTTAGTCCTCCAACATCGGGTAGTGCCCCTCCTCCTGCAGCCGGGAGACTGGACCAATCAAATCTTCTGTAGTATATATGCAGCAGGAGCTCCCAGAAGTCCCCAGTGTGTCCAGTCTCCCTGCATAAGCCGGTCTGGTCATTTGCCGGAGGCTTGGCCCGCCTCTCTCCCCCCAGCATCCGCGGGGGGGGGGGGTTCAGCGGTCTTCCCAACCCGCGGTCAAGCAACCCAGGTTGGGGGACCAGGGTCAGGACGCCCTTTGCCTCCCGGATTCCGAGACTGAGGGGGATCCGGATATTGAGGCGGAGGAGTTAGAAGACGGAGAGCTTCCAGAACTGGAAGATCAGGCTCGCATCATTCGGGTGTTTCGAAGGGACGAGCTGGTACCTTTGGTCACGGAGTCTCTCCAAGCACTTAACCTCTCTGCGGTGCGGCCGCTGGAGGAGGAGGGTCTCGAGGATCCTCTCATTCAGGCGGTCAGGGATGCCCAGGTAGTTTTTCCTGTGCACCGAGTAGTTGAGCAGATGATCCATGCGGAATGGGAGCAACCGGAATCCGCTTTGAAAGGGATTCGGACCATGAATCGTCTTTACCCCCTTGCAGACAAGGACAGGGACTTGTTTAAGTCTCCACGGGTGGATGCTGCCGTTTCGGCAGTGACTAAGAAAACCACCATCCCGGTTGAAGGGGCCGCGGCCCTGAGGGATGTTCAGGACAAAAAGGTTGATAATTTGTTGAAGCAAGCCTTCGAGACCAACGCCTTATCGTTACAAGCTTCTATTTGTGGGGCGTGGGTAGCTCGAGCTTGTTTGCGATGGTCGCAGCACCTGCGCTCGGGGTCCGGTATGGACCAACAGGGGCTGTTGGACGTTACCCGCGTGGAGTCGGGATCGGCCTACTTGGCGGATCTGTGTTATGATTTAATACGCTCCCTAGCTAATAGCATGGCCTCCATGGTAGCGGCACGACGGTCCATCTGGTTGCGCAATTGGGCGGCCGACGGTTCTTCCAAGTCTCGCCTCAGTAAACTACCCTTTAAGGGCAGGTTGTTATTTGGTGAGGCTCTGGATAAGTTGGTGAAGGATCTCGGTGAGTCTAAGGGTGGTCGGCTTCCAGAGGATAAGCCTAAGCTTAATAGGTCGTCCACCTCAGCGCGTGGCCAGTTTCGGGATGCGCGCAGATTTCGTTCTTCCCGGCTGTGGACTTCGCAGCGCGGTCGTTTTGGAACCCGTCATCAAGGGTTTCGTGGTTTCAGAGGAGCGGGAAGGGGCTTCTCCGGAGCCGCCTCTTCCTCGGCCTCTTCCTTTAATCGCAAGCCACAATGAAACGAGGCGGGCTCTAGAGGAAGACCCGGTCATCGGGGGTCGTTTGCGCGACTTTCTTCCTTCTTGGGCCCAAATTACGTCAGATCGGTGGGTGCTGCAGATTATAGAAGAAGGTTATGCCCTAGAGTTTGCGCACCCACTTCCGGATTCGTTTGTTCTGTCTCCCAGCAAGGGAGCTCAAAAGGCGCGGGACATCCGCGTGACCCTGGATCGGCTTCCCTCTCTGGGGGCCGTGGTTCCGGTCCCGCCCTTGGAAAGAGGCGCAGGTCGCTACTCCATCTATTTTGTGGTTCCCAAAAAGGGCGGTTCCCTTCGTCCGATCTTGGATCTCAAAGGCGTGAATCGCGCTCTGAGTACCGCACTTTCGCATGGAGACCCTGCGGTCAGTCATCGTAGCGGTGCGTCAAGGGGAATTTTTGACATCCCTCGATCTTACAGAGGCCTATTTACACATTCCCATCCGGCCCTCCCATCAACGGTTTCTCCGCTTTGCGCTCCCGTGGGGCCATTTTCAATTCCGGGCCATGCCGTTCGGACTCGCCACGGCTCCCCGCACCTTCACAAAGGTAATGGTTGTAGTCGCGGCGGCGTTGCGCAAGGAGGGCATCCTGATCTATCCATATCTCGGCGACTGGTTGATTCGAGCGAAGTCCAGTCGGGAGTGTGTGCAAGTCATGAGCAGGGTGGTGGATCTCCTTCGGTCCCTCGGATGGGTGGTGAACGAATGCAAGAGTTGTCTGTCTCCGTCACAGGATCTCGAGTATCTTGGAGTCTGCTTCGACACAGCAAGGGGCTTGGTGTGCCTTCCGGAGCGACGCGTGCTGGCGTTGCGGGCTCTGGTCCGTCTCTTCCGGGGGATGCCAGCTCCGTCGGCGTGGTGGTACCTGCGGCTCCTCGGCACGATGGCGGCGACCTTGGAGGTGGTGCCTTGGGCGCGCTTCCACATGCGTCCGCTGCAGAGTGCTCTTCTGCGACGTTGGTCCAACCAGTTCGACTCGCTGAACAAGAGATTGCCTTGCCCAAAGACGGTTCGCCGATCCCTCCGGTGGTGGCTCTCCGCCGAGAACCTGTCGCGAGGGATTCCCTTGGAGCCTCCTCTGTGGGTTCCGTTCACGACGGATGCGAGCTTAACCGGCTGGGGGGCTCACTGCGAGTCCCGCTTTGCTCAGGGGGAATGGTCTCCCCTGGAGGCCTCTTGGTCGATCAAACCGTCTCGAATTGCGGGCAGTCCGGCTAGCCCTGGTGGACCTGGAGACCCTGGTTCTCGGACGGCCGGTGAGAGTCCTGTCGGACAATGCGTCCACTGTAGCTTACATCAATCGCCAAGGGGGTACCGGCAGCGTGGCCCTGGAGGCAGAAGCGGCGGCCTTGTTCAACTGGGTGCAAACTCGCCTTCCAGCAATCTCGGCGGCTCACATTGCGGGCGTAGACAATGTCCAGGCCGATTTTCTCAGCAGAGTGCGGGTGGACCCCGGAGAATGGGAGCTAAACCCACAGGTTTACGCACAAATCGTCCGGCGGTGGGGTCCACCCATCATGGATCTCATGGCGACCTTTCAATCAGCCAAGACAGGGCGCTTCTTCAGCAGGCGAAGGGAGCGCATGTCCGAGGGGCTCGACGCTCTCATTCAGCCGTGGCCAACGTCCAGTCTTCTTTATGTCTTTCCTCCGTTGGCTCTGATCGGCCGGGTCGTACAACGTATCGAGAGCCACCGGGGTCGCGTGTTACTGGTGGCCCCGGATTGGCCCCGGAGGCCCTGGTATGCCGATCTGGTCCGGTTGAGCGACGGCGTTCCTTGGCTCCTGCCCGCTCTACCGGCTCTTCTTCTTCAGGGTCCCTTGCGGATGCCCCAAGTGGATCGATTCTCGCTTACGGTTTGGCCATTGAGAGGGCTCGGCTGAAAAGGAAGGGCTACTCCCCCGCGGTGATTTCTACCCTTCTGCGGGCGAGGAAAACGTCCACTTCTCCTACTTACGTTCGGATTTGGAGGATTTTTGAAGACTGGTGCTCCCGGCGGGGAGTCCGGGCGGCGACGGTTTCAGTGCCCGTCGTTTTAAGTTTTCTTCAGGATGGTTTCGATAAGGGCCTTGCGGCTAGTTCCCTAAAAGTCCAGCTGGCGGCTATCTCGTGTTACCGCGGCAAGGTTTTGGGTCGTCTGCTCGGGGCTCATCCGGATGTACGCTGATTCCTTACGGCTGTTTTTCATTTGCGGCCCTCCCGCAGAGTTTTCGTTCCTCCTTGGGACTTGAATTTAGTTCTGAGGGCCCTGGTTCGTGAACCTTTTGAGCCCCTGCGCAGGGCGTCTCTGAAAGATCTCACGCTGAAGGCGGTTTTTCTTGTAGCCATCTGTTCGGCACGGCGCATTTCAGATCTGCATGCATTGTCCTGTCGAGAGCCTTTCTTGTCTTTTTCCGCGGCTCGGATCGTTCTCCGTCCGGTTCCTTCCTTTCTGCCAAAGGTGGTTTCTCCCTTTCACATGAATCAGGCAGTGTTTCTTCCAGTGCTTTCTTCGCAATCTGTCGGGTCAACGGACAAAGGTCTTCTCCGGCTCGATGTGGGTCGTACGCTCCATCGTTATTTAAAGGTTACCGAGTCTTTTCGGAAATCTGACCGGCTTTTCGTGCTCTTCGGGGGTGCGCGTAAAGGGGAAGCGGTGGCTAAAGCCTCCATTGCTAGATGGCTCAAAGAGGCGATTGCGTCCGCGTATCTGTTGCAACAGCGGTCTGTTCCGGAGGGTCTGAGGGCTCATTCTACTAGGGCTCAGGCGACCTCTTGGGCGGAGTATAGCCTGGTTCCGCCGGCAGATATCTGTAGGGCGGCCACTTGGTCGTCTCTGCATGCTTTCAGTAGACACTATCGCTTAGATGTGTCAGCGGCTCGGGATTCCTGTTTTGGTTCGGCGGTTCTGCGCGCCGGATGGCAAGGTCCCGCCCGGTCTTAACTGCTCTGTTACATCCCGATGTTGGAGGACTAAACTGGATTACCGAACAGGAAATGGAAATTACACTAACCTGGTAATTGTAGTTCCTGGAGGGTCCAGTTTAGTCCTCCTTCCCTCCCGACTATCTGCTAATGTGGTGCGGCGCGCCTTTCCGAACGGTTGATATTAAGACGGTTCCTCTTGCCGTTCGGTCCCTCTGTGGCAGCCGCGTTTTTTGCAAAGGCTCTTCCCTGTCTCGGTGGTTCAGGCAGCTCCTGAACTTCTGGTGGGGAGCGGTGTTTTGATTCCTGAGGTGTCGGTGCCGGCGCAATGCAGTGTTCTGACTTCCTCGTTTGGGGAGGGGGTTGGATATTCCTTGGGGGGGGGAACAAATTGTTCTTTAATTAGGTCATTTTGTATATTAATCTAATGTGTTGCTTCGTTAAGTATGCTTTGTTACTAGTACACTGGGGACTTCTGGGAGCTCCTGCTGCATATATACTACAGAAGATTTGATTGGTCCAGTCTCCCGGCTGCAGGAGGAGGGGCACTACCCGATGTTGGAGGACTAAACTGGACCCTCCAGGAACTACAATTACCAGGTTAGTGTAATTTCCATTTTGCATAACTTCAGCACTGCATTGAAACCAAATAAATATCTATATCTATATCTATATCTATCTATATATAGTTAACCTGTTGTTTTTGACTGTATATAACAATGCCAATGTATATAGTTTTAATTGTTCCATGTAATAGAATGTATCGTTTTTTGTACAATTCAATGATTTGTTCATTATAAACCGCATTTGATCTGCTGGAAAATGCGGAATCCAGATCATACTGCTAGACCAGTCCAGACAAGCGGGTTATGCACCCCTGCCAGCAGATAGGGAGACAAAGAAAAAATCTCCAGAGCTGTGATTGGTCAGGCTCTGGGTGACATAGGCATGCCCCTAGGGGTCCTATTCAGTAACTATGTACCAAGCCAAAAAGGCAACATCTCAGGGAAAAAAACGCAACTATGAACCCTTAAAAAAGGAACTAACTCAACCCCTCAACCCGAACGAAAAACAGAAGAGGAGGATCAAATATCATTCCCAAGGGAAGAAGTCTGAAATGACTGCTTTGACACATTCCCAGGAAACAAACTCCGGAAGTGCTCGCGGAGCGTATGACTGTCAGCTGCTCTGCACAAGTACCAGTGCCTCTGACAAGCTGGGTGGGTTCTGGACTGGTCTAGCAGTATTCCAGGAAAGGAAATTAACGGTAAGTGAAATTTCTCCTTCCAGATCATACTGCTAGACCAGTCCAGACAAGTGGGAAGTACCCAAGCTAATTACCCTCAGGGTGGGCAGGTGGAGACAATACACGCAGACTCCCATAGGCTGTTACTTATTCCTCCGAGGCAATTTGCAAGGACAGTCAATTACTTAGGAAAGATCCATGGTTCGAACAAATATAATGCCCATTTTTATCAACAATTGACACAAAAACTGGCGGGCAGAGACTCCTCTTGAGCTGTACTGTGGTGTGACCAACTGTGTGCTTGACGAGACCATGAACCAGACAGCCCGGAGAAGAGAAGGAGATCAAAGACGTTCTCGTAGACTTAAAGGACTGTATGAAGGATGCGATCTCATAGACATTTGCAGAGTTATGCATCCCATGGAGCGAGATTATACCCATATCTCCAGAGCCCATGGTACAGGATCTCGATTGGACTACTTAGTAGCGACAGTGCTAATGGGATGAGTATACAGAGCAGACATCGGCCCTATAACCATATCTGACCACGCCTTAATCAGCTTAGACTTGGAATGGGGAAGAGACCCTATCATTGGTCAGTGGAGGTTCCCCCTCCACTTAGCAGAAGACAGACTTCTAGAAATTTTTATGGATGCATTGGATAGAATATGAAGAACATAATGAGGCACACAGACAACCCAGCCCTCTTCTGGGAAACGGCCAGGGTAGTGCTATGAGGACATGACATATATGCCAAAAAGAAGGGACAAAGTCAACAGCTAATCCAACTGGAAAAAGACCTAAGGAAAGCCTGACGAAAAATATGGGCTCCAGCCAATGGAAAAACATAAAGCCAATATGTTAGCCACCCAGGCGGAGCTGAATGTCATACTACATCAGAGGACATGCCACTCAATGTTTTTACTACCACTACCGCCTACATCAATATGGGAATAAAACTGGGAAACGTATGGTGGCCTTGGTAAAATCGGATGGAGGTCCACGAACAATTAGAAACCTTTGAGTCAAGAAGGGGCAATTCCAACCTGCCCAACAAGACCTGGAAGGTATCCTAAGAGTATAATACATAGGACTCTATAAAGCTGACCCTTGTGGCAAAGAAGCAGCACTGGATCAATAGGAGAGGGTTTATAAACAGAAGTAACAAGCCCATAGCCTAACTCTAAAACTATGCTAAATAGACAAAATAGGGATATCAGAGTTCCTGGATATTAAATATCGACCACGTTACTATACGGCCTGTAAGGGTAGGGAGGAGGGGAGGGTGAGAAGGGACAGGAAGATGTTAAGGATGGAAGAGGGAGGGAACACATAAAAAGGTTGAACAATTAGGGACTGAGGAAGAACAAAATACAAACACAACGGGGAAATTGAGTGCCTAGATTCCCTCTGTCCAATATTGCTATTGCTTTCCGCCTTCTCTCTTCTTTCATTACATCAATGCATAGCATACTTCCTGCGCAACTAACTGTTCACATTATCGTGAAGGAAGGGGAGGAGGTTGGAATGAGGGAGAAGGGGGAAGGGAAAAGGTGGAGGAAAAAGCAAAATTGGGATATTACAAAGCAAAAAACTTTCTATTAGACAGAATATAAATTTTTGTTCTGTTGATTCAGCATTGGCTACTCAAAGTGGAATGTGGCCATAATTGTAGTATTTATTTTATTTATTTATTTATTTACATTTCTTATATACCGCGCTATTGAAATCAGTGCGGTTCACAGTGAACAGAACAATGCTACAATGCTACAATACCATAGAATGATGATGTTATCCCAATAAAGAAAGTTGAACATAAAAAGAAACCTCCCTGAATGGAAGATAGTGATATAAAAGACTAGTTAAATAAATATAGTAACATAGTAAATGACGGCAGATAAAGACCAGTATGGTCCATCTAGTCTGCCCAGATTATTTTGCTTTTATCCTGTTGTAAAGAGATCCACTGTGTCTGTCCCATGCCATTTTGCATTCCGTCACTGTGTTTGCTCCCACCACTTCCCTCCGGAGGGCATTCCAAGCATCCACCACCCTTTCCGTGAAGAAGTATTTCCTGACATTTCCTTTCAGTTTATCCCCTTGCAGCTTCATGTTATGCCCTCTAGTTTTGCAGCTTCCCCGTCTTTGGAAGAGGTTGGTTTGTTCATTATTTCTCTAAGTATTTAAAGGTCTGAATCATATCTCCCCTATCCCTACTCTCCTCCAAAGTGTACATATTTAGGTCTTCAAGTCTCTTCTCATAAGGTTTCTGATGCAGGCTCCAGATCATTTTGGTTGCCTTCCTCTGAACAGTTTCCATTCTTTTTACATCCTTTGCAAGATACGGTCTCCAAAACTGAACACAGTATTCCAACTGAGGCTTCACCAATGACTTATACAGTGGCATTAATACCTCTTCCTTTCTGCTGGTAATTCCTCTTTGTATGCAGCCCAGCATTCTCCTGGCTTTTGCCACTGTCTTGTTGCACTGTTTTGCCACCTTGAGATCTACAGAAATAATCACACCAAGGTCTTTCTCCTGGTAGGAAGATCATGCAACTGTCGTTTTTCCAGATAAAGCTCTTAAACATCTTCGTCTCTTTTAATCTGATTATAACTTTCATACTGTATTTTAGGCTATTTTGTTCCCAACTTTTTATTTGGTGGGTCTTCCCGATTCAACTTTACATGCTCTTCAGTTAGTACAGAATGCAGCTGCTTGAGTTGTTAACTAGAACTCATTATGATCATATTACTCCTTGTTCACGAGATTTGCATTGGTTACCTATCCGCCAGCGGTTTTATTTTCAAGTGTTGTGTGATTATGAAAATCCGCTTGTCTTTCAGCAGTATGTCTTACGGGTTCATTCAATATTATTATTCTGGATGGCCTGTTCGTGCTGGTGCGCAGAATTCATTAGTTTTACCTTTCTCATCTTCTAGCTGTTTATGTATAACTTATGCTTGTGCTTTCATATATTTTGCACCAAAATTATGGAAATGTTTACCTGACAACTTGCGGTGACACTGTGATCTAATGAGCTTTCGGAAATTGTTGAAGTCTCACTTTTTTTTAGCAGGCCTTTAGTTCCTTTGGAAATTGATATGTTTTTGTTTGCTATGATTTTATTGTGTATGTTTTTTGTTTATCTTGGAATTTTGTGATTTAGGTGGTATATAAATATTTTAAGTAAAATAAATAAGTACTTAATAACTTTATGACATCTCCTAATCGTGGTACTTTTGAAAGGATGAGCAATTCATTTATGCATTTCACTCCACTTAAGATTGTATAAACCTCTATTATATCTAAATTAATTCACTACTTGGTATACAAATGACAAAGAATCATAGAAACACGACGGCAGAAAAAGACTACATGGCCTATCTAGTCTACCCTTTCATATCGACTACTACAATAGTCCCCTCTTTTCCCTTAAAGATCCTTTTGTGTTTCTCCCATGCTTTTTTGAATTCGGATGCTGTCCTCATCTCTACCACCTCTACTGGGAGACTATTCCACATATCTACCACTTTTTCCGTAAAGAAGTATTCCTTATCACTTCTCCGGGCCAGTCCAGGGAAAGGTAGAGTTGTCAATCCCCTATAGCAACTGAGGACTGAAGACTTCAAGTTTTCCTGAGAGGTGAAGCCACTCCCCCTTAGGGCTAACCAGCAGTCTTTCAGTCCTCAGCAGCTAAAGAGGATCGAATCCTTTTTTCTCCCTCTTACATTTATTTTCACTGAGTGATATTAGCTCTAGCAGAGCTGATTTCTATGGTTCTTGTGAGAAATTCTGAATCTGTGAATTAAGAGCGCTATTGCTTTAAGAGCACTGAGACGTTGAGTGTGAGTACTTGCAGTGCGAGGTAGAGCCTGCCTCATTGCCTGCCTCCGTCTCCGACTACAGAGTGATCCTGGGGGCCCCAGTTGTTCCTCTGGTACAGCGCTGACACTCTTGCTGTCCTTACCGCTAGCAGCGGCTCTACGGGACTGGCTCATTTTTTTTTTGGTTTGGTGAGTTTTTTTGTACCCGTCTTGCCTGTCAGAATAGCGTGGCGTGGCTCCGTGCCGGTTTTGTTTTTTCATTTCTTTCCCTTGCGTGTTGCCCGTCGGCAATCTGTTTTGGCTCTGCTTTTGGGTTTTTCGGGTGTCTAATTTCATGGCGGAAAAGTCTTTGCAGAGGTTAGAGGAGCCGTCTTTGCCGGCCGAAAAGGCGGGAAAGGCGGCCATTTTGACAGCGCCGGTGAGTGCTTTGTCTGAGCAGCCTCGGCCACATAAGAGGAAGGCAAAGTCATCTAAAGATGGACACCAGGCGAAGCCTTCCGATTCCTTTTCTGCGCCTCAGGAGAAGGTTGCTTCATTTTTTTCGCCAGAGTTTATTCTGGCGATGCACAAAGCTTTTTTATTGAGATCTTCTCAGCCTGATTCGCTCACTGCCGTTTCCTCTCCTGTGCCTCTGCCTGTGCAGGATCCTGGGGAGGGATCTTCTCAGGCTAAAGGTTATATTTCAGATCCTATTGATCTTTTTTCTTCTCAGCCTGCCATTTCCATAGCTCAAGGGGATCCAGAGGTGCTGGCAGATCCAGCTTTAGATATTGAGGCAGAGGAATTGGAGGAAGGGGAGATTGCTCCAGGCGAGGATCCCAATATTTTCCGAGTATTCCGTAAAGAGGAGCTTTCGGCGCTCATTTCTCAATCGTTGACAGCGCTACACCTATTGCTCCCTTCTTCTTCTCAGGAGCCCTTGGGAGATCCCTGATTACAGGGGTTTAAAACCGAGCAACGCTGTTTCCCTCTGCACCGGGTTATCAGGCAAATGATTGATTCGGAATGGGAATGTCCAGAGGCTTCCCTACGTGGTAGCCGCGCCTTAGCACGTTTATACCCCCTTCCCCAGGAGGTGAAGGATTTATTACACATGCCAAAGGTGGATGCTATTATTTCCGCAGTAACCAAAAAGACTACCATCCCCGTGGAAGGGGCAGCAGCTCTCAAGGACCTGCAAGATAGGAAATTAGAGATTCTTCTCAAGCAGGCCTTTGATTCCAGCGCGCTGGCGCTGCAATCGGCAATTTGTGGGGCATATGTTTCTCGGGCGTCCATTCGGTGGTTACAAGGGGACGTGTCAGGGGAGCAATCTTCTGAAGTGACCGACACGGCAAAGTTGGAATCAGCCGCTGCTTATATGGCAGATGCCTTCTATGATTTGTTACGGATTGCGGCTAAATCTATGGCCTCTCTCGTAGCAGCTAGGCGTTTTCTCTGGCTACGCAACTGGTCGGCAGATGTTTCGTCAAAGTTGCGGCTCAGTAAATTGCCCTATAAGGGAAAGTTACTTTTCGGTGAGGCCTTGGAAAAGATTGTTAAAGATTTGGGTGACTCCAAAGGCGGCCGTTTACCGGAGGATAGACCTAAGCCGGGGCGCTCGGTGTCTGCCTCCCGTGGCTCCGGTAGAGAATCTCGTCGATTTCGTGGTGCACGTTTTGCTCCCTATGCCAGGGGCCGTTCCAGCTTTCGTGGCCAATCCTTTCGGGGAGCCAGAGGGTTTGGCAGGTCCTACTTTAGTGCGCCCCAGCCCTCCGTTAAGAAGTCACAATGAAGGTCGGCTGGTCCAGCCGTTGGTTCCGGTAGGCGGGCGACTCCAGAAATTTCTGACGGCTTGGACCACCATCACCTCCGACAGATGGGTGTTGGAAATCATTCAGAAGGGCTATGCTCTCGATTTTGCGTACCCCTTAGCTCCCGCATTTGTAATGTCTCCCGGAGGCTCCGGTCGGAAGGCGGAGGCCATAGCGGAAACGCTCTCGCGTCTCTTGCAGCTGCAGGCGATAGTTCCCGTGCCTTTAGACCAATACGGTTGCGGTCGATACTCGATTTATTTTGTAGTTCCCAAAAAGGAGGATTCTTTTCGTCCCGTGCTAGATCTCAAAGGCGTAAACCGTACTTTGCGGGTGCCGCACTTTCGCATGGAAACTCTTCGTACCGTGATTCGGGCGGTGCAGCCGGGAGAATTTCTCTCCTCAATAGATCTCACAGAGGCCTATCTTCATATTCCCATCAGGCCCTCGCATCAACGCTTTTTACGCTTTGCCCTTCCGATGGGACATTTCCAGTTTCGAGCTTTGCCCTTCGGGCTAGCTACGGCTCCGCGGACCTTCACGAAGCTGATGGTAGTAGTTGCAGCGGCACTTCGGAAGGAAGGGATCCGCGTTCATCCTTATCTCGACGATTGGTTGATCAGAGCCGATTCCCGGGTCGATTCCATCGCCGCGACTACTCGAGTGGTGCAGCTTCTCGAGCAGCTCGGTTGGGTGATCAATCGGGCCAAGAGTCACTTGGTACCGTCGCAGCGGATGGTTTATCTGGGAGCTCTTTTCGACACCGAGCGGGGGAGAGTCTCTTTGCCCGAGGTGCGCATCGACAAGCTGGTGCGGCAGGTTCAGGCGTTTCTGCAGCTGACAACCCCGTCGGCATGGACATATTTACAACTCTTGGGGTCCATGGCGGCGGCGCTGGATCTGGTTCCGTGGTCCAAAGCTCACATGCGGCCTTTGCAACAGGCTTTGCTTTCCCGTTGGTCACCACAGCTTCACCCTCTCTCGCGGCGCCTGCCCTATACAATTCTCGTGCGTCGCAGTCTCGAGTGGTGGTTAGTTCGAGATCTGTCCGTGGGCGTTCCTTTACAGGAACCCTCCTGGGTGTTAGTTACCACGGATGCCAGTCTTGTGGGCTGGGGAGCTCATTGTCAAACACACATTGCTCAGGGTGCTTGGTCCCCAGAAGAGAGCACCTGGTCGATCAACCTCTTGGAGCTGCGCGCAGCTCGTCTCGCCCTCCTTCACTTTGCATCTTTTCTCAAAGGGTCGGCGGTCAAGATTTTTTCCGACAATGCAGTGACGGTTGCGTATGTCAATCATCAGGGGGGAACCAAGATTCCTTCTCTTCTCTCCGAATGTCACGAAATGATGATTTGGGCGGAGGCCAATCTGGTGGGACTCATGTTGCGGGCACGGAGAATGTGCAGGCGGATTATCTCAGCCGTCATCTTCTCGATCCCGGAGAGTGGGAGTTGAATGCGGCGGTATTTCACGAACTGACCTTGTGTTGGGGACAGCCAATAATGGATCTGATGGCAACGTGCAGCAATGCCAAAGCCAATCGTTTCTTCAGCAGGCGCAGGGAACACATGTCCGAGGGGCTCGATGCTCTCGTTCAGCCCTGGCCTCAGGGTTCTCTCTTGTACGTTTTTCCTCCTTGGCCGATGCTGAGTCGGGTTCTCCAGCGCATTGCGCGGCACCGGGGGTTGGTGATTCTCATAGCTCCGGATTGGCCGCGATGGCCTTGGTATGCCGATCTCGTTCGACTCCTAGTAGATCAGCCGTGGCCTCTTCCAGTCCGCAGCAATCTCTTACATCAGGGTCCGATACTCATGCCACGAGTGGATCGCTTCTTACTTATGGCTTGGCTCTTGAGAGGGCTCGCTTAAAACGCAAAGGGTATGCGAGCTCCGTTGTGTCTACCTTGCTACAGTCTAAGAGACCGGTGACTTCTCTGGCATATGTGCGGATTTGGCGCCTTTTTGAAACTTGGTGTACTCAGCACAATGTTCTTCCTATGTCCTCTACCTTACCTCAGCTTCTGCTTTTCTTACAGCATGGCTTGGACAAAGGTCTGGCTCTTAGTACTCTTAAGGTTCAGATAGCGGCGCTAGCCTGTTTTTGAGGTACGGTGCAACGTCGCCGTCTTTCCGCGCATCCGGATGTGCATCGTTTTTTGCGAGCAGCGAAGATTATTCGTCCTCCTGTACGTTCTATTGTGCCTCCTTGGGACTTGAATGTGGTTTTGGAAGCTTTTTCTCGCTCTCCTTTGACTTCCCTCTGCTCGCGGCAGCTCCGGGAGTGTTCTTGGAAGACAGCTTTCCTGGTTGCCTTATGTTCGGCGCGCCGGATTTCGGATTTGCAGGCTTTGTCTTGCCGGGAACCTTATTTGCAATTTCTTCCCGAGCGGGTTATGCTACGCACCGTTCCTTCCTTTTTACCGAAGGTGCTGTCGTCCTTTCATATTAACCAATCTGTCGCGTTGCCCGTTTTTTTGGATACCTCCGCTTCTCCTATGGACCGAGCTCTCAAGCATTTAGATCTTGCTCGGGTTCTCAAGACGTACCTTCGGGTTTCGCAGACTGTTCGAAAGACGGATAGGCTCTTTGTCCAGTTCAGTGGTCCTCGAAAGGGTCTCGTGGCATCTAAGGCCACCATTGCTCGGTGGGTCCGCAAAGCCATTACAGAAGCATACACTATCCGAGGTCTTTCGCTGCCGGGGGCTTTGAGAGCTCATTCCACTCGGGCTCTTGCGACTTCCTGGGCGGAGTTTGCTTTTGTTCCGCCGGTGGATATTTGCAGGGCAGCGACGTGGTCTTCCTTGCATGCGTTTGCAAAGCATTACCGCTTAGATGTTCAGGCCCGGGACGATGCGAAGGTGGGGGCTGCGGCTCTTATCTCAGGTTTGGCGGGTCCCTCCCAGATTTAGGTACTACTTTGGTACTGCCCTACCTTTCCCTGGACTGGCCCGTAGAAGTGATAAGGAAAACGAAATTAGGTCTTACCTGCTAATTGTCTTTCCTTGAACTTTCTCCGGGCCAGTCCAGGGTCCCACCCCTGTGTTAAGTTTTTTATCAGCGGTATCTATATATTTTTGGCATATTCGAAGCATTTCATCTTACCGGCGTCTGCGTCTCCAGGGACACAACTTGGGGCTTGGCGCTGACACTCACTGCCAAACTCGGATCGCTCTGTCGTAAATACTGTATATTTAAAAAAAAAATAAAAAATCAAGAACAAACAGGGAAAGTGTGTTTCTTTGCTTCCTCGTTCAAGAACTATAGATTCTTATCAGTTTTTCGAGGGTTAATCTACTCTTTTCAGTTCTTTCTATTTAGTTGCTTTGTCAGAAGGAGACTGCTGGTTAGCCCTAAGGGGGAGTGGCTTCACCTCTCAGGAAAACTTGAAGTCTTCAGTCCTCAGTTGCTATAGGGGATTGACAACCCTACCTTTCCCTGGACTGGCCCGGAGAAAGTTCAAGGAAAGACAATTAGCAGGTAAGACCTAATTTCGTTTTTCTGCCTGTTACTCCTGAGTCTATCCCCTTTCACCCTCATCCTATGCCCCATCATAGCAGAGCTTGCTTTCAATCAAAAGAGGCTCTCCTGTGCATTTATGCCATGGAGATATTTAAACATCTCTATCATATCTCTTCTAGCCTGCCTTTCCTCTAAAGTATACATATTAAGATCTCTAAGTCTTTTCTCATATGCTTTATAATGAAGACCACAAACCATTTTAGTAGCCACTCTCTGCACAGACTCCAACTTGTTTATATCCTTTTGAAGGTGTCTCCAGAACTGCACACAATACTCCAAATGAGGTCGCACCAAAGACCTATAAGGAGGCACTATCACCTCCTTTTTTTTTTCTGCTGGCCATTCCTTTCCCTATGCACCCAAGCATCCTTCTAGCTTTCGCTATCGCCTTTTCTGTCTGTTTAGCTACTTTAAGATCGTCAGACACAATTGTGCCCAGGTCCCGCTCTTCTTTTGTGGACAGAAGTACTCCCCTCCCCCACCCAAGACACCAAGAACATAAGATATGCCATACTGGGTCAGACCAAGGTCCATCAAGCCCAGTTTCCTGTTTCCAACAGTGGCCAATCTAGGTCATACGTACCTAGCAGTTTCCCCAAAAGGCACAGGTTCCACAATACTTGTATTGGGGCAAGCGGTGAATATCCCGGGACCCCTTTAATAATGGCTATGGATCTTTCCTCCAGGAACTTGTCCAAATCTTTTTTAAACCCAGCTACACTAACAGCCTTTACTACATCCTCCGGTAACAAATTTCAGAGTTTGATTACACGTTGAGTGAAAAAAATATTTTCTCTTATTAGTCTTAAATAGTTTACCCTGTAGCTTCATTGCATGTCCCCTAGTCTTTTTATATTCTGATAACGTAAACAATCGATCTACATTTACCTGTTCCACTCCATCAATTTATAGACTTTCTATCATATCTCCCCTCAGCCGTCTCTTTTCCAGGTTAAAGAGCCCTAACCTTTTTAGCCTTTCTTCATAGGGGTATCCGCTCATTGAATTTTCATGACCCTGCATTTTTAGCATTAAATCTCAGCTGCCAAATTCTAGACTATTCTTCAAGCTTAGCTAGATCCCTCCTTATACTATCTTCTCCTTCCTGTGTGTCTACTCTATTGTAGATTTTGGTATCACCCAAAAAGAGGCAAACCTTGCCCAACAGCCCTTCTGCAATATCACTAACAAAGCTGTTAAAAAGAATTGGACCAAGGACAGATCCCACCACTGGTAACCTCCCTCTCCTCAGAGTGAGCTCCATTTACCTGTATCCTTTGGTGCCTTCACCTCAACCAGTTTGTAATCCAATTAGTAACTTTAGTGTCCATCCTTAGGGTGCTCAGTTTGTTGATAAGTCACCTGTGCGGAATGGTGTCAAAGGCTTTACTGAAATCCAAGTACACCATATCTAGGGCTCTCCCTCTATCCAACTCCCTGGTCACCTAGTCAAAGAAATCAATCAGATTTGTTTGACAAGACCTGCCTCTGGTGAATCCATGCTGCCTTGGATTCTGTAATCCATTGGACTCCAGAAACTTCACTATTTTGTCTTTGAGCAGTGTTTCCAATAATTTACTCACCACAGATTAGACTAACCGGCCTGTAGTTTTCAACCACATCCTTATTTCCGCTTTTGTGTAAAGATACCACATGCACCTCTTTCCAGACCTCTGGCACCACTCCTGATTCCAACGAGGCATTAAAAAGGTTAGTCAGCGGAGCTGCTAGAATATCCCCAAGTTCCTTCAGTGTTCTCAGATGTATCCCAACCGGTCCCATCACTTTGCGTTCAGGAGGAACTAGCTAAACTAAAAGTAGACAGTCTTCTGAAAATCGTTCAAGATCCATGTTGCTTCTGTTCCTATTTGTGGTTGTTTTCTGAGGTCCTGCGCCTGGCCTTTCATCTGTGAACACAGAACAAATATTTGTTACGCAAGTCCGCTTTATCCTCTTCTACATATTCCTCCCCTTCACCCCTGAGTCTGACGATACCACTTTTGCCCTTCCTCTTCTCACTAATCTGAAAAATGTCTTATGCCCCTCATTTTATTGCATTGACTATTTCTTCTTCTTTTAGTATCTTTGCTTTCCTGACTATTTTGTTAGCTTCTCTTAAGTTTTTCCAAATATGGATGCTTGTCTTCTCTCTGTGATCTCTTGTATTTCATGAAGGCCTCCCTCTTTTTTTTTTTTTTTTGTCACCTTTTCAGCTACTTCTTTTAAGAGCCATAGCAGTCTCCTTTTCCTTTTTTGAAATTTATTTGCCTTTCTAAGAAAAGGTTGGTTGCCCTTAAAATATCCCCTTTGAGTTATGCGCACTGTTTATCTACATCCCCCAGTTGTTCCATCCCACTAACGACTCCTAGGCAAAGTTAGTTTTCCTAAAATCTAAGACCCTCTCTTTTTGAATGGATTTTATCAGCCCTAGTCCTAATACTGAACAACACCATTTGGTGATCACTGGATATGAGATGATCTCCCACTGTAGCATCAGAAACACTTTCCCCATTGGTAAGCACAAAGTCCAGTATGGTCCCTTCACATGTGGGTTCTGTTACCAGTTGCCTGAATAGTTCTCCCAGGATCTCCTTACTTCTAGATTACACTGCAGCAGGGATGTGCCAATCCACATCTGGAATATTGAAATCACCTATCAATAATACTTCCCCTTTCCAAGCAATGCTGTGTATATCTTCTATTAAATCTCTGGTTGGTCAATCAACAGACTAGAAATGCATGAAGTATCCCTGGCGCTCTGGATTTTCAAGAAGTGGTTGCAGGGAAAGGTGATGAGGATCCTGTCGGACAATGCAACCACAGTGGCCTATATAAACCGCCATGGCGGCATGGGCAGCGCGACCTTGGAAGAGGAGGTCGAGGGGTTGCTAAGTTGGGTGAAGAGCCACCTCCAAGCTGTCAGCGTGAATTACCTGAGCTGGGTACGAGTGAACCTGGGGGAGGTGGGTGCTCAACCAGGAGGTGTTTGCCCAAGTGGTACGCCGCTGGGGCTCTCCAGTAATGGATTTGATGGCAACCTTCCAAATTGCCAAAGTGAGCCGCTTCTTCAGCAGGAGGCAAGAACGGATGTCAGAAGGCTTGGATGCGCTGATACAAAAAATGGCCCGAGCAGGAGCTCCTGTACATGTTTTCCCTGTAGGCTCTCATAGGTCGGGTGGTGCAGAGGATCGAGGCACACTGGGGTTTAGTAGCATTGATAGCTCCACATTGGCCAAGGCATCTGTGGTACACCGACCTGGTGTGGCTTCTGGCAGATCCCCTGTGGCACCTACCGACTCTGGAGGACCTGCTGATTCAGGGTCCAGTGTGTATGCCCCAGATGGAACGATTCTCGCTTATGGCATGGCCCTTGAGAGGGCGAGGTTGAGGGAAAAAAAACTACTCGCCGCATGCAATTTCTATCTTACTAAGAGCCAGGAGGTGTTCGACCTCTAGCCTATGTTCGGTTCTGGCTAATCTTAGAGTCCCTGGTGTGACGATAGACAGATTCGGCCATCCAAGTCTTCGATTCCAGATATTTTGGCCTTTCTGCAGGCAGGATTCGACAAGGGGCTAGCTGCTAGCTCCTTAAGAGTACAGTTGGTGGCAATTTCCTGCTACTGCGGAAAGGTCCAGAGGGGGTATCCCTAGGGCAGAGGTTCCCAACTCCAGTCCTGGAGGGCCAAACACCATTCAGGTTTTCAGGCTGTCCCTAATGAATATGCATGACATGCATTAGTATTCAAATGTATCTCATGCATATTCATTAGGGACAGCTTGAAAACCTGAATGGTGTTTGGCCCTCCAGGACTGGAGTTGGGAACCTCTGCCCTAGGGTCTCACCTGGACATGGTGCTTTCCTGAGAGCAGTGATGTTTTTGAGGTCCCCGAGACGGCCAGTAGTGCCCCCTTGGGCTCTCAATTTGGTGTTATCAGCTTTGGTGGGCGAGTGAGCCGCTCAACAGGGCGTCCATGAAGGACTTAACCCTCAAAGCAGTTTTTCTTGCAGCCATCTGCTTGGTGCGCAGGATTTCGGAGCTTCAGGCCTTGTCATGCCAGGAACCTTTCCTCTCCTTCTCAAATGATAAAGTGGTTCTACGGCCAGTTCCGTCTTTTCTCCCCAAGATTGCTTTCGGTCTTTCACTTGAATCAGGCTGTCTTCCTGCTGGTCCTTTGGAACCGGGAAGGTCACTCCGCAGGGCCTCAGTTACGCCTGCTGGATGTCCGGCGCGTCCTGAAGCGTTACCTTAAGAGAACCGCAGCCTTCCATAGGTCAGATCTCTTATTCATTTTGTTTGGCGGTCCACACAAAGGGGAGGCGGCAGCAAAGGCTTCCATTTCAAGATGAATCAAGGAGATGATTGTATCGGCTTACATACTAAAACGGAGACCAGTACTGGCGGGGTTGCGTGCGCATTCCACGAGGGCACAGGCTGCCTCATGGGCGGCGTATGCCTTGATGCCACTGCAGGAGATTTGCAAGATGACGACCTGGTCAACACTTCACACTTTTGCTAAGCATTACCATCTAGATGTTCAGGCGGCAAATGATGCCCAGTTTGGCTCTGCGATTCTTCAGGCCGGTCTGACAGGTCCCTCCCAGTAAATTAAACTGCTCTTACATCCCAGAGGTGCGGGACTAGACTGGGAGGGATGATAAGGAAAGTGAAATTTAGACCTACCTGCTAATTTCTGTTCCTTGAGGAACTCCAGTCCAGTCCCGGATCCCTCCCCGAGTGCCTGAGGGCTGGTTGCCTCAGACCCCGTCCTGAAACGGGTCCCAGGGAGAACAGGATATGAGGCGGGGGGGGGGGGGGGGAGAAAAAGTAGTCCATGGGTGCTCCAGAGCATTGATCGAGCGGCTTGCTCGGGATGGTCAGCCTTATTCTGGGATATCTCAGGCAAGCCTCCACATCCCTGCTCCAGGGCAAGCAGTGGATTTCCCAGGTCTTCTTTAATAATGGTTTATGGATCTTTCCTCCAGGAATTTGTCCAAACCTTTTTTAAACCTAGTTACACTAACCGCTTTTACTACATCCTCCGGTAATGAATTCCAGAGTTTGATTTACGCATTGAATGAAAAAATATTTTCTCTTATTAGTCTTAAATGGGTTACATTGTAGCTTCATTGCGTGTCCCCTAGTCTTTCTACTTTTTGATGGCGTAAACAATCGATCTACGTTTACCTGTTCTACTCCATTCATTACTTGGGGCCGCTCCGGAAGCGGAGGAAAAGGTTTTAACCTCACTTTGCACTTTTGTCTCCTCTCAGCCCTCACCTTCGCTACCACAAGTGGATTTGGACCTGCTGTTTCCTCACCCGTCTTCACCTCCTGCACTGTTTGCCAGTTCTTACAGGTATTCAATTCCTCTTGTTCACTTACTCCACTTACGTCTTCTGCCCCCTCTTTTGTCCCCTTTTCCATGGCATATATACCGGTCCACTGGGGTCACCGCCCACCCAGGGCCTCTCGCTATCGTTCACGTTGCCATCTCAATCTTCGACCCTGCGTTCTCTCCACCTCCACCTCTTTGCAAACCCTTGCCACCTTTGCTTCCTCTCTCATGCCGCTTAAAGTTGGTCTTCTTAATTGCCGCTCAATAAGGTCCAAGTCCCTCCTTATCCAAGACCTCATCTCTCAGGCATCCTTCGACCTTACCCTCCTCACTGAAACGTGGTTGAGGGAAGGGGAGGACGCCCTTCTTGCTCGTTGCCTTCCTGCTGGCTTTTCAGCAGTTTCCGTTCCCCGCATCGCCCGTTCAGGTGGCGGTGTGGCAGCCATCCTCGCTCGCTCTCTCTCCTTCACCCAGATCTCTTCCCCATCTCTCTCCTACCCCGAGGCCCTTCTTCTCCATCTTCATACTTCTCCTCCGACTCATGTTCTTCTAGTCTATGCACCTCCTGCCCTCCGTCCCGATCTCTGGGACTCTCTTCTTCGCTCTCTCTCAGATCTTTCCCTTCTGTTTCCTCACCTCCTTATCGCGGGAGACTTCAATCTTCACCTGGACTCCCCTTCATCCCCTAGGGATCACGCCTTCCTCGCCCTCATTCAGGACCTGTCTCTCCACCAGCATGTCCCCTTCCCCACTCACTCTGCTGGTCACACCCTTGATCTCTTTCTGACCCTCTCCTCCTCCACACTCTCACTTCACGATCTGTCTTCTCTTTCTCTCCCCTGGTCTGACCACCTTTGCCTAACGGTCTTTTGCTCCTATCCTCAAGCCTCGACTCTAGCCTCTTCCCCAGTATCTCCACCTGCTCCACGTCTCTCACGCTCCATCACCCCCTCTACGATTCAGCATTTTCCCCCAGCCGCAGAACTGCTCCCCTCCAATTTCTCTTCTTTATCTCCCAACTCCCAGGCATCTGCTTGGTTCTCATCCCTTTCAACTGCCCTCGACCAAGTTGCCCCTCTTTGTCCACGCGTAACCTCTCGCCGCCCATCACACCCCTGGTATCATCCCGGTCTTCTCTTACTCCGGTCTCAGCTCCGAAGAGCCGAAAGGCGTTGGCGCAAATCCCCCTCTTCATCCACCTTGTCCTTTTTTAAAGCTCAGCACTCTTATTACCGTTCTCAGGTCCACCTTGCCAAATCCACTTACTTTTCCACTGCCATCGCCAATGCCCCCAACCAGACCCGTCACCTTTACTCTACACTACATTTCCTCACCTCCCTACATCCCTCTTCCACCACTGTCTCTTCTCACCCTGTCCCTGCCCCCTCTCTTCTAGCCTCAGCCTTCAGCAATAAAATTGCCACCCTGAGGGCCTCTCTGCCCTCCCATCCTCCACCTATTCCTTCCCCCCCCAGTTGCGTCCCCTCCCCCCACTTCCCTGCTGTCCCATACCTGGTCCTCCTTCTCTCTGACCACCACCAGTGAGCTCCACCACCTCATTTCCTCTTCAAACAAAACCTTCTGTTCCCTTGACCCTATCCCCTCTGCCTGGCTGCTTACCCCTTCTGTATCCCTCCTTCCCTACCTTCAAACTATGCTGAACTCTAGTCTTTCCACAGGAACCTTTCCCTCTCCCTGGAAACACGCTCTGATCCATCCGATTCTCAAGAAACCTTCTCTTGACCCCCTAGACCCCAACAACTATCGCCCAGTTTCCAACCTTTCATTCCTTTCCAAGCTCATTGAGAAAATCGTCTTTGCCCAATTATCTCACCATCTGGACTCTATCAATCTCCTTCACCCTCGTCAATCAGGCTTTCGCACCGGGCACAGTGTTGAAACCATTCTTCTCGCCTTCACTAACTCCCTGCACGTGGCTCACGATCGTGGTGACATCGCAGCGGTGGCTCTCGACCTTTCCGCCGCTTTTGACCTGGTCGATCACTCCCTTCTCCTCTCTCAACTTCGCGATGCTGGTCTCTGTAACACTGTTTTTAGGTGGTTTCACTCCTTCCTCTCTTCTCGGTCTGGCACTGTTCTCTCATCTTCTCCATCCGTCACTTCCTCTGACTCCTTTCCCCTATCCTGTGGGGTTCCCCAGGGTTCTGTTCTGGCCCCTCTGCTCTTTAATCTCTTCTTAACCCCTCTCACACTGTTAATTCAACAATTCGGTATCTCGACATTCTGTTATGCGGATGATATTCTTCTTCTATACCACACCTCCCCTCTGCGTCCCGATCTTGCCCCCACTTGACTCCTGTCTTGCTGCTATCTCCAATTGGATGACCCAAAATTGCTTACACCTCAATCTATCAAAAACCACTGCTATCTGGTTCCCTCATGGTCACCCTTCCCCATCACTGGCACCTTCCTTCCCAGGTACCTCTATCTCTCTAGTTTCCATCTTTCGGTATCTTGGGGTGCTCTTCGACTCTGATCTTTCTTTATCTCCAGGAACAAGCAGGAATGAGTCTTCACATGTGGGTACATCTGTGCCGACGGAGCCCGCACGGGAATGCTCCCCAGCATCCAATCAGAAAGCCTTTGGGAGCATCCCTCGCGCCTGCGCGGTGACTTCCCGCCTTTCCCACTGCCTCTCCCCAGTTTTCGTTTTTCCGCTGAGCCGGCAGGATGTACCTCCTGTCACCGCAGAAACTTTTTCTCTTAAATCCTTATTTTTTGTTTTCTTGTCGCGGCCGTTTTCCCGCCGATACCAGCACCGCCGGTGCCTTGTTTTAGTTTTCTTACCACTTCGAGGTCTTTTTCTCCTCAAGTCCTTTCTGAGGCCTTCCAGGCCTTTCCAGCATGGAGCCTTCTTCCCCTAAGAAGTGCCTCCACTGTGGAGACTTAGTCTTCTTTTTAGACTCCACCACTTGGTTGTATATCCTGTTTGGGTCCTGACCCTTGCTCCCCCGGTCCATTGGGCTTTAGGGTTGGGAGGAGACCCTCTCTTTTTCGGGTATCCCTCGATGCTGTTTTTCCTCCTGAGGTGAGGACATCGGTTTATTCTTCTCCCCAGGATCAGGTAACCCGCAAACAGTCTGTTAAGACTAGCCAATTCTTGAGGGGTAAGTCTCATGCCCAGCATGACGACGGCTCCGACCTTCCCCTCAAGACCCCTTTGGCAATAAAACCCCGGCGGGAGTCTTCGGGCTCCAAAGCATTCACGGGGTTTCAGGTTGTTCCTGGGGTTCGTTCCTCACAGAACATACCTGAGCCATGCTCGGGGTTGGTATCCGCTTCGAGCAGTGCCGATTCCCCGGCATCGGCGCCGGTGTCGAGTGTTCCACTCTTCGCCAAGGATCGTCAACTGGTGTCCTCGGTGCCTTCGGGGCCGATCGATTCGACCCAGACTGGCCTTCCTGCATCCCAGCCATACGTGGGGTGGGTACCGGCTTCGAGCGGTGCCGCTTCCCCGGCGTCGGCACCGGTGTCGAGTGCTCCACTCTTCACCAGGGATATTCACCTAGTGTCCTCGGTACCTTCGGGGCCGATCGATCCGACCCAGACTGGCTTTCCTGCACCCCAGCCATGAGCGGGGTTAGTGCCGGCTTCAGATGGGGCCGATTCCCCGGCATTGACGCCGGTGTCGAGTGCTCCGGTTGTCACTAGGGATCGCCATCTGGGGTCCTCGGTGCCTTTGATCGATAGGACCCAGACTGGCTTTCCTCTGCCCCAGCCAGCCGCGAGGTGGGTTCCGGCTTCGAGCGACGCCGATGCCCCGGCGTCGGTGTCGAGTGTTCCACTTTCCACCGTGGCTCGGCGTCGGGTATCCTGGGCCTCGGGGCCGAGCAATAAGCCACAGATGGTTTTTCCTCTTGCTACGCCATGCTCGGAGGGGGTACCGGCTTCGGGCGGTACCTTTGCCCCGACATCGGCGCCGGCGTCGAGTGTTCCTCTCTTCGCCGAGTGGCGTCGTCGGACGTCTTCGGCGCCGATCGATGCGATTCCGATTAACCTTCCGGGATCGGCGTCGTCTACACCACCACCGACGTCGGTGCCCTCTAGACGGGCGTTGATAACCTTGCTCGGTTCGATGCCCAGTCTAGAATCGTTATCCAGTCTGGATGACTTGGTTCCGACGGTTTTCGGATCCGATCCTTGTCCCTTCCGGCTACGCAGTACGGTACCGATGTCGACTCCTGTAGTTCCATCGGTGCCTTCGATCCTCTCGATGCCTAGCTTGGAATCGATACCGGGTTCCGATGATGCAGTGCTAACTGCCTCGAACCGGAGCTGTCGGTATCAAAGCTCTCTAGTTGCCTCGGTATCACTCCGGCAGCCGTCGCTGCCGGCTCCGAGGGCATTGCCGTCCCCGATGCCGGTGTCGGTATTGAGGTCGACTCCTGCAGCTCCATCGGTGCCATCGATCCTTTCTATACCTAGCCTGGAATCGATCCCGGGAACCGACGATGCAGTACTAACTGCCTCGTATCGGAACTGTCGGTATCATTCTCCATCTAGCAGGATTCCTTTGGTGCACCAGTCCGGTAGGTCTTCTGGTGTTCAAGCTGATCATTCAACCTCAGCCTACCCAGGAATAGTTCCTCTGGGAGTTCCTTCTTTTCAGGAATTTCTCCTTGACATGGCAGACTTTCTTGCCATTCCTATTCCTGGCCCTACTCTTAACCAAGGTCCTGCAGAAAAAGCAACCATGATGCTTCATTTACATCCTTCTTTGCAGGACCTTCTTTTGGGGATTTGGCAGTCGCCTTTAAAGGTTCCTGCACCTTCTACAGCCATGCATGTTCTGTATCAGGTGCCCCCCTGTTCTGGAAACCATCCTAAGCCTTCTTTTTCCCCATGATGTAGGAAATGTCCTACCAAACCTTCTTTCCCTAAGAAAAGAAGGTTTCATCCTCCTTCTGCCCATCCTCCAGATGTCCCCAAGCAAGGGACATCTCATCCTGGTCTGAAGTTCCCAGGCTCTCACCAGGATAATCAGAACCGGCAGCCTTAGGCTCCTGTATGCTTTAGTCTACAATTAACTTCTTCTTACCAGAAGTTTTTCTTCCAACTCTACACTGGGTTTTCTTTTCAGTATGCTTTTATCCATGGGTCACAGTATTCTCCCTTTCTTATTGCTATAAAGGGAGATCACCACTATCCTATGATAGTTTCTGTCCCCACATGGACGTTCTTCCTTCTGCTGACTTACCATATGGTACGTCACCTTCAACCCCTCTCTTCCAGGGTTTCCCCTGCTTGAGTCGGTAGCATACTGGAACGTCTCTCTCTCTTTCCAGTGTAGGCCTCCTGTTATCCTTCATCGCATGTTCTGGACAACTCCTCAGACAGGGCCGGAATATCCCCGCTCCCTTGGTCTGTTTTCTCCCTGTTTCATACAGGAGAGTCCCCTCTGCTATCTTGTTCAGTTGCTGTGCGTGCAGGAGTTTCAGTGCGTACTTTAATGCTTCTGCACGCTGCTCTCAACTATCTGCGTGCTGACACTCACTGCAGGTTATCTTCTCCTGGCCATGTCCTTATCGAGGATGTGGCAACCTGTCGACTTCTGTCAGTCCCAATCTCCTGCATGATGCTCTCTGCAATCGTCAGAGAGGCTTCCCACTATGGGCCCTTGCTCTAACCACTTGGGCAAGTCACTTAACCCTCCATTGCTCAGAAAAATCTCATCTACCTCCAAACTGATGGAGTCTGTCAAAGAAAGAGTTGCACATCAACGATATGGAACGCAGAGCCACCTTCTATGCTCTTCAAGTTTTCCAACAGTAGCTTGCACACAGTTGTTCTCATCCAAACAGACAACTAGGTGGCAATGTATTACCTCAACAGTCAGAGGCACAGGATTGTTTTGTCTCTCCAAGGAAACTTTGAGGATATAGGACTTGCCGTCTCTTGTAACAATTTCCTCATTGCTCTCTATCTCTCCTGGAGTCTCAGAATGCCTTAGCATACGAGCTCAGCAGATGACTCGATCCTCGCAAGTGTATCCTGGATGACAGGGTGGTGAAAGACCACCTTTTACACTGGGTATCCCATCCATCTACCTCTTTGCAAATAAGGTTAATGCCAAGTGCCTTCAGTTTTGCTCCAAGAGACTGTCCAGCCACAGTTGTGCTCAAAACTCTTTCACCATTCCCTGGGATCAGAAGCTATACTATGCTATGCTTTTCCCCCTCTCCCACCAATTCCCAAGACTTATCCACAATCTATATCAGGACAAAGCGTACATGATCCTCATTCACTGTCATTGGCCCAGCAGAATTGGCTTCCCTACATGATCCAGCTTGTGCAAGACCATCCCATTTTGTCTGCACCTCCACCCAGGCTTCATCACTCAGCAGAATGGCACTCTTCTACATCCCAGCCCTGCCCAACTAGCTGTTTCAACATGGATGGTGAAAGGGACATTTGGGGCATCTTATTAGCATCCCAACCATCCTTCCACTAAAAAAATCATATAGTTTGAAGTCAAAAGGATTCTTCATCTTGTGCATCAACAGCCTGGACCCATATACATGTCCCACCACAGACCTTGTGTCATAGCTGCATCACCTATCTTGGCTGGGGTTAAGGACTACTTTAGTCAGAGTGCACCTCGGTACCATTTTGTCTTACCATGAGCCAACAGATGACATCTTCATTGTTGCGCTGTTGATAACCATTAGATGCATGAGGGCCCTAGCAACTTGAAATCCCCTCCTAAATTGTTCATGTCCTGGGATCTCAATCTTGTCCTTTCCCAGCTCATGCAGCCCCAATTTCAGTCCATGGTGGCCTTGTCTCTTAACTTCATCATTGAAGACTCTTCTTTGTTGCCATTACCTTTGCATGCCGCATCAGTGAGATCAAAGCCTTGGTTTACTATCCTCCGTGTGCACAAGTCTACCCAGACCAAGTCATCCTGAATATTCATCCAAAATTTCTTCCCAGAGTCATTTCATATTAATCAAGCCATTATCCTTCTGTCCTTCTACCACCCCTTTGCATGCCTCACCACAAGAGGTGTTATTCCACACTTTGGATTGTATGAGGGCCCTTACCCTATATCTCTACCGTCATATGACCCAAATTGCCTTGGCCAGCCTTTTGACAAGAGAACTTTGTCCTCATGGATCACTGCGTGTATCGAGTGGTACTATCATCAAGTAAATTCCACACCTCTGGGCAGGGTCACAGATCATCCAGTGCGAGCTATGGCAACAACTGTGGCCGTCCTCCACTCCTCCTCGATTCTAGATATCCGCAGAGCTGCCACTTGGTCGTCTACCCAAATATTTGCCGCACATTACTGTCTGGACCTGCAATGGAATTCTGATGCTGTTTTCAGAAGAACTGTCCTGCACAGTTTACTGCTGTAGACTGCCATACTATGTCCTCCTGAACTTATTACAATTGACAGGGTTTTTTTTGCTATATGTTGTCACTTGGCTGTTGTAGTAAACAGAATTGAAGGCAGCACTCTTTGTTAAGTTTTCACTTTGTTCTGTAGCTATAATAAATAAGTTCTTGTATTACTTTCCTTCTTTCCTTTTCTTCAGTTCAACCTACCACAAGCACCCACAGGTTGCAAGGGCTGCTTCTGTCATGAAGTATGCCAGCTTTGTTGCCTGAGCGTCACCTATGTGTGGCTGGCTTATTCAGCATGTCCCTGAAGAAAGCTAGGTTGTTTACTTAGGATCAGCCAGCTACATTATCCATCCCACCTCCCCTTTGATTGAATCTGGTGGTTTCACTCTAGAGAGTTTAGAGACTTCCTAGCTTTGGAACTGACTGGCAGGCACTTGCATAGGTGACAGTTGCCACTAGAAGGGAGGAGTGGTCTAGTGGTTAGGACAAGGTACTTCAGGCCGGAGGGCCGGGGGTTCAAGTCCCACCTGGGGACAGCAATCTCAGGCCGGAGGGACTGGGATTTCTAGTCCTATAGGCACTCCTTGTGGTCTTGGGCAAGCCACTTAACCCTCCATTGCCCATGTACCCTGTAAGTATTAGCGTATGTGTCTCATATCCCCTTGTGTTAAATGTATCCCCCAATTGACCGCTTTGACCCAGTGAAAAGCGGGATATAAATTTTATTATTTTTTATTTATTACAGGCTCTTATATACCGCTCTATTCAGTATCAGCGCGGTTCACAATATAACAACATACCAGAACAACAAACTGTTTGGTTTTACAGAGAACAAGGTCAGAGAACTTGGATGAAACATGGGACGTCATTACTGCAACTATTTACATGAGTATTTACAAGTATACATAACAGGGTTTGTTAAATACAGCTAAATAAATAAATAAATACAGCTAAATAAATAAATAAATAAATAAAGCTGCAAGAATAGCAAAAATGGGCAGACCAGATGGGCCTCAAGGCTTTTATCTACTGTTTTCTGTTTCTAGTTATTAGTTCAGTATTAGAAGTACCTGATTTCAGTCATGTTTAAGCCCAGCAGCTTGTGCTGCGAGGGCTTATGTGCATCACTGATGCTGAGAGCTATGCAGTAGGTAACTTAATTTCTGGCAGAATCTCCCAAAATAGACAGGTCTCTGTGAGGGACTAGACTAAGACAGACTACCGATCTGGGCAGTTGCAGTATGGGATGGGTGCTGGCAAGGGAAGATCCCATTTCTGTGACAATGGCAACAATACTGGCATTATCCACACAAAAGAAAGGCCTGGCAACCTAGTTTCATATCTTGCCGTGAAAACCTAACGGATAGCCACAACAAAACAAATTGCAATATAGATGCTGGAAGAGGAGACCCCCCCCCCCCCCACTTCCCCAGTAGGAAGGCACGCAGTGGGCTACTGGGGAAGAGCTGAGTTCTCCAGGACCAAGCAGGAAGTCAGTCCTCACATATGGGTGACGTAGGCGCTGACAGAGCCCTCGTGCGGAGCATTTCCCCAGCTTTTGAAGAAAGACTTTGGGAATGCAGCGCGCATGCGCGGTCCCCTTCCCGCCCAAGGGTGCCATCTTGCTCAGTCTCCTTTTTTTCCGTGGAGCCCGACGGACGTTTGTCTTGGTCACCCGGTTAAAAGTTGATTTTCTTCGACAGGTTCGTGTATTTTTGCCGGTTCGAAGGCGGTACACCGGTATCAAGCCCGGAGCTACTTTTTCGGCTTTTGTCCTTTGAGACTAGCGTTCACGCCTTTTTTCTTTTTTCACTGGCAGCTCGGTCTTTTGACCTTGCAGGGGCCCTTTTTCCCCCGATGGCTGCCAGCGGGTTCAAAAAGTGTGATCAGTGTAAGAAACTGATGTCTCTCACTGACACACATGACTGCTGCTTCCGATGCCTCGGCCCCAATCATGACCCGATGATCTGTGGCCTGTGTGGCAAAATGTCATCTAAGACGTTGAGGAGCTGTCAGCACCAACGAGAGAGGATCTTCTCTGACTCCGCGTCCGGCTGGGCCTGGACTTCGTCAGAGGCCTCGATGTCTCGGGAGTCTGACCCCGAGCATCGTTGAGGCTCCTCTGAGCGGGGGTCTCCCTCACGGGAACACAAAAGGAAGAAGAAACCCGCGAGGGCGTCATCGGTGGATGCTCTTGGTCCCTCGAGGGCCAGGTTGCATAGCCCCGACTGCCATCCCGGGTCCTCGGAGCCGGAGAGGCCTGCTAAACTGCCTCATGTGGAGCCGGAGTCCCCGAGTCACGTGAATACTGTTGTCCTTGTGGACTCTCCTCTGGGGGAGCCAACGTCGGCCCCGACACCATCGGGGGCTGCTGAGTCTCCTGAGCTTGGACTCAGGTTGACGGCCTTGGAGAGCAGCTTGGTTGCCTTCATGGAACAGCAGCGGGTGCTGATCGCCGGTCTGACTGGTGCATCTGCCCCGACCACCGGGACCTGGATGTCCAAGTTGACCCCGGAGGCCGAGCCGATCCTCGAGTCCATGCGGTCTTGAGTCGATCCTCGGTCAATGTCTCCCTCGGCCTCCCGTATGGGGCCGAGGTCGTTGACACCGGTACCATCGGAGTCGGGGCAGATGGCATCAGTGCCCGCCCGACCGGAGCCGCTCGATTCCTCTTCGGAGGGGCCGGGGTGGGAAACGGAGGATGAGGAGTCCCCGGACACTTTCCGGACCCGGTGTGTCCCATCGGACTTGCTGGAGTCCGAGCCTCGGAGAAGACCTCCCCCCCGGAGGATGCTCGTTTCTCAGACTTCGTGAGGGACATGGCCAAGGCCTTGGCCTTCCACGTGGACCCCGATGAGGAGCCTCGAGCCGAAGAGCTCGAGGCCCTCCAGTATGACTCTTCACCAAAGGATGCCTTTACTGTACCGGTTCCTCCGATGCTGGAACGGCTACTCTTCTGTATGTGGGAGGCACCGGCCTCGGCGCTGGTTCTTAGCAAACGGGTCGATTCCATCTATCGAGTCCGTAAGAGCTCTGGGTTCCAGAAGGCACAGCTACCGCACCACTCCATGGTTGTGGAATCGGCCATGCATCGTCTGAAGAGTCAGAAGATGCACTCCTCGGTGCCCCCGGGCAGGGAGGCCTGGAACCTGGATGCCCTCGGTAGAAAGTGTTTCCAGGGCTCTATGCTTGCTTGCCATGTCCAGACTTACCAGCTGTACATGAGCATATACTTCCGAGACCTGGCAAAGGAGATTGCCGGGTTCTCTGCTGGCCTCTCCAAGGAACCTTTGCAGAGGTTCAAAGCTTTGTCATCGGGGTTTCGAGAGTGCTCGAAGTTTATATTTCGAGCAGCCTATGATGGCTTCGGCCCGGGTAGCAGCGGCCGGCATCGGTGCACGCCCTCAAGCCTGGCCACACTTATTGGACCTCAAGCTATGGGTCCAGGACAAGTTGGTCGATGTCCCTTGCTGGGGTGAGAACCTCTTTGGCAAACCCATGGCTGAAAAGGCTGCAGAAATCGAGACTGAGACTCTCACCAGTACAAGGCTGTCCAGGAAGACTTCTGACCCTTCTCAAAAGAAGAAGGGCTCGGGGAAAAAGCCCTTTTACCCAAGGAAGGCCTCTGCCTACAAATCCTACCCTCAATTCCAGGCCTCTACAGCTCCCCAGCAGGGTCAGCAGGCCAAGGGGCAGGGACATGGGCCCCGTAGGCAGAAAACCCCCAAGCCGCCAGCTACGGCTCCTGCACAGCAGGGAGCGGGGTTTTGACTCCCACAGCATAGCCTCTCCCCCACAGCTGGCTCCACTCAACACAGGAGGCCGGCTGACACTGTACGCCCACAGGTGGTCAGCCATAACAGGGGATACCTGGGTACTGCGCATAGTCCAAAAAGGTTACTTGCTCCACTTCTACCAGTTACCTCCCTCCTATTTTCCAGGGGAGCCTCCAAGACTCCCTCTGCACAGGAACCTCCTCCTTCAGGAGTTGGCAAGTCTTCTACTAGAGCAGGCGGTGGAACCGGTGCCTCACCACCTGAGAGGACGGGGCTTCTACTCCAGGTACTTTCTAGTACCAAAAAGGACATGAGGCCTCAGGCCCATCCCAGACTTGCAAAATCTCAGCAAGTTCCTGGAGAGGGAAAAGTTCAAGATGCTTACCCTTGGAATACTGCTGCCCTACCTCCAGCAGGGAGATTGGCTATGCTCCTTAGACCTAAAGGATGCTTATACTCACATCCTCATTCATCCAGACCAGAAATAATATCTCAGATTTGTAGTGGGAGGAAATCATTTTCAGTACAGAGTACTTCCCTTTGGCCTAACCTCCGCACCCAGGGTTTTCACCAAATGCCTGGCGGTGGTGGCGGCCTATCTCAGAAACCAGGGCATCTTTGTCTTCCCATACCTGGACGGCTGGCTCATCAGGGGTCAGTCTCCACAGCAGGCCAGACAGGCCACTTTCCGCACTGTCTCTTCTTCAGCACCTGGGCTTTGTTATAAAGTTCGCAAAGTCCACTTTGCTCCCCTCACAAGACATAGAGTTCATAGGAGCAAGGTTGGATACCTTACAAGCTATGGCTTATTTGCCTGAGGACAGGGCTCACAGACTGATGGCTCTAGCTCAGCACTTTCACAAGGGATCTCTGGTCTCTGCCAGACGTTTCCTGAGGCTTTTGGGCCACATGGCATCCACGGTCCATGTAACTCCAAATCCTCGTCTGCATATGCGGCCTGCTCAATGGTGCCTCATAGCTCAGTGGATACAGGCCACAGGAGACTTAAGAGAGAAAGTAAGTGTGTCCAAGCTTCTAGCAGCCTCCCTGCAGTGGTGGCTGCACCTCCCCAACCTGGTCAAAGGGGTGCCTTTCCAGGCACCGCCACACACACAGATGCTGACAACCGATGCTTTTCTTCAAGGTTGGGGTGCACATTGCCAGGGGGCATGCACTCAGGGCCTCTGGTCCCCTTTTGAGGCCACACAGCAAATCAATCTGTTGGAGTTGCGGGCTATTCGCTTGGCTTTACAGACTTTCTCTCATGTCCTCTCTCACCAGTCTGTTTTCATTCAAACAGACAACCAGGTAGCAATGTTCTATGTGAATAAACAGGGAGGCACGGGATCCAGGCTTCTTTGTCAGGAGGCACAGGTCCTCTGTGCCTGGGCAGTCAAGCAAGGCATGTTTCTCAAGGCAGTTTATCTCCCAGGCCAAGAAAATTACCTGGCAGACAGATTGAGCAAGATTCTGCAGCCTCACAAGTGGCATTTGAATCCCCTAGTGGTCCAGCAGATCTTCCTCAGATGGGGTCTTCCAACCATCGATCTCTTTGCCAGTCCACTGAACCGTCAGCTGCCCAGGTTTTGTTCCAGACAACTGCATCCTCCTCGAATAGCAGCAGATGCCTTCCTAATCTCTTGGTCTACAGGCCTGCTGTATGCGTTTCCTCCAACGCCTCTAGTGGCCCGGACCCTATTCAAGGTCCTTCAGGACAAAGCCTCGCTGATCCTGGTAGCCCCCAGATAGCTGAGGCAACCGTGGTTTCCACTCCTTCTGCAATTGGCGGTGGACACTCCACTCCCTCTGGGGGTGCAACCGGATCTCCTGTCTCAGGATCAGGGGTCTCTCCTGCACCCCAACCTCCAGTCCCTCCATTTGATGGCCTGGCTGCTGAAAGGGTAGTTTTAGCCCCCTTACGTCTACCTAGGGAAGTGGAGGAGGTGGTATTGACCTCTAGGAGACAATCCACTCGGAAGTCTTATGCCCTCAAGTGGCATAGGTTCTCCAATGATGTGCTCAGCGCCAGGAGGAACCGTTTTTGTGCCTGGTGCCAGTGGTGCTGCAGTATCTGCTTCACCTGTCGGACCTAGGCCTTAAATCCAACTCTGTTCGGGTCCACCTCAGTGCTCTATCAGCGCATCATTTGCCGTGGAGGGCCAGTCACTGTCGGTCCATCCCTTAGTGGCCCGCTTCCTCAGAGGCCTGTTTTTGCTCAAGCCTCCGATTCGCCCACCAGCCCCTGAGTGGGATTTGAATGTGGTCTTGCAACAACTTACTCGCCCACCGTTTGAGCCGATGGCTACCTGTCATTTATGCTTCCTTTCCTGGAAGGCGTTGTTCTTGGTAGCTCTCACCTTGGCCAGGCATGTGAGTGAACTACAGGCTCTGGTTTCTGATAGACCGTACACATGGTTCTATAGGAACAGGGTGGTCTTATGGACTCATCCTAAGTTCCTTCCAAAGGTTGTCTTCTCTTTCCACTTCAATCAGGAGGTGGTTCTTCCGACCTTTGTTCCCAGGCTGCATGCCAGCCGGGCTGAAATGGTCTTGCATACCCTGGACTGTAGGAGGGCGTTGTCTTTCTACATTGACCTACACAGGGGCATCGAAGGGCTGTTCAGCTCTTTGTATCTTTTGACCCTAATAAACTGGGGTCACCTGTTTCCAAGCATACCCTATCCATTTGGGTAGCAGACTGTATCGCCTGGGCATACAGGGCAGCCGGCCTCTCCTTGCAGGGTCAAGTCACGGCCCACCGGGTCAGGGCGAAGGCTGCGTCAGTAGCTCATCTCCGCTCTGTTCCATTGGCAGACATCTGCCGGGTCGCTACTTGGTCTTCAAGCCAGAATTTTGCGGCCCATTACTGCCTCGAGAGGGAGTCCCGCAGGGACAGTGCTTTCGGACAGGCGGTACTCCATAATCTCTTTGAGGTTTAGGCAACTCCTACCCTCCGGCCCTTGTGTTGGGCTACCGTTCGGGGGCGTTCTCAGAGAAGATTCTTATCTCGCATGCTGAGGCTCTAGAGGGAGCTTATTTTTCAGCTTTGGGTTCCCGGTAGCCTAGAGCTGGGGAGTCCCATATGTGAGGACTGACTTCCTGCTTGGTCCTGGAGAAAGAGTAGTTACTCACCTGTAACAGGTGTTCTTCAGGAGCAGCAGGAATCAGTCCTCACGACCCTCCCTCCTCCCCGTGGAGTTGCAGTCATATGATTTATTTTTGTTTTTTGCTGTCTTTTAGATATGTCATCAGACTGAGCAAGATGGCACCCTTGGGCGGGAAGGGGCAGTGCATGTGCGCTGCATTCCCAAAGGCTTTCTTTAAAAGCTGGGGAAATGCTCCGCACGAGGGCTCCGTCGGCGCCGACGTCAACCATATGTGAGGACTGATTCCTGCTGCTCCTGGAGAACACCTGTTACAGGTGAGTAACTAGTCTGACTCTTCAAAATAAAGCCAGCATTTATGATGTGATTTTATCAAAGTTCTTGAAACATTTGATTGCTGATGTAGCTGCGAATGAAATAACAGTCAGAAGTGGCAAATATGTCTTATATGTTTTGATATGGAACATACGAAGCATGAACTAAGGATGGTCAGGAATGAAGTGAAACGTATACAACTCGATCTGTTGGTTGTCAATGAACTGAAATAAACTGGCATCGGGCATTTGGAATTTGTTGATCCCATGGTATCCTATTTGAGAAATGGAAGACAAAGAAGCAATAGTATTGCATTTAAAATTTTAAGAAAAATCTTGCAAGAACTCTAATGAAATACAGTGCAGTCGGTGAATGCATAATTTCTGTTTGTCTGTAATAAATGCCCATCAACTCAACTATTATTTGGGTATATGTGCCAATAGCAGCTTCAGGAGAGGAAGAAGTTGATCAGTTCTATGAACAAGCCCAAGCTGAAATGGACAGAACATGCAAACGAGATATTTTGGGCAACAAATTTGAAAACAAAAAAGAAGGTAAAGTGGTTGGAAAATATAGGCTTGGCAAAAGAAACAAAGCTGGAGAAAAGACTGATAGAATTCTAGAAGACCAACACTCTATTCATCTCAGATACCTTCTTCCCACAACACAAGTTGCAACTGTACACATGGACTTTGCCTAATGAAGTGGAGGAGTGGCCTAGTGGTTGGGGCAAGGTACTTCAGGCCGGAAGGTCAGGGGTTCAAATTCCACTAGCGGACAGCAACCTTGGGCCAGAAGGACTGGGGTTTCTAGTCCCACAGGTGCTCCTTGTGGTCTTGGGCAAGCCACTTAACCCTCCATGTTCCCTGTAAAATAGTTATCTCCAAGTTATAATGCCCTGTTCAATGTAATTTCAGTTTGTTCAATGTAAACTGCCTTAATATCATGAAAGGCGGTATATAAGAAATGTTAAATAAATGAATTGCACAGAAATTAAACTGACTACATCTGTGCAAGTCAACGATGGGAAAAGCTTGGTAACATCAACAAAGTCAAAACCTGGCGCTGACTGCGGTAGAGGTCACTAGCTACTAATATGCAGCCTCAAAGCTGAAAAAGAGCAAAATATGATCATGAAAATTATACAGCCGGAATTTAAAGACTGCCTGCAAAATTTATTTGCAGCTTTGGATACAAATGAAAGAACACTAGAAGAGAGTATGGGATGACCAAGGCTGGCCATACCACTAGGTGAACTAGGCGACTGCCTAGGGCAGCAGATCTCTGTGGGTGGCAGGCCATGTGCACCCCGCGCTGAGCTGCTCTGCCTTCACCCCCCTTCTCCCCATGCTGAGCCGTGCCATGATGCTGCCTCCAGCTGATTCCAGCGGCAGGTAGGGACAGCTAGGTTCGGCGGCAGGCCATGTGCTTTGGCACACATGACCTACTGCTTCTGAATCCCTGGTGTTATGTTTGAGGGGGGGTTAGAAGCAGCAGGCCATGTGTGCCAAAGCACATGGCCTACCACTGAGCTAAGCCGTGCTCTTCTCGACCCTGCCACCGGAATCATCATTAGCACGTCTCAGCAGGAGGGGGGTGAGGGGTGGGGGGCGGCACAGCTTGAGGGATGACATGGCTGGGGCTTCTGCCTAGGGCGGCACAAACTCTTGTGCCAGCCCTGGGGATGACATCAAGAAAGTTATGCTTGAAGAAAGTGAAATGTCTCTGCAAAAGATGAAAAAGTAAAGCCAGCCAAAATAGATGACTGAAGAAACTCTGAAAATTGCTCAAAAATGCAAAGAAGCTAAAGAGAAGGGATGACAAAACTTTACAGATTTCCAGCATGTAGCAAGATGAGACAAAGGGAGTACTACAATGATGCATGCAAGAAAAGAGAATCAGAAACTATCAGGAAGAACAAGATTGGCTTTTCTAAAGCTATGAAAATTAAAGAGAGAATTCCTGCCTTGAAATGGCTTGCTAAAAGGTGCTCAAGGATCTATGTTGAAAGATGCTGAGAAGATCAAGAAAAGGTGGAAAGAATACAGAGTCGTCATACCATAAAGGTCAAGTGGATCAACTGCTTTTTCAACCTGCACCTTAACAGATACTATGGGTGGTGAAAGAATTCAAAGCAGCATCGAAAACATTATCAGAGGACAAAGCACAGGACATTGATATAATATTTCCATGGGAATATCATCAATCAGATACAGCTGTTAAAATGCTTAAAAGGCTCTGCCAGGAAATTTTGGAAGACAACATCATGGTTGACTAGAAGAGATGCATGTTCATACCAGTATTGAAGAAAGGTGATCCAGCTGACTGGAAATTATCACACAATTGCTCTGAAACCACATGCCAGCAAGATTCTACTCAAGATCATTCAGTGGAGACTACAACTGTTATCTGGAACGAGAACTGTGAAATACAAGCAGGGTTCAAGAAAGAGCAAGAAACAAGAGACATCATGGATGTCAGATGGATTCTTGAAAACACACAAGAATAACCAAAATATATCAATATGTATTTTATTGATACATCAAGGCCTTTGTGTAAGTTATGAAAATCTCTGGGCCACATTTAGAAGCATGGGTATACCAAAACACCTAATAGTACTGATGCACAATATCTTTCTATCTTTTGTTCTGCTTTAATCTCCCTTCCTCCCCTCCCTTCTTGCTGAGTCCTGCCTCTCTCTCCCCTCCTTCTCCTCCTCTCTCCTGTGTCCTGTTCTGATTTCTCTTTCCTGTCAAACTATGGCGTTCTTTTCCTTTTCTAGCAGCATTTTTTTTGAAAACTTTGTAAACTGCCCTGATGTTTGTAACGTGGAGCGGCATATCAAAAGCCAATTAAAGATCAAAAAGCAACCATTCGAGCAAAGCAAGGAGAAACAGAATGGTTTAAAATCGGCAAAGGTATATGATAAGGCTGCTTACATTCCCCATACCTGTTCAATTTATATGCAGAACAAATCATCAGAGAAGCAGGACTGTTATGAAGACAGTTGAGGTGTGAAGATTGTTGGAAGGCTCATCAATAACCTTTGCTGTGCTGCTGGTACCACATTACTGTTTGATAGTGAAGATGATCTCAAACATCTGCTTATCAAGATCAGGAAACATCGTCTTAAAATGGGCCTGCACCTCAACATGCACCTGTAGACCCACAACAGCACGGATATCCAAAATAATAGAAAAAAAATTCTTCAACAGCTCCAAAAACATATCAACAAACATGAACCTCTAGATCCACAATAGCATGGATTTAGCCCACACCATGGAGTTGAAACCCTCATAACCTCTCTAATGAACAGGCTAATTAAAAGGATCCCAAAAATAACAGCAAGGAGACATCTTGATATTTCTGGACAGCTCAGCAGCTTTCAACACACTCAACCACAACATCCTCCTCCAAAGACTTCATACCACCAGATTAGAAAATGAAGTTTTAAAATGGTTCCATTCCTACCTTAACAGTACCTTACAACAGTAAGTCAAAATAGGCATCAACACATCATCTCCTTTTCCCCAAACCCAAGACACCCCACAAGGATCATCACCATCAGCACTCCTCTTCAACATCTATCTACAGTCATTTGATCCCACAACATACACTTCCACATCTATGCAGATGATATATGCTCCCTTTTAATACCACCAATTCCACATACGAAGTAATACTAAACTGCGTCACAGACATCACCCAATGGCTGACGCTAAACTCACAATCAACTACAAAAAATGGAAATACTCTTCATCATCAAAGATGAAATATTTCATTCTCCAGGAACAAGCAGGACGTCGGTCCTCACATATGAGTGACGTCTGCACCGACAGAGCCTGTGCGGAGCATTTCCCCAGCTTTCAAAGAAAGCTTTTGGGAATGTCACCACGCATGCGTGGTCCCTTCCTGCCCAAGGGTGCCATTTTGATCAGTCTCCCTTTTTCCTCGGAGCCCTTCGGATGCACGTCCCTCTACCTCGGACAAAGTTTTTTTCATATTGTCTTCTATTCCGGTTTCCCAGTCCTCCTTCCACTGTCCCAGTGCCCCTGCTTCGGCAGCCGTCCCTGGGACTTTGATTATTTTTTCTTTTCCCCTTTTCTTCTCATATCCAGCGTGTTATGCGCCTTTTTCAGTTGCTGGCCAAACTGAAGGTCTTCGACCTTGTGGGGATCCTTTTTGCCCCCATGCCCTCCGGTTTTAAAAAGTGTGACAGATGTTCCAAAAACATGTCCCTTACGGACACCCATGACTGTTGTCTGCGGTGTCTTGGAATGGACCATAACCCGGAGCTCTGCTCCCTTTGTAAAAAGATGTCCTGGATGATATTTTCCACAAGATTGCCCCGGTGTCCCCAGTAGCTTCCTGCTCCACTGACCCTCTGCCTCTGGGGTCCCCCGCGGCTACCCCGCAGCCCTGGCGTCACTCTGAGGAAGGGTGCCCTGAAAGGGAGTGGAAGAAGAAGGCCTCGAGGACACTGTCGTGGGCTCCGGACAAGTGTGAGTGTTCTCGTGCTCAGTCTCTTAGCTCTCCTCTGCAGTCCCTGGAGTCTGAGAAGGAGCGGCCCCGAAAGGTACAACGTACAGATATAGAAGCCTCCGGCGATGGCGCCCAGTCTCCTGAGGGTCGTCCCGGCAAGGACCCTCTCTCCTCCTCGACGCCCGACCTGGTTACTCTTGTGTCGACATCGCAAGGCCCCACTCCTGAGTGGGAGGCCTGAATGCTGGCACTGTAGCACAGTTTCTCTGCCTTCCTTGCTGCCCAGCAGGCACTGGTGGCAGGCCCCGCTGGCACGCGCTAAGAGACCTCGAGGATGATGCCTGTCTTTGCTCCCCAGACTGCCGCGGCAACCTCTGAGAGCCAGGGGCCTTGTGAGGGGATCCTGGCAGAGATCTCGATCTCCATCCTAATCCTTGGTTGCGAGATCTTCCCAGGCCACTGCCTCTGGCTCCAGAGAGGCTTCAGCCTCATGAGCCCAGCGTGCTTCATGGGCTCTGCTCGAGCAGCCTAGTTCCGAATCCCCCTCGGAGATTTTGGACTGGAAGTCCGACGGGGATACTTCCCCTGAATCTCACTCATCGGGACCTCTCCTCGGATCCTTCCCCGCCTGCTCAGAAGCGGTGGTCGCCTCCCAAAGATACCTCCTTTTTGGAGTTTGTGCGGGACATTGCTTGAGCCCTGGCGCTCTCTACACAATCTGAGGAGGAGCCCCATGCGGAGGAACTGGATATTTTGCAATACCAAGGCCCCGCCGAGGGAATTCCTCACGGTTCCAGTTCCACCCGTTCTGACCCGGCTGCTCCTCCACATGTGGGAGATGCCTGCATCTATCCCCATTTTCAACAAGCACCTGGACACCATGTACCAGGGTTCAGTGGGAGCCCGGCTTCTAGAAGGTCCAGCTCCCCCATACATCAATTGAAGTGGAATCTGCCATGCGGAAGCAGAAGTATCCGAAATCCCACTCTTTGGTTCTACAGGCTAGGGAGTCTCGTGCCCTCGATGCCCTCGGGCAGAAGGCCTACCAAGGCTCCATGCTGGCTTGCTGCAACCAGGCTTACCAGCTTTATATCGGTATGTTCCTTTTGTGACCTCATGAAGGAACTCGAGGGCTTCCAGGCGGGCCTCGATGTGGCGATTACCTCCGTCGCTTCCAGTCCCTCTTGAAATCAGTGTTCGAAGTACCTTTCTTGTGCTGCATACGACAGCTTAGAGTCCTCTGCTCGGGTAGCGGCTGCAGGTAATCTCCAGGAACAAGCAGGAATAAGTCCTCACATATGGGTACGTCGGTACCGAGGGAGCCTGCGCGGGAAAGCTCCCCAGCCTTTCAGATGAAAGACTTTTGGGGTCTCCCACTACACATGCGCGCTGCCTTCCCGCCTTCCTGACCAGCTCTCCTCAGTTTCTCTTTTTCCGCGGAGCCAGCAGGTCGTGTTCCTGTCACCGCTGAAGAAATTGTTAATTCTGTTTGTTTCTTTAGACCGCGTACCTGCCTTCCCCATACCGAAACCGGTACCGCCGGTCTCTCTTTCTTTATAAAAAAAAAAAAAAAAAAGACTTTTTTATTTTCTTCAGCACAGCTTGGTAACTTTTGTTAGGCCTTTAGGCCTACACAAATTCTCCTCATGGAGAAGCCAGTCCCTGGTTTTAAAAAGTGTGCCAAGTGCAGTGCTGTCATTTCTGTCACAGACACCCATGAATGGTGTCTTAAATGTTTGGGACCTGACCACTCCATACCGGACTGCCCATCCTGCACCCAGATGTCTAAACGTGGTTTGCAGAACCGGGCCAACAAGCTCCATGTGCTGTTTCCTTCAGAAGCATCACAGTCATCCAGGTCTTCCTCTCCGGATGGATCTCAGGTAACCAAAACGTCTGTGGGCAAATCCTCTAAAAGCAAATCTCTTTCTAAAGATCGAGAGGCTCTCAATCTTGAGTTCGAGGATTCTGCCCAGGCCAAAAAACCCCGGCGGGAGGCTCCGGCCTCCAAAGCAACCATGGGGTCGCAGGTTGACATCGATGGCACGGCCTCGACTGATCACCTGTTGGACTGCTCTGGGGTACCGGCCCATACCGGTACCGACATCCAGGCAGCAGTGGCGTCTATGGGCAATACTGTCCAGACCATGCAGAAGGCCGTTCTGGCATTCATTAAGGCTGCGACGCCCTCGGTACCGATTCCATCGGTATCGACCCCGGTTCCGGTATCCACACCGGAACCGAGACCATCGACTTCCAAACGTCGATCGGTTCCGCATGCCGGATTCAGGCTTTCGCCCGATACCGATCCCATGCCCGATACGCCCGATGTCGATACCGATCGGTATGCGTATCGTGCATTGAAAGCACAGAGAGAATACTCAGATTCTTCTGATGAATTCAATTCCTCTGATGACTCTGCTGAGCTTGCTCTTCCTGAGGAGCCCTCTTCTCCAAAGAGGAGGATGTCTCCTCCAGAGGATTTATCCTTTCAGGATTTCATTGTTGATGTAGCTAAAGGACTTTCTATTGCTACATCTTCTGAAAAAGAACCCAGATCAAAAAAATTGGATATTTTAGGATATTCTAAAGCTCCTAAAGAGGCAGTCACTCTGCCTATTCATGAAATCCTTCAAGAACACTTGATGGATTTGTGGGAGACTCCTTTAACACTGTCTCCCCATTCCCGTAGGTTGGACACCATGTATCGGGTCCCTCCTTCTCCTGGGTTCCAGAAAACTCAGCTGCCTCACCACTCTATTGTGGTGAAGTCTGCCATGAAGTAAATAAAGAGTCCTAAAAGGCATTCTTCTACCCCTCCAGGGCGAGAATGTAAGACCCTGGACTCTTTTGGTAGAAAGATGTTCCAGACTAGTATGCTTATAGCCAGGATCAATTCTTATAGCCTTTATATGGGCATGTTTCTTGGACAACTTGCCCTAAAGGTACAGCATTTTGCCCCCTTTATCCCTGATGATCAAAGGGCGGACTTCTTTTCTATGGTGACACAACTTTCAGAGGTCTCCAAGTTCTCCAACAGGGCAGCCTTTGATTCCTTTGAGGTTGCTGGCAGGACTTCGGGAATTGCTATTGCAGCCCGACGTCTTGCTTGGCTCCAGGCTTCTGACCTAGAACCCTGGGTTGTAGATGGCCTCAGGAATCTGCCCTGTACAGGTGAGAACTTATTTGGTGAAGACTGGCAAATTAAAGCTGCTCAAATGGATGCAGAAAATGCCACTCTAGATAGACTTTCCAAGTCTACTTCTACCCCTGCCAAAAAGAAGTCTTTTAAAAGGCCTTACTATAAGAAGGCCAGATTTTCCACAAATACTGGCCAGCAATCTGCTCAGCCTCGCTTTGCTGCTAAGCGTCAGCAATCTAAGCAAGTAAAGTCAAAGCCTGCAGTGTCTGCTACACCCCAGCAGGCTCAACCCCCTCAGGGGTTTTGACTTGCCCCTAGAGAACTTGCCGTTTCTGGCTCTAGAACAACCAGAGCCCCTCACCATTCCTGGAAGGCTAGCTCATTTTGCTCCCAGATGGGAACAAATCACATCAGAGCAATGGACCCTCTCTATTATCAGGGAGGGCTACAAACTTCATTTCTCCAGCCTTCCTCCCCATACCATGGTGAGGCAATTCAGTTCTCCCCCATCTCTTCTGACCCTGTTGGGTCAGGAAGTCTCTTCTCTCCTTGCCCAAGGGGCAATAGAGGAGGTTCCTCCTCCACAACAGGGGTTAGGTTTCTACTCCCCTTATTTTCTCATAACAAAGAAGACAGGGGGCTTCAGACCTATCCTAGATCTGAGAGAATTGAACAGGTTTCTATTCAAGGAGAAATTCAAAATGCTCTCTCTGGGCATTCTCCTTCCATACCTTCAGAGTCAGGATTGGCTTTGTTCTCTAGATCTCAAGGATGCATACACTCATATACTCATCCATCCATCCCACAGAAAATATCTTCGTTTTCTGTTCCAGGGAAAACATTTCCAGTACAGAGTACTACCCTTCGGTCTGGCCTCTGCTCCAAGAGTCTTCACAAAATGCATGGCAGTCGTAGCCGCATTTCTCAGAGGCATGGGAATCTTTGTCTTCCCATATCTGGACGACTGGCTCATCCGAGCTCCATCTCAGTCAGAAGCCCAGATTTCTCTGGACCGCACAAGGCGTATTCTTCAATATCTGGGAGTTGTGGTAAACGTTCCCAAGTCCCAACTCATCCCTACTCAGTCCCTGGAATTCATAGGGGCCCAATTGGACTCCACCACTGCAAGGGCCTACCTCCCTCTGGTCCGAGGCCAAAGGCTAATAGGCTTGGCCTCCCAGGCTCAGTCCAGAAGTCACTTGTCAGCCAGAGAAATGCTGCAACTTCTGGGCCACATGGCCTCCACGGTCCATGTGGTGCCCTACGCTCGTCTTCATATGAGGGCAGCTCAATGGCTTTTGGCCACCCAGTGGTCTCAAGCATCAGGACTGCTCTCAGACCAAATACTCACCTCAAAACGACTGTTTTGGTCTCTCCAGTGGTGGACATCCTGCAAAAATCTGTTGTTGGGGATTCCCTTCCAACCTTCATTGCCCCAAGCAACCCTCACAACAGATGCCTCCCAAACAGGGTGGGGAGCTCATCTCCAACACCTCTCCACTCAGGGCACCTGGTCTCCTCAGGAGACCACCCTTCACATCAACCTTCTGGAACTGCGAGCAATCTTCCTTGCCCTCACAGTCTTCCACACCCTCCTTGTCAACCTGACTGTCCTAGTCCAGACAGACAATCAGGTAGCCATGTTCTATGTCAACAAGCAAGGAGGGACGGGCTCTCTGTCGCTTTGCAACGAAGCTCTCAGATTATGGGCCTTCGCCAGAGAGCATCAAATTCATCTTCTGGCAGTACAACTGGAATCTAACAGTCCAGAAAGCAGCTACCCCCACACATACCATGCATAAACAAATAAAAAAGACAGAAAAATGGTTCACAAGAGAACTAGCAAATCTAAAAAAACAATTGAGGAAACAAGAAAAGATATGGAGGAAAACTAAATCTGACGAAAATAAAACCCAATATATGACCACCCTCAACAATTACAAAAATGCAATTAACAAGTCAAAAAAGGATTACCACTCCAAAGTAATAAACATGGCTATCAACCGCCCCAGAGAACTATTCGCAATCGTAAAAACTTTGACAAAAGCTAAAAACCAAGAGACAAAACAATCAACTATAAGCATACAGACCTTAGCAACCCACTTTGCAGAAAAACTAAAGTACAAATCCAACACTATACCAATGATACTGCCTCCAAACACTGAATCTAATAACACATGGATCTCCTTTCACATGATAGACCAAAAACACCTACTCAGGATCATAACACTTATCAACACCACAACTTCCCCACTTGACCCATGTCCTGTGTCATGGATCAAATGCACAAAGGAAGAACTCACCGAAAACATCCAACACATAGTGAATCAATCCCTTAATCAGGGCATCATGCCCAATGCCCTAAAACTCACTACGCTTCGACCAATAATAAAAAACAATAAACTAGACTCAAAAGACCCAAACTCTTACAGACCGATAGCCAGCATTCCATTTATAGCTAAAATAATAGAAAAAAACGTCCAACTACAACTACAAGACTATATCGATGAACACAAACCCTTAGACTCTCACCAGTTTGGCTTCCGCCCCTATCACGGTGTAGAAACCCTACTAATTACACTGATAGACTTCCTCATTAGAGGCACAGATGATAGCAGTCAAGGCTTCATACTCCTTTTCTTAGACATTTCTGCCGCCTTTGACAACATCAACCACCTTACCTTGATCAATAGACTAGAAAATCTAGGAATAGGTGGGACAGTACTCAATTGGTTTAAGTCTTACATCACAAATAGACTAATACGTGTTCAAATAGACCAGGAAGTATCGGAAACCTTCCCCCAAGGACAAGGAATACCCCAAGGATCCGCCCTTTCTGCCCTCCTTTTCAACCTGTACCTCCAACCCATTACAGAAATATTCAGAAAACACAAAATCAGTCACTTTATCTATGCTGATGACATCATGCTTGCTCTCCCCATATCTACCAAAAACCCTACCTATGATGCCTTATCAAAATGCATGGTGGAAACCACCTCCTGGATGGAATCTAACTACCTTAGCATCAATCTCAAAAAAACAGAAGCAATGTTTGTAACAAGACCACCTATGACTGAAGACACCTATCCAACATCAATCTCAATCATAAATACTACAATTCCAGTCAAAAAAGAGGTAAAATACCTAGGTGTAATAATAGATCACACACTTACCATGATACCGCATATAAAACAGACAGTAAAAACTATATTCTACAAACTCAAAACCATACAACATCTAAGGCCCCTTCTAGACACCCAAGACTTTAGATCAGCTGTTAACACACTCATCACCCCACACTTTGACTATTGTAATAGTCTCTTAATTGGCCTACCACAAAAAAGTACATACCTGCTTCAAAGAGCTCAGAACATCTGTGCGAAAGTAGTCACTAAAGCCAGCCTAGCAGATCATGTAACCCCAATAATGCTAGAACTTCATTGGCTCCCTATAAATAGCAGAATCAGATATAAAATCCTCCTAACCACATTCAAGCTCCTGAACAACATCGCCCCTTCATATCTAACCACACTATTACATGCCCCATCTGAATCAAGAACCCGCAGACTAAACGCAACACACTCACTTGAAATACCAAAATCATTCAAAAGAACTAAAAAATCCACCAGCACCAGAGCCTTCACATTCACTGCCCCCATGCTCTGGAATGATCTCCCAATAAACCTTCGGATCATAAAAGACCTCACCCAATTTAGAAAGGAACTCAAGACATACCTTTTCTCCGAACACTTTGAAATCCCTTACCCCCAAGTCCAACCACATACCATCCCAAGACACTCAAACACAAAGCCCTAAAATTACACTCAACTACCTACACACATACACCCACCACTTACACCCATCACAGACACCCCAAAACACTCTCAAGAGAAAAAGGAAATAAATTCCTCCGCACACATATATGACCCTGACTACCGGTAAACAAGGTAGAATACTCTGATTGACACTACGATACAGAAATTTATAATTATATACAAAATGTAAATAGTTACAACAATTAATGCACAGTTATCTGTATAAAGTTAGAAAGTTATAAAGTTACTAAATATTATCTGTATAAAGTTACTAAATATTATCTGTATAAAGTTAAAAAACTATGTTCCATGTAATGTATACATTAGTGTACAAATTTGTTTACTTTGTTCCATGTAAACCGCCCCTGATCTCTGGAAGGGGCGGTATAGAAGAATTAGATAAATAAATAAATAAATAAATAAATAAATATATCTTCCAGGAGTTCAAAACTCTCTGGCAGACAGACTCAGTCGAGTTCTGCTCCCACACGAATGGTCCCTGCATATGGACCAGATACGCAGAATCTTTCAGGAATGGGGGACCCCGGACATAGACCTCTTTGCAAGTCCGTGGAATGCCAAACTTCCCCGGTTCTGTTCCAGGACTCCGTGTCAGGGAGCTCAGGCCAACGATGCCTTTCTCCTACATTGGGGTCAGGAATTCCTGTACGCTTTCCCACCCATTCCTTTGATTCCCAAGACTCTGTTCAAACTTCAGAGGGATCACGGATCCATGATCCTCGTTGCTCCATGCTGGCCACGCCAAGTGTGGTTCCCTCTCCTTCTACAGCTCTCCCAGGGCTCCTCCCTGGACCTGGGAGCTGCACCAGACCTTCTGTCTCAGGAGCAGGGGACTTTGTGGCATCCAAACCCCAAGTCCCTACATCTCCGAGCTTGGTTACTGAAGGCTTAAGCCTTCATGAGTTTAATCTTTCCCGACCAGTGAAAGATATCCTTCATGCCTCTAGGAAACCCTCTACCAGGCGTTCCTATGCTTTCAAATGGAAACGTTTTTCCATTTGGTGTGCGCAACAGGGTCTTGATCCTCTAGCACTTCCTTTGAATTTTCTTCTGGACTATCTCCTGCATCTTTCCAATGCAGGCCTCAAGACGAATTCAGTACGAGTCCATTTAAGTGCTATTGCGGCATCCTTAAAACCTATAAATGGACAACCTGTCTCCTCTCATCCTCTTATTGCAAGATTCATGAGAGGCCTGACCCTCACTAAGCCTCCCATCCGACCTCCTCCGGTAGCATGGGACTTGAATCTAGTTCTGGGTCAACTTATGAAGCCACCTTTTGAACCGTTGGTATCTACCTCCCTGAAATTTCTTTCCTGGAAGGTTCTTTTCCTTATTGCAGTCACTTCGGCTCGCCGCATCAGTGAACTGCAGGCTTTGGTGGCTAATCCACCTTATACCAGATTTCATCATGATAAGGTGGTCCTTAGGACGAATCCCCACTTTATGCCTAAAGTGGTCTCGCCTTTTCATCTTAATCAAGAGGTATATCTACCTGTTTTTTTCCCGGCTCCTCATGCATCCAGTGCAGAGAGGAACCTTCATACTCTTGACTGTAAAAGAGCTCTCGCCTTTTACCTCAACAGGACTCAGCCACATCGGAAGTCTTCCCAACTTTTCGTGGCTTTTGATCCTTCTCATTTGGGACTTCCAGTCACCAAACGTACACTTTCCAATTGGATTGCTCAGTGTATTTCTTTTGCTTACCAGAGTAAGAACATTTCTCTGGAAGGCCATGTCACAGCTCACAATGTGCGAGCCATGGCCACTTCTATGGCTCATCTTCACTCTGTGTCCATAGATCAGATCTGTCGAGCAGCCACTTGGGCCTCGGTTCATACCTTCACAGCCCATTACTGCTTGGACAAGGACTCCCGCCGGGATGCCTTGTTTGGTCAGGCTGTCCTCAAACACCTGTTCCATACTTAAACAACTCCTGCCCACCTTCCCTGGATGGATGCCTGAGATCCATACGAAGATGGTTTACCCTTGGAGGGGGATGTCCCAGGCATCTCAGCTAGGGAGTCCCCATATGTGAGGACTTATTCCTGCTTGTTCCTGGAGATAGCACAGTTACTTACCTGTAACAGGTGATCTCTGGGAACAGCAGGAATTAGTCCTCACAACCCACCCACCTCCCCTAGGAGTTGTATCTCTATCTATCTATCTTCCTTTCCTCTCTCTCTATTGTCTCAGTTTTAAACTTGAACTGAGGAGAGCTGGTCAGGAAGGCGGGAAGGCAGCGTGCATGTGCAGTGGGAGACCCCAAAAGTCTTTCATCTGAAAGGCTGGGGAGCTTTCCCGCGCAGGCTCCGTCGGTACCGACGTACCCATATGTGAGGACTAATTCCTGCTGTTCCCAGAGATCACCTGTTACAGGTAAGTAACTGTGCTTTGCGGCCAGGTGGCAGGCCCGGGTCCCAGTTCTCTGACCTCAAACAATGGGCCCAGAAAAAGCTGCTTGATGTACCATTCCTGGGCGAATAGTTGTTTGGCAAACTGATGGAAGACAAATTTGGCGGAGATTGAGATGGAGTACGTAACCTGCATCCGTCTCTTCTGGAAGACTTCTTCCCTCCCGCAGAAGAAACAGGGCAAAAAGCCTTTCTTTCAGAGGAAGGGTCTCCCCTATCAGGGCTGCCCACCTTATCCTCTGGTGCCAGCTCTGCCTCAAGACGGACAGAGCAAGAGCGGCCCAGTTGACCCTGGGTTTTTGACACCAGACGCATAGCTGCTCGCCCTCCAGCAACCCAGCTACCGGTGGGAGGGTGCCTGGTCCACTTTGCTTCCCGATGGGAATTTGTCACCTCAGACACCTAGGTCCTCCAGGTCATCCAGGAGGGTTACCTCCTTCACCTGGACCTGCTTCCTCCACCTTTCTGCCCCATGGAGCCCCCTCGGTTGCCCGCGCATCAGGTCTTCTTGGCATAGGAGCTTGCCAACCTCCTCGAGGAGCGAGCAGTGGAAATGGTCCTGCCACACCTCAGAGGTCACGGGTTCTACTCTTGTTACTTCCTTGTGCCAAAGCAGACGGGCTGTTTCTGACCCATCCTTGATCTACAAAATCTCAACAAATACCTGGTGCGGGAGAGGTTCAAAATGCTCTCCTTGGCACCTTGCTGCCCTTCCTCTGGCAGGGTGACTGGCTATGCTCCTTGGACCTTCGGAATGCATACGCTCATATCCTGGTCCACCCGAAGCACAGAAAATACTTATGCTTCAGAGTACAAGGGAACCACTACCAATACAGGGTGCTTTCCTTTGGCCTTGCATCCGCTCCGCGAGTGTTCACGAAGTGCCTCGCAGTAGCTGCAGCCGCAGCCCCAGCCCACCTTCATTTATAGGGCACCTTCGTCTACCCTTATCTAGACAATTGGCTCATTACAGGGGAGACGGCCGACGAAGCACGGGTGGGCCATGGCCTTCACTGTCCATCTTTTCGAGCATCTCGGCTTCATGGTGAATTACCCGAAGTCCCACCTCACTCCGGCCCGATCCCTGGAGATCATCGGCGCATGCCTTGACACCCAATGGGCAACGGCCTTCCTTCTCCAGGACAGGGCAGACTGCCTCATTGCTCTGGCCTCTTCAGTCCAGCGCTGTGACGCAGTCTCAGCCCAGGCAATGCTCAGTCTTCTCGGCTACATGTCCTTGACAGTCCATGTCGTCCCCAACGCCTGCCTACACATGCAAGCGGTGCAGTGATGCCTTTGCACTCAGTGGGTTCAGGTGACAGGCCGTCTGAGACCAACTGTCAAGAGTCCCTGGACTGGTGGCGGGACATCCAGAATCTGCTTCAAGGCATGCCATTCCAGGCTCCACAGCACGACGTGGTCTTGACAACGGACACCTCTCTAATGTGCTGGGGAGCACACTGCGGCGAACTCTGCATTCAAGGGACATGGTCCCTCGGGATCCCAAATACCGATCAACTTCCTCAAACTTCGGGTGGTCTTCCTTGCCCCTCCGGGTGTTCAGGCGCCATCAGATGGTGCTTGTCCAGATGGACAACCGGGTGGTAATGTTCTATATGAACAAACGGGGGGGGGGGGGGGGGGGTACCGGCGCTTACAGCCTCTGCCTGGAGGCGGTAGCCTTATGGTCCTTTGTGATCCACCAAGGCATAGTCCTATGGGCTACCTATCTCCCAGGTCAGGACAACGTTCTGGCAGACAGACTGAGTCAGAGCCTCCAGCCACATGAGTGGCATCTCTGCCCGGAGACAGCGCATTGGCTGTTCTGGCACTGGGGGATTCTGATCCTGGACCTTTTTGCCAGCCCTACAAATTCGCAGCTCCCACAGTTCTGTGGCCTAGTTCCCCAACCGAGCAGGGAAGCCTCCAAGGCCTTCCTGCTGCCATGGATGCACGGCCTTCTGTATGCGTTTCCTCCCACCCAGCTCATAGCGCAAGCTCTTCTCAGGGTTCAGCGGGATGGGGCCTCTGTGATCTTCGTGGCCCTGTGGTGGCCTTGGCAGCCCTGGTTCCCGCTGTTGCTTCGCCTCTCATCAAAGCCCCCGGTTCCCCTCGGCAGCACGCCGGGCTTGTTGACACAGGAGGAGGGTCTCCTGTTTCACCCGAACCTGAGGTCCCCCTATCCCTCATGGCTTGGCGGCTGAGCGAATCACCCAAGTCCCTCTTCGTCTCCTGGTGGAGGTCGAGGACATATTGCTGGCTTCATGCAAGGACATGACCAGGAGGGCTTACGCCTTTAAGTGGCGTCTGTTCTTGGTGTGGTGCGTGGAGGTATGGGCTGACCCGTTCACTTGCCCCGCCCACCTAGTCCTACAGTACCTACTCCATCTCTCGCAAGCGGGCCTGAAGTCCAACTCGGTCAGGGTCCACCTGAGCGCGATCTCAGCCAACCACCACCCAGTCAAAGCACGGGCTGCTTCTTTCCAGGCCTCCCATTTGACCGCCTCTGGTGGAGTGGGATCTCGGTGTCATCCTTACGCGACTAACGAACCACCCTTCGAGCCGATGGCGTCCTGTTTGCTTCAGCATCTTTCTTGGAATGTGACTTTTCTGATAGCCCTCACCTCGGCCCGGAGGGTCTTTGAGCTCTAGGCCCTAATGGCTGATGCTCCCTACACGAGATTCTATGGGAACCGGATGGTCCTCGAAACGCACACTAATTTTCTCCCGAAGGTTGCCTCGGACTTTCACCTCAACCAGGGGTTTGTGCTGCAGACCTTCTTTCCGAAGCCCCGGGCCGACTGAGTGTCGGCGATCCTCCATACCTTTGACTGTAGGAGGGCTCTCACCTTCTAGCTGCAGTGCACACAGGCCCACTGCAGGTCTGAACGGCTCTTCGTCTCCTTCGATCCTGTCCGTTTGGGTCTCCCGGTCACCAAGTGGACCCTTTCCCTCTGGTGGTGGATTGCATAGCATTCACCTAGGCACAGGCTGGGCTACTGCAGGACCGCCGAGTCACAGTGCACAGTGTCTGTGTGAGGGCAGTGTCGGTGGCACATCTGTGCTCCGTGCCCCTGGTGGACATCTGTCAAGCCGCAACCTGGTCCTCTGCTAACACCTTCGCAGTGCATTACTGCCTGGAGAGGGAGTTCCATTGGGACAGTGCCTTCAGCCAGGCCGTACTCTGCAATCTGTTCGGGGTTTAGGCAGCTCCAGCTCTCCGAACCTTCTTCTGCGGCTAACGGGAGTGTGGTTTTCCGGGGTTCTTGGGCTGTCTTCAGTTACCAGTTTCTGCTCACGGCTTGCCGTGGCATTTTTCTATGGGTCCTCTGTAGCCTCTAGCTGGGGATTCCCATGTGCAAGGACTGACTTCCTGTTTGTTCCTGGAGAAAGTGTAGTTACTCACCTTGTGATAAGGAAGCTTATCATAGCTCAGGAAGGAGCTATAGAAAAGGTGAAGTGACTCTGAACAAGCAACCTGTCAGTTCTGGTAGAAATAAGAAAACTGAATTTTCCCATAAAAGACTACCAGTCCCAGAATGCACCAGGTTTCCAACAGCCATTAGAGGAGCTGAAGTGGGGAAACGGTGTGTTCAATCAGGAGGGCTATGAGGTAATCCCTAAGCATTCATCTCAAAGGGCAGGGCCTGATTCAGCACAGCTGCGCTGTGTTAGGGAGGATCACTCATCTAAGCAGAATAAGAGTAGAGTTTATTCTACAGATGACCATCTTCATGATCACCTTGGATATCCAGAGAATTGTCCTCAGTATCCTGAGAATCAGCTTGAGTTTGATCATCAGTTTCATCTGAAGGATCATCAGAAGCAGAAGCCAAACCGGACGGACAGAAAGGGAAAGAGACCCTGTGGAAGAAGGAAGAGAAAAGCCTTTGAGAAGTCTAGAAGAGTCCAAAGCAGTACGTATACTGGGAGGTATTCCAAGGGCCAGCATACACCATTGGACTGGGGAAAGCCAGAGGAATGGTGCTGCAGAGCTAGGAATCACCAGAGGCTACCTGTGAGGGAGACGGCTGCACGTGGAAGGGACCCTAAGACCTGTGCCAGAAGGTATGTGAAGAGAGATCCAGTGTCCAGGGATCTGTATTGGAAGGCTGGACATAAGAACTGGACTACATCCTGGCCAGCACAAGAAAACGGAGGTATTGTTCATCGCTAGAGACCCAGACTTCACCCCACCGACACATATAAAGGTAAAGGAAGCGGAATTACAAACCAAAGAAACAATAAAATACCTGGGGATCACTTTAGACCAACATCTGGACATGAAATGTCATATAAGCAACATTGTCAAAGCGGTCTATTTTAAAATCCGTTCACTCAGACATCTGCGCTCCCTACTGGAGCCAGATGATTTCCGGACCATATACCAAGCACTGATCCTGCCGCACTTTGACTTTGCCAATTCCATCCTACAAGGTCTCCCGCAATCCACACTAAACCCGCTACAACTGGCCATGAATGCTGCAGCAAGGATTCTTCATGGAGCCTCCAGAAGAGACCACGTGACTCCGATATTAAAACAGCTTCATTGGTTACCTATACACGGAAGGATTATTTTCAAAACATTAATCCTCTCATTCAAGGCAATCAAGCGCCTTTCCTCCACAGCACTTACGGATCTCATCCATACAGTGCCCCCCAACAGAGCTAGGAGGTCAACAGCCCTAAATTTATTAGCAACCCCGAAGACATTGACAAAATGCAATAATACAACAGCAAATAGGGCCTTCAGCCTTTACGTCCCCAAATGTTGGAATGCACTCCCACCAGACATTCGAGCTATAGCAGACCTGACCCAATTCAGGAAGGCAATCAAATATCACCTCTTCCTCCAATACTACCCAACCAGCGATGAATTTAGTTAGCACCACCTAAGAATCACCGCCCTTTTGCAGCACATACTCACAAGGTCTCAAGTATTCAAAACGGATTCATCATTTATTGAGCAATTCAACAATGTTATAGGAATTTTACCTCATGTATATAGCATATTGCATGTAAATAGTTCATGTATATAGTTCAGCCCCTGTTATCCAAGTTTATATTCCTGTTCGATGTAAAACCAAACAGAATGTGTGTATTGGTCACTTTGTTATACTGTAAACCGCGCTGATGCCGAATAGTGCGGTATATAAGCAACTGTAATAAAATAAAATAATAAAATAAATATAGAGAGGAACTCTAGCAGCAATGGAAGCTCAGGTATGAACACTGATCTATGCCCTAGCTATAACCTTGAAAGACAGCAGGGAAACAAGTATTCTCCTGAAAATGCTCCATTGAGAGATTCATCTGTGCCAATCCATGATATTGAACCCATGCTTGTTGAACAAGGGGGAATAATAGCAGATGAGGATCCTGTGTATATGGACTGCTCTCTATCTAAACTCCGTTGGTAACTTTCTGTTATAAAGTACAGCAACCATCACAAAGAAATACAAATTTGTTCTTTAATCTACTCAGAAAAGCTCCTGAAGCAGGATTTGACCCACACAGTGGAAGGCAAGCCAGCTAAGGGGTTTCAGCTGGTAACTGCTAGCAATTAAGCCTTACCTAATTGCTTGTGAGCTAGGAGAGAATCACTTCTGTATCTATGTGGGAAGTAATCAGAAGTTAACCTGAAAAGAACAGTTTGTTTCTTGCTTTGTGGCTTTTCATTTGTTGTTTTCCTGATTTTGACTTTGTTTTTCCAAGTTAACACTGAAAGCAAGTAACCTAATTTATGTGCTACCAAGCATATCTGTGTTGGGAGAAATAACCCCATAAATAAATATCTTATTGGCTTTACCCAAGAGCACAACTAAATTATTGTCAGCAGCTGTGTCTGGTGTGAATGAACTACATTGCCCACAATACCTTGCAAATCATATAGAAATATGCACTTGCCAAGAGTGTGAAGATTCTCACCCAGGCAGCCGTCTGACAACCTGTAACAGGTGTTCTCCATGGACAGCAGGAATCAGTCCTCACAACCCACCCACCTCCCCTTGGAGTTGCCCACTCCTTTTTTGGGGTTTTTTATCCTTGCCTGAACTGTCATCAGACTGATCAAGATGGCACCCTTGGTCGGGAAGGGGACCAAGCATGGGTGGTGGCATTCCCAAAGGCTTTGTTTGAAAGCTGGAGAAATGCTCTGTGTGAGCTCCGTCGGTGCCGACGGAACCCATATGTGAGGACTGATTCCTGCTGTCCCTGGAGAACATATGTTACAGGTGAGTAACTACGCTTCCTCTGCCATCCCTGACATTAAATAGCATCAATGTGAAAGTCAAGAAAGAGATCAAATACCTAGGCATTACACTCTTAAGCCACATGTAAACAGCACAACAAGGACAATCTACCACAGAATTTGAACCCTGCAACATCTCCATCCTTTACTGGATCCACCAGGCTTCTGCACTGCATTCCAAGCCATCATCTCACCGCATATTGACTACTGTAATTCAGTCTACCATCGCCTTCCCAAATCCACTCTGCTGCCTTTGCACACTGCACTACACACAGCGGCACACGTCATCCAAGAAGCTTCAAGATACGACCATATTACCCCCGTATTGAATTAACTCTATTGACATCCTCTCCTAAGCTGTATGAAATATAAAATTCTACTATTCTTCAAAATCATCAATAACGAATTCTCCTCCCATTTACAAATACTGCTAAACATAACCAAAGCCAATAGGACAAGAAGACAAATTGTCAAAAATGTGTTGGTCATACTGCACAAGAAAACCAAAAGCAGCCAGTGCGTATGCGCAAGAGCATTTGAACTCTATGCTCCAAGTCTCTGGAACTACCTCCCTGAAAAAAATCGGAAACCTAAATGACTTACTCAACTTCTGGAAATCGTTCAATATTCACCTGTTCACAGAACATTTTGGACTCACTTAAGGCCCCCCCCCACTCCCCCCATCCCCTCCCATTTAAACCACCCTCCTAAACATTCTCCCAATTCATCCGATTAAACACCTGGCACACCTTCCACAACACCATCACATCCCACTAACCCCCCTAGTCCTACCCCATTACCGTTTCCCCTTGCTCACTTTGTATACTTTAGTACAGAAGCCCTGACTTATTTCATTGTTCTCTGCTGTACTCAAGCCCAAGCACCACTACATTGTCACTGCTGTGCATTAGTTCTCTTCCTTTGTACCAAAGTGTAACCCCTGTAAAATGTATATAATTACTGTTACTGTACATAAGATCTGTTAACTGTTCAATGTATCAACTTGCAACCCCTATTATTTGTACACTGCTTTGACTCGGTGAAAAGCAGTATAAAATAAAAAAGTTAGATAAATTAAAATAAATGAAGACTGATCCTGACAGCTGGCAATATTCATTATTTTATCATTGATGGAGAAGAAATAGAAATAGTAGTTAGCTTTTAACCTGCTTGGATCAATAATAAAGAAACAATAAACAGTTAATCAGACGACGCATTGCTCCTTGGCAGAATGGCTGAAGGACCTAGACAAGATCCTCAAGTACAGAGATGTATTTTCTGCATACGAAGATGTGACTTTTCCAAGCAATGGTATTTTCAATAGTCATATGAACGCGAAAGTTGGACAGTGAAGAAAAAGGACAGGAAGAGGATCAATGCCTATGAATTATGGTGCTGGCGAGGAATGCTGTATCATAGACTGCTCAAAAAACAAATCAGTCGGTACCAGAGGAGATCAAACCTAAACTTTTTTTAGAAGCTCAAATGAAAGGACTTTGACTGTCATACTTTGGGCATATCATGTGTAGAGAGAGATCATTAGAGAAAGACATTATGCTTGGCAAGGTTGGAGGTCTGTGCAAAAGAGGAAGGCCAGCAATTAGATGGATTGATACAATAACAGCATCTATGAATGCCACTCCATCAATGATTAACCACTTAACTGTAGACCTAACGCAGTTTAGGACAACTATCCACAGGGTTGCCATGAGTCGAGATTGACTTGATGGCACTTAACAACAACAATTAAGCCCACACTTTTTTCATTGGTAGATACCTAATTCTCAGGTCTTAATTGTCTCTGTGAAAATAATTCATAACCATTAAAATTTGAATATTTAATAACTTTTTAGGGCACAGTTTATATTCTGAGATTCCCAAGCATTTAATGGCTGACAAAACACCATCACATTTTTAAGTAATCTACTTTTGATGGCCTTTCTGAAATATGTTACACATTCTTTAGCCATCTTTTGTGCCCTTTGTCTTAGAAACATAGAAACATGATGACAGAAAAAGACCACATGGCCTATCTAGTCTGTCCTTCCATAACAACAACTACAACAGTCCACTTTTTACCTTTAGAGATCCTCTGTGTTGGTCCCATGCTTTTTTGAATTCAGTTACTGTCCTCATCTCTACCACCTCCACTGGGAGACTATTCCATGGATACACTACTCTTTCCGTAAAGAAATATTTCCGCATATCACTCCTGAATCTATCTCCCTTCACCCTCATCCCATGTCCCCTCGTAGCAGAACTTGCTTTCAATTGAAAGAGGCTCTCTCCCTGAACATTTATGCCACGGAGATATTTAAACATCTCAATCATATCACCTCTATCCCGCCTTTCCTCTAAGGTGTACATATTAAGATCCTTAAGTCTGTCCTCATATGCTTTATAATGAAGCCCATTAATCATTTTAGTAGCAACCCTCTGCACCGACTCCATCCTGTTCACATCCTTTTGAAGGTGCGGTCTCCAGAATTGCACACCATACTCCAAATGAGGTCGCACCAAAGACTTATACAGAGGCATTATCACCTCCTTTTTTCTGCTAGCCATTCCTCTCCGTATGCACCCAAGCATCCTTCTAGCTTTTGCCGTCGCCTTTTCTACCTGTTTAGCTACTTTAAGATCATCAGACACAACCACGCCTAGGTCCCGCTCTTCTTTAGTGGACAAAAGTATTTCACCTCCTATACTGTATTGCTCCCTTGGATTGCTGCAGCCCAAATGCATGACCTTACATTTTTTAACATTAAATCCCAGCTGCCAATTTCTAGACCATTCTTTAAGCTTAGCTAGATCCCTCCTCGTGTTATCTACACCTTCCTGGGTGTCTACTCTACTCTATTGCAGATTTTGGTATCACTGTCTTTTTTCAGGGTTTTTATTTTTTCCAACCCAACAGAAGTTTGAAAGAAGTATACAGAAGAGGTTGAGAAATGCCTTTCTGTCCATCTCTCTGTCAGTTCTAATCCTCCCTCCTCTGTAAATGAGTCTGCTCTTCCTATTTTTACTGTAACTAGCATCCAGCTAATGGGAAGCCACTGGACAGGAATAATGGAAGGTAGCTCTAGTTACAGAGACTGTGCTTGAGGCCCAGCAGTGAGAGTGCTGCTCTAGTGACAAAGGAGGAGGTGAGGTGAGCTGGGGAATGTTTGTCTATACAAGTGAATTCAGTGCATATGGTAGGAAATGGAAAATAAATGAAGCCCTCTTCCCTATCAAAATGCCTCAGTGTCTTTCTATGTTTACACACACACATGAAAGCATGCCCTGACACACAAACACACGACCCACAAAATACACAAACACACACAAAATAGACATACACAAATGAAACCGATCAACATAAAAAGCAGATATACACACCCCGACAAAACAGACATAAGACAGGAACACATACACATACACAGAGACAACACAGGTATAGAAAGGTGTATGCATGCCCTAACACACACACACACATGTGTTCAGAGGGGTTGGGGAGCATTCCATGAGCCATTCTCTGCATGCTTGGTTTGCCTATAATATGTCCCTTTGGTATGTATTTGACTTTTGATCTTTTTGGTTGTCAGCTTAACAATTGACCTTCATAGCCTGAGGGAGAAGTTTTGTTTAAAGACTGAAGGGATTTTGAGCAGGTACAGAAAACTAATTTCTTTTGAGTGAATGAGCATTGAACATTTCACTGCTTGGAGGTAATAATAGCACAATTTCTTTGAACAGCGAGGAGGGAATTACAAGAGTTTTATGAAACTTGTTTGGCATTCAGTAGAAATCCTTTTGCACATTTCTGAATGTTCCTTCATAAATGTACAATCTCTTACACTGAGAACAAATTAGGAAGTGATGAGTATCTGCTACTTGTCTTTACAAAGCACAAATTAATCAGCTGCGGCTTCTGTACTAAGTAGCAGTACTGTAAAGATATTTATAGCCGGGTGCATTTTTTTGCTATGGTATGATAGTCTGAAATGGTTAATAGTAGTACAAAGACTGCAAAAGCAAATTACATTACAGCGAAAGTACTACTTAATTTCCACAATAAATCAATTGGCTCTGTTCTTCCACTGATCTTATTTCAAGTTCTCTTTTCCCAAACTATTTTCTTTTTCTTTTATTTTTAAAGCTCAAACTTTATTTTTTAATTCACATGAGTATTGCATACCGTAACAGAAAGATAAGCGAAAAGATAATACAAAATGTATTAGATATAGGACAGTGCTAAAAGTAAATATGGAGCATATATATCTGGCAGAGAAATGAATGTTTGTTAAAACCAATGGCTGTCATCTTCCTTGAGTTGTAATTCATTGTCAAAGAAGGTTATGCTTATAGTAGTAATAAGCAAAACAATCGTTGCCAAAAGCTATGAGGAGTGGGTTCCCATATAGATTTACAAATTTGAGATCTACTCTTTTAATCAGTTGCAGTCTGTTCATATTTATGTATAAAACTTACCAGATTGTGCCACAAACTATCTCAGTTTGTTGTAATAATGCTAAATGCAAGGGTAAATAGAATATTCAGTTATGCTTTCTTCCTGTAACGCAGAGACATTCTGTATATCAAGAGATATCCCTGCATAATGCCTTCTCTGCTTTGGTTAATGAAGCTCACCAATCCATGGAAACTGAAGGGCCCTTAAATGAGACAGTCAATGCCCAATCTCCTGCTAAAGCACCAAATATGAAGAAAAACGCGCCAAACAGAAAACTACTACTGCTTGGAGATTCCATCATCAGAGGCACCACCTTGGGAACACAGTTCAAAGAAGATAGTCAGATGCCTCCCAGGCTCTTCAGCCAGCAGGAATACAAACCAAATTGTTGATGTATTTAGCGCAGAAAGTGAACACTCCAAAATTGATGTTGTCATACACCTGGGTACAAATGACCTGGCTAGAAACAGTGCCTCTGCAGTTCAAAGGGACTTCCAGACTCTGGGAGAGAAACTCAAGCCCATTGTTAACACTGTAGCATTCTCAGAAGTTCTACCTGTACATGGTAAGGGGGCAGAAAGGCTGCATTGCATAAACAGCTTTAATACATTGCTCCAGACCTGGTGCAAACAAGAAAGATTCAGATTAATTGGCGACTGGGGAAACAGATGGACCAACAAGAGACTATACTGTGCGGATGGACTACATCTCTCTGTCGCAGGGAAAAGAATTATAAGTGAAAAATTCAGGCAGTATGTGTATATGCATTTAAACTAGGAAAAGGGGGTGACGGATGGGGAAGGTCAAGTTCAGGACGTCACTCCCCGCAAAAGCAGAATAACATCGGAAACAAACACACTTTTAAACTACACATCAAAACCAACTGGGAAGAAGTGGGCAGAACAAAATCAATGCAAAATACATGCAAGCCAGTTAAAGGCTGGAAAGCAATGAGCACAAATGCTCAAAGCTTAGCCAACAAAGTTCCGGACCTGGAAGCCCTAATGGTGGAAATGGGCTTAGACATTGTGGCCATTACAGAAACGTGGTTTAATGAATCGCATGATAGGGATATAGCCATAGCTGGCTATAATCTATTCAGAAGAGACAGAGAAAATGGAAAAGGAGGAGGAGTAGCCTTGTATGTAAAAAGCAATATTAAAGCTACTGAAATGCATGGGGAAAAGAAGAAGGGCTGTGGATTGTGTTGGAAACAGGAGATGGCACTGTCATCCATACTGCTGTAGTCTACAGACCTCCGACTGAAATTGAAGAGAGAGATAACGAATTGATTATAGATATTGCCAAGATAGCCACAAAGGGGGAAGTGATCATATTGGGTGACTTTAATCTATCTGATGTGGATTGTATTACTCCTTCTGCAAATCTGGAAAGAAGCAAAAAAATTGTGAATGCGTTCCAAGACTTAGACAAAGATGCGTTGCTTAGACACATGGTGATGGAACCAACCAGGGAAAGCTCAATGCTGGATTTAGTGCTCACCAACGGTGATAGTGCGTTGAATGTCTGGGTGGGTACCCCTGTGAGAAGCAGTGATCATCACACGGTGTGGTTTGAGATAAAAGCCAAGGTGTAGTCTAATCATAGCAAGCTCAAAGTCCTAAACTTCAAAAACACTGATTTCAGTAAAATGCCCAAGTACCTAAAGGAGGAGTTGGCAGGGTGGAAGAGGATAAGGGAAGTGGAATTGCAATGGGCTAAACTAAAGGTGGCAATAAAAGGGGCAACAGATAAATATGTAAGAAAAGTAAATAAAAACAAGAGGAGAAGGAAACCTATTTGGTTTTCCAAAGAAGTGGCTGCTCAAATAAAGGCAAAAAACACAGCTTTCGCAAAACTCAAAAGCTTACAAACAGAGGAACACAGAAATGAATACAGGATCAAACTCAAAGAGACAAAGAGAAATAAGGATAGCAAAATCAAAGGCAGAGGAAAAGATGGCTAAAGATGTGAAGTGTGGCGACAAAACTTTCTTCAGGTATATTCGGGAAAGGAAGAAGATCAGAGGTGGAATTGCAGGACTCAAAAGTGCTGGGAACGGACTAGTGGAAAGTGACATTGAAAAAGAAAAATTTCTAAACAAATTTATTTATTTTATTTTATTTATATCTCTTATATACCGCGCTATTGTAATCAGTGCGGTTTACAGTTAAACAAAACATACAGCAATGCAGCAGGTCACATTGAGTTTACATTGAACAGGGTTAGTAAACTTGGATGAACCGGGAAAACTATATACAAATTATGGACATATGGACAATTATGGACAAATACTTCTGCTCTGTTTTTACTAAAGAAAATCCGGGAGAAGGACCACCTGTGACTCCCAAATATAAAAATGGGAATGAAGTAGATACCACACCATTCACAGAAGATGATGTGTTAGAACAACTTGCAAAACTGAAAGTGGACAAGGCCATGGGACCGGATGGGATACATCCCAGGATACTGAAAGAGCTCAGAGAGGTTCTTGCAGGGCAGTTAAAGGATGTTTTCAACAGACCCTTGAAAACAGGAGAAGTTCCTCAGGACTGGAGAATGGCTGATGTGGTACCTCTACACAAAAGTGGTGGCAGGGAAGAAGTGTCAAACTACAGGCCTGTGAGCCTTACCTCGGTGGCGGGAAAAGTAATGGAGGCGCTCCTGAAAGGAGCGAATAGTGGACTTTCTCAAAACCAGCAGGTTGCAAGATCTGAGGCAACATGGTTTTACCGAAGGATGATCTTGCCAAACAAATCTAATTGAGTTCTTTGACTGGGTGACCAGAGAACTAGATCAGGGGCAGGTGTTGGATGTCATCTACCTTGATTTCAGCAAAGCCTTTTCTACTGTCCCTCATAGGAGGCTTATCAATAAACTCAGTAATTTGGGGATGGTCCCAAGGTGGTAAACTGGATCAGAAATTGGTTGACTGACAAACGACAGAAGGTGATGGTAAATGGAGCTCACTCGGATGAGGGGAAGATGATCAGCAGGGTACCCCAGGGTTCGGTCCCGGGCCTGGCACTGTTCAATGTATTTGTGAGTGATATTGCTGGAAGACTGAATGGAAAGGTATGTCTTTTTGCAGATGACATGAAAATTTGCAACTGAGTGGACTCCCCCGAGGGAGTGGTTAACATGAGGAAAGATTTACAAAAGCTGGAAGAATGGTCTAATGCTTGGCAATTAAGATTTAATGCAGAGAAGTGCAGTGTCATGCACTTGGGTAGCAGAAATCCAATGGAAATGTACGCGATATGGGGCGAGAGGTTGGTGTGCACGGATCAGGAGAAAGACCTTGGTGTGATTATTTCTGTAGATCTCAAGGTGGCAAAACAGTGCGACAATGCAGTGGCAAAAGCCAGGAGGATGTTGGGCTGCATACAAAGAGGAATTACCAGCAGAAAGAAAGAGGTACTAATGCCACTGTATAAGTCACTGGTGAGGCCTCACTTGGAATACTATTTTCAGTTTTGGAGACCATATCTTGCAAAGGATGTAAAAAGAATGGAAACTGTTCAGAGGAAGGCGACCAAAATGATTTGGAGCCTGCGTCAGAAGCCTTATGAGAAGAGACTTGAAGACCTAAATAATGAACAAACAAACCTCTTCCAAAGACGGGGAAGCTGTAAAACTAGAGGGCATAACATGAAGCTGCAAAGTGGTAAATTGAAAGGCAATGTCAGGAAATACTTTTTCACTGAAAGGGTGGTGGATGCTTGGAATGCCCTCCCGATGGAAGTGGTGGGGGCAAACACAGTGACGGAGTTCAAAGTGGCATGGGACAGACACAGTGGGTCCCTTTACAGCGACAGGATAAAATCAAAATAAACTGAACTATCTAATTTCTCAACAAATAGGGGTGTCCTACACGGAGCGGCAGGTTCACTGCTAAAGAAAGACATGGGGAGGGGTGGCCTGCACAGAGTGGCAGGTACAGAATGGCAGGTACACCTACTCCTGCCATCTTACTGGGCAGACTAGATGGACCTTACTGGACTTTATCTGCCGTCATTTGCTATGTTACTATGTTAGAGGTAGGACATCTGAGTGTAGATTTCAAGGTTATTTCACAGGCATTGCTTTATCCTTTATTGTTTTGTTTGGTCAAGTGTCGCAGTTTGTTTTTTTTTAAATTGGACAACCAACCTACTTTAGATACAGAGGAGTCAATTTTAAGTAATTTTAACAAGTGCTCAAAGGGCAGAGATTAGGGGTGTGCGCAGGCCAAAAATGTTTTGTTCATGTTCAGTTCGTTGAGGAATTATACCCCCCCAATTTTTTGGCTTCTTTTCAGTTCTTTTTACAGATTCGTTTTAATAAAATTAATATTTTTTAATGCATGTTAAAACTTACTAAAGAGCATTAATTGATGGTTACATTTAACTCTTTTCTCATTTGACAAGCAGGATGAAAGTCATATAAAGCAGGAAATCCCATAGATAAAATTAGAACAACTTCAGCTAATAACGGATCTTGGAGAACAAACCAGTTAGGTATTTGGGGGGAGTTGGCTTAATTATACAAAACTGCTTTCCAATTTGTAGAATTGCATCTCCAGGAACAAGCAGGAATGAGTCTTCACATATGGGTACGTCGGTACCGACGGAGCCTGCACGGGAACGCTGTCCAGCTTTCAATCAGAAAGCTTTTGGCAGCATCCCTCGCGCCTGCATGCTGACTTCCCGCCTTCTCCAGAGCCTCTCTTCAGTTTTCGTTTTTCCGCGGAGCTGGCAGGACGTCCTCCTGTCACCGCAGAAACTTTTCTTGTTAATTTCTTTAATTACTTTAGTTTGTTGTTTTCTTGTGGTCGCGGCTGTCTTTCCCGCTGCCATCGGTATCGCCGGTGGATTTTTGACTAAATTCTGAGAAACGTTTTCTTCAGTTTTTTGCCTTTAACTTGTTGGGCCTACCAGGCCTCTTCATTATGGAGCCTTCTTTTCCTAAGAAGTGCATTCAATGTAGAAACACCTGTTTCTTTTTAGACACCAATAGTTGGTGTCTCAACTGTGTGGGTCCTGACCCTTTTTCCCCTGACTTGTCAGGGGATAATTTTGTGAGGGAAACCTTCACTCTTTAGGGTTTCCCTCTATGCCGTTTTTTCCTCGGCAGTGAGGGTACCCGGTTTCTCTACTTCACAGGATCAGGTAACCCACAAACAGTCTGTTAAGACTAGTCAATGCTTGAGTGGTATGTCCCATGCCCAGCATGGTGACGGCTCCGGTCTTACCCTCAAGAATCCATTGGCATTACCCCTGCGGGAGTCTTCGGGCTCCAAAGCGTTAAAGGGGTTTCAGGTTGTTCCTGGGGCTCACCCCTCACAGAACATACCTGAGTCATGCGCGGGGGTGGTATCCGCTTCGAGCGGTACCGAGCCTCCGGCATCGGCACCGGTGTCGAGTGTTCCACTCTTCACCAGGGATCGTCATCGGGCATCCTCGGTTCCTTCAGGACCGATCGATACGCACCGCATTGACGTCTCTCAATCTCAGCCATGCTCCGGGACGGTACCGGCATCGATCGGTTCCGATACCCTGGCATCGGCATCGAGGTGGACCGCCTTACCCTTGGCAAGGGGGGGTTATCGGGTATCCTCGGTACTATCGGTACCGATCGATGTAACCCAGGTTGCCTTAGTGGTATCGGCATCGCCGATACCGCCACCGGCGTCGGAACCCTCGCGACATGCATCGATAGTCTCGCTTTCTTCGATGCCGAGTCTTGAATCGATATCTAGTCTCGAGGACTGGGTACCGACACATCCCGGAACCGACTCCTGTCGTTTCCAGATGGGCAGTTCCGAAGATCCTAGCCATAACCCGATGGCAACTTCAACTGCTAATCCTCTATCAGTATCGATGTCTATGCCTGTTCTTGCACCGATGCCTAGTTTGGAACCGATACCTGGCATTGATGCAGTACCCACTGCCTCTAAGTTAACATGCCTGTATCCCTGTCCATCTACTAGGTCTCTTTCTTTAGCCTTACCAGGGAGAGTTCCCATAGGAGATCAGTCTTTTCAGGCTTTTCTCCGGGATATGGCAACCTTTCTTAATATCCCTGGTTGTGATGCTACTCATGGCTCACCGGCACAAATGGAAAATATAATGCTTCCTTTACATCCTGGTCTGCAGGATCTCCTTCTGAGGCTCTGGAAATCGCCCTTACGACTTCCTCTAGTTTCTACAGCCATTGAGGTTCGGTACCGGGTGCCACTCTCTCCAGGGTTTCAAAAGCCTCAACTTTCTCATCGTTCCCTTGTAGTGGAATCAGCACTGAGGAAAGCTAAGAGCAAGAAGAAGCATTCTTCTAACGCCAGGTCGTTCTTCAAGAACACTCGATGCTTTTGGTCGTCAGGCCTTCCAAACCTCTATGCTGGCCTCCAGAATTCTTTCATATATTTTTCACATGAGTCTAACACTCCAGGAAGTCACAGAGCAATTGTCTCTTTTGACCCCTTTTTTACCAGAGCCCAAGGCTACTGATTATTCCTTGCTCATCAGTCACAGCCGGAATATATCCTGGTTCTTGTCTCGTGCTTCTATAGACTCTTTTGAGTCCGTTAGCAGATCCTCTGCTATTGCTATTGCAGCATGTCGCAGAGCCTGGCTTGAAGCTTCAGACTTGAGCAGATGGGCACAAACTATACTGGCTCATTCTCCTTGTACAGGAGAAGGTCTCTTCAATAAGGAGGCTTTACGTCAGGTTGCTCAATGCTCCACTGACTCTCCTTCCACTAAAGCCAATTCTAAGCCATCCCCTTCTTCCAGGGGTAGGAAATGTCCTACCAAACCTTCTTTCCCTAAGAAAAGAAAGTTTCATTCATCTCCTGCCCATCTTTCGGCTGTACCTAAACAAGGGACGCCTCAGCCTGGTCTGAAGTCCTCCAGCTCTGGCCAGTCTCAGCATTCCCAGCAACCATAAGGGCCGGGAATTGTAACCTACAGTTCACTTCTACCCATTAGAAGTTTATTCACTGTGCTTTTCTTTTTCAGTGTACTAACCTGTCAAAAATTTTTTGTTAAGGGACTACAGACTCTCCAGAAGAGCAGTTGCAACTATCCCCTGATAGTTATGTCCCAACTGAACATTTTTTCCTTCAGTTGACTTACCCTATGGGTACGTCACCCTCAAATTACTACCCTCTCAACCGGGTTTTTTCCCTGACTAAGGAGTACCATACTGAAAAGCTTCTCTAGCAAGCTCGTTCCTCAGACAAGGAGAAGGGATATCTCCTCTCTTTTCCTGTCTGTTTTTCTTTATTGGGCACAGGACAATCTCTCTGCTGTTTCCGTCAGCAGCTGTGCCTGCAGGAGTTACAGTAATAGTATTACTGGTAATTTTTCCAAGTTCCAGTCCCTTGTTCAAAATTTTCTCTAGCCTCAATAGTGATTCCAAGCTATTCGTCATCTATCTTGGATCCTTCTACTCGTTTAGGCTTTCTCACATTATTCTAACCATCTCCTCTCCTAGGATATGGCAACAGACCTGACTTCAGTCAGTTTGTCTCATATCTCTCCTGCACAATGCTCTCTGCAGTCTTCAGAGAAGCTTTCTACTATGAGGGCCTTGCTATAGAGCATTGACCTTGTCTCTGAAGCTTCTCTATTATTTGGGAAAAGCTTATAAACCCTTCCCATGCCTGTGAGGGTTCTCCACACCCTCTAGCCTGGGGTATTAACACGAGATATCAGTTCTTCTGCGTGAAAATCCAAGGCTGATGTTTACGCATGCTACCTCTGGATCCCTCCAGTAGGTCCCTCTGGTATCTTCTTCTGCGTTTCCGCACATCTGCCATGTCAGTGTTCTGTGGAACTCCCGCCTTGTTCCTTACAGATTCATATGATCATCTGTTTTCACGCGAACATCACAGTTATCTTGTTGGATTGCCTTCCTGCATCCCTCAATCCACGGAAATAGATTCTCTATACATATCCAAAGTGGGTTCACCCTCTTGTAGAGCGCAGAATCTTTTTCTTTTATATTCCCCATGTACAATTATGGGGCTGGGTGGTAGACATGTATCTTCAACCTGTTGTCTTGTATGTAGCATCTCCATATATGTCTACATACCTATATCATTACTCTGGTGGTGCAAAACCATGCCCCACAAATGTATCTATATTTGGGTATATATATATATATATATATGTGTCTGTTGAGGGGCTTCTTAAGGGTTGATATGTCTTACACACTTTCACCCTTACTGTCTATACTAAATGTTTTACCTCCTAGAGGTTTTAGACAATCTATCGCCCTACTTCGCATACCATATTGCGATGCAGAAATTGTTAGGCACCAATAACCACTGTGGTGCTAACATCTTCCATTTTTTCTTTAAGCCCTTGAAGCATCAAGCTTCAATATTTTTCCTATCTCTCGCCAGCTAGGAAAAACAGTGTACATCTTTATCTTTGAGTACACAGCTGTTCTCCTTGGGAATAGGTGTTTTTCCAGTTCCCCTCTTCCCGCCAGGACTGGGCTAGTTCTCCAACTCCGTCAGTCTTCTTCCTTTAGTCCTCAATGTTAATGACCTTATGCCTAAAGGAGTTTTCAGCTTTTTTCCATAAAGCTTTCCATTGAAGACCTGACGTCTAATCCTACCCAGTTGACACCTGGATCGTCTACTACCTCCAGGTCTGGACCTTCATCCTCACTACTGGGAGGTCACCTTGAAGATTCCGCCACTGCTTATCCAGTAGACTCCATCCTGCTTCCTACTTCCTACAATACAGTAGGTAAGCTGCATATTTTAAGTGTACATTAAATGTGTTTAATGCTACTCATCATATATACCAAGGACTCCTGTAGTCTGTAAGACCCTCTAGTCCTTGGCTATGCTGTTTCTTTCCTTACAGCTCCTTTATTGTCAACTCCTACCCTCCATCCCACATTGGATGCCGGGGATTCCTGGAGACAAAATGCACCCCTGATCCAGGCTCTTGCATTTTTATGGGATCTCCCCCTGGCATCTCCAGCTAGGGAGTCCCCATATGTGAAGACTCATTCCTGCTTGTTCCTGGAGATAGCACAGTTACTTACCTGTAACAGGTGATCTCTGGGAACAGCAGGAATTAGTCTTCACAACCCTCCCACCTCCCCTAGGAGTTGATTTCTTTATCTTCTTCTTCCTTTTCTCTCTCGCCTTTGTCTCAGCTTTGAAACTCTACTGAAGAGAGGCTCTGGAGAAGGCGGGAAGTCAGCGCGCAGGCGCGAGAGATGCTGCCAAAAGCTTTCTGATTGGAAGCTGGGCAGCGTTCCCGTGCAGGCTCCGTCGGTACCGACGTACCCATATGTGAAGACTAATTCCTGCTGTTCCCAGAGATCACCTGTTACAGGTAAGTAACTGTGCTTTTGTCCAAATGAACTGTCTCCCCTAGATACAACATCTAGACCAGTAGTTCCCAAATCTGTTCAGTAGGACACCCCATCCAGTTGGGTTTTAAGATGTCCAGAGTGAATATGGGCAAGACAAATCTGCATGCAATGAAGGTAATACATTCAAATCTCTCTCATGAATATCCTGAAAACCCAACTGCCTAGGGGTCCCTCCAAGACAGGTTTGAGAACCCATTGGTCTAGATAGTAGTCGGTGTGAAGGTATGAATGGGTGACTATGTTGCAGTTCTATCTTTGTCTTCTACTGCAACTATGCATAGATGTTAAAAGATTGCACCACAGTACCTCCCCCCCCGAAACTATTTGATCCAGGACATGTCTGGTCTGTTTACTCCTAGCCAGTACATTTCGGGTACAGGCACCTGGCATAGAAAGACCCTTAACCAGAGCGCCTCCGAAGCTGTGGTGCACTCTGTGGATCAAAAATATATAATCCTAGAAGATATCAAGTGGCATCCCCTCATATGCCACCATAGTAAAAACATTTTGGTGACTGACCCCTAGCAGTATGTCGGAACACACCACTTGGGGCACTTCTCATATCCCATTGTAATTCAAATGTGCTTGCAGCAGTTTGTTCTTCTCTGCTCTATCCCTCACCCTGCAATGGGAGAGGTGAAGCTCACTTCTTGGGTCCCCTGGCCGCTGATTTAAAGTTGTGGCACCTTCACCCTCTGCCTGCTACATTATTTACACCCTTAAGGTGCATTGATGGGCTGACTTCCTTATAGGATGCTGGAGCTTAGTGGCTGGGTCCTGTGGTGACCATTATAGAAGATCTGCACCTGCCTACCTTGGTGAGAGTGTGGATGGAGATGATCACACCTCCCAATCGAGCAAGGAGATCGAATGCCGCAAATACTCTCATATTACCTAAGGCAAGCACGAAGTGTTCTCAATTCACTAGATCCAGAGCCTTCTCCTTCTTTGCTCCATCCTGCTGGAACGCACTACCAGCAACTATCAGAACCATCAGTGAACTCTCCCAATTTAGGAAGGCACTGAAACGGCACCTCTTTCTTCATCACTACGATGATGCAGTCTTCTCCCCACACTCACCCACTCTCACATCTCAATGCAGCACCTCAAACTCATGCACGTCACATTCCCAGACTGATCACTCGCAATCACACCTTCCCCTCCAACCACCATGAGAAACTTATGCAGTGCCGCATAACTCATTATATTGTTGCATAAAGTAGACTGTATTTATTCATCGTGTCTCCTTGTTAAGGGACTGGTTATTTATACCCTATTTTACCTGTTTTACCTGCTTAATGCATACCCAAGTTTAATTTTCCTGTTTAATGTATACCCAAGTTATTATACCTGTTTCACTGTAAGCACAAATCACGAAATTGAGATGTGCAACTCTTATGTTCATTGTAAACCGCACTGATGTCGAATAGCGCGGTATAAAAGAGACTACAAATAAATAAATAAATAAATAGACCCAGGGCATAATAGTGCAGGCACCAAGCAAGAAGAACTAGGCATGGATCAGGAGCCAGGAGTCATGAGCAAAGAGCAGTACTGGAAGAGGAACCAAGCTAGAGCCAAGGGCCGGAAATCTTGCCAATGAAAAGGAGGAAGCAGCAGATGAACGCTTGGAAGCAAATACTCCACAACAAAAGTGGAGCTGAACTGACAGTAAATGCAGGTCATACTCACCAAAAACTATTAAACAGGCAAGGGTATGTCTGCCTAGCTCTCCTTATATATGGTCACTGATAGAACACAACCCTTGCTGGTCCAGTGGGCTCCAATGGGGCAGGTTTCTTCTTCCACAGACTGTAGTTATTATCTTTCCTGAACTCTTTTCAGGCTGAGCGGCCTCTGTGGCTCCAACTGCAAACCACAGGTCTCTGCTCGCCAAGGTTGTGGATTTGATTCCCGGTTGGCCTGATATCCTGCTTGCCACACATGCACACACTGTTTTCTATAGTTCTGGATTTTTCCTATCCACCAGCCTAACCTTTCTATGACTAACATTACCATTAGACGAATTAGGTGGTCATCTGAAGTGTCAAATATTGGGCTGGGGGGAGGGGGCGGGAGATGAAGGAAAGCTGCAAAAATAATGAAAATAGTTTAAAAACTTGCAGCCAAAGAGGCATGACTGGTGAAGATTCCCTGGTTTGGCCAGGTAGAGCAATGAATCCCCAGGCCCTGCCAGTCAAAGATTCTGCAGGGAAGGCCAGTCGGGAAGCACAATTGGAGCCTGTACTGCAGCTCTCAACTGTTCTTCCCAGTCTTTAGTGCTGGTGCCACAAGCGATTCTAAATGTGTGTGGGCACATCTTGATGTTAATTTTGTAACTTTCATGGACATAAGAACATAAGATATGCCATATTGGGTCAGAATAAGGTCCAACAGTAGCCAATACAGGTCACAAGTACCTAGCAGGTTCCTAAAAAGACACAGGTTCCACAGTGCTTGCATTGGGACAAGCAGTGGATTTCCCTGGTCCTCTTTAATAATAATGGTTAATGGACCTTTCCTCCAAGAACTTGTCCAAACGTTTTTTTTAAACCCAGCTACACTATTACTACAGCCTCCGGTAACCAATTCCAGAGTTTGATTACGCGTTGAGTGAAATTTTTTTTCTCTTATTAGTCTTAAACAAGTTATACTGTAGCTTTATTGCATGTCCCCTAGTCTTTCTACTTTTTGATGGCGTAAACAATCGATCTACATTTACCCATTCTATTCAGCAGCACTTATAAAGCGCCACGCACGCAGCGCTGCACAGCTAACCTATAAGAGGTAGCCAACATACAAGAGACAGTCCCTGCCCGTCAGAGTCATGCTCATCGGAGCTTACAATTTAGTCAGAACAGTACAGAGCATTAGTCAGTTCAGCGCAAGGTACGGTGTGGTACAGTTTGGTCTATAGTTTGGTCATAAAGGTTGACGGGGGTTAGGATAAGATGAGGATGGAAGTCAGGATCTGAATGCAACGGTGAAGAGGTGGGTCTTCAGCCTGGATTTGAAGAGGACCAGGGAGGATGCCTGGTGCACAGACGCAGGTAGGCTGTTCCAGGCGTATGGTGCAGCAAGGTGAAAGGAGCGCAGTCGGGAGTTCGCGTTGCGGGTGAAGGGCATTGATAGAAGTAATTTGTTAGTGGAGCGTAGATTTCGAGAGGGGACATAGGGCGAGATAAGGGATAAGAGGTATTGAGGGGCCATAGAGTGAATGGATTTATAGGTCAGTAGGAGAAGCTTGAATTGGATGCGGAATAGGAGAGGGAGCCAGTGAAGCGACTTGAGAAGAGGAGTAATGTGGGCATGGCGAGGCTGGCAGAAGATTAGACGAGCAGCGTGAGTTTGTATAGATTGAAGGGAAAGGAGGTGGCTCACGGGGAGACCAGCGAGGAGTAGGTTGCAGTAATCGAGGTGAGAGGAGATTAAGGAGTGGATAAGTGTTTTGGTAGTGTGTTCAGAGAGGAAGGGGCGGGTTTTGCTGATGTTGTAGAGAAAGAAGCGGCAGGTTTTAGCTACAAGCTGGATATGAGCAGAGAAGGAGAGAGGTGTCAAAGATAACCCCTAGATTGCGGGCCAAAGGAACAGGAAGGATAGTAGATCCATCTACATGGACTGAGAGAGGGGGAAGTGAAGGGGGGAATTGGGTGGAAAGACAAGGAGTTCAGTCTTGGCCATGTTCAGTTTCAATTGGCGATGAGACATCCAGGCAGCGATGTCCAAAAGACAGGCAGAGATCTTGGACTGGGTTGCCGGAGAAATATTAGGTGTAGAGAGGTAGATTTTGGGAGTCGTTGGCATAGAGATGGTACTGAAAGCCATGGTGGGAGATAAGCACGCCAAGGCCTTGGATGTAGAGAGAGAAAAGGAGGGGGCCCAAGACGGATCCCTGGGGTACACCTACATGGAGCAGGATAGGGCAGAATGAGAAGCCACCAGAGCATGCACTGAATGAGTGATAGGAGAGGTAGGAGGAGAACCAGGATAGTACAGAGTCCTTGAAGCCAAGCGGGGAGAGGGTGGTGAGAAGGTAGTTGTGGTCAACAGTGTCAAAGGCAGCGGAAAGGTCTAGAAGGATGAGGATAGAATAGAGGCCCTTAGATTTAGCCAGGAACAGGTCGTTGGTGACTTTTGTGAGTGCCGTTTCAATGGAGTGTAGGGGACGGAAGCCGGATTGTAGTGGGTCCAGGAGGGCCTGGGAGGTGAGGAAGTCGAGGCAGCGACGGTGGACTGCTTATTCTAATAGTTTAGATATGAAGGGAAGGAGGGAGATGGGTCGATAGTTAGAAGGGCATGTGGGATCAAGTGAGGGTTTCTTGAGGAGGGGTGTGACAACAGCATGTTTGAAGTCAACGGGGACAGTTGCCATGGAGAGTGAAAGGTTGAGGATATGAGTGATGGAGGGGACAATGGTGAGGGAGATGGCATGTAGGAGATGAGTGGGGATAGGGTTTGATGAACAGGTGGTGGGTTTGGAGGAGGAAAAGAGTGCGGTTTCTTTTTCAGAGATCGGAGGGAAGGAGGAGAGGGTGGCAGGGGGAGTATGGATGGGGGGAGAATTGGGGAGGAGGGGAGGTAGATGAGGGGGTGGGGAATTGGAGGGTAATGTTGTGGATTTTGTCATGGAAGTAGTAGGCTAGGGTTTGGGCAGAAAGGAAGGGCGGGATCGGGGGCAGGGGACCTTGAGGAGAGAATTGAGGGTATTAAAGAGATGGTGAGGATCAGAGGCAAGGGAGTTGGTCAGATGGATGTAGTAATCTTGTTTGGCAAGTGCCAAGGCTGACTGGAAGGAGCCAAGCATGAATTTGAAATGTAGAAGGTCTTCCGGGGAGCCGGATTTGGACCAAGCTCATTTGGCAGAACGGGCGCAGATGCATAGGCAACAGATTGTGGGTGAAAGCCAGGTTTGGGGTGTAGATTGTTTGACAGGACGTGGGGTGGGAGGGGCAAGAGTGTCAAGGGCTGAGGATAGTGTAGCATTGTATGAAGATAATGCGTCGTCGACGGACCTGGAGGATATAATGGAGGAGAGAGATGTAGAAATGATGGTGGAGGAGAGAGGGGATCAATATTATGAAAGTTTTTAAATAGGTTGGAGGAGACAGGACGAGGTTGGGATGGCGAAAGCTGAAGAGTAAATGTTAAAAGGAGATGGTCAGATGATGGAAGGATTGAATTGCGGAAGTTTGAGGGAGAGGAATTGGAGAAGAGTATTAGGTCAAGGCAGTGGCCGTGTAGGTGTGTGGGGGCAGTGGAACAAAGTTGGAGGTCGAACGAGGAGGTAAGAGCGAGGAACTTTGAGGCATGGGGGTCAGAGGGATTGTCGATGTGAATGTTGAAATCGCCAAGAATAAGAGTGGGGGAGGAGGGATCCATAAAGGCAAAAATCCAGGAGTCGAAATCGGTGAGGAATGTTGATTTGGATTTGTCAGGTGGGCAATAAATAACAGCTACTCGGAGGGGAAGTGGTGTGAGGAGACGAATGGAGTGGACTTTGAAGGAGAGGGGGGAGTGTGGTTAGGGTGGCAGGAGGGGTTGGAATTTGGCAGGAGGGAGAGAGTAGGAGGCCAATGCCACCACCGCGACCAGTAGATCGAGGTGTATGGGAGAACTGGTAGCCCCCATAGCAGAGAGAGGCAATGGATGCGGTGTCATCTGGGGGAAGCCAGGTCTCGGTCATGGCAAGAAGGTGTAGGGCATTAGAGATAAAAAGATCATGAATAAAAGGGTTTTTTTTAATGACTGAGCATGCGTTCCATAGGGCTCATGGAAACAGGAGAGTGGAGGGGGGGGAGGAGAGGGATATGGAAAAGGTTGGATAAGTTACATGTGGATTTCTTATCAGAGTAGCGTGGGGGTCTATTTCTAGGGTAATACCGATATTTAGAGGGAGCAGGGTGTGGGTGGGTATGCCTGGGTGTGTATGTCTGGGTGTGTGTGCTCTCCAAGATGGACGTGAGGTAGGGGAAGTGAGGGGTAAATTGATGGTATCAGGTAGGTTATGTGAGGATTTATTTTTGGAGGTAGGGTTGGCGTTGATATCTATGGATGAGTGATTGTGGGATGAATGAGGCAGGGCGGAAGGGGGGAGGAGCGGGATGTGGATGAGATTAGTTAGGGTACGTGAGGAGCTTTTTTTATGGTGAGAAAGAAATCGGGGGGGGGGGGCAGGGTTGGGGTTGATATTACCTGATGAGAGAAGGAGAATGAGTATTTGAGAGCATGGTAAAGTGGAGATAGTACGGCGGAAGCGAGGGTGGGGTTGCCTTGAAGAGAGGGGGGCTGGTTGAATGCAGAGGATAGTGTGATGAAGCTCAAGAGCAGATGCTAGGCTAGGGGGCAGAATGGAGGGAGAAGTGAGGAAGGTAGGGGGAAGAGGAGGGAGGGTGTTGGTAGAAGGGGAGGCAGTTGGGGAGGATGAGGAAGAGAAGGACAATGTGATGCGAGGCCATGGTAGAGGGCAGCAAGGTCAGTGCAAGCAATGGGTAGCAAGTTCTAGGCACACAATGGGTAGCAACGTCTATGCAGGCAAAGGGAAGTAAGATTGCAGCCAGCAGTGGGAGGCAAGACCAGAGCAGAGATACGTGTAGGGTGGTAATCATGAGATGGTTGGGGTGTGGGGGAGCGATTGTGCCTGCTCGGCTCTTCAGTAGCTATGGAGATTTGTTGGGGGCTGCGTTAACGGTTCACGCAGGAGCAGGTCTTGGGTTAAACTTGAGGGTAATGCAGAGACTGTATGATCCTGGGGTTTGTTTCCGCCTGCATTCCCCGCCTAAGGGCCACACCAAAGGGCCCTCTGGCCACTCTGTTCATTAATTTATAGACCTCTGTTATATCTCCTCTCAGCTGTCTCTTTCCCAGGTTGAAGAGCCATAACCTTTTAAGCCTCTCCTCATAGGGGTATCCTTCCAACCCCTTTAGCATTTTGGTTGCCCTTCTCTTTGCTTTTTCTAATTCTGTTATATCCTTTCTAAGATACGGCAACCAGAGTGGCACACAATATTCAAGGTGTGGTTGAATCATGGAACGATACAGAAGCATTATAATATCCTGTGTTTTAATCTCCATCCCTTTCCTTATGATTCCTAGCATTCTATTTAGACCTTCTGGGTTCAGCAGCTGCCAGTACATCGATGCTCTCAATACTCCACTTTGATGGGGTTTAATGTTAATGTGTCTGAACATCTGCACAGCCCTGAGTGCTTTTCATTTCAAAGACTAGGACAGATCTTTCTCCTTTTTTGGATGGGAACCGGTCAGTGTCCATTTCCGACTGCCTGTATGAACCTTCAATGGATTCCCTATGTCGACATATCCCCAGCTTTCAGGGCAGCTCCTAATCTTGATGTTAATGTTGCAAGATCCAATTTCAAAATGCTGGAGATTTTCTCATGCTGCTCTTCACAGCTCAAAATCCCTCTGCCATATTTAGCATAAATGGTAATGAGAGGGTTCATTATTGGGCCCAAGGCACTACAAACAGCAGTTGTGTGTATCCATGCTGGATTTGCTGTTCACACCAGCCACATTTTTTAAAGCCACTGTGGGAATATTTTGGGGCTATATTGAGAAAGGGACAGATGCTGCAAATTTAAACAACTTGATTTATTTTTATTTGTGTTATTTAAAAAAAAAAAAGAGGTCCCAGTCAGTTTGCTGAACTCTCAAAAAGGCTTCATCTCTCCCCCTTTTCAAATCTATGAAAAAAAATCACCTCTTTGAGGCTGCTTTTGGATCCTGATCCTTTGTTTTTATCTTGTGCCTCCTTACCTTTCACTATTTGTACCCCTTGTTCTCATCTATTGTATTGTCTGTCTTGATTAGATTGTAAGCTCTATCAATCAGGGACTGTTTTTATATGTGCTGCGTTTGCCTTGTAGCGCTATATAAATGATTAATAGTAGTAGTAGATAGAAGGCAAGCAGGCACACACACGTGCAAAAAAAAGGGCAATGCATCACAACACTGAGGGGGGGGGAAGCTTTCCTTAAAACTTGAGAGTAAGAGAAAGCAAGTATGCCTTTCCAACTCTGCAGAAATACGAAGACTGAGGAGGTCGTGCACATTGATGCAAAGTGGGAAGATCTTTCAAAAGTTTCTCGAATTTCTCTACTTGGAAGGGTTTTTTTCCTCCATTCTGCTTTCGTCGGATGATGTCATCTGTCTAAGAGGACTTGGTATCTTACTTGTCCTGAGAATGTTAAGCTGTTGTAAATTAAGATGAATTCAATTACCTGAATTAACTAATAAGGAAGGATTAGATTATTTAAGGAGTTAAGTGAAAGTGGAGTTAGGTGTTCCAGAAGCATCATTGCTTCCCCCCCTACCTCGGCCTATTATTTACCATCTCAAAATAATGAAGTTGTTTTGACGGGAAAGTTAGAGACTGATATTCTTCATTGAGACAACGTCTTTGGGTTTGTTGCCAGAATCTAAGGGAAAAAAGCTACTTTGTTTGACTACCTTATTAGGCTCAGATAAGTATTACATTTTTAAGATTTTATTTCCTTATGAAAAATAAAAAATGTTGGGATTGGTTAGTAAGGACTTTTCCTTATGCTTCTATTGAAATCTAAGTTCAGCATCAACAGTTCTTGGTGTTAAAATCTCCAGGTTCTTGCAGTAAGGACTTTTTTCCTTTAAATTATTCCATAAGTGTAAGAGAAAATCTTTCTATTTTTCTTTTTAACTTGACCAGTTTGATTTCATAACAGGCCAGAGAACAGTGGCAGAGAGCAGTATAGCAAGTATCTTAAATAAACATAAACATCTGTGGGAGAAGTCTATTTTAAACTATTTTATAAAGGTTACATAATCATCTATCTGCTTTTATAAAATAGATTCCCAGGTTCAACTCGAAAAGTAGCAAATACAGATGCAGCCGTTCACACATGTTCCAAGACAGGCATAAATGTGTGCGTGTGCTTTATGTGCCTACTTGCATATTTTATAAAATACGCATATACATTGCGATGCCGCCCATGACAGAGGTCCCAGTGCCAGTTGAAGGACTGGTTCCATGTGCAGAATGCTTGCATGCTGAAGTTCTCAGGAAACAAGTGGGGGAACTCAGAGAGGAGGTGGCGAGGCTGAGGATCATTCAAGACAGAAGTACATTGATGAGATGCTTCTTGCAAAGTCCAAGCTCTCCTGCAGAAGTGAAGATGGGAGCCTACAGAATGACAAAGGTTGGACACAAGTCATCAGGGCCTGCAGGAATCACCAATCCAACTTCTCCAACCCTTGAACTGAAGAACCATTATGCAGCCCTGGAAGTGGAGGAGGGGAAAGCATCCCTGGAAAGGGAAGAACCAGAGCTCGAGCATCCCAAAGTTGTAGAATCAGTGACCACAAGGAAGCGAAGGGTAGTGGTGGTTGGTGACACTCTTCTGACGGGTACTGAGGCGTCTATCTGCTGACCAGACTTGATGTCCAGAGAGGTATGCTGTCTGCCAGGTGCCAAAATCCGAGATGTTATGGAGAGTTTGCCAAAACTCATCAAGCCCACTTACTATTACCCAATGTTGCTAATCCATGTCGGCACAAATGATACTGCCATATATCCCTCTGAGCATATCAAAAGTGACTTCATGGCTCTGGGACAGAGGGTGAAACAGATAAGGGCTCAGGTGGTGGTCTCTTCAATCCTCCCTGTTGAGGGTAAAGGCCAAGGCAGAGAAGCTTGCATCCTGGAGATGAATGCATGACTGTGTGGATGGTGTCATCGAGAGCGTTTTGGTTTCCTGGACCATGGGATGCTGTTCTAAGGGTGGCAGAGCAGAGATGGCATCCATCTGTATAAGAAAGGTTGATGTGTCTTCAGTAGCAGACTGGCTAATCTATTGAAGAGGGCTTTAAACTAAACTCATTGGAGATGGGTGAAGAAAGCCCCCTAGGTAAGTGAAAGCCTTCAGGTAAGTGAAACATTAAATACTTTTATGGAAATGGGTAAAAGGGGCAACATATGGAAATCAGTGTGCATAAATGCCCATAGCATGGGAAATAAGATCCCAGATGTTGAAGCTTTAATGGGAGAGGCTGACTTGGATTTAGTGGAAGTGACAGAAACATGGCCAAGGCAGATAAATCCCAGTCATCCCAGAAACATGGCCAAGGCAGATACATGACTGGAATGTATCTATACCAGGCTATAATTTATTCAGAAAGGACAGGGTAGGAAGAAGGGGAGGAGGAGTGGCACTATATGTAAAAAAGAATAATATTAAAGCTTTGTAACTTGTCAGACGGCTGCCTAGGGTGAGAACTTACACAATCTTGACGATGCATATATTCATATGATTCTTGCAAGGTATTGTGGGTATTGTAGTTCATTCACTCCCAAACACAGCTGATGACAATAATTTGAGTTGTGAAACCAAGTGGTAAGATCAATAAAATACTTCTTTTATTGATGGGGTTTAATTCACCCAGCACATGTATGCTTGATAGCACTATAAATGAGGTTACTTGCTTGCAGTGTTTAAATGGATAACAAAAAGTCACAAAGTAAACCAGAAAACAACCTTCAGCTTGTCAGGCAATTAGCTAATGTGTTCTTAGCAAATAATTACCAAATACAAAGGCACAAAGAAAAGAATAAACTTTGCTGGTTAGGTTAACTTCTGCTTATTTTCCACGCAGATCTCAGCAGTGATTCTCCCTTGCTCACACACACAATCAGGTGCAGCTTTAATTACTATCAATTGACCAGCTGTAAGCCTTTAGCTGGCTGGCTGCTACTGTGTGAACCCAAATCCTGCTTTAAGAGCTGTTTGCAGTGGAAATAAAGAACAAAGTTAGGTTTCTTTGTGATGGCTGATGTGTTTGCTCATAGAAAACTAGCAATAGCATTTAGATAAAGAACAGTCCATGTAAATAGTTTCATCTGCTGTATTTCCCCCTGCATCAACAATCATAGGGTCAATATCATACATTGGCACAGATGAGTCTTTCATTAAGGCACTATCATGAGAATGCTTATTCCCTTGCTGCCATTCTCTATTATAGATAGGGTCTGGATCAGTGTTCATACCTGAGCCTCTCCTGCTATCATTATTCCTCTCTGTATAGCCTGGCCAATATGTAATCCAATTCTGATGTCCAGCCTTCCAATCTTGATCCCTGGACACTGGATCTTCTCTCACATACCTTCTGGCCTTGGTCTGAAAGTCCCTTCCACATGCAGTCTTCTCTCTTCCAGGTAGCCACTGGTGATTCCTATCTCTGCCACTCCATTCCTCTGGCTGAATCCAGTCCAATGGACTCTGCTGGCCTTTGGAATACCTCCCAGTATGAGTACTGCCTTGGAATCTCCCAGACCTTCCAATGGCCTTTCTTCTCTTCCTTCCAGAGAGTTTCCTTCTCTCTCTATCTGCTTGGCTTGGCTTCTGTTTCTCCAGGTGATACTGGTGCTTGTAGCCGTTGCTGAAGCTCTCCCCTCTGTATCTCTTCCTGAAGCTGTTCTTGAAACTGTTGCTGAAACTGTTTCCTGAAGAATAATCTCTATTCTTATTCTTTCCTAATGTGTGCTGCTCCCTAACACAGCGCAGCTGTGTTGAATCAGGCCCTGCCCTTTGAGATGAGTGCTTAGGGATTACCTCATAGCTCTCTTGATTGCACACACATTCTCTCACTTCAGCCCCTCTCATGGCTGCTGGAAACCTGGTGCATTCTGGGACTGGTAGTCTTTTATGTGAAAACTCTGTTTTCTCACTTCTACCAGAACTGACAGGTTGCTTGTTCAGAGTCACATCATCTTTTCTATAGCTCCTACCTGAGCTATGATAAGCTTCCTTATCACAAACTACAGAGCTTAAAAGGGAGAGAGGAGGCACTGTGGATTAAACTAGAAAGAGGGAAAGAGAAATCTATTTGCATTGGTGTGATATACAGACCTCATTCATAGGAGGAAAAGGTGGACGTAGAGTTAATTGAAGATATACGCAACATTGCCAGGAAAGGGGAAGTGCTACTGATAGGGGATTTCAATATGTCAGATGTTGATTGGCACATTTCTGCTGCAGTATCTAGAAGTAAGGAGATCCTTGATTCTCTACAGAGAGAACTATTCAGGCAACTGGTAACAGAACCCACACGTGAAGGGGCCATACTGAACTTGGTGCTTACCAATGGTGAAAGTGTTTCTGATGATATAGTTGGAGATCATTTTGCATCCAGTGATTACCAGATGGTGGTTCAGTATAAGGACTTTTGGCTGTTAAAATCCATTCAAAAGCGAGGGCCTTAGATTTTAAGAAAACTAACTTTGCCATGATGTGCCAATACCTCAGGGAGTTGTTAGCGGGATGAGAACAGCTGGGCGATGTAGAAAAACAGTGGGCAAAACTGAAAGGGGCTATTTTAAGGGCAATCAATCTTTTTGTTAAAATGGTGAATAAAGGTAAAAGGAAAAGGAGACCACTATAGTTTTCGAAAGAAGTAGTTGAAAAGGTGAAGAAAAAGAGGGAGGCCTTCATGAAATACAAGGGATCACGGAGAGAGGAAGACAGGAATCTATATTTGGAAAAACTTAGAGAAGCTAGCAAAATAGGAAAGCAAAGATTCAAAAAGAGGAGGAATAGCCATTGCAATAAAATGGGGTGATAAGACATTTTTCAGATATGTTAGTGAGAAGAGGAAGGGCAAAAGTGGTATTGTCAGACTCAACGGTGAAGGGGAGGAATATGTAGAGGCTGATGAGTGTAAAGCGGAATTGCTTAACAAATACTTCTGTGTTCACAGATGAAGAACTTGGAGCAGGACCTCAGAAAATACCCACAAACAGGAATAGAAGCTAGGGGCATCTTGAACAATTTTCAGAAGACTGTTCGTGAGAAACTAGCTAAACTTAAAGTAGACAAAGCGATGGGACCGGATGAGATACACCCTAGAATACTGAGGGAACTTGGGGACATTCTAACAGCTCCACTGATTGACCTTTTCAAAGCCTCGTCGAAGTTGGGAGTGGTGCCAGAGGACTGAAGAGAGGCACATGTGATCCCTTTACACAAAAGTGGATGTAAGGATGTGGTTGAAAACTACAGGCTGGTTAGTTTAACTTTGGTGATGAGTAAATTATTGGAAGCGCTGCTGAAAGAGAAAATAGCGAGGCTTCTGGAGTCCAGTGGACTACAGGATCTGAAGCAACATGGATTTACCAGAGGCAGGTCTTGTTGGACGAATCTTGATTGATTCCTTTGACTGGGTCACCAGGAATTGGACCAAGGGAGAGCCCTAGATGTGGTGTATTTATATTTCAGTAAAGCCTTTGACACCATTCCTCACAGGCGACTTATAAACAAACTGAGCACCCTAGGGATGGACCCTAAAGTTACTGCTTGGGTTAGAAATTGGTTTAGTGGGAGGCGACAAAGGGTACAGGTAAATGGAGCTCACTCTTGAGGAGAAGGAGGTTGCCAGTGGTGTGCCCCAGGGATCGGTCCTTGGTCTGTTTCTTTTTAACATCTTTGTTAGTGATATAGTGGAAAGGCTGTCGAGTAAGGTTTGCCTCTTTGCGGATGCGGTTGATACCAAAATCTGCAATAGAGTAGATGCTCAGGAAAGTATAGATAACATGAGGAGGGCTGAAGCTAAGCTTGAAGAATGGTCTAGAATTTGGGAGCTGAAGTTTAATGTTACTAAAATGCAAGGTCATGCATTTGGGCTGCAACAATCCAAGGGAGCAATATAGTATAGGGGGTGAAGTACGTTTGTGCACTAAAGAAGAGCGGGACCTAGGCATGGTTGTGTCTGATGATCTTAAAGTAGATAAACAGGTAGAAAAGGCGACAGCAAAAGCTAGAAGTGCCTTTGTATAAGTCTTTGGTGCGACCTCTTTTGGAGTATTGTGTGCAATTCTGGAGACTGCACCTTCAAAAGGATGTAAACAGAGGGTGCAGACTAAAACGGTTAGTGGTTTTCATTCTAAAGCATATGAGGACAGACTTAAGGATCTTAATATGTACACCTTAGAGGAACGGCGGGATAAAGGTGATATCATTGAGACGTTTAAATACCTCACTGGCATAAATGCATAGGAGGAGAGCCTCTTTTGATTGAGAGCAAGCTCTGCTATGAAGGGACATGGGATGAGAGTGAAAGGGGATAGATTCATGAGTGATATGCGGAAATATTTCTTTACGGAAAGAGTGGTGGAACCGTGGAATAATCTCATTGGAGGTGGTAGAAATGAGGACAGTATCTGAATTCAAAGAAGCATGGGAGAAACACAGAGGATCTCTAAAGGAAAAAGGGGAACTGTTATAGTGGTTGATATGGAAGGACAGACTAAATATTTAGGCCATGTGGTCTCTTTCTGTCATCATGTTTCTGTGTTCTGTCCAAATTATGCTCCCGAGAGTGCTTACATGTGGTGCACGTTTAAGTCTGTGCCATTAGATGCCTAAAGCATGAATAGGGCCTCCAGAATAACCCCCAAAGAAAATTAAGCAGGAAAATGGTAATTTCTTTTATAAAGGGTTTTTTTTTTACACGCAGAAAAGGCCTTTTATAGAATTGCGTGAGTAGATTACTTAACCCTCCATTGCTTCAGAAAAATCCAAGTTATCAGTGTCCCTGTTTAATGTAGATTACCAAGTTTAAGTTACAATGTAAACCACTTTGACTGACTGATAAAGCGATATAAAAAACTGTTAAATAAAAATAATAAATCTTGTTGAGGTATATCTCTATGTGTGAACACAGCCACGCAATTCTATAAAAGGCCTTTTCTGCTTGTTAAAAAATAAATTAATAAAAAATGACCATTTACCTGCTTAATTTTTTTGGGGGGCATTTTGGAAGCCCTATTCATGCTTTAGACATCTGAAAATGGGCATGCAGATGTCCAAAATCAGAGAAATTCCCAGAGCCATTTTAGATGTCCCCAGCGCGAGGACGTCCAAGTCACAAAGGGGCATGGAAAGGTATGACCGGGGGCGTTCCAGGCAAGTTGGAAATGCGCTCCCAATTTCAGAAACAGCAAGCTTGTCCCTATCTACTAGTGGAGCCACCCATGTCTATTTCTGCTTCAGGGCACGAATAGTCTGCAGAAAAGCTTTCACTCTGACATCCAGACACGTGGGAAAGCATAAAGAGGAAGTTACTTTGATATCCCCTGTAACTTCCATGACTATAACGAAAAGTACATGGAAACGAGGACACTTGTTTTCAGTTCGTCATGCTAATGCTTGTCCCTGCATGCAGACTAGCTTGCATGGACATTCACTCAGCTTAGGATAGATGCCCCCACCCCACGTGTTTGTAGTAGGGGCTTCTATGAAGCTGCCCACGTGGCCATCCATTTCGGGGACGTCCAAATTTATTAAAATGGGCTGAAATGTAAATGTTTCTGGTGGGTTTCTTGGATGCTTTGTCCTGGACACACAGTACAAAACGTGATATGGTGGAAAAACAATTTATTTGAAAATCAGACCTAGCAACCCGACACAGGCCGTGTTTCGATGACCTTCATCAGGGGTTGTCTAAATAGGTACTACAAACATAAGAACAAACAATATTAAAAAACAATTTAAAGGTGAAAGAACAAATGGACATGAACATGCTCTAACTAGAGAAGTAAAAATAATAATAATAAATAATAGTAATTATTACATTGATAATAATAATAATAATATAAATAATTAGTAATAGATCTCTCATAATAAATACTTAAAAGTTAATTAAATAAAATAATAAAACAATGAAACAATAAAACTACAGTGCTAAAAGTGCGATACTCAATTAAAATATAAACCATAAAAAATGATATAATAAAACAGACCACAACTAAATTTAAAAACACAACACAAACAAATGCAATCCTTATAGGAGGTAACAGGCAATAATTATAGTGTCATTACCTTCTTTGTAGAGACGGTGATTTTCAAACCTCACAAGGAGGCACACGAACTCATTAGTGGAGGTACTGACTTAAACACTTGCAATAGAATAAAAACTAAAATGAAGAAGGCAAAGAGTAAAGCACATGTATACCATTGGAGACAGACTATGAACTTAAATCCAAACTAAATTTAAGAAACTGAAATGGAACTGAAACGCAGCAGGCTTGGATGGGGGAGGGGGGGGGGGGCACGGCCAAGAAAAATTGTATAAAGTATTCCACAAAAAAGGAAGGAGAAATTGTTTAAAAACGGGCCAAAATTTCATCACAGGGCCAACTAAACCAAAAACATTTTATTAAATTAGTCTAAAAAAATATACGGGAAAAAGTCCAAAAACATAGAAACCAAGGAGAAGCTCACATCAAAAGAACGTCCAATGTCTAAGGGATATCTTGCCGATTGCAACAGTGCTGTATAAATCGCCACTTAGGACTCTTATTACTTCGGGAATTTTGTCTCTTATCTTACTGAATCGCTAACAGGAACCGCTAGCATCGTGTAGTAAATACCTCTTACCGATATTGCCAGTGTTAAAAATCACAAATTAGGACTCTTCTAGCTTCGGGAGTCTTTCTGATTGTAAAATGTCTCATACCGTTCTAAGTCGCTGACAGAAAACGACCTCACAGACGCAGGAAATCAAGATCCGTCTTTTCGAGTGTCAGCTTGTCTAGCAGTGAAAAAACGCCGACACATGCGCGAACCTTATGTGAATCCTGAGAGCGGGAAACGCAGGGGGCGTGGCTAACCTATGGCAATTCGTTCAAACTTCGCACTAGTTTAAAAAAAGCAGCGCTAGAGTAAATTTGGATGGGAAGGAGAATATTCCTTGTAGCCTGCCAAACTAGGAAACCGAGTCATCAAATCATCAAATAAATTAGTGTTGATGCTTATTGTAGCCAGTGAGATACTACTTATGTTATGTTATCGTTTAAAAACAAACCACCAAATACACCAATAGCAAGTATATAATAAATAAGTAAGAACAATTAATATTATTAAAATTTAATAGTGGAACCAATTTATTGTTTAGAATTTCTAATTATAAATAGAATAAAAATAAATATAAACAATAAAAATAAAAAGTATAAGGAATTTCATTACAATCATGGGTACTCAAAATTATGTGGAAGGTACTTAATAACCTTTAAATAAAACTTAGAAATAAAAATAAAAATCCAAATAAAAATTATTAAAACAATAAATAACTAAAAATTATAAAACAATAAATAATTATAATTCAAAAAATTAATTAAAATAAACAATAAAAATAACTATAAATATAAAAAAACTTTTAATATAATAATAATATTGTATAAATTAAAATTATAAAAATATATATCAAAATCTAGTTAAAAACAATATAAGTAATATCCATGAAGGGAAAAAAAGAGTAACCAGAAACTAAAAACAGTAGTGAGCTAGCCAAAAATTGAATAAAGATTATAATATCCAACTGTAAATGTATCTGTTGTTTGTCTCATAAAAAAACAGAGAAATCTTGATCTAAATTAAGACCATTTGGAACAAGAGTATTTAATTGAAAGATATATTTCTGTTCAAGCTGAAGAATGGTCTTGTTCATATCTCCTCCTCGCCAATTGGTTTTGACTTGTTTTATCACAAAAAACTTTAGATCGGTTACTTTATGCTTTAATGTCTGCCAATGGGAGACTAGGGGTTTATCCTCCACATTCCTCTTAATGCAACTTTTGTGCTCCATAATCCTAGTCTTGATCTTACGAGTAGTCTTGCCTACATAGAGCATTCTACAGGGGCATTGTATTACATAGATGACGTTCTGGGTATCGCAGTTCGCAAAATCTTTGGTCGGAAACTTTTCGTGTGTGTTGGGATGAATAACAACATTTCTAACTGGTAGGACGTTCAAACAGACAGCACATCTACCGCACTGAAATTGGCCTCTATACCTCGTTAAAAATCTCTTCTCCGTGAGCGCTGAAGGCACCAATAAGTTACGTAAATTCATATTCCGTTTGTGTGCAACGATAAGATTCTGGTCTTGAAAAGCCGGCAGGGACTGAAGAATATGCCATTCTTTTTTCAGAATAGTGGTTATCTTAGCGGAAAATTGGGAATACAATAGAGGACAAACCAATCCTTTTGTGGGCTTCTTATCTTTAGGTATTAAGAGTAGATCGCGCGACGTGTTCTTAGCTCTTCTATATGCAGAATCTACATATTTCATGGGATATCCTTTTTCAAAAAAACTCCTCTTCATATTGACTGCCTCTTTCTCAAAATCCTGTAAATCTGAGCATACTCTTCTAGCCCTGAGGAATTGGCTCACCGGAAGATTGTTTTTCAGAGATAAATTGTGGAAACTATTATAGTGCAAAAAATGATTCTTATCAGTTGGTTTTTTATATAAGGTTGTTGAAAAGCCAATATCTTCTTTGCGGATCAGGAGATCTGAATATGGAATCTTATAGAAATCATATGTCAACTGGAATCTTAAGTTATTATCTAACTGATTAATCCATGAATTGAACTGTCCTAAGTGGTCCTCGTTACCTTTCCAAAGTATTAAAACGTCATCTATGTATCTTAACCATAAAATCACATTGTCCTGAAATGGATGTTCTTTTAAAAAACTTTCCTCGAAGTTATATACATATAGATTGGCCACATCAGGGGCCATGGTTGACCCCATGGCCACCCCTTTTATCTGTTTGTAGAAGAGCTAAGAACACGTCGCGCGATCTACTCTTAATACCTAAAGATAAGAAGCCCACAAAAGGATTGGTTTGTCCTCTATTGTATTCCCAATTTTCCGCTAAGATAACCACTATTCTGAAAAAAGAATGGCATATTCTTCAGTCCCTGCCGGCTTTTCAAGACCAGAATCTTATCGTTGCACACAAACGGAATATGAATTTACGTAACTTATTGGTGCCTTCAGCGCTCACGGAGAAGAGATTTTTAACGAGGTATAGAGGCCAATTTCAGTGCGGTAGATGTGCTGTCTGTTTGAACGTCCTACCAGTTAGAAATGTTTTTATTCATCCCAACACACACGAAAAGTTTCCGACCAAAGATTTTGCGAACTGCGATACCCAGAACGTCATCTATGTAATACAATGCCCCTGTAGAATGCTCTATGTAGGCAAGACTACTCGTAAGATCAAGACTAGGATTATGGAGCACAAAAGTTGCATTAAGAGGAATGTGGAGGATAAACCCCTAGTCTCCCATTGGCAGACATTAAAGCATAAAGTAACCGATCTAAAGTTTTTTGTGATAAAACAAGTCAAAACCAATTGGCGAGGAGGAGATATGAACAAGACCATTCTTCAGCTTGAACAGAAATATATCTTTCAATTAAATACTCTTGTTCCAAATGGTCTTAATTTAGATCAAGATTTCTCTGTTTTTTTATGAGACAAACAACAGATACATTTACAGTTGGATATTATAATCTTTATTCAATTTTTGGCTAGCTCACTACTGTTTTTAGTTTCTGGTTACTCTTTTTTTCCCTTCATGGATATTACTTATATTGTTTTTAACTAGATTTTGATATATATTTTTATAATTTTAATTTATACAATATTATTATATTAAAAGTTTTTTTATATTTATATTTATTTTTATTGTTTATTTTAATTAATTTTTTGAATTATAATTATTTATTGTTTTATAATTTTTAGTTATTTATTGTTTTAATAATTTTTATTTGGATTTTTATTTTTATTTCTAAGTTTTATTTAAAGGTTATTAAGTACCTTCCACATAATTTTGAGTACCCATGATTGTAATGAAATTCCTTATACTTTTTATTTTTATTGTTTATATTTATTTTTATTCTATTTATAATTAGAAATTCTAAACAATAAATTGGTTCCACTATTAAATTTTAATAATATTAATTGTTCTTACTTATTTATTATATACTTGCTATTGGTGTATTTGGTGGTTTGTTTTTAAACGATAACATAACATAAGTAGTATCTCACTGGCTACAATAAGCATCAACACTAATTTATTTGATGATTTGATGACTCGGTTTCCTAGTTTGGCAGGCTACAAGGAATATTCTCCTTCCCATCCAAATTTACTCTAGCGCTGCTTTTTTAAACTAGTGCGAAGTTTGAACGAATTGCCATAGGTTAGCCACGCCCCCTGCGTTTCCCGCTCTCAGGATTCACATAAGGTTCGCGCATGTGTCGGCGTTTTTTCACTGCTAGACAAGCTGACACTCGAAAAGACGGATCTTGATTTCCTGCGTCTGTGAGGTCGTTTTCTGTCAGCGACTTAGAACGGTATGAGACATTTTACAATCCAAAAGACTCCCGAAGCTAGAAGAGTCCTAATTTGTGATTTTTAACACTGGCAATATCGGTAAGAGGTATTTACTACACGATGCTAGCGGTTCCTGTTAGCGATTCAGTAAGATAAGAGACAAAATTCCCGAAGTAATAAGAGTCCTAAGTGGCGATTTATACAGCACTGTTGCAATCGGCAAGATATCCCTTAGACATTGGACGTTCTTTTGATGTGAGCTTCTCCTTGGTTTCTATGTTTTTGGACTTTTTCCCGTATATTTTTTTAGACTAATTTAATAAAATGTTTTTGGTTTAGTTGGCCCTGTGATGAAATTTTGGCCCGTTTTTAAACAATTTCTCCTTCCTTTTTTGTGGAATACTTTATACAATTTTTCTTGGCCGTGCCCCCCCCCCCCTCCCCCATCCAAGCCTGCTGCGTTTCAGTTCCATTTCAGTTTCTTAAATTTAGTTTGGATTTAAGTTCATAGTCTGTCTCCAATGGTATACATGTGCTTTACTCTTTGCCTTCTTCATTTTAGTTTTTATTCTATTGCAAGTGTTTAAGTCAGTACCTCCACTAATGAGTTCGTGTGCCTCCTTGTGAGGTTTGAAAATCACCGTCTCTACAAAGAAGGTAATGACACTATAATTATTGCCTGTTACCTCCTATAAGGATTGCATTTGTTTGTGTTGTGTTTTTAAATTTAGTTGTGGTCTGTTTTATTATATCATTTTTTATGGTTTATATTTTAATTGAGTATCGCACTTTTAGCACTGTAGTTTTATTGTTTCATTGTTTTATTATTTTATTTAATTAACTTTTAAGTATTTACTATGAGAGATCTATTACTAATTATTTATATTATTATTATTATTATCAATGTAATAATTACTATTATTTATTATTATTATTTTTACTTCTCTAGTTAGAGCATGTTCATGTCCATTTGTTCTTTCACCTTTAAATTGTTTTTTAATATTGTTTGTTCTTATGTTTGTAGTACCTATTTAGACAACCCCTGATGAAGGTCATCGAAACACGGCCTGTGTCGGGTTGCTAGGTCTGATTTTCAAATAAATTGTTTTTCCACCATATCACGTTTTGTACTGTGTGCCTGGTTTACGTGATAATCTGCCCTGTGTTGGACTGCTTTGTCCTGGACATCCTAGATTTCACCTGGATGTCCTTTCTAAAATTCCACTTTTTCTGTTTTGTTACTGTCACGATCTTTGGGTTTTTCCCCCCTTCCTTTTGTTGATATCTGACACCCCTCTTTGAGGACTTAAAAGTAATGTGCATATATTTACTTAGTGTTAGCCTAGGCATTGGAATGGGGTGGGCCACATGGGCCCTGGCACCACCAAAAATTTGCCTATCAGTTGCAACCTGCATTGAGGCCTCAATTGTGGCCTTCTTTTCCTGTTCTGCTCACGGGGATCCCATCTTCATGGACAGAAGAGAAAAGAGTAACCGTAAATGTGGCAGAAAGTCCTCCTGTCTGCCTGCAGGAGAATCAGATCCCCACAGGTAGATCAGGAGGAAAAGTCTGCAATTGCAGCTTCGATGCAGGTTGTCTGCCAATGGTAATGCAGGCAGAAGAGAACGGAATGGCCACAATCACAGCAAATACTCCTGTTTGCCCATGGGGGTGTGATCTCCTGTGGGTAGACAGGAATCTTTGCCGCGATCGTGGTTGCTCTTTTTTATCTTCTGCCCACGGGGGATCCCCATAGGCAGAACAGGAGGAGAAAACTGCGGGAAGCTAGTGGTGGAGTAAGGGCACAACTTGGGGTGGAGTCAAGGCAGAGTTAGGGTGGAGCTTGGGCCTCCCATCAAATAAGCATTTCACTGCCCCTGAGTGTTAGGAATGTATAAATTTGTAATTTATGAATATGTCCTGCATGAATTTAACATAGTAACATAGTAAATGATGGCAGATAAAAGACCAATATGGTCCATGTAGTCTGCCCAGTAAGATGGCAAGAGTAGGTGCACCTGCCGCTCCGTGCAGGCCACCCCTCCCCATACCTTTGTTTAAGGGGTGAACCCATCGCTCCATGTAAGACACCCCTGTATGTTGATAAATTAGTTAAGTTTATTTTGATTTTATCCTGTTGCTGTAAAGAGATCCACTGTGTCTGTCCCATGCCATTTTGAAATCTGTCACTGTATTTGCCCCAACACTTCCATCGGGAGGGCATTCCAAGCATCCACCACCCTTTCAGTGAAAGCATAGTTACTCACCTGTAACAGGTGATCTCCGGGAACAGCAGGAATTTAGTCTTCACATATGGGCATCGTCAGCACCGACGGAGCCCACGCAGGAACGCTTCCCAGCATCTAACAGGAAAGCCCCTGGGAGCATCCCAGAACATCAGTATAATGTGAATATATGCCTTTGTTTTATTTGCATTTAATACAGACAGTAATTATAGATTTGACAAAAAAAATGGTAAACTTTCCAGCATAGTTATTTCAGCTCTGCTGATTTCATAGGCTCCAAGAGAAGTTTCATGGCGGGGGGGGAGGGAACGTGATGGAATGCCGTAAATCTTGGATGAGGGATGGGAACTTGTAACGTGTTACTCCCAGGACACCCTTCTCACATAAAAAGGGGGCTGTGGCTTCTCCAGCCCTTTTTATGTCATTGCTTATCTCATCCTGTTGATGCATCTTGCCCTAAAACCTTTTAAATACAAGAACTCTCATTATGCCTTTCACTTTAATAGGTCTTTTGTGAGAGTTCAAGGGTAACTACTACTTCAGTTTGCCTTCTGTTACCAGTGTTTGCTTAACCTCAGTTCACACCACCCTGAGTCTTCCTGATCTTGTCTGACCTGGCTAATACTTGGATAGACTGCCTGGACATGCCAGGAGATATAAGATTTTGAATCCTGTCTCACCAGCCCCAACCAGTGTCTGACTCTCGACTATGTTTTGTCCTCGAATTCTGTATTCCTCCTGATTCATAGGTATTGTCCTGACTTGTCTGACCATTTTCCTGCTCCTCATTCCTATAGTTCTTCAGCATCCTACTATTTATTGACTGGCAACTAACACTAAGTTTTGTGTAGAACACCTTGGGGTTTGTGTTTTTAAGTCCTGGCAACTTCTGAGTACCAGATGACTTAACTCGAGGAAAAAGGTGGTTGTTTCTTTACTTTTTTATTTATTTTGCGCTTTTTATATACCGCATTTCTGAGAGTCAATGTGGTTCACAATGAATTCTGAACATACGAATAACATGTTACATATAACAATTGGTGTTAGTTCAGGTACATTGAACTTGTTGGTTAAACAAGAACTTTTATAAGGGCAGTCCAAAACAATTCCAATGTAAACTATTCACAATATTTACATCTTGTGTAGAGGGGATGATCGTGTGCTTGAGTTATATAAGGGTGTTGGGTGTGCTGGATGTATGGTAGCACGGCGACATGTGGCGGATGGACATTGGATCTTTCATTCTTGAAGCGATTCTGGGACAAAAGATTCTGTGAACAGGTAGGTCTTAAATCTTTTTTGGAAGTCCGTTAGTTCGTTTGTGGCGCATAGTTCTGCTGGTAGGGCGTTCCAGAAGACTGGAGCATAGAGTGATGGCGCGGATGCAGGTCATTTGATTACTGTTCACTCTTTGTGGTGGTATGGTGAGGCGGTTCTGGATAGTGTATCTTCTTAGTCTGTCACTTCTAATTAGTGGGAAATGCCAACACACATGTGTGATCCCCTTCCCGCCCAAGGGTGCCATCTTACTCGGTCTCCCTTTTTCCGTGGAGCCCTTCAGACATTCGTCTTGTTCCCCTGGAAAAAAGTCGATCTCATGCATTTTTGTGCGTTTTCTGGCTAGCGCCCGTCCATTTCCCGCCCCGCTGCCCCACATCGGGCCCTGAGACCTAATTTTAGGTTCTTTTCCTTACCAGAGCTTTTGCACGTTTTTTTAACCGCTGGCTTCGTCAAGAGTTTTGGACTTCGCTGGGGTCCTTTTTTGCCCCAATGGCCACCGGTTTCAAGAAGTGTGATCTGTGCTCCAAAAGTGAGAAGAGGAAGGACAAAAGTGGTATTGTCAGACTCAAGGTTGAAGGTGAGGAATATGTAGAAGCTGATGAGGATAAAGTGGAATTGCTTAACAAATATTTCTGTTCTGTGTTCACAGATGAAGAACCAGGAACAGGACCTCAGAAAATGCCCACAAAAAGGAACAGAAGCGAGGGGCATCTTGAAGAATTTTCAGGAGACTGTGTTCGTGAGAAACTAGCTAAACTTAAAGTAGACAAAGTGATGGGACCGATGGGATACACCCTAGAATACTGAGAGAACTTGGGGACATTCTAGCAGCTCCACTGACTGTCCTTTTCAATGCTTTGGATTCTGGCGTGGTGCCAAAGGACTGGAGAGAGGCTCATGTGGTCCCTTTACACAAAAGCGGAAGTAAGGATGTGCCTGAAAACTAAAGGGCAGTTAGTTTAACTTCGGTGGTGAATAAATTATTGGAAACTCTGCTGAAAGAGAAAATAGTGAGGTTTCTGGAGTCCAGTGGATTACAGGATCCGAGGCAGCATGGATTCACCAGAGGCAGGTCTGGTCAGACAAATCTGATTGATTTTCTTTAACTGGGTGACCAGGGAGTTGGACCGAGGGAGAGCCCTAGATGTGGTGTATTTAGATTTCAATAAAGCCTTTGACACCATTCCTCACAGGCGACTTATAAACAAACTGAGCACCCTAGGAATGGACCCTAAAGTTACTGCTTGGGTTAGAAGTTGGTTGAGTGGGAGGCGACAAAGGATACAGGTAAATAAAACTCACTCTGAAGAGAAGGAAGTTACCAGTGGTGTGCCCCAGAGATCTGTGCTTGGTCCGATTCTTTTTAACATCTTTGTTAGTGATATTGCAGAAGGGCTGTCGGGTAAGGTTTGCCTCTTTGCGGATAATACCAAAATCTGCAATAGAGTAGACACCCAGGAAGATGTAGATAACATGAGGAGGGATCTAGCTAAGCCTGAAGAATGGTCTAGAATTTGGCAGCTGGGATTTAATGTTAAAAAATGCAAGATCATGCATTTGGGCTGCAGCAATCCAAGGGAGCAATGGTAGTATAGGGGGTGAAGTACTTTTGTCCACTAAAGAGTGGGACCTCGGCGTGGTTGTCTGATGATTTTGAAGTAGCTAAACAGGTAGAAAAGGCGAGAGCAAAATCTATAAGGATGCTTGGGTGCATAGGGAGAGGAATGGCTAGCAGAAAAAAGGAGGTGATAGTGCCTCTGTATAAGTCTTTGGTGTGACCTCATTTGGAGTATTGTGTGCAGTTCTGGAGACTGCAACTTCAAAAGGATATAAACAGGATGGAGTCGGTACAGAGGGTGGCTACTAAAATGGTTAGTGGTCTTCATTATAAAGCATATGAGGACAAACTTAAGGAACTTAATATGTACACCTTAGAGGAAAGGAGGGATAGAGGTGATATGATTGAGGCATTTAAATACCTCCATGGCATAAATGCACAGGGGGAGAGCCTCTTTCGATTGAAAGCAAGTTCTGCTATGAGGGGACATGCGATGAGGGTGAAAGGGGATAGATGCAGGAGTGATACGCGGAAATATTTCTTTACGGAAAGAGTAGTGGATCCATGGAATAGTCTCCCAGTGAAGGTTGTAGAGATGAGGACAGTATCTGAATTCAAAAAAGCATGGGACAAACATGGAGGATCTCTAAAGGAAAAAAGGGGACTGTTGTAGTTGTTGATATGGAAGGACAGACTAGATAGGCCATGTGGTCTTTTTCTGTCGTCATTTTTCTCTGTTTCTATGTTTCAAAAACATGTCCCTCACCGACACACGATTGTTGCTTCTGGTGTCTGGGTGCCGACCATGACCTGGAAAAAGATGTCCTCCAAAGCCATCTAGAGTCACCGGCAGAAGCAGGATGACATTTTCCAGAGTGTGGACTCGACCCTGGTATCCCCGGTAGCCTTGCACTCTAATACCCCGCACAGATCCTTGGAGTCGCATATAGTCCCTGCAGTTCCCAAGCAGGCTCACAGACACTCTAAGGGTCCCCGGAGCGAGAGCGTAAAAAGAAGGCCTCAAGGGCCTCGTCCTGGGAGGTGGACAAGCATGGCAAGTCCCGTGTATGGTCTCTCAGCCCCTGATGAGCATCCGAGGAGTTGGAGCAGGAGCGACGGATCTCAATCTCCCGAGGACCGTCCTGTCGAGGACCCCCTCTCCTCCTTGACACCCAACCTGGTGACCCCAATGTCTGTGTCAAAGGCTGCTACATCTGAATGGGAAACCAGAATGCTGGCACTGAAATATAGTATTTCTGCATTCATTGCCTCCCAACAGGTGACAATGCCCAGCCCTGCTGGTGCTCTCGCCAAAACCGCAGGGACCTCTATGCTGAGGATTCCCTGAGCCACCGAAGCGGTCCCAGAGTGCCAGATGCCTCATGTGGATCCTCAGCAAGAATCTCAATCCCACTCCTGATCCTCAGGGGCAAAGTCTTCTCAGGCGAGCGCCTCTGGTTCCGACCATGCCTCAACCCATACGAAGCCTGCAATAAAATATCTAGGGGTCCTATTAGACAGCAACCTTAAGATGGATAAACACCTCCGAACAATTAACCGAGCCATTTTTTACAAATTGAAAGTTCTTCAACCACTTCGCAATATCCTCGAGAAATCTGACTTCAGGACTGTTGCACAAGCGCTAATCATTCCTCACCTAGACTACTGCAACGCCATTCTACAAGGGCTTCCGAAGAACACCCTAAATAGCAAATGGCTCAAAATGTTGCAGCAAGAGTCATCATGGAAAAAAGCGTCACATATCACATAACACCAGTACTAATAGAACTGCATTGGCTCCCGGTAGCCGCCCGCATCATCTTCAAACTACTCATAACAACGTTTAAGCTCATTCACAACATTGTACCCTCCTACCTTGACAACCTAATCACTATACAACCGCACAACAGGAACAGAAGAACCATAAATCTCAACACTTTCTGTGTCCCGATCAGCATAAGATCTGTCAAAGCAGAAACAAGCAACAGAGCATTCACATATACAGCACCAATCCACTGGAACCAACTCCCACACGAGTTACGACTGACAAATAAATTGAGTGAATTCAGAAGGAAACTCAAAACCCACTTATTTCAGGCTCACTACAACCTGACCTAAGTGCGACACCTTACCTCAACGAGTTTGCTTTTGCCTGCCATGATGGCATTCGGAATACCCTCAGCATATGGATTACCTGTATGTAATCTTGTATATATGTATATTTTACGCCCCTCCCATGCACCTACAATCAAATGTATTTTTAGATTTGTGAGCCCCAATTCAATGTACAAAGTATCTAATCACTATTTCCTGTGTTATGTAAATCATTGTTCAATCAAAATGTGTATCTTAAAAATCACTGTATTGTACGGCACATTATGATTCTGTAAAGTAAACCGCTGCTGATCGTAGGAAGCGGCGATATACAAATGTTTACTAAATAAATAAATAAATAAATAAAATCGAAGACTGGAACAAACGACACCCATGGAGCTGTCGGACCTTGCGTTTTCCTCGGACTACTCAGACTGGGAGTCCGACATTGAGACATCTCCGGAGACTCAGGCAAACTGGGACCTCCCTATGTACCAGTCTTCACTGGCTTTGAGGCGCCAGTCCCCACCCGAGGACACCACCTTCCTCGAGTTTGTCTGCGACATGGCGAGGGCGTTCTCCCTCACCACCGTGTCTGAGGAGGACCCCCGTACTAAGGAGCTAGATATTCTCCAGTACGAGGCACCACCCAAGGAGACCCTTAAGGTCCATGTCCCCTCCATCCTCAGTCGGCTCCTTCTCTGGATGTGGAAGTGAGGTGTTGATTTGGCATTGTTGCTGATTGTGAGCCTACGCCTGGACACCGTGTATTGGGTCCAGCAAGGACCGGGCTTCAGGAAGGCGCAACTCCCTCACACCTCCATGGTGGTCAAGTCAGCCATGCATTGACAAAAAAGCCCGAAATCACACTCATCGGTGCCCCCAGGCAGGGAGTCCCTCGCCCTTGACGCTCTCGGACAGAAATGTTACCAAGGCTGGTGTGCCATTTACAGGCTTACCAACTCTATATTGGCATGTTCTTCCGAGACCTCATGAAGGAGCTTGGGGGCTTCGCATCTGGCTTTGATGGAGACCACCTCTGATGCTTCCAGACCCTCGCGAAGTCTGTTGGGGAGTGCTCTAAATACTTGTCTCAAGCCACTTATGACAGCTTTGAGTCCAGCGCGAGGGTAGCTGCTGCCGGCATTGACGCCTGATGCTAAGCCTGGCTCCATACTTCAGACCTCAAGCAATGGGTCCAAGAGAAGCTCCTTGATGTCCCTTGCCTCAGAGGAAACTCTTCGGCAAGCCAATGGAGGACAAGGCAGCCGAGTTTGAGAGAGAGTATGTCACCAGGACTCTGCTCTCGAGGACGTCCTCCACTCTTCCCATGAAGAAACCACGAGGGAAAAAGCCTCCGTTTCACAGAAAGGGCTGGCCCTATTGAGGCTATCCTCCATACCCGGCCACCCAGACCCCTCAACGGTTACCATGTCAGAGATGGGTCAGGGCCCATGTAAATCCAAGGGCCCTAAGCCCCAGACACTGGCCCCAAGCCCCAGACACCAGCCCCAGCCCCAGCCTGTGTCGGGGTTTTGACTCTAACAGCATAGCCTCTCTTCCACGGGAGGGTCAACTACCAACAGGGGGTGCACCTGATTCATAGTGCCCATCTGTGGGTTTCCATCACCACAGACTCATGGGCAGTTCAGATCGTCAGGGAGGGCTGCCTTTTTCACCTGGACCAATCGCCTCCACCCTTCTTTCCCAGGGATCCTCCTCGGACTCCCCTGCACCAGACCCTACTACTGCAGGTCTTCTCAGGGACAGAGCTGTGGAGCCCGTACCACATCATCTGAAAGGAAAGGGGTTCTACTCCATGTACTTTCTGGTCCCAAAAAGAACAGAAGGACTAAGACCCATCCTGGACCTGAGAACCTAAAAAAAGTCTTGGTGCGGGAGAAGTTCAAGATGTTCTCCCTTGGAATATTGCTGCCCTACTTCCAGCAGGGAGATTGTCTATTCCCTTGGACCTGAAGGATGCTTATATCCACATCCTTATCCATCCCAGTCATAGGTAGTACCTGTGGTTCATGGTTGGGGGCGACCACTACCAGTACCGGGTACTACCCTTTGGCCTAGCCTCCTCACCAAGAGTCTTCACCAAATGCCTGGCAGTGGTGGCTGTCTTCCTCCGTCTCCAAGGGACCTTTTGTCTTTCCATATCTGGGCAACTGGGTAGTAAAGGGAGACACGGCCTCAGAGGTGCTACCCGCCACAGCCCGCACCATTAAGGTTCTACAACATCTGGGGTTTGTAATAAACCACCCCAAATCCTACCTCACTCCAACTCATGAGCTGGAGTTCATAGGGGCTAGCCTAGACACTCTCCAAGCCAGAGCCTTCGTTCCCTTGGACAGGGCAGATGCCTCAGGATCCTGGCGACCGAGGTGAAAAGCCGCCACACCGTGTCTGCGTGGTCATTGTTTTGCCTTCTTGGCCACATGGCCTCCATGGTCCATGTGGTCCCCAGTGCCCGCCTCCATATGCGGGCAGCTCAGTGGTGTCTCCACTCACAGTGGACCCAGGCCACGGGCAGGCTCCGGGACAGAGTCTCGGTGTCCCGTCAGCTGGCGGAGTCAGTCATTTGGTGGCAGCATACACAGCACCTGCAGAAGGGCATGCCCTTCCAAAACCCAAGTCCCCAGAGGGCCCTCACAACAGGTGCTTCCTTGCTTGGCTGGGTGCCTATTGCAAGGAACACTGCACCCAGGGCGTCTAGTCCCCCAAGGGAGCCAGCAGCTGATCAACCTGTTGGAACTCAGGGCCACTTCCTGGCGCTCGACTTTTCAACGCTGCCTGCAGGATCAGTCAGTGCTCATCCATGCGGATAACCAGGTCGCGATGTTCTACCTGAACAAGCAAGGAGGCACTGGCTGTTGCCTCCTATGCCAGGAAGCAGTATCCCTCTGCTCGTATGCGACCTGTCAGGGAATGCTTCTCTTTGCGGTCTGCTTTCTGGTCCAGGACAGTGCCCTAGTGGAAAGCTGAGTAGAGGTCTCCAACCACACGAGTGGCACCTGGACTCCAGGGTGGCACAGAGGCTATTCTGATTATGGGGCACCCAAAATCTGGACCTCTTTACCAGCCTGATCAACGCTCAGCTACCCTGTTTCTGCTGTCCCCAAATGCATCCGTCTCGGGTGGCAGGGGATGCCTTCCTCACCTCGTGGTTGGTGGGCCTGTTGTATGCCTTCCCTCCCACACCACTTATCGTGCAAGTCAGGGCTTCGATGATCCTAGTGGCCCCGTGGTGGCCCAAGCAGCCTTTGTTTCCTCTGCTGCTCTGTCAACGGAGTCTCTGGTCTCTCTCGGGAGCTCCCCGGGACTATTGACCTAGGAGGAGTTCTCGATTCTCCATCCCAACCTGGGATCCCTGTCTCTCATTGCATGGCTGCTGAACGGGTTGTTTTAGCACCCCTCACCTCCCCAGGGAGGTGGAGGAAGTCCTCCTGGCCTCTCGTAAGGACTCCACGAGGCGGGCCTACGCCTTCAAGTGACACAGATTTTCAGTATGGTGCACGGATCAGTGGGTATATCCATTTTCCTGCCTGGTACATTCGGTGTTGCAATACTAGCTCTACCTCTCGCAGTCCAGACTTAAATCCAACTCCGTCAGGGTGCACCTGAGCGTGCTTTCCGCGAACCATGGCTCTATAGAGGCAAGCCTCTTTCTGTGAGGCTTGCTGCTCTCTAAGCCTCCCATCCGATTTGCCTCCGGTAGAATGGGAGCTCAATGTGGTCCTGGTGCAACTCATCAAGCCACCCTTTGAGCCTTTGGCTACATGCCATTTGCGTTACCTGTCCTGGAAGGTGACCTTCCTGATGGCACTCACCTCTGCCTGCAGAGTCGGTGAGTTTCATGCCAGTGAACTTCAGGCCTACAAGAACAAGATCATGCTCCGCACCCACTCTAAATTTCTTCCGAAGGTGGTATCTGATCTTCACCTCAACCAGGAGGTGGTACTCCCTACCTTTTTCCCATGGCCCCATACTGACAAGGCATCGACTGTTCTCCATACTCTGGGCTGCAAAAGGGCCCTGTCCCTTCTACCTGCAGTATACTCAGGAACACCGCAAAGCCTCACAGTTTTTAGTTTCCTACGACCACAGTTGTCTGAAGGAGGCAGTTACCAAGTGGATCCTGTCCACCTGGGTGGCAGATTGCATCATCTTTACCCATGATCAGGCTGGACTATCGTTGGCGCGCCAAGTCATGGCACATAATGTCCAGGCCATGACAATCTCAGTTGCGAGTCTCCACTCTGTCCCTTTGACAGATATCTGCTGGGCTGCCACTTGGTTCTCTGTCCACACCTTTGAAGCTCACTACTGTCTGGAGAGGTAGTCCCGACGGCACACCACCTTTGGCCAGGCCGTACTCCGTAATCTGTTCGGGGTTTAGGCAATTCCTGCCCTCCGACCCTTCTTGTTCAGCCTACTTGAGACATGGTTCTTCCTGGACACTGGGGTCCTTAGAATCTGTCCTCAGATTCGCTTGCGGCTGCTTACAGCTGGCTGTGTTTTTCTACAGATCCTCAGTAGTCTGTAGCTAGGGAGTCCCATATGTGAGGCCTGACTTCCTGCTTGTTCCTGGAGAAAGCTTAAGTTACTTGCCTGTAACAGGTGTTCTTCAGGGACAGCAGAAATCAGTCCTCACAACCCTCCCTCCCCTTGGAGTTGCTGTTCATTTTTGGTCATCTTCTTTTGTCTACTCTAGCTATGTCATCTGACTGAGTAAGATGGCACCCTTGGGCGGGAAGGGGACCACACATGCGTGGTGGTATCTCCCAAAGGCTTTCTTTGAAGGCTGGGGAGATGCTTCCGCGAGGGCTCAGTCGGCATTGACGTCACCTATATGTGAGGACTGATTCCTGCTGTCCCTGGAGAACACCTGTTATAGATGAGTAACTACACTGTCTTGAAAGTGGAGAGGATTGCCTTGTACTTGTTGTACGTGAGCACACATAATCTAAGCAAAGGGCCCTCTGGTGTTCCCTGCTGAGTTACCATTTGGTCATGGTACTTGTATGCTCACCTTGCTAGGATAGGAAGACAGCAAAATCTATCATGGAGAAAGAGAGAGGCTGATATTCTACAGTAATAGAGCTTCTGTGCTGGTAGCTTGGGTATATCCTTAGACATTTAGATTGCAGTACCTGGGTGCATTGGATGAGCCTATTGGTCATCTACTATGATGTTTGTTATGTCTATTGCTGCCAGTTTGGCTGACAATGGTCATTCTGTCTATGAATAACTGTAAGAAGGTGTGGTTACTATACATTATATAAATTAATGCCTGGCTACCGTTTTATTCAGAATTTTCAGATAAAAGATGGATGAAGATGAAATAATTACAAGAAAAATATTTGTTGTGAGTTAACCTTAAAATGTGAAGCAGATTTACCTACAACTTGTAATTCTTGTAGTTTTTAAGAGCTTTCTGATCTAGTTAACATTTTGGGCAATCTTTAAACCTTTGTAGTTAATTTCAGATTTATCTTTAAATTTCCACATAGACTGTTCTTGTGAGATTGTGAATGTTGACACTATGATGTAAAGAAAATAATCTCCAGGAACAAGCAGGAATGTAATCTTCACATATGGGTATCCCCGGTACCGACGGAGCCTGCGCGGGAACGCTCCCCAGCGTCCAATAGGAACGCTTTTGGGAGCATCCCTCAGCACATGCGTGCTGCCTTCCCGCCTTTCCAACTGTCCCTCTTCAGTTTTTCGTTCTCCACGGAGCCAACAGGTCACACATCCTGTCACCGCAGAAAATTCCCTCCTTATACTTCTTTTTTGTGGTCGTGTCTGCCTTCCCTCGACACTATACCGGTACCGCTGGTGGTTCTTTTCTTTTTTTCTAAAAAAACCAAAAAACTTTTGTTTCTGGAGTGTTTCTTCAGTAACTTTCTTCTGTGGTGCCACGTGCCATTTTGGGCACTAGGCCCAATTTTTTCCTTAAACATGGAAAAACCCGCTTCGGGTTTTAAAAAGTGTTCCAAGTGTGGCGGTGCCATCTCCGTCACCGACACCCATGAGTGGTGCCTCAAATGTTTAGGTCCTGACCACTTTGAATCCTCGGATGAGTCTGAAGACTCTGAAGACTCTGCCGATACCAGAGTACTTCTTCCCGAGGATTCCTCTTCTCCTCAGTGTAGGGTGTCTCTGCCTGAGGATATGTCCTTTCAGGATTTTATCCGAGATGTGGCCCGAGGTCTTTCCATCACAGTGGCTCCTTAAAAAGAGCCTAGGGCAAAGGAATTGGAAATCCTATAGTACCCTAAAGCTCCCAAGGAGGCAGCTACCCTACCTATTCATGAGATCTTCCATGATCTTATGTGAAGGATGTGGGAAACACCTCTAACCACATCTCCTCATTCTCGAAGACTCAACACCATGTATCGAATTCCTCCTTGTCCTGGGTTTCAGAAGACTCAATTACCACACCATTCCACGGTGGTGGAATCAGTCATGAGACGGATGAAGAGTGCAAAAAGGCATGCATCTAATCCTCCAGGACATGAGAGTAGGACTCTTGATGCCTTTGGACGTCGATCCTTCCAGGCTTCCATGCTTTCTGCTAGGATCAATTCCTATATCTTGTATATGGGAATGTTCCTTAAGGAAGTCACAGGAGACTTAGAGCTTATGAGCCCCCTTCTTCCTGATGATAAAAGGCAAGATTATCTTGCTCTCGTTAAACATGCTCAGGATGTTTCCAAGTTTGTGAATCGTGCAGCCTTTGACTGCTTTGAATGCATAAGCAGTACCTCTGCCATTGCCATAGGTACACGTAGAATTGCCTGGCTCCAGGCATCTGACTTGGAAATCTGGGTACAGGACAAACTGGGGAATATACCTTGCACAGGAGAGAATCTCTTTGGCAAGAATTGGCAGGAGAAAGCTAATGAGATAGATGCTGACAATACCTCTTTGGATAGATTGTCCAAATCTACAGCTGATCCTGCGAGGAAAAGGTCCTCTAAGAAACCATTCTTCAGCAAGAAGAAGTTTTATCCCTCCTATACCCAGCAGGGACATCGTTCAGGTCAGTCTGCCCAAAAGGGACAGCAGCAACAACCTAGGCAACAAAGGAAGCCAAAAGCAGCTAATCCTCAGCCAACACAGCAGACTCGGCCTCCACAGGGGCTTTGACTCCTGTCTAGAGAACTTTGCCTTTCTGGCCCTGAATGGCCCAGAACCCTCCGCCATCCCAGGAAGGTTATGTCATTTTGCCCCCAGATGGTGTCAGATAACAGCAGAAAATTGGACTCTGTCCATTGTACGAGAGGGGTACAAGCTTCATTTCCTCAGCATGCCCCCTCCTAGAGTAGTAAGACAGTACAATTCTCAGGCCTCTTTCAACGACCGGTTAGGTCAAGAAGTCACAATGCTCCTTGCTCAAGGAGCAATAGAAGGAGGTACCCATTCCCCAACGGGGTACAGGGTTCTACTCCCCCTATTCCTTATTCCAAAGAAAACAGGAGGACACAGACCCATTCTAGACCTCAGAGAATTGAACAAATCCTGTTCAGAGAGAAGTTCAAAATGATTTCTCTAGGAACTCTGCTGCCATACCTTCGGAGTCAGGATTGGCTTTGTTCTCTGGATCTCCAGGATGCGTATACTCATGTTCTCATCCATCCAACTCACAGGAAGTTTCTTCGATTCCTGTTTCAAGGAAAGCACTACCAATACAGGGTTCTTCCTTTTGGCCTGGCTTCTGCACCAAGAGTGTTCACAAAATGCATGGCTGTGGTGGCAGCATTTTTCCTCACCCTGTGAATATTCGTCTTCCCTTACTTAGACGACTGGCTCATTCGAGCCCTTTCAAGGCCAGAAGCCAGTGTTGCTCTGTCTCGCACAATGCGCATCCTTCAGTATTTGGGACTTTTCATAAACTTCCCATAGTCCAACCTTGCTCCTACTCAATCCCTAGAATTTATAGGAGCTCATCTGGATACCAGACAGACAAGGGCCTTCTATCCACAGCCCCACTACCTTCGCATTGTACAGTTAGCTTACCAAGCAGTGCTCAAACCTCATCTCACTGCTCGGGAAATGTTAGTTGCTAGGCCACATGGTATCCACCCTGCATGTGGTTCCTTATGCTCGCCTCCATATGAGGGCAGCCCAGTGGACCTTATCCACTCAGTGGACTCAGGTGTCAGGTTGCCTGTCAGACAAAATAGCAAACTCAGATCGCCTTATTTTATCCCTCCAATGGTGGCAGTCACCCAGAAACCTTCTGGTGGGGTCTCCTTTCCAGCAACCCCCACCACAAGCCACTCTAACAAGAGATGCTTCACATGTGGGTTGGGGAGCCCACCTGCACAACCTCTTTACCCAGGGTACCTGGACTCCACAGGAGGCCTGTCTTCATATCAACCTTCTGGAGCTCAGAGCAATCTTCCTTGCTCTTCGAGTGTTTCACACCTAGCTCAGCTACAAGGCAGTCCTAGTTCAAACGGACAATCAGGTAGCCATGTTCTGTGTGAACAAGCAGGGGGGAACAGGCTCTCTGTCGCTATGCAACGAAGCTTTGCGACTATGGGGCCTCGCCAGAGAGCATCAGATTCATCTCCTTGCGGTGTGTCTTCCAGGCATTCAAAACTCTTGGGCAGACAAACTCAGTCAAGCTCTGCTTCAACACGAATGGTCTCAGCATGCAGACCAGGTGGCCAAAATTTTTCAAATTTGGGGAACCCTGGACATAGACCTCTTTGCAAGTCCGCTGAATGGCAAACTTCCCCGGTTCTGTTCCAGAATTCCGGCTTGAGGTTGTCAGGCCCGGGATGCTTTCCTCCTTCATTGGGGTCAGGACGTCCTGTATGCCTTTCCGCCCATTCCCCTAATTCCCAAAACCCTGTTCAAGCTTCAGAGAGACAAAGGTCATATAATTCTCATAGCTCCACGTTGGCCACGGCAACCATGGTTCCCTCTGCTCCTACATCTCTCTCAAGCTCCACCTCTGGAGTTAGGATCTGCTCCAGATCTTCTCTCACAAGAGGATGGGATGCTGTGGCATCCCAATCCCTGCATCTCAGGGCCTGGTTGCTGAAAGCCTAGAACTTCAGGGTCAACCTTTCCCAACAGGTAAAGGATATCTTTCATGCTTCCAGGAAACCCTCCACAAGACGCTCTTATGCATTTAAGTGGAAGAGGTTTACCATATGGTCCTCGCAGAAGGGTCTTAACCCTCTTGCGATGCCTCTGGAATCATTACTGGAGTATCTCCTTCATTTATCAAATGCAGGGCTTAAGACCAATTCAGTGAGTCCATTTGAGTGCTATTGCAGCTTTTTTCAAGCCTCTAAATGGGCAACCTATTTCCTCTCATCCTTTCATAGCGAGATTTATGAGAGGCCTTCTTTTAACAAAGCCTCCCATTAAGCCACCACCGGTGGCATGGGACTTAAATCTGGTACTTGGGCAGCTCATGAAACCGCCCTTTGAACCATTAGCCACTACGTCTTTGAAATTCCTTTCCTGGAAGGTTATCTTCCTCATTGCAATCAGATCAGCACGTCGCATCAGTGAATTGCAAGCGTTGGCGGCTGATCCTCCATATACAAGGTTCCACCATGAGATGGTAGTCCTTAGGACTCATCCACACTTTATGCCAAAGGTGGTTTCGCCTTTTCATTTAAACCAAGCGTTTACCTTCCTGTATTCTTTCCAAGGCCTCACGCCTCAAATGCAGAAAGGAACCTTCATACTTTGGACTGTAAAAGAGCTTTGGCCTTTTACTTGCAAAGGACGCAGCAACATAGAAAATCCTCTCAACCCTTTGTTGCTTTTTATCCTAGTAATTTGGGACTTCCAGTCTCTAAAAGGACACTGTTCAACTGGATTGCACAGTGTATATCTTTTGCCTATGAGAGTAAGAACCTTCCTCTTGAAGGCCTTGTCACAGCTCACAATGTGAGCCATGGCAGCCTCAATGGCTCATTTTTACTCTGTCTATCGACGATATCTGTCGAGCAGCTACTTGGGCTTCGGTTCATACCTTCACCCGCTGGGATGCCTTGTTTGGTCAGGCTGTTCAACACCTGTTCCATACTTAATCAATTCCTACCCACCATCCCTGGTAGGATGCCAGAGATCCATGGGGGGAAGTGGAGCCCTTTCACAAGGGCACACAACTTTCTGGGGTCATCTCCCTGGCATCTACAGCTAGGGATTCCCCATATGTGAAGACTACATTACTGCTTGTTCCTGGAGATAGCATAGTTACTCACCTGTAACAGGTGATCTCCGGGAACAGCAGGAATTTAGTCTTCACAACCCACCCACCTCCCCTAGGGGTTGTCTCTCTGTCTCTTTCCTCTCTCCCTCTATCCTTTCACTCAGCTACAAACTTAACTTAAGAGGGACAGTTGGAAAGGCGGGAAGGCAGTGCGCATGTGCTGAGGGATGCTCCCAAAAGCATTCCTGCGCAGGCTCCGTTGGTACCGATGATACCCATATGTGAAGACTAAATTCCTGCTGTTCCCAAAGATCACCTGTTACAGGTGAGTAACTATGCTATTTCAGCATTTGCATTTTGGTGCAGTAAGTTATTTCTGTGTAATTGTCCCAATTGCCTTTAAATAGTTATGAAGCTTTAAAGATAGCCTAAATATAACCACTAAATTAATAAGCTCTCAGAATTACAAGGATGTTTTACTCCATTAGTTTCTTTTACAGACAATAGGTCTGGGATGGTCAGTTCCAATCCTTAAAGAGCCACAAATGGGTTGGATTTTCAGGCTCTCCATTATGAATACACATGAGATATATTTTCATCCATTACCTCATGTATATTCATAATGGATAGTCTGAAAATCCAACCTGTTTGTGGTTCTTGAGCACTGGAGTTTGCTACCCCTGACCTGTACTCTGTAAATGGCACTAATGGTGTAAAGCATCCCTGTAATTCGAAGAGCTTATTTAGGGGTTATGTTTAGACTGTTAAACCTTTGTAGTAAACAAGTAATTCTGGAATTTTCACATAGGTAAGTAGTATTGTAATAAGATACACTGTAATAGACTGAAATTGCTTTAAGTATTTGTGAAGTTATGAAAGATGGTGTATATAGTATCTCTTTTATCTCTGGAAGTGAAATGCTTTTCTTTGATATAAAAGGTTTCCAAAAAAGGGAAATTAAATGCTTAGTTATCCTTTCTTTTTTATTGTCATAGGTTATATGTCTCCTCACCCATCTCCTTTGGGAGCTCCTGATCATGTGTCTAGCCCAATGTCAGCAGGTGGGCCAACTCCTCCCCAAATACCTCCAAGCCAGCCAGGACCTATGATGTCAGCAGACCCCCAAGTTATGAGCCAACCCACGCGAGGTCCTTCACCTTTCAGTCCTGTTCAGCTGCATCAACTTCGAGCTCAAATATTAGCTTATAAAATGTTGGCTAGAGGTCAGCCTCTACCTGAAAATCTGCAGCTTGCTGTTCAGGGGAAGAGGACACTTCCTGGGATTCAACAACAACAGCAGCAGCAGCAGCAGCAACAGCAGCAACAACAGCAGCAGCAGCAACAAATTGTTGCTGCTAGCTATAATAGACCACCTGGTATGTATAATATGCTGATAGCAGTTATACTTCTAACCAATTTATATTATTGTTTGTGATCTTAAAATTTCAATCTTAGGGATATGTTTACTAAACGGCAGTAAGGGAGCATGCTTTTCCGAGTGGTAATGTCAGCAAAAAGGAGTGTTTCCGTGTGAAAAATGCTCTGGGCGTGTAGGAGGTGTTCCGGTGTTATGAGCGCTATGGGCTATTTAACGTGCTGTATCGGGACATCGGGTGTTAAGATGTCAAGCAGGCACCTTAACATCCAAAAATGGCTGTAACCCTAATGCTGGAAAAAGGAGCAGCAAGGGAAGATAATCTGAATGTGATGGATGAAGGACAGGTGGGAGGTGATAGATCTGCCAGACCAGTGGGCTCCCTATGTGGCAGCTAGTAAAGTGGATGAGCATGTGGGAGGCTGGTGTACAGATGCACAGGGGGTGTCCATGTAATATGGTGCAATGTCAGTTTATGGCATAGGATGTGGAACACGTATCTCCCAGTGGAGTCGGAAGTGGCAGGATGTGTGCAGTGACAGGAAGACAGAGTAGGAGTGGTGACTTGCAGATCAGGCACAGAAGAGGTGTTTGTGTTCCCAAATTGTGGGAAAGAGTACCAGTGTAGGCCATGATACAGCAGGCTGAACGAGAAGGCAGGACTGCACCTAGCTGACAGAGGTGGATGGATGGGCTGAAGGATGGATGGTGGCGGAGGAGAGGGTGGTATGGGCTGGTAGCACTGATGTGCTGTAGATGCCGTCCCCAGCATATCTGTACTGTGCATAAAAATGTGTGGCAATTCCACCTAGAAGGCCTCATACCAGACATGTTGTACTCGCACCTGTCCTAGCTACACAGCCACCAGACAACACCTCAGACAAATGTACTGATAACTACACAGATGTTATCCATACCGGGCACATGTGCATGGACGTGAGCTGAGACCTGCAGGTGGATATCTGAAGTGTAGGATGTGTCCGCATGTACTGCAGAGATGTAAGGGAGCCAAAGCTGTACAGTAAAGTACATGATGTCAGACATGACTGATGTTGCCCAAGTAGGTTACAGCTGTATGCATTTAACTTTCTGTTAGTATACAGCTGTAGCAGTGCAGTCACATTGGGGTACATCTTACCATCAATTGGTGTCTGATGATAAACAGGGACTGTACAGATCTGCAGTCAGCTGAGCCATTGGTGGGTTAAGCGATCTGCTCATGGTCACATGGAGGTGTTGTCGTTTCATGAAGGTTCTAGCAGACATACAGTGCGACAATAACACATTCTGAAATGTCACATAAGGAGTGGTAGTGGGCCTGAAACCGTGGTATCTTAGCCACCAAGCCATTGACATGACCATCACGCAACGCTTCTAAGCAAGGGCCTTACATCTGCAGGGTGAACATATCTAATTCCCTGCAATGGGCTGCAGCAGAGCCATGCTCTCAGAGAGGCATGATGGGGAATAGAATGTTTGCTGACCCAAAGTGGCCAGAACGAATAACAAAGTAGAAAGATGAGTATCTGCAAGTCATAACAGAGCCTGGACTGTTATAGGCAGAGAAATGACCTGAGTAACACACAGGCACAAAATGAACAAGTGGGAATCAAACCCTTGTCCTCTGTTTATGGGGACATTGCACTAACCAGTACGCTACATCTCACACCTCTCTAACCTGAAATGTCTGGATTCAAATAGCCTGCAGATCTCTGCTTAAACTGTCTGCTGTGTGTGCCTGGTATAGGTTAGCCCCGCCAGTACTCATGATGTACTGCACACGCAGAACAGCGGTCTGCAGCTGATCGCCAAATGGAGAATAGAGTGATCCATCACATCAGCTCAGTACGATGCACTGACAGTGTGTGCTTCATTCACTTAACAGCTACAAACTGTGCTACTGAGCAGTTTTAGCATTCACCCTGAGGGTGACGATGGGCACACAGCACCTGGTCCCCAGAACTTGCACTGCTAAAGATGGCCTCTGCCGGCCGTGCTGCAAATCCACATCACTGCCAGTGTGGCAGGTATTGTCTGTAGTGTGTTCTGCTAGTCATCTTGTTTCCTGCGCAATTACAACATGCTATAGATGCCAGTTATAACTGGGCCCTGTGTCCTGTCCCTGTTGGACAAGTACCTTCCAAGATCAGAGCATGTCAGTAGCCAGTGTTACAAAGCTTCTGCCATAGATGCCAATGCAGTGGGGGCCTCTAGGTCTACATGGAACACTGCTAATGTCCTGCTATGACCACAGTGAGTAGGCCAGAAACAACTGCTGTCCCAACCATCTAGGACTAACAGTCCACCACAGCAACCTCAGTCAGACTGCACCTGCTGTCCACCACTGGGCTGTTTCGACCATGCACATACCAACTGCGGCTGGACCGCTGGTCCGCACACAATGCATGCACACATAGCGACCATCTACACTCTGGCTTGGGGTGAACTACATGGACACCCAGCATTAACTCAGTGAGTGGGCTCCCCGGACAGAGACTGCACCCATATCACTGGAGTCAGACATTATATAGTACTGTGTAGATATATAGCCGTGCCATGGTCACTGCTCAGTCAGAGTACCCAGGCAATGCATGTGTCAGATGGGCACTACAATGTTTCAGCCATTGACCCTACTGCCGAGGCAAACACATCCTGGCCAATCCGCTCTACTTCAGCCCATACTCACAATCCTCTGCTCCTCATGCACATTTGCAGACTAACGCTGGGAACAGATTAGGCAATGCATTGCGAGGCACAGTGACATGCAGAAAGCATAGAATAATGGAGAGACAGACACACACAAACACACACATACTCACATCGCCACACTGTGCAAAAGTTGGGATGGTTAGCATTCTCCAGGAACAAGCAGGAAGTCGATCCTCATGGGTGACGTTGGCACCGACTGAGCCCGCATGGAGCAATTCCCTAGCTTTCAAAGAAAGCCTTTGGGATTGCTACCATGTATGCGTGGTCCTCTTCCCGCCCAAGGGTGCCGTCTTGCTCAGTCTCCCTTTTTCCGTGGAGCCCTTCGGACGCATGTCCTCATCCCTCGGAAAACATTTTTGTTTCCTCACCTTAACAGGCTCTTTTCTTTTTTCCTCTACCTGTCCTCCCCTTGCTCTCTTTTGGAGCTTACAGGGATACCTTTATATAAATTTTTTCTTCCCAGGCTTCGCATCCTTTTTTTCTCTCAACCGCTGGCTGCGTGGGTCTTCGACCTTGCAGGGGCTGTTTTTGCCCCCATGGTTACCAGGTTTAAAAAATGCAAAAAATGTTCTAGGAACATGTCGCTTATGGACACTCATGACTGTTCTCTACAGTGTCTGGGAGCCAACCATGATGCAGAGCTCTGTTCGCTCTGTAAGAAAATGTCCTCTAAGGTCCTGCTCAGCCGTAAGCAGAAGTCCGAAGACATTTTGTGAAAGGCTGCCTCGGAGTCCCCAGTGGCACCCTCGGTCGTCTCCCCTCCATTGGGTTCTCCCCCTGCGGCACCGCATTCCAGGCGGCATTCTGACCAGGGATCCCCTGAGGTGGAGCGGTGCAAAAAGAAGGCCTAGAAGTCGCTGTCTGGGGCCCCTGACAAGCGTGAGTGCTCCTGTGCCCGGTCGTTTAGCCCCCTTTGACGTTCTCGAGAGTCGGACAAGGAGCTGCCCCACAAGGTACCTCGCAGAGAAATGGAGGCTTCCGGCGAAGGCGCCCAGTCTCCTGAGGGCCGTCCCATTGAGAACATCCTCTCCTCCTTGACGCCCGATCCGCTGACCCCAGTATTGGCATCCCAGGGCCTCAAGCCTGCGTGGGAATCCCATATGTTGGCGCTGGAACGCAGCATTTCTACGTTCATTGCTTCCCAGCAGGCGCTCCGGCCAGCTTCACTGACTTGCTCCCAGAGACCGCAGGTTCCTCACTTGGGACACCCAAATCTGTCCAGGAAACCCCCGAGAGCCATGGGCCTCGTGAGGGTCCTCGATGTCGGTCTCGCTCGCTCTCCCATTCTTCGGGGCCGAGATCGTCCAGGACCTCCGGATCCAGGTTGCCGGCCATCGGATAGGGCAAACTGCCCGGCTCGGATCCCTCTACCGACTTCTCGGACTGGGAATCCAATGGGGACATATCCCCGGAGACCCGCACCCACTGTGATCTTCCATCAGACCCCTCGCCACCTGGTCTCCAGCGGCGTTCATCGTCCGAGGACAACTCCTTTTTGTTGTTTGTTCGGGATATGGCTTGGGCCTCAACCTGGTTACCCAGGCCGAGGATGATCCTCGTGCTGAAGAACTCGATATTCTCCAGTACGAGGCCCCGCCCAGGGAATCCCTCACCGTGCCGGTGCCACTGATCCTCTCCCGGCTATTGCTCCGCATTTGGGAGGCCCCAGCCTCGGTGAGCAAGCGCCTTGACACAATGTACAAGGTACAGCGAGGGCCAGGCTTCCGGAAGACCCAACTTCCACACACCTCGATGGTGGTAAAATCGGCCATGGGGAAGCAGAAAAGCCTGAAGTCCCACTCATCAGTCCTGCCGGGCCAAGAATCAAGAGCCCTTGATGCCCTGTGCCGCAAGGCCTATTAAGGTTCCATGCTCTCTTGTTGCATCCAGGCATACCAATTATATATCGGTATGTTCCTCCGCGACCTGGCAAAAGAACTTGGAGGTTTCTCCACGGGCCTCGAGGGCGAGCCCCTCGATAGGTTCCGCACCCTGTTGAAATCTGTGGCTGATTGCTCCAATTATATCTCCTGAGCCTCCTATGATGGCTTTGAGACATTGGCTCGGGTGGTGTCTGTGGGCATCGGAGCCCGTCGCCAGACTTGGCTCCAATCTTCGGATTTGGAGCAGTGGGTGCAGGAGAAGCTCCTGGACGTTCCCTGCCTCGGTGAATAACTTTTTGGTAAGCAGATGGAGGAAAAGGCTGTGGAGATTGAGATGGAATATGTTACTAGGACCTGTCTCTCCCGCAAGACATCTACGCAGCCTCAGAAGAAGCAGCCTGCCAAGAAGCCCTTCTTCCCCATGAAAAGCCTCCAGTACCGTGGCTACCCGCAATATCCGGCTACTCCTGCGCTGACCACTCCTGCGCAGGGGAAGCCTGCTAAAGTCATCATAAACCAAAGGGCCCGAAGGCCCAGACGCAGACTCCCCCACAACCCCCTCAGGGGTTTTGACGCCAGCGGCATAGCCTCTTGCCCTCTGGCGACACAGCAGCCAGTGGGGGGATGCCTGTCCTGTTTCACCCTGTCGTGGGTGCTTAACACCTCAGACACCTGGGTCCTCCAGGTCATCCGGGAGGGCTATCACCTCCGCTTTGACAGGCTTCCACCCCCTTTCTCCCCGACGGAGCCTCCTCGACTCCCCACACACCAGCTTTTGCTGCAGCGGGAATTACACTCCCTCCTTGCCCAACGGGGTAGTCAAGAAGGTCCCTCCCCATCTTCGAGGTCGGGGCTTTTATTCCTGGTACTTCCTCGTCCAGAAAAAGACGGGGGGTTTGCGGCTTATCCTTGACCTCCGCAGGCTAAACAAGTTCCTGGTGCGGGAGACATTCAAGATGGTATCTCTTGGCTTGCTGCTGCCCTTCCTCTGGCAGGGCGACTGGCCATGCTCCTTGGATCTAAAGGACGCAAACACCCATATCTTGATCCACCCCAACACAGGCAGTACTTGCATTTCAGGGTGCAGGGAGAGCACTTCCAGTACAGAGTACTCCCTTTTGGCCTTGCATCCGCGTCTCGGGTCTTAACAAAGTGCCTTGTCGTGGCCGCCGCTCACCTTTGGCACTGGGGCGTGCCGGTGTTTCCCTATCTTGCCGACTGGCTTGTTTCAGGCTCCTCCATTGAGGAGGCCCGGCGAGCAATGTCACACACTGTCCTCCTCTTGGAGAGCTTGGGGTTCTTGGTCAACTACCCAAAGTCTCACCTTCTTGGTCAACTACCCAAAGTCACAGGCTCTCGAGTTCATCAGGGCGCGCCTTGATACTTGGCAGGCCATGGCCTTCTTGTTGGTGGATCGCTCCACCTGCCTCCGAGCTCTGGTGTCTCGCGTCCAAAGCGCCCACCAGATCACCGCTTGGTCCATGCTAAGTCTCTTGGGCCATATGGCCTCGACCGTGCGCATGGTTCCTCACTCCCGCCTGCACTTGCGGACGACCCAGTGGTGTGTCAGCTCCCATTGGAGTCAATCTCTCGGACACCTCAGGGACCCTGTCGGGGTTCTTCCCGACCTTCGTTTGTCCCTGAGCTGATGGCAAAACCCCCGCAACCTTCTGCGGGGATCACCCTTCCAGGCCCCACAGCATGATGTGGTACTGACCACGGATGCTTCCCTGTTAAGGTGGGGAGCCCATTGCGGGCCTCTCTGCACACAAGGGCAGTGGTCACCTGTGGAGGCTCAGCAGCAGATAAACCTACTCGAGCTCCGGGCCGTCCTGTGGGCCCTGAGAGCTTTCGAGAATGTCCTCAGTGGGAAGTCGGTTCTGGGGCAGACCGACAACCGGGTAGCGATGTTCTACATCAACAAAGAGGGAGGGCACGAGGTCGCGCTCCCTCTGCAGGGAAGCAGTCCCCATCTGCTCTTTTGCAGCCTGGCAGAGGATGTCCCTCAAGGCAACACACTTCCCAGGTCAGGAGAATGGCCTGGAGGACAGGCTCAGCAGAATCCTTCGCCCCCATGAGTGGCGCCTGGATCCCAGAGTGGCAGGCTGGCTGTTCCTACGCTGGGGCACTCCAGCGATAGACTTCTCCGCCAGCCCACAGAACATGCAACTCCCTCACTCCTGTGGCCCGGTGCCGTACCCAGGGCAGGGAGGGCCCCGATGCATTTCTCCTGCACTGGTCCTCCAGTCTCCTCTATGCATTCCCTCCTTTCCCCCTTATTGCGAGGACTTTGTTCAAGGCTCAACGGGCGTGGCATCGCAGATTCTCGTGGCCCCCTCGTGGCCTCTGAAGTCTTGGTTCCCACTGCTGCTCCGGCTGTCGTCGGAGCCTCCGATTCCCCTGGGCTCTGCCAGGGACTTGCTGATGCAGGAAGAGGGTCAAGTATTACACCCTAACCTGCCCTCCCTATCCCTCACGGCCTGGTAGCTGAACGGGTCTCTCTAGCCTCTCTGGCTCTTCTGGAGGAGGTTGAGGAGATCCTCCTTGCCTCAAGGAAGGACTCCCTTAGGTGGGCTTATGCCTTTAAGTGGAAACGCTTCTCCGTCTGGTGCTCGGAGCTCCAGATCGACCCCTTCTCATGCCCGATTCGGTGGGTTCTCCAGTACCTTCTCCAACTCTCGAGGGAAGGGCTGAAGTCAAACTCTGTTGGGGTTCATTTGAGCGCCATATCGGCTAATCATCTCCCTATCGAGGGAAAGCCTTTCTCGGGGCAACCACTAGTCTTCCGCTTATGCGGGGCCTTCTGTTATCCAAGCCGCCCATCCGTCCACCTCCAGCAGAGTGGGACTTGAATGTGATGCTCACTCGTCCACCCTTCGAGCCGATGGCGGCGTGCTCGCTATGGCATTTGTCCTGGAAGGTGGCCGTCCTGTTGGTGCTGACCTCGGTTCGCTGAGTCAGTGATCTTCAGGCACTCATGGCTGGCACCCCTTACACCAGGTTTTATTGGAACAGGGTGGTCCTCTGGATGCATCCTAAGTTCTTACCCAAGGTTGTGTCAGACTTTCGTCTCAACCAAGAGATAGTGCTCCTGACCTTCTTCCCGAGGCCCCACGCCGATCAGGCGTCAGCGGCTCTCCACACCCCCTGACTGCAAGTGGGCCCTCATCTTTTACTTGCAGCATATGCAGACTCATCGTAAATCTGACCAGCTCTTCGTGACCTACGATCCCAATAGGCAGGGGCAAGCAGTCACCAAACGCACCCTCTCGGTTTGGGTGGTGGACTGCATCGCATTCGCCCATGCGAAGGCAGGCGTCCCTCTGGATCGTTGATTCTCCAGGACCAAGCAAGAAGTCAGTCCTCACATATGGGTGACGTCGACGGAGTCCCCATGCGGAGCATTTCCCCAGCTTTCAAAGAAAACCTTTGGGAATGCAGGCACGCATGTGCAGTCCCCTTCCTGCCCAAAGGTGCCATCTTGCTCAGTCTCCATTTTTCCGTGGAGCCCTACGGACGCCTGTCCTTGTCACCCATGGAAAAAGTTGATCTTTCTGTGTTGGGTCGAGTTTTTCTTCAGTTTGACGTTGGTTCTTTTCCCGCCTGGACTCGGTACACCGGTGCTGAGCCCGGATCTCTTTTTTTCGTTTTTTGTCCTTAGAGACTGTGTTCGCGCCTTTTTTCTTTAACCTGGCAGCCCAATTTTTTGATCTTGCGGGACCCTTTTTCCCCCAATGGCTGCCAGTGGTTTTAAAAAGTGTGATCGGTGTAAGAAACTGATGTCTCTCACCGACACACACGACTGGTGCCTGGAAAAATGTCGCCCAAGGCATTGCGGAGCCGTCAGCACCAGCGTGAGAGGATCTTCTCCGAATCTGCCTCAGGACGAGTCCGGACTTCGTCAGAGGCTTCGACGTCTCGGGAGTCTGACCCTGAGCATCGTTGGGGCTCCTCTGAGAGGGAGTCCCCCTCGAGGGAGCACCGAAGGAAGAAGAAGCCCGTAAGGGCGGCGTTGGTGGATGCTCTTGGCTCCAGGGCCAGATCGCATAGCCCCGATTGCCGTCCCGGGTCTTCGGAGTCGGAGAGGCCTGCAAAGCATCCTCGTGTGGAGTCTGAGGCCCCGAGTCACGTGAGTACTGTTGTTCTCGTGGACTCTCCTCCGGGGGAGCCGATGTCGGGCCCGACGCCGTCGGGGCCCGAGTCGGAGGCTGCTGGGTCTCCTGAGCTCGGACTCAGGTTGACGGCCTTGGAGAGCAGATTGTCTGCCTTCATGGAACAGCAGCGGGTGCTGATCGCCGGTCTCACTGGCGCATCTGCCCCGACCACTGGGACATCGACGTCCAAGTCGACCCCGGAGGCCAAGCCGATCCTCGAGACCATGCGATCTCGAGTCGATCCTCGGCCGAGGTCACCCTCGGCTTCCCGTTCGGGACCGAGGTCGTCGACGCCGGTTCCCTCGGCGTCGGGGCGGATGGCATCGGTGCCCGCCCACTCGGAGCCGCTCGATTCCTCCTTGGAGGAATCGGCATGGGAAACGGAGGAGGAGGAGTCCCCTGACACCTTCTGGACTCGGTGCGTCTCTTCGGACTCACCAGGATCCAAGCCTTGGACAAGGTCCCCCCCCCCCCCCCCCGGAGGATACCAGGTTCTCGGATTTCGTACGGGACATGGCCAAGGCACTGGCATTCCCTGCGGATCCCGAGGAGGAGCCTCAAGCCAAGGAGCTCGAGGCTCTGCAGTATGACTCTCCTCCCAAGGAGGCCTTTACTGTCCCAGTTCCTCCGATGCTGGAGCGGTTGCTCTTCCGCATGTGGGAGGCGCCGGCCTCGATGCCAGTTCTAAGCAAGCGGGTCGATTCCATCTATCGAGTCCGCAAGAGCCCCGTGTTCCAAAAGGCACAGCTACCGCACCACTCCATGGTTGTGGAATCGACCATGCATCGCCTGAAGAGTCAGAAGGTGTACTCCTCGGTGCCCCCCGGCAGGGAGGCCCAGAACCTGGATGCCCTCGGTAGAAAGTGCTTCCAGGGCTCTATGCTTGCTTGCCGTGTCCAGACCTACCAGCTGTACATAGGCATGTACCTTCGGGACCTGGCAAAGGAGATTGCTGGGTTCTCTGCTGGTTTGTCCGAGGAACCTTTGCAGAGGTTCAAGGCCTTGTCTTCTGGTATTTGGAAGTGCTCAAAGTTTATATCTCGAGCAGCCTACGATGGATTTTGAGGGTTCGGCCCGGGTAGCAGTGGCTGGCATCGGTGCACGCCGCCAGGCCTGGCTACAATCCTTGGACCTCGAACCATGGGTACAGGACAAGTTAGTCGATGTCCCTTGCTGAGGTGAAAACCTCTTTGGCAAGCCAATGGCAGATAAGACTGCAGAACTCGAGACTGAGACTCTTACCCGGACGAGGCTGTCCAGGAAAACCTCTGCCCCTTCTCAGAAGAAGAAGGGCTCGGGGAAAAAGACCTTTTACCCGAGGAAGACCACTGCCTACAAAACCTACCCTCACTACCAGGCCTCTGCAGCTCCCCAACAGGGCCAGCAGGCCAAGGGGCAGGTTCATGGGTCCCATAGGCAGAAGGTCCCCAAGCCTCCTACGCTGGCTCCTGCTCAGCAGGGAGGGGGTTTTTGACTATGCCAGCATAGCCTCTCCTCCTCTCCAGGGCACAGGAGGTCGGCTGACCCTGTACGCAGACAGGTGGCCAGCCATCACAGGGGATACGTGTGTCCTAAGCATCATCGAAAGGGGCTATCTGCTCCACTTCACCCAGATACCCCCCTCCTACTTTCCAGGGGAGCCTCCAAGACCCCCTCTGCACAGAAACGTACTCCTCCAGGAGTTGGAAGGTCTGCTAAGGGACCAGGCGGTGGAACCGGTGCCTCACCACCTGGCAGGGCAATGCTTCTACTCGAGGTACTTCCTGGTACCAAAAAGAACAGGAGGCCTCAGACCCATCCTGGACCTGAGAAATCTGAACAAGTTTCTGGAGAGGGAAAAGTTCAAGATGCTTACCCTTGGAATCTTGCTGCCCTACCTCCAGCAGGGAGATTGGCTATGCTCCTTAGACTTGAAGGATGCTTATACTCGCATCCTCATCCATCCAAGTCACAGACAATTCCTCAGATTTGTGGTGGGAGGAAAGCACTTCCAGTACAGAGTGCTTCCTTTCGGCCTCACCTCCGCCCCCAGGGTTTTTACAAAATGCCTGACGGTGGTTGCGGCCTATCTCAGGAACCAGGGGATCTTTGTGTTTCCTTACCTGGATGACTGGCTTATCAGGGGCCAGTCTCCACAAGAGGCCAGGCAGGCCACCTTCAGTACCATATCCCTGCTTCAGCACCTGGGGTTCGTCATAAACTTCCCCAAATCCACTTTAGTCCCTTCACAGGACGTAGAGTTCATAGGGGCAAGACTGGATACCATCCATGCAAAGGCCTATTTGCCTGTGGACAGAGCTCACAGGCTGATAAAGTTGGCCGGCCAGTTTCAGGCGAACTCTCTGGTCTCGGCTAGACACTTCCTCCGGCTCTTAGGTCACATGGCTTCTACAGTGCATGTCACGCCACATGCCTGGCTGCACATGAGACCGGCTCAGTGGCACCTCAAGGCACAGTGGCTGCAGGCCACAGGGAAGTTGTCAGACAGAATAAAGGTGTCCAAACTCTTGGTGGACTCCTTATGCTGGTGGAGGCATCTCCCAAATCTGGTCAGGGGTCTGCCTTTCCAGGCCTCCCCACACACTCAGGTACTGACAACCGATGCTTCCTTGCAAGGCTGGGGGGCACACTGCCAAGGGGCCTGCACACAGGGCCTGTGGTCTCCGTGGGAGGCCGCCCAGCAGATCAACCTGTTGGAATTGCGGGCCATTCGACTAGCCTTACGGACTTTTTCTCAGATCCTGTCTCACCAGTCTGTCCTGGTTCAGATGGACAACCAGGTGGCTATGTTCTACGTCAACAAGCAGGGAGGCACAGGATCCAGGTTTCTGTGCCTGGAAGCACAAGCTCTCTGCTCCTGGGCTGTCAATCAGATGGTCTACCTCCCAGGCCAGGAAAACTACCTGGCAGACAGGCTAAGCAGACTCCTGCAGCCTCACGAGTGGCAGTTGGATCCTCTGGTGGTCCAACAGATCTTTCTGAAGTGGGGACTTCCGACCATGGATCTTTTTGCCAGTCCGCTGAACAGGCAACTACCCAGGTTCTGTTCCAGGCAACCGCATCCCTCGAGAACAGCGCCAGATGCATTCCTGATCCCCTGGTCAGAGAGCCTGCTGTATGCTTTCCCTCCCACACCTCTGGTGGCCCGGACTCTATTCAAAATCCAGCAGGACCAAGCCATGGTGATCCTGATAGCCCCCAGGTGGCCCAGGCAGCCGTGGTTCCCTCTTCTTCTGCAGTTGGCAGTGGATACTCCACTTCCTCTGGGGTTGCAACCCGACCTTCTGACTCAGGATCAGGGGTCCCTCTTGCATCCCAACCTCAAATCCCTCAATTTGATGGCCTGGCTGCTGAAAGACTAGTCCTTACTCCCTTGCTCCTCTCAAGGGAGGTTGAGGAGGTGGTGTTGGCCTCCAGGAAGCATTCCACAAGGAAGGCCTATGCTCTGAAGTGGCGTAGGTTCTCTACTTGGTGTTCTCAACAGCAGGAGGACCCCTTCTCCTGCTCGGTCCAGGTGGTGTTGCAATACTTGCTCCACCTTTCCAACCTGGGACTTCAGTCCAACTCTGTCCAGGTTCACCTCAGTGCCCTCTCAGCTCACCAGTCGCCGGTGGATGGACAGTCTCTCTCAAGCCACCCTGTGGTGTCTCGCTTTCTCAGAGGCCTGCTTCTGCTTAAGCCTCATGTTCGTCCACCGGCCACTGAGTGGGATCTCAATGTGGTCTTGCAGCAACTGACTCGCCCACCTTTTGAGCCGATGGCAACCTGCCATTTACGTTTCCTCTCCTGGAAGGTGTTCCTTGTGGCACTCACCTCGGCCAGGCATGTGAGTGAACTTCAGGCCCTGGTCTCGGATAGGCTGTATACCAGGTTCTATAAGAACAGGGTAGTCTTGAGGACTCATCCTAAGTGGTAGTGTCCTTCCACCTCAACCAGGAGTTGGTGCTTCCGACGTTCTTTCCCAGGCCGCACGCCAGTAGGGCAGAAACTGTCTTGCATACCCTGGATTGTAGGAGGGCGCTGTCCTTTTTACCTAGAACGTACGCAAGGGCATAGAAGGGCTTCTCAGCTCTTCATTTCCTTTGACCCTAATAGATTGGGGTTGCCTGTCACTTAGCGTACGTTGTCCATCTGTGTGGCAGACTGTATCGCCTGGGCGTACAGGGCAGCCGGCCTCTCCCTGGAGGGTCGAGTCACGGCCCACCAGGTCAGGGCGAAGGCCGCATCAGTAGCTCACTTCCGTTCTGTTCCGTTGCCAGACATCTGCCGGGCCGCTACTTGGTCTTCAAGCCAGACTTTTGCGGACCACTACTGCCTCGAGAGGAAGTCCCGTTGGGACAGTGCTTTCGGGCAAGCGGTACTCCGTAATCTCTTTGAGGTTTAGGCAACTCCTACCCTCCGACCCTGGTGTTGGGCTACCGTTCAGGGGTGGTCTCAGAGAAGATTCTCTCACTGTTGCTGAGGCTCTAGAGGGAGCTCTATTTTTCAGCCTGGGTTCCTGGTAGCCCAGAGCTGGGGAGTCACCCATATGTGAGGACTGACTTCCTGCTTGATCCTGGAGAAAGAGTAGTTACTCACCTGTAACAGGTGTTTTCCAGTAGCAGCAGGAATCGGTCCTCATGACCCTCCCTCCTCCCCTTGGAGTTGCAGTTGTATATAGTTCATTTTCTTTTTTGCTGTCTTTTAGCTATGTCATTTGACTGAGCAAGATGACACCTTTGGGCGGGAAGGGGACCGCGCATGCGTGCCTGCATTCCCAAAGGCTTTCTTTGAAAGCTGGGGAAATGCTCCGCATGGGGGCTCCGTTGACGCTGACGTCACCCATATGTGAGGACTGATTCCTGCTGCACCTGGAGAACACCTGTTACAGGTGAGTAACTACTCTGTCACTGCACATGGGGTCCGAGCCAAAGTGGCCTCTGTGGCCTCGCTGCACTCTGTGCCCATGATGGACATCTGCCGGGTCGCAACCTGGTCGTCTATGAATACCTTCGCTACCCACTACTGCCTGGAGAGGGATTCCCACTGGAACAGCGCCTTCGGCCAGGCTGTACTCCGTAATCTGTTCGGGGTATAAACAACTCCTGCCCTCCGACCCTTCTTCACAGCTAGCGAGGGCTTCGCCCCGAGGACTCGGGCTCCTTCGGACTTCGGCTTCTGCTTACAGGCTCTTGGAGGCATATTTTTTTTCTTTTGGTTACAGGTTCGGTAGCCTGTAGCTAGGGAGTCCCATAAGTGAGGACTGACTTCTTGCTTGTTCCTGGAGAAAGCGTAGTTACTCACCTGTAACAGGTGTTCTCCAAGGATAGCAGAAATCAGCCCTCACTACCCTCCCGCCTCACCTTATGAGTTGCTGAATTTTTGTCCTTCCCTTGCCATCTGCTGGTAGGGCTCGAGCTAAGGGACCTGACTGAGCAAGATGGCACCCTTGGGCGGGAAGAAGACCACGCATGCGTGGTAGCAATCCTAAAGGCTTTCTTTGAAAGTTGGGGAAGTTGCTCTTCGCAGGCTCCGTTGGTGCCGACGTCACCTATAAGTGAGGACTGATTCCTGCTGTCCCTGGAGAACACCTTTTCCAGTTGAGTAACTACGTTTTCCTGCCTGCCACTTTGGTCTCTGTCAGTTCAAGCATTGTTAACGTGTGCTCATTGTGTAGGCACTAGTAGTGCGCTCTGATATCAACGCCCATTCAGTGCGCCTGTGCTATCAGGCTGCCTCTCCATCTAGCTGTGGATGTTGGAGCTTGTCTATGTGACTGATGGGCTTTTGTATCCTTGCTGGCTGGTTATTTGTGTTTGCACATGCTGGTGCTGTACCTGTACTGTATGCTAAGGTTTAGCCACAGGGACATGCAATACATGAACCTCAGCCCGGACGTGAACCTGGGACCCTCTGCTCATATACACACTGCCTGCCACAGTGCTGCCATCGGGGCTGACATGCTTCCCATCAGACAGACACTATCACATGTTGCAATGCGCGCTGCACACAGGACCAGAACATGGCTTTGGTCTGCTGCAGCTGGGTACTGCTGCCCCCTCCGCCAATACCCCCACACCATACTGACATGCCTACCTGCTCTCGGTGGTGGTGATGGTGCGCATTCCCAGCCCATCCAACATGCGGGTTTGGTGGGTGCCTAGGGCGCAAGATCCAGATGGGGGGGGGGGGGGGGTGGAGGCACACATGGATGGCTAGGCAGTCCCCCTCAACCACATGCCTTTGTAGGGAACCAATCCCGCCTGCTACCAATACATCTCAGTGGGAGGATGACAGCCACTGCTGTGGTAGTTCCCCAGGTACCTGCATGTTGCAGCTACCTGGAGGGCTACAGCTGCTGGCACCATCAGCCTCTTCCTCCATAGTTCGGTTCAGCGGGGGTGGGTGGAGGCAGCTGGAATTTCTGCCTAGGGTGCCAGGACCCTTGTACCACTCCATGTGGAACATCTCCTTTCTGCAACATGTCTGTGTGCCACCACTGTTACTGTCCCAAAAAATCTCGATTTCCCTACCTGCCTCAACTACAGGAACTGAACCCCCACACCATACATTACCCCACACCTATGCGAGGACTACTATGAAAGTTATTTTTTTTGTCGGATCGCTCACCATGGAATGAAACATTTTCTTCTCTCGAAGTGAGCCCTCCTTTTAATCAATTTAAATAGACCGAATACCCGGTCATAAACCAGACCAAACACTTGTTGCTGTCACCACAGTTTTTCGTTAATAAAAGTGGATTCCGCAAGCCTTTGTTTGACGGAATTCTCAACCTCATCATCAATTTCAATCCCTCCTCTCCATCCGGGAAGGACAAGAAGAAAAAAGTTGCTTAGCTGAATCCATATTATGGAGGACAACCTTCATACTTCTCCTTTGATTCCTTTCAAAAGGAGCCCCTCCAAGTTCACTCCCAACAGGGTTCCCGCGACACTAATAGTGTTTCAAGCCGCTCCCCAGCTTTCACAGCTCTTCTTCAGGCGAATGAACCCCGCGATGTATCAGTTCCGGTTAAATAATGATGTAAGGATGTTATTGTGGCATCATGCCAGACATCACAGATGGTACTGCTGATGAAAGGATACCACTTTGAGGAGAGGCTAAAAAGGTTAGGGCTCTTCAAAGAAGTCTCCTCCCCGCTTCCCTGCTCAAGCCCAATCAGTGGCCAAAAGGAGATTTAAATTGAAGGCGGTATCGGGTGCACCTGTGCCTGAGGGCCTCGCCAGAGGGTCCTTTGGTGGGAGAACAGTGCTTAACAACCAGTTCTGCTCGTAGAAGAGTATTCTTCCACCAGATGTGGTCCACGCACCAATAAGTCCTAGAGACATAAGTGCATGATATATGACTCACAATCCTTCGATCGTTGTAAGGCGTCCACAATCAAATCCTTTACACCCTGACATCTGTGTAATTCAAAATATACAACGCCACACAACCAGTGATGATACTTGCAATAACCTGCATTATATACTGCATTATTACTGCTTGATTCCAGAAGAGCTGGCTAATGTATAACGTATTCTATAAACTCCATTGCTCTCCCCTCGCTTAAATTTAGCTATTTTACTCTCCTAAAACCCTTAATGTAATCATCTATCTCCAGGAATAAGCAGGAATGTAGTCTTCACATATGGGTACCGACGGAGCCCGCATGGGAATGCTCCCCATCGTCCAATAGGAAAGCTTTTGGGAGCATCCCACTGCGCCTGTGTAGCTGCCTTCCCGCCTTTCCAGCTCTCCCTCCTCAGTTCTTTGTTTTTTTGCGGAGCCGACAAGAAGCAATTTCTGTCACCGCAGGAAAAATTGTTTTTTCCTTATTTTTTGTGGTTGTGTCTGCCTTCCTGTCGACGCTGGTACCGACCCCTGTTGGTACTTATTTCTTTTCTTCTATTTTTCTAAAAAAAATAAAAAATAAATACTCAGTTGGTGAAGGACTTCTTTTCTTCCCTCAGATGCATCAACACCATCTTAGGCCTAGGCCTCCCCTTTTGCCATAGACAAAATGGGAAAGCCATCCATTGGTTTTAAAAAGTGTTCAAAATGTGGCAGTACCATTTTGGCCACAGATACCCATGACTGGTGCCTAAATTGTTTAGGTCCAGATCATCTACCGTCAGAGTGTCTTCTTTGTAGGAGGATGACAGAGAGGCCTACAAAACCAAGCAGCAAAACTAGGCATTCTCTTTGCCTTTGTAGCATCTTTAGCATCGATGTCTTCGAGAGCTTCATCTTCCTCTCAAGGATTTCAGGTATCGAAACCTAGGTCGTCTTCGAAGACTGGCCGGCCCTTCAAGGGTAGATCTCCTAAGCATCGAGATGCCTCTTTCATTGCCCTGGAGGGGGGATATTCCGGCCAAACAACCCGGCGGGAGGACCTTGCCTCCAAAGCCTTAGTGTGGGGTCCCAGGATGCTCCCAAGGCCTCCACTTCTAGAGAGCTCCTGGTGCCATACTCAGGGATCGTGGCCCGCAATTCCGGTACCGATACCCAAGCATCGGCAAGTTCCATGGATCAACGTATCCTGGCTATTGAGCATATCTTAGCAGCCTTACTGGTGGCCTCCATATCGGTAAAGCCTTTACAGTTGATCCCTCAGGCACCGTTACTGGTTCCAGTACCGACACAACCTGCATCGACTTTTTTACCGCTTACCATACTACCGCCCATGCCGGTCCTCAAATCTGTTTCCAGTACCGAGGTTCCGGCACCGCCACCCTCAACTACCGATTTTGATCAGTATCTGGTACGCGTACAGTGTGAACATCCTGCCTCTTGGTACTATGAGTCTTTGGACTCCGATTCCTCGGACGATGAATCGTCCGGTACCCGGGACATGAGAACTCTCCCAAAGACTCATCTCCGTTCCCACGTCATCACATGTCCCCTCCAGAGGACACGTCTTTCCAAGACTTTATCCACGTTGTTGCTTGGGGTCTCGCCATAATGGTGACATCAGAGAAAGAGCCTAGAGCTGAAGAACTTGAAATTCTTCAGTACCCTGCAGCCCCGAAGGAAACTGCAACTCTCCCTGTTCATCGCATTCTTCACGACTGTATGCATTGTATGTGGGAAACGCCCCTTACCGTTTCCCCACTTACCCAACGACTCGATACCATGTATCGGGTAACGGAGTGTCCCAGTTTCCAAAAGATGCAATTATCACACTATTCCATTGTAGTGGAATTGGCGATGTGTCGAATAAAAAGTGCTAAGACACGTTCCTCAAACCCTCCAGGTAGGGAATCCAGAACCCTTGACGTCTTTGGTTGGTGTTGCTTTCAGGCCGCCATGTTAACGGCTAGAATCATTTCCTACATACTCTATATGAGTATGTTCCTCAGAGAGGTGGCTAGAGATTTGGAGTTAATCTGCTCTCTTGTCATCAGGGAGAAGAGAAACCATTATCTTGCCCTTGTAAAATGTACTCAAAATGTTTCAAAGTTTAACAGGGCGACACTTGACTGTTTTGAATGCATCAGCAGAACTTCATGTATCTGCATCGGAGCACGCAGAATTGCTTGGCTTCAAGCATCAGATCTTGAACAATGGGTTCAGGACAAATTGGGTAACAACCCTTGCACTGGGGAAAACCTATTTGGCAAGGATTGGAAAGACAAGGCCTCTCAGAATCTGAGAACACTACACTTAAGAGACTATCAAGGTCTACGGCCAACCCAGCTAAGAAGAAATCAGCAAAGAAAGCTTTTTTTTCAATAAGAAGTACTATTCTTCTTACACCCCTGCTGTACAGTGTCAACACCATGCTGTTTACCAAAACAGCAAAGGAAGGCTCAGACTCCTAGGTCACAGCCACCTCATCAGACCCAGCCTCCTCAGGGTCTTTGACTCCTTTCTAGAGAACATAGCCACTCTGCCTCTAGAGATTCCAAATCCTACCCTCATCCCCGGCAGGCTTTGTCACTTTGCCCATAGGTGACATCTTATCACATCAGAGCAGTGGACACTACTCATAGTACAGGAGGGGTACAAACCTCATCTTCAAAGTCTGTCCTCCCAGACTCCTCCAAGAGAGTTCTGCTCTCAGGATCCTCTTTCTGATCTGTTACAAGAGATCACCTCCCTCCTCCTTCAAGGAGCAATAGAGGAGGTTCCACTATCCCAACAGGGAATGGGCTTTTATTCTCCCTACTTCCTCATCCCAAAGAAAACAGTGGGATACAGGCCTATTCTGGACCTCCGAGAACTGAACAAGCACCTGGTACGGGAAAAAATCAAAATGATCTCCCTGGGTTTCCTTCCCTATCTCCAGAGTCAGGACTGGCTCTGTTCTCTGGACCTCAAGGAGGCATATACTCATATTCTGATTCACTCACAGCACAGAACGTTCCTGCGCTTCATGTTTCAAGGGAGACATTATCAATACAGAGTCCTGCCTTGCCTTTGCCCCAAGAGTTTTCACAGTGCATGGCGGTAGTAGCCGCATTCTTAAGAACTCTTGGGATATTTGTCTTCCCTTACTTAGACAACTGGCTCATTCGAGCAAACACCTCTTTAGAGGCCAGTCTTTTTCCCTCTCACGCACCATGCAGGTGCTGCAACACTTGGGATATGTAACAAATCTTCCAAAGTCCCAACTTGCCCCCTCTCAAACTCTAGAGTTCATAGGGGCTCTTTTAGACACTCAGTAATCAAAGGTATTTCTGCCTCAGCTCCACTGTGCACGACTCAGTCAGTTAGCATCTCAAGCAAGTCTCACGAGGTTCCTCACTGCTTGAGATCTACTTCAACTGCTGGGTCATTTGGCATTAACAGTGCATGTTGTCCCATATGCTCGTTTACATATGTACGCAGCTCAATGGACACTGGCTTCCCAGTGGTCTCAGGCATCAGGTCGCCTGGGAGACAAGATAATGGTCTCTACCCGCCTAATCTAGTCTCTCCAGTGGTGGCAGTCCCCAGAAAACCTTCTGGTAGGGTCATCTTTTCAGATGCCAGCACATCAATGTACCCTGACGACGGATGCATGCAAATTGGGCTGGGGAGCTCATCTGGACTATTGCTCCACTCAGTGACTTTGGTCTCATCAGGAGTCACAGCTCCTCATAAATCTGCTGGAGCTCAGAGCCATTCACAATGCCCTTAAGGTCTTCCAGGATCATCTTTGATTCCGCTCAGTTCTAGTCCAGACAGATAATCAAGTAGCCATGTTCTACTTGAACAAACAGGGCGGAACAGCCTCTTGGACCCTCTGCAGCGAGGCCCTGTATCTGTGGGCTTTTGCCATCAGCATCACATTCACCTACTCGCGGTGTATCTTCCGGGCAAACACAATGTCTTGGCGGACAAACTCAGTCGAGTCCTTCTCCCCCACAAGTGGTCTCTCCATGCAGACAGGGTCGCTCACATCCTTTCAGATTTGGAGAGCCCCAGAGATAGACCTGCTTGCAAGTCCTCGGAATCCTTGCTTCTGCTCCAGGACTGCTGCACCGGAAAACCAGCAGGTGGATGCTTTTCACCTCCACTGGAGTCAAAGCTTTCCTGTATGCCTTCCCTCCCATTCCCCTCATTCCCAAGACACTTTTCAAATTCCAGAGAGACAGGGGTTCCATGATACTCAGCCCCACGCTGGCCACGACAATCGTGGTATCCTCTCCTTCTGTGTCTGTCTCGGGCTCAACCCATAGATCTGGAATCTGTTCCAGATCTCTCTCAGGAGTAGGGGACACTGCTCCATCCCAATCCACAGTCCCTCCAACTTATGGCATGGCTGCTGAAGGCATAGCCTTCCAGGACATTTAACCCCTTTCAGCAGGTTAAGGATATCCTTTTAGCATCCAGGAAGCCTTCCACCAGGCATTCCTATGCCTTCAATTGGTGTAGATTTTCTCTATGGTGTTCCCAGAGGGCACTTAACCCCTTCTCAGCTCCGGTGGATGCATTACTTGAATATCTTCTCCACCTGTCTTCCTCTGGACTTAAAACCAACTCGGTAAGAGTACACCTAAGTGCAATTGCGGCCTCTCACATGCCCTTCGATGGTCAACCCATCTCTTCTCAGCCGCTTGTAGCACGCTTCATGAGGGGTTTTCTATTGACTAAACCTCCCATTAGACCCCTTCAGTGTCATGGGATCTCAATGTTATTCTAGGACAGCTTCTCAAGCCGCTCTTCAAACCTTTAGCTACCACCTCTCTAAAGTTTCTCACGTGGAAGGTCACCTTCCTTATTGCTCTCACTTCAGCAAGACGCATTAGTGAGCTGCAGGCTTTGGTGGCTGACCCTCATACACGATTCCACCATGATAAGGTAGTCCTTAGGACTCATCCTCACTTTATGCCAAAGATGGTCTCACCCTTCCATTTAAACCAATCAGTCTACCTGCTGGTCTTTTTTCCCTAGACCTCATTCCTCTAGGGCAGAAGCAACCCTTCACACTCTGGATTGCAAACGTGCCTTAGCTTTCTGTCTCCAGAGAACTCGAGAGCACAGAAAAGCTTCCCAACGTTTCATCGCTTTTGACTCGAGTCACTGGGTTTGCCAGTATCTAAGCGAACCCTCTCCAGATGGATTGCGGATTGCATCTCCTTTGCTTGTGAAAGTGCAGGTCTGTCGTGAGGGTCACGTCATTGCACATAATGTTTGAACTATGGCTGCCTCCATGGCAAATCTACACTCTGTAGTGATTGATGAGATATGCAAAGCAGCAACTTGGTCTTCTGTCCACACTTTTGCTGCCAACTATTGCCTGGACAAGGACTCCCGCCGGGATGTCTTGTTTGGCCAAGCTGTTCTCCAGCATTTCTTTCAGACTTAGATCAACTCATACCCTCCGTCCCGGGTTTCGATACAAGACATCCTTGAAGGATACATGACCTACTTATGTGTGTGCTTGAAATCCACAGCTCACCGCAGGTCATCTCTCTGGCATCTTCGAGCTAGGGAGTCCCATATGTGAAGACTACATTTCTGCTTGTTCTTGGAGATAGCGTAGTTACTCACCTGTAACAGGTGATCTCTGGGAACAGCAGGAATTTAGAATTCACAACCTGCCCTCCTCCTCTAGGAGTTGTAGGTCTTCTACTTTTTCTCCTCTTCTCTCCTTTTATCTCAGCTACAAACTCAACTGAGGGGGAAAAGCTGCTGAGTACGCTTTAAAGCAAGTTCTTCTGATAACCAAGCTTGTTATTGCATTGTACCCCGATGTACCCCTATTATTCTGAAACCTAATGAAAACTATCACAAACAGTGGAAGCTAGAACAATGTTTGTGCTTATGATATTTCCTGCTCTTGACCACTCAAATAACCAAAGCCTTCTCCCAGGCGGAAGCTCCCCTCCAGATTTTCCCCATCCCCACCTATTATCTCCCAAGACAAAACTGGCACCTCACACCCTACAGAACTCTCCACTACAGTGGGCCCCACCAAACCAGAAGAAGCCCCACCACAGATTAAGCCAAATAAATACAACCTCCAGCACAACACAAAACAGCACACCATCAATAGAAGACCCACTAAATTTTATCCCTTATCAATGCCAGGTCTGTCAGAAACAAAATCCCCCTCATATAGGACCTTATCATAGACGAGAAACCAGATATCGTATGTATCATGGAAACCTGGCTATCTGACACTGATATTGTTGTCCTGAATCAACTAAGAGTCCTGCACTACAGCCTTTTTAACTGTCCTAGGGTCAAAAAAAGAGGTGGGGGAGTAATTGCAATTGCCAAGGAAGCCCTAAAAGTATCACCCAGCATTTGCAATAATTATGATGGAATTGATATCCTCAATATAGAAACAGAAACATAGCAGTATGCCTACTATATAGACCCCCCCCCCAGCTAATCACAATAACATGACATCTATCCTTAAATTAGTCTGTGACTCCCCATAAGGAAGCCTCAAATCGTCCTAGATGATTTTAATCTATTGTCCCTTCCACACACACATACAAACTCCTTCCTGGATTCAATGGAACAGATGGGTTTCCAACAAATACAATGTCCCACACATGGTAAGGGCAATATTCTAGACATGGTATTCCTTCCAAGAGCTACAACAGATTACTCAACCATAACCCCTTCTAATATAACCCAGATCTCTTGGTCAGACTACTTTCTGATCCGCTTTACATTTAAATTACCAACATCCCATCATGCCCATACTTCACAATCGAACCCTCAACAAATAACACGATTTAGACCTTTTGATAAGGACACTCATAAAATCTACGATAGCACAACTAGACTCTTCCCCAAATGACCTCGTTGAACTTCTAACAAAATTGAACACATCAATTGCTGCATCTGCTAGGCCTACACACAAACCCCTAAAACCCCTGCGTAAGCTATCTGAAAATTATACACTCCAGATTTAGCCAGAATAAAAAAAAGATCTTAGAAAAATGGAACAAAAATGGAGATCCAAAAAGACAACAGAAAACAAAGCACTATATATGACAACACTTAACGTTTACAAAGAAGCAACAAACACCGCAAAAAAGAACTACCACTCAAAAGTTCTAATAAGTGCAATCAATTGCCCAAGAGAACCTTTTGAACTTGTAAAATCGATTACTAAGCCCCCACAAGACAGTTCATGCAAAATCCCAATTCATCCCCAAATCCTAGCAGATTTCTACACTAGCAAGGTAAAACCCAAGGACTTCCCAGATCACCCCCTCTGCTGATAATGGACCCAACTAGCACCAATAGTTGGCATACATTTCACACCATAGACAATAGACAGATCATAGATATAATATAAAATATAAACACAGCAACATCACCACTAGAATCCATGTCCAGTATCATGGATCAAAGCGACAAAATCTGAAATTGCTTCCTATCTATTAAACATTGTAAACCAATCCCTACAGCAAGGAATCATGCCAAGTGCACTCAAAAGATCCACAATGCGCCCCATGCTAAAAAACAAGAACCTCAACAAAGATGACCCAGCCACTTATAGACCAATTGCCAGCATTCCATTCATAGCAAAAGTCATAGAGAAAGCGGTTCAACGTCCGCTCCAGGATTTCATAGATTTGATGGCCTCACAGCAGTATGGATCTTGACCATTCCGTGGAGTCAAAATGCTCCTTCTAGTACTACTTGACATAATCATCTAGGGAATGGAGAACGCCAAAAAGGCATTCATCCTCATATTCCTAGACACCACCGCTGCTTTTGACAATGTGAACCACAACACCTTCATCTCTAGACCTGACTCCATAGGCATAAAAGGATACACCCTCAAGTGGTTCACATCTTACATAATTGACCACTCTCAATACGTGCAAATAGAACATAAAACATCCTCAACCTTCCCCCAAAACCAGGGAATACCCGAAGGCTCTGCACTCTCTGCCCTTTTGTTTAACTTATATATATACAGCCAATCTGCACCATATTTAAAAAACATAAACTAAAATACCACATATATGCTGATGACATTGTTATATACTTAGCTGGACATAATCAATCCCACATATGATAAATCAGCAACATGTCTAAAAGAAACAGAAAGCTGGCTCCAAGCAAATAACATGAGCATCAGTTTCAAGAAAACATTAGTCATGTTCATATAAAAAAAAAAACCTGAGTTCACCGCACCGCCAACAATCTGTTTAAACAACATCAACTCCCAGTTAAACAGGAAGATAAATACCTAGGTGTTACCCTGGATAAAACCCTCAGCATGGAACCCCACCTAAAACAACTAAACAGAACCATATTCTTCAAATTAAGGATTATATAACCACTCAGAAATCTCATTGAGCTGAATGACTTTAGAGCAGTAGTCCAAGCCCTCATAACACCGCATTTCGACTGCTGCAATAGCCTACTGCAGGGAATACCCAAAAAGACAATGAACGTATTACAAATGGTCCAAAATGTCACAGCCAAAGTCATAATGAAAACATGACTTGCAGACCACATTGCACCCATCCTATATGAGCTCCACTGGCTCCCAGTTTCCTCCAGAATAAAATACAAAATAATGATCACATTTAAACTGATACAGAACATAGCCCCCTCCCACCTCTCATCCAACTACAATCAACCACCAGAGCCAGAAGAACTCCCAAATAAAATTCTCTCATAGTACCTCCCTCAATATGCAAAACCAAACAATTCACTAACAATAGGGTTTTTACATATATAGCCCCCTCACAATGGAACTCCCTCCCGGAAACACCAAGAGCAATTAAAGACTTACAATCATTCTGCAAAGAATTAAAAACCCACCTATTCAAATAACATTACACCAGCCCCAACACCAACAGTTCATAAAGTTCACCTCTTTCTCCGGGAACAAGCAGGAAGTCAGTTCTCACATATGAGTGATGTTGGCACCGATGGAGCCCTTGCGGAAGCATCCCCCCAGCTTTCAAAGAAAGCCTTTGGGAGATGCCACCACGCATGCGTGGTCCCCTTCCTGCCCAAGGGTGCCATCTTGCTCAGTCTCTCCTTTTTTCAACAGAACCCTTCAGACGTTTGACGTGTCCCCAGAAAAAGTTGATTTTTTTTTCTCTCTGAGTGTCTTACTCACCTCTGGTTTCGCACCAGTACTCTTCCCGCCTGCCGACCTCGTTGCCTCGGCATCCAGTTTAGTCCATTTTTGTAGTATTTTCATGCTTTTCTTTGCCTGGCGTCTTCGCACCTTTTTTCTTCCACTGGTAGCCCAAAGAGTCTTCGACCTCAGAGGGGTATTTTTTTCCCCCATGACTACCAGTAGCTTTAAGAAGTGTGATCGGTGCTCCAAAATTATGTCTTTGACCGACACACACGACTGCTGTCTCCGCTGCCTGGGGCCAGATCACGACCCGGCAGCCTGCGGTCTCTGCAAGAGGATGTCTAGTAATGCCCTCAAGAGTCGCCAGCAACAACATGGTAAGTTCCCCCCCCCCCGAGTCCACGGTGCCTCCAAAGGCTAGGGCCTCGTCTGAGGCCCCGACATCTCGGGTGGAACCCTCTGAACCCAAGCCTAGTCGTGGGTCCTCAGAAAGGGGGTCTCCCTCGAGTGAACCCAGGAAGAAGAAGAAACCCTCGAAGGTGGCGTTCTTGGATGGTTCCGACTGTCCGGGGGCTCCCCAGACCCGGTCCTGCTGTCCGAGATGTTCGTCCGAGGTGTCTGAGAAGGAGTGGCCTGTGAAGATCCCCCGGAAGGATCTGACCATGGACCGGCCTCTGTCCCTAGACACTATCCTCATTGAGGATTCCCCTTCGGGGGAGCCGGTGTTGGGTCTGAGTCCCTCTCTGCCCATGCCGAAGGCTGCGGAGCCTTCTGATCTGGAGTCCAGAATGGTGGCCCTGGCGTGCAGTTTGTCTGCCTTCATGGACCACCAGTGGGCACTGTTATTCGGCATGACCGGTTCATCCGCCCTGACCACTGGGTCCTCGATGTCCAAGATGTCCCCGGAGGCTGAGCCAATCCTTGAGGTCCTTTGGCCTCGAGTCGATCCTCGGCCAAGGTCGTGATCTGAGTCCCATTCAACGGGACCGTGGTCATCCCCAACAAGTTTGCCAGGCACCGCCCACAGGGCTTCGGGAGCCCCGAGGCCCGCGGAGCAGCCCTGTTATAAGTCCTCAACAGACTACTAAGAGTGGGAGATGGAGGATGAGGAGTCTCCCGATACCCGTCGCCACCGTGACGTCCCATCTTGGAGTCTCGACGGTGGTCTCCGCCCAAGGATATGGGCTTCTTTGGTTTTGTCAAGGACATGTCCATGGCCCAGGCATTCCCGATGGAGTCGGAGGAGGATCCTCGGGTGGATGAGTTGGAAATTCTCCAGTACAAGGCCCCTTCGTGGGATTCACTTACGGTGCCCATTCCTCCCATCCTGGAACGGCTAATGCTCTGAATGTGGGAGACCCCGGCTTCAGTGCCGGTGGTGAGCAAACGGCTCGACTTGATGTATCTGGTCCGCCGAAGCCCGGGCTTCCAGAAGTCACAACTGCCGCATAACTCCTTGGTGATGGAGTCTGCCATGTGTCGGCTGAAAAGTCAGAAGATGCACTCCTCTGTGCCCCCTGGCAGCGAGGCCCGCACCCTAGGTGCCCTCAGCAGGAAGTGCTACCAGGGCTCAATGCTCATCAGACGCATCCAGGCCTACCAACTGTACGTGGACATGTACCTGAGAGACCTGGCGAAGGAACTCGCCGGGTTCTTGGCTGGTCTCTCCGAGGAACCTTTGTAGCGGTTCAAGAACCTGGCCAAAGCAGTCCGTGAATACTCCAAATTCATGTCTCGAGCAGCCTATGACGGGTTCGAGTCGGTGGCTCGAGTAGCGGTGACTGGCATCGGTGCACGCTGCAAGCTTGTATACAGTCATCAGACCTCAAGCATTGGGTTCAGGACAAATTAGTTGATGTCCCCTGCCAAGGAGAGAACCTCTTTGGCAAACCCATGACTGATAAGGCTGCCGAGCTGGAGACCGAATTCATGACGAGGACCAGGCTCTCTTAAAAGACCGCTGCCCCTCCCCGACCGAAGGGCTCAGGTAAAAAGCCCTTCTACCCGAGGAAGGGAGCTGCTTACAGAAACTACCCACCTTATCAGGCCTCCCCATCTCCCAACAGGGTCAGCAGGCTTTTGACTCCTTGAGCATAGGCTCTCTACCCCAAGGAGATCTGAAACCCACAGGGGGCTGTCTGGCCCTCGATGCCCAGAGGTGGGTGAACATCACCACCGATTCCTGGGCACTAAGGGTAGTCGGGGAGGGTTACCTCCTCCACCTGACTCAGACCCCTCCCCCTTATTTCCCGGGAGAGCCCCTCAGGTCTCCCCTCCACCGGGACCACCTTCTGAAGGAGTTGGCAGGTCTTCTCGAGGACAAAGCGGTGAAACCGGTGCCCCACTACCTCAAGGGCAAGGGGTTCTACTCCAGGTACTTCCTCGTGCCAAAGAGGACATGAGGCCTAAGGCCCATCCTCGACCTGCGCAACCTCAACAAATTCCTGGTGAGGGAGAAGTTCATGATGCTCTCCCTTGGAACATTGTTGCCATACCTCCAGCAGGGAGACTGGCTGTGCTCCTTAGACCTCAAGGATGCTTATACCCACATCCTCATCCACCCCCAACCACAGGCAATACCTGCGGTTAGTGGTGGGGGCAGGCACTTTTAGTACAGGGTGCTCCCATTCGGCCTAGCCTCGGCCCCAAGAGTCTTCACAAAATGCCTGGCAGTCATGGCCTCCTTCCTCCGGCTCCAGGGGGCCTTCGTCTTTCCATACCTGGATGACTGGCTCATAAAGGGAGGCACGGCCTCAGAGGTGCAGCAGGCCACCGCACGCACCATTCAGCTTCTGCAACCCTTGGGCTTTGTCATAAACTACCCCAAGTCTCACCTTGTCCCTACACTGTCTGGAGTTCATTGTGGCAAGGATCAGCACTTTCCAATCAAAGGCTTTCTTTCCCAGGTACCGAGCCGGTCGTCTCAGGTCTCTAGCTCAGGACATACAGTACCGTCCCTCGGTGCCCGCCCGGCTTCTCCTGCGCCTCCTCGGGCACATGGCCTCCGCGGTCCACGTCACCACAGACGCTCTCCTCCACATGAGGGCGGTGCAGTGGTGTCTCCGAGACCAATGGTCTTAGGCCATGGGCTGCCTCTGCGACATATTTTCTGTGACTTGCCGATTGGCGGAATCTCTGGTCTGGTGGCAGTCGCCCCAGCATCTCGAGTCGGGTATTCCTTTTCGGACCCTAAGCACCTCAAGGGTTCTCACCACAGACGTCTCCCTGCTCGCCTCTCCACACTCAGGTCAACTGGTCACAAGACGAGAGCACCCAGCAGATCAACTTCATGGAACTCCGAGCCTTACATTTAGCCCTGAGGGTCTTCTGGCACCACCTGCATCGCCAGCCGGTACTGCTCCGGATGGACAACCAGGTGGTGGTGATCTGCGCGAAAAAACAAGGGGGCACCGGGTTTCATACCCCTTGAAGGAGGCACTGGTTCTCTGCTCGTACGCAATACAACAGGGCATCTTCCTGCGGGTGGTGTACCTGCCAGGCCTGGACAACCTGCTGGCTGACAGACTCAGCAGAATTCTCCAAACGTACGAGTGGCAGCTGGATCCCAGGGTAGCCGGTTGGCTTTTCCGGCTCTGGGGGGAACCTGTGATGGACCTTTTGGCCAGCCCGAAGAACTTTCAGTTGCCCCACTTCTGTTCCCTAACAATACAAAATTCTAAAACCTCTTACGTAAAGGAGAGAAAATCCCACTTAGGTACAGTGTGACCAATATAACATGAAATTTATTTTTCAGAAAAGAAACCTACGGTCTCAGGCAAAAACGGCTATATACTCTCAAGGTTAAATTTCATCTCAAGAAGTAATGCCAAAATTACATCACCGACCATTTTCAATAGGTTTCTTTTTTTCTTTTTTTCAATTATGTAAAAGTTCTTTGAAGTAATCACACTATTTTCAACGGACTTCTCTCTCTGTCCTTCAAAAAATATCAGAGACTATGCTGATCATTTAAATTCACAATTTTGCTTATCTTTTAATCTTGAAGTTCTTTGAAGCTGCAATGATCCCGACGCTACCATCCCGGTACCTCCAATGCGTTTCGGATCTTCATCAGGGGATCGATTTTGTCAAGCAATCTCTGTGGAAAGAGGAAAATGCAGAAATAAAGACTATACTGGAGTCACAGTGCCTTCTCTAATCCATTAGAAAAGTTTCCTCCATAGACTAAAAACTCTCCCAACATACATTCAAAAAGAATCAACATCAGGCGGTCTCATACATGGCGCCAGCACAATCTTCATTGGCAAAAAACGCTGCGCATGCGGAGTCACAAACTAAATGAGGTCTTTAAACCACCGGTGGAGACGTAAGAATGACGAAAATAACGTCATTCCAACTACGTTTGTAAAAAATGAAAAAGACCATTAAATGATGTTTAGATGAAGGCGCTGTCCTTTAAAGGTTCAAAAAGATCCAATCGGGATATTAGCCGGATAAGAAACATCACGTTCCTCCAAACCATCCCTCCAATAAAATCAATCATATTAAATACATGCTCCCCACTCAATCGAGGTGTTTAACCCCTCCGGAATAATCGGTCGTAACCGGTAAATCCACTTTTGCTCCCTGATTAGTAAACATTGCTCTCTTGATTTCCCCATTCCTCCAGTTGCTATCCAATCAATCCCAAAACATCTTAAATCTTCAAATTTATGCTGAAATTGTAGACAGTGGGATACAATGGGGGCGTCCAGCACCTTACATTTAAGTCGACTTTTGTGTTCATTAAGACGGACCCGCAAAGATCGAATAGTTTTTCCGACGTAGATCAAGTGACAAGGGCACCGAATGATGTAAACTACATGGTCGGATTCACAGGACGTAGAACACCTTAATTGATAATTTTTGTCATGATACGAAAATGATGTAATTTCCTCTGAGACTAAACAAATATTACAATGACCACATAACTGGTGTCCTGTCGGTTGAGTCAAACGAGTAGATAAAAAAGATCTCAATCTCGCGGGACTTAATTGTTCTTTTAGATTAGAATGTCGTGTCCATACACATCTGATCTTCGTTTCTTGAAAACAAGAAAAACTTGCTTAAAACATTTTGATGCTTGTTAAAAATTTTCTTAATTTTACCGCTAAGAGGCGAAAACTTGGTGATAAAATTAATAACAGACTGATCTGTAGCTGGCAAGGATACGTGCGATTGCAACAACAAAGATCGATTATTATACAATGCACGTTGATATGCAGTTTTAATAATCCGCGGGGGATAACCTCGCTGTTGAAAATCAGTCTTCAAACTCCTTGATCCTTATAATCAACTACATTAGAACAATTCCTTCTATACCGAAGGAATTGTGAAAACGGTAGACTATCCCGGAGTTGTTTCGGATGTTTACTGTTATAGTGAAGAAATGTGTTCCGGTCTGTAGGTTTCTGGTGAACTGACGTATGCCAACCATATTGACCTTTCTGAATAACTACATCCAAAAAAACTATGCGATTAGCATGAACATTACAAGAAAACTGAATATGTGTAGTGACTCCATTTAACCAAGACACAAAGTCATGTAAGCTGGCTTCCGACACCCTCCAAAATAAAAAGATGTCATCAATATATCTCTTCCACCATAACAAATGCTGTTGATATGGTGATAAGGGGAGCCAATGAGTTTCATAAGTAGCCATATATAAATTGGCAACAGAAGGGGCACAGGTTGCACCCATAGCAACCCCTGACGTCTGCTTATAAATCACTCTTTCAAACTCGAAATAATTGTTATAGATGGTGAGAGTTAACAACTGAGAGAAAAAATCTAAATGTTCATCCGAGAGATCTCCTCGAGCCCTCAGGGAAGACAAAGTGACATCAAACGCGGCTTGCTGCGGAATGTTCGTATACAGTGCCGACACATCTAAAGTAGCCATCAAAACGTCAGGATCTGAAGCCCATTCTGAGCAATCCGATAACATATTCAAAAAATGAGATGTGTCTTTAATATATGTCGTTATGTCTTTCACTGTAGGCCGCAAGTAGGAGTCAATGTAAATAGATAGAGGTTCTAGTAATGTTCCTTTTGTTGAGACTATTGGTCGTCCCGGGGGACACTGAGCATCCTTATGTATTTTGGGAACCAGGTAAAATCGAGCTATAGATGGAAAAGGTTCATTAAGAAACTTCATTTAGTTGTGATGGACCGAAGTTACTATCTTTCAGAGGCTACACAACAGCTTTCACAGGAGGGGACTTACCAAAAATTACTGATTGACCCCACCACAGTATTAAAACAACAAATTCATCAAGTTACTTTATCTGCTTTGGATCATCATTTAATTACTCGGAAGGAAATGAAGTTTCTTAATGAGCCTTTTCCATCTATAGCTCGATTTTACCTGGTTCCCAAAATACATAAGGATGCTCAGTGTCCCCCGGGACGACCAATAGTCTCAACAAAAGGAACATTACTAGAACCTCTATCTATTTACATTGACTCCTACTTGCGGCCTACAGTGAAAGACATAACGACATATATTAAAGACACATCTCATTTTTTGAATATGTTATCGGATTGCTCAGAATGGGCTTCAGATCCTGACGTTTTGATGGCTACTTTAGATGTGTCGGCACTGTATACGAACATTCCGTAGCAAGCCGCGTTTGATGTCACTTTGTCTTCCCTGAGGGCTCGAGGAGATCTCTCTGATGAACATTTAGATTTTTTCTCTCAGTTGTTAACTCTCACCATCTATAACAATTATTTCGAGTTTGAAGGAGTGATTTATAAGCAGACGTCAGGGGTTGCTATGGGTGCAACCTGTGCCCCTTCTGTTGCCAATTTATATATCACAAATCACTATATGGTCACAACTGTTACAGAGCGTGTATCAATGATAAAGGCAACCAACTCTGTATTGTACTTAGAAAGTATAGTTTGTTCTCATGTAGACTAGAAAAACTTGATGGGCAAAGTAGGCATATAACAATATATTCTCTTGGAAGCTAACGTGGTCTCAGTATATATGGACAGGAAACAGAACTTCTGATTCTCTGTCACGGACTTCACATCAACGACCACACTTTCATAGCTACCAATGTTCATAAATGGCTCTTAAAAACCTTCACCATCAAGACTAAATAATCAAAAATGATTCTTTGCTTAGCTTTTAGTGATCGAGCTTCAACTTCGATCTGCTGCCAGTGGTACATTCATATGGTCCCAATGGTATTCGCCTTTATATTCCCGACGCTAACCAGCGCTAGGCGTTTCGCCACTCAAGGTTCCTCAAGGGAAATGCTAAGCTGTTTTCCACTATCATGCTTAGCAGTTCAGCAGTTAGCTGTGATGGGAACGCCAGCATGATAGTGGAAAACAGCTTAGCATTTCCCCTGAGGAACCTTGAGTGGCGAAACGCCTAGCGCTGGTTAGCGTCGGGAATATAAAGGCGAATACCATTGGGACCATATGAATGTACCACTGGCAGCAGATCGAAGTTGAAGCTCGATCACTAAAAGCTAAGCAAAGAATCATTTTTGATTATTTAGTCTTGGTGGTGAAGGTTTTTAAGAGCCATTTATGAACATTGGTAGCTATAAAAGTGTGGTCGTTGATGTGAAGTCCGTGACAGAGAATCAGAAGTTCTGTTTCCTGTCCATATATACTGAGACCACGTTAGCTTCCAAGAGAATATATTGTTATATGCCTACTTTGCCCATCAAGTTTTTCTAGTCTACATGAGAACAAACTATACTTTCTAAGTACAATACAGAGTTGGTTGCCAATTTATATATGGCTACTTATGAAACTCATTGGCTCCCCTTATCACCATATCAACAGCATTTGTTATGGTGGAAGAGATATATTGATGACATCTTTTTATTTTGGAGGGTGTCGGAAGCCAGCTTACATGACTTTGTGTCTTGGTTAAATGGAGTCACTACACATATTCAGTTTTCTTGTAATGTTCATGCTAATCGCATAGTTTTTTTGGATATAGTTATTCAGAAAGGTCAATATGGTTGGCATACGTCAGTTCACCAGAAACCTACAGACCGGAACACATTTCTTCACTATAACAGTAAACATCCGAAACAACTCCGGGATAGTCTACCGTTTTCACAATTCCTTCGGTATAGAAGGAATTGTTCTAATGTAGTTGATTATAAGGAACAATCAAGGAGTTTGAAGACTGATTTTCAACAGCGAGGTTACCCCCCGCGGATTATTAAAACTGCCTATCAACGTGCACTGTATAATAATCGATCTTTGTTGTTGCAATCGCACGTATCCTTGCCAGCTACAGATCAGTCTGTTATTAATTTTATCACCAAGTTTTCGCCTCTTAGCAGTAAAATTAAGAAAATTTTTAACAAGCATCAAAATGTTTTAAGCAGTTTTTCTTGTTTTCAAGAAACGAAGATCAGATGTGTATGGACACAACATTCTAATCTAAAAGAACAATTAAGTCCCGCGAGATTGAGATCTTTTTTATCTACTCGTTTGACTCAACCGACAGGACACCAGTTATGTGGTCATTGTAATATTTGTTTAGTCTCAGAGGAAATTACATCATTTTCGTATCATGACAAAAATTATCAATTAAGGTGTTCTACGTCCTGTGAATCCGACCATGTAGTTTACATCATTCGGTGCCCTTGTCACTTGATCTACGTCAGAAAAACTATTCGATCTTTGCGGGTCCGTCTTAATGAACACAAAAGTCGACTTAAATGTAAGGTGCTGGACGCCCCCATTGTATCCCACTGTCTACAATTTCAGCATAAATTTGAAGATTTAAGATGTTTTGGGATTGATTGGATAGCAACTGGAGGAATGGGGAAATCAAGAGAGCAATGTTTACTAATCAGGGAGCAAAAGTGGATTTACCGGTTACGATCGATTATTCCGGAGGGGTTAAACACCTCGATTGAGTGGGGAGCATGTATTTAATATGATTGATTTTATTGGAGGGATGGTTTGGAGGAACGTGATGTTTCATATCCGGCTAATATCCCGATTGGATCTTTTTGAACCTTTAAAGGACAGCGCCTTCATCTAAACATCATTTAATGGTCTTTTTTATTTTTTAGAAACGTAGTTGGAATGACGTTATTTTCGTCATTCTTACGTCTCCACCGGTGGTTTAAAGATCTCATTTAGTTTGTGACTCCGCAAGCGCAGCGTTTTTTGCCAATGAAGATTGTGCTGGCGCCATGTATGAGACCGCCTGATGTTGATTCTTTTTGAATGTATGTTGGGAGAGTTTTTAGTCTATGGAGGAAACTTTTCTAATGGATTAGAGAAGGCACTGTGACTCCAGTATAGTCTTTATTTCTGCATTTTCCTCTTTCCACAGAGATTGTTTGACAAAACCGATCCCCTGATGAAGATCCGAAACGCATTGGAGGTACCGGGATGGTAGCGTCGGGATCATTGCAGCTTCAAAGAACTTCAAGATTAAAAGATAAGCAAAATTGTGAATTTAAATGATCAGCATAGTCTTCTGATATTTTATGAAGGACAGAGAGAGAAGTCTGTTGAAAATAGTGTGATTACTTCAAAGAACTTTTACATAATTGAAAAAAAGAAACCTATTCAAAACGGTCGGTGATGTAATTTTGGCATTACTTCTTTAGATGAAATTTAACCTTGAGAATATATAGCCGTTTTTGCCTGAGACCGTAGGTTTCGTTTCTGAAAAATAAATTTCATGTTATATTGGTCACACTGTACCTAAGTGGGATTTTCTCTCCTTTACGTAAGAGGGTTTAGAATTTTGTATTGTTAGGTGACTATCACCCTCTTGGATAAGAAGACCTATTGTTTGTGTTATCACTTCTGTTCCCGGCAGGCCCACCCCTCCAGGGTGGCAGCGGACGCGTTCCTAGTCACATGGTCAGAAGGCCTCATGTATGCCTTCCCTCTGACGCCGATTACTGCCAAGACCGTGTTCATGACCCTCCCCTCCGCGACAAGGCCTCACTCATCCTAATAGCTCCTGCTGCTTCTACAGTTTATGGTGGAGGCCCCCATCTCATTGGGGACCGCCCCAGGACTCCTATCTCAGGAGGGGGGCGCTCTCCTGCTCTCCAACCTGGGGTCCCTGTCGCTGACAGCGTGGCTGCTGAGAGGGTGACTCTGGCTCCTTTCAACCTTCCGGTTGAGGTGGAAGACATTCTGCTGGCCTCTTGCAAGGTCTCTACTAGGAAGGCTTACGCCCTCAAATGGTGCAGGTTCTCTGTGTGGTGCGCTGAACACAGGGCTGATCCTTTCTCCTGCCCGGTGGCTCTGGTTTTACAGTACCTTCTCCACCTCTCTGTCCTTGCTCAAGTCTAACTACATTCGGGTGCACCTTAGTGCCCTGGCGGTGCACCACCATCCGGTGGATTGTAAGCCCCTCTCGGCCCAATCGTTGGTGACCCATTTCCTTCGGGGCCTGCTCTTATTGAAGCCCCCGGTTTGCCCTCCGGCAACTGAATGGGACCTCAACGTAATGCTGGGGCAGCTCACTCGACCACCCTTCGAGCCTCTGGCTACCTGCCACCTTCGCTACCTCTCTCAGAAGGTGGCTTTCCTGGTTGTGCTCACCTCCACTCGCAGAGTTAGCGAACTTCAGGCCCTTGTGGCGGAGGCGCCTTATACCAGGTTCTATAGGAACAGAGTGGTGCTTTGCATGCACTCCAAATTCCTACCGAAGGTGGTTTCGCCATTCCATCTCAACCAGGAAGTGGTGCTCCCTACCTTCTTCCCAAGACATCACTCCAGCCGGGGAGGTGGGAGTCCACACCTTGGACTGTTAAGAGGGCTTTGTCCTTCTATATCCAGTGCACTCAGGGCCACCACAAAGCTTCACAGCTTTTCATCTCCTACAACCCCAGTAGGCTGGGGGAGGCGGTGGGCAAACGTATGTTTTCCACCTGAGTGGCAGACTGTATTTTCCTCGCTTATGAGCAGGCGAGGCTCCCACTGGAAGGCTGCATCACGGCGCACCATGTCAGGGCCATGGTGGCTTTAGTGGCGAACTTGAGCTCTGTCCCGATGGTGGACATCTGCGGGGCCTCCGCCTCGTCTTCAGTCCATACCTTCGCTGCCCATTACTGCTTGGAGAGAGAGTCCCGAAGGATAGTGCCTTCAGCCAGGCTGTGTTCCGTAACCTATTCGGGGTTTAGGCAACTCCTACTCTCTGACCCTTCTGTGTTCAGGCTACCGGAGTGCTGGATTCATTGGGCACAGAGGTCCTAATGTGGTCGATGTACACAGAATAAATTGCTGCTGCTTGTGGCTCCCCATGAGGGAGCCCCTATTTTGCTATGGGCTTTCGGTAGCTTGTAGCTGGGAAGTCCCATATGTGAGGACTGACTTCCTGTTTGTTCCTGGAGAAAGCGTAGTTACTCACCTGTAACAGGTGTTCTCTGGGGAAAGCAGGAATTGGTCCTCACAGTCCTCCCTCCTCCCCTTGCAGTTGCTCCTTTACCATCTTTTATTTTTGCCATCTTTTAACTGTGTCATCTGACTGAGCAAGATGGCACCCTTGGGCGGGAAGGGGTGGCATCTCTCCCAAAGGCTTTCTTTGAAAGCTGGGGGGATGCTTCCATGAGGGCTCCGTCGATGCCGACGTCACCCATATGTGAGGACTGATTCCTACTGTCCCCGGAGAACACCTGTTAAAGGTGAGTAACTATGCTTTTTCCTCCCCCTCTTCTCCCACCTTTTTCTCTCCCCTGCCCCTGTATCACCATTCCAGCCCACTCAACGTTGCTACATTCAAATTAAATTTCAGTCATCATTTGCTGGATATACAGATAAGAATGCCTATTTGGATCTAAAAATGTGATAAATGTGCATAGTTCAATGTAAATAGTTAACTATTAGACCTCATTAATACTGTTCTATGTAAAGGTTTTGTATAATGTATCTCCAGGAACAAGCAGGAATGTAGTCTTCACATATGGGTATCGTCGGTACCGACGGAGCCTGCACGGGAACGCTCCCCAGCGGCCAATAGGAAAGCTTTTGGGAGCATCCCACAGCACCTGCGTGCTGCCTTCCCGCCTTTCCCAACTGTCCCTCTCCAGTTCTTCGTTGTCCATGGAGCCGACAGGTCGCACATCCTGTCGCCGAAGAAAATTTCCCTTCTTTTTTGTGGTCGCTTCTGCCTTCCCTCGACGCTATACCGGTACCGCCAGTGGTTCTTTTCTTTTTTTAAAACAAACAAACAAACAAACTTTGTTTCTGGAGTCTTTCTCCAGTAAATATCTTCTCAGGTGCCACGCGCCATTTTGGGCACTAGGCCCAATTTTTTCCCTCAAAATGGAAAAATCCGCTTTGGGTTTTAAAAAGTGATCTCCAGGAACAAGCAGGAATGAGTTGTCACATATGGGTACGTTGGTACCGACGGAGCCTGCGCGGTAATGCTCCCCAGCGTCCAGAAAGAAAGCCTTTGGGAGCATCCCACACGCATGCGTGCTGCCTTCCCGCCTAAACACTTCCCTCTCATCAGTTTTCGTTTTTCCGCAGAGCCGACAGGACGTGTCCTTGTCACCGCAGAAAATTCATCTTTTTTATTCTTATTTTTTGTGGTCGCGCCTGTCCTCCCTCAACGCCCACCGGTACCGCCGGTGCTTTTCTTTCTTTTCTTAAAAAAGTTTCTTCTTTTTTCTGAGAAATTTTTTTCTTATTTACTGACTGACTTTTTTCTGGCCACTAGGCCTCTATCCTTTCCATTATGGAAAAGCCGGCCACTATCCTTAAGAAATGTCTAAACTGGCAGTACAACTAAGTTACTAGACACTCATTTTTGGTGTCTAACTTGTTTAGGTCCTGACCATTGTCCTAAAGAGTGTTTCTCTTGTAGGAGTTTAACCAGAAGAGGTCTTCAGAACCGAGCACATCTCGGTACCGGATCTACATCAACCATGATGTCACCAGGCAGAATCTCTTCTTCCTTCCATGGTCAGGTAGCCAAACAGTCTGTTAAGACTAGCCAGTCCTCGAGAGGTAGATCTCTTTCTAAGCATCGAGATTGCTCTGGCCTTGCCCTTGAGGACACTATGGCTCAATCCTGGCGGGAGTCTTCGGGCTCCAAAGCATTATCAGGATTTCAGGTTGCTCCCGAGGTTTTTACCTCTGTGGATGCACCTGTGCCATGCTCGATGGTTCAGACCGCGTCGACCGATACCGATACCTCGGCATTGGCTATGGTATTGGATGGAAAACTCCTCGCCATGGAACGCAGTCTGGCGCATCTCACCAACAGAGTCGCCGCAGACCGTTCTTCGATCACCGATATCGGCGTCGACGCCAGTACCGGTATTGGCTTCGATGCTAGCACCGATGTCGATGTCGGTATGCCTACCGACATCGGCATTGCTCCCGGTGCCGAATTGGGCATTGTTGCAGATGCCGGTATCGACATCGGTACGGGCATCGATGTTTTCGGTACCTTTTTCAACAGGCTCGCTTCCCTTGATACAGAGTCTGGAATCGCTATCTAGCCTGGAAGATTCGGTACCGACATCGAGAAGTACCGATCACACCTCTGTAAGGAGAATCCAATGCTTCATCCTCCCCGGTCTTCTAAGCCCAATGTCAGAGATGCATCCATCGGTACCGCAACTGAATTTTCAACAGTTGCAGTTTGTACTCCTCATTTCAGAGAATTTCTCTTAGAGGGAATCTCTTTTCAAGCTTTTCTGCTCGATATGGCAAGAATACTCGCCATATCTATACCTGGGAAGGACTCTATACCAAGGGATTCAGAAATTCTGCAATCCCAGTGGTTTCCAGAGGAGGTAATCATGCTTCTTCTACATCAGACCTTACAGGATCTGTTATTAAGAATGTGGGAAACTCTCTTAATGGTATCCTCACATTCCAAAAGAGTGGACACTATCTATAAAGTCCCACCTTCCCCAGGTTTTCAAAAGACTCAATTCCCTCATCATTCTATAGTAGTAGAATCAGCAATGAGGCGTGTTAAGAGTGCAAAAAAGCACTCCTCTTATCCGCCAGGTCGTGAGTCTAGAACCTTAGATGCTTTTGAGCGTCGATGCTTCCAAGCATCTATGCTTTCAGCAAGAATCATTTCATATATTTTCTATATGGGATTCTCTCTGAAAGAGGTTGCCAAAGATTTAAAACTTTTCAACCCTTTCCTTCAGGAACATAAGAGCTGACTATTTATCACTAGTCAATCATGCTCATAATATTTCTACATTCCTTTGTCATGCTTCCATGGATTCTTTTGAATCTATTAGCAGATCTTCTGCTATAGCCATAGGGGCATGACGTTTATCCTGGCTCCAAGCTTCAGACTTGGATAAATGGGTTCAAGAAAAGCTGGGAAATAGCCCTTGTACTGGAGAACATCTCTTCAACAAGGATTGTCTATTTCAAGCTAGTCAGTTAACCACTGAAAAGCCTACCTTAAGAGGATTGTCAAAACTTTCCTCTGCCCCAGCTAATGAAGGATCTTCTAAAAACCTTATTCCTCTAGGGGGAAAAAGCTTTATCCATCTTCTTCCCCTCAGGCAGTTGTTCCCCAACAGGGGCAGCATCAAACCAGGCTAAGGAAACAGAAACCTCAATGGACTCAGCAAACCCAGTAATTACAGGGTTTCTGATTTATTTTCTTCCTGTATGAGATTCAGGACCCGTACACCTTCCTTTTATCAAAAGAGGTGTCTGTCTTGATTCTCATCCATGCTGAGACAACATTGAGTTAACTCTAGACATGAATCTCTTGTTCAAGAGAACTTCATTCTACTAGCTCCAAGAGCTCTTGAGATATCTCAGGCCTACAGGTAATAAGTTTCTACTTCCCTATTGTAAAAAAAAAACAAAAAACAGGAGGGAAGGTCAATCAAGAAACTTAACAGGCTGAGTGGTACCTTTCACCCTTTTTTTTGACACTTACCTGTAAGACCTTAACTGCAGAAGACCCTATCCATAAAGACTGACTAAATTGTAAGTTTTTCAACTCTGTATTACTCCTATCTTTTAGTTGGGACATCTAGTCTCCAACCTGAATATTATTCAACTGGAGAGCTTCTTACTGAAGCTATAGGAGTTCCTACTCCAGTAAATCTTTCCAATACAGAGCTTTTTCCTTTTTGGGCCCTTCTGTAGGGGTTTTTACAGGTTGCAATTCAGCATTCTGAAAGCCCCTACCAGATTTAGTCTATACATTTGGGCAAGGTCAACTCAGAGGGCTTCTAAAACCATCCATATTGGAAATATGAATAACCCACCAAGTGGATTAGATGAGCTTCTTTAAACAGATAGCTCACATGGGTTTCTGCCTATTCTACGCTACTTGCGTTTGTTATAGCTGACCCTTCAAATAATTCAATTAATCAATTAATCATTGCAGGGCAAAAAACCTCTCTACCATTTTTTGCCATCCTCAATTCTGTTTCAACAGAATTGATTCGGTTGCACACTGGCTACCCAACAGCCAGGTCTCATCTAAGCAACCTATAACATGCTCTCTGCAACTATGCAATGAAGCTCTACAACTATGGGCCTTTGTCAGAGAGTGTCGTAGTCCACCCCTGGTAGGTAACTTCCAGGAGGTTAAAGAACCTTTGACTGGCCGTCTCTACCCAGTCATGCCCCACATGGCTGTTTGTTCCTAATTTTCCATTTTCCTTAAAATTCTTTCAAGGAGAAGAATCCAGGGCCTGGACAACTTCAAGTTTAAGGAATAGCACCACTCCCTAAGTTGTTCCTTATCCTCAAGGGAACTCCTACAACAGAGATGCATTCCTAATCATTGCAGTTGATCCTTATCTACTGCAATTTTTTCTACTTCCAATACCTCATTGAAGTCTTGAGAAGCAAAGAACGCATGATACTCATACTGCCCTCATAGAGAGACAGACATGGTATCCCCTTACATTGCGTTTTTTTCTTCCAGCTTCTATTCTGAAGTGATAAAAGGAATCCTCTATCTTAGGATTAAGGATCTTCTCTGCACTCCTTTGGGTACGTCTCAAGACCTAATCATCTGAGGACTAGTCGTTTTACGACCTAGACCTCTTGTCACGGGTAAGAAGCATCTTACTGGTTTCCATGTAACCTTGCCTATGTTTCTTATACCTTGACTAATAAGTGATCCTCACTAACTATCTGCAATAAGGTCTTAACCCTTCTTGTTACACAAGCATACAATCTGACCCTGAAATATTGATCTCCAGGAAAAAGCAGGAATGAGTCTTCACATATGGGTACGTCGGTACCAACGGAGTCTGCGCGGGAACGCTTCCCAGCGTCCAATCAACGAGCTTTTGGAAGCATCCCACCATGCCTGCGTGCTGCCTTCCCGTCTTTCCCAACTGCCTCTCCTCAGTTTTTGTTTTTCCGCGGAGCCGGCAGGACGTCCTCCTGTCACCGCAGAAAATTCTTGTTTTATTTCTTTAGTTTTCTTGTGGTCGCGGCTGTCTTCCCGGCGCCACCGGTACCGCCGGTGTTTTCTTTTCTTTTTTGTAAATCTTCCTTTTTTAAGGAATATTTTTTCTTCATAGTGTCCCACGGTGTCTTAGGCCTTTTAGGCCTCTTCTTTTTCCTTCATGGAACCGCCAGCCACTTTCTCCAAGAAATGTTCAAACTGTGGCGGTACAACTTTATTTTTAGACCCTCGAAGTCTGTGTCTAACCTGCTTGGGTCCTGACAACAGTTTGGTGAGAAGAGGTCTTCAATATCGAGGTTCCCTTGATACACGGTTTCCCTCCAGCTTCGGGGCACCGTCCCCTCCTTCTACACAGGATCGGTACCGATACCCCGACATCGGCACTGTTGTTGGATGAAACACTCCTCACCCAGGGATGGTCATCTGGCGTCCTCGGTGCCTTCGGGACCGGTGGATACACTCCAGACTGACCTTTCATTATCGGTACCAGCACCGATACTACCACCGACGTCAGTACCCTCCAGATGTGCATCGATAGCCTCACTTCCTTCGATGCCGAGTCTGGAATCGATCTCCAGTCTGGAGGACTGGGTACCGATTCGCCTTGGTACCGGCTCTCGGCGGTACCTAAGGCTCGGTTCCGATGATTCGGATCCGCAAAACTCGGTTCCCCCGAGGCCGATTGAGTTGTCACAAGCTGACCTTCATCCACCGGTATCAGACACGGTACTGAAGTCGGTACCGATGTCCTCATTACCCTTATGGTCGGTGCCTTCCATGCTTCGCTTATCGATGCCGAGTTTAGAATCGCTCTCTAGTCTGGAAGACTCGGTACCAATACACTTTGGTACCGATGCCGATCGATACCGGTGGCTCGGTACCGAGGATAGCACCCGGAGGTTTTTGGTTACCTCGGTACCGATTGAACTGTCACCGATGACTGCTCCGATGTCTTTGTCGGGCTCGACTCCGACATCGGTACTGGTATTGGCATCGGTACTGGTATCCACAGTAGCATCGTGGCCAACTCCTACCATGCTTTTTTCAACAGGATCGCTCCCTTCTATGCCAAGCTTGGAGTCGATACCTAGCATGGACAATGTGGTAATGACGGTCGCTGCTCCTGCCAGCCAGTACCGGCGACCATCCTTTAAGCATTCCACACTGCACCGTGCAGGATCTTCTATTCCTATATATCTGGATAGCTCTGTCGGTGCTCAGGCTAGTTCTTCAGATCTAACCTGTCCAAGGGAAATTCCTGTTGGGGAACCCTCTTTTCAGAGTTTCCTCCTGGATATAGCAAGATCGCTTGCCATTCCTATCCCAAGACATGATCCTGCACAGGGCTCTCTTTCTACCAAAGCAAAGGAGATTATAATGCTTCCTTTACATCATTCCTTGCAGGATCTCCTTCTAGGAATGTGGGAAACACCTTTAAGGGTACCCCCACCTTCCAGAGCAACTGATCTCTTATATCAGGTGCCCCCCTCGCCAGCGTTTCAAAAGACTCAACTTCCTCATCATTCCATAGTTGTGGAATCAGCAGTGAGGTGGGTAAAGAGCAAGAAAAAGCACTCTTCTTATCCGCCAGGTCGTGAGTCTAAGACACTTGATGCCTTTGGACGTCAAACTTTCCAGACATCTATGCTTTCTGCAAGAATTCTCTCATATATTTTCTATATGAGTCTATCTCTTGAGGAGGTCACAAAGCAATTACATCTTTTGACTCCTTCCCTTCCAGAGTCCAAGAGTGCAGACTATTCTTCACTGCTCAAGCATAAGAACATAAGAACATAAGATATGCCATACTGGGTCAGACCAAGGTCCATCAAGCCCAGTATTCTGTTTCCAACAGTGGCCAATCTAGGTCATATGTACCTAGCAGTTTCCCCAAGGGACACAGGTTCCACAGTGCTTGTATTGGTTCAAGCATTGATATCCTGGGTCCCTTCTTAATAATGGTTTATGGACCTTTCCTCCAGGAACTTGTCCAAATCTTTTTTAAACCCAGCTACATTAACAGCCTTTACTACATCCTCTGGTAACAAATTCCAGAGTTTGATTACACGTTGAGTGAAAAAATATTTTCTTTTATTAGTCTTAAATAGTTTACCCTGTAGCTTCATTGCATGTCCCCTAGTCTTTCTATATTCTGATAAGGTAAACAATCGATCTACGTTTACCCGTTCCACTCCATTCATTAATTTATAGACTTCTATCATATCTCCCCTCAGCCGTCTCTTTTCCAGGTTAAAGAGCCCTAACCTTTTTAGCCTTTCTTCATAGGAGTATCCTTCCATCCCCTTTACCATTTTGGTGGCTCTTCTCTGAACCTTTTCTAAAATCGCTATATCCTTTTTAAGATACGGCGACCAGAATTACACACAATATTCAAGGTGCGGCCTCACCATGGAATGATATAGAGGCATTATAATATCTTTTTTGTTTTATTTTCCATTCCTTTCCTTATCATACCTAGCATTCTATTTGCTCTCTTGGCCGCCGCTGCACACTGGGCCGAGGGTTTTAACATGGTATCCACAATGACGCCTAAATCTTTTTCCTGGGTGGTGGTTCCTAATGTGGAACCTTGCATCGTGTAACCATAGTTTGGGTTGTTCTTCCCTAGGTGCATAACCTTGCACTTGTCCACATTAAATTTCATCTGCCATTTTGATGCCCAGTCTTCCAATTTATCAAGATCCTCTTGCAATTTTCCACAATCCTCTTGGGTTTTAACAACTTTAAATAGTTTTGTGTCATCTGCAAATTTGATAACCTCACTCGTTATTCCACTTTCCAGGTCATTTATGAATATGTCAAAAAGCAGCGGACCCAGCACAGATCCCTGGGGTACACCACTATTCACCTTTCTCCATTGGGAAAATTGGCCATTTAGCCCTACCCTCTGCTTTCTATCTTTTAACCAGTTCCTGATCCACAATAGTACACTGCCTCCTATCCCATGACTCTTTAGTTTTGCCAAAAGTCTTTCATGAGGGACCTTGTCAAAGGCTTTCTGAAAGCCAAGATGCACAATATCAACTGACTCACCTTTATCCACCTGATTATTCACTCCTTCAAAAAAACATAACAGATTAGTAAGACAAGATCTTCCTTGTCTAAAGCCATGTTGGCTGTCTCCCATTAGGTCATGACTATCTACATGCTGAGTAATTTTATTCTTTATGATGGTTTCTACCATTTTTCCCGGTACTGATGTCAGGCTCACCGGTCTGTAGTTTCCCTGATCACCCCTGGAACCTTTTTTAAAAATTGGTGTTACATTGGCGATCCTCCAATCTTCAGGTATTAGAGATGATTTTAATGATAGTTCACAGATTACTAATAGCAGGTCTGCAATCTCGTATTTCAGTTCTTTCAACACCTTTGGATGTATACCATCCGGCCCAGGTGATTTGCTACGCTTCAGTTTATCTAATAGTTGTAATACATCTTCCCAATGTATCGATATTTCCTTCAATTCTTCCGCACCTTTAAATAACACTTCAGTCATGGGTAACATCGCTACATCTTTCTCAGTAAAGACTGAAGCAAAGAATTCATTCAGTCTCTCCGCTATCGCCTTGTCGCCTCTTAGTGCTCCTTTAACGCCTTTATCATCTAATGGACCAACTGACTCTCTCACAGGTTTTTTTTCTACAAATGTACTTGAAAAGGTCTTTACTTCGCGTTTTTGCTTCCGCAGCAAGCTTCTTCTCAAATTCTCCCTTTGCCTGCCTTATCAATGCCTTGCATTTGACTTGCCAGTGCTTGTGCTGTTTCCAGGTTTCGTCGTTTGGCTCTTTTTTCCATTTCCTGAAAGATGCTTTTTTGGCAACAACAGCCTCTCTGACCTCACCTTTAAACCATGCTGGCAGTTTTTTGGACTTCCTTCCACTTTTCTTAAAGCGTGGAATACAGCTGGTCTGGGCTTCCAAGCGTCTCCAGAATATCTCTTGGTTTCTTACTCGTGCTTCCCTAGACTCTTTTGAGTCTGTTAGCAGGACTTCTGCTATAACTATAGGGGCACGACGTAGAGCCTGGCTCCAAGCTTCAGACTTGGACATATGGGCACAGCACAGACTAGGACATACTCCTTGCACTGTAGACAATCTTTTCAACAAGGAGTCTTTACGTCAGGTTACTCAGTTCTCCACTGACTTACCTGTTCCTAGGGGCTGTTCTGCACCTTCTTCTGTCCCAGTAGGTAGGAAATGTCCTGCCAAACTTTCTTCCCATAGGAGAAGAAGGTTTTATGCATCATCTGCCCATCATACAGATGTTCCCAAACAGGGGAAGCATCGTCTTGGTCTGCAGAGTTCAACCTCTCACCAGGCTCAGCAAACCCAGCAACCACAGGGTTTCTGATCAATCCATCAGATGCTTGTGACTCTTGGGATTAGAATCTGCAGTTGCTTCTTCTCAATAGAGGCAATCCACTGCTGTCATTCTAAATCCTAAACATGGATCTCTTCCCGAAAGACATCCATTCTTTCTATGTTCTATGAGCTGTCAGGATGTTCATGCTTCTAGGTCACAGGGTTCTCCTCTTTTTCCTGCTAGGGAAAGAGGTCTATCCACTATCAAATGATAGTTTCCTGTGCCAGCATGTCTTTTTTCCTTTCTATAAACTTACTACTTTGTAAGTTTTCTTCAGCTCCATTCTCTTTACCCTCTTACCAGGTTTTTCCTCTGTAAGAGCGGTATTGCTTCACTGGAGGGCTTTTTCTTCAGCCTCTCTAGTTTTCTTACTTTTCCAGTGCGGAGTTCTCTTCTCTGAGTTGACTCCTCTTTTTCAATCTTGCTTTGAAGCAGTTCATCAGACACGTCCAGAGTTTTCTACTCTTGTTTTGTCTGTTCTTTCTGTTTTTAAACAGTACCATTCTTCTGCTGTCTGGCAAGCAGCTGCCCATGCAGGAGCCTTAATGTTTGGACCACTGGTTCTTGTCCACCAGCAACCAGATTTGTCCTCCACTAACATTCTGTCTGGTCTTAGTAGTGGCTCCAAGTCAGTGCTGTCATCTGTCTTGGGAATTTTTTCACTACAAGCTTGTTGGATTGTCTTCTCTTTCTGCCATCTCCATTCCCCTAGGTTTGGCAGCATAGTTGACATAGGTACTGGCTCTCCTGCAGCCAGTTCTATCTCCTCATTCTCCTGCATCATGCTCTCTGCAATTCTACAGAGAAGCTCTCCACTATGGGCCCTTGCTAGAGAGCATGGGGGGCTTTTTCTCCAACAGCTATACTAGATGGTTGAAAAAGGCTTTTTCAGTCATGTCTCCCATGACTAGAAAAGTTCTCCTTTTTAATATAAAGGACATAGGCCTCTTCTTACGTGAAAGCTTAAGGAGTTGCTAATTCCCTGCTTTGGTCCATAGTATTTCCAATAGGGAATATGTTTTCTCCTTCCAGCTCGTCCTCATGGTAAGAACGCATGATACCTTTTTGCCCTTAAGCAGGTCAGCATGGTATCTCATCCTATGCGTCTTCTGTTCACTTACCATGCTAGAGTTCTAGAATACTCGGGACTTGCTGGCTGCAGACTGATATCATCCTCTGCTTTTCACGTAACCATCCTGGTTATTCTGCTACCTAGCATCCCTGTAGCCATAAACCAGTGGAAATTGATTCTCTATATATCTTCTCAAGGAGGTTCCACCTTCTTGTTATTAGATGAATCTTTCCTCTCCACATTTTCCTATGTGAATACCTTTTTCTAGGCATATCCCTGTCTGCTTCATTGCAGACTTCCATATAAAGGCCTATATATTTATACCTATAGCACACATTTGTGTGTATTTTATGCCCTTCATATCTCACTATAGATATATTCTCATATATCTATATGTTATCTACATATATATATATATATATATATGTGTATATCTATAGGTATCTGTCGAGATATTTTACTGTCGGTAGATATGTATTCTGCTTTATCTACCTGACTGTCGAGGCTCATATAGCTATATGATTCTGACAGATGGGCTTTACCCATACTATGCTATCCAGCATGTTTTGGGGTCCTACACTCACAACCACTTTGGTGGTAGTTAACACCTACCAAAACCTTAAGGTTAGGTACCTCTGAAGCTCTCCATGTTCCATTATCTCTCCCAGCGGACTTCAGTTAGGAGAGACATTGCGGATCTTCCGCTAATCACAGGCTCTAACGCCTCCGGCGTTTGTCCTTTCTTTTGGGATACAAAGGGTTCCCATACCCTTTCTCCCCACAAGGATTGGGCTGTTTGTCCAAATCGGTTAGCCTTTCTCTTTTTGTTCCTAAGAGTGAGCCACTCTGCCGCCAAAAGAGTTCGGTTTTTATCATAAAGTCTTCCGCTGAAGGCCCACCGCTTTTGTACTACCCCAGTTTTTCCTACTGGGGTTACCTGTTACCTTTCAGGATTCTGACCTCCATTGCTTTTCCTACAGGTTTACTACCTCCACTTACAGTGCGGTCCTTCTCGAGGTTCCTCTACTGGGTTCCCCAGTAGATCCCATGAACCTCCATACTTCACTGAAGTCCTGTTAGGGGAGGTCCATATTGCAATATTTTTTCTTTGCAATATCATTGATGACAATTCTCATCCACACATGGACTCCTTGTCTGCAATCCTATGCTAGGTTAACTGTTCCACAGCACCTTTCTCTCTTCAACTCCTACCCCCCATCCTCAGGATGCCTGGTGTTGTGGGGGATAGCATGTTCCAACCTATGACATGCTGGGACTCCAGGTATCTCAGCTTGGGAGTCCCCATATGTGAAGACTCATTCCTGCTTGTTCCTGGAGATAGCACAGTTACTTACCTGTAACAGGTGATCTCTGGGAACATCAGGAATAAGTCTTCACAACCCGCCCACCTCCCCAGGAGTTGTATCTCTATCTATCTTTCCTTTCCTCTCTCTCTCTTTTTCTCAGCTTTAAAACTTAATTGAGGAGAGGCAGTTGGGAAAGGCGGGAAGGCAGCACGCAGGCGTGGTGGGATGCTTCCAAAAGCTCTTTGATTGGACGCTGGGAAGCGTTCCCGCGCAGACTCCGTCGGTACCGACGTACCCATATGTGAAGACTTATTCCTGCTGTTCCCAGAGATCACCTGTTACAGGTAAGTAACTGTACTTTACTGTCCATATCAATGCTGTCAGCATACCATAAACTTCTTAAATGGACATCCAATTTATCTGGTAAAGTTAGGAAACTCCTTTTCTTTACCATATCCTTTTTTTCTATCGGAATCAGGTTACCTTATATCTGAAGCTCTCTAGGTAAAGTTGTTAGCCTAAGTGCTATCACTTACGCAACACACATTACTGATTTTCAGAAATTGGGGGCTAAACAGCCCAATACAACTTTCTCGTCTGGATGAAGGGGTTCTACGAACCCAACCCCTTTCTTTCTATAAAGGTATCTTGACCTTTTCTTCCAGACCAGTCAGATTTGTCTTTTCTTTTCTTTCCCAAGGCACCATCCTGCTCTAGGGACAGAAATGTTTTTAGACTTTGGACTATAGAGAAGTTTAAACTTCTCACCAAGGTCCCAACTTCTTATAAAATTTCCTAGTTTTTCCCTGGGGTTATGTCTAGACATTAATATTTCTTATTTCTGTCTACATTGCAAAACTTTATTTCCTTTACTCCTCACAGTAAGGGAATTCCATATGAGGACAATGTGATGGTTCTTTACAACAGACCCATATTAACTTCCCCATATGTGTAGTTTTTGCAATCCTTGGATAACATCTTTTTTTCAAGAATTAGGACTTCCTTTTTCCTTACTAACAGTTATTTCTACACAAGGACACCTTCCCCGATTCCTTGTTTAGTCTAGCTGTTCCTCAGCACACCCCTTTACACTGTTAGCTCAACTCCTGCCCTCCATCCCTTGGATGCCTGAGGTCCTTGGGAGGAAGCATGTCCCACCCTTTAGTTTTGTTACATGCTGGACCTCTTCCAGGCATCTCAGCTTGGGAGTCCCCATATGTGAAGACTCATTCCTGCTTGTTCCTGGAGATAGCACAGTTACTTACCTGTAACAGGTGATCTCTGGGAACAGCAGGAATAAGTCTTCACAACCCACCCACCTCCCCTAGGAGTTGTTTTCTCTTTCTCTCTCTCTTTCTGATTTGTCTACTTCCCTCCTTTGGTCTCAGCTACAAACCCAACTGATGAGAGGGAAGTGTTTAGGCGGGAAGGCAGCGCGCATGCGTGTGGGATGCTCCCAAAGGCTTTCTTTCGGGACGCTGGGGAGCGTTCCCACGCAGGCTCCGTTGGTACCGACGTACCCATATGTAAAGACTTATTCCTGCTGTTACCAGAGATCACCTGTTACAGGTAAGTAACTGTGCTTTCTAAGTGTGGCGGTACCATTTCCGTCACCAACACCCATGAGTGGTGCCTCAAATGTTTAGGTCCTGACCACTCTATTTCAGAGTGTGTTGCCCGTGGGATGATGTTGAAAAGGGGCCGGCAAAACCAAGCTGCTAAACTTAGCACCCTTTTTCCCTCCAATGCAGCCTCCATGGCATCGATGTCTTCCAGGGCTTCATCTTCCTCCCATGGATCTCAGGTAACTAAACATAAATCTAGCCGGTCCTCAAAGGGTAGATCTCCTTCTAAACATCGAGATGCCTCTGGCGTTGCCCTTGAGGGAATTTCACTGGCAAAATTGCCCCGGCAGGAGGCTTCGGCTTCCAAAGCACTAATGGGGCTCCAGGATGTTCTCGAGGCTTCAACATCGGCAGAACTACTGGTGCCATGCTCTGGGGTTCTGGCCGCTTCATCCGGCACCGATACCCAAGCATCGGCAGCGTCGATTAAACCAGAGGTTCTTGGCTATTGAACACAGTCTGGTGGCTCTTCTCACGGCCTCGATGCCCCTGAAACCACTTCAGACAATTCAACCGGTACCGGCACCGACTCCGGTACCGACTCCGGTACCGGCACCGACTGCATCGACATCAGCAGGTATTTTACCAGGATCGAGTCATGTGTCTCTATCCGGCATCGACAAGTCTGTACTGGACCACTCCGATGCCGACTTCGATCGGTACCGGTAACATGCCTTGCACGATCACCCAGATCGGAGATACTTCGAATCCTCGGATGAGTCTGAAGACTCCTGAAAGCTCTGCCGATACCAGAGTACTTCTTCCTGAGGATTCCTCTTCTCCTCAGCGTAGGATGTCTCCACCAGAGGATATGTCTTTTCAGGATTTTATCCGAGATGTGGCCTGAGGTCTTTCCATCACAGTGGCTCCTGAAAAAGAGCCTAGGGTAAAGGAATTAGAAATTCTACAATTGCTTTTTATCCTAGCCATTTGGGACTTCCAGTCTCCAAAAGAACACTGTCCAGCTGGATTGCACAGTTTATATCTTTTGCCTATGAGAGTAAGAACCTTCCTCTTGAAGGCCATGTCACAGCTCACAATGTGAGAGCCATGGCAGCCTCACTGGCTCATCTTCACTCTGTGTCTATCAACGACATCTGTCGAGCAGCTACTTGGGCTTCACAGCCCATTACTGCTTAGACAAGCACTCCCGCCGGGATGCCTTGTTTGATCAGGCTGTTTTTCAATACCTGTTCCACACTTAATCAACTCCTACCCACCATCCCTGGTAGGATGCCAGAGATCCATGGGGGGAAGTGGAGCCCTTTCACAAGGGCACACAATTTTCTGGGGCCATCTCCCTGGCATCTGCAGCTAGGGAGTCCCCATATGTGAAGACTACATTCCTGCTTGTTGCTGGAGATAGCATAGTTACTCACCTGTAATAGGTGATCTAAGGGAACAGCAGGAATTTAGTCTTCACAACCTGCCCACCTCCCCTAGGAGTTGTATCTCTCTCTCTCTCTCTCTTTCTCTCTTTCCCTCTCTCTTTTGTCTCAGCTATAAACTCAACTGGAGAGGGACAGTTGGGAAAGGCGGGAAGGCAGCACGCAGGCGCTGTGGGATGCTCTCAAAAGCTTTCCTATTGGACGCTGGGGAGCGTTTCCGCGCAGGCTCCGTCGGTACCGACGATACCCATATTTGAAGACTAAATTCCTGCTGTTCCCGGAGATCACCTGTTACAGGTGAGTAACTATGCTAAACTACCCCTGATCTCTGGAAGGGGTGGTATAGAAAAACGTCTAAATAAAATAAATAAAATAAAATAAATAACCCTTTAGAAATGACGGCAAAAGGGAGATAACAATAGAGGTCTATAATGTAATGAATGGTTTGGAATGGGTATATGTGGATCGATTGATAACGCCTTCAAAATGTAGAAAGACCAGGGGACATGCAATGATGCTACAGTGTAATCCATTTAAGACTAATAAGAGCAAATATTTTGACAGTAAATGTGTTATCTAACTCTGGAAGTCATTACTGGAGGATGTAATAAAAGCTGTTCATGTAGGTTAGTTTCAAAAAGTTTTGGAGAGGTTACATAAGAACAGAAGATATGTCATACTGGGTCAAACCCAAGGTCCATCAAGCCCAGTATCCTTTTTCCAACAGTGGCCAATCTAGGTCATACGTACCTAGCAGTTTCCCCAAAAGAGACAGGTTCCACAGTGCTTGTACTGGGTCAAGCATTGATATCCTGGGTCCCTTCTTAATAATGGTTTATGGACCTTTCCTCCAGGAACTTGTCCAAACCTTTTTTAAACCCAGCTACACTAACAGCCTTTACTACATCCTCCAGTAACAAATTCCAGAGTTTGATTACACGTTGAGTGAAAAAATATTTTCTTTTCTTAGTCTTAAATAGTTTACCCTGTAGCTTCATTGCATTTCCCTAGTCTTTCTATATTCTGATAACGTAAACAATCGATCTACATTTACCCTTTCCACTCCGTTCATTAATTTATAGACTTCTATCATATGTCCCCTCAGCCGTCTCTTTTCCAGGTTAGAGTCCTAACCTTTTTAGTCTTTCTTCATAGGGGTATCCTTCCATCCCCTTTACCATTTTGGTGGCTCTTCTCTGAACCTTTTCGAATAACGCTATATCCTTTTTAAGATATGGCGACCAGAATTGCACACAATATTCAAGGTGCGGTCTCACCATGGAACGATATAGAGGCATTATAATATCCTTTGTTTTATTTTCCATTCCTTTCCTTATGATACCTAGCATTCTATTTGCTCTCTTGGCCGCCACTGCACACTGGGCCGAGAGTTTTAACATGTTATCCACAATGACGCCTACATTTTTTTCCTGGGTGGTGGTTCCTAATGTGGAACCTTGCATCGCGTAACCATAGTTTGGGTTGTTCTTCCCTAGGTGTATAACTTTGCACTTGTCCACATTAAATTTCATCTGCCATTTGGATGGCCAGTCTTCCAATTTATCAAGATCCTCTTGCAATTTTCCACAATCCTCTTGGGTTTTAACAACTTTAAATAGTTTTGTCATCTGCTAATTTGATAACCTCACTCGTTATTCCCTTTTCCAGGTCATTTATGAATGTCAAAAAGCTGCGGACCCAGCACAGATCCCTGGGGTACACCACTAGTTACTTTCTCCTTTGGGAAAATTGGCCATTTATCCCTACCCTCTGCTTTCTATCTTTTAACAAATTCCTGATCCACAATAGTACGCTGCCTCCTATCCCATGACTCTTTAGTTTTGCGAAAAGTCTCTGATGAGGGACCTTGTCAAAGGCTTTCTGAAAGTCCTAATACACTATATCAACCGACTCACCTTTGTCTACCTGTTTATTCACACCTTCAAAAAAACATAACAGATTAGTAAGATAAGATCTTCCTTGTCTAAAGTCATGTTGGCTTTCTCCCATTAAGCCATGACTATCTACATGTTCAGCAACTTTGTTCTTTGTGATGGTTTCTACCATTTTTCCCGGTACTGACGTCAAGCTCACTGGTCTGTAGTTTCCCGGAACACCCATGGAACCCTTTTTAAAAATTGGTGTTACGTTCGCCATCTTCCAATCTTCAGGTGTTACAGATGATTTTAATGATAGTTCACAGATTACTAATAGCAGGTCTGCAATCTCACATTTCAGTTCTTTCAACACTCTTGGATGTATATCATCCGGCCCAGGTGATTTGCTACTCTTCAGTTTATCTAATAGTTGTAATACATCTTTCCGATGTATCTATATATCTCCAGGAACAAGCAGGAATGAGTCTTCACATATGGGTACGTCGGTACCGACGGAGCCTGCACGGGAATGCTGCCCAGCTTCCAATCAGAAAGCTTTTGGCAGCATCCCTCGCGCCTGCGCAGTGACTTCCCGCCTTCTCCACAGCCTCTCTTCAGTTTTCGTTTTTCCGCGGAGCCGGCAGGACGACGTCCTGTCACCGCAGAAACTTTTCTTTTTCATTACTTTAATTACTTTAGTTTTTTGTTTTCTTGTGGTCACGGCTGTATTTCCCGCTGCCACCGGTATCGCCGGTGGATTTTTGACTAAATTCTGAGAAACGTTTTCTTCAGTTTTTTTGCCTTAACTACTTAGGCCTACTAGGCCTTTTCATCATGGAGCCTTCTTTTCCTAAGAAGTGCATTCGATGTGGAAACACCTGTTTCTTTTTAGACACCAATAGTTGGTGTCTCAATTGTGTGGGTCCTGACCCTTTTTCCCCTGACTTTTCAGGAGATAATTTTGTGAAGAAACCTTCAGTATTTAGAGTTTCCCTCGATACCGTTTTTTCCTCGGCAGTGAGGGTACCCGGTTTCTCTACTTCACAGGATCGGATAACCCAAAAACAGTCTGTTAAGACTAGTCAATGCTTGAGTGGTATGTCCCATGCCCAGCATGGTGACGGCTCCGGCCTTACCCTCAAGAATCCATTGGCTTTACCCCTGCGGGAGTCTTTGGGCTCCAAAGCGTTAAAGGGGTTTCAGGATGTTCCTGGGGCTCACCCCTCACAGAACATGCCTGAGCCATGCGCGGGGGTGGTATCCGCTTCGAGCGGTACCGAGCCTCCGGCATCGGCACCGGTGTCAAGTGTCCCACTCTTCACCAGGGATCGTCATCGGGCATCCTCGGTACCTTCGGGACCGATCGATACGCACCGCATTGACGTCTCTCAATCTCAGCCATGCTCCGGGACGGTACCGGCATCGATCGGTTCCGATACCCTGGCATCGGCATCGAGGTGGACCGCCTTACTCTTGGCAAGGGGGGTTATCGGGTATCCTCGGTACCGTCGGTACCGATCGATGTAACCCAGGCTGCCTTAGTGGTATCGGCATCGCCGATGCCGCCACCGGCGTCGGAACCCTCGCGACATGCATCGATAGTCTCGCTTTCTTCGATGCCGAGTCTTGAATCGATATCTAGTCTCGGACTGGGTACCGACGCGTCCCGGAACCGACTTCTGTCGTTTCCAGATGGGCAGTTCCGAAGATCCTAGCCTTAACTCTCTCATGCTCTCGGTACCACTGCAGCAGTCCCCGATGGCAACTTCAACTGCTAATCCTCTATCAGTATCGATGTTTATGCCTGTTCTTGCACCGATGCCTAGTTTGGAACCGATACCTGGCATTGATGCAGTACCCACTGCCTCTAAGTTAACATGCCAGTATCCCTGTCCATCTACTAGGTCTCTTTCTTTGGCCTTACCAGGGATGGTTCCCATAGGAGATCAGTCTTTTCAGGCTTTTCTCCTGGATATGGCAACCTTTCTTAATATTTCTATCCCTGGTTGTGATCCTACCCATGGCTCACCGGCACAAATGCAAAATATACAGTTTCCTTTACATCCTGCTCTGCAGGATCTCCTCAGGGTTTGGAAATCGCCCTTGCGACTTCAAGTTGCTACAGACATTGAGGTTCGGTACTGAGTGCCACCTGCTCCAGGGTTCCAAAAGCCTCAACTTTCTCATCGTTCCCTTGTAGTGGAATCGGCACTGAGGAAAGTTAAGAGCAAGAAGAAGCATTCTTTTTATCCGCCAGGTCGTTCTTCACGAACACTCGATGCTTTTGGCCGTCAGGCCTTCCAAAACTCTATGCTGGCCTCCAGAGTTCTCTCATATATTTTTCACATGAGTTTAACACTCCAGGAAGTCACAGAGAAATTGTCTCTTTTGGCCCCTTTTTTACCAGAGCCCAAGGCTACTGATTATTCCTTGCTCATCAATCACAGCTGGAATATATCCTGGTTCCTGTCTCGTGCTTCTATAGACTCTTTTGAGTCCGTTAGCAGATCCTCTGCTATTGCCATTGCAGCACGTCGCAGAGCCTGGCTTGAGGCTTCAGACTTGAGCAAACGGGCACAAACTATACTAGCTCATTCTCCTTGTACAATCAAGGTCTCTTCAATAAGGAGGCTTTACGTCAGGTTGCTCAATGCTCCACTGACTCTTCTTACACTAGAAACCATTCTAAGCCACCTCCTTCTTCAAAGAGTAGGAAATGTCCTACCAAACCTTCTTTCCCTAAGAAAAGAAAGTTTCATTCATCTCCTGCCCATCATTCGGCTGTACCTAAGCAAGGGACACCTCAGCCTAGTCTGAAGTCCTCCACTTCGGGCCAGTCTCAGCATTCCCAGCGACCATAGAGGCCGGGAATTGTAACTTACTTCACTTCTACATATTAGAAGTTTATTCACTGTGCTTTTCTTTTCAGTGTATTAACCTGTTGGAGGGAAAAATTGTTTTTGTTCAGGGTCTACACCCTTCTCCTCTTCTTATTCCCTAGAAGAGCAGTTGCAACTATCCCCTGATAGTTTTTATCCCAACTGAACATTTTTTCCTTCAGTTGACTTACCCTATGGGTACGTTACCCTCTCATTACTTGAGGGATACCATACTGAACAGCTTCTTTAGCAAGCTCGTTCCCCAGACAGAGAGAAAAGTTATCTCCTCTCTTTTCTTCTCTGTTTTTCTTTATTCAGCAATGGACAACATCTCTGCTGTTTCCGTCAACAGCTCTGCCTGCAGGAGTTCCAGTGATGGTATTATTGGGACTTTTCCCATGTTCCAGTCCCTTATTCAACTTTTTGTCTAGCCTCAGTAGTGATTCCAAACTATCTGGATCCTCCTACTCGTTTAGGCTTTCTCACATTATTCTACCATCTCCTCTCCTAGGATATGGCAACACGCCTGACTTCAGTCAGTTTATCTCATAGCTCTCCTGCACAATGCTCTCTGTAGTCTTCAGAGAAGCTTTCTACTATGAGGGCCTTGCTATAGAGCATTAACCTTGTCTCTGAAGTTCTCTATTAGTGAGGAAAAACTTCTCAACCCTTCCTATACTTATGAAGGTTCTCCACACCCCTTCTAGCCTGGGGTGTTAACACGAGATATCAGTTCTTCTGCGTGGGACTCCAAGGCTTCTGTTTACGCATGCTACCTCTGGGTCCTTCCATAGGTCCCTCTGGTATCTCCCCTGCGTTTCTCCACACCTACCATATCAGTGTTCTGTGGAGCTCCCGCCTTGTTCTTCACAGATTCATATATTCATCTGTTCTCACGTGAACATCACGGTTATCTGGTTAGATTGCTTTTCTGCATCCCTCAATCCTTGATATTAGATTCTCTCTACATATCTCAAGTGGGTTCACCCTCTTATAGAGCACAGAATCTTTTTCTCTTATATTCCCCATGTACAATTATGGGGATGGGTGGTAGACATGTATCGTCAACCTATTGTCTGGTATGTAGCATCTCCATATATGTCTACATGCCTATATCATTACCCTGGTGGTGCTAGACCATCCCCCACAAATTTACATATATTCAGGTATATCATATATATATATATTTGATATATTTCACCACCCATATCCTAATATACATCTGTACATATCTATATCTATATCTATAAATATATACATATATCTTCCAGCCACATGTATATATCCCTATATCTATGTGTGTTTCATGGGGGGCCTCTTTAAGGGTTGGTCTGTCTTACACACTATCACCCTTACTGTCTATACTACATGTTTTACCTCCTAGAGGTTTTAGACAGTCTGTCGCCCTACGTCCCATGCCATATTTCGATGCAGAAACTGTTAGGCACCACTAACCACTTGGTGCTAACATCTTCCATTTTTTCTTTAAGTCCATGAAGCATCAAGCTTCAATATTTTTTCCTATCTCCCCCAGCTAGGAAAAACAATGTACCTCTTTTTCTTGAGTACACAACTGTTTTCAGTGGGAATAGGGGCTCTTTCCAGTCCCCCTCTTCCCGCCAGGACTGGACTAGTTGTCCTACTCCGTCAGTCTTCTTCCTTTAGTCCTCAATGTTAATGACCTTATGCCTAAAGGAGTCTTTAGCTTTTCCCATAAAGCTTTCCATTAAAGACCTGACGTCACATCCTACCCAGTTGACACCTGGATCATCTACTACCTCCAGGGCTGGACCTTCATCCTCACTACTGAGAGGTCACCTTGAAGATTCCGCCACTGCTTATCCAGTAGACTCCATCATGCTTTCTACTTCCTACAATACAGTAGGTAAGCTGCATATTTTAAGTGTACATTAAATGTCTTTTAATGCTACTCATCATATCTACCAAGGACTCCTGTACTTTGTAAATCCCTCTAGTCCTTGGCTATGCTGTTTCATTCCTCACAGCTCCTTTATTGTCAACTCCTGCCCTCCATCCCACATTGGATGCCGGGGATTCCTGGACACAAAATGCACCCCTGATCCAGGCACTTGCATTTTTATGGGATCTCCCCCTGGCATCTCCAGCTCGGGAGTCCCCATATGTGAAGACTCATTCCTGCTTGTTCCTGGAGATAGCACAGTTACTTACCTGTAACAGGTGATCTCTGGGAACAGCAGGAATTAGTCTTCACAACCCTCCCACCTCCCCTAGGAGTTCCATCTCTTTTATCTTCTTCCTTTTCTCTCCTCGCCTTTGTCTCAGCTCTGAAACTCAACTGAAGAGAGGCTGTGGAGAAGGCGGGAAGTCACTGCGCAGGCGCGAGGGATGCTGCCAAAAGCTTTCTGATTGGAAGCTGGGCAGCATTCCCGTGCAGGCTCCGTCGGTACCGACGTGCCCATATGTGAAGACTAATTCCTGCTGTTTCCAGAGATCATCTGTTACAGGTAAGTAACTGTGCTTTCCTTCAATTCTTCCGCACCTATAAATACCACTTCAGTCATGGTAACATCCGTACATGTTCCTCAGTAAAGACCGAAGCAAAGAATTCATTCAATCTCTCTATCGCCTTGTCGCCTCTTAGTGCCCCTTTAACCCCTCTATCATTTAATGGATCAGCTGACTCTCTCACAGGTTTTTTGCTATGAATGTACTTGAAAAAGTCTTTATTACACGTTTTTGCTTCCGCAGCAATCTTCTCAAATTCTCCCTTTACCTGCCTTATCAATGTCTTGCATTTAACTTGCCAGTGCTTTTGCTGTTTCCAGGTTTTGTTGTTTGGCTCTTTTTTCCATTTCCTGAAAGATGCTTTTTTGGCAACAACAGCCTCTCTGACCTCACCTTTAAACCATGCTGGCAGTTTTTTGGACTTCCTTCCATTTTTCTTAAAGCGTGGAATACAGCTGATCTGGGTTTCCAAGATAGTATTTTTCAACAACACCCAAGCTTGATGTAAGTCTTTAACCTTTGCAACTGCTCCTTTTAGTTTTTTCTTAACTATTTTCCTCATTTGATCATGGTCTCCCTTTAGAAAGTTAAAAGGTGGTACTGTGGATTTCCTTACTATCCCTCCTCCACTAATTAAATCAAACGTGATCATGCTATGATCACTTTTGCTAAGTGGCCCCAACACCCTTATCTCTTGCACTAGATCTGGTGTTCCACTAAGGACTAGGTCCAATATGGCTTCCCTTCAGGTTGGTTCATCAACCAGCTGCTCCAAGAAGCAGTTATTTTTCATCTAGGAACTTTATCTCCCTAGCATGTCCTGCCGTGACGCTGACCCAGTCAATACCAGGGTAATTGAAATCACCCATTATTATTATTACTGAGATGTAACTTTTGTTAGCTTCCTTGATTTCTTTGAGCATTTCATCATCCATTTGTTCATTCTGGCCAGGCGGTCGATAGTACACCCCCACTGCCATCGCCTTCCCCTTTTTAATGGAATTTCAATCCATAGAGATTCTACAGCAAATTTTGTTTCCTGCAAAACTTTAATCCTTTCTGACTCAATGCCCTCTCTAACTAGAGCGCAACTCCTCCACCAATTTGATCAGCTCTATCATTACGATATAGTTTGTACCCAGGTATTAGTAGTGTCCCACTGGTTGTCCTCCTTCCACCATGTCTCTGATATTCCAATCATATCTAACCTCTCATTTAGTGCTATATATTCTAACTCTCCCATCTTATTTTTTAGACTTCTATCATTTGCATACAAGCATTTTAGAGACTGTATTTTATTCATATTAATTTGGCTAGTGGTAGACATGGGTTTGGGATCTTTAAGTTTGGTCTGCTCCACATTCGAGGGCATTTGGGCTACTTTACTCTTTTTTGGAACCACTCTGCTTTTGGTAGTAACCTTCAAGGATACATTCTTCCCAACCATGCTTTCTTGTGCGACTGTCGACTTTCCCTTGTTATCTAGTTTAAAAACTGCTCTATCTCCTTTTTAAAGGTTAATGCCAGCAGCCTGATTCCATCCTGGTTAAGGTGAAGCCCATCCCTTCGGAAGAGGCCCTCCTTTCCCTAGAATGTTCCCCAGTTCCTAACAAATCCAAAACCCTCATCCTTGCACCATTGTCTCATCCACGCATTGAGACTCCGGAGCTCTGCCTACGTTTTGGGTCCTGCGCGTGGAACAGGAAGTATTTTGGAGAACGCTACCCTGGAAGTTCTGGATTTCGACTTCCTACCTAAAAGCCTAAATTTAGGCTCCAGAACCTCCCTACCACATTTTCCTATGTCATTGGTACTGACATGTCCCAAGACAGCAGACTCCTCCTTAGCACTGTCTAAGACCTTATCTAGGTGGCACGTGAGGTCCACTACCTTCGCACCAGGCAGGCATGTTACCAGGCGATCCTCACGTCCACAGCCACCCAGATATCTACATGCCTAATGATCGAATTGCCAACTATAACGGCTGTCCTAACCCTTCCCTCATGGACACATGGCCCTGGAGAAACTTCCTCGGTGCGAGAGGGTTTTACACCACCTGGAGGACAGGTCCTAGTTACAGGATTACTTCCTGCCACACCAGGGTGATGCTCTCCTGTCACGTGACCTCTCTCCTCCATGGCAACAGGGATGCTGCCAGACTGGAGGTGGGACTTCAGGACTATATCCCTGTAGGTCTCGTCTATGTACCTCTCTGTCTGTCTTATGTCTTCCAAGTCTGCTACTCTAACCTCCAGAGAACGGACTTGTTCCTTGAGAGCAAAGAGCTCCTTGCACATAGTGCTCACGTAAGACCTCTCACGAACTGGGAGAAAATCATACATGTGACACTCAATGCAATAGACTGGAAAGCCCCCATCTTGCTGCTGGACTGTTGTGTGCATCTTAGTTTTAAGCTTGTGTTTAGATCTTTAAGTTCTTTACTTACTAAGGGTTGCTATGGATACTTATAGTAATAAAATTGTACCTAATACGTTTAATATACCTTGTTCACCTGAAGCTTAATTAATCTCAGGTCCTTAGTGTATGACTAATTTGGATAATGAGCTGCACCTGAGAGCAGCTCCTTTCCTTTAAGATGTGTAAGTACCTATAAAGCTACAATTATCCCAGGGGTAGGTGGGTGTTGGGGAGGGAGGGAGGGAGGGATTTAACACTTATTAAAAGAGGGCTGCTACACAGTACCCTGTCCTGTGCTTCTGAGGTAAGCTGTGACCAACTTCCTGGGTGATTAACAGTCCTTGCTTGGATAGAAGGAGTCTTTAAAAATGGCCTTTTGACCTGCCACCTGGCGTTAACACCTATTGAAAAGGTTTCATAGGTCTCTTGCCCCCTTGGTAGAAGGCCTCTTTGTAAAGGTCTCTAGAAGACTTTATTTGTTGCTCAAAGAATACTGACCCTGTTTTGCCTTTTGCCTTCCTTAACATGGAAAAGCCTGCCTCAGGATTTAAGACGTGCACAAATTGTGGCGGTACCATTTCCATCACCGACACCCACGGCTGGTGTTTAAAATGTTTAGGTCCTGACCATTCCATCACAGACTGTATGTCCTGTTCTATAATGTCTAAGAGAGGTCGGCAGAACCGAGCTGCCAAGCTCAGTACCCTGTTTCCCTCTGATGCGGCTTCGGTGGCATTGACGTCTTCCAGGGCTGCTTCTTCCTCACATGGATTTCAGGTAACTAAGCATAAATCCAGCCGGTCCTCGAAGGGTAGATCTCCTTCTAAGCATCGAGATTCCTCTGGCGTTGCCCTCGAGGATTCTGCACTGGCAAAATTACCCCGGCGGGAGGCTTCGGCCTCTAAAGCCTCATCGGGGTTCCAGGATGATCTCGATGGCGTGGCCTCGACAGATCACCTGGTGCCATGCTCTGGGGTACTGGTTGCTTCACCCGGTACCGACTTCCAGGCATTGGCGGCGTCGATGGATCAGAGGATTCTGTCCATGGAACGCAGTCTGGCGGCTTTCCTTGTGGCATCGACGCCCCTGGTACCGCAACAGACTACTTCACCAGTACCGGCTCTAGCACCGCCATCGGTACCGATCCCGGGTCTGGTGGCATCGACATTGGCTTCGGTGTCCTGTATGCCGGTACTCTGTCCTCTGAAGCCCTCCGGTACCGATATTCCGATACCGGTTATTCCCGATACCGATCCTGGTTGGTACGGGTATTGGGCTTTGCAAGAGCATCCGGACAGACGATACTTCGATTCCTCTGAAGACTCTGAGGATTCTGAAGAGTCTGTCGATGCAGTGATGCTTCTTCCACAGGAGGAGTCCTCTCCTAAACGAAGGATGTCTCCTCCAGAGGACTTGTCTTTTCAAGACTGCATCAGGGAGGTGGCTCGGGCCCTATCCATCACGGTGGCCCCTGAGACAGAACCCAGAGCCAAGGAGTTAGATATTTTACAATATCCTAAAACTCCTAAAGAGGCAGCTACCTTGCCTGTTCATGAGATTTTGTATGATCTCATGTTGAGAATGTGGGAAGCACCTCTTACCACCTCTCCTCATTCTCACAGGTTAGATACCATGTATCTTGTCCCTCCTTGTCCTGGTTTCCATAAAACTCAGCTTCCTCACCACTCTATTGTGGTTGAGTCTGCTATGAGAAAGATTAGAAGTGCCAAAAGGCATGCCTCTAATCCCCCAGGACGTGAATGTAGAACCCTGGATGCTTTTGGACTTAGTCTTCCAAGCTTCCATGCTCGCTGCGAGAATTAATTCCTATAGTCTTTACATGGGAATGTTCCTAAAAGAAGTCACTGATCATTTGCAGACTTTAAGTCCTTTCATTTCTGAAGATAAAAGACAGGACTATCTCACTTGGCTCAAACATGCCCAAGATATCTCCAAATTCTCCAACCGTGCAGCTTTCGACTCATTTGAATGTGTAAGCAGAGCTTCAGCTATTGCCATAAGTGCACGTAGAATTGCTTGGCTTCAAGCATCTGATTTGGAGATCTGGGTACAAGATGAATTGGGAAATATCCCTTGTACAGGTGAGAACCTGTTTGGTAAAGATTGGCAAGGAAAGGCCAATCAGATGGATGCTGAAAATTCCGCCTTGGATAGACTATCCAAGTCTACAGCTGCTCCTGTTAAGAAAAGGTTGTTCAAGAAAGCACCTTTTTCTAAAAAGGGAAGATTTTATCCTCCTTATGGTCAGCAGGCATCTTCTGCAGCTCAGTTCCCTACCAAACGTCAGCAATCATCCAAACAGAACAGAGCAAAGGCTGCTAGGCCTCCTCCAGCCCAAAAACCTCAGCCCCCTCAGGGCCTTTGACTTTCCGCTAGAGAACTTAGTCTTCCTGGCTCTGGAAGGACCAGAGCCCTCCACTATTCCAGGAAGGTTATGTCATTTTGCTCCCAGGTGGGGACAAATTACAGCAGAGCATTGGACACTCTCCATCATAAAAGAGGGGTACAAACTTCATTTTTCAAGCTTGCCCCCTCACAGAAGAGTGCATCGGTTCAATTCTCCAACCTCCCTCCTCAACCTGTTGGGGCAGGAGATTGCCACCCTTCTCGCCCAGGGGGCAATAGAGGAAGTGCCTCTTCAACAACAGGTCACAGGTTTCTACTCCCCCTATTTTCTTATTCCAAAGAAAACAGGGGGCTACAGACCCATTTTAGATCTCAGAGAATTGAACAGATTCCTAGTCAAGGAAAAATTCAAAATGATTTCTCTGGGAACTCTACTGCCATACCTTCAGAGTCAGGATTGGCTTTGTTCTCTAGATCTCAAGGATGCGTACACCCATGTTCTCATCCATCCAACTCACAGAAGGTTCCTTCGTTTCCTTTTTCAAGAGAAGCACTATCAATACAGAGTGCTCCCCTTTGGTCTGGCCTCTGCTCCAAGGGTGTTCACAAAATGCATGGCAGTGGTAGCTGCATTTTCTGCGCACTCTGGGAATATTTGTATTCCCTTATTTGGACGACTGGCTCATTCGAGCTCCCACTCAGTCAGAGGCCAAGAGTTCTCTAACCTGCACAATGCGTATCCTTCAGTATTTAGGGCTGATAATAAACATCCCAAAATCTAATTTAACCCCTACTCAGTCCCTGGAGTTTATTGGGGCTATCCTGGATACCACAAGGGCAAGGGCCTATCTCCCCCAGGCCCGTTGCCTTCGCTTGGTGCAGTTGGCTTCTCAAGCAGAGTTGAAGTCCCACTTAACTGCTCGAGAGATGTTATAGTTACTAGGCCACATGGCATCCACCTTGCATGTGGTACCATATGCTCGCCTTCACATGAGGGCAGCTCAGTAGACTTTATCCACCCAATGGACCCAGGCATTAGACTGCCTGTCAGACAAAATAGCAAACACAAGTCGCCTCATTTTGTCCCTCCAGTGGTGGAAGTCCCCTTAAAACCTGTTGCTGGGGTCCCCCTTTCAGCAGTCTCTACCCCAAGCAACTCTCACAACAGATGCTTCTCCAATGGGGTGGGGAGCTCATCTACAAGACCTCTCCACCCAGGGCATCTGGTCCCCACAGGAGAGTTGTCTACATATCAATCTCTTGGAACTCAGAGCAATCTTCCTTGCTCTGCGGGTGTTCCACACCCTGCTCAGCTGCAAGACAGTCCTTATCCACACAGACAATCAGGTAGCCATGTTCTATGTGAACAAGCAGGGCAGAACTGGCTCTCTGTCGCTTTGCAACAAAGCTTTGCTACTGTGGGCCCCTCGCCAGAGAGCATCAGATTCATCTTCTGGCAGTTTATCTTCCAGGCGCTCAAAACTCTTGGGCAGACAGGCTCAGTCGAGTTCTGCTTCCACACGAGTGGTCCCTACATGTGGACCAGGTGGCCAGGATTTTTCAGATTTGGGGAACCCCGGACATAGACCTCTTTGCAAGTCCGTGGAATGCCAAACTTCCCCGGTTCTGTTCCAGAACTCCGGCTCAGGCAAGGGATGCTTTCCTCCTTCACTGGGGTCAAGACTTCCTTTATGCCTTTCCACCCATTCCCCTAATTCCCAAAACCCTGTTCAAGCTTCAGAGACAGAGGCCACATGATTCTCATAGCTCCACATTGGCCACGGCAAGTGTGGTACCCTCTGGTTCTACATCTCTCTCAAGCTCCCTCCCTCGAGTTAGGGTCTGCTCCAGATCTCCTATCTCAAGAGGACGGAAAGTTATGGCATCCCAATCCCCAGTGTCTGCATCTCAGGGCTTGGTTGCTGAAGGCCTAGATCTCAATGATCTTCATCTTTCTCAACAAGTGAAAGATGTTCTTTATGCTTCCAGAAAACCTTCCTCTAGACGTTCTTATGCTTTCAAGTGGAAGAGGTTTACTATATGGTGCTCTGAGAAGGGTCTTAACCCCCTTGCCATACCCCTGGAATCTTTGCTGGAGTATCTCCTCCATCTGTCTAATGCAGGCCTCAAAACAAATTCAGTAAGGGTCCATTTGAGTGCTATTGCAGCTTCCCTTAAGCCTCTAAATGGACAACCTATTTCCTCTCATCCTCTTTTAGCAAGGTTCATGAGAGGCCTCCTTTTAACAAAGCCTCCCATTAGACCACCTCCGGTGGCATGGGACTTGAACCTGGTTCTTGGTCAGCTTATGAAGCCGCCTTTTGAACCTTTGGCTACCACCTCCTTGAAATACCTTTCTTGGAAAGTTATCTTTCTCATTGCAATCACATCAGCACGTCATATTAGTGAATTGCAAGCACTCATAGCTAATCCACCTTATACAAGGTTCCATCATGACAAGGTGGTCCTTAGGACTCATCCACACTTTATGCCTAAGGTGGTCTCGCCCTTTCACCTCAACCAGGAGGTCTACCTACCTGTCTTTTTTCCAGGACCTCATGCATCAAGTGCAGAGAGGAATCTTCATACCCTGGACTGTAAAAAAGCTCTGGCTTTTTATTTACAGAGGACACAGCAACATAGAAAGTCCTCTCAGCTCTTTGTTGCCTTTGTTCCTTCTCATTTGGGACTACCAGTCTCCAAGAGAACACTATCCAACTGGATTGCCCAGTGTATTTCTTTCGCCTATCAGAGTAAGAACCTTTCTCTGGAGGGCCATGTCACAGCTCAGAATGTGAGGGCTATGGCAGCCTCAATGGCTCATCTGAACTCTGTGTCTATTGACGACATCTGTTGAGCAGCCACTTCGGCCTCGGTTCATACCTTCACAGCCCATTACTGCTTGGACAAGGACTCCCGCCGGGATGCCTTGTTTGGTCAGGCTGTTCTCAAACACCTGTTTCATACTTATCAACTCCTACCCACCATCCCTGATGGGATGCCAGAGATCCATGGGGGGAAGTGGAGCCCTGTCCCAAGGACACACAACTTTTGGGGTCTCTCCCTGGCATCTAAAGCTAGGGAGTCCCCATATGTGAAGACTCATTCCTGCTTCTTCCTGGAGATAGCACAGTTACTTACCTGTAACAGGTGATCTCTGGGAACAGCAGGAATAAGTCTTCACAACCCACCCACCTCCCCTAGGAGTTGCATCTCTCTATCTATCTTTCCTTTCCCTCTCTCTCTCTCCCTTTGTCTCAGCTTTAAAACTCAACTGAGGAGAGACAGTTGGGAAAGGCAGGAAGGCAGCACGCAGGCGCTGTGGGATGTTCCCAAAGGCTTTCTGATTGGACGCTGGGGAGTGTTCCCGCGCAGGCTCCATCGGTACCGACGATACCCATATGTGAAGACTTATTCCTGCTGTTCCCAGAGATCACCTGTTACAGGTAAGTAACTGTGCTTTACTGCCCATTCTCCGCCCCGTTATCGCCAACTCTTTGCCTGCTGCACCCTTACCGCTGCTAGTTCCTTTAACGCCCAGTAAAGTGTGTTTTTTGCTGCATGAAGGGCACCTGGGTGCCGATTACTGGTGTTAACGGCACACTTGCTCCCTTAATGCTGTTTAGTAAACATACCCCTTAGTTTCATTCAAAATGCTTTTTTAGTCATGAGAAATGTATGTAAGACTTTGGATCTGTGTGCCTAATGTAACTTTTTTTTAATTTGAAAGTCTGCCTTTAAGTCCTTAGGGGGTGAAAGAGCTGCAGAAACGAACATGCTATTTACGTGTGTAAATCTAAAATTTTCTGCAGCTTACTTGCATGAATGAACTTTGTGTGCATTGTAGGCAGTCACTATTCTGTAAATGCACGCATCGGGGCAAATCGTGTGTACTTTCACTGTGGATGTTCATATAGGCAGAACTGAAATTTAAATTCATGATTTTAAAAATTCTATAATTTGTGTGTTCTTAAAAAAACAAAAGAAAACTAGGTATAGGTATTTACATCAGTAGTAGGGCTGGCATAAGTACTCACACCTACAGTATTTTATAAAGCCAAGTAAAATATATGCATACTTGGCTTTATAAAATACTGTAGGTGCTAGTGATGTGCAGATAAATGATTAACTACATGGGGGTTTATAAAATGAACTTCTTAATGGAAACCATGCTTAAATGCTTAGTGAATATTTGTTTATCTCCAGGAACAAGCAGGATTGTAGTCCTCGCATATGGGTATCGTCGGTACCGACGGAGCCTGCGCGGGAACGCTCCCCAGCTTCCAATAGGAACGCTTTTGGGAGCATCCCTCAGCACATGCGCGCTGCCTTCCCGCCTTTCCAACTGTCCCTCTTCATTTCTTCGTTTTCCGTGGAGCCGACAGGATCTATTCCCTGTCACCGCAGAAAATTCCGTCTTTAAATTTTTTTCTTGTGGTCGCTTTTGCCTACCGCATGACGCCTACCGGTACTGCCGGTTCTTTTCTTTTCTTTCTTTTCAAAAAAAGAAACTTAGGCTTTAGACTGTTTCTTTTCAGAAACTTTTCTTTTTGGTGCTAGGCGCCATTTTGGGCACTAGGCCCCATATTTCTAAAACATGGAAAAGCCAACTAGTGGTTTTAAAAAAATGTACTAAGTGTGGCAGTACCATCTCTGTCACTGACACCCATGATTGGTGTCTGAAATGTTTAGGCCCTGAACATTCTCCAACTGAATGTCTCTCCTGTATGGTGATGACTAAAAGAGGAAGACAGAACCGAGCTGCAAAGCTCAGTACCCTCTTTTCTTCAGATGCCAGATCCATTGCCTCAACATCGTCAAGGGCCTCTTCTTCCTCCCATGGATCTCAGGTAACTAAACATAAAAGCCGGTCCTCAAAGGGTAGCTCTCCTGCTCAGCATCTAGAGACCATTGGCATTACCCTTGAGGGAACCATACCGGCAAAACAGCCCCGGCAGGAGGCTTCAGCTTCCAAAGCATCGATGGGGCTTCAGGATGTTCTCGAGTCCTCAACCTTGCAAGTACTACTGGTGCCATGCTCAGGGGTTCCGGCCGTTCTTACCGGTACCGACACCCAAGCATCGGCAGCGTCAATAGACCAGAGGTTCCTCGCTACCGAGCACAGCATCGCAGCTCTTCTTTCAGCTGCGGTACTGGTGATCCCACAGGCACCGGTACCGACGCCGGTACCGACACCGACGATTCTGGTACCAACGGTACCGGCCCTGGTGGGAACTCTTCCCATGCCATCTCTGGCTGGAATTGTCAAAGTGGTACCGGGTCAACTCGGTACCGACTTCGATCGGTACCGGGATAGTGCTTTGCAGGAGCATCGGGGTCAGGAGTACTTAGATTCCTCAGATTCCGAAGACTCTGACAATTCTGCTGGCACTAGAGGGTTTCTCCTAGAAGATCCCTCTTCTCCCCAATGCAGAATGTCACCTCCAGAGGACATGTCATTTCAGGATTTCATCTGTGATTTGGCCAAAGGTCTTTCAATCACGGTAGCTCCTCAGGAGGAACCCGAGCAAAGGAATTGGAAATTCTCCAATATCCTAAAACTCCTAAGGAGGCAGCCACTCTGCCTATCCATGAAATTCTGCATAGTTTGATGCTCAGACTGTGGGAGACATCTCTGACTACTTCTCCTCAGTCTAGGAGACTGGATACTATGTATCGAGTTCCGCCATGTCCTTGATTTCAGAAAACTCAGCTGCCACACCATTCAATGGTAGTGGAATCAGCCATGCGTAGGATGAAAAGTGCAAAGAAGCATGCGTCCAATCCTCCAGGTTGTGAATGCAGGACTCTGGATGCTTTTGGGCACAGAACATTTCAAGCTTCCATGCTTTCAGCTAGGATCAGTTCATATATCCTATATATGGGAATGTTCCTCAAGGAAGTCACAGGAGATTTGGAACTTATGAGCCCATTTCTCCCAGATGACAGGAGACAAGATTTTCTTGCTCTAGTTAAGCATGCTCAAGATGTTTCCAAGTTTGTTAATCGTGCAGCCTTTGACTCTTCGAATGCATCAGCAGAACCTCTGCTATTGCCATTGGTGCACGACAGATTGCCTGGCTACAGGCATCAGATTTGGAGACTTGGGTACAGGACAAGTTAGGCAACATTCCTTGCACGGGGGAGAATCTCTTCGGCAAGAACTGGCAGGAAAAGGCTAACGAGTTAGATGCTGACAATTCTACCTTAAATAGATTGTCAAAGTCTACAGCCACTCCAGCCAAAAGGAAGCCTTATAAAAAACCCTCTTTTAGCAAAAAGAGGAAGTTTTATCCTTTCTATACCCACCAGAGTCAAACTCCAGGTCAGGTTGCCCAAAAGGGACAAACTAGACAGCAAAAGAAGCCAAAAGGCCTGAGAGCCCAACCAGCTCTCCAGGTTTAGCCCCCTCAAGGGCTTTGATGCCTTCCTAGAGAGCTTTGCCTCCCTGCCTCTGAGGGGTCCCCAACCCCCCAATATTCCGAGCGGGTTATGCCACTTTGTCAACAGATGGCATCAGATAACAGCAGAAGATTGGACTTTGTCCATTGTAGGAGAGGGGTACAAGCTTCATTTTCACAGCATACCCCCTCCTACAATTCTAAAGCAATTCAATTCACAAACCTCTGCAGACAATCTGCTAGATCACGAGGTTGCCACACCTTGCCCAAGGGGCAATAGAAGAAGTACCCATTCTTCAACGGGCTGCAGGGTTTCACTCCCCCTATTTTCTTATTCCAAAGAAAACAGGGGGACACAGACCCATTCTAGACCTCAGAGAATTGAACAAATATCTGTTTCGGGAGAAATTCAAAATGATTTCTCTAAGAACTCTTCTGCCATACCTTCAAAGCCAGGATTGGCTTTGCTCTCTAGACTTAAAGGATGCATACACTCGCATTCTCATCCATCCAGATCACAGGAAATTCTTACGTTTCCTTTTCAGGGGAAAACATTTCCAGTACAGGGTCCTTCCTTTTGGTCTTACTTCAGCACCAAGGGTATTCACGAAATGCATGGCAGTAGTAGCTGCATTTCTACGAACCCTGGGGATTTTCGTCTTCCCTTACTTAGACGACTGGCTCATTTGAGCCCCTACTGTTGCAGAGGCCAGCACTGCACTGTCCCGCACAATGCGAATCCTCCAATACCTGGGATTGGTAATAAACTTCCCAAAATCTCAACTAGTTCCTTCCCAATGCCTAGAATTCATAGGAGCCTGTCTAGATACCAGACAGGCAAGGGCTTTCCTTCCACAAGCCCGGTGGCTTCGCATAATGCAACTAGCTTCTCAAGCAGCAGGCAAATCCTCCCTCGCTGCTCGAGAGCTACTGCAGTTACTGGGACATATGGCATCCACAGTTCATGTAGTCCCATATGCTCGCCTCCACATGCGAGCAGCTCAGTGGACCCTCTCCACACAGTGGACACAGGCCACGGGTCATTTGTCGGACAAAATAATAATCTCTCAGCGACTAATTTTGTCCCTCCAATGATGGCAATCACTAGAAAATCTGACAGTGGGGTCTCCTTTCCATCAACCCATCTTTCAGGTCACCCTAACAACAGATGCATCACAGGTGGGTTGGGGAGCACACCTGAATCATCTCTCTACCCAGGGCACCTGGACTCCACAGGAGGTTGGTTTACACACAAACCACCTGGAATTAAGAGCAATCTATTTAGCTCTTCGAGTATTCCACGCCCAGCTCAGCTACAAGACAGTCCTAGTCCAGACAGACAATCAAGTAGCCATGCGGTATGTGAACAAGCAGGGCGGAACAGGCTCTCTGTCGTTATTCAACGAAGCTTTACGACTGTGGGCCCTCACCAGAGAGCATCAAATTCACCTTCTAGTAGTATATCTTCCAGGCATTCAAAACCTTTGGGCAGACAAACTCAGTCGAGTACTGCTGCCTCATGAGTGGTCCCTCCACCTAGACCAGGTGGCAAAGATATTTCATCTCTGGGGCACTCCAGACATAGACCTCTTTGCAAGTCCACTGAATGCCAAACTTCCCCGGTTCTGTTCCAGAATTCCGGCTCACAACTGTCAGGCAAGGGATGCCTTCCTCCTTCACTGGGGTCAGGACTTCCTTTATGCCTTCCCACCCATTCCCCTCATCCCCAAAACACTCTTCAAGTTTCAGAGAGACAGGGGTCGTATGATTCTCATAGCACCACGATGGCCATGCCAAACGTGGTATTCCCTGTTTCTACATCTCTCTCAAGCGGCACCTCTGGAGTTAGGGCATGCTCCAGATCTCCTTTCCCAGGAGAACGGGATGCTATGGCACCCAAATCCCCAGTCCCTGCACTTCACGGCCTGGTTGCTGAAGGCTTAGACCTCCAAGATTTCAACCTGTCCCAACAGGTAAAAGATATTCTTCAGGCTTCTAGGAAACTTTCCACAAGAAGATCTTATGCTTTCAAATGGAAACGTTTTACTATATGGTGCTCCAAGAAGGGATTAAACCCCCTGGTCATACCCTTAGAATTGATACTAGAGTATCTCCTTCACTTATCGAATTCTGGTCTAAAGACCAATTCGGTAAGAGTCCATCTTAGTGCAATTGCAGCTTCTTATAAGCCTCTTAATGGACAATCAATTTCCTCCATCCACTCCTATCAAGATTCATGAACGGCCTTTTATTAACTAAACCTCCCATCAAGCCACCACCGGTAGCATGGGATCTAAATCTGGTTCTCGGGCAGCTCATGAAGCCGCCTTTTGAACCTTTGGCCACTACAGCCCTTACGTTTTTGACCTGAAAGGTCATCTTCCTAGTTGCAATCACCTCTGCCCATCGCATTAGTGAATTGCAAGCTTTAGTGGCTGATCCTCCTTATACTAGGTTTCATCATGATAAGGTTGTTCTTTAAACTCATCCACATTTTATGCCAAAGGTGGTTTCGCCTTTTCATTTAAATCAATCAATTTATCTTCCTGTATTTTTTCCAATGCCTCACGCCTCTAATGCAGAAAGAAACCTTCATACTTTGGATTGTAAAAGGGCCTTAGCCTTTTACATACAAAGAACACAGCAACATAGAAATTCCTCACAACTTTTTATAGCTTTTGACCCTAGTCATTTGGGACTTACAGTCTCCAAAAGAACTTTATCTAAATGGATTGCCCAATGCATATCCTTTGCCTATGAGAGTAAGGATCTTCCTCTTCAGGACCATGTCACAGCTCATAATGTGAGAGCCATGGCAGCTTCTATGGCTAATCTCCACTCTGTGTCTATCGATGACATTTGTCAAGCAGCCACCTGGGCTTCGGTACACACCTTCACAGCCCACTACTGCCTGGATAAAGCCTCCCGTCGGGATGCCTTCTTTGGCCAAGCTATTCTTCAAAATCTTTTTTAAACATAAACCAATTCCTACCCACCAACCCTGTTGTGATGCCAGAGATCCATGGGAGGAAGGATTCCCACCTTCTAGGGTGGCACCTTTCTGGGGCTATCTCCCTGGCATCTTCAGCTAGGGAGTCCCCATATGTGAGGACTACATTCCTGCTTGTTCCTGGAGATAGTGTAGTTACTCACCTGTAACAGGTGATCTCCGGGAACAGCAAGAATTTAGTCCTCACAACCCACCCACCTACCCTAGGAGTTGTCTCTCTATCTCTTTGTCTCTTTCCTCTCTCCCTGTATCCTTTTACTCAGCTGCAAACTTAACTGAAGAGGGACAGTTGGAAAGGCTGGAAGGCAGCGCGCATGTGCTGAGGGATGCTCCTAAAAGCGTTCCTATTGGACGCTGGGGAACGTTCCTGCGCAGGCTCCGTCGGTACCGACGATACCCATATGTGAGGACTAAATTCCTGCTGTTCCCAGAGATCACCTGTTTCAGGTGAGTAACTACGCTTTCTGTGAAGGCAAGTTCACTGTAGCCATAAACATGGGTAACTGAATGGGGGTTTCCAGGAAATCTTCAGCATCTATCAGTTTTCCTCCATTGGCTTCAGTGTTGTCCAGACTTAAGGCAGAAGGTATCCGTAGTCCACCATGGCAAGATCTGCTAAAAATATTTGTGCAAGGATCACGATGTGCCCACAGCAGTGTCTGCTCAAGGATGTTGCTAAGGGCAATCAAATCCTGAAAATTAAATTGCTGTCTCATCTTGATGAGCTGAAGAAAAATTGTGGGTTTGCTGTATCTGTGTTGAACATATGATTCAAAGTGCACAGATCTCTGAGCTGTACATGATCACTAAGATGTAAGGCGTTGCAGAAGGAAGCATAAATTCTTTTGGTATTGAAGCTCACGCACAGACCTGAAGCTTGAGAAAGCTTTTGCTGAAGACTGGGCTCCAAATATTCAATCATGGAGCCAAGAAGAAATAGTATTGGCAGCATATCAAAGGAGCTTCTGAGAAGAGGGGAGGTAGGGGTGGGGTTGGGGTTTGGGTTTCTGTTCTATAACCTGTTCTGTGCCTTTTTAGTAGCTTAGGTTTTCATATGATTGTTACTATATGGCAGTGATGGCTAACCTTTTTGAGCCCGAGTGCCCAAACTGCCGCACAAAACCAAAGAATTTCCTCAAAGTGCCAGCACGTCAATTAAAGCTCCATTTGCATAAGGTGCTTCATTTGCATAAATATTTGCATAATGTTACCATACACTAACTTTTAGTAAACATGCCTCTTAATGAGTATATGGATAAAGAAAGACTAAAAGGTTTCTACATTACTATAATCCAGTACCAACCGCCAGGCACATTAGGAACTACTACAAACGCTGCCCATTTAGAACCCATAGCAAACCCGCCGTATCCTAACAGCACTACCAGGACTCACAAAGCACCATACTCTACCTATCAAAAGGCAACACTGCAAATATTAAACCAATACATCTCAGAGAACAACAATACATGACCTACTGGGGAAAGAACAAGTGGCAATGTCAAATAGGAATTATATAAACAGAATACCTCAGCTCAGTTACACATGCAGAACAGACCATTACCAAACAAGGAATCACAATTTAGAAACAGGAAGACAATAATTAAACTGGGAACCCCAAAAGCCAAACTTGGAATATACAACAACACTGTAGAAATAAAACTATATATTAATTTCCTCTTGTACTAAACAAAGCGCAAAAATTAATGATGCACATTTCCCAGAGCTGACATATTCCAATTAATAAATTCAAAATAAAGAGATATTTTTCTACCTTTTGTGCATTTTTTTTCAGTTGCAATTGTTCCAGCCACTTTCTTCTGGTTTCTTCGTGTCTTCTGCTAACTCTCCATCTGCTGTCCATTTGTCCTTTCTTCTGTCTTCTTGGTTTTTTTTTTCCATTCTCTCTCTACATCTGCTTTAACATACTAATCTTTCTCCTTTTGCTCTTTCCTCATTCCTATTTCATCTACTCAAAATTTACCCCTCCATCCTCAATCCCCACTTACTCTCCCAATACCCGGCCAATTGTAGATTTTTTATCCCTCCCACACAAAATATTTTTCCCCTCTCCATTTTACTCTCCCAGCCCCATCCCATTCTAATCCTCCCCCAACACCAGCTCCCTTCTAGTTCCAGCCTCACCCAGCATCCATTCCCTTCTAGTCCCTGCATCAGCCCATTTCCAGTCCTAGCAGCCCCCCAACCCATTTCCAGTCCTAGCAACCCCCCAACCCAATACCAGTCCTATCCCCCCCTCATCAACCCACTTCCAGTCCTAACCCCCCATCACCCCATTTTCAGTTTAAGCCCCCCTATAACCCATTACCAGTCCTAACCCCCCATCAGCCCACTTCCAGTCCAACCCCCCATCAGCCCACTTCCAGTCAGCCCCCCATAGCCCATTGCCAGTCCTAACCCCCCCATCAGCCCACAGTCCATTACCAGTCCTAACCCCATCAGCCCACCTCAAGTCCTAACCCCTCCCCATCAGCCCATTTCTTGTCCCAGCCCCCCATAGCCCATTATCAGTCCTAAACCCCCCCATAGCCCATTACCAGTCCTAACCCCATCAGACCACCTCCAGTGTTAACCCCCCATCAGCCCATTTCCAGTCCTAACCCCACCCAACAGCCCACCTCAAGTCCTAACCCCTCCCCATCAGCAGTCCTAACCCCCCCTAGCCCATTAGCAGTCCTAACCCCCCCTCTCTAGCCCATTAGCAGTCCTAACCCCCCCCATAGCCCATTACCAGTCCTAACCCCCCATCACCCCATTTCCAGACAGCCCCCATCAGCCCACAGCCCATTAGCAGTCCTACCCCCCCAGCCCATTATCAGTCCTAACCCCCCCTATCCCATTAGCAGTCCTAACCCCCCAGCCCATTAGCAGTCCTAACCCCCCCTAGCCCATTAGCAGTCCTAACCCACCCCCCATGGCAAATTAAAAAAAAAAAAAAAAGCAGCTGGCTCTGGCTTCTGCCGCGGCAGCGGCAGAATGCAATGTCCCGCGGGGCCCCCTCCGCCCGCTAAGCCCCTCTGCAAGGGCTTTCAGATTCGCGAGGGAGAGCGTCTCCCTCGCGTCTCTGTTAAGCCCGCAGGGGCTAATGGGTTTTAACCTTAAGAGAATTATGGAGATTGAAGGGCTTTTAACATCTGGATTCTCCAGGTACAAACAGGATGTCTGTCCTCACATATGGGTGATATTGACGCTGACTGAGCCCTCGCGGAAGCATCTCCCCAGCTTTCAAAGAGCCTTTAGGAGATGCCACCATGCATGCGTGTTCCCCTTTCCTGCCTAAGGGTGCCATCTTACCCAGTCTCCCTTTTTCCGCAAAGCCCTACAGACTTCCCCAGAAAAAAGTTGATTTCCTTGTGAACTTCTGTGTACCATCCAGTTAGCACTGGTCCCTTTCCCGCCTCTGAGCACCATTGCCTCAGCTTTGTGACTCAGAACCTGTTTAGTTAGGTTTTTTATTCAGTGCAGTTTTGCACTTTTTCTAACCGCTGGCTGCAATGAAGAACTTTGACCTCGCTGAGGCTCTTTTTGCTCCAGTGGCCACTGGGTTTAAAAAGTGTGATCAGTGCTCAAGAACATGTCCCTTACTGACACACATGACTGCTGCCTCAGGTGTCTAGGTGCCGACCATGACCCAGAGGCGTGCTCCCTGTGCAAAAAGATGTCCATTAAGGCCATCCATAGTCGCCAACAGAAGCAGGATGACATCTTGCACAGTCACACTCAGCCCTGGTATCCCCAGTAGCCGCATGCTCTAAGGCCCAGCACAGATCCTCTTAGTAGCATAAAGCCCCTGCGGTGTCTGAGCAAGCACACGGACATGCCGATATGGTTTCCCCGGAGCGAGAGCATAAGAAAAAAAAAATCGAGGACCTCTTCCTGGGAAGGGGACATGCACAGCAAGTCCCATGCAAGGTCCCACAGACTCTTGATGGTTTCCGAGGAGGCTGAGCGGGAGTGGCTGGCCAAGGTACCCAGGATAGACGCCGAGGCTGCCGGCGACGGTCTCGGACTCCTGAGACCCATCCCATTGAGGACTCCCTCTCCTCCCTGACACCCGAACCTGTCACTCTGGCCTCTGAGTCAAAGGCTGCAACCCCGGCGTTGGAAGTCAGGATGATGGTGTTGGAATGCAGCATTTCTACATTCCTTGCCTCGCAGCAAACGTCGATGCCCGGCCCTATTGGTGCATGCCCTGAGACCACAGGGACCTCGATGTCTAGGATTCCCTGGGCTGCTGAAAAGATGCTCGAGAGGCCCGTGCCTCGAGCCAATCCTCAGCAAGGGTCTCGATCCTGCTCCCAGTCCCCAGGAGTGAGATCTTCGCAGGTAAACACATCTGGCTCCGGCCACGGTTCATCGAAGGCCAGATCCAATGACACCCTTAGAGCCATCGGGCCTTGAGTCCTTGACGGATTACCAAGCACACCGTGACCTCCCCTCGGATCCGTCCCTGCCAGCATCAAGGTGCTGGTCCCCGCCCGAGCACACATTGTTTCTCGAGTTTGTCTGGGACATGGCATAGGTACTGTCCCTTACCATGGAGTTGGAGGAGGATCTCCACATGGAGGAACTCGAAATCTTTCAATATGAGGCTCCACCCAGGGAGGCCCTCATGGTCCGCATCCCCTCCATTCTCCGGCATCTCCTTCTCCGAATGTGGAAAATGCTGGCATCAGTGTCAATTGTGAGCCAATGCCTGGACACTATGTACCGGGTCCAGTGAGGACCTGGCTTCAGGAAGGTGCAACTTCCTCACACCTCCATGGTGGTCGAGTCGGCCATGTGTCGACAGAAAAGCCCATAGACGCCCTTGGGTGTAAATGTTACCAGGGCTTGATGCTGGTATGCCGTATACAAGCATATCAGCTATATAATCGGCATGTACTTCTGAGACCTAACCAAGGAATTTGGGGGTTTCTCGGCGGGTCTCAGTGGGGAACACTTCCAACACTTCTAGACCCTCACGAAGTCTGTTGGGAAATGCTCGAAGTATTTGTCTCAAGCGGCCTGTGACTGCTTTGAGTATAATGCGAGGGTGGCCACCGCAGGCAACGGGTCCAGGAAAAACTCCTCTATGTCCCTTGACTCAGTGAAAACCTCTTTGACAAGTCGATAGAGGACAGGGCGGCGGAGATCAAGACAGAGTATGTCATCAGGACTCAACTCTTAAGGAAGACTTCCACTCTTCCCAAGAAGAAACCATTGGGGAGAAGGTCTCCCTTTCACCAGAAAGGCCAGCCTTACTGAGGTTATCCCCCATATCAGGCCCCCCAGCAGAGTCATCAGGGCAAGAGAGCAGGCCAGGGCCCATGTAGGCCTAAGAGGCTCAAGCCACAGACACCAGCTCCAGCCCAGACTGGATTGTGGTTTGACTTCCAGAGCATAGCCTCTCTTCCCATGTGGGACCAGCTACTGACGGGGGAGGGGGCGGGCATCTGATTCATTTTGCACACCGGTGGGCCGCCATCACCACCGACTCTTGGCCATGTCAGGTGGTCATGGAAGGTTACCGCCTTCACCATTTTTTCCAGGGGATCCCCCTCGGGCTCCCCTGCACCAGGCCCTGCTACTGCAGGAACTTGCAGGCCTTCTCAGGGACAGGGCTGTACAGCCCCTTCCACACCACATAAAAGGAAAGGGGCTGTACAGCCCTGTCCCTGAGAAGGCCTGCAAGTTCCTGCAGTAGTAGGGCCTGGTGCAGGGGAGTACTCTGGTACTTTCGGGTCCCAAAAAGAAGAGGGAGGCCTAAGGCCCATCCTGGACTTGAGAAACCTGGACAAATTCCTGATGTGGGAGAAGTTCAAAATGCTCTGCCTTGGGATGTTGCTACCCTACTTCCAGCAGGGAGATTGGCTATGCTTCTTGGACCTAAAGGATGCTTATACCCACATCCTCATTCATCCCAGTCACAGTCGGGGGTGACCACTACCAGTATAGGGTACTACTCTTCAGCTTAGCCTCCTCACGAAGAGTCTTCTCCAAATGCCTGGCAGTGGTGGCCACCTACCTCCATCTCCAAGGGACCTTCGTCTTCCCATATTTGGACGACTGGCTAGTAAAGGGAGTCACGGCCTCAGAGGTGCAACAGGCCATGGGGTTTGTGATAAACCACCCGAAATCCCACCTCACTCCAGCAAAGGACCTGGGGTTCATAGGGGCACTCCTGGACACCCTTCAAGCCAGGGCCTTCCTCCCCCTGGACAGGGTGGATCGCCTCAGGGCCATGGCGACAGAGGTGCAGCACCATCATGCCGTGCCTTCACGGTCCTTGCTTCGCTTGCACAGCTAGATGGCTTCCACAGTCTGTGTGGTCCCCAATGCCCACCTCCACATGTGGGCAGCTCAGTGGTGCCTCTGCTCACATTGGACTAAATCCACAGGCAGGCTCCGGGACAGGGTCTCGGTGACCCGTCAATTAGCAGAGTCACTCGGTGGCAGGATGTACAGCACCTGCAGAAGGGCATGTCCTTTCAACACCCAAACCCCCAGAGGGTCCTCACTATGGACGCCTCCCTACTAGGCTGGGATGCCCACTGCGAGGAACTGTGCACGCAGGGCAACTGGACTCTCGAGGACAGCTAGCAGCAGATCAACCTGCTGGAGCTCAGAGCCATTTTTTTTGGTAATCAAGGCCTTCCAACACTGCCTGCAGCACAGTTGGTGCTGGTCCAAACGGACAACCAGGTTGCGATGTTCTACCTGAACAAGCAGGGGGGCACAGGGTCTCATTGCCTCTGCCAGGAGGCAGTAGCCCTCTGCTCGTACACAATTAGTCAGGGTATGCTCCTCGGGGTGATATACCTTCCGGGCCAGGACAGTGTCCTAGCGGACAGACTAAGCAAGGTCCGGCGCCTAGACCCCAGGGTTGAATAGCGGCTATTTTATTGGGAACCCAAAGTCTGTACCTCTTTGTCAGCCCAGCCAACGCCAAGCTGCCCCGCTTCTGCTGTTCCTAACCTTATTTGTCCTGGATAGTGGCGGATGCCTTCCTCAACTCGTGGTCGGAGGGCCTGTTGTATGCCTTCCTTCCCTCGCCAGTAATTGCGCGGATCCTCTTCAAGGTCCAGCAGGACAAGGCTTCCATGATCCTGGTGGCCCTGCGATGGCCCAGACAGCCTTGGTTTTCTCTGTTACTCCGCCTCTTGACCAAGCTCCCGGTCCCTCTGGAGAATTCCTTAGGACTACTGACCCAGAAGGATGACTCGATTCTCCACCCCAGCCTGGGATCTCTTGTTGCTAACAGCATGGCTGCAAAATGGGTAGTGTCCCTCAACCTCCCCAGGGAGGTGGAAGAAGTCTTCCTAGCCTCTCATAAGAACTCCACGAGAGTGCCTATGTCTTCAAGTGTTGCAGATTCTTGGTATATGGTGTATGGAGCAAAAGATAGATCTATTCTCCTGCCCAGTGTACATGGTGCTGCAGTACTTGCTGCTCTTGCAGACTGGACTCAAATTCAATTCCGTTAGGGTAGTACACCTGAGCGCGTTCTCTGCAAACCATCACTCCATAGAGGACAAGCCTCTTTCTGTGCAGCTCCTCATTGCCCAATTCATGCGGTGCTTACTACTCTCTAAATCTCTCATCCGGCTGCCTCCAGCAGAATGGGATCTCAACGTGGTTCTGACACAGCATACCAAGCCACCCTTCGAACCCTTGTCTACCTGGCATTTGCATTATCTATCTTGGAAGGTTGTCTTCCTGGTGGTGCTGACCTCTCCCTGCAGAGTCAGTGAGCTTTGCACCCACCCTAAATTCCTCCTGAAGGTGGTATCCGCCTTTCACCTCAACCAAGAGGTGGTCGTTTCATGTGACCCCAGTCGACCAGGGGAGTCTATGACCAAGCAGACCCTGTCCACCTGGGTGGCAAACTGCATCGCCTTTGTCCATGATCAGGCTCGGCGGTCGTTGGAGCGCCGGGTCACGGTGCACAACATCAGAGCTATGGCAACCTCGGTTGCGAGCCTATTTTCTGTCCCTATGACAGACATCTGCCAGGCTGCCGCCTGGTCCTCAGACCACATTTTTGCAGCTCTCTACTGCCTGGAGGGGGAGTCCCAATGGGGCAGTGCCTTCGGCCAGGCTATACTCCGTAATCTGTTTGGGGATTAGGAAACTCCTGCCCTCCGACCCTTCTTGTTCAGGCTATCGGAGCCATGGTTCTCCCTGAACACTGGGGTCCTCAACATCTGTCCTCAGATTCACTTGCGGCTGCTTACGGCTGGGCTGTTTTTCTACATGTTCTTGTTAGCCTGTAGCTAGGGAGTCCCATATGTGAAGACTGACGTCCTACTTGTTCCTGGAGAAAACGTAGTTACTCACCTGTAACAGGTGCTCTCTAGGAACAGCAGGAATCTGTGCTCACAACCCTCCCAACTCCCCTTGGAGTTGCTGTACTATTTTTTTTGCCATCTTCTTTTGTCTGCTCTAGCTATACCATCTGACTGAGTAAGATGGCACCCTTGGGCAGGAAGGGGACCACGCATGCGTGGTGGTATCTCCCAAAGGCTTTCTTTGAAAGCTGGAGAGATGTTTCCGTGAGGGCTCTGTTGGAATCGATATCATCCATATGTGAGGACTGATTCCTGCTGTCCCTGGAGAACACCTGTTACAGGTGAGTAAATATGCTATACTTCCATTCCAGCTGATAAAAGCTGGATGCAAGGAAGCTGAAAATATTGGTAAAGGAGAAAAATACCAGAACGACATAGAGGTATCAGTTCCTTTTCTCTGAACCGCATTGAGAGGGAGAAGATCCTCAGGTAGCATGAAATGCAGTCAGAGACCAAGAAAATGTGGCAGAAAGATACAAAGAGATTTTCCATTGTGTTATGTGCCACAGGCTTGATTAAAAGGTATTTCCAAGCACATCTTGATAAACTATCTATGCATGTACTGCTGGATTACCATCTGAAGTATAGTATAGGTAGTTTCCCCAAAGAAGGGGAAGCTGTAAAACCAGAGGACATAAAATGAAGCAGTAAGGAGGTAAACTTAAAAGCAACGTCAGGAAATACTTTTTCATTGAAAGGTTAGGGTGGTGGATGCTTGGAATAAGGCATGGGACAGATACAGTGGATCCTTTTATAGCAAGAGGAGGATGAAATAAAAACAAACTCACATATTTTTTATACTTCAACAAATAGAGGGGGTGACCTGCACAGAACTGCGGGTACAATCCTAAACAAAGGCATAGATGGGGGGGTAACCTGCATGAAGCAGTAGTTACAACTACTCTGGCCACCTTACTGGGCAGACTAGATGGACCATACTGGTCTTTATTGGCTGCTATGAACTCCAGAAGGTGGCTCTTTGGCATGATGCAAGTACTATGCTGAGCATTAGCAGTAAATTTGGGAGATTGACATCATACTATTGTAGTTGATATGGAAGGGCAGACTATATGGGCCATGTGGTCTTTTTCTGCCATTACATTTCTATGTTCCACATTACCAGGCTTAGGAGTGAGGGTCAATCTCCAGGAACAAGCAGGCATGAGTCTTCACATATGGGTACGTCGGTACCGACGGAGTCTGTGCGGGAACGCTTCCCAGCGTCCAATCAGAAAGCCTTTGGAAGCATCCCAACACGCCTGCGCGCTGCCTTCCCGCCTTCCCAACTGTCTCTCCTCAGTTTTCATTTTTCCGCGGAGCCGGCAGGATGTCCTCCTGTCACCGCAGAAAATTCTTCTTTGAGTTTTTAGTTTTCTTGTGGTCGCGACTGCCTTTCCCGACGCCACCGGTACCGCCGGTGTTTCTTTTTCTTTTCTTGTAAAATTTTTCCTTTTTAAGGAATTTTTTTTCCTCCTCAGTGTCTCACGGTTTCTCAGGCCTGTTAGGCCTCTCCTTTTTCCTTCATGGAACCGCCAGCCACTATCCCCAAGAAATGTACAAACTGTGGCGGTACAAACTTGTTTTTAGACACTCACAATTGGTGTCTAACCTGCTTGGGTCCTGACCATTTTCCTCTGGAACCCTCTGGCAATAGTATTGTGAGAAAAAGTTTTCAACATCGAGTTCCCCTCGACACGCGGTCCCCATCCAACTTTAGGGAACCAACCATATCTTCTTCTACACAAGATCAGGTAACCCAAAAACAGTCTGTTAAGACTAGCCAGTCCTCGAGCGGCAGTTCTCATGCACAACATAGAGATGCCTACGGCCTTGCCCTCAAAACCACTGGCTTCAAAACCCCGGTGGGAGTCTTAGGCCTCCAAAGCCTGTGTGGGGTTTCAGGTTGTTCCTGAGGTTCACCCCTCACAGAACATACCTGAGCCATGTCCGGTGGTGGCATCCGCTTAGAGTGATACCGATACCCCGGCATCGGCAATGGTGTTGGATGAAACATTCCTCACCAAGGATTGTCATCTGGCGTCCTTGGTACCTACGGGGCCGTTGGATACGCTCCAGACCGACCTTCCAGTATCGGTACCGGTACCGATACTAGTACCGATGGCGGTACCCTCCAGACATGCATCGATTGACTCGCTTCCTTCGATGCCGAGTCTGGAATCGATCTCTAGTCTGGAGGACTGGGTACCGACTCGCCTTGGTACCGACACCAAACGGTACCGAAGGCTCGGTTCCGATAATTCGGATCCGCAACTCTCGATTTCTTCGATACCGTTAGAGTTGCCACGGCTGGCCTTCATCCACCGGTATCAGATACGGTACCGAAGTCGGTACCGGTATCCACATTACCATTGCTGTCGGTGCCTTCCATGCTTCTCTCATCAGGCTCGCTTCCCTCGATAACGAGTTTAGAATCGATCCCTAGCATGGACGATACGCTACCGACTGTTGCTGGTCCCGACCTCCTGTGGTACCGCCGACCATCCTCTAAGGACCACCATTCAGGATCTTATATTCCTATAAGGTTGGATAGATCCCTCGGTGCCAATGCTAGTTCTTCAGCAGATCTAGCCTGTCCAAAAGAATTTCCCTCCTGGGTATTTTTCTTTTCAAGCTTTTCTCCTAGATATGTCAAAATCACTTGCCATTTCTATACCTGGACAAGATCCTACACAAGGGAATACAGAATCCCTGTATATTCCTGGAAGAGCAAAGGAGAACATCATGCTTCCTTTGCATCATTCCTTGCAGGATCTCTTTCTACGAATGTGGGAAGCTCCTTTAAAGGTACCCCCACTTTAAAGAGCAACTGATCTTCTATATCAGGTGCCCCCTTCTCCAGGATTTCAAAAGACTCAACTTCCTCATCATTCCATTGTTGTAGAATCAGCAATGAGGCGGGTGAAGAGTACTAAAAAGCACTCTTCTTATCCGCCAGGTCGTGAGTCCAAGAGTTTAGATGCCTTTGGACGCCAAACTTTCCAGGCATCCATGCTTTCAGCAAGAATTCTCTCATATATTTTTTATATGGGCTTATCTCTTGAGGAGGTCACAAAGAAATTACATCTTTTGACTCCTTTTCTTCAAGAGCCCAAGAGTGCAGACTATTCCTCACTGGTTAGTCATGCTCAAAATATCTCTAGATTTCTTACTCGTGCTTCCCTAGACTCCTTCGAGTCTATTAGCAGGACTTCTGCTATAGCTATAGGAGCACGACGTAAAGCCTGGCTCCAAGCTTCAGACTTGGACAAATGGGCACAAGTTAGACTGGGAAATACTCCTTGCACTGGAGAAAATCTCTTTAAAAAGGAGTCTTTACTCCAGGTTGCTCAGTTAACAACTGACTGTCCTGTTTCCAGAGGCTATTCTACGCCTTCTTCTTTCCCAGTTGGTAGGAAATGTCCTGCCAAGATTTCTTCCCCTAGGGGAAGAAGATTTTATCCATCTTCTGCCTATCATACAGATGTTCCCAAACAGGGGAAACATCACCCTGGTCTGAAGAATCCACAAACTCAGCAGGTTCAACAAACCCAGCAGTAGCAGGGTTTCAAATAGATCATAATTGCCACTCTTGGTTGGTGGTTAGAGTAGCAGTCTGCTTCTTTTCATTTGCAGTATCTGCACTAAATTTACTCTAACCTTCCTAGATATCTCTTCATGAGACATCTTTTCTTTAACTTTAAGAGTCTTATGATGATCATGCCCATAATTAACAGGGTTTTCCTCTTCCTCTTGGAGGAAAGCGAACTAACAACTATAAATAGACAGTTGTTTTCCCTGTACTGGCATGTATCATCTCACCTGTCAGAGACTTCCTCCATAGTCAGTCTCTTTTAACTCTGTCTTACCTCCCTCTTACTATAACATTTGGTTTGTAAGAGGGACCCTTTTACACTCGTAAGCCCCTATGGTCCTCTACCTGTTCTACCGGGGGATTCTCCCTTCTGGAGTTTCCCCCCCTTGTTACCTTAGGGCAGCCCATCAGACAATAGGAAATCCTACCAGGTCTGTTTCTTTTTCCCAATCTAAAAGAGGGAGAGGGAAAAGAAATTTTCTCCGCTGCCCTGGTATGTTGCTGCAGATACAGCAATTCCTAGTGGTTAAGCCACTGGTTCTGTCCACCACACAACCAGGGATTCTCCTCCACTAGCAATCTTTCTAGCCTCAGTGCCAAGTCCAAAACGGGTTATCAACCTCGTTTGGGAAACCCTCTTATCACAGCCTGGTTGGTTAACTTCTATTCTTCCCCCCCTTGTCCTGGGCAGAATACTGGATCTCCAGGAACAAGCAGGAATGAGTCTTCACATATAGGGTACGTCGGTACCGACGGAGCCTGCGCGGGACCGCTCCCCAGCTTCCCAAAAAGGAAAGCTTTTGGGAGCATCCCACAGTGCCTGCGCGCTGCCTTCCCGCCTTTCCTAACCGCCTCTCCCCAGTTCTTCTTTTCCGCGGAGCCAACAGGTCGTGTTCCTGTCACCGCTGAAGAAGTTCTTTGTTTTATTTTATTTCTTTGGTCGCGCGTCTGCCTTCCCCGATGTCGGACCGGTACCGCTGGTCTTTCTTTTCTTTTCTTTAAAAAAAAACAAAAACAAACAAACATATTTTTTCCCTCACTTAGTGTGTTTTTTCCTCTTTGGGCCTTAGGCCTCACGAGAAATTTTCCTCATGGAAAAGCCAGCCTCCGGGTTTAAAAAATGCACTAAGTGCAGCGGTACTATTTCTGTCACTGACACCCATGAATGGTGTCTTAAATGTCCTGCTCCTTGATGTCTAAACGAGGTTTACAGAACCGAGCAGCTAAGCTCCATGTGCTGTTTCCCTCTGATGCAGCTTCAGTGGCATCGACGTCTTCCAGGGCCTCTACTTCCTCTCATGGATCTCAGGTAACCAAACATAAATCCAGCCGGTCCTCGAAGGGTAGATCTCCTTCCAAGCATCGAGATGCCTCCGGGCTTGCCCTCGAGGATTCTGCACCGGCAAAACAACCCCGGCGGGAAGCTCCGGCTTCCAAAGCTCCTCCTATGGGGTTACAGGTTGACAACGATGGCACGGCCTCGACCGATCACCTGTTAGAATGTTCTGGGGTACCGGCGCAAACATCCGGTACCGAATTCCAGGCATTCATGGCGTCGATGGATCAGAATGTTCTATCCATGCAGCAGGCTATCACGGCCTTCATTCAAGCTGCGACGCCGCTGATACCACAACAAATTCCGTTGTCGGTATCAGCTCCGGTACCGGCACCAGTGCCGGGACCGGTACCGACTGCATCGACATCAGCCAGGATGCCGACTGCAGTGGTTCCCTGTCCAGGGATGCCCATCGGTACCGTACCGGTCCTGATGACGCCCGATGTCGATACTGCTCGATACGCGTATCGAGCTTTAAAAGAGCGCCCTGACAGTCGATACTTTAATTTCTCCGAAGACTCTGATGCATTGGAGGAGTCTGCTGAAGTGTCTATAGCTCTTCCTGAAGAGCCTTCTTCTCCAAAAAGAAGAATGTCTCCTCCAGAGGATTTGTCCTTTCAAGACTTCATCAAAGAAGTGGCTAAAGGGCTTTCTATTTCAGTATCCTCTGAATCAGAGCCTAGAGCTAAAAAATTAGATATTTTAGGTTATTCTAAGGCTCCTCATTCTTTATGATCACATGATTGACTTAAGGGAGACTCCTCTCACCATCTCCTCATTCTCGTAGGTTGGACACTATGTACCGTGTCCCTCCTTGTCCTGGGTTTCATAAAACACAGCTTCCTCACCATTCTATTGTGGTAGAGTCAGCTATGAAAAAGATAGAGTGCAAAAAGACACTCCTCTGCCCCTCCAGGAAGAGAATGCAGGACCTTGGATGCTTTTGGTAGGAAAATCTTCCAAGCCAGTATGCTCATTGCCAGAATCAACTCCTATAGTCTTTATATGGGTATGTTTCTGAAAGAAGTTGCAGATAAGCTAAACACTTTCCTCCCTTTCCTTCCAGAGGATAAAAGGGAAGCATTTCTTATTTGGATTAAGCATACTCAAGATGTTTCAAAGTTTTCCAACCGTGCAGCTTTTGACTCCTTTGAGGGTGCCAGCAGAGCTTCGGCCATTGCCATAGCTGCACGTAGAATTGCTTGGCTCCAAGCTTCTGATCTGGAATCCTGGGTCCAAGATTGGAGTGGAGTGGAGGAGTGGCCTAGTGGTTGGGACAAGGTACTTCAGACCGGAAGGTCGGGGGTTCAAATCCCACTAGAGGACAGCAACCTTGGGCCGGAAGGACTGGGGTTTCTAGTCCCACAGGTGCTCCTTGTGGTCTTGGGCAAGCCACTTAACCCTCCATAGCCCATGTTCCCTGTAAAATAGTTATCTCCAAGTTATAATGCCCTGTTCAATGTAATTTCAGTTTGTTCAACGTAAACCGCACTGATGCAGAATAGCACGGTATATAAGAGAATGTAAATAAATAAATAAAATGGCTTGGGAAATCTTCCCTGTACAGGAGAAAACTTGTTTGGCAAAGATTGGCAAATAAAAGCCACTCAAATGGATGCAGAAAATTCTGCTTTGGATAGACTTTCCAAGTCAACCTCCATCCCTGCCAAGAAAAAAACTTTCAAGAAGTCTTTTTTCAAAAAAGGCAGATTCCATCCTACTTGTGGTCAACAATCATCTACAGGTCGTTTTGTTGCTAAGCGTCAGCAACCTAAACAGGCCAGGCCTAAGCCTACAGGGGCTGCTGCAACTCAGCAGACCCAGCCGCCTCAGGGTTTTTGACTTGATGCTAGAGAATTTAGCCTTTCTGGCTCTGAAACAGCCAGAGCCTCTCACCATTCCAGGAAGGTTAGCTCATTTTGCTCCCAGATGGGAGCAAATTACAACAGAGCAGTGGACCCTCTCCATCATAAGAGAGGGCTACAAGCTTCATTTCTCAAACCTTCCTCCTCACACTATGGTGAGACATTTCAATTCTCCAGCATCTCTCCTTGACCTTCTAGGTCAGGAGGTGGCTGCCCTTCTTGTCCAAGGAGCAATAGAAGTGGTGCCTCTTCTTCAACAAGGGTCAGGGTTTTACTCCCCCTACTTTCTGATCCCAAAGAAAACAGGGGGCTACAGACCCATATTAGATCTCAGAGAATTGAACAAATTTCTATGCAAGGAGAAATTCAAGATGCTTTCTCTAGGCACTCTCCTTCCATACCTTCAGAGTCAGGATTGGCTTTGTTCTCTAGATCTCAAGAATGCGTACACACATGTCCTCATCCATCCATCTCACAGAAGGTTCCTCCATTTTCTTTTCCAAGGAAAGCATTACCAATACAGGGTGCTTCCTTTCGGTCTGGCCTCTGCTCCAAGAGTGTTCACCAAATGCATGGCAGTAGTAGCTGCATTTCTACGCACTCTGGGAATATTTGTATTCCCATACCTGGACGACTGGCTCATCCGAGCTCCATCTCAGTGAGAGGCCCAGACTTCCCTGGACTTTACAAGGCACATTCTGCAGTATCTGGGGCTTGTGGTAAACCTCCCAAAATCCCAGCTCACCCCTACTCAGTCCCTAGAGTTCATAGGGGCCTTGCTGGATACTACCACTGCAAGGGCCTATCTTCCTCAGGCCTGTTGCCTACGCCTAGTGCAGTTAGCCTCCCAAATTCAGTCAAAGAGACATTTAACTGCCCGGGAGATGCTACAACTGCTAGGCCACATGGCATCCACAGTACATGTGGTACCCTATGCTCGCCTTCACATGAGAGCAGCTCAATGGACTTTGTCCACCCAGTGGACTCAAGCATGAGGAGCTCTCTCAGACCAAATAGCAACCTCCAAACGCCTCTTTTGGTCTCTCCAGTGGTGGATGTCCACCTAAAAACTGTTGCTGGGGTCCCCCTTCCAACAGTTGTTGCCCCAGGCAACCCTCACAACAGATGCCTCCCAAACAGGTTGGGGAGCTCATCTGCAGGACCTCTCCACTCGGGGCTCTTGGTCTCCACTGGAGACCTCTCTGCATATCAACCACTTGGAGCTCAGAGCAGTTTTTCTAGCTCTCAAGGTTTTTCATACCCTGCTCAGCTACAAGACAGTCCTCATTCATACGGACAATCAGTTAGCCATGTTTTATATAAACAAGCAAGGAGGAACTGGCTCTCTGTCGCTTTGCAATGAAGCTTTAAGATTGTGGGCCTTCGCCAGAGAGCATCATATCCATCTCCTGGCCGTATACCTCCCAGGAATCCAAAACTCTTGGGCAGACAGACTCAGTCGAGTTCTGCTTCCACACGTATGGTCCCTGCACATGGACCAAGTACTCAGAATCTTTCAAGAGTGGGGAACCCCGGACATAGACCTCTTTGCAAGTCCGTGGAATGCCAAACTTCCCCAGTTCTGTTCCAGAATTCCGTGTCAGGGAGTTCAGGCCAAGGATGCCTTCCTCCTTCACTGGGGTCAAGACTTCCTGTATGCCTTTCCACCCATTCCTTTAATTCCCAAGACTCTATTCAAGCTCCAGAGAGATCAAGGATCCATGATCCTCATAGCTCCACGCTGGCCACGCCAAGTGTGGTACCCACTACTTCTGTATCTCTCTCAAGCTCCCTCCCTAGACTTGGGAGCTGCTCCATACCTTCTGTTCCAGGAGGAGGGGACTTTGTGGCACCCAAACCCCAAGTCCCTTCACCTCAGAGCTTGGTTGCTGAAGGCCTAGACCTTCAGGGATGGAATCTTTCTCAGCAGGTGAAGGATATTCTCCATGCCTCCAGAAAACCACCTACTAGACGGTCCTATGTTTTTAAATGGAAAAGATTTTCCATTTGGTGTACTGAGAAGGGGCTTGACCCTCTAGCACTACCTTTGGATTCTTTATTGGAATATCACCTGCATCTCTCCCATGCAGGCCTTAAGACAAATTCAGTAAGGGTCCATTTGAGTGCTATTGCAGCATCCCTTAAGCCTATTAATGGACAGCGTATTTCCTCTCATCCTCTCATTGCAAGATTCATGAGAGGCCTAACTTTAACTAAACCTCTCATTAGGCCTCCTCCGGTGGCATGGGATTTAAATCTGGTTCTTGGTCAGCTTATGAAGCCACCTTTTGAACCCTTAGCCACCACCTCCTTGAAATTTCTTTCCTGGAAGGTTATTTTCCTCATTGCAGTCATCTCAGCTCTCCGCATCAGTGAGCTGCAGGCCTTAGTGGCTAATCCACCTTATACAAGGTTCCATCATGATAAGGTAGTCCTTAGGATCAATCCACACTTTATGCCTAAAGTGGTTTCACCTTTTTATCTTAATCAAGAGGTGTATTTACCTGTCTTTTTTCCAGGTCCTCATGCATCAAGTGCAGAGAGGAATCTTCATACCCTGGATTGTAAGAGAGTTCTTGCTTTTTACTTACAGAGAACACAGCAACATCGAAAGTCTTCTCAACTCTTTGTTGCCTTTGATCCTTCTCATTTGGGACTTCCAGTCTCTAAGAGGACACTGTCCAATTGGATTGCTCAGTGTATTTTTTGCCTACCAGAGTAAGAACCTTTCTCTGGAAGGCCATGTCACAGCTCATAATGTGAGGGCCATGGCCACCTCTATGGCTCATCTAAATTCTGTGTCCATCGACCAGATCTGTCGAGCAGCCACCTGGGCCTCGGTTCATACCTTCACAGCCCATTATTGTTTGGACAAGTACTCCCGCCGGGATGCCTTGTTTGGTCAGGCTGTTCTCAAACACCTGTTCCATACTTAATCAACTCCTGCCCTCCTTCCCTGAATGGATGCCTGAGATCCATAGGAGGAGATAGAGCCCTTCACAGGGTCTCATAACCTTGGGGATCTCCCAGGCATCTCTAGCTAGGGAGTCCCCATATGTGAAGACTCATTCCTGCTTGTTCCTGGAGATAGCACAGTTACTTATCTGTAACAGGTGATCTCTGGGAACAGCAGAAATAAGTCGTCACAACCCACCCACCTCCCCTAGGAGTTGTATCTCTCTTTTTCCTTTCCTCTCTCTCTTTGTCTCAGCTTTAAAACTCGAACTGGGGAGAGGCGGTTAGGAAAGGCGGGAAGGCAGCGCGCAGGTGCTGTGGGATGCTCCCAAAAGCTTTCCTTTTTGGGAAGCTGGGGAGCGTTCCCGCGCAGGCTCCGTCGGTACCGACGTACCCTATATGTGATGACTTATTCCTGCTGTTCCCAGAGATCATCTGTTACAGGTAAGTAACTGTGCTTTACCTGCTGGCTTTCCACAGCCAGGTTTTCTTCTAACCAACCTGCAGCATGCTCTCTGCAACTCTACAGAGTAGCTTTGCACTATGGGCCCTTGCTAGAGAGCATTAGTATCTTGCCTAGCAGATAACCCCAGATGGTTAAAAGGGGTTCCCCCAGTCATGTTTCCATGACTGGTAGGTATTTCCTACACTTACCATCTCATCTTAAATCTCTTTTGAGACATCAGTCTCAGGCCTTTCATTACGTGAAAACCTAAAGAAGGGCCAATTCCCTGGCTTGGCCCATATCTCCTTTGGTCTTCTCGTTAGAGATAATTTTCTTCAATGGCAGCTAGAGGACGCCCAATACCCCCTTGCCCTCATAGGCAAGTCACTAGGGTATCTTCCTCCAGTGGCGTCCTCTATCCATTCTCCATATGGCAATTCTGGAGACATCTGGACTTCCTGCCTACAGTCTGAAGTTATCCTCTGCCTTTTTCACGTAGGCCATCCTGGTTATTCAGGAGCTCAAATTCTGAAAAGAATCCAGACTTCTTCTTGTCAGGGAGTCCTCTCCTCTGACTCTGCCAATCATAACCAGGAACAGAGATTTCTCTGTATATCTATTCAAGCAGGTATTAACCTTCTTGCTCTTATTCGAATCTTCCTCTCTCCCTATATCCCTAGGGGGGATCAGCTTCTATAGACCTCTCTCCTTCCACATTCCTGGAGATATGTGTCTATATGGCTACATATATATATATATATATATATATAAAGATATACAGGTTTATATATATATATATATATATATATATATATATATATTCATCTATATCTATCTGTGTGTCTTCTGCCCCTACATATCTCCTATAGATATATGCATATATACCCTATATGTGTATATATTCAATATATATATTGCGATGCTTCCGCTGGGGCCCGAGTGCTTACCAGCTGGAAGTGGCCTTTGAGTGTCCTCGTTTGAATAAAGCTATTCCTATTGTCGCCAGGGATTCTGGGACTTGTGGTTTTGCTTATTTCCTTAAGGACAAAACTGTAGTTATGACACGAGTGTTTTAAGGCTGCAAGAATATTTATTGTGGGGAATTTCCAGCGCATCAAAGCTCAAACACAAACAAGCATAAAGGATGCATCTCCAACATATAGGTATTTCAGGAACAGAAGAAAAACGTAACAGAAATATCTCAGCACTGCTCAGCTGTTTCTCAGTCCCACAAACTTTCCACAGGACACTGCCCCGTGTGGTTATTCAACGGAAAACAATTAAACTGCAACAGCTGATTTTCTTTCTCACAGCACGGCTTCTTATCCTCAGAAGACAGTTAAGCTTATTAAACATAAAACAAGCCTTTCCAATTCTTCAGCAGGTATGGCAAATACTTTCTATATTATTTCATACAGTTTCAGGGCTGTTCAACAATGCCTTCTTCCTTTAAACATAAAGAGCAATCCATGGGAGAAGATTCACTTTCTAAAGCTGGCAAATTAGGAAAGAAAACGTTTCCTTCTGACAACAGCTTGCTTATAGCTTCTAACTCTGAAGGCTCGGCTGTCTTGCTTTTGTCAGTGTTATAGTTTTCCCCATATGTAAGACTCTCCCCCCACCTATTATCAGTTAAAGGTGTTGGGTCTGCCTCCTGGACAGTAACAAAAGCAAATGGCTTCTCTAACAATGATTCAGCATTAGAAATGCTAGCTTTACCTTTGGCAGGGTTTCTTAGACAACTGATGAACCCTTTTCTCCTGCTATCCTCCAGGTTCTGGAATTCAGCTTCCTTATATCTATTTCCAGTGCCAGTTAGGTACCTGCTCTGAAGAGGCTTTTCTTCCTCCTTTCCTCTACGGCTGCTATAGTCCTTGTTGCTGTATGTCCAATTGCCGTCTCTCCAATGACTTCCCTTGCTAGCTCTCTTGCTCCAAGGTTCTGCTTTACTGTAATGTCCTCTCCAAGGCTCTCTCTCTCCTTCACCTTCTTCATAAGGTTCCTTTCTTGCTTGCTCTTTTCCTTCCTCTCCACGTCCCTTGCACCTTCCCGTGCTCCTTCCCGTGCTTGTTTCCTTGCTTCTTCTCATGCTCCTTCCCGTGCTCCTTCCCGTCCTCCCTCTCTGCTCTGTTTGTGGATTTAAAAAGCATTTGCTTCCCGGCACTCCCTGTCCTTCCCCCAGGTGTGACCAATCAGTGAGGAAGCCTGTCTCTCCCTCTGAGCTGGGGCATGGCCTGAGCTCAGCAGAGAGCTGTGGTTTTTTTCTTATCTGGCTTGGAAATCCTGTGCACAAGTGCAGTGTCATTTATTTCAACAGGATTTTCCTCCACCTCCATCTCCTCCTGGGGACTTTCACCATTACCTCAACACACATAAGAAAAACAACCCTTCGAAACCATGATTAATAATTGACTAATGTAAATATTTGACTGATGTAAATAGTTCAGCATATGTATAATTATATGCGCCATGTTATTGTTCATGAAAAGTTAATGTTATTGTTCATAAAAAAGTTAATTGTACATAATTTAAAGAAAACACTATGTTCTATGTAAAACAATGTTCATTATGTTAATTGTAAACTGTTCATTATGTTATTTGTAAACCGCCTTTGATCTTGGGAAAAAGCGGTATAGAAGAAAAGTATAAATAAATAAAATAAATAAAATTACACATCCCCCCCCTTAAGATATCACGGGCTGGCCTACTGTCAGTGGCACAGCTCGTGATACAACACAAGGGCTCTGCGGTTTTGTGTATCCTTTTTGACCTCTCCATTCCCGGGTCTATTGTGGCCATATGGGCTAAAGCTACCCTCTCATGCCAGGGCTTCAAAACATTTACATGATAGACTTGCTTACGGCCTTTTCTATTCTCAGCCAGGTAGGACACTGGTCCCACAGGCTTCACCACCCTATAAGGCCCTTTCCACTGGCTCTCAAACTTAGGAGCGGGACCTGCTACCATCACGATGACTTTTTCCCCCACCTCCAACTGGTGAGGCCATGTACCGCGATCGTAGTAGGTTTTCTGCTTGGTTTGGCTATCTTTTAAATTGTCTTCCGCGAAACGGGAGGCACGGCGCAACCGGCCCTTCAAGTCCCTTAAAAACTCAGGCATTCCTACCTCTTTCACATCGGGTTCTACCCACCGTTCCCGTAAAATGTCTAATACGCCGCGAGGGGATCAGCCATACATTAATTCGTATGGCGCCGTCCCTAGGGATGCTTGTTTTCTTTCCCTGCAAGCATAAAGGACAAATGGGAGCATTGTGTCCCAGTTAGCCATATTGCCCTCTAAACTGCGGCGTAACATTCTCTTCAGAGTCTGATTTTGTCTCTCTACCAGACCGTTTGTTTGGGGATGGTAGGCTGAAGTCTTAATATGGCGAATGCCGAACACGTCCCATATTTGCGCTAAATATCTAGACATGAAGTTGCTTCCTCGATCCGTAAGGGCTTCGCGAGGAAAGCCAACTTCACAAAACAACTTTATCAGCTCTCCTGCCACTGCTTTTGCTGATATGGTTCGCAGAGGCATAGCCCAAGGGAATCTTGTTGCCTGGTCCACGACTACTAGTATATACTGAAACCCACGGGGCGTTTTTGTTAGGGGTCCTACAATATCCATAGTTATTCTATGGATGGGTTCTGAAATCACAGGTGAGGGTACCATCGGTAACTCTTTTGGGTGAGCTGCAGAAACCCGTTGGCATGCCGGACAAGCTTCACAAAATTTGGCCATTTCTTTAAAGACACCTGGCCAATAGAAACGTGCCAAAATTTGGTCCAAGGTTCCTTGAATGCCCTTATGGCCCCCAACTGGGTGGTCATGTGCCAGCCTTAGAACTAAAGTTTTAAATGTTGCTGGCACCACCAACTGTTTACGCTCATTTCCTGTATGGGGATCCTTACTCTCCCTGTAGAGTATCCCTGCGTCTAGAAGGAACCTGGGTAGTGTCTCTTTCACTCTGGGCATACTTAAATGCCTGAGTAAGAGCGGGATCGGCTTGCTGCTCTTTGGGGAACGTGGGGAATTTTTCAACTAATTCCGCCGGTACCCACGGCAATCCTTGTCCCGCTTGTGCTTCTGCCCTATGTTGAGCGCGAGAGTGCCTCTCTCTACGCTTCTCCCCTTTTCCCTTCTCATTCTTATCCCCTGGGGTAGCTATCAAATCCTCATGTGAGGGAAGAATTTCTACAGGATCTTCTGGGGATTCCTTATCATCCCCTAGGGCTTTTAACTGGGACCTCGTAGAAATCATAGCTCCTTTCGAAAGCAGGCCCTGTTCCATACCCCTATGAAATTGTGGCCAGTCCCTCCCCAGTACTACACTATGGGGCAGCCTGGGTACCACAGCTATGGAGATTTTTCTCCTTACCCCTAACCCATTCACTTGAAGTTTATAAATAGGGTAAAGGGAGGTGCCTCCATGGACACATTTGATTTTAACAGTGCTTACAGGCTGAATTGCTACTTTCTTATTCCTGGCCTCAATCTGCCGCCAGAGTGCTTTAAACAACATGCTCTGTTCAGCACCTGAGTCTAACAGCGCCGTGGTAGCAATTCCCTGTACTTCCACTGAGAGCAGGAATCCTTCTCTAACGTTCTGAGAGTTCTCTGCTACCAGTGCTGTCTTTACATAAATAAGTCTCTCTGGAAATGGCCCTCTTTACCGCACTTGAAACATTTCTTTCTTGTTACATGACCCTTCAACATTGGCATACACATTCTCAGAGAATCATCATTTAACCCCATCCTCCTTTCTGATACACCAGTAACTGCTACCCTGGAAGCACTGCCCCCTTCATGTGGAGTTATCTCTGCCTCTATGTAGCGTTCAGAAAGCATAACAGCTTCTTGAGGGGTTTTGCAGTTCTGTAATATAAGAAAGGTATGGATTTCTCGAGGTAATGCAGTCATGTATTGTTCCAATACCAGACTATCTAGAATAGCCTCAACAGATTTCCCTTCGGGAGTCAGCCATTTGTTTAATAAGCTACGGACTCTCTGACATAGGGCTTTGGGAGTCTCGCCTGGCTTTAGTTTTACGGCCCTTAGTAGGCGGTGGTAAACTAGAGGTGTTAGCCTTAGCCTTTCTCTAACCGCTTTTTTAAGCTCGTCATAATTGTTAGCGAGCGCGGGTGGCATTGCTCGGTAAGTGGCTAAAGCCTCCCCAGTAAGAGATGCCGCAAAGCATACTGCCCAGTGCTCCTTAGGCCAAGCACTGAGATGAGCCACTCATTCAAAACTCTCAATGAAGTCATCTATGTCGTCCCTCTCTGTGAGGTGACCAAAATTGAATGTCCCGGCAGCATGGAAACCAAGTGCACTTAAAGACGTTGGTGTACTGAAACCTGGAGGTGCCACCGGTGGTTCAGTCCGCTTCTTCTGATCTGCCAGCCATGCCTCCAGCATTTCCAGTAGCGGTTTCTGTTGGGCTTGTATATGCGCAGCACTCCGCTCCTGCGCCTCCACTGACAAGTCCCTCTGCCGCTCGAATTGTGCTGCCATCCATTTAAACATGTCCTGGGACTCGAAAGTCATCCTGGAACTCTGTAAGCACAAAACACACAGACCAAAGTGCGATACAAAAAAAAAAATTTCCACCTCCTTTTTTTTTTTTTTTTTTTTCAACCAGCTTAGCTTTCACCCTTGCCCCTGGTATCCTAACCAGCCTCGGCTAGATACCCTTTACCTGGCTTAGGTGAAGCTTCAAGCTTATCACCAATGAAGGTTTCTGTCTAACTGAGGAGAGACAGTTGGGAAGGCGGGAAGGCAGCGCGCAGGCGTGTTGGGATGCTTCCTAAGGCTTTCTGATTGGACGCTGGGAAGCGTTCCTGCCCAGACTCAGTCGGTACCGACGTACCCATATGTGAAGACTTATTCCTGCTGTTCCCAGAGATCACCTGTTACAGATAACTGTGCTTTACTGTCATGGTTTGCACAAAATGAATCCATTTGGAGAAATTGCCCCGAACAACAACATAGTCATCAACTTCTTTAGACATATGGGGGATATTCAAAGGCATTTACACGGTTTACAGGTCTGCAAACCGTGTAAATGCCAGTTAGTGCGATATTCAGTTGTTAGTGCCCCAGTGCTATGCGGTTAGCATCGGAATGTGTTGTTGGCTTGCTGGGCTGGGCATAGTGAAGGTGGTATCTGTCGCAAACTGAGCAGCTTCGATATTGAGCTACTGCCCAGATAGTGACAGTGGCAAAAGCTGGCCTATCTTTACCTATGGGAGCTTACCGGGCAGCAGCTCAATATCACCGCTGTCTGGTTAGCTTCCGGACTGTGCGGCGACCCAGATATTCAATACTGGAGGCCAGATATGATCTCAGCATTGAATATCTGGGGTTAAACTTCAGCAGCAACAGCTATGCACTTTTAACACTAGAAGCCCCAAAGTGCGTCAATTGACGCAAATGCATCTTCAAAGGTTTATACCAGCGCCACTGCTAGAACCATGTCGGTTATGTAATGATGTCACATACTGCATGCAGTAAACAAATAAGTAACTTAAAATTAATTCACATCTGCATTTCATGCTCAACGCAGTCGTCGTGATAATGCGTCAATTGACGCTCTTTGGGATTTCTAGATAAAATGCCTTTTTGGGGCTTCTAGTGTTAAAGTGCTAGCCACTGCCACTGAATATCCCCCCTATGGTTCCAAGGGCTGGGGGATACGGGAGTGTACTGTTCAACCCTCAAAGCAGTTGTACCTGGAGAAAAGATCAACGTCTTATACAGAGAACTACACGTCATCAGTCTTCAGAGATCAAGCTTCAGGCTTTTAGCTTTCCTCAGGATATTCATGTGGTCAGTCCATATGCTGAGGCCCATCAGTTCTTCAGTTCAGCAATCTTTGAGGAGGAACTATGAAGGCAAATAACAAAGACAGTGAATCAGCACATTGTCAGAATCCCCCTTAAATCTAACAGTAGATCAATCAAGCCTTAACTAGCTGGACTATATTTCGAGTGTGGAGTAACTTCCCTACCATTGACTTCCCTGAGAACTGAGGGCTCGATATTCAAAGCAATTAATGCAGTTAGCAGAGCTGCTAACCGCATTAATCGCGGTGAACAGGATATTCAGCTGTACTGACATGATTCGTGCCCCCTGAATATCTACATCTGCTGGCTCTACACGCCCCAATGCTAATCGCTTAGCATCAGGGCATGTTGGGGGTGTTCTGGGGTGGAATGGAGGTGGCACTGATCGTTAACCACACAGTGGCGATGTTGAGCAGATAACTAGCGATATGTGGTAAAAGCCAAGCACAGAAAATCTTGGCCTAACATTTGCTACATATCACTAACCAGGTAGCGGCTCAATATTGCCTCTGCCCAGTTCGTAATCGGCCTATGCGGCAAACCTGGATATTCAATGCGGGGCTAGATATGACCCCAGCATCGAATATTCCGGTTTACTGGATCCTGAATGCATTAGGACTGACATCAGGTTTTGAAACTTAGGGTTGGCATTGGCATTTAGCATATTGCATAAAAGCTGAATGGTTCCTGGGAGGGAAGCCTTCCCAGACTCGATGTGACACTCGACTCCAAATGCCTGAGAGTGGCCTTTGGAGCTGAAAACAACTTTTGACTTGAGGATTTGTGCAAGCTGAGATATCTCCAGGAACAAGCAGGAATGTAGTCTTCACATATGGGTATCGTCGGTACCGACGGAGCCTGCGCGGGAACGCTCCCCAGCGTCCAATAGGAACGTTTTTGGGAGCATCCCCTCAGCACATGCGCGCTGCCTTCCCGCCTTTCCAACTGTCCCTCTTCAGTTCTTCGTTTTCCGCAGAGCCCACAGGTCACTTTAAACTTGTTTTCTTGTGGTCGCGCTTGCCTCCGCTCGACGCCTACCGGTACCGCCGGTTTTCTTCTTTTCAAAAAAAAACCCCCAAAAACCTTCTGAAGTGTTTCTCTTCAGAAACATTTTCTTTTTGGTGCTAGGCGCCATTTTGGTCATTAGGCCCTATTTTCCTGAAAAATGGAAAAAACAGCTAGTGGTTTAAAAAAAAAAAAAAAAAAAAAAAAGGTACTAAGTGTGACGGTACCATTTCCGTCACCGACACCCATGACTGGTGTCTCAAATGTTTAGGCACTGACCATTCTGCATTGGAGTGTTCCTCTTGTATGGGGATGACTAAAAGAGGAAGACAGAACCGGGCTGCAAAGCTCGGTATCCTCTTTTCTTCAGATGCGATGTCCATTGCATCGACGTCTTCCAGAGCCTCGTCTTCCTCCCATGTATCTCAGGTAACTAAACATAAGAGCCAGTCCTCAAAGGGTAGATCTCCTTCCAAGCATCGAGAAGCCATTGGCATTGCCCTTGAGGAAACTATACCGGAAAAACAGCCCCGGCGGGAGGCTTCGGCCTCCAAAGCACTAAAGGGGCTCCAGGATGTTCTCGAGGCTTCGACCTCAGCAGAACTACTGGTGCCATGCTCAGGGGTTCCGGACGCTTCTACTGGTACCGACACCCAGGCATCGGCAGCGTCGATAGACCAGAGATTCCTCGCTATCGAGCGCAGTATTTCAGCTCTCCTTACAGCTGCGGTACCGTTGACACCACTACCGACGGGTCAACAGGCACCGGTACCGATACCAGTACCAGCACCTACGGTACCGGCTCCAGTGGGAATTCTGCCCATGCCGACTTTTTTGGGCATCGACAGATCGGTACCGGACCAACTCGGTGCCAACTTCGATTGATACCGATACCGTGCTTTGCATGAACATCGGGATCAGAGATGCTTCGAATGTTCCGACTCGGATAACTCTGCTGGTACCAGAGTACTTCTTCCGGAAGACTCCTCTTCTCAATGTAGAATGTCTCCTCCGGAGGACATGTCTTATCAGGATTTTATTCATGATGTGGCCCGAAGCCGATCAATCACGGTAGCTCCTGAAAAAGAACCTAGAGCAAAGGAATTGGAAATACTCCAATACCCTAAGGCTCCCAAAGAGTCAGCTACCCTGCCCATTCATGAAATTCTTCATGATTTGATGCTCAGGATGTGGGAAACACCTCTGACCACATTTCCTCATTCTAGGAGGCTCAATACCATGTATCGAGTTCCACCATGTCCTGGTTTTCAAAAGACTCAGCTGCCACACTATTCATTGGTAGTGGAATCAGCCATGCGTAGGTTGAAAAATGCAAAAAGACATGCATCCAATCCTCCAGGTCGTGAATGCAGGACTCTTGACGCCTTTGGGTGTCAAACATTTCAGGCTTCCATGCTTTCAGCTAGAATCAGCTCATATATTTTATATATGGGAATGTTCCTCAAAGAAGTCACAGGAGACTTGGAGCATATGAGCCCCCTTCTCCCTGATGACAAACGACAAGACTTCCTTACTCTTGTCAAGCATGCTCAAGACGTTTCCAAGTTTGTAAATCATGCAGCCTTTGACTGCTTTGAATGCATCAGAAGAACTTCTGCTATTGGTGCACATCGGATTGCCTGGCTTCAGGCTTCAGGCATCAGACTTGGAGACTTGGGTACAGGACAAATTAGGAAACATCCCTTGCACAGGAGAAAACATCTTTGGCAAGATTTGGCAGGAAAAGGCTAATGAGATAGATACTGACACTCTCACTTTAGACAGATTGTCAAAATCTACAGCCACTCCAGCCAAAAAGAAACCCTGTAAAAACCCTTTTTCAGCAAAAAGAGGAAGTTTTATCCATCCTATACCCAGCAAGGGCAAGCTCAGGGTCAAGTTGCCCGAAAGGGACAACAGCAACAATCCAGACAACAAAAGAAGCCAAAAGGCCCAAGAGCTCAACCACCTCCACAGGCTCAGCTCCCTCAAGGGCTTTGACTCCTTGCCTCTGAAGGGTCCAGAACACCTATACATTCCAGGCAGGCTGTGTCATTTTGTCAACAGATGGCACCAAATAAGAGCAGAAAATTGGAGTCTGTCCATTGTAGGGGAGGGGGGTACAAGCTTCATTTTCACAGCATGCCCCCTCCTACAATCGTAAGAGAGTTCAATTCCCAAACCTCTCCAGACAATCTACTGGATCAAGAGGTCTCAACACTCCTTGCTCAGGAAGCAATAGAGGAAGTGCCCATTCCTCAACAGGGTACAGGGTTCTACTCCCCCTATTTTCTTATTCCAAAGAAAAAAGGAGGACACAGACCCATTCTAGACCTCAGAGAATTGAACAAATATCTATTCCGAGAAATGTTCAAAATGATTTCTCTGGGAACTCTTCTGCCATACCTTCAAAGTCAGGATTGGCTTTGTTCTCTAGATCTAAAGGATGCATATACTCACATTCTGATCCATCCAGATCACAGGAAATTCTTACGATTCCTTTTCAAGGGAAAACACCTCCAATACAGGGTTCTTCCTTTTGGTCTGACTTCGGCACCGAGAGTATTCACGAAATGCATGGCAGTAGTAGCTGCATTCCTGCAAACCCTAGGGATATTCGTCTTCCCTTACTTGGATGACTGGCTCATTCGAGCCCCCACGATTCCAGAAGCCAGCTCTACACTGTCTCGTACAATACAAATTCTCCAATACTTGGGATTGGTCATAAACTTCCCAAAATCCCAACTTGTTCCTTCTCAGACCCTGGAGTTCATAGGAGCTTGTTTAGATACCAGACAGTCAAGGGCTTTCCTCCCACAGCCCTGCTGTCTTCGCATAATGTAACTAGCTTCTCAAGCAGCGGGAAAGTCCTCCCTAACTGCTCGAGAACTGCTGCAATTACTGGGACATATGGCGTCCACAGTTCATGTAGTTCCCTATGCTCGCCTCCACATGCGAGCAGCCCAATGGACACTATCCACACAGTGGACATAGGCCACAGGACGTCTGTCGGACAAGATATCGAACTCGCAACGACTGATCTTGTCCCTACAATGGTGGCAATCACTGTAGAATCTTTTAGTGGGGTCTCCTTTCCAACAACCCCCATTCCAGGCCACCCTAACAGATGCATCACAGGTGGGTTGGGGAGCACACCTGCACCATTTCTCTACCCAGGGTACCTGGACTCCACAGGAGGCTTGTCTTCACATAAACCTCCTGGAACTCAGAGCAATCTATCTAGCTCCTTGAGTATTGCATGCCTAGCTCAGCTACAAGACAGTCCTAGTCCAAACGGACAATCAAGTAGCCATTTTCTACGTGAACAAGCAGGGCGGAACAGGCTCTCTGTCGTTATGCAACGAAGCTTTACAACTATGGGCCCTCGCCAGAGAGCATCAAATTCACCTTCTCATGGTATATCTACCAGGCATTCAAAACCTTTGGGCAGACAAACTCAGCCAATTACTGTTGCCTCACGAATGGTCTCTCCACCTAGACCAGGTGACAAAGATATTTCACATCTGGGGAACCCTGGACATAGACCTCTTTGCAAGTCCACTGAATGCCAAACTTCCCCGGTTCTGTTCCAGAATTCTGGCTCACAATTGCCAGACAAGGGACGCCTTCCTTCTTCACTGGGGTCAGGACTTCCTCTATGCCTTCCCACCCATTCTCCTCATCCCCAAAACAAGCTTCAGAGAGACAGAGGTCGTATGATCCTCATAGCGCCACGGTCGCCACGTCAAACGTGGTATCCCCTGCTTCTACATCTCTCTCAAGCTGCACCTCTGGAGTTAGGGTGTGCTCCAGACCTTCTCTCCCAAGAGAACGGGATGCTATGGCACCCGAATCCCCAGTCCCTGCATCTCAGGGCCTGGTTGCTGAAAGCCTAGACCTGCAGGATCTTAACCTTTCCCAACAGGTAAAGGATGTCCTTCAGGCTTCCAGAAAACTTTCCACAAGACATTCTTACGCCTTCAAGTGGAAATATTTTACTATATGGTGTTCTCAAAAGGGCTTAAACCCCCTTGTGATACCTTTGGAATCTGTACTAGAGTACCTACTTCATTTATCAAATTCTGGTCTAAAGACAAATTCAGTAAGAGTGCATCTTAGTGCAATGGCAGCTTCCTATAAGTCCCTAAATGGACAGCAAATTTCCTCTCATCCACTCATAGCAAGATTTGAGAGGTCTTCTATTAGCAAAGCCTCCCATCAAGCCACCACCAGTGGCATGGAATTTAAATCTAGTTCTCGGACAGCTCATGAAACCGCCCTTTGAACCTTTAGCCACTACAACCCTAAAGTTTTTATCCTGGAAGGTCATCTTCCTAATTGCAATCACCTCCACACGTCGCATTAGTGAATTTCAAGCTTTAGTGGCTGATCCCCCTTATACAAGGTTTCACCATGATAAGGTTGTTCTCAGAACTCATCCACATTTTAAGCCACAGGTGGTTTCGCCTTTTCATTTAAATCAATCGATTTACCTTCCTGTATTCTTTCCGAGGCCTCATGCCTCTAATGCAGAAAGGAACCTTCAAACTTTGGACTGTAAAAGAGCCTTGGCTTTTTACCTACAAAGAACACAGCATTATAGAAAGTCTTCTCAACTTTTTGTTTCTTTTGATTCTAGTCATTTGGGACTTCCAGTCTCCAAAAGAACTCTATCTAAATGGATTGCACAATGCATATCCTTTACTTATGAGAGTAAGAGTCTTCCTCTTCAAGGCCATGTCACAGCACATAATTTGAGAGCCATGGCAGCTTCTATGGCTAACCTTCACTCTGTGTCTATCGATGACATCTGTCGAGCAGCCACCTGGGCTTCGGTGCACACCTTCACAGCCCACTACTGCCTAGATAAAGCCTCCTGTCGGGATGCCTTCTTTGGCCAGGCTGTTCTTCAACATCTCTTTCAGACTTAATTCAACTCCTACCCACCAACCCTAGTAGGATGCCAGAGATTCATGGGAGGAAGCATGGCCCACCTCACTATAGGTGGCAGCTTCCTGGGGCTATCTCCCCGGCATCTTTAGCTAAGGAGTCCCCATATGTGAGGACTACATGTCTGCTTGTTCCTGGTGATAGCATAGTTACTCACCTGTAACAGCTGATCTCCGGGAACAGCAGGAATTTAGTCTTCACAACCCATCCACCTCCCCTAGGAGTTCTCTCTTTTTCTCTGTCTCTTTCCTCTTTCCCTCTATCCTTTCACTCAGCTACAAACTTAACTGAAGAGGGACAGTTGGAAAGGCATGAAGGGAGCGCACATGTGCTGAGGGATGCTCCCAAAAGCGTTCCTATTGGACGCTGGGGAGCATTCCCGCACAGGCTCCGTCGGTACCGACGATACCCATATGTGAAGACTAAATTCCTGCTGTTCCCGAAGTTCACCTGTTACAGGTGAATAACTATGCTATCTCTTCCAATATATATCGAGAGTGATTCTGAGCTGTCAAAGATGTTTTTAAAGACAATGTAAAAAATCTTCCACAGGCAAGAAGCAAATCTCCAATTGAAGATCTTTTCTTTTCCGTGTTTGGGTAATGACCAGGCCATTCCTATTGACCTGCAAGTTGAAATTGCAGGGTACAAAAGACTTGTGGATGAGTTCCTGGAGGGAAAGTTTATTAAAAATTATTTGTCAAGTATACTTGGGAAAGCTGTCGCTTATCCCTGGAAATTTAGCTTTAATAAATAGATCTACGTTTTGTGATCTGCTGGATACTTGTGACCCAAATTAGCCACTGTCTGAGATAAGATGCTGGGCTCAATGATTTTAATCTAACTTAGCAAGGCTTAACTTCAGCTCTCATGAAGGAAAGTTCAGGAACTCTTGTTCTGGCTGTTCAAGGAAACCAGAGTACAGTTGATGGCACTGCCTGTTCACCCTCTCTGGCAGGATGGATGCAAAGAATATTGGAAACGCCACTCCTTGTACTCCAAATATTGTTGTGCTTGGGATATTTTCACATGCATACTTAGACCTGTCTTGGCTATGAAACCTGTGGCCCTTTCAAAGTTGCCATTGTTCTCTTGGTTGCCTCCCTAATCAGTTTCCTCCTTATTCAGTTATCCAATTTGGATGGGCAGCATAATCTATTCAGGGTCTTGATGGTGCATTTATTTTCCATTTCTTAATAATTATGACCATGCTCTGAGGTCCGTCCCAGAGTTCTTTTGCCAGCTCTTTGGTACTTATGGTTTGGTCTTTGCTCTAAAATGCTTTATCTAGTAAAGGGAGTCAACAGGAATGCTGAATTTATCCTGTGATCATGTGAATTGGTGCAGTTTAATACAGTTGGGGCCATTTGCTTGGTGTGTACTTTTGAAAGGTATCAGGTGGTTAGTTATACCAGAGCTTAGGACTGCTACAGATGTACAAAGGAGGTGGACACAAGCTAGTTCATGCTCCCCCCCCTGTTTAATTTCTAAGGATTTCACTTGATTTTTGTAGAGTAGGATTTATGGATACAGGGAACAAACTCTTCTAAATGCATTTTACTTCCAGCCTGTAAAGCTACAAAAGGTGAACCTTTTGGAAGAGAGTGCAGACTTTGTATAGCTGCTGTAATTGGCAGCCTGCAATGCTTCAGATTATTGAACTAGCTCAAGCATTTTGACCCTGATTGTTTAATCATGGATCTGGACTTAGACAAACGTGGGGAAAATGATTTAATTCATAGATGCTCTTTGGATGCTCCAGAATTGCCATGGCGGACACAAGGGAATGGGAAGAGTGGCACATAGTGCAGTCCTAAACTCAGCCTCTCTGCTACTTTGATTGCGTCTTCCAGGTGTGTTAACATTTTTATTATCCCACTGCCATTTTCAGATATTCAGGACTCTGCAAGGAGTTTGTGCCATTTGTTCCATCAGCTGCTGCACTGGGCTGCACAGCTCTCACAGAGAGATCAGCTGTGTTGGCATATATAGTGACTCCTGCTCTGTTCCCCACATGATGCACAAGAAGGTCTCTTGAATGTCTGAGTGGTGCTTCTTTCTCCAGACTGGCAAAAATTTTTTTTTTGGGGGGGGGGGAGTGCATGTACCGTCCTAGAGCATACTGTTAAGTATATTTTAAAATACCTGAGACTTTACTATGTCTCTTGTTAGAATACCTGTTTATCGGTTACCTCATATCATACTAAGGGCCTGCAGTTGCGGTTAAAAGTCAGCAAACTTTAATAGAATTAGATGTGATGCATTCAGATAGGCCATGTGGTCTTTTTCTGTCATGTTTCTATCTAGTCTGTCCTTCCATATCAACAACATAGAAACATAGAAACGTGATGACAGAAAAAGATCACATGGCCTATCTATCTCTTACAGGAGACTGATTTGAAATTTGCAACTAGTATGCTTACTGTATATGTTCATAGGTGAGCGAAATCTGTCACTTTTGAGGGTGCTCCAGTAGTGCAGGGATTGCAGTTTTGTTAAGAAAACATCTTCCTGTTATCAATAAGAGTTAGGGGGGGGGGGGGAGACAGGGTTTTTTTTTATTTTTAGGTAGAGCTAGGAGGGTTAAGGACTGGTATACTGAATCTTTGTGTGCCAAATAAAGGACAGGCTCACTTCTTAATCTCTTAGATAATTATAATTATACAAAGTCCTTGTTTATGATTGTGGGGGGGGGGGGGGAAGACAGGAGGGTGAGAAGATGAATTTTTATTGTTTTACAGATTCCACTGTAAACATTGACTTCTCACTTAATCTTTTTAGACAAGGGCATGCACAGTATAGGATCTGTTCTCTCCAGCTTTTGCTTAATAAGTGCCTAGAGAGAACGTTATCCTATATCATGGGATTATATGTGTTACTCATAAGCCCATTATTCATGCTCCCAAATTGACTGACTATTTCCTTGTCAACCTTTCTATAGTCTCCTGGATTTCTGTGTGTATTATCAATTCAATCGCCTGGTCAGATCATTCCCCTTATATCTTGGTATTCTGACAGATGTCATTTGTCATACCAATCCCAAGTCCTGAATTTTGAACAGTGCCCTCCTGGATAGTGATATATTCTGCATAGAAATTAGAGAAACATTGCAAGAATTCTTGAAATTTAATCTTAACATAGAGACAGATATTCACTGTGGGACTCCATGAAGATGGTCTTAAGGGAGAAAATTATTGATTAACATCTCAGAAAACGTATGAGAAAATGTGTAGGTTAGAGGAGTTAAAAGGGAAATTAAAATCTTTTGAATGAGGGTAATGTGAGTCATCTAAAAGAAATCAGAGGACAAATAAATGCAATACTGGTTGAAGAAATTGAGTATCAGTTTGAGAAATCTGACCAGACTTACTCTGTGGGAGGAAAAATCAATAGATTACTGGTGAGGCAATTTAAATAATACTCAGCCCAGAACACAGTAGTGCAAATAAAGGATGTTAAGGATATCGTGCATGCATCAGGGAAGGATACTGAGCATGATTTCTTCAAATTCTATGTGAAATTTTATACCTCTGAAATGTATAGTTCAAATATTCAGGTCAAGGAATTCCTTCGTAATACTCAAGACTACATTGGGATGAGTCTTAGAAAAGTGTATTGGGCAGACCTATCGCAGCTACAGAACTAATCAGTCTTCCAACAGGAAATTTGGCTGGCCCTGGCTTGTACTTGCTAGAATTCCATGAAAATATTTTCAGATTTGTTATCCTGTTTCTTCTTAAAGGTTAGGAATCGGGCTGCGATATTTGACTTCACACCCCTCTTTTTTTGCAGGCTGACATTACTGTTACACAGAATCTGACAAAAGACCCCATTTATGTGAGCCCTATGGGCCTCATATCTTAGCTAATATTGATGCAAAAATTTTATTTAAAGGAATGGAGTCAGTAATTACTGATTTAGTACACAAGAGTCAGACAAACTTTATTATAGGGCATACAATGGTGGATAATGTTAGGAGAGCGTTCAGCCTAGCATATGTTCTTTCCACCCTGCATTCATGCACTGCTGTCTTCAAGGTTCTTGATGCTGAAAAGGCTTTGACAGGGTCAAATGACCATTTCTGTTTTGCTTGGTTCATTATTTCATTTTTGGGCTAGGATTTATTAAAGAATCTTGTGCTTTCTTATCATCCCTCCAGTCCAGTCCTGGTACCTGTGGGTTGTCTCAACCCTCCAGCAAGTTGGAGACTGAGCATGTCTTATTTAATGACATCACTCTGGATAAATAGCTGACACCCCCCTTCAGCTGCCAGCATCTCAGATTCCAAGCAGTTGGAGGGTATGATTCTGTGAGACTTGCTGAAGGGACAATTAGGACACCATTTTTTCTTTGGTAGTTAATTTGGCTAGAACAGCATTTTTTTCTTTGGTAGTTATTGATTTGACAGTAAAGGTATTTAAAAAAAACAAAAAAACAAAACAAAAAAAAAAAAAACCCGCAAGAGAGCCAGTGGCTGTGGCCTTAATTGCCCACAGGCAGTGCCGGGGAGTCTTGCCGGTGAAGGGGGGCTTGACTACAGGCGGTGGAGAATGACTGTGGCTCCAGAGCTCAGCAGCGGGTGAGGAGCCGTAGTCAGAGAAGCAGCCTGTCATCTTGGCCAACTGATGCTGAAGCCACAGGAGACAGGCTCAGCGTTGGAGCAGCTCAATCAGCTAGCAGAGGTAAATTCTTTAAATTACTTTGAAGGAGCCCCGCAGAATGGTTAGTGTAGGCTGTGGGTGAAGGAGGCCTTGCACAAACTGCGTGGTGAAGGGGCCATTTTCCTGCTGAGCGTGGGATCTGTAGCCATATTTGGAAAGACGTGTTTTTTAATTTTAGAGCTCGGCATCTGTTCTGGAGCACAGTCTGAAGCCGGGGGAATTTGATTTCACGTTATTTTGTTTTTCCCAGGTGAGGGAGGTTTCCAACATCTCAGAGAAATTAAAAAAAAAAAAAAAAAGAGATAAGGTGCAGTAGCAGGACTGCCCATTGAGTGGCAGGCGGCTTGGATCAATTGCTGCTAGGGGGTGGTGGGGCAGCATGTCTTCGAAGTCAGCATGCTTTGCATGCAGTTCACGCAAGTGACCAGTCTCGGCTGTGGTTGTGAAGCCGAGTCCAGATCACTTGATGCAGGACTGAAAGCAGAGGGTGGATGGTGGCCTGGGAGTGCTAGGTGCAGGGGAATCATCTGCTCAGCTCTTGGGAAGTGGAGGTTTCCCTTTGTCGCAGGCACCTGAAGCTGGTGGGGGTGCTGATTTATCTCTAAGGCCGTTGAGAGGAAGGGGAAGAAGCCGGGTAAAGCCTCTGCAGCAAAGTAGAGTCAGGAGTCCCCTCTTTCAGAAGGTTTCACTCTGGAATTTGTCGTCCTTGTGCATAAGGCTTTTTGGATGAGGCAGTGTGGGGAGTACAATCAGAGGGTCCTGGACAAGACATCAGAGGGGATTTTCAAAGCCCCCCCCCCCCATGCAGGCACAGCTGGAAGATGAACCAGGACCAAGCAAGCGAAGAAGGACCCCTGGGAAGAGTTAGAGTTCTTGGCCTCAGAGGAGCCAGACGATTCGGAAGCGGATCTGGAAGCCGAGTCAGAACTGGAAGAGGGCAAGATCCCTCAGGGTGAGGATGCTTGGATTATCTGGGTCTTTGGAAGGGAGGAATTGACAGAGTTGATGGCACATTCCTCCAAGGCGCTTAATGTTAGAGTGGAGATTCTAGGGGAGGAGGAGCCTTTGGAGCATCTGCTCTTTCAGTTGGTTAGAACAACACAAAAGGTTTTTCACTTGCACAGAATGGTCTGGCAGATGATGCAAGATGAATGGGATGTTACAGAGGCCACCCTGAGGGGCACGAGGACCATGTCCTGCCTTTATCCACTACTGGAAAAGGATAGGGAGATTTTGCACGTCCCTAAGGTGGACACTGCAGTCTCCACAGTCACAAAGAAGACTAAGATTCCAGTGGAGGGAGGTTCTGCGCTCAGGGACCTGCAGGATCGGAAGTTAGAGATGCTCCTCAAGCAGGCTTTCGATATTAATGCCCTGTCCTTGCAAGCGTCAATTTGTGATGCCTTTGTGGCTCAGGCATGCCTTCAATGGGTGTTGGGGATCTTGGCAACCTTAAGGGACTCCTCCAAACCCCAACCGCTGGAGGCGGCCAAGCTGGAATCAGGAGCTGTATACTTGGCAGACGCCTTTTTATGACCCTTAGTCATGTTTGTTAAAGGGTATGGCCTTGGTGGTTGCTGCTTGACGATACTTATGGGTCCATAATTGGTCATCGGATGTCTCCTCCAAGTCCTGTCTCAGTAAATTCCCCTTTAGGTGTAAGCTTCTGTTTTGGGAGGATCTAGAGAAGTTGGTGAAGGATCTGGGCGATACGAAAGACAGCAGATTGCCAGAGGATAAACAGAAGCTGATTCGGTCCTTGCCTCTGGTACAAGGGCAGCCTGGGGATTTCCGGTAATTTTGCACAGTCCGGTTTGCCTCTTATCAGAGAGGACATTTTCCTGCCAGGGGCCAAGCCTTTTCAAGTTTCCGGGGAGCGGTCAGGGTTTCTTCCCCTCTGCCTCCTTGGGTACTAAAAAGTCGCAATAATGCGAGGATGGGCCAGGCAGACCTGTGGGATTTTATGACACTTGGACCCGACTCACTTCCGACCAGTGGGTTCTGCAGGTGATCAAGGAGGCCTTTGTCACCTCGCCGTGCAGGGCACCATGGAAATACCAAGCTGGGTGACAGGCGTTGCTGCAGCTGTTAGGCTTGGCGCACCGTGGTGGAGGTGCCCAGAGATCAATGCGGATGTGGCTGATACTCCATTTACTTCGTATTCCCGAAAAAAGAGGGATCCTTCCACCTGATTTTAGTCCTCAAAAAGGTAAATTTGTTGTCTGAGTGCCACGCTTCCATATGGAGATGCTGCAGTCGGTCATAGTTGCCGTTCGGGCAGTGGAGTTTTTAACCTCACTCGACCTCACAGATATATATATTTGCATATTCCAATTTGAGACAAACATCAGCAGTTTCTGAGGTTTGTCATTCCTATAGGGCAATTCCAGTTTTGGTCTCTGCCGTTTGGTCTGACGATGGCACCTTGAACTTTCACCAAGGTCTGGTGGTAGTGGCCACAGCTGTCCGCCAGGAAGGCATTCTAGTGCACCCCTATTTGGACGATTGGCCCATTCACTCAAAGTCCAGAAAGAAAGCGAGCACGCCACAGTTATTGCCTGTCTACAGGACCTCTGCTGGGTGGTCAACTTGCAAAGAGCCATCTTTGGCCGTCCCAGGACTTTGGTCTGGAATCGGGCTCCCAAATACTCAATCTCGGTTGTGTATCTCTGCCATTAGACAGAGCTTGCAAGTTTTACAGCAGCTGGTCAGGCATTTCCTCCACAAGCAGGCGCCTACGGCATGGCATTATCTGCAAATCTTGGAATCCATGGCAGCCTCGATTGAGATGATACCTTGGGCTCGAGTGCACATGCGGCATTACAAAGGACATTGTTACAGAGGTGGTCAGCACAGCACCATACGCGCTCTCACCTGCTGACATGTCTGGCAGGGATATGGAAGGCCCTCCGGTGGTGGCTGCAACCCATGAAACTTTTGGCAGGGATGCCTTTGGAGACACCACAGTGGCTTCCACTCACCATGGATGCCAGTCTCTCAGGATTGTGAGGAAAACATCGTACAAAGCAGTGGTCCCCGGAAGAGAGGGGGTGGCTCATCAACTGCCTTTAATTAAAGGTGGTGTTCTTAGCACTGCAGAAGTTTCAGTCCATGCTGGAAGGAAAGGTGGTGAGAGTGTTCTCTGACAATGCCACAGCAGTGGCATACATCAATCGGCAGGGCGGCACAAGCAGTATGCAGCTGGAAGCAAAGTGGAGCCACTGTTGGAATGGGTGGAGAATCATCTGGTGGCAATCTTGGTGGCACATGTGGCTGGCAAGGAGAATGTCGCAGCCAACAATCTCAGCAGAATGTGGATCGAGATGACTCTCTACGAGGCGGTGTTTGCACAGCTAGTCCAGCGCTGTGGCCACCGATCATGGATCTCATGGCGACCTTCAAGTTGGCGAAGGCATCTCTGTTCTACAGCTGACAAAGGGAGTGCATGTCGGAGGGACAACGCTCTGGTGCAACAGTTGCCCACAGAGGGTCTGCTCTATGTGTTTACCCTGGGTGCTCATAGGCCGGATGATACAGAGGACTGAGGCCTATCAGAGACTGGTTGCCCCAGATTGGCCAAGATTAACATGGTATGCCGATCTGGTGAGGTTGGCAGTTGCCCCCTTGTAGCGTCTGCCAGAGAGAGCCAGATCTACTGCTACAGGGTCAAATCAGAATACCTCAGGTGGATCAATTCTTGCTTATTTATTTATTTTTGCTTATTTATTTATTTGCAGTCTCTTTTATACCGTGCTATTCGATATCAGTGCGGTTTACAATGAACATAAGAGTTGCACATCTCAATTTCGTGATTTGTGCTTACAGTGAACAGGTATAATAACTTGGGTATACATTAAACAAGAAAATTAAATTATGACATCTTGGGCCCTATTGATTGCAGTGTTGTTGAAGGCTCGTAGATGGTCTACTTCATTGGCGAAGTTCATGTATGGAGAGTTTTCGAGAGTTGGTGTGAAGGAGCAAAATATTGACTTCTTCAGGCAACAATACCAGGCATACTCGCCTTTCTGCAAGAGGGTCTGGACAAAGAATTAGCTTGTAGTTCACTGCAGGTACAGGTGGCAGCCATCTCCTGTTATCGAGGTAGGCTACGGGGTGTCCTTTTGGGAACACATCCGGATATTGTGCATTTTCTGTGTGCAGTGAAACAGGTTCGATCCCTGGTGTGCTCTGTCGTCCCCCCTTGGGATCTGAATCTAGTGCTGTCAGTCTTGTCGAAAGCTCCATTGGAGCAGCTGTCGGCTTGCTCCTTAGAGGATCTGACGTTAAAGACAATTTTTCTGGTAGCCATATGCTCGGCGAGGAGAATCTTGGAGCTTCAGTCTGTCTTGCCAGGCTCCTTTTCTCATTATGGGGAAGAGGATTTTGAGACCGGTACCTTCCTTTCTGCCCAAAGTGTTATCAGCTTTTCACCTGAATTAGGCTGTGACACTGCCCATGTTTTCCGGAGCAGGAGGAACGGTGGAGGATCCTCGCCTACGCTGGCTGGATGTTTGTTGTCTTCTGAGGCAATACCTCAAGAGGATGATGCCCTTTTGGAAATTGGACCGCCTGTTTGTTTTATTTGGAGGACTGCGCCAGGGGGAGGCAGCTTCCAAGGCCTCCATTTCTAGATGGATAAGGGAGACCATAACTTTGGCCTGCCTTCTGCGATGTAGACTCATGCCCCAGGGATTGAGGGCTCATTCGACCAGAGCTCACGCGACACCTGGGCAGAGTAGAGTTTGGTGCTGCCAGTGGACGTTTGTAAGGCGGCGACATGGTCAGATGGCGGGAGATGTGTGTTTTAGTTCAGCAGTGCTTCAGGCCGGGCTTGCGGGTCTCTCCTGATATTAGACTGCTATGGTACATCCCACAGGTACCGGGACTGGACTGGAGGGACGATCAGGAAGGTAAAATTTGTTCTTACCTGCTAATTGATGTTCTTTGAGCACCTCCAATCCTGTCCCGGAAACCCTCCCATTCGATTGCGTGGTGCCATAGTGGCATTCCTGAGCTTGGAGAACATCTTTGTTACATTGCTCAGAGACAAGGCATGACAGAGGATGAAGTGTGAGGACTCCAGGAAAAAAAAAAGGAAATATGTATAAAGAGCAAAGGGATATTTAATTGGCTGAATACATAGGCTCTCAGTGAGATATAGCTGCCTGGCCAGGGTGACAAGTTGCTTTCCTCTTTTTGCAGGTGAGCATTTCTTTGCACTGGGGGGAGATGCTGTCTGGTTCTCATGGTGATTAATTCAATGGTTAAAGAGTGTTTTGCTCATACTACACTAGTTCTTAATTGTTGCTCCTGTGAGTCTGCTTTGTCAACAGGATACTGGAGGCTGGAGGGAGGTGCCAGCTACTTATCCAGGGTGATGTCATAAAATATGACATGCTCAGTCTCCAAGCTGCTGAAGGGGTGAGATAACCCACAGGTACCGGGACTGGACTGGAGATCCTCAAGGAACATCAATTAACAGGTAAGACCTAATTTCACCTTATTTATGGCACCTCGGCTTCCTGGTCAACTACCCCAAGCCTTACCTCGAGCTGGTGCAGACACTGAAGTTCATCAGCACATGCCTAGACACGGTATAGGCGACTGCCTTCCTTCCCACGGACTGAGCGGACTGCCTTCGAGCTATGGTGTCTCACGTTCAGAACAGGAGTTTGGTTACGGCGCGAGCCATGCTGTGCCTCCTTGGGCACATGGCCTCCACCGTCCATGTGGTCCCCCACGCTCGCTTGCACATGCGGACAGCCCAGTGGTGCCTCAGGGCACAATGGAGCCAGGCCTTCGGCCGCCTCAGAGATCCTATCTGGGTCTCCCGCAGTCTCCACGACACCCTGAACTGGTGGTGGACCCCCAAAGTCTCCTTCGGGGAATGCCCTTCCAGACCCCGCAGCACGAGCTTGTCCTAACGACGGATGCTTCCCTGCTGGGGTGGGGAGCCCCCTGTGGCATGTTGTGCACCCAGGGGCAGTGATCGCCCGAGGAGTCTCGGCAGCAGATCAACCTGCTCGAGCTTTGGGTGGTCCGGTGGGCCCTGAGGGCCTTCGAGGGCTGTCTGAAGGGAAAGTCGGTGCTCGTGCAGACCGACAACAGGGTAGCCATGTTTTACATCAACAAGGAGGGGGGATCATGCCTCCTCTGCTTAGAGGCAATCTTTCTTTGCTTCTTTGCATCTCGCCGGGGGATGACCCTGCGAGCGGTCTACCTCCCAGGCCAGGAGAATGTCCTCGCGGACAAACTCAGCAGTATCCTCCGCCCGCACGGGTGGCACTTGGATCCGGAGGTCACTGGCGTCGTTCCATTGGTGGGGGACCCCATCCATGGACCTGTTTGCCAGTCCGGCGAATGCACAGCTTCCCCGCTTCTGCAGCCCGGTTATGCACCCAAGCAGGGTGGCCCCGGATGCGTTCCTCTTGAGTTGGACCTCCGGCCTCTTTACGCATTCCCTCCCACTCCTCTCATTGCGAAGACCCTCCACAAGGCTCAGCGGGTCCGAGCTTCGGTGATCCTCGTGGCCCCCTCTTGGTCTCGATAGCCTTGGTTCCCGCTTCTGCTCCGACTTGTGTCCGAGCCCCCAGTTCCCCTGGGCTGCGCCCCGGGCCTATTGACGCAGGAGGGTCAGGTGTTCCACCCAAACCTGGCCTCGCTGTCCCTTGCAGCATGGCGGCTGAACGGGTCGCCTTAGCTCCGCTTTTTCTCCCAGAGGACATCGGGGAGATCCTCGCGTCGAGGAAGGACTCAACGAGATGGGCGCACGCTTTTAAGTGGCGGCGTTTCTCGCTCTGGTGCTCCGAGCTTCAGATCGACCTGTTCTCCTGCTCTACCCGGTGGATCCTCCAGTATCTCCTCCACCTCTCGAAGGCAGGGCTGAAATCCAATTCGGTCAAGGTACACCTGAGCGCCATTTTGGCAAACCACCTCCCCGTTGAAGGGAAACCCCTCTTGGGGCAGCCCTTGGTCTCTTGCTTCATGCGAGGTCTACTGCTTTCCAAGCCTCCCATCCGGTCTCGGCCGGCAGAGTGGGATCTCAACGTGGTGCTGATGCAGCTCATTCGACTGCCCTTCGAGCCGATGGGAACTTGCTCGCTTCGGCATCTCTCCTGGAAAGTGGTCTTCCTGGTGGCTTTGACCTCAGCTCGCCAAGTCAGCGAACTTCAGGCCCTCATGGCTGAGGCTCCATACACCAGGTTCTACAAGAAGAGGGTGGTCCTCTGCACCCATCTCAAGTTCCTACTGAAGGTGGTCTTGGATTTTCATCTCAACCAGGAGATAGTCCTACCGACCACCTTCTTGAGACCCCATGCCAACCAGGCATTGGCGGTGTTGCATATACTCGACTGCAAGAGGGCTCTTGCCTTCTACCTGCAGCGTACCCAGGATTATCGCAAGTCCGATTGGCTCTTTGTCGCTTGGGGTGGGCAGTCACCAAGCGCACCATCTCCGTCTGGGTGGCAGACTGCATTGCCTTCGCCCAAGCAAAGGCGGATGCCCCCCTGGATCGGCGGGTCACCACGCACAGCGTCCGAGTCAAGGCGGCCTTGGTGGCTTCGCTGCGCTCAGTGCCTCTAATGGACATCTGCCGGGCTGCGACCTGGTCTTCAGCGAACACTTTTTTGCTGTATACTACTGTCTGGAGAGGGTCCCGCCGGGACAGTGCCTTCAGCCAGGTGATCCTCAACGTGGGTGTAAGCAACTCCTGCCCTCTGACCCTTCTTCGGCTACTGAGAGTTTCGCCCCGAGAACCCGAAGACTCGGGCTCCTCTGGGCATCAACTTCTGCTCGCGGCCTCGCAGAGGTGTTTTGGGTTACAGGCTCGGTAGCCTGTCGCTAGAGAGTTCCATAAGTGAGGACTGACTTCCTGCTTGTTCCTGGAGAAAGCATAGTTACTCACCTGTAACAGGTGTTCTCCAGGGACAGCAAGAATCAGTCCTCACTACCCTCCCACTCTGAAGAGTTGCTGTTTTTATTCTTCCCTTGCCATCTGCTTAGTAGGGCTCTAGCTAGGGGACCTGACTGAGCAAGATGGCACCTTTGGGCGGGAAGAGGACCACGCATGCATGGCAGCAATCCCAAAGGCTTTCTTTGAAATCTGGGGAATTGCTCCGCGTGGGCTCCATCGGTGTCGACGTTGCCCATAAGTGAGGACTGATTCCTGCTGTCCCTGGAGAACACCAGTTACAGGTGAGTAACTATGCTTTCTGATCTGTATGGTTTGCACCTTACCAGAGGGGGCGATTTTTCCCTCATGGAGTCAGGATTTTCGAGGGTTTTGGGGAATAGGGCGGGGCTATTATAATGCCTCCCCGTCCTCTGGGCCTAAAATGTTGCAGTGAAGCAAGTGGAGCCCAGGTGATAGGACAACCCGTAGGAGGTCCGTTACAGTAGTTCTACCCTGCCTTGGTCCAAATCACGTCCCACCAATGGGTGTTAAAGGTGACCCAGAGGGCTACACATTACAGTTCGCAAGACCACTAGGCCCATCCTTCATACAGTCACCCTGCAAGGCATGCGGTAAGGCTGTAGCGGTGAAGTATACCCTGACATGTCTTCTACTGTTGGGATCCGTAGTGTCGGTTCCTGAAGAGCAGTTTGGTTTGGGTCGGCATTCAATTTATTTCATGGTGCCCAAAAGGAGGGCTCCTTTTGACCTATTCGAGACCCTCAAGCACATGAATCTGTGTCTAAGGGTGCCCTGTTTTCACATGGGAACTTTGCGGTCAATCATTGTGGCAGTGAGAGGAGAGTTTCTAATGTTCCTTGATCTGACGGAAGCATAAGAACATAAGATATGCCATACTGGGTCAGACCAAGGTCCATCAAGCCCAGTGTCCTGTTTCCAACAGTGGCCAATCTAGGTCATACGTACCTAGCAGTTTCCCCAAAAGACACAGGTTCCGCAATGCTTGTACTGGGTCAAGCATTGATATCCTGGGTCCCTTCTTAATAATGGTTTATGGACCTTTCCTCCAGGAACTTGTCCAAACCTTTTTTAAACCCAGCTACACTAACAGCCTTTACTACATCCTCCGGTAACAAATTCCAGAGTTTGATTACATGTTGAGTGACAAAATATTTTCTTTTATTAGTCTTAAATAGTTTACCCTGTAGCTTCATTGCATGTCCCCTAGTCTTTCTATATTCTGATAACATAAACAATCGATCTATGTTTACCCGTTCCACTCCGTTCATTAATTTATAGACTTCTATCATATCTTCCCTCAGCCGTCTCTTTTCCAGGTTAAAGAGCCCTAACCTTTTTAGCCTTTCTTCATAGGAGTATCCTTCCATCCCCTTTACCATTTTGGTGGCTCTTCTCTGAACCTTTTCTAATAACGCTATATCCTTTTTAAGATATGGCAACCAGAATTGCACACAATATTCAAGGTGTGGTCTCACCATGGAACGATATAGAGGCATTATAATATCTTTTGTTTTATTTTCCATTCCTTTCCTTATGATACCTAGCATTCTATTTGCTCTCTTGGCTGCCGCTGCACACTGGGCCGAGGGTTTTAACATGTTATCCACAATGATGCCTAAATCTTTTTCCTGGGTGGTGTTTCCTAATGTGGAACCTTGCATCGTGTAACCATAGTTTGGGTTGTTCTTCCCTTGGTGCATAACTTTGCACTTGTCCACATTAAATTTCATCTGCCATTTTGATGCCCAGTCTTCCAATATATCAAGATCCTCTTGCAATTTTCCACAATCCTCTTGGGTTTTAACAACTTTAAATAGTTTTGTGTCATCTGCAAATTTGATAACCTCACTCGTTTCATTTTCCAGGTCATTTAAGAATATGTCAAAAAGCAGCGGACCCAGCACAGATCCCTGGGGTACACCACTATTCACCTTTCTCCATTGGGAAAATTGGCCATTTAGCCCAACCCTCTGCTTTCTATCTTTTAACCAGTTCTTGATCCACAATAGTACACTGCCTCCAATCCCATGACTCTTTAGTTTTGCCAGAAGTCTCTGATGAGGGACCTTGTCAAAGGCTTTCTGAAAGTCCAGATACACTATATCAACCGACTCACCTTTGTCCACCTGTTTATTCACACTTTCAAAAAAACATAACAGATTAGTAAGGCAAGATCTTCCTTGTCTGAAGCCATGTTGGCTGTCTCCCATTAGGCCATGACTATCTACATGTTGAGTAATTTTATTCTTTATGATGGTTTCTACAATTTTTCCCAGTACTGACATGAGGCTCACCGGTCTGTAGTTTCCCGGATCACCCCTGGAACCCTTTTTAAAAATTGGTGTAAGATTGGCGATCCTCCAATCTTCAGGTATTAGAGATGATTTTAATGATAGTTCACAGATTACTAATAGCAGATCTGCAATCTCATATTTCAGTTCTTTCAACACCCTTGGATGTATACCATCCGGCTCACATGATTTGCTATTCTCCAGTTTATCTAATAGTTGTAATACATCTTCCCGATGTATCGAAATTTCCTTCAATTCTTCCGCATCTTTAAATACCACTTCAGTCATGGGTAACATACCTACATCTTCCTCAATAAAGACCGAAGCAAAGAATTCATTCAGTCTCTCCGTTATCGCCTTGTCGCCTCTTAGTGCCCCTTTAACTCCTCTATCATCTAATGGACCAACTGACTCTCTCACAAGTTTTTTGCTACGAATGTACTTGAAAAAATCTTTTTCGCGTTTTTGCTTCCGCAGCAAGCTTCTTCTCAAATTCTCCCTTTGCCTGCTTTATCAATGCCTTGCATTTGACTTGCCAGTGCTTGTGCTGTTTCCAGGTTTCGTCGTTTGGCTCTTTTTTTCCATTTCCTGAAAGATGCTTTTTTGGCAACAACAGCCTCTCTGACCTCACCTTTAAACCATGCTGGCAGTTTTTTGTTCTTCCTTCCACTTTTCTTAAAGCGTGGAATACAGCTGGTCTGGGCTTCCAAGATAGTATTTTTCAACAACACCCAAGCTTGATGTAAGTCTTTAACCTTTGCAACTGCTCCTTTTAGTTTTTTCTTAACTATTTTCCTCATTTTATCATAGTCTCCCTTTTTACACATTTACACATTCCTATCCACCTGGAGCATCAGCAGTTTCTCCGCTTCGCAATGCCCATGGAACGTTTTCAGTTTTGAGCATTGCCGTTCGACCTAGCAACGGCTACCTGGACCTTCAGCAAGTTGTAATGATGGTGGTGGTGGCAGCAGAGGTGCTCCACCAGGAAGGGGTCCTGGTGCATCCTTATCTTGATGACTGGCTCATACGGGCAAAGTTGAGAGAGGAAAGCGAATGTGTGACAGCACGAGCGGTGAAGTTCCTGCAGCAGTTTGGTTTGGTAATCAGTGTGCCAAAGAGCCACTTGGTACTGGCACAGGAGCTCAAGTATGTGAGGGTGTGCTTTAACATTTGCAGTGGAAATGTGTTCCTTCCGAAACAATGGGCCCTAGGGCTGCTACAGCTGGTGCGTCAGTTCCTAAGAATGAAGAACCTGACAGCCTGGCATTATATGCAGCTGCCAGGGACCATGGCAGCAACTCTCAAACTCACAATGGGTAAGAGCACACATTTGACCATTGCAGAGAGCACTGCTACGCAGGTGGTCACAGCAGTGCCATCCCTTGTCACACCGGTTGCCCTGCCCAATGGAGGCCAGGAGATCTCTTCAGTGGTGGCTCCGACCCAAGAAATTGGTGCAGGGATGCCTCTCGAGTCACCATACTGGATACTGCTGATGACGGATGCGAGTCTGTTGGGCTGGGGGGCTCAATGCGAAGGACATATTGCTCAGGGGCAGTGGGATCCGCAGGAAAACAGTTGGTCTATAAACAGGGTCGAGATGCAGGCGATCTTCTCCAGGAACAATCAGGAAGTCAGTCCTCACTTAGTCGGCACCGACGGAGCCCCCGTGGAGCAATTCTCCAGCTTTCAAAGAAAGCCTTTGGGATTGCTGCCATGCATGCATGGTCCTCTTCCTGCCCAAAGGTGCCATCTTGCTCATTCTCCCTTTTTCTGTGGAGCCCTTCAGACGCATGTCCTCATCCCTTGGAAAAAGTTTTTCTTCTCTGGCCTTTGGCCCCTTTTTTCCAGGTGCACCGGTCCTCTCTCATCCTCCCGGTTGCCCCTGCTCCGGCTGTGGGCCAGGGGATCCCTTTTTTTTTCTCCTTTAGTGTTTTTTTTTTCTTTACGGGCCCTTTCCGCAACCTTGTTTCAAAACGCTGGCCTTGAGGGTCTTCGACCTCGCAGGGGCCCTATTTTCCCCCATGGCCACAGGCTTCAAAAAAATGTGACACATGCTCCAAGAATATGTCGCTCATGGGCACCCATGACTGTTGTCTGCGGTGTCTGGGGGCCGACTACAACCTGGAGCTTTGCTCACTCTGTAAGAAAATATCTGCTAAGGCCTTGCTAAGCCGTAAGCAGAAGTCCGGCGACATTTTCCGTAAGGCAGCCCCGGGATCCCCGGTAGCGCCTCGCCCCACCAATCCACTGCTTGCGGGATCCCCCACAGTGACCCCGTGCCCCAGGCGTCACTCCGGTCAGGGTTCGCCTGAGGTGTAACGGTGAAAGAAGACAACCACCTCAAAGTTGCTGTCGGGGGCTCCAGACAAGCGTGGGCGGTCTCGCGCTTGTTCCCTTTGCCCTCCTCTGTGTTCCTTGTTTGACAAGGAGTGGCCTCGAAAGGTACCCCTTACAGATACTGAGGCCTCTGGCGATGGTGCCCGGTCTCCTGAGGGTTATTCTGGCGAGGACCCCCTCTCCTCCTCCACGCCAGACCCGGTAACCCCGCTGTCGACGGCACAGGGACCCACTTCTGAGTGGGTATCCTGTATGCTGGCACTAGAGCACAGCGTTTCTGCCTTCCTAGCTGCCCAGCAGGCACTTTTACCCAGCACGGCTGACTCTCGCCTCGAGACCAAGGGTCCCTCGATGGGGGTCCCGAAAACTGCCTTGTTAATCCCCGAGAGCCACGTGCCTTGTGAGGGTCCTTGAACCGGTCTCGCTTGCCGTCCCGTTCCTCGGAGGCGAGGTCTTCCAGAGTCAATGCCTCCAGCTCCAAGCAGGCCTCGGCCACTGGGCATGGGGGTCAGCACGACTCGGTCCTCCTTGGACCCCTCAGACTGGGAAATGGACGGGGACATGTCCCTTGAAATTTGCACCCATAGGGACTTTCCTTCTGATCTGCCCTCACCCGCCTCGCGAAGGTGGTCACCTTCCAAAGACAACCTTCTTGGTGTTTGTGCGGAATATGGCTTGAGCCCTCAATCTGCCCATGCAGACCGAGGGCGAACACTCAGCTTCCCCGCTTTTGCAGGCCGATACCACACCCGAGCAGCGTAGCCCCAAATGCGTTCCTCCTGAGCTGGACCTCCGGGGTTCTATATGCATTCCCCCCTACTCCTCTCATTGCGAGGACCCTCCACAAGATTCAGCGGGACCGAGCCTCGTTGATTCTCATGGTTCCTTCGTGGCCTTGACATTCCTGGTTCCCGCTTCTACTCCGGCTCTCGTCGGAACCTCCAGTCCCCCTGGGCAGTACCCCAGCTCTGCTGATACAGGAGGAGGGATGGGTGCTTAACCCGAACCTGGTCTCGCTATCCCTGACAGCTTGGTGACTGAACAGGTGTCTTTAGACTCAACGAGACGGGCCTAAACCCTGACGTGGCAGCGCTTCTCCATCTGGTGCTCTGAGCTCCAGATTGACCCATTCTCCTGCTCTATTCGGTGGGTTCTCCAGTACCTCCTCCACCTCTCGCAGGTGGGGCTGAAATCCAACTTGGTCCGGGTTCACCTGAGCGCCATCTCAGCTAACCACTTTCCCGTCGAGGGTAAATCCCTCTCGGGCCAGCCTCTGGTCTCCCGCTTCATGCGGGGCCTCTTACTTTCCAAATCCCTCATCCAGCCCCCACCGGTGGAGTGGGACTTGAACGTTGTGCTCATGCAGCTGACACAGCCGTCCTTTGAGTCGATGGTGACGTGCTCGCTTTGGCACCTCTCCTGGAAGGTAGTCTTCCTAGTGGCGCTGACCTCGGCCCGGCAAGTCAGCGAGCTGCAAGCCCTCATGGCCGTGGCTCCCTGCACAAGGTTCTATAGGACCAGGGTGGTCCTTCAAACTCCCCCCAAGTTCGTACTGAAAGTTGTCTCGGATTTCCATCTCAACCAAGAGATCATCCTACCGACTTTCTTCCCGAGACCTCATACCAACCGGGCAACGGCAGTCCTATGTACGCTCGACTGCAAGAGGGCTCTCACCTTCTATCTGCAACGTACCCAGGGTCATCACAGGTCTGACTGGCTCTTCATTGCCTACGATCCTAATTGCCTGGGGCTCGCAGTCACCAAGTTCACCATCTCCGTCTGGGTTGCAGACTGAATCACCTTCGCTCAGGCAAAGGCTGGGGCCCCACTGGATCGCTGAGTCACCATGCACGGTGTCCGTTCCAAGGTGGTGATGGTGGCTTTGCTGTGCTCAGTGCCTCTGATGGATATCTGTCGGACTGCGACCCGGTCCTCTGCGAACACCTTTGCTTCGCACTTCTGCCTGGAGAGGGAGTCCCGCCTGGACAGCGCCTTCGGCCAGGCTGCACTCTCTAATCTGTTCGGGGTATAAGCAACTCCTGCCCTCCGACCCTTCTTCAGCGGCTACCGAGAGCTTGGCCCCAAGGGCCTGAGGACTCAGGCTTCCTTCGGTCATCGGTTTCTGCTCACAGCCTTTCGGAGGCGTTTTTGGCTTGCAGGTTTCGGTAGCCTGTAGCTGGGGAGTCCCATAAGTGAGGACTGACTTCCTGCTTGTTCCTGGAGAAAGCGTAGTTACTCACCTGTAAGGTGTGCTCCAGGGACAGCAGGACTCGGTCCTCACTACCCTCCCACCTCCCCTTAAGAGTTGCCTATTTTTGTTTTTCTTACCTTGCCATCTGATGAGTAGGGCTCTAGCTATGGGACCTGACTGAGCAAGATGGTACCCTTGGGTGGGAAGAGGACCACGCATGCGTGGCAGCAATCCCAAAGGCTTTCTTTGAAAGCTGGGGAATTGCTCCACGCAGGCTCCATCAGTGCCGAAGTCACCCATATGTGAAGACTGATTCCTGCTGTCCCTGGAGAACACCTGTTACAGGTGAGTAACTACGCTTTCCTCGCTCTCCAGAGGTTTAGACCCTAGCTGCAGGGGAAGGCCGTACGTGTCTTCTCGGACAATGTGATCATGGTTGTTTGTCAGTCAGCAAGGTGGCACGGGCAGTGTGGGCTTGGAAGAAGAGGTAGAGGCGCTCCTAGCATGGGCAGAAGAACATCTTCAAGCGCTTTCGGCAACGCACATTGCAGGAGCAGAGAATGTGACAGTGGACTTCCAGAGCAGAGTTCATGTGGATCCTGGGGAATGGTCGCTTTGCCACGAGGTCTTCTTGCAGGTGATGAGGAGATGGGGCATGCCAATCATGGTTCTCATGGCGACATTTGTGACAGCCAAGTCGAACCAATTTTTCACCAGAAAGCAAGAGAGGATGTCGGAGGTCCTGGACTCCTTGTTGCAGAGGTGGCCAACGGAGGGCATTCTATGTTTCTCCCTCGTGGGCGCTGCTAGGCCGCATTGTACAATGGATTGAGGCTCACAGGAGAGTGGTCATCCTAGTTGCCCCAGATTGGCTGAGGCGCCTGTGGTATGCGGACCTGTTGCATCTGAAGGTGGACGGGCCTTGGCGTCTGCTGACCCAGGTGGACCTCCTTACCCAGAGGCCAGTGAGAATACCTCAGGTGGATCGATTCTTGCTTACGACATGACTATTGAAAGGACGCGGTTGAAAAGGCACGTTTATTTAGGACCGCTGATAGCAATGTTACTGAAGACTCTGAAGAGATCCATCTCACTTTCCTATGTCTGAGTCTGGCGCATTTTTGAGGCCTGGTTTGCAGATTGGTAGTGTTGGCCATTCTTAGCTACAGAATCGGATAGGTTAACTCTTTTGCAGGCAGGGTTTTAGAAAGGCTTGGCCTCAAGTTTCTTGCGGGTGCAGGTGGCAGCCATTACTTGCTATTGGTGTAGAATCCAGGGAAGGTCCCTGGGATCCCACCTGGATGTAGTTCGCTTCCTGAGGACGGTACAACAGTTCTGTCCCCCAAGGTGCTAGATTGTCCCTTCTTGGGATCTAAATTTGGTATTGGCAGCGTTGATGAGAGGGAGCCTTTTGAGCATCTTCTTTCTTAAGGATTTGACTCGGCCTGGAGAATTTCGGACCTTCAGGCTTTCTCATGCAGGGAGCCCTTTCTTTCCTTTACAAAGGGGAAGGTGGTACTACGGCTGATGCCTTCTTTTTTTGCCCAAGGTCGTATTGCCATGTCATTTGAATCATCCGGTTTCCCTACCAGTGTTCTCGAATGGCCCGGAGGGAGCCGCGGATCCGGAGTTGGCGTCTCTTGGATGTCAGAGTATTGCAGCGTTATTTGCAGAGTACTACACCATTCCATAAATCAGATTGCTTATTTGTATTGTTTGGGGGACTGTGCAAAGGAGAAACAGCAGCCAAAGCCTCCCTGTCTAAGTGGATTAGAGAAGCAATAGCGTCTGCCTATGTGTTGAAAGCCGGTGCCAGCGGGACTACGAGCTCATTCGACCAGGGCTGAGGCGGCCTTGTGGGCAGAATACACTATGGTACCGCCAGCAGAGATATTTGTAGGGCAGCCATCTGGTCTCTGCACACTTTCGCAAAACATTATAATTTGGATGTGTAGGCGGCAGGGGATGCCAGATGCGGGTTAGCAGTCCTTCAAGCCTGATTTGAGGGTCCCTCCCATCAATAGAACTGCTCTGTTGCATCCCAGAGGTATGGGACTGGACTGGAGGGATGATAAGGAAGGTGAAATTAGACCTTACCTGCTAATTGATGTTCCTTGAGTAACTCCAGTCCAGTCCCGGCCCCCCCCCCTCCCGGTGATTTATAATATTCAGCATTGCGACCCCGGCTTTGAAGAATGTTACAATGAGCTTGTAGGATCCGGGGGATTCGTGAGGAGTGATGCTGGCATTTGAGACGGTCACGTTTTGACAGGAGTGCTGTCTGTTATGTTTTGCCTTTTTGCGCTAACAGTTCAGTTTTACCAGTTATCGAATTGGGGCGTTTTTTTTGGTTCAACTAGGCAGGTCACAGGAAAACCACCTCGTCTGAGGGGGGAAAGGAACAGGGGTCCCTACTACAGGTGGGGAGCCTAATATTTCTAAAGAATGGTGGTATAAGTTTTGGCTACTTATTTGTTTTTCCTGTGAGTCCGCTTTGTCAATAGGTACTAGGGGCTGGTAGGTGGTGCCAGATGCCTAAGTATGCTGATGTCATCAAAAGATGACATGCTCAGCCTCTAAGCTGCTGGAGGAGGTAGACAACACAGAGGTATGGGACTGGATTGGAGTTACTCTAGGGACATCAATTAGCAAGTAAGGTCTAATTTCACCATTGTTGTGTAATTGGAATTATTAGTGGAGAATGTGATGTATATTAGGATGTCGTCTGCATAGAGATGGTATTGGATCTTGTGTTTCTGTATAACATTGCATAGAGGTTGGATGAAAATATTGAAAAGGAGGGAAGATGGAGCTGAACTTTGTGGGGAGATCTTGCTGCAGTTGAAAAGAAGAGATGGTTAGGGTACCGATCTTCACTTGTTGGGTGTAGTCCTGTAGGTATGATTTGAACCATTGCAGTGTTTTGTGCTGTAGGCCGATTGATTGGAGTCATTGAAGAAGTTTGTTGTGGTCTAATTTATCAGAAAAATGTTTTGTCCCCTCATTTAACTGAATTTGATATATTTTCTATTTCTATCTTTGCTTTCCTGACTACTTTCCTAGCTTCTTTTAGCTTTTCCAGATATTGATTCTTGTCTTCCTCTTTGTGATCTTTTATTTTATGAAAGTCACTCTTTTTTTCCTCACCTTTTCAGCTACTACTTTCAAAAACCTTAGTGGCCTCCCTTTTCTTTTCCATTTATTTACTTTAGTAAAAAAAAGATTTGTTGCCATTAAAATAGCTTTCAGTTTTGCCCACTGCTTTTCTATATCACCCAGCTGTTCCCATTCAGCTAACAACTTCTTGAGATATTGTCCCATCTTGACAAAGTTAGTTTTCCTAAGTCTAGGACCCATACTTTTGAAAGAACTATCTCAGCCCTTGTCCTAATACTGAACCACACAACTTGGTGATCACTGAATGAGAGAAGATCACTGACTAGAACATCAGAAACACACTCCCCATTCGTTAGTACCAGGCTCAGTATGGCCCCCATCCCATGCGGGTTCTGTTATCAGTTGCCTGAATAGATCTCCCTGTAGAGAACCCAAGGTCTCCTTACTTCTAGATCAGGGATGGCGAACTCCAGTCCTAGAGTGCCACAGTCTAGCCTGGTTTTCAGGATGTCCCTAATGAATATTCATGAGATATATTTGCATTCAATGGGAGGCAGATGGTAGAGGGATGACACAGTCAACATCGGGCATATTGAAATCGCCTATCAGTGGTGTGATTCTGCTTTCACAGCAAATACTATGAATGTTTTCAATTAAATCTCTGTTCATGTCTTCTGCCTGTGAAGGAGGTCTGTATATTACACCAATGCAAATGGATGCGCCATTTCCTCTTCCCAGTTTAACTTATAGTGCCATCTCTTTCCTTCATAAGCCTGCAATTCTGTTGCTTTCAATATTATTTTTTACATATAGTGCCATTCCTCCTCCCTTTCTTCCTATCCTGTCCTTTCTAAATAAATTATAGCCAGATAAAATTGTATCCCAATCATTGTTTTCTTTGAACTATGTCTTTGACTACTGCTAAATCCAAGTTCGCTTCTTCCATTAAAGCCTCAAGATCCAGATCATATTTCCCATACTGCAGGCATTAATACATACCGTTTTCCAGATGTTATCCCTTTTTTGCATTTCTACAGAAGTATTTAATGTTTTACTTACTTGGGGGCTTTCTTTACCCATTCTCAATGAATCTAGTTTAAAGCCCTCTTCAAGTAGGTTAGTGGTCTGCTGCAGAAGACACTTTGACCCTCCTTGAATAGGTGGACACCATTTCCTCTCAGCTGAAAGATCATGCTGTGGTCCAGGAAACCAAAATGCTGTCAGTGACTCCAACCATCCATCCATGCCTTCATCTCTAGGATGTGAGCTTCTCTGCCTTGGCCTTTATCCTCAACAGGGAGGATTAAGGAGAAAACCACTTGCACACGTATCTTCATCCTCTTGTCTAGAGCCGTGAAGCCACTGTTTAAGAAATTGTGTGCTCCAAAAAACCAACCTTGCTCATTTAATAAGGTATGGGATACCTTCTTTTGCTATAATGTGACCAATAACTTGCTCCCCAGCTGATACCAACAGCGTGTCTTAAGTCTGGTGATTATATAAATGTTTTCTGTATAGTATTGCAATACTTGCTATGTGTGACTATGCTGTTTAGTCTTTGTTCAAATCACCATTTGAAAAAATAAGTACTTCATAAGGGATACTGTGTGAGGCATTGTTAGCAGTGCCTCGGATGCTGTAACAACTCAACTCTGCATGGCACAATCTGTGACACTTGTACCATATTCCCAGAAGGAGAAGGTAGTGAAGGTGATTTCTGAAGGCTCTAGTGTACAGAGGTGGGAGCTGATATCCATGAATTAATGTAGTTTTCCCAAAGGATAAGTAGCAATGATGTTGGCATTTGGACTAAATGCAGCCATTATGTTCTAGTTTCTCAAAGTTACACTGATTATCACCCATTTATTTTGAACCACAAGAAACAGGGAGTAGGCTCATGTATGCATTTATTAGTAATACTACTAGTATCACTACTTATTTGTATAGCACTACAAGGTGTATGCAGCTCTGTACATACAGATGTAAGAGACACTTCCTGCTCATTAGAGCAGGGGGCGGGGCAAGGCAAGATGGTGGCTGCTAACTGTTGCTCTTGCAACTTTATTCCTCTGAGTGTTTTATCTCTTATCTTGCTATGACACTGGGTAAGAAAAGGAAGGGAGCAGCTCGTGTCCTTTCCGCTTCTGCAGGTCCAGTTGCCACCAGCAGCCCGATGAGATAATTTTGTGACTCGAGCACAAGGTCCAGTGCCTCCTCGGGTGGAGCTGCTTAGAGGTTCGGCTGGAGAAGGGAGCCCAGCATCCTCTTTGGCTTCTGAGGTCAGCTTGATATCCGAAACCTGAGGGCAGCCCCCCTGACCCAGCAATGTTTGCACCAGTGGAAAGGGGTGCAGAAAGGAGGACAGGACTTGCAGCTGGACCTACAATCCCAAAGTCGGTCTCCAGAGGAATGGAGCTGTGGCCAATGAAAGCTTCTAATTCCCAGCAGGGAGTGTTTGGCTGGATGTCCCTGCAGAGAGGTTCGGGTACAGTAGTGCCGGGTGATGGTGCACAGCAGGCCTTCCTGGAGAGACCAAAATAGATTACCATGGAATTCCTCTCATTAGCAGAAGGCTTGGGTAAAACCCTGATGGGACAATTTAATTCTTTCTTTTCTTAAGTGGATCATGTTGCTAAATGTGTGGCAGCTAATGCTTTTGAGATTTAAACCTGTAAACTGAAGATAAGGGAGTGTGAAGCCAAAATTATTACGATATCTAATAATGAAGCTATGTTGGTGAAAGATAATGTTCTTATTCATAGGAAATTTGAATTCCTTAATATTGTTAGGAGAGAGGAATATTTGCTTTCCTAGGCTCCCACTTATTTCTGTTAAGGAATTGCGTAAGAGGTATATGACATTTGAAGATGTTGATGGAATTGCTGCCAACAGTGGCTCTAAGTCAAAACACAAGCAAAGGAAAACGGTTTCTTTTGTTGAAGCCTAGGGTTCACCAGTTGGCGGCCTCTTTCCCCTTGAAATTCCCTTGCAAATATGGAGTAAGGTTTAGAGATATGAAGTATGTGTGTTTTGAATTTTTTAAGTTGGTTCCTTTTTAAGTGACAAGGTTCCTGAGTTTGTACCAACATCGGGGTCCTCGGGCCAAATCTAAATGCCTTCTGTGTATATAGCCTTTCTTTAGGAGTGCAGCCATTTGTTTGATTTTTCTTCTTAAATCTGATATTCCTTATTTCATTTGCTCTTGTTTCATAATCTGTCCCCCAATTATTGAGGACTTTTCAGAGACTTTTTATTTCTTGTTTCTGCTTTGTTTTCTTTTTTCCTTTGTATTTCTCGGTAGTCTCTGTTTGCCATAAGTATGTATCTAATGCTTGGAATATATGTAAAATTCATAAATATATAAAACAAAATTGCTTCCAAGCTTGTATGCTTCTAGGATTTCGTCCTATACCCTTTATATGGGCAAATACCTTAAAGATGTCTCCAGGGATCTAGGAAACGTTGCCCTCCCTGATGATAAACGTGTCTCATACTTGACTGTGGTCGAGCAAACTCAAAATACCTCTAAATTCCTTACCAGAGCTGCCTTTGATACCTTTGAATCTACTAGCAGAGCAGCTACTGTCTGCATAGGTGTTCGCAGAATGGCTTGGCTTCAAGCATCAGATTTGGAGCAATAGGTTCAAGATAAGTTAGCCAACATTCCTTGCTCTGGTGAAAACCTTTTTGGCAAAGGCTGGAGAGAGAAGGCAGGGGAACTTGAGACAGATAATCTTACCCTCGAGTACCTCCCTAGAAAGACTTCAAATCCTTCTAGAAAAAAGACCATTTCTAAGAAGCCTTTCCTTATCGTCCCTCCAGTCCAGTCCCAAACCTCTGGGTTTTGCTCCTCCTCCAGCAGCTTGGAGACTGAGAAACGTCATCCTTTTGATGACACCGGTATAAAGGCACAGAAACCGCCTCCTCACTCCAGTTATTTCAGTCTCCAAGCAGCTGGAGGGTTGGTGAGCCCAGAGGTTAGGGTCTCACATGAGGAACAATTAAGAAGAGTTATAGGAGAGTGATAGAAGTTAAGTTAGTGGAACTGAGTGTTTAGGAGATTTGGAAAGAGTGGTGTTTACACCTTTAAAAAGGAGCTGTGCTGAGGTGCTTCCTCCCCTCCCACCCCCCCTCCTCACCCATTCTTCAGTCATTTTAATTTGTCTGAGCGGGGAAGCAGGCTTCTGAGGAGCAAGACTCCAGTTCCCGATCCCACGATCATGGATGAGGAGCCGGCAGCATAGGCACAGCAGCGCTTGCAGGAGGTGTCTACCATTTTGCGCTGAGAAGTCGACGAAAGGGTGTCCAGCGGATCGCTGCAGCTACTCGTCCGGTTTCTGTCTCTTCCCCTATGCTGAGGCTGCGATATCAGCTGAGCGCAGGGAGAGGAGGACAAGGCACAAGAAGACGTCTGATTGCAGCCCGGAATGTAAGGGAGTCCAGGATCGGGCGAAATACTGGAGAATTAGCAGTGGGAGCCAAGTGTGTAGAACGGAGCAGGCCAGACCGCGTGTCAACCGTGTGGAAAACTTCGTTGGTTGCTAGGTGTATTCAGGAGCTCATAGTTTGACTGGAGAGCTTCGTTTTGAAATTTCTTCCACATAATTGGGCTTGGAGTAACTTAGGGAAGACTCCACAGTGTTAAAAAAAAAAAAAAAAAAAAAAAAAAAAATTCCCACGACAGAGACCAAGCAGATTCAGTCAGGAACTGCTATTAGTGGCAGGTATTCAATATACCTTGGGAACCTGCGGAGTCATTCAAGGTAACCGCTCGGACAGGATGCCTTCTAGGCCACAGTGCTTAGTCTGTGGTACTAGAAGGGGAGCGGTGTCAGAGACAGGGGTGTGTAGAGACTGTGTCCAGGAAGCAGCCTCTATGGAGCAAGCCCTAGAAGTTGGAGTAGAGGGGCACAAAGGGGCGCCTTTGCCCCTGCCGGAGCCACTGTCTCCCGCTTTACCACCTCTTGAGCCGGTGGCGGGGACTTCTTCCACTCCGGATCTTCCCTCCTTTCAGGCGCCTGTGTCGGGGGGGGGGGGGGGGGTTGGCGGCAATCTTTTTTCCGGATTTCGTGGCTCTTATCCAGCAGGTTTTCGGAGGCGCTCAGTGAAAGTTCGCAGCCAGTTCCACAGAGGTGGAGCTGGGGGAGAAGAGGCCGGGGGCCCCTCTGAGCTTGGGGGCTACCGGGGTCCCTGCAAAGAAGCCCAGGAGCGAAAAGGAGCGGCTGGAGCAGTCTGTCGCCTCTGAGGGTCTGCACTCAGAGGAAGCGGATCAGGACTTGGAGTTGGACGATGAGTTGGAAGAAGGAGAACTCACAGAACAGGAGGACCAAGCTAGGGTGGTCCGCGTGTTCAGAAGAGACGAGTTACCGGCGCTGATATCAGAGATGCTCAAGGTGCTTAATATGCCTGTGGTGGGACTGGCGGAGGATCCCACATTGGAGGACCCCTTGTTGCAGGCCTTCAGGAAGACTCAGAGAGCTTTTCCGGTACACAGAGTGGTTAGAGAAATGATTCAAGGTGAATGGGACATGCCAGAGGCAGGTCTTAAAGTTTCCAGAGTTATAGCCCATCTGTACCCACTAGTAGAACAGGATTGAGAATTGTTTAAGTCTCCCAAGGTGGATGCAGCTGTCTCTGCGGTTACCAAGTAGACTACCATTCCAGTAGAGGGTAGCGCCGCACTCAAGGATGCCCAGGACAGGAAGTTGGACACCTTGTTGAAACAAGTGTTTGACGTAAATGCGTTGTCCATCCAAGCATCTATTTGTGGAGCTTGGGTAGCGAGAGCCTGTCTTCGCTGGTCTCAACGGATTCAGGGAGAACAGATGGAAGAGACGACCAGAGAAGCGACTAGAATAGAGTCAGAGGCTGCTTATCTAGCTGATATTCATTATGACTTTATTCAAGGTTTATCGAAGAGTATGACATCGGTAATAGCGGCAAGACGATATCTTTGGTTGCGCAATTGGGCGGCAGATGGATCCTCCCAGGCAAGACTAGGCAAGCTTCCTTTCAGGGGAAAGCTACTTTTTGGTGAAGATTTAGATAAACTGGTGAAGGATTTATGAGAGTCCAAGGGTGGAAGGCTGCCGGAGGACAAACAAAAGAAGGGCTGGACGGCTCTGACAACCAAAGGACAACAGAGGGAGTTCCGTTGCTTTCGGTCCCCGAGGTTCGGTCAAGCTCAAAGAGGGCGTTCCCCCTATAGGAATCATGGGTTTCAAGGCTTTCGAGGAGCGGGCAGAGGTTTTGCTGCCTTCTCATCCTCGAGTCTTAGAAAGTCACAATGAAGCCAGGAGGACCCAGGTAGGACAGGTACCTGTAGGAGGTCGCCTACGAGAGGTTTATCCTGCCTGGGTCAAAATCACATCAGATCAGATCAGTGGGTACTGGAGGTTATCTGAGAAGGGTATGCGTTGGAGTTTCAACGGCCGGTGACCGATTCTTACGTGCAATCTCTGTGCAAAGCACGCTTCAAGTGCAAAGCTGTGCGGGAGACCTTAGAAAAGCTGTTGTCCCTCAAAGCAGTGATACCGGTACCCCCAGACCAATGCAGATGCGGTCAGTACTCCATATACTTCGTAGTGCCAAAAAAGGAAGGAACCTACTGGCGAATTTTGGATCTCAAGAGAGTAAATCGCTGTCTCCGAATGTCACATTTTCATATGGAGACCTTAAGGTCGATCATCATGGCCGTAAGAAAAGGAGAGTTTCTTACGGCCCTGGATTTGTCAGAGGCTTATCTGCACGTTCCGATTCGTCGGGAACATCAAAAGTTTCTAAGATTTGCGGTTCCGATGGGACATTTTCAATTCCAGGCGTTACCATTTGGGCTAGCTACGGCTCCACGAACCTTCACCAAGGTGATGGTGGTAACATAGTAAATGACGGCAGATAAAGACCAGCATGGTCCATCTAGTCTGCCCAGTACGATGCCAAGAGCAGGTACACCTGCCGCTCCGTGCAGGCCCCCCCCTCCTCATGTCTTTGTCCAGGGGTGATCCCGCCACTCCATGTAGGATACCCCTATATGTTAAGGAATTAGATGGTTCAGATTATTTTGATATTTTCTTGTTGCTGTAAAGGGATCCACTGTGTCTGTCCCATGCCCTTTTGAACTCCATCACTGTATTTACCCCCACCACTCCCATCGGGAGCACATTCCAAGCATCCACCACCCTTTCAGTGAAAAAGTATTTCCTGACATTGCCTTTCAATTTACCACCTTGTAGCTTCATGTTATGCCCTCTAGTTTTGCAACTTCTCTGTCTTTGGAAGAGATTTGTTTGTTCATTATTTCTCTTTAAGTATTTAAAGGTCTGAATCATATCTCCCCAGTCCCTCCTCTCCTCCAAAGTGTAGATGTTTAGGTCTTCAAGTCTCTTCTCATAAGGCTTCTGACGCAGTCTCCAAATCATTTTGGTCGCCTTCCTCTGAACAGCTTCCATTCTTTTTACATCCTTTGCAAGATATGGTCTCCAAAACTGAACACAGTATTCCAAGTGAGGCCTCACCAGTGACTTGTACAGTGGCATAAGTACCTCTTCCTTTCTGCTGGTAATTCCTCTTCGTATGCAGCCCAGCATACTCCTGGCTTTTGCCACCGCCTTGTCGCACTGCTTTGCTTCCTTGAGATCCTCAGAAATAATCACTCCAAAGTCTTTCTCCTGATCCGTACACACCAATCTCTCGCCCCCTATCGTGTACATTTTCCCTTGGATTTCTGCTTCCTAAGTGCATGACTATGCACTTCTTCGCATTAAATCTTAATTAGCAAGCATTAGACCATTCTTCCAGCTTTTGTAGATCATTCCTCATGTTAACCACTCCCTCGGGGGAGTCCACTCTGTTGCAAATTTTCATGTCATCTGTAAAAAGACAGACTTTTCCATGCAGTCCTTCAGCAATATCACTCTCAAATACATTGAATAGTGCCGGGCCCAGGACCAACCCCTGGGGCACCCCGCTAATCACCTTCCTTTCATCTGAGTGAGCTCCTTGTACCATCACCTTCTGTCGTCTGTCAGTCAACAAATTTCTGATCCAATTTACCATCTTGGGATCTATCCCTAAGCTACTGAGTTTGTTGTTAAGCCTCCTATGAGGCGCAGTATCAAAGGCTTTGCTGAAATCCAGGTAGATGACATCCATCGCATGCCCCTGATCTAGTTCCCTGGTCACCCAGTCAAAGAACTCAATCAGATTTGTTTGGCAGGATTGTCCTTAGGTAAAACCATGTTGCCTCGGATCCTGCAACCTGCTGGCTTTGAGAAAGTTCACAATTCGCTCTTTCAGGAGCGCCTCCATTACTTTTCCTGCCACTGAGGTAAGGCTCACAGGCCTGTAGTTTGACACTTCTTCCCTGTCACCACTTTTGTGTAGAGGTACGACATCAGCCATTCTCCATTCCTGAGGAACCTTTCCTGTTTCCAAGGATCTGTTGAAAACATCCTTTAACGGCCCTGCAAGAACTTCCCTGAGCTCTTTTCAGTATCCTGGGATGTATCTCATCTGGTCCCATAGCCTTGTCCACTTTCAGTTTTGCAAGTTGTTACCACACCATTCACAGAAGATGATGTGTTATATCTACTTTATTCCCAGTTTTATATTTGGGAGTCACAGGTGGTCCTTCTCCAGGACTTTCCTTAGTGAAAACAGAACAGAAGTATTCATTTAGCATCTTCGCTTTTTCAATGTCACTTTCCATGAGTGCGTTCCCAGCACTTCTGAGTCCTGCAATTCCACCTCTGATCCTCCTCCTTTCCCGAATATACCTGCCGAACGTTTTGTCGCCACACTTCACATCTTTAGCCATCTTTTCCTCTGCTTTTGATTTTGCTATCCTTATTTTTCTCTTTGTCTCTTTGAGTTTGATCCTGTATTCATTTCTGTGTTCCTCTGTTTGCAAGCTTTTGCATTTTGCGAAAGCTGTGTTTTTTGCCTTTATTTGAGCAGCCACTTCTTTGGAAAACCAAATAGGTTTTTTTCTCCTCTTGTTTTTGCTTACTTTTCTTACGTATTTATCTGTTGCCCCTTTTATTGCCACCTTTAGTTTAACCCATTGCAATTCCACTTCCTTTATCTCCTTCCACCCTGTCAGCTCCTCCTTTAGGTAGTCGGCCATTTTATTGAAGTCTGTGTTTTTGAAGTTTAGGACCTTGAGCTTGCTATGATTGGCCTGTACCATGGCTTCTCCAGGACCAAGCAGGAAGTCAGTCCTCACATACGGGTGACATCGGCGCCGACGGAGCCCTCGCGGAGCAATTTTCCCCAGCTTTCAAAGAAAGCCTTTGGGAATTGCAGCGCGCATGCGCGGTCGCCTTCCCGCCCAAGGGTGCCATCTTAGCCAGTCTTCTTTTTTCCGCGGAGCCCTACAGACGTACCCGTCGTGTCCCCGCTAAAAAAGTTGATTTTCGTGAGTTTTTCTCTTTTTTCACTTCGGTTCGACGCCGGTCGTTTTCCTGCCCGGACTCGCGACGCCGTTGCGAGTCCTTCTCTTATTTTTCGGTTTTTCTGATTTTTGGTCAGTTTCGTTTTCGGTTTTTCACTGACAGCCTGGTCCTTTGACCTTGCAGGGGCCCTTTTTCCCCCGATGGCTGCCAGTGGTTTCAAGCGGTGTGGTCAGTGTGACAGAAATATGTCACTCACTGACACACACGATAATTGCCTCCGCTGCCTGGGCCCGGATCATGAAGAAATGATCTGTGGAGCCTGTGGCAAAATGTCCTCCAAAGCGTTGAGGAGTCGGCGGCATCAGCGGGATAGAATCTTCGCTGACCCCAGCCGTACCCGGACCTCGTCGGAGGCCTCGGCATCCAGAGGCTCCAGCTCTGACCATCGCTGAAGCTCCTCCGACAGGGGTTCTCCCTCTGGAGACCATCGACGGAAGACAAAACCCGCGAGGGCGGCGTCGGTGGATGCTCCTGGCTCCGCGAGGGCCAGGTCGCATAGCCCCGACAGCCGTCCCGGGTCTTTGGAGAAGGAGCACCTCCCGAAGCGACCTCGCCTGGAGTCGGAGTTGCCTGCTCGGGTAAGTCCTGTGGTCCTTCTGGACTCGCCTCCGAGAGGTCCAACGTCGGGCCCCGAGTCGGGGGCTGCTGGGTCACCTGAGGTCGGACTCAGGTTGACGGCCTTGGAGAGCAGACTATCTGCCTTCATGGACCAGCAGCGGGCACTGATCGCTAGCCTCGCTGGCGCCGCTGCCCCGACCGCCGGGACGTCGACGTCTAAGTCGACCCCGGAGACCGAGCCGATCCTCGAGTCCATGCGAACTCGAGTCGATCCTCGGTCGAGGTCACCCTCGGCCTCCCGTTCGGGACCGAGGTCGTCGCCGCCGACTCCCTCGGCGTCGGGGCGGCCGACGCCTCCGCCTGCCCGAGCCGACCCCACCGATTCCTCCTCGGAGTCAGCCTGGGAGTCTGAAGAGGAGGAGTCACCTGATTCCTTTCGGACTCGGTGTGTCCCCTCGGACTCACCTGAGTCCGAACCTTGGAAACAGTCCCCTCCGGAGGATGCCCGGTTCTCGGACTTCGTCAGGGATATGGCCAAGGCTTTGGCCTTCCCTGCGGATCCCGAGGAGGAGCCTCGAGCCGAAGAGCTCGACGCCCTTCAGTACGACTCTCCCGCCCGGGAGCACTTTACTGTACCGGTGCCTCCCATGCTGGAACGACTACTCTTCCGCATGTGGGAGAGTCCGGCCTCGTCGCCGGTATTGAGCAAGCGGGTCGATTCCATCTATCGAGTCCGCAAGAGTCCTGGCTTACAAAAAGCACAGCTGCCACACCATTCCATGGTAGTGGAATCGGCCATGCATAGGCTTAAGAGCCAAAAAATGCACTCCTCGGTGCCTCCTGGCCGGGAGGCCCGTAACCTGGATGGCCTTGGTAAGAAGTGTTTCCAGGGCTCTATGCTGGCATGTCGTGTCCAGACCTACCAGCTATACATGGGCATGTATCTCCGAGACCTGGCTAAAGAGCTAGCCGGATTCTCCGCTGGACTGTCCGAGGAACCTTTGCGGAGGTTCCTAGCCTTGACAACTGGTATTCGGGAATGCTCCAAATTCATGTCCCGAGCAGCCTATGATGGCTTTGAAGCATCGGCTCGTGTGGCCGCAACTGGCATCGGTGCCCGCCGACAGGCTTGGCTTCAGTCGTCTGACCTTGAACCTTGGGTGCAGGACAAGTTGGTCGATGTCCCCTGCAGAGGTGAGAACCTCTTTGGCAAACCCATGGCTGAAAAGGCTGCACAAATCGAGACGGAGACTCTCACCAGGACCAGGCTTTCTAGGAAGACCTCCGCCCCTTCCCAGAAAAAGAAGGGCTCGGGAAAGAAGTCCTTTTACCCGAGAAAGGCGGCTGCCTATAAACACTACCCTCAATATCAGGCCCCTCCAGCTCCCCAACAGGGTCAGCAGGCCAAGGGACGGGGTAACGGGTCCCGTAGGCAGCAAGCCCCCAAGCCTGCACCACCAGCCCCTGCTCAGCAGGGTGGGGGTTTTTGACTTCCTCAGCATAGCCTCTCCCCCTCAGCTGGTTCCTCCCAGCACCGGAGGCCGGCTGGTTCACTTCGCCCACAGGTGGTCCAATATCACTTCAGATGCCTGGGTGCTTCAAGTCGTGCGAGAAGGATATCTTCTCCACTTCCATCAGGTCCCTCCCTCTTATTTTCCGGGAGAACCTCCTCGACTCCCTCTGCACAGGGACTTACTCCTTCAGGAGTTAGCAAGTCTTCTTCAGGAACAGGCTGTGGAACCGGTGCCCCACCACCTGAGAGGTCAAGGCTTTTATTCCAGGTATTTCCTAATACCAAAAAGGACAGGAGGCCTCAGACCCATCCTGGACTTGCGCAACCTCAACAAGTTCCTCGTGCGGGAAAAGTTCAAGATGCTTACCCTTGGAATCCTTCTGCCCTACCTCCAGCAGGGAGATTGGCTATGCTCCTAGGATCTAAAGGATGCCTACACGCACGTCCTCATCCACCCAAGCCACCGCCAATACCTAAGGTTCGTGGTGGCAGGAAATCACTACCAGTACAGAGTACTGCCCTTTGGCCTATCCTCCGCACCGCGAGTCTTCACAAAATGTCTCGCGGTGGTGGCGGCCTATCTCAGGTTTCACGGCCTCTGTCTTTCCGTACCTCGACGACTGGCTCATCAGAGCGTCGTCCTCTCCGGCAGTCGCCAATGCCACACACCGCACGGTGACTCTTCTGCAGTACTTGGGCTTTGTCATAAACTTCGCAAAGTCCACTTTGCTCCCCTCACAGGATCTCGAGTTCATCGGCGCAAGACTGCACACTCCTCAGGCTCGAGCTTTCCTGCCTCTCGACAGGGCTCAACGGCTCATGGACCTAGCCGGCCGTTTTCGCAGCCAGTCCCTGGTCTCCGCCAGGCGCTTCCTGAGACTACTCGGCCATATGGCTTCCACCGTCCACGTGACCCCCAATGCTCGCCTGAATATGCGGCCGGCTCAATGGTGCCTTCGCAAGCAGTGGCAGCAAGCCACCGGCGGACTAGCCGACATAGTGCGCCTCTCTGGGCCGCTGTCCTCTTCCCTACAGTGGTGGCTTCATCGGCCGAACCTGGTGCTCGGAATGCCGTTTCAGTCGCCTCAGCCGGCTCAAGTGCTGACGACCGATGCTTCTCTCCTGGGTTGGGGAGCACATTGCCAGGGGGCATGTACTCAAGGTCTCTGGACCGCGTGGGAGTCTGCTCAACAGATCAACTTCCTGGAGCTCAGAGCAATTCGTCTGGCGCTCAAGGCTTTCTCCCACCTGACTTCTCACCAGTCCGTCCTTGTCCAGACGGACAATCAAGTTGCCATGTTCTACGTGAACAAACAGGGGGGCACGGGCTCCTTCCTTCTCTGCCGAGAAGCTCAGAAGCTCTGCTCTTGGGCCGTCAGTCACGGCATTCTTCTCAAGGCAGTTTATCTCCCAGGCCAAGAAAATTGCCTGGCGGACAAACTCAGCAGGATACTCCAGCCGCACGAGTGGCGTCTGGATCCCTTGGTAGTTCAGAAACTCTTTCTGAAGTGGGGCCTCCCCACGATGGATCTCTTTGCCAGTCCTCTCAACCGGCAACTTCCTCGCTTCTGCTCTCGTCAGCCACATCCCCTTCGGGTAGTGGCAGATGCTTTTCTACTCTCATGGTCGGAAAGCCTTCTCTATGCTTTTCCACCCATCCCGCTAGTCTCCCGAACTCTATTCAAGGTTCTCCGGGACAAAGCGTCCATGATCCTGGTGGCTCCTCGCTGGCCCAGACAGCCGTGGTTCCCACTCCTGTTGCAATTAGCGGCAGAGGATCCGTTCCCTCTGGGGTTCCAACCGGATCTCCTAACACAGGATCAGGGGTCTCTGCTACACCCCAACCTCAGATCTCTCAACTTAATGGCCTGGCGGCTGAAAGGGTAGTTCTCGCTCCCCTTCTCCTGCCGGCAGAGGTGGAAGAGGTCGTCCTAGCTTCTCGGCGACCTTCTACCCGCAAATGCTACGCCCTTAAATGGCGTCGCTTTTCCGTTTGGTGTGTACAGCAGTCTCAGGATCCCTTCTCCTGCTCGGTGTCGGTGATCTTGCAGTCCCTGCTCTACCTCTCTAATCTGGGACTTAAGTCCAACTCCGTCAAAGTCCACCTCAGTGCTCTTTCAGCACACCATGTGCCGGTGGACGGCAGACCTCTTTCCAGCGACCCTCTCGTAGCCCGGTTTCTCCGAGGTCTCCTTCTACTTAAACCACCTCTGCGCCCGCCAGCACCTGACTGGGATCTGAATGTGGTTTTACAGCGGATCACCTGTCCGCCTTTTGAACCGATGGCTACCTGTTCTCTGCGTTTTCTTTCGTGGAAAACCTTATTCCTGACAGCCCTCTCTTCCGCTAGACGCGTAAGTGAATTGCAGGCCCTCGTGTCTGATCCTCCCTTCACTCGGTTCTACAAAAATAGGGTAGTCCTACGGACTCACCCAAAATTTCTTCCAAAAGTTGTCTCCCCTTTTCACATCAATCAGGAGGTGGTACTTCCAACCTTCTTTCCCAGGCCTCACTCCAGCCGAGCTGAACGAGTCCTGCATACCCTGGACTGTAGAAGGGCATTGAACTTCTACCTTGACCGTACGCGGGAGCACCGTAAAGCTGCTCAGCTTTTTGTGTCTTTTGACCCCAATAAATTGGGGCTCCCGGTCTCCAAGCGTACTCTATCCATCTGGGTTGCTGACTGTATCGCTTGGGCTTATGGGGCAGCCGGACTCTCCTTAGAAAGTCGAGTCACGGCTCATTGCGTTCGGGCGAAGGCTACATCAGTGGCTTACCTCCGCTCTGTTCCGCTGGCAGACATCTGCTGGGCCGCTACTTGGTCTTCGAGCCAGACTTTTGCGGTCCATTACTGTCTCGAGAGGGAGTCCCGCAGGGACAGTGCTTTCGGACAGACAGTCCTCCGAAATCTCTTCGAGGTTTGAGCAACTCCTACCCTCCATCCCGGATGGGGGCTACCGGTGGGTGATAATTCAGCGAAGATTCCTTCCTTCTGTGCCGCTGAGCTAGAGGGAGCTCATTTTTGTGCTTGGGGTCTCCGGTAGCCTTAAGCTTGGGAGTCCCATATGTGAGGACTGACTTCCTGCTTGGTCCTGGAGAAAGCGTAGTTACTCACCTGTAACAGGTGTTCTCCAGGAGCAGCAGGAATCAGTCCTCACAACCCTCCCTCCTCCCCGTGGAGTTGCAATCATCTGCTTAAGTTTTTTTGCAAATTTTTATGCTGTCTTTTAGCTATGTCATCAGACTGGCTAAGATGGCACCCTTGGGCGGGAAGGCGACCGCGCATGCGCGCTGCAATTCCCAAAGGCTTTCTTTGAAAGCTGGGGAAAATTGCTCCGCGAGGGCTCCGTCGGCGCTGACGTCACCCGTATGTGAGGACTGATTCCTGCTGCTCCTGGAGAACACCTGTTACAGGTGAGTAACTACGCTTTTTATCTCAAACCACACTGTGTGATGATCGCTGCTGCTTACAGGGGCACCCACGCAGACATTCGACACACTATCATCGTTGGTGAGCACTAAATCCAGCGTTGGACTTTCCCTGGTTGGTTCCATCACCACTTGTCTAAGTAATGCGTCTTGGAGAGCATCCACAATTGTTTTGCTGCTTTTGCAGAAGGAGTAATCCAATCTACATCAGGTAGATTAAAGTCACCCAATATGATCGCTTCTCCCTTTGTGTCTATCTTGACAATATCTATAATCAATTCGTTATCTATCTCTTCAGTTTGTGTTGGAGGTCTGTATACTACAGCAGTGTGGATGACAGTGCCATCTCCTCTTTCCAACACAATCCAGAGCGCTTCTTCTTTTCCCCATGCCCCTGCATTTCAGTAGCTTTAATATTGCCTTTGACATACAAGGCTACTCCTCCTCCTCTTCCATTTTCTCTGTCTCTTCTGAATAGATTATAGCCAGCTATGGCTATATCCCAATCATGTGATTAATTTAGCCAGGTTTCTGTAATGGCCACAATGTCCAAATCCATTTCCACCATTAGGGCTTCCAGGTCCGGAACTTTGTTGGCTAAGCTTCGAGCATTAGTGCTCATTGCTTTCCAGGATTTAACTGGCTTGTGTGTATTTTGCATTGTTTTTGTTCTGCCCACATCCTCCTGCTTGTTTTTGATGTGTGGTTTAAAAGTGTGGCTGTTTCTGATGATCTGCTTTTGCAGGGGGTGACGTCCAGAGCTTGACCTTCCACATCTGTGTTCACTTTCTGCTTTAAGTACTTCAACAACTTGGTTTGTATTCCTGCTGGCTGAAGAGTTTGGGAGGCACTAGACTATCTTCTCTCCATTGAACTGTGTTCCCAAGTTGGTGCCTCTGATGATGGAATCTCCAAGTATTAGTAGTTTGCTGTTTGGTGAGGGTTTCTCCATATTTGGTCCTCTAGCAGGAGATTGGGCATTGTCTTTCTCATTTAAGGGCCCTTCAGTTTCTTTGGATTAGGCATCCTCATTAGCCAAGGCAGAGAAGGCATTATGCAGGGATGTTTCCTGATGCATAGGATGTCTTTGTGTCACAGGTCGCAATCTACCAGATCCCACTGTGATCCATTTATTCCTGGGATGTTTGATTCTTTGTTGGAGTGATGGTGGACGCTGTTCAGTTTGTATCTTAGAAGAGGTGTGTTTCATTTCAGCCAATTCCTCCCCGAGTTCCACGTCCTCATAAGGCAAGGCAGAGGAGACAAGGCATTGTTGCGAAAGGACGGAATGCTGGTGCACCCCTATCTGGGCGATTGGTTAATCCGGGCGAAGTCCAGAGCCGAGAATGAGTCGGCTACAGCCAGAGTGATGACATTCTTACAGAGTCTCGGATGGGTAGTCAATATGGCGAAAAGCAGATTGGAACCATCGCAGAACCTGGAATACCTGGGTGCTCGCTTCGATACAAGCATTGGAAGGGTGTTTCTGCCACAGCAGCGGGCACAAGGATTGAGAAAGCTAGTCTGCAGGTTTCTGGACAAAAGAAATCATACAGCCTGGCATTATCTACAGTTGCTCGGTACCATGGCGGCGACACTTGAGTTGGTTCCGTGGGCGAGATCCCACATGAGGCCGTTACAGAGAGCATTGCTCAGATGGTGGTCAAACCAGGAGGGACCGCCTGTCTCAGATACTGCCCTGTCCGCCAGAGACATGTCAGGCTCTTCAATGGTGGTTACGTCCTGAGAATCTGAAAAAGGGGATGCCCTTGGAGGCACCGTGTTGGATACCTCTAACAACGGATGCCAGCGTATCAGGCTGGGGAGCTCACTTCCAAGGACAATTTGCCCAAGGGCAGTGGACCGATCTGGAAAAGGTCTGGTTGATCAACAGATTGGAATTAAGGGCGATAACACTGGCTCTTCAAGTGTTTCAGCCTTGTCTCCAAGGAAAGGCCATTCGAGTGTTTTCCGACAATGCGACCGCAGTAGCCTACATTAACCGCAAGGGGGCACCAGCAGTGTGCTGCTGGAAGCCGAGGCCGAACAGTTGTTCGAGCGGGCCGAGATACACCTGCTGGCTTTATTGGCAGCACATGTGGCAGAAGTGGAAAACGTGGAGGCCGATTTTCTGAGTCGAGTAAAGGTGGACCCAGGGGAGTTGGTTCTCCATCTGCAAGTGTTCGAAATGGTGGTACGGCGCTGGGGAATGCCAGTGATGGATCTCATGGCGACTTTCCAGTTAGTGAAGGCCAATCGCTTCTTCAGCAGAAGACAGGAGAGGATGTCAGAGGAATTAAGCGCTCTCATACAGCCCTGGCCAGAAGATCAACTCCTGTATGTATTTCCACCTTGGGTGTTAATAGGTCGGGTGTTGCAGCGCATAGAGGTTCACAGAGGACAGGTAATATTAATCGTGCCGGATTGGCCAAGATGTCCTTGGGCTTGGTAGGGAAGCCATGGCATCTTCCGTTTCGGAGGGACCTGATATCTCAGGGTCCACTGCTGATGCCTCAGGTAGATCGGTTCTCGCTTACGGCTTAGAAACATAGAAACATAGAAACGTGATGACAGAAAAATACCACAAGGCCCATCTAGTCTGTCCTTCCATAACAACAACAACTTGGCTCTTGTAAGGGCGAGTTTGACAGCGAGGGGATACTCCGCAGCGATGGTTTCCACCCTGTTGAAGGCATGGCGGAGATCAACTTCGTTGGCTTATGTTCGTATTTGGCATGTATTTGAAGCTTGGTGTGTGGACAGGAAGGTTGAAGCGTTAAGAGCTTCAGTACCACAGGTTCTAGCTTTCTTGCAAGATGGATTTGAGAAAAGTTTAGCGGCTGCATCCTTAAGGTTGCAGCTGGCGGCGCTTTTGTTATAGAGGTAAGATAAAAGGAGAGGCGATGGGAGGACATCCAGATATCAAACTTTTTTTGAGGGCGGTGTTGCTTTTGAGACAGCCATATAGGCAGGTAGTACCAACTTGGGATCTCCATATAGTACCGGAGGCATTGGTGCACGAGCCCTTTGAACCTTTGTCTAGAGCAGCGGTTCTCAACCTGTGGGTCGTGACCCCCATTGGGGTCGCCACAGGATTTAGCAGGGGTCGCCTCACTCCATTAAAAAAAAAAAAAAAAATCGCACAAGTTGCTGCCGCTGCCGAGTCTGCTTCTCCCTGCGGCTGTGCCTGTGAAAATGTTGCGAAGCCTTCCTGTCTCTCGACAGGCTCCGTGCAACATTGTCCCGCCTCCAAAGGCAGGGGTAACTTCCGTTGGTGGCGGGACAATGCTGCACGGAGCCCGTCGAGAGACAGGAAGGCTTCGCAACAGCTTTACTGGCACAGCCGCGGTTCCCTAAGAGACGGAACCGTGGCTGCAGAAGAACAGGGCAGTAGCAGGCAGGCATAGGGAGAGGGGAAGAGGGGGCAGGGAACCTGCAACTGGGCTGACATGGGGGAGGGATGGGGCTGACGTGGAGGAATGGAGGGAGGGAGTGAGGGGGGCTGACATGGATAGAGGGGGGGCTGATTTGGATGGATGGTTGGGGGCTGACATTGACAAAGGGGAGAGACGGGGGGACATACTGGACAGATGGGATAAATGCGGGTTAGGATTATAATGGGCTGATGGGGGGGGCTAGCACTGGTAATGGGTTGATTAGGGAAGGCTAGGACTGGGAATGGACTGATCAATGGGGGGGGGTTGGGGCTGGTAATGGGTTGATAGGGGGATAGGACTGGTAATGGACTGATAGGGGGGCTAGCATTGGAAATGAGCTGATCGTGGAGGGTAGGACTAGTAATGGGCTGATTAGGGGAGCCTAGCACTGGTAATGGGGTTGAGGGGGGACTAGCACTGGAAGTGAGCTGATTGGAGGGGCTTCAACTGAAAATGGGCTGATGGGGGGGTAGGACTGGTAATGGGCTGATTAGGGGAGGCTAGCACTGGTAATGGGGTTGAGGGGGGGACTAGCACTGGAAGTGAGCTGATTGGGGGGGGGGCTTCAACTGGAGATGGGCTGATGGTGGGCAGAGAAGGATAGAGCTGCTGGCCTTGGAAGAAAACTGGGGGCTAGGGCTACAAATGGGCTGATGCGAGGGGATGGGAGAATGGGACTGGAAGGCAGTGGATGCTGAGAGGGGCTGCCATGGTATTTGGACTAGAAGGGGACTGGAAATAGGCTGATGGAAAGAAGTGAAGAAAACAAAAGAAAAGATAAGAAATGGCAGATGGACCATAGACCACAGAAAGAGAGCTAAGAGAAGACAGGAAAGCAGAAGCCTCAGATCGGGACCAGCATGATCAGAGAATAAATTGGTCAGACAACAAAGGTAGAAAAAATAATTTTATTTCATATTAGTGATTTGACTACAAAATCATCATAATTTTGAAATCAAATATTGTTACTTGTTGTTGTGATTAATTATTGTGGTTTATATAAGTAAATTTTATAAATAAAAATATATTGCAAAGGCCTATAATATATTAATAATTCAACAAATGATTACAGCGACAATGCGTTAACGGCAAAGGAAGAGAGACACATTTGATTTTATCATTGGGGGTCAACACAAGTTGACCAATGGTAAAAGGGGTCGCGGTACAAAAAAGGTTGAGAACCACTGGTCTAGAGCGTCGTTTAAAGGACCTGACTCTCAAAGTTGTGTTTCTAGTGGCTATTTGTTCGGCCCGAAGAATCTCAGAGTTGCAAGCTTTATCTTGTAGAAAGCCTTCCCTTTTGGGGATACGAAAGTGGTCTTGAGGCCAGTGCCGTCCTTTTTGCCCAAAGTAGTGTCAGCTTTCCATGTGAATCAGGTGGTCTCATTGCCGGTTTTTGTGGAAAGCAGTGAGAGTACATCAGTGGGGAAGTTACATCTGTTAGATGTTCGTCGAGCATTAAAGAAGTATTTGCGAAGTACGGCGAGTTTCCTCAGGACAGATAGATTGTTTGTCCTGTTTGGGGGAACAAGAAAAGGGGAAGCAGCGTCGAAAGCTTCCATTACCAGATGGCTTAAAGAGGCGATAGCATCAGCGTATGTTTTGAAGGGCAAATCGGTGCCAGAGGGACTTGGAGCTCATTTGACTAGAGCGCAAGCAACGTCGTGGGCAGAGTACAGTTTGGTACCAGCGGTTGAAATTTGTAAGGCGGATACCTGGTCATCTTTAAATTCCTTTGTCAGGCATTACTGTCTAGATGGTCAGGCGGAAAGGGATACCTGTTTTAGATCAGCGGTGCTTCAGGCTGATCTAGCAGGTCCCTCCCGTTGACTATTTTCACTGCTCTGTTACATCCCCAGAGGTTTGGGACTGGATTGGAGGGACGATAAGGAAGGTGAAATTAGACTTACCTGCTAATTGTTGTTCCTTGAGGAACTCCAGTCCAGTCCCGTATCCCACCCTGATAATTTCCTTTTGACTATAGCCTGAAGTAAGAGATATTTCACAGGTAAGCTGGATGAGTAGCTGTGACAGGTATGGTTCATAAAGGGAGATGGGATAGATGGAGATTCTGATGCGGTTAATATCCTCCGTAATGGGGGAGGACGAACCTAAGCATTTGAAAGAAAACTAGTATGGTATGCGGGGAAAACAGAAGACAAAAGATAGTTTTCTCCTTTAACAGTTGCTAGTTAAGTTATGTTAAGTTTGTTTGTAGTGTTACTACTTAATTGTTGCTCCGGTGAGTCTGCTTTGTCAATAGGTTACTAGAGTGAGGAGGCGGTTCCTGTGCCTTTATACTGGTGTCATTGAAAGGATGACGTTTCTCAGTCTCCAAGCTGCTGGAGGAGGAGCAAAACCCAGAGGTTCGGGACTGGACTGGAGTTCCTCAAGGAACAACAATTAGCAGGTAAGTCTAATTTCACCTTCTATGCTAGAAAGAAGGAATATTATTTTTCTTACCAATCATCCACTTCTTATTAGCCTCAGGAACAGCCGCAGAGGCCGCAAGGTCCTCATCAACTTAAAAAAGGCCAAGACTCCTAAATCCCAACTAGCTGCTGCACAACAGCAAGCACCTGGATTTTGACTCTTTCCTAGAGAGCGTAGCCATTCAGCCTCTGCTGGGTCCCCAGCCCCTGCACATTTCAAGCCGCCTTTTTGCCTTTGCCCACAGGTGGCATCTCATCACATCAGAGAAATGGACTCTCAACATAGTCACAAGGGGTTATCTGCTTCACTTTCACAGCTTACCCCCAACCACCTCCCCAAGGACTTACTCTGCAAATCCTCCATTGGCAAGACACCTAGCCTCAGAGGTGACCATCTTGTTTTCTCAGAGGGCTATTGAAAGAGTCCCTTGCACTCAAGAAGGTACGGCTTTTACTCTCCCTACTTTCTTATCACAAAGAAAATGGGAGGATACAGGCCCATCCGAGATCTGAGAGATCTCAACAAGTTCCTCGTTCAGGAAAAGTTCAAAATGATTTCTCTCGGTACCCTTCTGCCCTATTTTCTCTAGATCTCAAAGATGCTTACACACATTGGAAGTGGTGGGGGCAAATACGGTGACGGAGTTCAAAAGGGCATGGGACAGACACAGTGGATCCCTTTACAGCAACAAGAAAATATCAAAATAATCGGAACCATCTAATTCCTTAACAAATAGGTGTATACTACAAGGAGTGGTGGGATCACCCCTAAACAAAGACATGGGGAAGGGGGGGCCTACTCTTGACATCGTACTGGGCAGACTAGATGGACCTTACTGGTCTTTATCTGCCGTCATTTACTATGTTACTATGTTACATTTGCTGATTCACTCTCACCACAGAAAATATCTGTGCTTCAGGGTTCAACAGGAGAACTATCAATATTGAGTGCTACCTTTTGGCCTAGCCTCTGCTCCGAGTCTTCATAAAGTGCATGTCAGTTGTTGTTACCGACTTGCGCACACTGGGGATCTCCATCTTCCCCTACTTAGGCGACTGGTTGATAAAGGGAGACTCCCCAGAGGAGGTAAAACTGTCTCTTCATCGCACTATCACTGTACTCCAAAGTCACATCTTTTCCAGCACAACAGCTGGAATTCATTGGAGCAGTTCTAGACACACATCTGGGATGAGCTTTCCTTTCCAAGGATCGTTCTACCTGCCTCATCGAGCTGGTCCTCATGATACAAGGCAAAAGCGTTGTGACAGCTCGAGACATGCTACACCTTCTGGGACACATGGCCTCAACTGTACATGTTGTCGTATATGCCCGTCTCCACATGAGACAAGCCCAGTAGACACTTTTGTCCCAGTGGTCTCAAGCGACGGGCCGGCTCTCAGACAAGATTTTGTGTAACACCTTCTCTAGTCGACTCCCTTCAGTGGTGGTGGCCCCCCCCCCCTAATCTTTTAGGAGGGTCACCTTTTCAGATGCCCCCAACCCAGTGCACCCTAACCACGGATGCCTCCAAACCCAGTTGGAGAGCACATCTTAACAACCCCATCATTCAAGAGCAATGGACAGCCCACGAATCTCAGATGCAGATCAGTCTCCTGGAGCTTCATGCTCTCACAAATGCCTTTTGGGATTTTCAACCCCAACTATCAGGCAAATACGTATTAGCCCAGACGGACAACCAGGTAGCTATGTTCTACGTGAATAAGCATGGAAGAACCGGCTCCTAGCCCCTGTATCAGGAAGCCCTTCGCCTCTGGTCCCTGGCGATCACACACTGCATTCACCTTCGGGCACTGTACCTCCCAAGTCATCTTAATGTCTTAGCAGACACTCAGCCGCATTCTCCATCCACACAAGTGGACGCTCAATCAACAGACTTGTCTCTTGGCTCTCCCAGATGTGGGGGACTCCCAGAATAGATCTATTTGCCACTCAGGAGAATATGCATCTACCGTTCTTTTGCTCCAGGGTTCCCTCCCTGATCAGTCTAGCAACCAATGCTTTTCTCCTCAATTGGGGACAGGACTTGCTTTATGCATTCCCACCAACCCCTCTGATTCCCAAGATTCTGTTCAAGTTGCAGGCCAACAGAGCCCCTCTGATTTTGGTTGCCTTTTACTGGCCTTGTCAGCCATGGTTTCCTCTACTATTTCATCTAGCATGGGCTCTGCCCCTCAATTTGGGTCATGCCCTGATCTCCTCTCCCAGGATCGAGGACTTCTCCTCCATCCCAATCCACGAGCCCTCCGTCTCACGACATTTCTCCTGAAAGCATTACCTTTAATGACCTTAGTCTTCCGCAACCAGTCAAAGATATCCTGTTTGCCTCTTGCAAACCTTCTACCAGGCCTTCAAGTGGCGTTGGTTCATTCTTTGATGTACCACCAAGCAAGTGAAACCATCAGATTGCCCAGTGGAGCTTATTCTACAATATCTTCTCCACTTGTCCTCCACAGGACTTAAGACTAACTCTGTCAGAGTTTATTTAAGTGCTATTACAGCCTATCATACACCGCAAGATAAACTTTCTATTTCCTCGTGATTCATGTGCAGTCTTCTACTTTCCAAGCCTCCAATCAGACCACTGCCAGTGGCTTGGGACCTTAATGTGGTCCTAGCCCAACTTATCAAAGCTCTGTTTGAGCCCCTGGCTACCATGCCTCTAAAATTTCTATCATGGAAGGTAATCTTCCTCATTTGTCCTCACTTTAGCTTGTCACATCAGTGAGCTACAAGCTTTAATGGCGTATCCTCCTTACATTTGATTCCACCACAACAAGGTGGTTCTTCAAACTCATCTGCATTTTCTTCCAAAAGTAGTTTCACTTTTCATCTTAACCAATTGGTAATGCTACTGGTCTTTTTTCCCTGGCCACATGCCTCCAAGGCTGAGACAGCATTACATATTCTGGACTGCAAGCGGGCTCTTGCTTTCTACTTGCATAGAACTAAGGATTTTAGAAAATCTTCTGTTTGTTTCTTTTGACCCCAACTACTTGGGTCTTCCGATGTCAAAGCGCACTCTAGCCAACTGGATTGCCAGCTGCATCTCGCTAGCCTATGATCGGGCTGCTCTCTCTTGAGGGTCACATTACCGCTCACAATGTCAGAGCCATGGCGACATCTGTCACCAACCTCCGTTCTGTCTCCATACAGGAGAACTGTCAAGCAGCCACCTGGTCCTCTGTTTGCTCCTTTGTGGCTCACCATTCCCTGGACAGGAATTCCCATCGGGATGCTGTTTTTGGCCAGGCTGTACTTCATCATCTCTTTGGGACTTAATCTCAACTCCTACCAGTTCCATCGCTGGCACCTGACTCCCTCTTCCATGCTCTCGGCTACTGCACTCGAATCCACTGAAGCCAACTTGTGTCCATACCTATTTGGCTCCATTCTTCTGCCTCACGGATATGCTCTGTCCAGTGCCTGGGAGCTAGTGAGTCCCATCTGTGAAGACTGCATTCCTGCTTGTTCCTGGAGATAGCGTAGATACTCACCTATAATAGGTGATCTCCGGGAACAGCAGGAATCAGTCTTCACATCCCACCCTCCTTCCTAAGAGTTCTTGGGTACAATTTTTTCTTTTATCTCTCAGCTACAAATACAATTGTAGAGAGCTGTGAGGAAGGCGGGAAGGCAGCTGCGCATGCGCAGTGGAGTACTCCCGAAAGCTCTCCTATTGGATGCTGGGGAGTGTTCCTGCACGGGCTCCATCAGTACTGATGATACCCATCTGTGAAGACTGATTCCTGCTGTTTCTGGAGATCATCTGTTACAGGTGAGTAACTACGCTTTCACAGAAATAGAGAAAGGTGGAAGATGTGTTTAAGGGAAAAGATAAGGAGCTCAGTCTTGGCCATATTCAATTTCAGATAGCAGTAACATCCAAGCAGCAATTTCAGATAAGCAGGCTGAGAGAGAGGCCTGAATTTCTGGAGAGATTTCAGGTGCAGAGAGGTAGAGATGAGTTCTCCAGGAACAAGCAGGAAGTCAGTCCTCACATATGGGTGACGTCTGGCCATGGCTTTTCTTCCTCAGGACAGGGCGGACTGCCTTGTGTCTCTGGTGTCCGAGGTGTTGTGCCGTGGCACCATCCCGGTTGATGCTTCACTTTCTCGGCCGAATGGCCTCCACGGTCCATGTTGTGCCCAATGCCCGCCTCAGCATGCGGGCGACGCAGTGGTGCCTCGGAGCGCAATGGGCAGCGGGTCGACCGGCCGCCTCTGAGATCCCATCTCTGTCTTTCCCAGAACGGCGGAGTCTCTGGCTTGGTGGCAGGAGTTTTGGAACCTGCTTTGCGGTATGCCCTTCTAAGCCCTGGCACATCAGGTGGTCTTGACCATGGACGCCTCCCTGGCGGGCTGGGGAGCACTGCAAGGGACGGCACACTTAGGGGTCCTGGTCTCTTGAGAAGTCCCGGCAGCTGATCAACCTGCTGGAACTCCGGGCCATTCGCCTCGCTCTCAGGGTTTTCAGGAACTCCTTACAGCACCAAACGGTGCTGGTCCAGACGGACAACCAGATCACGATGTTCTATGTGAACAAACAGGGGGGCACCGGCTCCTACAGCCTCTGTTTGGAGGCGACAGCCCTGTGCTCCTTTGCAGTGAGCCAAGGCATGACCGTCCAGGCCACGTACCTCCAATGCATTGGTGTGCCGGCTCAGCAGAGTCCTCCGGACACACGAGTGGCATCTGTGTCCCCGAATGGCGCAGCGCCTCTTCCAGCATTGGGAGACTCCGGGCCTGGACCTCTTTGCCAGCCCAGTGAACTCTCAGTTTCCTTGATTCTGCGGTCCCCTCCCATACCCGGGCATGGTGGCCCTTGATACCTTCCTCATCTTGTGGGACACGGGGCTGCTATATGCCTTCCTCCCCATGCCCCTCATTGCCCGGACCCTTCTCAAGGTTCAGCGGGACAGGGCCTCGATGATTCTCATAGCCCCGAGGTGGCTCAGGCAGCCTTGGTTTCCCCTGTTGTTCCATCTCTCGACGGAGCCCCCGGTCCCGCTCAGGTTCTCAATGGAGCTGCTGATATAGGAGAAGGGTGTGCTGGTTCACCCCAGTCTGAGGTCCCTGTCCCTCACAGCTTGGCGGCTGAGCGGGTCACTCTAGCTTCCTACCATCTCCCCGTGGAGACTGAGGACATTCTTTTGGCCTTATGAAAGGATTCGACCTGACGGGCTTATACCTTTTAAGTGGCATCGGTTCTCGGTGTGATGCTCGGAGCTCCGAGTGGACCCATTTTCATGCCCTACCAGTTTGGTCTTGTAGTACCTGCTCTACCTTTCGCAGTCAGCCTATCTCGGTCAGGGTTCACCTGAGTGCCATCTCGGCGAACCACCACCCCATCGAGGGCAAACCTCTTTCAGAGCTACCACTTGTTTCTCATTTCATGCGAGGCCTGCTTCTTTCCAAGCCTCCTACCCGTCCTCCTCCAGTGGAATTGGACCTCAATGTGGTCCTCACGTAGCTGACCAAGCCGCCCTTTGAGCCCATGGCTACCTGCCCGCTGTGGCACCTGTCTTGGGAGGTGGCCGCCTTGATGGCTCTCACCTCCGCCCGGAGAGTCTGTGAACTCAAGGCTCTGATGGCCGAGGCACCGTACACAAGATTCTGTAGGAACCGGGTGGTCCTGCGGACTCACCCCAAGTTCCTTCCAAAGGTTGTCTTGGATTTTCATCTCAGTCAAGAGATAGTGCCGCCCACTTTCTTCCCGGAGCCCCACGCCAACCAGGAGTCGGCGATTCTTCACACCTTGGATTGTAATAGGGCTCTTTCTTTCTACTTGCAGCGTACTTGGCACTGCAAATCTGGGCAGCTCTTTGTTTCCTTTGGCACCAGCCATCTAGGGGTTGGTGGTCACCAAGCGTACCTTGTCCATCTGGGTGGTGGACTGCATCGCCTTTGCCCAGGCCAGGTTTCCCCTGGAATGCTGAGTCACGGCTCCAAAATGTCCAAGCGATGGCGACATCTGTCATTAGCCTGCGCTTGGTGCCATTGGCAGACATCTGCCGGGCCTCCACCTGGTTCTCCACGTACACTTTCACGGTGTATTACTGCCTAGAGAGGGAGTCCTGTCGGGACACTGCCTTCGGCCATGATGTACTCTGTAATCTATTTGGGATTTAAGCAACTCCTGCCCTCTGACCTTTCTTGTTCTGGCTACCGGGAGCGTGACCATCCATTGACCTGGTTTCCTCGGGCTTCCTTCGGCTTTCACTGGCAACTGCTCACAGCGATGCCATGCTTTTTTCTACAGGTCCTCGGTAGCCTTTAGCTAGGAAGTCCCATATGTGAGGACTGACTGCCTGCTTGTTCCTGGAGACAGATAGTTACTCACCTGTAGCAGGTGTTCTCCAGGGACAGCAGGAATCAGTCCTCACAATCCTCCCTCCTCCCCTTGGAGTTGCTGTATATTTTTGCCATTTTCTTGAAGGGGTTATAGCTATGGTACTTGACTGAGTAAGGAAGGATTGCACCTTTGAGCGGGAAGGGGACCACGCATGTGTGGTGGCATTCCCAAAAGCTTTCTTTGAAAGGGGGGTTAATGCTCCGCGCAGGCTCCGTCGGGGCCGACATTACCCATATGGACTGATTCCTGCTGTCCCTGGAGAACACCTATTACAGGTGAGTAACTACGCTTTATCAGTGTAAAGATGGTACTGAAAACCATGGGAGGAGATAAGTGCACCAATGGGAAGAGAGAGAAAAGTGGTCCTAAGCAGGGCCGACCCCAGATTTAGTTCAAAGTGATGGTGCCCTAGGTAAACCTTAAGCCTTATTTTTCCGCCTCCCTCAACTGTCAGAATCCATTGTTTAACTTTGAATGCCTTGCTCATTGCTGCTACCGTAAGCTGCCTCTCTAGGCAAGTGCCTAGTTTGGTGGTTGGGCCAGCCTTGGTATACCAATTGAAAGTGGCATGGCAGTATAGGTGGATCTACCAGCACATACACTAAAAGTATGATAGGACAGATAAGAAAACCAGGACAGAGGAGAGCCTTTAAATCCAAGTGAGAACAGGTATCAAGGAGAAGGTGAGGATCAACAGTGTAAAAAGCAGCAGAAAGGTTGAGAATGATGATGATTGAGTAAAGACTCTTGGATTTGGCAAGGAATAAGTCACTGGAGACTTTTTAACGAGCCGTTTCTGTAGAATGTAGAAGACGAAAGCAAGATTACAGTGGATCCAGAAGGGCTCGAGAGGTGAGAAAGTCAAGACAATGGTGGTGAACTGCATGTTCGAATAGTTTAGAAGCGAAGGGGAGGTGGGAGATGGACAGATTAGCTGGAAGGGTAGGTGGGATCTAGTGAAGGTTTTTTGAGGAGAGTTGTAACCACAGCATATTTGAAGCCTGCAGGAAAAGTTGCAGTAGAAAGCGATATTTAAATCCCTCGTTATCTACATAAATGGTTTGAAAATTATCATCCAGAAGAGGTGATCATATCTTTTAGTTCTTTCCTGAGTGAAAAATCAGTATTGCGCTGCGTTTTTTTCTTGCAATGAGTACTAATGAAATAAGATACCTCTCCAATACTTACTGCTTACATAAATCATATAAGATCATCTTCAGTAATATTTCTAATACCTTTGATCACTTTTGTGCATTTGTGTTTGTTCTGAATACTTAGCTCAGCATGTTTTAAAATAGGAAAAAAGATGCTAAACTATTTTCTATATAGAGTAAAATCTGTCTTAGCATATTTTTAATGCATGGTATAATCCTGTTTTGCATGGACCGTGTGATTACTAGAGGGCATATTGTAATTTTGGAGTGCATTGAAGTGACATGCATTTTTGTTTTTTATCCTGTTCTTATTGAATTTAGGTATGGCAATGCATCCAATGGGTGTTCCTCCTGCAGGACCAGCACCTGCTCCAGGAATGGCAGGACATGCTGCTAATATGACCCCTAAAGTGTGGACAGAAGGTATAGTGCAGCAATTATTTGCACAGAGAGACATTGTCTGGTAACACGCTTAGAGAAAGCTATTGCTTTTTCAATCCACCTGGTGGTTGCTCTGAAGCTCCTATGTCATGTGGAGTTTGTTACAATTATATGCTACACGGTCGAAATAAAGCATAGATTGTGTCCAACATCGTGATATAAATGCAGTGTCTGACATCGGCTCAGAAGAGAACACAATCTAATCATTGTATTTCCTCCTCATATTGCAGTTTCGATTATAAATATAGATGCTAAGCACAGATAATCCCAAAGGTTAATTTTTATAGTGACATACAATCACCAGAGGCCCTTTAAAATTGCTTAGGATAGTTATGGAGGGTTGGAAGTTAAACAGTGTAGTCTTTGTTTACTACATTATTGGACTCGAGCACTCAAAGATCAAGCAGTGCTCTACTACCATTTACCAGACCATGAAGAACTTGGGCAACTGAAATTATTGCTGCTCTTAGACAGCCTAAGCATGAAACAACTTCTGCACAATCCAAATGAAATATACAGACTGCTTGAGGGATAGGCATAAAATCTAATGAATAAGTCATTTTTTTAGCATGCTTTAATTGCAGAAAGCATTTTTCAATTAAGCAAAACTAAAGCTTCACCTTCATGGAATATATTTCTGATTTAATATAAAAAGGTATTGATCGTAAATTAGTATTTAAGGAAAGTAACAATATGGTTGAAAAAAATAAACTGAAGAGAAGAGTCTAAAAGAGTTGTTTTGAGGTGTTTTTTGTTCACGGTTAATGATATGGTGTCAGACCGTCAAATTTATATTGAGGAGCTATTGCTTGTAGCATGTCAGGAAATTCTTTTGGCAGGGGTGGGGCGCCTGGACCACAGGTTGACCATGGAGACACAAGTCTGCTTAAATTGTCAGGCTACTTTTGTGGAAACCACTAATGTAGGCTTTTGATTCTTTACAGTTAGACTACTGTAACACAGTATCTATCTATCTATCTATCTATCTATCTATCTATCTATGTGCTAAAGAGATTGCAATATGTTTATAATGTACCTGCAAGAGTTCTATCAGGCACAAAGAGAACATATTTCATTGTTTTTTCATAAACACCCTTTGCTTCTGATTTAGGATTCAATTTGCTGTCTTTACATTTTAAACGTACACTGCCTTGCAAAGTCTTTATATCCTTCTATAGTGTTTTACATTATTTTTAAAAGATACAATTCAGAATGTAGGAGCTTGTTTCGCTGAGAGATAACCGTCTACAATTTCAAAATGGAAGAACCAATTATACAAATATTCAGGAAGTAATTTCAAAAAAATAAGAATAAGAAACCCAAAAGTCTTGATTGAATAAGTCTTCACTTTCATTGTTAGAACAAACCCAAATTCCTTATCCTTTCCTCCAGTTTAGTCCTCTACTCCTGGGTTGTGAACCTCCTCCTACAGCTTGGAGACTGGGCGTGTCAAACTTGTGACATCACTGGATGTAATCTGCTGGCATCTCCCATCAGCCACAGGGTGTCCAGTCTCTATGCAGCAGGAGGACGTAGTGAGCCTAGGTGCTGGGCTCACTAGAGGAACTAATAAACAGAATTTAGTTAGATTCTTAGAGGATCATCTTCTCTTGTTACAAAACCTTTTCATTGAATTGTTTTGGGATCTTTAAATTTCTCTAAATTTATTTGGGGTCCTGTGCCTTTAAATTTCTTAAAAAAAAAAAAAAAAAAGACTTCTCTGCCAGCCCAAGGCTTTTTTGCTCTTTCTGAGATCTCTCTCCCTTGTCAAACCGGGACAGAGCCCCTCAACCGGCTTAGCGGTAACCTGACCCCAGAGAGCGGAGACTCACCGCTCCGATTTCTAGCCGGACGATGTGATCACCCGGGACTCCAGCCCTCGCTGCTGACGCTGCTTGCTTGTTCACTGAGCAGCGCGCAGCTTGAAGGGCCAGCCATGCACCCGGTAAGTGCTGTCGTCTTCTGTCCCCGTTGGTGCCAATACCGGGAGCGGGTTGGACAGGCCGAGGGAGAGCGACGGTTCTTTTGCGCGCCAAAAACATCCTTTCTACTCGGCAGTGGCCATTTTAAATGCGTGGCGGCGAGCATTTGGCTTCCTGGGGGGGGGGGGGGGGTTAGTTTGTAGCGGTTGTCTGCCCTTTTCATTTAAGCATATCTTTTCCTCCTGGTTTTAACTTTGCCTCACTTGTTTGGAGTTTACAGCGCAGTTTCCTTTCTTTTGGGCTTTATTATTAATTTGAGACCCTTGTTAGGATCTGCTTTGAGGAATTCCCTTTATTTTTCTTCCTTCTGCATAAAAAAAAAAAAAAAAATAGGAAAAGCGAAATGGGGGGAGGAAAGCAAAAAGCATAGGAAATTAAAAAAAAAAAGAAAAGAAAATAGAATTATTGGGTTGGTGTCCGTTTCCCGCTTGGGGCTGGTGAACAGTACATCACATGTCAGCACGTCCGCAGTGCGTCGTCTGCAGCTCCCACAGAGGCACCATCGCACATACCGGCATCTGTCGGGGTTGTGCGGCTGTTTCTGTCATTGTGGAGCAGCAGATGGAGACTCCGGTGGGCCCAGTACCTCTGGGGTCCATGATGGAAGGAGAAGCAGGAGGGTCTGTTCCTTCTACTCTCGGGCCAGAATCCTCAACTTTCGGGTGCTTTCCCGGGTCCGGATCCGCAGCTGGGGGATTTCTGCCTGGATTTCGTCCTGCTTATGCATCAGGCCTTTTGTCTTTGGCGTCAGGGTAAATTGCCTGAGCCCATTCCCTTTTCCTCGGCTGTACCTCAGCCTGGGATTCTCGATGACGAGAGCGTTGCACCAAGGCTGCCGAAGAGGGCCCGTCCACCGGAACCGTCTCTTTCGGAACCAGGTTGGCATGAGGCAGAGGAGCCAGAGTTCGACCTCGACGGAGATCTAGGTCATATTTCATCCATTGTCCAACGTTCCTTTTTTGCTCTAAAACAACTCCGTGCTGTCCATCCTTTCCTTTCTTCTTCCTCTATGGCTACCCTACTCCTCTCTTTAGTCCTCTCACGTCTTGATTACTGTAGTGTCTGCTTGGCTGGTCTTCCTCATTCTCAAATTTCTTACATTCAACGTGTTCAGAATACTGCTGTCCGTATCCTTACCCATGGATCCCGCTTTGATCATGTTACCCCTCTTCTTTTACACCAACATTGGCTCCCTATTCCGTATCATATACAGTTTAAAATTCTTATTTTCGTGCACAGAACTAATCACACTGGTGTTCCGCTATACCTTGCCGACCAGATACGTCTTCACGCTCCCCATCGTTCTCTCCGCTCTATACACTCTAACCGTATGTTCCTTCTTTCCCCGTCTCAGGCCCATCTAGAGTCCACATGATCCTCCGCTTTTTACTTCCTTGTTCCGCGACTCTGGAACTCGCTCCCTCCCGCCCTCCGATTGGACCCCTCTTTCATATCCTTTAAAACTCAATTAAAAACACACCTTTTCTGTACAGCTTTTGATCTTCCTCCCCCTTCTTCTCTCCCTTCCCAAGTAGCAAGAATAAAATAAATTGATCATTTCTTTTTTCTTTTCTTTTATTGGTTGTCTTGTCTTCCTCTTTCTCTGACTCTGTCCTTTCTCCCCCCTTTTGTAACTTTTAAATTGGCATTCTCTTTTCTTTTTCTGCAGCATTTTTTGTAATTTTTTAAATTTGTAAACCGCTCTGATAGCCTGTAATGGGCGGTATATAAAGCTTTAAATAAACATAAACATAAACATAGAAAAGTTGGAAGAATGGGAGATTCTGGAACCGGAGGATCAGGCAAAAGTTATTCAAGTTTTCCGGAAGTACGAGCTGATGGTGCTCATTACGGAATCCTTGCAGATGCTAAAGTAGGCTACAGCATAACCGGCCGAAGAGGAGGATGGCGAAGATCCCATCATCCAAGCGGTGCGTCCGCACACAGGTTGTGTTTCCCATCCACAAGGTGGTGGATAGGATGATCCAGGACGAGTGGGATCAGCTGGAAGTGGGGCTCAGAGGAATGCGGACTATGAATAGGCTCTATCCCTTAGCAGATAATGACAAAGACAAATTTTGCTGTCCACGAGTGGATGCAGCGGTTTCAGCCGTCAATAAAAAGACCACTATACCGGTGGAAGGTAGCGCCGCTCTAAAGGATGCAGAAGATAGGAAGGTGGATGGTTTGTTGAAACAATCCTTCGATGCAGTGACTTTGCAGGCTTCCATTTGCGGAGTTTGGGTTGCGCGAGCCTGTCTAAGGTGGCCCCAACACATACGGCAGTTGGGTCAGTTGGAGCAGGACAGAGTATGTGAGCTGGAGCGGCTGGAGTCAGGGTCAGCTTATGTACACTACGACTTGATCATGGCTTTAGCTAATAGCATGACGTCCCTGGTGGCAGCTCGCAGGCCGCTGTGGTTCCGGAATTGGGCGGCCGATGGGTCTTCCAAATCCCGCCTCAGTAAACTTCATTTTAAAGGGAAATGGTTGTTTGGTGACGATCTTGACAAGTTGGTAAAGGATTTAGGAGAGTCCAAAGGCGAAAGGCTGGCAGAGGACAAACCTAAGCAAGCCAAGTCTTTTTCGGCCTCTCGGGGACAGCCTAGGGACTTCAGGCGATTTCGTACTTCTCGTTTTGGTGGTTACCAAAGGGGAAGGTTTCCTTCTCGAGCCCAGGGCTTTCGTGGGTTTCAAGGAGCAAGTAGAAGGTTTAGAGCGGCATCCGCAGGAGCCGTTCGGAAACCACAATGAAAGAAGGCAGGTCTCGGCAGTGAGCCATCCGATAGGGGGGCGACTTCGGGGTTTTCTCTCTGCCTGGGCCCAAATTACATGTGACCAATGGGTACTGGAGATCACTCGCGAAGGTTATGCCCTGGATCTTGTGATCTCCAGGAACAAGCAGGAATGAGTCTTCACATATGGGTATGTCGGTACTGATGGAGTCCGCGCGGGAATGCTTCCCAGCGTCCAATCAGAAAGCTTTTGGAAGCATCCCAACACGCCTACGCGCTGCCTTCCCAACTGCCTCTCCTCAGTTTTCGTTTTTCCGCAGAGCCGGCAGGACGTCCTCCTGTCACCGCAGAAAATTCTTCTTTTATTATTTTAGTTTTCTTGTGGTCGCGGCTGCCTTCCCCGATGCCACCGGTACCGCCAGTGTTTCGTTTTTCTTTTCTTGTAAAATATTTTCCCTTAAGGAATATATTTTTTCTTTTTAGTGTCTCACGGTTCTCAGGCCTTCTAGGCCTCTCCATTTTTCATCATGGAACCGCCAGCCACTTTCCCCAAGAAATGTACAAACTGTGGCGGTACAACTTTATTTTTAGACACTCACAATTGGTGTCTAACCTGCTTGGGTCCTGACCATTTTCCTCCGGAGCCCTCGGGCACCAGTATGATGAGAAGAAGTTTTCAACATCGAGTTCCCCTCGACACGCGGTCCCCCTCCAACTTCAGGGCACCGACCATATCTTCTTCTACACAGGATCAGGTAACCCAAAAACAGTCTGTTAAGACTAGCCAGTCCTCGAGCGGCACTTCTCATGCACAGCATAGAGATGCCTATGGCCTTGTCCTCGAGAATCCACTGGCCTCAAAACCCCGGTGGGAGGCTTCGGCCTCCAAAACCTGTGTGGGGTTTCAGGTTGTTCCTGAGGTTCACCCCTCACAGAACATACCTGAGCCATGCCCGGTGGTGGCATCCGCTTCGAGCGGTACCGATACCCCGGCATCGGCACTGGTGTTGGATGAAACATTCCTCACCAAGGATCGTCGTCTGGCGTCCTCAGTACCTATGGGCCCGATGGATATGCTTCAGACCGACTTTCCAGTATCGGTACAGACACTGATACTAGTACCGACGTTGGTACTCTCCAGACGTGCATCGATAGACTCGCTTCCTTCGATGCCGAGTCTGGAATCGATCTCCAGTCTGGAGGACTTGGTACCAACTCCCGTCGGTACCGACGGCTCGGTTCCGATACTTCGGATCCGCAACTCCCGGTTCCTCCCATACCGTTAGAGTTGCCACCGGCTGGTATTCTTCCACCGGTATCAGATACGGTACCGAGATCGGTACCGATATCCACAGTACCATTACTGTCGGTACCTTCCATGCTTCTCTCGTCAGGCTCGCTTCCCTCGATGCCAAGTCTCGAATCGATCCCTAGCATGGATGATCTGTTACCGACTGTCGCTGGTTCTGACCTGCAGTACCAGCGATCACCATCTAAGGATCCCATACTGCACCACTTAGGATCTTCTATTCCTATATACTGGAATAGATCCCTTGGTGCCAACGCTAGTTCTTCATCAGATCTAGCCTATCCAAGGGAAATGCCCTCTGGGGATCCTTCTTTCCAGACTTTCCTCCTGGATATGGCAAAATCACTTGCCATTCCTATTCCTGGACAAGATCCTACACAAGGGAATACAGAATACCTCTCTGTTCCTAGCGAAGCAAAGGAGACTATAATGCTTCCTTTGCATCATTCTTTGCAGGATCTCCTTCTACGAATGTGGGAAGCTCCTTTAAGGGTACCCCCACTTTCCAGAGCAACTGATCTCCTATATCAGGTGCCCCCCTCTCCAGGGTTTCAAAGGACTCAACTTCCTCATCATTCCATTGTAGTGGAATCAGCATTGAGGAGAGTGAAGAGTAATAAAAAGCACTCTTCTTGTCTGCCAGGTCGTGAGTCTAAGACATTAGATGCCTTTGGACGTCAAACCTTCCAGACATCCATGCTTTCAGCAAGAATTCTCTCATATATTTTTTATATGGGTCTATCTCTTGAGGAGGTCACAAGGAAATTACATCTTTTGACTCCTTTTCTTCAAGAGCCCACACAAGCAGACTATTCCTTACTGGTTAGTCATGCTCATAATATTTCTAGGTTTCTTACTCGTGCTTCCCTAGACTCCTTTGATTCTGTTAGCAGGACTTCTGCTATAGCTATAGGGGCACGACGTAGAGCCTGGCTCCAAGCTTCAGACTTAGACAAATGGGCACAAGAAATACTCCTTGCACTGGAGAAAATCTCTTCAACAAGGAGTCTTTACTCCAGGTTACTCAGTTATCCACTGACTTTCCTGTTTCCAGGGGCTATTCTACGCCGCCTTCTTTCCCAGTAGGTAGGAAATGTCCTACCAAACTTTCTTCTCCTAGGGGGAGAAGGTTTTATCCATCATCTGCCCATCATACAGATGTTCCCAAACAGGGGAAACATCGCCCTGGTCTGAAGAATCTACAAACTCAACAGGGTCAACAAACCCAGCAGTCGCAGGGTTTCAAATAGATCATTGTCCCTCTTGGTTGCTGGTTAGGGTAGCAGTCTGCTTCTTTTCACTTGCAGTATCTGCACTAAATTTATCCTAACCTACCTAGATATCTCTTCATGAGATATTTTTTCTCTAAGAGTCTTTATGATGATCATGCCCATACTTAGCAGATTTCCTCTTCCTCTCGGAGGAAAGAGGTAACAACTGTCAATAGACAGTTGTTTCCCTGTATTGGCATGTATCATCTCACCTGTCGGAGACTTCCTCCATAGTTGGTCTCTTGCAACTCTGTCTTACCTCCCTCTTACTACAACATTTAGTTTGTAAGAGTGGATTTTGTACACGGGTAAGCCCCTATGGTCCTCTACCTTTTCTACTGGGGGATTCTCCCTTCTGGAGTTGTCTTCCCCCTTGTTACCTTAGGGCAGCTCCTCAGACAATAGGAAGTCCTACCATGTCTGTTTCTTTTTCCCAATCTAAAAAAAGAGGAGGGAAATGAAATTCTCCATGCTGCCCTGATAGTTGCTGCAGATGCAAAAATTCCTATTGGTTAAGCCACTGGTTTTGTTCACTACACAACCAGGACTTCCCCTCCACTAGCAATCCTCCTAGCCTCAGTGCTAAGCCTCAAACAGGTTATCAACCTCGTTTGGGAAACCCTATTATCACAGTCTGGTTGGTTAACTTCTATTCTTGCCTCCTTGCTCTTGGCAGAATAGTTGGTTACCTGCTGGCTTTCCACATTCCTCACCAAGGATTGTCCACAGCCAGTTTTTTCTTTTAACCAACCTGCAGCATGCTCTCTGCAACTCTACAGAGTAGCTTTGCACTATGGGCCCTTGCTAGAGAGCATTAGTATCTTGCCTAGCAGATAACCCAAGATGGTTAAAAGGGGTTCCCCCAGTCATGTTTCATGCCTGGCAGGTATTTTCTACCCTTTCCATCTTATCTTTAAAATATTTTGAGGCATAAGCCTCAGGCCTTTCATTACGTGAAAGCCTAAAGAAGGGCCAATTCCCTAGCTTGGCCCATATCTCCTGGGGTCTCCCGTCAGAGATAAATTCTTCACTGGCAGCTAGAGGATACCTAATACCCATCTTGCCCTCATAGGCGGATCATTAGGGTATCTTCCTCCAGAGGCCTCTTCTATCCAATCTCCATACTATAATTCTGGAGATATCTGGACTTCCTGTCTGCAGACTGCCGTTATCCTCTGCCATTTTCACGTAGGCCATCCTGGTTACTCAAGAGCTCAAATTCTGCAAAGAATTAAGCTGCCTTCTTGTCAGGGACACCTTTCCTCTGACTATGCCAGTCATAACCAGGAGAAGAGTATTTTTTCTATTTTATCTATTCAAGCAGGTATCAACCTTCTTACTATTAGATAAATCTTTCTCTCTCCCTATAAGGGGGGATGGGGTTCTCTGGACATCTCTCCATCCATATACCTGGAGACATGTCTCTATATGCCTGCCTATTCATCTAGGTATATATATACCTTATATGCATATAAGCGGCGTCCCTACCCCGAGGGAGCCGCTTATCCCAACAGCCTTCCTCCGGTGCACTCCTGCCCAATCGGGGCAGTGGGAGGTCTCCTGCCCAATCGGGGCAGTGGGAGGTCTCCTGCCCAATCGGGGCAGTGGGAGGTCTCCTGCCCAATCGGGGCAGTGGGAGGTCTCCTGCCCAATCGGGGCAGTGGGAGCAGCTAACACAAAGCACCCCGCTCTGCATATAAGCGGCGTCCCTACCCCGAGGGAGCCGCTTATCCCAACAGCCTTCCCCCGGTGCACTCCTGCCCAATCGGGGCAGTGGGAGGTCTCCTGCCCAATCGTGGCAGTGGGAGCAGCTAACACAAAGCACCCCGCTCTGCATATAAGCGGCGTCCCTACCGGGCGCGCCCGCGCCTGAGGGCCTCGCCAGAGGGCCCTTTGGCGTGGCCCTTAGGCGCGGCCCTGCAGGCCCGAAAGATAACCGCAGCATACACCCTCCACTGAGAGAAACGTCCAGGAACACAAGCAAAAGCACGACTCCTTCAAACACACCCGGCTCGAGCTCCCCTGATCGGGTCTGAGCTCGCCGGCTCCAGTAACATCGACAAACGCATCTTCAAGTACCGCTGAACGAGAGCTCCCTGGAACACAGGTAAGCACGCCGGCTCCTGTTACCAGCCTCAACACACCTGACAACCATCTCTGATAAAAAACCACCGTGGCAAGCAGCTCAACAGGACAAACACTGGAAGATCCAAAGCACCAGCAAATCTACAGGAAAGAGACCACACCACTTCAAAAGCCCAGGCACTCTGATACACCATGCCACCCTTCCTAACCCCCATCTACTTTCTCACTCCTATCTTAACACTATACCCTCACCCAAGCACACTCAGCAATCCTCTCTATGCAGACACACTACCCGGCACAACCTCCTCTGCACAGACGCCATACCCACACCCAACCGCACCCATTGATCTCCCATACACAGGAACCACAGCACCTCAACCCACAAACATCTGCAGCACCACCCACAACCAAACACACACACACCACAATCCAACCCAAACCACCAATCACACCAGCCACCTGCACCTCTCCATCTCACTCATAAACGCACGCTCAGCCAGGAACAAATACCACATGCTCCAAGACCTGATCATATCTGAGAAGATTGACATCCTATGTATAACCAAAACCTGGCTAACAGAAACCGACACGGTAATAATGAAGCAACTGACACCAACCGGATACAGCTTTCATCACTGTTCCCGAACACAAGCAAAAGGCGGAGGCGTAGCCATCATTGCAAAGGACAACCTCCACCTACGGTCCCATGTCTCGGAAACCTCCGATGAAGCAGACATCCTCACCCTCACTAACAAACACCTCTCGATATGCCTGGTCTACAGAACACCCGCTGCAAACTCTGACCTACCAAGGATACTACACATCATCTCCGAGAGCATTGACCCATCAAAAGAACCAATTATATTGGGAGACTTCAATCTCCCATCCCTCCAAGACACACAAACAGAAACATTCCTTAACGCCATGACAGCAATGAACCTGACACAGATCATAAAAGAACCAGCGCACGAAAAAGGAAACACACTGGACCTCATATTTCTGAACTCCCAAACATCCTCCTCATGCAGCAGTCCAACAATCTCACCAGTCCCATGGTCAGACCACTACATCATCCACCTTTCCCACGCATATCAACCAAACACAAACAGAGGAAACACTCAACACACACGGAGATTCAAAGCATTCAACAAAGAAGACTTCCTGACACTAACCCTACCTAACCTACTTACGAATTCCAACAACCTTGATGACCTCATAAACAACTGGAACACCACAATCTCCTCAGCATCCAGTGCAACTCTAAACAAAACCAGCAACAAACCCATCTCCTCAAGGGCCCGCTGGTTCACCCCTGACCTACGGAAACTAAAAACAAAACTTAGAAGAGCAGAAAGAAAATGGAGGAAAACCAAAAATGAAATAGACAAAAAGCAATACCTCTATGAACTCAATACCTACCACTCGGAGACCAACAATGCGAAGAGAAACTACCACACCAAAATCATCACGACAGCCGTAAACAAACCTCGAGAACTCTTCCAAATTGCCAAAAAACTGACAAAGGCACCGACCACTTCTGATCAACTCCCAGATATCCCCTCGGATCTCTTGGCCCGACAATACAAACAATTTCAGCAACCTCAACAACCTTACCTCTGCGCTACAACCACAAGGACATATCCCAGCACCACCATAAACGCAGACTGGAATACATTCAATAAAACCTCAAAAGAAGAGATATCCTCCACCATCTCCTGTCTGAACACCACTACCTCCCTGCTAGACCCCTGCCCTACGGAATGGATAAAGAAAACCAAGGAAGACCTGAGTGCCCCATTAACCCACATCATAAACGAATCCTTTAAACAAGGATACATACCAGATGCCCTCAAAACATCAATCATTCGACCAACCATAAAGAAGAACAACCTGGACCCCCTGGACCCCACCTCCTACAGACCAGTTGCAAGCCTCCCCCTTGCCACCAAGATAATAGAAAAGATAGTCCAACGCCAGCTTCAAGATCATCTGGATACCAACGACATACTTGACCCGCAGCAACACGGTTTCCGACCACTACATGGAGTCGAGACCCTCATGACCATTCTAATGAACACTCTCATCATTGGAACCCAAGAGAAACAATCAGGATACATCCTGATCTTCCTAGATATATCAGCGGCCTTTGACACAATCTCCCACGAAATCCTCATACGCAGACTACAATCAATTGGAATCAAAGACACAGTACTCCAATGGTTCAGATCCTATTTAACCAACAGACAGCAACGGATCCGCACCCTCTCCACAACCTCGCCCCCTACCAACAACTCCAAGGAGTTCCCCAAGGATCCACCCTATCAGCCATGTTGTTCAACATATATCTCCGTCCACTATGCTCAATCATACGCACCCACAACATCAACTTCCACATCTACGCAGACGACATAATGCTCTACGCACCGATTACAACCACCACCCCAAAACACGACCAGCTATCAGCCTGCTTCAACGACGTGGCCAACTGGCTACAGGAGAACAATCTATCCATCAACATAAAGAAAACCGAAGCCCTTATAGTGACAAAAGAACCCGACTTCAAACCACCTACCCACCTCAACATGGGAACCACGCAAATCCAAATCCAGCCCCAAATAAGATATCTAGGCGTCATCATCGACCAAGCTCTCACCTTTAAACAACAAATCAACAAAACCGCTGGGACGATATTCCACAAAGCCAAAACTGTTCAACGCCTCCGACCCCTCCTAGAACCTCATGACTTCAGGACAGTAATGCAAGCTGTGACACTCCCTCATCTGGATTTCTGCAACATAATCTATCATGGACTTCCTGCCTCACACACCAACCCCCTCCGAACTGCCTTAAATACCACAGCAAGGATTATTCAGAATGCAAAAAAACGGGATCACATCACCCCAATCCTAAGAGACCTCCACTTCCTTCCAATACAAGCAAGAATCAAATACAAGGCTATCCTACTCATCCACAAAACTATCCACCAAACAAGGAACACCTCACTCCACTCCCTACTGCCTCGCCCATCCCACAACAGACCAACCAGACATTCCTCCAATAACTCTATCGTTGTCCCCCACAAAAGAACCAAATCCACACAACGGACCTGCAACAGAGCCTTCGAACTTTATGCTCCATCCCTCTGGAACTCTCTACCAAACCACATCAGGAACAACGCTGACATCACATCATTTAAGAAACAGCTGAAGACAATCCTCTTCCGTGAACATCTCTGAACAGAAATACCACCCCATCCGCATGACCTAATGCTTAGATTCAGCAGAAGTATACATGTCCATGTCTACCCAAATCATTAATTGTTGCCCCATGGTGATGGCCCCACCCTGAAAATTGCCCCCCCCCCTATGTTATATGTTACACCGCTTTGACCCGGTGAAAAGCGGGATATAAATGCAGTTAAATAAATATTCACATATATAGATATATATATACACTGATTTATATCTATCTGTGTGTCTTTAGATAGATCTGTATCCATCTAATTATCTATCTGTCTGTTAGGATCAGATATCCTAACATTCCTTCATGATCCTGACAGATGGGCACTAACCCTATCAATGCTGTACCAGCATACCTAGGGGACTACACCTAGAACCACTCCTGTGGTAATTAACCTTTTCAGGTTAGGTACTCCTGAAGCTCTCCATGTACCTTTCTTTCCTAATTGACCCAATTTAGGAAAGACATTGCGGAGCTTCCGTTGCTCTAAAGCAGGGGTCTCAAACTCAAATTGCTTTGAGGGCCGAATGAGGACTTGTAAAGTAACCCGGGGGCCGCATAAGACACGGGCCTCATTTGCATAAGGGGCCTCATTTGCATAAATATTTGCATAATGTTGCATAATGAGTGCATGGATAAAGAAAGACTAGAAAATTTCTATATTACTATAATCCAGTGCCAACCGCCAGGCACATTAGGAACTACTACTAACACTGCCCATTTGGAACCCATAGCAAACCCCCCGTATCATAACAGCACTACCAGGACTCACAAAGCACCAGACCCTACCTATCAAAAGGCAACACTGCAAATATTAAATCAATACATTTCAGAGAACAATACATGACCTACTGGGAAAAGAGAACAAGTAGCAATGTCAAATAGGAATTACACAGAATACCTCAGCACTGTAGAAATAAAACTATAAATAATTTCTTGTACCAAAGCACAGACATTAATGATGCACATTTCCCAGAGCTGACATATTCCAGTTAATAAATTCAAAATAAAGAGATATTTTTCTACCTTTTGTGCATTTTTTTTTCAGTTGCAATTGCTCCAGCCACTTCTGGTTTCTTCGTGTCTTCTGCTATCTCCATCGTCTGCTGTCCATTTGTCCTTTCTTCTCTCTTCTAGTTTTTTTTCCATTCTCTCTCTCTACATCTGCTTTAACATACTAATCTTTCTCCTTTTGCTCTTTCCTCATTCCTATTTCATCCACTCAAATTTTACCCCTCCATCCTCAATCCCCACTTACTCTCCCAATACCTGGCCAATTGTAGATTTGTCTTCTCTTCCAGACAAAATATTTTTCCCCTCTCCATTTCACTTTCCCAGCTCCATCCCATTCTAATCCTCCCCCAACATCAGCTCCCTTCTAGTTCCAGCCCCACCCAGCATCTGCTCCTTTCTAGTCCCTGCATCAGTCCATTTCCAGTCCTATCCTAGCCTCACCATCAGCCCATTTCCAATCCTAGCCCCCCATCAGCCCATTTCCAATCCTAGCTCCCTCCCCTCACAGCCCATTTCCATTCCAAGCCCCCCTCCCCATCAGCCATTTGCAGTTCAAGCCCCCCTTCCACTCAGCCCATTTCCAGTCCTAGCAACCCCCCCAGCCCATTACCAGTCCTAGACCCCCCATAGCCCATAACCAGTCCTAACCTCCCCATAGCGCACTTCCAGTCTTACCCCCCATCACCCCATTTTCAGTCTTACCCCCCCCATAGCCCATTACCAGTCCTAGTCCCCCCCATAGCCCACTTGCAGTCGTATCCCCCATCACCCCATTTTCAGTCTTACCTCCCCTCATAGGCCATTACCAGTCCTAACCCCCCAATCAGCCCACCTCCAGTCCTAACCCCCATCACCCCATTTTCAGTCCTTGCCCCCACCATAGCCCATTACCAGTCATAACCCCCCCCCTGCCAATAGCCCACTTCCAGTCCTAACCCCCATCTGCCCATTTCCAGTCCTAGCCCCCACCATAGCCCATTACCAGTCCTAACCCCCCCCTGCCAATAGCCCACTTCCAGTCCTAACCCCCATCTGCCCATTTCCAGTCCTAGCCCCCACCATAGCCCATTACTAGTTATAACCCCCCCCAGCCCATTACCAGTCATAACCCCCCCTGCCAATAGCCCACTTCCAGTCCTAACCCCCATCTGCCCATTTCCAGTCCTAGCCCCCACCATAGCCCATTACCAGTTATAACCCCCCCCAGCCCATTACCAGTCATAACCCCCCCCCTCCCCCCTCTGCCAATAGCCCACTTCCAGTTCAGTCAGCCCCTCCATAGCTCATTACCAGCCAACAAAAAAAACCCCAAAACCCTGGCTTCTGCTGCTGCCGTTGCCGCCGTGGCAGCAGCAGAATCAATTGTCAAATTAAAAAAAAAAACTGACTTCTGCTGCTCAAGCAGCTGTCCTGCGGCCCCTTTCCCTCTGCCCGGAGATCCGACTCTGCTCTCAGCGGCGTGCTTTTCAAGCCGCGACGAGAGTATTCCCCTCTCGTGCGGTTTTTCAAGCCGCGCGAGAGGGGAATACTCTCTTCGCGGCTTGAAAAGCACGCCGCTGAGAGCAGAGTCGGATCTCCGGGCAGAGGGAAAGGGGCCGCAGGACAGCTGCTTGAGCAGCAGAAGTCAGTTTTTTTTTTTAATTTGACAATTGATTCTGCTGCTGCCACGGCGGCAACGTCAGCAGCAGAAGCCAGGGTTTTGGGGGATTTTTGTTTTTCCGCCGTCGCGGGCCGCACAAAGTTGTCTCGCGGGCCGCGTGTTTGAGACCCCTGCTCTAAAGCTTAGTGCTCCTGAGTCTGCCCTTACCTTTTTATCAGATACAAGGGTTTCCATACCCTTTCTCCCCTACATGGACTGATTCCAACCCAAGTCCAGTTGGGTCAGACTAAATTTTTTCTCTTGGTCCTAAATTTGTACTTCTTGGACCAAAGCAGCTTAAGCTTTCCTTAATAGTACCTTCTGCGTCTCCGCTGAAGCCTACCTCTTATACTACCCCAGTTTTCCCCTGGGGCTATTTTTCTCACCCTAAAGGGTTCTGACCTCCACTTGTTTTTTGTTCTACTTTATTACCTCTACTTCTCAGTGAGGTACCCCTTGAGCACATTCACTGGCTCTTCTATCAGATCCATATGTAGCTCAGTGCACTGGTGCAATGCCAACAAGGGAGGCACAGATTACAATATTTTATTACTAAATGCCCTCAATACAGGGTCTTCCCCTTTTGAAGCCCTGTTCTAGCCAGCTGTTCCACCGCACTTTTTCTGTATTCAACTCCTACCCTCCATCCCCAGGATGCCTGAGGTCCTGAGGAGAATAGCATGGCTCGTTCTAGACTTGCAACATGCTAGGACTCCCCCCGGGCATCTGAGCTTGGGAGTCCCCATATGTGAAGACTCATTCCTGCTTGTTCCTGGAGATAGCACAGTTACTTACCTGTAACAGGTGATCTCTGGGAACAGCAGGAATAAGTCTTCACAACCCACCCACCTCCCCTAGGAGTTGCATTTCTCTATCTCTATCTTTCCCTTCCTTGCTCTCTCTCTCTTTCTTTGTCTCAGCATAAAACTTAACTGAGGAGAGGCAGTTGGGAAGGCGGGAAGGCAGCGCGCAGGCGTGTTGGGATGCTTCCAAAAGCTTTCTGATTGGATGCTGGGAAGCGTTCCCGCGCGGACTCCGTCTGTACCGACATACCCATATGTGAAGACTTATTCCTGCTGTTCCCAGAGATCACCTGTTACAGGTAAGTAACTGTGCTAAACCAGTACTAGATTAGTTTGTCATGTCTCCTTGCCAAGGGCAGCCAAAGTCTCTAGCAGTGCCTCTATCACTGGATCACTTTGTACAATTGGGAGCCATCGTGCCAGTGCCAGTGTCTGAGTATGGAATGGGGTGATACTCCATTTATTTCGTGGTTCCAAAGAAAGACGGGTCACTGAGGCCAATCCTAGATCTCAAAAGGGTGAATCATTGCCTTTGGGTTTTGCATTTCTGAATGGAAATGCTCAGGTCCGTCATTCTGACAGTATGGCAGGGAGAGTTTTTGACGTCTCTCGACCTCACAGAGGCTTATCTGCATGTTCCGATCCGAGCGACCCATCAAAGGTTCTTGCGGTTTGTGCTTCCTTGGGGATATTATCAGTTTACGGAGCTACCGTTCGGTTTGGCAACAGCTCCACGGGTGTTCACCAAGATCATGGTAGTAATAGCAGCGGCGCTGCAAAAGGAAGGAGTTTTGGTTCTCCAGGACCAAGCAGGAAGTCAGTCCTCACATATGGGTGTCATCGACGCCGATGAAGCCCCAGCGGAGCATTTCCCCAGCTTTCTATGAAAGCCTTTGGGAATGCAGGCACACATGCGTGGTTTCCTTCCCGTCTAAAGGTGCCATCTTACCTCAGTCTCTCTTTTTCCGAGAAGCCCACTGGATGTGTGTCCTGTCATCCTGGATAAAAGTGTGATTTTTTTTTGGCGATTCTCGCTATTTTTTCTTCCTGGTTCGACGCCGGTTCCCCTCCCGCCGGGTTCGGTACACTGGTATCGAGCCTGATTCTTCTTTTTCGGTTTTTGCCCATCGTGGCTGGCGTTCACGCCCTTTTTTTGCTTTTCCCTGGAAGGCCGGTCCTTTGACCTCACGGGGACTCTTTTTTTTCTCCGATGGCTTCCAGCGGTTTTAAAAAGTGTGATCGGTGTAAGAAATTGATGTCTCTCACCGACACACACGACTGCTGCCTTCGGTGCATCACCGACACACACGACTGCTGCCTTCGGTGCCTCGGTCCTGATCACGACCCTAAGACGTGTGGACCGTGTGGGACGATGTCTTCCAAAGCACTACGAAGTCGCCAGCAGCAGAAAGAAAGGCTTTTCTCGGACTCAGCCTCCGGCCGGGCCCGAACATCGTCTGAGGCCTCGACATCTCGGGATTCGGATCCAGAGCGCCGTCGAGGCTCCTCGGACAGGGGGTCCCCCGACTCGGAACGCAAGAGGAAGAAGCGGCTCGTGAGGGTGTCGTCGGAGGAGGTCCCTGGCTCCTCGAGGGCCAGGTCTAAGACCCCCGACCATCGTCCCGGGCCCGTGGAAAAAGAGAAGCCTGCCAAAGTTCCTTGTGTGGAGCCGGAGTCTGCTGGACACGTAAGCCCTATGGTCCTCGAGGACTCTCCTTCCAGGGAGCCGACGTCGAGCCTGGCACCGCCGGGGCCCGAGTCGGTGGCTGCTGAGTCTCCCGAGTTGAGTCTCAGGATAACAGCCTTGGAGTGCAGACTGTCTACCTTCATGAAGCAGCAGCGGGCACTGATGGCCAGCCTGTCTGGCGCATCTGCCCCGACCACCAGGACATCGACTTCGAAGTCAACCCAAGAGACCAAGCCGATACTAGAGTCTATGATGGCTCGAGGTTGACCTCGGTCGCGGTCTCCCTCAACCTCCCGTTTGGGACCGAGGGCGTCGACGCCGGTGCCTCCAGCGTCGGGGTGGGTGCCCCAAGGCCCCGCGGGGTCGGATCCTGACTCCTCGTCGGACGAGTCCACCTAGGAGACGGAGGATGAGGAGTCCCCCGACACATTCAAAACTCGGTTTGTCCCGTCGGACTCACCGCAGTCTGAGCCCCGGAATAGATCCCCTCCGGAGGATACCTGGTTCTCGGAGTTTGTCCGGGATATGGCCACCGCATTGTCTATCCCGGCGGACCCCGAGGAAGAGCCTCGAGCCAAAGAGCTCGAGGCCCTGCAGTACGACTCTCCTCCGAAGGAGGCCTTTACTGTCCCGGTTCCTCCGATGCTTGAAAGGCTCCTCTTCCGGATGTGGGAGGCACTGGCCTCGGCGCCGCTTCTAAGCAAGCGGGTCAATTCGATTTATCGACTCTTGAAGAGCCCTGGCTTTCAAAAGGCGCAGCTACCACACCATTCCATGGTGGTGGAATCGGCCATGCATCGCCTGAAAAGTCAGAAGATGCACTCTGCGGTGCCTTCCGGCAGGGAGGCCCGGAACCTCGATGGTGTTGGTAGAAAGTGCTTCCAGGGCTCGATGCTTGCTTGCCATGTCCAGTCTTACCAGCTGTACATGGGCATGTACTTGCGAGACCTGGCCAAGGAGCTGGCCGGGTTCTCCGCTGGTCTCTCCGGGGAGCCCTTGCAGAGATTCAAGTCCTTGTCCTCGGGGATTCGGGACTGCTCGAAGTTTGTCCCGCGCCACCTACAATGGCTTCGAGGCTTCGGCCCGAGTTGCAGCAGCCGGCATTGCGGCTTGACGCCAGGCATGGCTGCAGTCATCGGACCTCGAGCCATGGGTTCAGGACAAGTTGGTCAGTGTCCCTTGCCGAGGTGAGAACCTTTTTGGCAAGCCCATGGCTGAGAAGGCCGCACAGCTCGAGACTGAGCACCTTACAAGGACAAGGCTGTCTAGGAAAACCTCTGCCCCTTCTCACAAGAAGAAGGCCTCTGGGTAAGAAGCCCTTTTACCCGAGGAAGGGCACTGCCTACAAACAGTACCCTCAGTATCAGGCTGCCCAAGCTGCACCCCAGGGTCAGCAAGCCAAGGGGCAGGGTAATGGGCCCCGTAGGCAGAGGACCCCCAAGCCTCCAGCCCCTGCTCCCACTCAGCAGGGTGGGGGATTTTGACTCCTTGAGCGTAGCCTCTCAGTCCCTGCTCTCCCAACCCTGCACAGGAGGTCGCCTTGCCCTCTTTGCCCACCAGTGGCCCCACATAACTGGGGACAGTTGGGTGTTGAACATAGTCCACAGGGGCTATGCACTACATTTTCACCAACTGCCTCTGCCATACTTTCCAGGGGAGCCTCCAAGGCCTCCCCTGCACAGAGACCTTCTCCTCCAGGAGCTCCAAGGTCCAAGGTATGGCATATCTTATGTTCTTATTAGTAAAGGCTGTTAGTGTAGCTGGGTTTAAAAAAGGTTTGGACAAGTTCCTGGAGGAAAGGTCCATAAACCATTTTTAAGAAAGGACCCAGGATATCAATGCTTGAACCAGTACAAGCATTGTGGAACCTGTGTCCCTTGGGGAAACTGCTAGGTACGTATGACCTAGATTGGCCACTGTTGGAAACAGAATACTGGGCTTGATGGACCTTGGTCTGACCCAGTATGGCATATCTTATGTTCTTATGTCTGTTGGTGGACAGGGCGGTGGAGCCTGTGCCTCCTCACTTGCAAGGTCAAGGGTTCTATTCCAGGTATTTCCTGGTACCCAAAAGAACCGGTGGCCTTCGACCTATTCTGGATCTCAGGAATCTAAACAAGTTCCTCGAGAAAGAAAAGTTCAAGATGCTTACTCTTGGAACACTTCTGCCCTACCTCCAGCAGGGAGATTGGCTATGCTCCTTAGATCTAAAGGATGCGTACACTCACATCCTCATTCATCCAGACCACAGAAAGTACCTCAGGTTCATTGTGGGAGGAAACCATTATCAGTACAGAGTACTGCCTTTTGGCCTAACCTCCGCTCCCAGAGTCTTCACCAAATGCCTGGCAGTGGTGGCGGCCTACTTGAGAAGTCAAGGCATCTTTGTCTTCCCCTATCTGGACGACTGGCTCATCAGAGGTCAGACGTGTCAGGAGGCCCGACAGGCCACCCTCAGAACTATTACTCTTCTTCAAAGCTTGGGATTTGTAATAAACTTCGCAAAGTCCACTTTGCTCCCCTTCCAGAACTTGGAGTTCATAGGGGCAAGGCTAGACTCTGTCTTGGCAAAGGCATTCTTGCCAGCAAACAGGGCCCAAAGACTGATGGACTTAGCAAATCAGTTTCTCAGCGGGTCAGTGGTCTCCGCCAGGCTCTGTCTGAGGCTGCTTGGCCACATGGCTTCGACAGTTCATGTAACCCCCAATGCCAACCCCCAATGCCAGGCTCCATATGCGGCCTGCACAGTGGTACCTTCGGAGTCAGTGGTCACAGGCCACAGGCAGCCTCAGAGACAGAATAAGGGTGTCCAGACCATTTCTGGACTCACTCAGCTGGTGACTGCACCCACCCAATCTACTAAAAGGGGTGCCCTTTCAAATTCCCAGGTACACAATGGTACTGACCACAGACGCCTCCCTGCAGGGCTGGGGGGCTCATTGTCTGAACAAGTGCACCCCGGGCCTGTGGTCTCCTTGGGAAGCTGCACAGCAGATCAATCTCCTAGAACTCAGGGCTATTCGATTAGCACTCAAAGCTTTCTCTCCTGCCCTAGCTCATCAATCTGTCCTGGTTCAGACAGACAACCAGGTAGCCATGTTTTATGTGAACAAACAAGGGCGGAACTGGGTCCAGACTTCTTTGTCGGGAGGCACAGGACCTTTGCTCATTCGCCCTCAAGATGCTCCTCAAGGCTGTGTACCTTCCCGGCCACGACAACTACCTGTCCGACAGGTTGAGCAGAATTTTGCAGCCCCACGAGTGGCAGGTGCATCCTTTGGTGATTCAGAAGATCTTCCTGAAATGGGGTCTTCCTTTGATAGATCTGTTTGCCAGTCCACTGAACAAGCAACTGCCAAAGTTCTGCTCCAGGCAACCGCATCCTCTACAGATAGCAGCAGATGCTTTTCTGATTCCCTGGTCACAGGGCCTCCTGTATGCGTTTCCTCCCACGCCCTTGGTGGCCCGAACTCTGTACAAGATTCTTCAGGATAAGGCCTCGGTCCTGCTGGTGGCTCCCAGGTGGCTGAGACAGCCTTGGTTTCCACTTCTGCTTCAGCTGGCGGTGGATCCCCCACTGCCTCTGGGGTTGCAACCCGACCTTCTCTCTCAGTAGCAGGGTTCCCTTCTGCACCCCAATCTCAAAGCTCTCAATTTGATGGCCTGGAGGCTGCAAGGGTAGTTTTGGCTCCCTGGGGCCTACCTCAGGAAGTTGAGGAGGTTGTCCTCGCCTCTAGGAAACAGTCCACTAGGAAAACCTATGCTCTCAAGTGGAAAAAGTTTTCTGTGTGGTGTCAGCTACGTACAGAGGATCCTTTCTCCTGTACTGTACCAGTGGTGCTTCAGTACTTACTGCACTTGTCCAATCAGGGACTTAAGTCCAATTCTGTTCGGGTCCACCTCTCAGCTCTAGCAGCTCACCACTCATTGGTGGAAGGACATTCTCTGTCGGTTCACCCCTTGGTGTCCCGCTTTCTCAGGGGCTTGCTTTTGCTCAAGCCTCCAATCCGTCCTCCTGCTCCTGAGTGGGAGTTGAATGTGGTCTTGCAGCAGCTTACTCGCCCACCCTTTGAGCCGATGGCTACTTGCCCTCTACACTTCCTGTCCTGGAAGATGCTCTTCTTGATAGCCCTTACCTCGGCTAGGCGAGTGAGTGAGCTTCAAGCCCTGGTCTGTGATAGGCCTTACACTCGCTTCTATGGGAACAGGGTAGTCCTTAGGACTCATCCAAAGTTCCTCCCAAAGGTTGTCTCCTCCTTCCACCTTAATCAAGAGGTGGTTCTTCCAACATCCTTCCCTAGGCCTCATGCAAGCCAGGCTGAAGCAGTTCTGCATACCCTGGACTGTAGGAGGGCCTTATCCTTCTACCTTGACCATATGCAAGGACATAGAAGGGCTACTCAGCTCTTCGTTTCCTTTGACCCTAATAAGTTTGGGTTGGCTGTGTCCAAGCGTACCTTGTCCATCTGGGTGGCTGACTGTATCACCTGGGCTTACAAGGTGGCTGACCTTCCTTTGCAGGGTAGGGTCACGGCCCACTGTGTCAGGGCAATGGCGACCTCAGTGGCTCATCTCCGCTCTGTACCCTTGGTAGACATCTGCAGGGCTGCAACTTGGTCTTCAAGCCAGACTTTTGCGGTCCATTACTGTCTGGAGAGGGAGTCCCGTAGGGACAGTGCTTTTGGCCAAGCAGTACTCCAGAATCTCTTTGAGGTTTAGGCAACTCCTGCCCTCTGTTGGGCTACCGGTGGAGGGTGTGTCAGTGAAAAGCCTTTCTTGGCTGCTGGGACTAGAGGGAGTTCTCTTGTTCAGCCTGGGTTCCTCGGTAGCCCAGAGCTAGGGAGTCACCCATATGTGAGGACTGACTTCATGCTTGGTCCTGGAGAAAGAGTAGTTACTCACCTGTAACAGGTGTTCTCCAGGAGCAGCAGGAATCAGTCCTCACAACCCTCCCTCCTCCCCTGGGAGTTGCAGTTGTACATAGTTTATTTTTACATTTTTTTGTGTGCTGTTCTTAGCTATGTCATTTGATTGAGGTAAGATGGCACCTTTAGGCGGGAAGGGAACCGCGCATGCGTGCCTGCATTCCCAAAGGCTTTCATAGAAAGCTGGGGAAATGCTCCGCTGGGGCTTCGCTCCGCTGGGGCTTCATCGGCGTCGATGACACCCATATGTAAGGACTGATTCCTGCTGCTCCTGGAGAACACCTGTTTCAGTTGAGTAACTACTCTTTCATCCTTATATCGATGATTGGTTGATTCGAGCGAAGTCCAAAGCCGAGAGCGATTGAGCTACGGCCAAAGTGGTAGCCTTTCTTCAGAGTCTCGGCTCAGTGCTCCATATGACCAAGAGTCACCTAGTTCCGACTCAGGAACTCGAGTATCTGGGAGTACTGTTCGACACTCGCAGAGGTATGATGTTTCTACCGGACCACAGAAGACAAGCTCTTTGGCAACTGGTTCGAACTTTCCGGTCTACACCTGCGCAGATGGCATGATCTTATCTTCGGGTTCTAGGGACGATGACAGCAGCCTTGGAAGTGGTGCCGTGGGCCAGATTCCATATGAGAGCATTACAGAGCTCCTTACTTTGCCGATGGTCTCACCAATGCGACTCGCCAAGCAAGCATCTCCCGTGCCCTCTTCAGGTCAGGAGGTCTCTCCGGTGGTGGCTTCTGCCCCAATCTCTGCGGACGGGAATGCCCCTGGAGCAACCGGCATGGCTTCCCCAGTTGACGGATGCCAGTCTCGCAGGGTGGGGAGTGCATTGCGGAGATCTCTTTGCACAGGGCACGTGGACAGCAGCAGAGGGCAAATGGTCCATCAACCGCTTGGAGCTGAGAGCGGTCTTCTTAGCCCTACAAAGCTTCGAAGCGACGGTGGCAGGACAAGCGATCAGAGTACTGTCTGACAGTGCCGTGACGGTAGCCTCCATAAATCGACAAGGCGCACAGGAAGTGTAGCCATAGCACAGGAGGCAGAGGAGCTGTTTTCTTGGGTCGAGACGCTGTTGCAAGCAATCTCAGCGGCACACATTGCTGGGAAAGACAATGTGACGGCGGATTTCTTCAGCAGAGTTCGGGTGGATCCCGCAGAATGGGAATTACATCTGGATGTTTTCGCGGAGATAGTGCATCATTGGGTGACGCCGGTGATGGATCTGATGGTGACTTTCCAGTCAGGAAAAGTGAATCTGTTCTTCAGATGACGCGAGAGGATGTCGGAAGGGATCGACGCCTTGATTCAACCTTGGCTGTCAACGGGTCTCCTCTGTTTTCCCGCCCTGGGCGCTCATCGGTCGAGTACTTCAGCGCATCGAAGCACATCGCGGGTTGGGTGCTGTTGGTGGCCCCGTACTGGCCAAGACGCCCATGGTGCGCGGATCTCAAGCGACTCCTCGACGGCAGCCCGTGGCGGTTGCCGACTTCAGAAAATCTGTTGCTACAGGGTCTTCTTCACATGCCGCAAGTGGATCGGTTCTCGCTTATGGCTTGGCCATTGAAAGGGCTCGCTTAAGGAAGAAAGGTTAATCTCCAGGAACAAGCAGGAATGAGTCTTCACATATGGGTACGTCGGTACCGACGGAGTCCGCGCGGGAACGCTTCCCAGCGTCCAATCAGAAAGCCTTTGGAAGCATCCCACGACGCCTGCGTGCTGCCTTCCTGCCTTCCCAACTGTCTCTCCTCAGTTTTCCTTTTTCTGCGGAGCCGGCAGGACGTCCTCCTGTCACCGCAGAAAATTCTTCTTTTATTTTTTAGTTTTCTTGTGGTCGCGGCTGCCTTCCCCGACGCCACCGGTACCGCCGGTGTTTCTTTTTTCTTTTCTTATAAAACTTTTCCTTTTTAAGGAATATTTTTCCTCCTTAGTGTCTCACGGTTTCTCAGGCCTAGTAGGCCTCTCCATTTTCCTTCATGGAACTGCCAGCCACTCTCCCCAAGAAATGTACAAACTGTGGCGGTACAACCTTATTTTTAGACACTCACAATTGGTGTCTAACCTGCTTGGGTCCTGACCCTTTTCCTCCGGAGCCCTCTGGCAATAGTATTGTGGGAAGAAGTTTTCAACATCGAGTTCCCCTCGACACACGGTCCCCATCCAACTTCTGGGCACCGACCATATCTTCTTCTACACAGGATCAGGTAACCCAAAAACAGTCTGTTAAGACTAGCCAGTCCTCGAGCGGCAGTTCTCGAGCACAGTATAGAGATGCCTACGGCCTTGCCCTCGAGAACCCACTGGCTTCAAAACCCCGGTGGGAGACTTCAGCCTCCAAAGCCTGAGTGGGGTTTCAGTTTGTTCCTGAAGCTCACCCCTCACAGAACATCCCTGAGCCATGCCCGGTGGTGGCATCCGCTTCGAGCGTTACCGATACCCCGGCATCGGCAGTGGTGTTGGATGAAACATTCCTCACCAGGGATCATCGTCTGGCGTCCTCGGTACCTACGGGCCAGTGGATACCCTCCGGACCGACCTTCCAGTATCGGTACTGGCACCGATACTAGTACCGACATCGGTACCCTCCAGACGTGCATCGATAGACTCGCTTCCTTCGTTGCCGAGTCTGGAATCGATCTCCAGTCTGGAGGACTGGGTACCGACTCGCCTTGGTACTGATACCAGTCGGTACCGAAGGCTCAGTTCCGATAATTCGGATCCGCAACTCTCGGTTCCTTCGATACCGTTAGAGTTGCCACCGGTTGGCCTTCATCCACCGGTATCGGATACGGTACCGAAGTCTGTACTGATATCCACATTACCATTGCTGTCGGTGCCTTCCATGCTTCTGTCATCAGGCTCGCTTCCCTCAATACCGAGTTTGGAATCGATCCCTAGCATGGTCGATGTACTACCGACTGGCGCTGGTCCTGTCATCCCACAGTACCAGCGACCATCCTATAAGGATTCCATACTGCACCATCCAGGATCTTCTATTCCTAAAAGCTTGGATAGATCCCTTGTTGCCAATGCTAGTTCTTCATCAGATCTAGCCTATCCAAGGGAAGATCCCTCTGTGGATTCTTCTTTTCAGGTTTTCATCCTAGATATGGCAAAATCCCTTGCCATTTCTATTCCTGGACATGGTCCTACACAAGGCAATACAGGATCCCTCTATATTCCTGAGAGAGCAAAGGAAAACATCATTCTACCTTTGCATCATTCCTTGCAGGACCTCCTTCTACGAATGTGGGAAGCTCCTTTAAAGGTACCCCCACTTTCCAGAGCAACTGATCTTCTATATCAGGTGCCCCCTTCTCCAGGATTTCAAAAGACTCAACTTCCTCATCCTTCCATTGTTGTAGAATCAGCAATGAGGCGGGTGAAGAGTACTAAAAAGCACTCTTCTTATCCGCCAGGTCGTGAGTCTAAGACTTTAGATGCCTTTGGACGTCAAACTTTCCAGGCATCCATGCTTTCAGCAAGAATTCTCTCATATTTTTATATGGGTTTATCTCTTGAGGAGATCACAAAGAAATTACATCTTTTGACTCCTTTTCTTCAAGAGCCCAAGACTGCAGACTATTCCTCACTGGTTAGCCATGCTCAGAATATCTCTAGGTTTCTTACTCGTGCTTTCCTAGACTCCTTTTATTTATTTATTTATTTGTGTGCTTTTCTATACCGCCCCTTCCAGAGATCAAGGGCGGTTTACAAGGAACTTAAAACAACAATACAGCAGAACAGTGCAATATTGCATTACATTAAACATTAAGTATTACATAAGAACTATGATACATGGAAAACAGTGTGTAGCTATTAATAGAAGGAACATAACTATGTTACAAGGAACCAAAAATGGCAAATTATTTACATGGTTAGCAAGAGTTATTTGCAGTCATAAGTACAATATTGGGAGGATGCTGACTTGAGGGGATATTCAAATGAAGTCTGGATTTAGGTGGGGTAAACTTTGAGTCTGTTAGCAGGACTTCTGCTATAGCTGTAGGAGCACGACGTAAAGCCTGGCTCCAAGCTTCAGACTTGGACAAATGGGCACAAGTTAGACTGGGAAATACTCCTTGCACTGGAGAAAATCTCTTTAACAAGGAATCTTTATTCCAGGTTGCTCAGTTAACAACTGACTGTCCTGTTTCCAGAGGCTGTTCTACGCATTCTCCTTTCCCAGTTAGTAGGAAAGGTCCTGCCAAAATTTCTTCCCCTAGGGGACGAAGATTTTATCCATCTTCTGCCCATTATACAGATGTTCCTAAACAGGGGAAACATCACCCTGGTCTGAAGAATCCACAACCTCAACAGGATCAACAAACCCAGCAGTCGCAGGGTTTCAAATAGATCATCATTGTCCCTCTTGGTTGGTGGTTAGAGTAGCAGTCTGCTTCTTTTCATTTGCAGTATCTGCACTAAATTTATTCTAACCTTTCTAGATATCTCTTCATGAGACATCTTTTCTTTAACTTTAAGTGTCTTTATGATGATCATGCCCATACTTAACAGGGTTTTCCTCTTCCTCTTGGAGGAAAGAGCACTAACAACTATTAATAGACAGTTGTTTTCCCTGTACTGGCAGGTATCATCTCACCAGTTAGAGACTTCCTCGATAGTTTCTTTCAACGCTATCTTACCTCCCTCTTACTATAACATTTGGTTTGTAAGAGGGACCTCTTTACACTGGTAAGCTCCTATGGTCCTCTACCTGTTCTACCGGGGGATTCTCCCTTCTGGAGTTGTCTCCCCCCTTGTTACCTTAGGGCAGCCCATCAGACAATAGGAAATCCTACCAGGTCTGTTTCGTTTTTCCCAATCTAAAAGAGGTAGAGGAAAGAGAAATGTTCTCCGCTGCCCTGGTACGTTGCTGCAGATACAGCAATTCCTAGTGGTTAAGCCACTGGTTCTGTTTTACCACTCAACCAGGGATTCTCCTCCACTAGCAGTCCTTCTAGCCTCAGTGCTAGGTCCCAAACAGGTTATCAACCTCTTTTGGGAAACCCTCTTATCACAGCCTGGTTGGTTAACTTCTATTCTTCACCCCTTTGTCCTTGGCAGAATAGTTGGTTACCTGCTGGCTTCCCACAGCCACGTTTCTTCTAACCAACCTGCAGCATGCTCTCTGCAACTCTACAGAGTAGCTTTGCACTATGGGCCCTTGCTAGAGAGCATTAGTATCTTGTCTAGCAGATAACCCCAGATGGTTAACAGGGTTCCCCCAGTCATGTTTCCATGACTGGTAGGTATTTCCTACCCTTACCATCTTATCTTAAATCTCTTTTGAGACATCAGTCTCAGGCCTTTCATTACGTGAAAACCTAAAGAAGGGCCAGTTTCCTGGCTTGGCCCATATCTCCTTTGGTCTTCTCATCAGAGATAATTTTCTTCACTTCCTCATAGGCAAGTCACTATTTATTTATTTATTTATTTATTTAACAGTTCTTCTATACCGCGCTTTTCAGATCAGTGCGGTTTACATTCAACGTCAACTATACAACACAGGCATTCTGAGTTGTAAACTTTACAATAAACAGGGAAATCAACATGGAAACAACTGGGGAAACTATCTACATTGTATTTACACTATTACCTTTTTCAAGCAGGGTCTATCTACATCTTATTACTTTTGAAGGATCGGTGGGTTAGCCTTTTTCATACTGAGACTGATTGTTTAGGTGTGGTGCGTGATTGTCTGAGGGGCAACATGTATGAATACTGAGGCTGGATTCAGGGTAGTATGTGGTGAACAGGTGGTGCTTTAATGCTTTCCTGAATTGGGTTAGGTGGGTGATGTTTCGTATATAGGTGGGGAGGGCATTCCATGCTCTAGGTGCATAAATTGTAAAGGCTCTGTTTGTTGTTATTTTTGTGCATTTCGTTGTTGCCTTTGGGACCTCGAGGGTGTTTTGCGTCGTAGGTCTTCTGTTTCTGTTATGTGGTACTTTGTGTATCATCTCGCTGATAGCTGTGGGAGTCAAAGTGTTTAACGCTTTGAAGGTCAAGGTTAGGACTTTGTGTAGGATTCTTGCTTGAACAGGTAACCAATGGAGGTTCATCAGTACTGGCGTTATGTGCTCTCTCCGTGAGGCCCCTGTTAGTACTCTCGCAGCAGTGTTCATTGCGAGCTGGAGTGGTGCTAGTGTTGATTGGGGGAGACCGTGTAGGATTACGTTGGCGTAATCAAAATGTGGTAATATTAATGCTTGATAGATTGATCGATAGTCGCTGAAATCTAGTAGTGGTCGGAGATGCTTTAAAGTCCTTATTTTCATGTATACTGTTTTTACTGTGTTTTTTATGTGGGTTTTCAGATCCAGGTGTTGGTCCAGAGTAATGCCAAGGTAGCGGATTGTTGATTTGGTTTTCAGTTCTGTGTCGCCGATTTTTAAGGAGGGTGGAGGGGTGAAGTCCTGGTTCCTTGAGATGAAAAGGACATCTGTTTTGCTGTAGTTGATTCTTAAATTTTGTGTGTTGAGCCATTCTGCTACTGCCTCAAAACAGCTTGTTAGAGGGAAGAGGTCTGGTTGGTTGGTCCTGAAAGGGATGTATAGCAGGATATCGTCTGCGTAGGCTAAACAGTTGACCTTGAATGAACGTGCTAGGGCACATATGGGCTGCATGTAGATGTTAAACATCAATGCAGATAGAGAAGAACCCTGTGGCACGCCCTGGTTTTGCAAAAATGGTTTGGAGGTTGTGGAGCCAGACCTTACATGTTGCCATCTATTGGTCAAGTATGACTTGCACCACTCTAGGGTATCTTCCTCCAGTGGCGTCCTCTATCCATTCTCCATATGGCAATTCTGGAGAAATCTGGTCTTCCTGCCTACAGACTGAAGTTATCCTCTGCCTTTTTCATGTAGGCCATCCTGTAGGTTATTCAAAAGCTCACATTCTAAAAAGAATCCAGACTTCTTATTGTCAGGGAGACCTCTCCTCTGACTCTGCCAATCATAACCAGGAAAAGAGAATTCTCTGTATATCTATTCAATCAGGTATTAACCTTCTTGCTGTTAGATGAATCTTCCTCCTAGGGGAGATCAGCTTCTATAGACCTCTCTCCTCCCACATACCTGGAGATATGTGTCTATAGGTCTACCTATTCATATATATATATACACACACACATATATATATATAGATATAGATATATGTAGATATATAGATATATATATATTCATCTATATCTGTGTGTCTTCTGCCCATACATATCTCCTGTAGATATATGCATATATACCCTATATATGTGGATATTTGCCTCCTGGGACATGTTACTGTGAGTTTTAGCTGTTTATTTAATTATTTACTGTTTGTCTAACTGTTTGTTTAATTATTTATTGTATGTCTTAGTGGTGTGCTAGTTCAGCCTTCTCAGCTGTACTTACCTTACCTCTCTCAACTAACTGGGCTTTGTGTGGTACCTCCATCCCCCTGCTGAGGGTTCAGGACAGGGTACCTTGTAACTGCCCTCTTTAATAGGACTTATCTCCCTCCCTCCCTCCCTCCCCAACACCCACCCACCCCTGGGGTAATTGTAGTTTTATAGGTACTTGCACATCTTAGAGGAAAGGGGCTGCTCTCAGGTGCAGCTCTTAATCCAAATCAGTCATACACAGAGGACCTGAGATTAATTGAGCTTCAGGTACACAGGGTGTATTAGGGGTATTAGATACACTTTTATTAGTATAAGCATCTACACCAATCCTTATTATATACCGAATTTAAAAGACCTAAACACAAGCTTTAAACTAAGATGCAGACAGAGGTCCAGCAACGAGATGGGGGTTCTCCGGTCTTTTGCATTAAGTGTCACATGTATGATTTTCTCCCAGTTGGTGAGAGGTCCTACATATGCACTAAGTGCAGGGAGCTCCTTGCTCTCAGGGAACGAGTCCGTTCTCTAGAGGCTAGAGTAGCAGACCTGGAAGACATAAGAAAGACAGAGAAGTACATGGACGAGACCTACAGGGATATAGTCCTGAAGTCCCACCTCCAGTCTGGCAGCATCCCTGTTGCCATGGAGGAGAGAGGTCACGTGACAGGAGAGCATCACCCTGGTGTGGCAGGAAGTGATCCTGTAACTAGGACCTGTCCTCCAGGTGATGTAAAACCCTCTCGCACCGAGGACGTTTCTCCAGGGCCATGTCCCCATGAGGGGAGGGTCAGGACAGCTGTTATAGTTGGTGATTCAATCATTAGGAATGTAGATAGCTGGGTGGCTGGTGGATGTGAGGATCGCCTGGTAACATGCCTGCCTGGTGCGAAGGTAGCAGATCTCACGCACCGCCTAGATAGAATCATAGATAGTGCTGGGGGGGGGGAGTCTGCTGTCTTGGTACATGTTGGTACCAATGACATAGGAAAATGTGGTAGGGAAGTTCTGGAGGCTAAATTTAAGCTTTTAGGTAGGAAGTTGAAATCCAGAACTTCCAGGATAGCGTTCTCCGAAATGCTTCCTGTTCCACGTGCAGGACCCAAAAGACAGGCAGAGCTCCGGAGTCTCAATGCGTGGATGAGACAATGGTGCAAGGATGAGGGTTTTGGATTTGTTAGGAACTGGGGAACATTCTGGGGAAAGGGGGGGCTCTTCCGAAGGGATGGGCTTCACCTTAATCAGGATGGGACCAGACTGCTGGCATTAACCTTTAAAAAAGAGATAGAGAAGCTTTTAAACTAGAAAATAGGGGAAAGCCGACAGTCACCCAGGAGCGCATGGTTCGGACAAAGGTATCCTTGAAGGATACTACCAAAAGCAGTGAGGTTCCAAAAGGGAGTATAGTAGCCCAAATGCCCTTGAGTAAGGAGCAGACAGAGCATAAAGATTCCCAATTACCCATGCCTACCAATAGCCAGATTAATATTAATAAAATACAGTCTCTAAAATGCTTGTATGCCAATGCTAGAAGTCTAAACAATAAGATGGGAGAATTAGAATATATAGCACTAAATGAGAGGTTAGATATGATTGCACTCTCAGAGACATGGTGGAAGGAGGATAACCAGTGGGACACTGTGATACCTGGATACAAACTATATCGTAATGATAGAGCTGAACAAATTGGTGGAGGGGTTGTGCTCTATGTTAGAGAGGGCATTGAGTCAGAAAGGATTAAAGTTTTGCAGGGAACAAAATTTGCTGTAGAATCTCTATGGATTGAAATTCCATTTATGAAGGGGAAGGTGATGGCAGTGGGAGTATACTATCGACCACCTGGCCAGAATGAACAAATGGATGATGAAATGCTCAAAGAAATCAAGGAAGCTAACAAAAGCCACAACAGAGTAGTAATAATGGGTGATTTCAATTACCCCGGTATCGACTGGGACAGTGTCACAGCAGGACAAGCTAAAGAGAGAAAGTTTCTAGATGAAATAAATGACTGCTTCTTGGAGCAGCTGATTCATGAACCGACCAGAGGGGAAGCCATACTGGACCTAATCCTTAGTGGAACGCCAGATCTGGTGCAAGAAATAAGGGTGTTGGGACCACTTGGCAATAGTGATCATAGTATGATCATGTTTAATTTAATCAGTGGAGGACAGATAGTAAAGGAATCCACAGTACTACCTTTTAACTTTCAAAAGGGAGACTATGATAGAATGAGGAATATAGTTCGGAAAAAACTAAAAGGAGCGGTTCCAAAGGTTAAAGACTTACAGCAAGCTTGGGTGTTATTTAAAAATACTATCCTCGAAGCCCAGACCAGCTGTATTCCACGCATTAAGAAAAGTGGAAGAAAGTCCAAAAAACTGCCAGCATGGTTTAAAGGTGAGGTCAGAGAGGCTGTTGCTGCCAAAAGAGCAACCTTCAGGAAATGGAAAAAAGAGCCAAATGATGAAAACTGGAAACAGCACAAGCACTGGCAAGTTAAATGCAAAGCATTGATAAGGCAGGCAAAGCGGGAATTTGAGAAGAAACTTGCTACAGAAGCAAAAACACGAAATAAAGACTTTTTCAAGTACATTCGTAGCAAAAGGCCTGTGAGAGTCAATTGGACCGTTAGATGATAGAGGGGTAAAAGGGGCAGTAAGAGGAGACAAGGCTATAGCAGAGAGACTGAATGAATTCTTTGCTTCGGTCTTTACTGAGGAAGATGTAGGGATGTTACCCAAGACTGAAGTGGTATTTAAAGGTGATACTGCAGAGGAATTGAGAGAAATATCGCTACACCGGGAAGATATATTACAACTATTTGATAAACTGAATAGTAACAAATCACCTGGACCGGATGGTATACATCCCAGAGTGTTGAAAGAACTGAAATATGAGATTGCAGACCTGCTATTGGTAATCTGTGAACTTTCATTAAAATCATCTGTAATACCTGAAGATTGGAGGGTCGCCAACGTAACACCAATTTTTAAAAAGGGTTCCAGGGGTGACCCGGGAAATTACAGACCGGTGAGCCTGACGTCAGTACCAGGGAAAATGGTAGAAACCATCATAAAGAACAAAATTACACAGCATGTAGATAGTCATGGCCTAATGGGAGACAGCCAACATGGCTTTAGACAAGGAAGATCTTGTCTTACTAATCTGATCTGTTTTTTTGAAGGTGTGCATAAACAGGTAGACAAAGGTGAGTCGGTTGATATAGTGTATCTGGACTTTCAGAAAGCTTTTGACAAGGTCCCCCATCAGAGACTTTTGGCAAAGCTAAAAAGTCATGGGATAGGAGGCAGTGTACTATTGTGGATCGGGAACTGGTTAAAAGATAGAAAGCAGAGGGTAGGGCTAAATTTCCAATATTCCCAATGAAAAAAGGTGAATAGTGGAGTACCCCAGGGATCTGTACTGGGTCCGCTACTTTTTGACATATTCATAAATGACCTGGAAAAGGGAATAACTAGTGAGGTTATCAAATTTGCAGATGACACAAAACTGTTTAAAGTTGTTAAAACCCAAGAGGATTGTGGAAAACTGCAGGAGGATCTGGATAAATTGGAAGACTGGGCATCCAAATGGCAGATGAAATTTAATGTGGACAAGTGCAAAGTTATGCACCTAGGAAAGAACAACCCACACTATAGTTACACGATGCAAGGTTCCACATTAGAAACCACCACCCAGGAAAAAGATATAGGAGTCATCGTGGATAACATGTTAAAACCCTCCGCCCAGTGTGCAGCGGCGGCCAAGAAAGCAAATAGAATGCTAGGTATCATAAGGAAAGGGATGGAGAATAAAACAAAGGATATTATAATGCCTCTGTATCGCTCCATGGTACGACCGCACCTTGAATATTGTGTGCAATTCTGGTCACCGTATCTTAAAAAGGACATAGAGTTATTAGAAAAAGTACAGAGAAGAGCCACCAAATTGGTGAAGGGGATGGAAGGCTACTCCTATGAAGAGAGGCTAAAAAGGTTAGGGCTCTTTAACCTGGAAAAGAGACGGCTGAGGGGAGATATGATAGAGGTGTATAAATTAATGAATGGAGTGGAACGGATAAACGTGGATCAATTGTTTACACTATCAGAATATAGAAGGACTAGGGGACATGTAATGAAGCTACAGGGTAAACTATTTAAGACAAATAAGAGAAAATATTTCTTCACTCAACGTGTAATCAAACTCTGGAATCTGTTACCGGAGGATCTAGTAAGGGCTGTTAGTATAGCTGGGTTTAAAAAAGGTTTGGACAAGTTCCTGGAGGAAAGGTCCATAAACCACTATTAAAAAGGGACCCAGGATATCAATGCTTGACCTAGTACAAGCACTGCAGAACCTGTGTCTTTTGGGGAAACTGCTAGGTACGTATGACCTAGATTGGCCACTGTTAGAAACAGGATACTGGGCTTGATGGACCTCGGTCTGACCCAGTATGGCATTTCTTATGTTCTTATTTATTTATTTTACAGTTTTTATATACCGCGCTCTTTGGTATCAGCGCGGTTTACAGATAACAAATTTCGCATTAGAACAGTCCTTTGCTTACATTATAACAAGGTCTTTTGCTTACATTATAACAGGGTCAGTAACTTGGAGACAACATGGTAAACTATATACAAGCTATATACAGAAAGATATATTACCTCTGAAAATTTACAGTTAAATTGGGTCGTAACTTTGGGTGTGCAGAGCGTCTAATGTTCTTATGTATATATATTTAATATATATATGTATATATACATAGATATATTTATAGATCTACTGAGATATATTTTTAGATAGATATGTATCCATATACTTATCTATCTGTTCTGTTAGGTTCAGATGTCCTTACATTCCTATATGATCCTGACAGATAGGCACTACCCCTATCAATGCTATGCCAGCATACTTAGGGGGCTACACTCATAACCACTTCCTGTGGTAATTAACAAAATGTTTCCTACCATATAGGTTAGGTACTCCCGAAGCTCTCCATGTATCTTTCTTTTTTCCTAATTGACCCCATTTAGGAAAGACATTGTGGAGCTTCCGTCAATCTAGAGCTTAGTGCTCCTGAGTCTGTCCTTACTTTCTTACCAGATACAAGGGTCTCCATACCCTTTCCTCCCTACATGGACTGATTCCATTCCCAGTCCAGTTAGGTCAGACTCATTTTTTCTTTTGGTCCTAAATTTATACTGTTTTTGGACCTGATCAGCTTAAGCTTTCTTTAATGCTACCTTCTGCATCTCCGCTGAAGCTCTACCTGTTATACTACTCCAGTCTTTCCCCCGGGGCTATTTCTCACCCTGAAGGGTTCTGGCCTCCACTGTTTTTCTGTACTTTTACTACCTCTACTTCTCAGCACATTCATTGGTTCTTCTAACAGATCCATATGTACCTCAGTGGACTTGTGCAAGGTCAACAAGGGAGGCCCAGGGCTCTACAGATCAACAAACAGTAAGGATTTGAGGGGTTTTTTTTTTTTTAATACTTTATTTAAATCCACCAGTAACTACAAGGATACAGAAACAGTGAACCAGGTCTCCACGAGGGGTATACTCTTATCCCCTCTGGATGACCACAGAAAAAATACAACAGGTGACTTTTATCATATTATCCCCTCCCCCCCACTCCCCCATCCCCCTTCCCCCCCCTTCCCCCACACTCCCTCAGCAGCAAAAAAGAAACTAGTACAGAAATTGGAAGCACAATATACCCACCTCTCCTCCCCCTCATCCATTCAACTCCCCATTTGAAGAATTTCATTACGGCTACGCGCCCCTAGTTGCTGAATATAGGGTTCCCAGGTTGACATAAACACTGTCCAGCGTTTGACACTGCCCCTCGCAAGCCAGCACTCCAGCAACATCAAATGGTGGAAATTATTCCGCCACTCACTGAAGGTTGGCGGCTGATTTTCCCTCCACAACCGGAGAATCGGCCCTTTACCCACCAGACAGGCCTTCCGCAAGAGCATTCGCTCCCCTGCCTTCGCAGGCCCGGGGACCGCCAGCTGGTCCAAAACCACCAAGGAGCCTGTCCATCTAACCCGCTGCTGCAACAGCTGACTAAGAAAATCCCGTATCTTCGCCCAATAAGGCCACAGTCTACGACAGCCCCACCACATATGCAGCAAAGTTGCCAAGTGTGCCGAACACCGAGGGCAACTGCCATCCGTCCCAACTGACTCCGAAAGGCCCGCCGTGGTGAAAAATGAGCTCGAGTCACACACTTAAATTGAATCTCCCTCCAGCGGGCCCCCTGCGCCACGCGAACAATCCGTTTCAAAGCCTTGCCGACCATTCCCGGGGCCACCTCCCCTCCCAATTCAGCAGCCCAAGCCAACTCGACCCCCCGATAATCGGGAAGTACCCTGTAACAATCCAACCGACTCTTCAGCTGAGAAATAGACGGGGGACTATCCTCCCCTATCCCAAAAAATTCCATAATCGTGGCCGAGCGGTCAATGTGCAGCGCCTCCCGCGGTAGTGAGGCCACGTAGTGAGCGACTTGCATATAGGCAAAACAGTGCCTAGTAGGTAACTCGTACTCACGGCTCAGGGCCAAAAAGGATTTGCAGCATCCCGAGGGTTCGACGAGATGTCCCACCGTCAGTATACCGCGGGCCCACCAGTCTCTAAACACCCTTGTGTCGGACCCCGGGAGGAACTGGGCATTCCCTTGAAGGGGTAACCAACTAGAAACACCCCAGGGCGCAGTCCAATACTTATTAAGCTGTTGCCAGGTGCGTCTAGCCGAGCCCACTAGGGCGCTCCTCTGAACCGCCTCCGGCAAATCCCTATGTCGCCCATGCAAAACCCCCAACAAGGTCCACGGTGCCACTAAACACTCCTCCACAGCCCGAGGCGTATAGTCCTCTGTCCCACCTAACCAATCTCCTAAATGTCTCGCTTGACACGCCAAAGCATACAGCTTTAAGTCAGGCAGCCCCATACCCCCATCTTTCCATTTCCCCAGTAACCTACCCCACGGGATCCGAGCCCGCTGCCCTCTCCAAAGAAACCCCTTAAGAGAGACTTCCACACGATGCAAGTCCCGACGTAATAACCAAACAGGCAAGGTCTGCAACCAGTATTGGATACGTGGTAATATAACCATCTGTACCGCCGCAATTCTCCCAGACAAAGACAAGGGAAGATACTCCCAGGCCTGCAACTGTGTCGTCAAACGCCGCAATATACGATCCAAATTGCATCTATATAGCTCTTGGGGTTGACGAGGTAGCACTATACCCAAGTAAACAAATTCCTCCACTGCCCACCGGAGGGGAAAGGTCTCCCCCCAGGACCCACGAAGTTGCCCTAGAATATCCAACGCTTCCGATTTATCATAATTAATGCGGAGACCCGCCAAGGTCCCAAATCGCCCGAATTCCTCCAAAAGACTCCGAAGAGAAGCTACTGGGGAAGTCACATGGACTAACAGATCATCCGCAAAAGCTGATATTACAAACTCCTGCGATCCCATCTCCACACCTTTGATCATACCCGAATGAACAATTTTGCGAATCAAAGGGTCTAGTGAGAGAACAAATAACAACGGGGAGAGGGGGCAGCCCTGACGCGTACCCCTCTCCAAAGCAAACCCCTCCGAAAGCACTCCATTGCACAGAATCCCCGCCGTCGGCGTTAGATATAAACTCCGCACCATGTTACAAAAGGCATCCCCGATGCCGTAGCATGGCAACAGCCCCCATAGATATTGCCAATTCACCCTATCAAATGCCTTTTCGGCATCGAAGCTAACAAGTAGCGAGGGTATCTGTCGAGCATGTACCCATTCCAAGGAGGCCAGGATTTTCCGGAGATTACGCACGGCGTATCGCCCCTTAACAAAGCCCACTTGTGCCTCATGAACTAAGCTCCCCAATACTTCAGCCAACCTAAGAGCCAAAACTTTCGCCAGAACCTTTAAGTCGAAATTAATAAGGGAAATAGGCCGGTACGAGGCTGCTAACAGCGGGTCCTTACCCGGTTTGGGAATCAGAGTAATATGAGCATGGTTCTGCCCCCAACGAAAAGCCCCCCGGTCCCCCCTCACACTGAACACCTCTCGTAACACCGGACTAACACAATCACCCAGTATCTTGTAAAATTCCGCACTCATGCCATTCGGTCCGGGAGCCTTACAGCAACTAGCCGCCGAAATAGCCGACTGTATCTCCTGGGAGGTAAGAGGCTGGTCCAACGCCCCCCGCTGCACCTCAGCCGCGGCAAATTCAAATCTCGCAAGTAGTCCGGCAGGGACGCACCGTGCCCCGCTTCACCTTTGTAGAGTGACTGAAAACCCCCCCGAAAAACCCTGGCAATATCCCCATTCGCCTTGTGCACGGTGCCCTTGTCATCTCGGAGGACCGCCACCAGGGTAGAGCCCCGTCTGCCCCTCAGACAACGAGCCAACAATTTCCCAGGCTTATCGCCATAACAGTACAACCGATAGCGGTAATAAAGAACCAATTTCTTGGCTTTCTGATGCAACAGCTCGTTGAGGTCAACTTGGGACTCCCAAAGCCTCCTCCTATTCTCAGCCGACGGTAGTTGGGCACACCGACGCCGAAGTTTAGTGACCTGTTGCTCCAATGTCATGATGCGTTCCGCGAGTATCCGATGCTTTCGTGCGGCATAACCGATGATATCTTCCCTAAGAACCACTTTCGCCGTTTCCCAAATCAATTCAGGATCATCCTCGTGGACTCGGTGATTGCTCGCAAATTCCGTCCACCGTTGACGGAGGAAATGAAGAAACTACGCATCATGGTACAACCCCAAGGGAAAACGCCAAATATGCGTCCGAGCAGTATCTCCCCCCCCCCAGTTCAGATCCAGCCAGACCAAAGCATGGTCGGAGACCTCCAAGGGACAAATCTGAGCAGCCTCCGTATGAGCAAATAATTCCCTTGATAGAAACAAATAATCTATACGGGCACTGGTGCCATGCGCTCTGGATTGATGTGTGAAGTCTTTCTCCGAGGTATGCAACAGCCGCCATGGATGAATTACACCCAGTTGCTTACAAAAGCGTTGTAGCAACCGAGAAGACATCTCCCTCTCCTTCGTCCCCCCCCCCCTCGAGACGTATCTAGGCCTACATCCATAACCCCGTTAAAGTCCCCCCCCCAGGATCAAAGGGCACTCGGGGAGCTGCTCCAGTCGGGAGGCCGACTTGCTATAAAAACCAAAATCAGCTACATTAGGTCCGTAAAGGGCCCCGAGAATCACCGGCTTCCCCTCTAACTGACCATAAATCAACAGAGACCTACCCACCTCATCCGCAATGACCGTCTCCGCCACAAAGCGAATCCTCTTGTGAACCAAAATAACAACCCCCACCTTGTTCCCCGTAGCCGGGGATCCCCAGACCTGCCCCACCCAGGACCTACACAGCTTACTATGCTCTTCAGCTGACTGGTGGGTTTCCTGTATCAGGGCTATATCGCAGTTGTGCCGGGCCAGTGCCTGGAGTACTTTATATCTTTTAATGGGGTTACCTAGGCCACAAACATTCCAGGTAATGACCCTCAGGGGGATGGGGCAGTGTCAAGGCTCTTCCAAAACAAAAAATCTAAGCGTGCCGGAGGTGCTCCCCCAGCCTGAAGCCCCCCACTCTCATCGTCCCTGGTAATTCTGTGCTGCCAATTCTTAAACCCCGGAGTGTGAACCCTCCCATCCCTAATTACCTCCCCCCTCCCCCAACCCCCCCCCCACACCCCTCCTTCCCATCCAGTCCGTCCAACAGGTCGGACACTTCCATTGGCATCGGGCCCACCCCTGACACACCCACACTCGCAATATTCCCTGCCCCCCAGCTACCTGGGAGTTCTATTCACCCCTTACCGTCCCCTCAAATCTTCCCCCACACCTCTCTACCCCTGAGTCACTTCCACCCCCCTTCACTTGACATGCCAGCCCAACTACACCCCCCTTCCTCCCCCTTTTCTGCCTTCCCGAGAAATTACATGGGTCAAGACTCATTCAAAGCGAAGAAAAAAAGAATTTGCACTTCCATAGTCCCACATCTCTCCAGCAACATTGTTACTAACAACAAATACAAATGCAACAGTTACTTTGTAGTTGTCCCAAATGGTAACGTAACTGAACCGCAACTAAGTAACTTGCCCACCTCCTAAGTGTCTCCTCCCGCCTCCCTTCATAGTACAACCCAAGGCAAAGGCAAGAAAGTAACAAGCATTAAGTGGAAAAGCTTAACAATTGTAGGGAAAAAACACAGGGAGAAAGGAGCCCGGCAGCCTAGGCCCACAGCCCCTTATGTCTCAGCACACGAGCTCCCATTACAGGTTACCCACTTTAGGGCCCATCCCCCGGGCGTCGGCCTTATGCGCAGACACCATTCCCCACTTTCAATCATTATCGTCCCCCCCTTGAAACAGCTCCTCAGAGGGCCACTCCAACAGTGCCACCAACCCAAACAAAAATAATATAAGTCCCAGGAACCTCATGTCCATACTGCTGACATGCTCCTCGCAGGCCGCAGTACCGCTACTCCATCCATGGCTGACTGCACACTGCTCCCCATCATGATCCTGGTCTCATCCTTACCGCCGCGCGCCTCACGACCCAGCCACTGATGTCTCAGCCAGTTGTTCTAGCCAGATGCGAGCCTCCTCCGGTGTCCCAAGGATTCTTGTCTGTCCTCGATGTTCCACTCTCAATTTCGCCGGGTAGAATAATGAGAAGCGAATCCCCTTGTTCGCTAGCTGGGCGCAGATGGACGAAAAGGCTCTTCGTTGTTGGCTCACCAACAGAGAATAATCCTGAAAGACCAGGATGTGATCTGCTTCGTCAGCCTGTCTCCGACGAGCGCGGGCCGCTCTCAGCACCTTCTCCTTCTGGGTGTAGTCCAGAAAGCGGGCTATGACTGCACGCGGTCTCTGCGCTTGATCACGTCTCGGGCCTAGTCTATGCACTCGTTCCAGCACGATAGAGCGCTCCCCTGCGTTGTCCAGGAGCCTTCCCATCCAGTCCAGAAGATATCGGGGCAAGGCATTCTCTGCAACCGTCTACGGGATGCCGATAAACCGCAAGTTTTTTTCTGTGGCCCCTGTTTTCCAGGTCCTCTAACTTTTCACCTTGCTGCTTGACAAGGGTCTCCAGGGCCTGCACTCTAGCCGTTAAAGTGTGCTGAGCATCTTCCATGTCCGAGATCCTTGTCTCTGCATGTTCCATCCGCCCGGTAAAATCAGCGATGTTTTGTGCCACAGAGTCCAGCCGATCTCCAAGCTCATTGAAGCGCTCGTCCAGGGCCCGCACTACCGCGGCACTCACGTCAGCCACCATGCTGCTCTCGCCCTCAGACCCAGGACTTCTCGTCGCTCCCTCCGCCATCTTTGGGTCAGGGCCTCTTGCTTTCTCCCGCTTGGATGTTTTTGTAGCCATCGGGGGTCTCTCGGCCCGCAGTGAAGGCACTATTGAACCCCCACCACTATCCCTGCTGCTTTTGGAGGTAGCCAGGGGCATTCGGCCGCGATCAGTTAGAATTTATAGCTGCTATTTGGGATGGGTGCCCGGAGCTGATCTGCACGATGTCCGATCAGCTCAGTGCCATACCGGAAGTCTGCCTATTTGTTTGTTTGTTTTTATTATATTACATTGCTAGCTCTCTGACTGGGAGCTCTAAAAAGGGTTTTTTGTATATTTTTTAAAGCAAGGTTACTTTCTTTTTGGTGCTTTAGGGGAACTTTCCTTGAGCACATTAGGTTGCTGAACTCTAGTAACCTCCTCAGGTTTAGAAACTGCTAACACCTAATCAGGTGTTAGTTCCCTCCCTACCCACCCCGACTCCCACCCACCCACCCCTAGTGAGCAGTCTTGCTTTATAGGGCACCTCCCCCTTTAACAAATCACAGAGAACTAGACCAGCACATTTTGAATATAATTAAAGAGATTTAACTGCTTTTTCTCTGAAAGGACAGCTGCGAAACCAGCTGGTACTTGGTAGATCTCTCTCTTTTGCTTTAACAGATACCTAAGCTCCACGAACAGAACAATGGCTGGGAAAAATCGTATTGCTAAAGCTGTTGCCCCTGTTACAGCTTATGCCTTGGTCCAGAGAGAGGTCATAATGCCAGTTGAAGGACCACTTCCATGTGCAGGGTGCCTGCATGCTGAAGCTCTGAGGAAACAAGTGGAGGAACTCAGAGAGGAGGTGGCGATGCTGAGGAGCATTCAAGACAGTGAGAAGTACATTGATGAGATGCTTCTTGCAGCAACCAAGCTCTCCAGCACAAGAGAAGATGGGTGCCAACAGAATGTCGATGGTTGGACACAAGTCACCAGGGCCTGCAAAATCACCAATCCAACTTCTCCAGCCCTTGAATTGAAGAACCATTATGCAGCCCTGGAAGTGGAGGAGGTGAAAGCATCCCTGGAAAGGGAAGAACCAGAGTTCAAGTACCCCAAAGTTGTAGAATCAGTGATCAGAAGGAAACGAAGGGTAGTGGTGATTGGAGACTCTCTTCTGAGGGGTACTGAGGCGTCCATCTGCCGACCAGACTTGATGTCCAGAGAGGTATGCTGTCTGCCTGGTGCCAAAATCCAAGATGTTACGGAGAGTTTGCCGAGACTCATCAAGCCCACTGACTATTACCCAATGTTGCTAATCCATGTTGGAACAAATGATACTGCCAGGTATACCTCGGAACGTATCAAAAGTGACTTCATGGCTCTGGGACAGAGGGTGAAGCAGGTAGGTGCACAGGTGGTGTTCTCTTCAATCCTCCCTGTTGAGGGTAAAGGCCAAGGCAGAGAGGCTCGCATCCTGGAGATGAATGCATGGCTGCGTGGATGGTGTCATCGAGAGCATTTTGGTTTCCTAGTCCATGGGATGCTGTTCCAAGGGTTGCAGAGCAGAGATGGCATCCATCTGTCCAAGAAAGGTCAACGCATCTTCGGTAGTAGACTGGCTAATCTACTGAAGAAGGCTTTAAACTAGATTCATTGGGATAGGTGAAGAAAGCCCCCAGGTAAGTGAAAAACCCCAGGTAGGTGATACCCATTTCCATAAAGGTATTTAATGTAACGGGTAACATGTGGAAAGCAGTGTGTATAAATGCCCGTAGCATGGGAAATAAGATCCCTGATGTTGAAGCTTTGGTGGGAGTGGCTGACTTGGATTTAGTGGCAGTTACAGAAACATGGTTCACAGAAAACCATGACTGGGGTGTAACTATACCTGGCTATACTTTATTCAGAAAGGACAGGGTAGGAAGAAGGGGAGGAGGAGTGGCACTATATGTAAAAACTACTATTAAAGCTTTGGAATTACAGAGCTTAAAAGGGGGAGAGGTGGCATTGTGGGTTAAACTAGAAAGAGGGAAAGAGAAATCTATTTGCATTGGTGTGATATACAGACCTCCCTCACAAGAGGAAGAGGTGGACAGAGAGTTAATTGAAGACATATGCAGCATTGCTAGGAAAGGGGAAGTGCTACTGATAGGAGATTTCAATATGCCAGATGTTGATTGGCATATTCCTGCTGCAGTATCATCTAGAACAGTGGTTCTCAACCCTGTCCTCGGGACCCCACTAGCCAGTCGGGTTTTCAGGCTATCCACAATGAATATGAATGAGATATATATGCATTAGAAATAGCCTGCCAAACTGACTGACTTGTGGCCCTCCAATGCTGGATTTGGGGACCCCGGCCTTACACCTCTGTCATTTAAGATTGTGAGTGGGCAAGGTACAGATGTCCAAGACATCAAAAAGATTAGATGGAATATGTCACATACCTCCTCGCCTCTCACCACCACCAAAATATTGTCTATTAGACAACTTTTTGGTGGTGGTGAGAAACTAGGAGGGATGTGACACATTCTATCTACCCTTTTGATGTCGAGGACATCTGTACCTTGCCCACTCACAATCGTACTTGACAGAGGTGTACGGCAGGGGTCCCCAAATCCAGCACTGGAGGGCCACAAACCAGTCAGTTTGGCAGGCTATTTCTAATGCATATATATCTCATTCATATTCATTGTGGATAGCCTGAAAACCCGACTGGCTAGTGGGGTCCCGAGGACAGGGTTGAGAACCCCTGATCTAGAAGTAAGGAGATCCTGGATTCTCTACAGGGAGAACTATTCAGGCAATTGGTAACAGACCCCACACGTGAAGGGACCATACTGGACTTGGTGCTTACCAATGGTGAAAGTGTTTCTGATGTTGTAGTGGGAGATCATTTTGCATCCAGTGATCACCAGATGGTGTGGTTCAGTATTAGGACTTCGGCTGTTAGAATCCATTCCAAGGTGAGGATCTTAGACTTTAGGAAGACTAACTTTGCGAAGATGGGCCAATACCTCAGGGAGTCGTTAGTGGGATGGGAACAGCTGGGGGATGTAGAAAAACAGTGGACAAAACTGAAAGGGGATATTTTAAGGGCAACCAACCTTTTTGTTAAAATGGTAAATAAAGGCAAAAGGAAAAGGAGACCGCTATGATTTTCTAAGGAAGTAGCTGAAAAAGTGAAGAAAAAGAGGGAGACCTTCATGAAATACAAGAGATCACAGAGAGAGGAAGACAGGCATCTGTATTTGGAAAAATTTAGAGAAGCTAGCAAAGTAGTCAAGAAGGCAAAGATTCAAAAGGAGGAGGAAATAGCCAATGCAATAAAATGGGGGGATAAGACATTTTTCAGATATATTTGTGAGAAGAGGAAGGGCAAGAGTGGTATTGTCAGACTCAAGGGTGCAGGGGGGGGAATATGTAGAAGCTGATAAGGATAAAGCGGAATTACTTAACAAATATTTTTGTTCTGTGTTCACAGATGAAGAACCAGGAGCAGGACCTCAGAAAACACCCAAATAGGAACAGAAGCGAGGGACATCTTGAACAATTTTCAGAAGACTGTGTTCGTGAGAAACTAGCTCAACTTAAAGTAGACAAAGCGATGGGACCGGATGGGATACACCCTAGAATACTGAGGGAACTTGGGGACGTTCTAGCAGCTCCACTGACTGACCTTTTGAATGCCTCGTTGGAGTCGGGAGTGGTGCCAAAGGACTGGAGAGAGGCTCATGTGGTGCCTTTACACAAAAGCGGAAGTAAGGATGTGGTTGAAAACTTCAGGCCGGTTAGTTTAACTTCGGTGGTGAGTAAGTTATTGGAAACGCTGCTGAAAGAGAAAATAGTGAGGTTTCTGGAGTCCAGCGGATTACAGGATCCGAGGCAGCATGGATTCACCAGAGGCAGGTCTTGTCAGACAAATCTGATTGATTACTTTGACTGGGTGACCAGGGAGTTGGACCGAGGGAGAGCTCTAGATGTGGTGTATTTAGATTTCAGTAAAGCCTTTGACACTGTTCCTCACAGGCGACTTATAAACAAACTGAGCACCCTAGGGATGGACCCTAAAGTTACTGCTTGGGTTAGAAATTGGTTGGGTGGGAGGCGACAAAGAGTACAAGTAAATGGAGCTCACTCTGAGGAGAAGGATGTTACCAGTGGTGTGCCCCAGGGATCTGTCCTTGGTCCGATTCTTTTTAACATCTTTGTTAGTGATATCGCGGAAGGGCTGTCGGGTAAGGTTTGCCTCTTTGCAGATGATACCAAAATCTGCAATAGAGTAGACACCCAGGAAGGTGTGGATAACATGAGGAGGGATCTAGCTAAGCTTGAAGAATGGTCTAGAATTTTGCAGCTGGGATTTAATGTTAAAAAATGTAAGGTCATGCATTTGGGCTGCAGCAATCCAAGGGAGCAATACAGTATAGGAAGTTGAAGTACTTTTGTTCACTAAAGAAGAGCGGGAACTAGGCGTGGTTGTGTCTGATGATAAAGTAGCTAAACAGGTAGAAAAGGCGACGGCAAAAGCTAGAAGGATGCTTGGGTGCATACGGAGAGGAATGGCTAGCAGAAAAAAGGAGGTGATAATGCCTTTGTATAAGTCTGTGGTGCGACCTCATTTGGAGTATAGTGTGCAGTTCTGGAGACCGCACCTTCAAAAGGATGTGAACAGGATGGAGTCGGTGCAGAGGGTGGCTACTAAAATGATTAGTGGGCTTCATTATAAAGCATATGAGGACAGACTTAAGGATCTTAATATGTACACCTTAGAGGAAAGGCGGGATAGAGGTGACATGATTGAGATATTTAAATACCTCCGTGGCATAAATGTTCAGGGAGAGAGCCTCTTTCAATTGAAAGCAAGTTCTGCTACGAGGGGACATGGGATGAGGGTGAAGGGAGATAGATTCAGGAGTGATATGCGGAAATATTTCTTTACGGAAAGAGTAGTGGATCCGTGGAATAGTCTCCCAGTGGAGGTTGTAGAGATGAGGACAGTAACTGAATTCAAAAAAGCATGGGACCAACACAGAGGATCTCTAAAGGTAAAAAGTGGACTGCTGTAGTTGTTGATATGGAAGGACAGACTATATAGGCCATGTGGTCTTTTTCTGTCATTATGTTTCTATGTTTAATATTTTACTACAAAATACCCTCTATACAGGGTCTTTCTCTTTAGAAACCCTGTTCTAACCAGCTGTTCCACAGCTCCTCTTCTGTTTTCAACTCCTACCCTACATCCCTAGGATGCCTGAGGTCTTAAGCAATAGCATGGCTCGTTCTAGACTTGCAACATGCTAGGACTCCCTCTGGGCATCTGAGCTTGGGAGTCCCCATATGTGAAGACTCATTCCTGCTTGTTCCTGGAGATAGCACAGTTACTTACCTGTAACAGGTGATCTCTGGGAACAGCAGGAATAAGTCTTCACAACCCACCCACCTCCCCTAGGAGTGACATTTTTCTCTCTCTCTCTATCTTTCCCTTCCTTGCTCTCTCTCTCCCTTCCTTGCTCTCTCTCTCTCTCTCTCTCTCTCTCTCTCTCTCTCTCTTTGTCTCAGCTTTCAAACTTAACTGAGGAGAGACAGTTGGGAAGGCGGAAAGGCAGCACACAAGCGTGGTGGGATGTTTCCAAAGGCTTTGATTGGACGCTGGGAAGCGTTCCCGCGCGGACTCCGTCGGTACCGACGTACCCATATATGAAGACTTATTCCTGCTGTTCCCAGCGATCACCTGTTACAGGTAAGTAACTGTGCTTTCCAATTCGGTCATTTCCACTTTGCTCCAGGCGAGGAAAAAGTCGACGTCATTGGCCAATGTGCGCATTTCGCATATTTTTGAGGATTGGTGCTCGAGACCTCAGGTACACGTGGCTACTGCGTCTGTCCCTTCGATATTGAGTTTTCTGCAGGATGGCTATAAGAAAGGTCTGGCGACTAGTTCCTTGAAGGTCCACTTAGCAGCCTTGGCCTGTTACAGAGGTAAGGTCAACGGAGGGTCGCTTGGAGCTCACCCCGATGTTGTGCATTTTCTTAAAGCGGTCACCAGGATGCGGCCATCACGTAGGATTATGATTCCGCCGCGGGATCTTAACTTGGTTTTAGGGGCACTCATGAAGGCACCCTTTGAGCCTCTAAGCCAGGCTTCGATCAAGGATTTAACTCTGAAAACGGTATTCCTTTTAGCCATTTGTTCCGCAAGGCGGATTTCGGAATTGCAGGCTAGGTCTTGTAGAGAACCTTTTTTGTGCTTTTCAAGGGAAAATGTGGTGCTACGCCCAGTTCCATCCTTTTTGCCCAAAGTGGCCTCTCCATTTCATTTGAATCATTGCCAGTACTTACCAAAGAGGGTGAAGGTGTAGCTGACTGCGGTCTTCGCCGTTTGGACATAAAAAGAGTGCTTCTTTGCTATTTGAATGTTCCGAATCATTCCAAAAGTCGGATTGGCTGTTCGTGGTGTTCGGCGGACCAAGGAAAGGTGAAGCGGCAGCTAAAGCTTCCATTGCCCGATGGGTTAAGGAGGCAATTGTGTCAGCATATGTTTTGGAAGGTCGTGCAGCGCCGGTGGGGTTGAGGGCACATTCCACTAGGGCACATGCAGCCTCTTGGGCAGAATAAAGTTTGGTTCCACCAGTGGAGGTTTGTAAAGCGGCCACCTGGTCCTCTCTTCACACCTTTAGTAGACACTACCGCCTTGATGTGCTGGCGGCGGGTGATTCCTCCTTCTGAGCAGCGGTGTTGCATTCTGGTTGGAAAGGTCCCTCTCATTAGTACTGCTTTGTTAAATCCCAGGAGTAGAGGACTAAACTGGAGGAACGATAAGGAAATAGAAATTACACTCCAGTTTAGTCCTCGTTCCCACCCAGGGAGTGGTTTCCTACCGGTACAACTGGTCTGAGGTAATTTTTCAGAAGATAACAGGTGGGTGTGCTTTCATAGACAATCGTTGTCACTCTTTATCTTTGAATTTCTTCTGACCTCTCTGTCCACGTCTCTGGTTCGGCAGCGAAGAGAGGAGACAGTATAGCCTTCAAACCCTTATGTTAAAGGGGAGGGGTTTGTTCATTCAGTTATCACTTATACCTTTAGTTTGGGTATCTTTAATATGTTTAGCCACTTGTTTGTTGCTCTTTTGAGTCTGCTTTGTCAGTAGTACACTGAAACATATAGAAACATGATGACAGAAAAAGACCACAAGGCCCATCTAGTCTGTCCTTCCATAACAACAACTACAACAGTCCACTTTTTACCTTTAGAGATCCTCTGTGTTGGTCCCATGCTTTTTTGAATTCAGTTACTGTCCTCATCTCTACCACCTCCACTGGGAGACTATTCCACGGATCCACTACTCTTTCCGTAAAGAAATATTTCCGCATATCACTCCTGAATCTATCTCCCTTCACCCTCATCCCATGTCCCCTCGTCGCAGAACTTGCTTTCAATTGAAAGAGGCTCTCTCCCTGAACATTTATGCCACGGAGGTATTTAAACATCTCAATCATATCACCTCTATCCCGCCTTTCCTCTAAGGTGTACATATTAAGATCCTTAAGTCTGTCCTCATATGCTTTATAATGAAGACTACTAATCATCTTAGTAGCAACCCTCTGCACCGACTCCATCCTGTTCACATCCTTTTGAAGGTGCAGTCTCCAGAATTGCACACCATACTCCAAATGAGGTCACACCAAAGACTTATACAGAGGAATTATCACCTCCTTTTTTCTGCTAGCCATTCCTCTCCGTATGCACCCAAGCATCCTTCTAGCTTTTGCCGTCGCCTTTTCTACCTGTTTAGCTACTTTAAGATCATCGGACACAACTACGCCTAGGTCCCGCTCTTCTTTAGTGGACAAAAGTACTTCACCTCCTATGCTGTATTGCTCCCTTGGATTGCTGCAGCCCAAATGCATGACCTTACATTTTTTAACATTAAATCCCAGCTGCCAAATTCTAGACCATTCTTCAAGCTTAGCTAGATCCCTCCTCATGTTATCTACACCTTCCTGGGTGTCTACTTTATTGCAGATTTTGGTATCATCTGCAAAGAGGCAAACCTTACCCGACAGCCCTTCCGCTATATCACTAACAAAGATGTTAAAAAGAATCGGACCAAGGACAGATCCCTGGGGCCCACCACTGGTAACATCCTTCTCCTCAGAGTGAGCTCCATTTACTTGTACTCTTTGTCGCCTCCCACCCAACCAATTTCTAACCCAAGCAGTAACTTTAAGGTCCATCCCTAGGGTGCTCAGTTTGTTTATAAGTCGCCTGTGAGGAACAGTGTCAAAGGCTTTACTGAAATCTAAATACACCACATCTAGAGCTCTCCCTCGGTCCAACTCCCTGGTCACCCAGTCAAAGAAATCAATCAGATTTGTCTGACAAGACCTGCCTCTGGTGAATCCATGCTGCCTCGGATCCTGTAATCCGCTGGACTCCAGAAACCTCACTATTTTCTCTTTCAGCAGCGTTTCCAATAACTTACTCACCACCGAAGTTAAACTAACCGGCCTGAAGTTTTCAACCACATCCTTACTTCCGCTTTTGTGTAAAGGCACCACATGAGCCTCTCCCCAGTCCTTTGGCACCACTCCCGACTCCAACGAGGCATTGAAAAGGTCAGTCAGTGGAGTTGCTAGAACGTCCCCAAGTTCCCTCAGTATTCTAGGGTGTATCCCATCCGGTCCCATCGCTTTGTCTACTTTAAGTTGAGCTAGTTTCTCACGAACACAGTCTTCTGAAAATTGTTCAAGATGTCCCTCGCTTCTGTTCTTATTTGTGGGTGTTTTCTGAGGTCCTGCTCCTGGTTCTTCATCTGTGAACACAGAACAAAAATATTTGTTAAGCAATTCCGCTTTATCCTTATCAGCTTCTACATATTCCCCCCCTGTACCCTTGAGTCTGACAATACCACTTTTGCCCTTCCTCTTCTCACTAATATATCTGAAAAATGTCTTATCCCCCCATTTTATTGCATTGGCTATTTCCTCCTCCTTTTGAATCTTTGCCTTCTTGACTACTTTGCTAGCTTCTCTAAGTTTTTCCAAATACAGATGCCTGTCTTTCTCTCTCTGTGATCTCTTGTATTTCATGAAGGCCTCCCTCTTTTTTTTTCACTTTTTCAGCTACTTCCTTCGAAAACCATAGTGGTCTCCTGTTCCTTTTGCCTTTATTTACCATTTTAACAAAAAGGTTGGTTGCCTTTAAAATACCCCCTTTCAGTTTTGCCCACTGTTGTTCTACATCCCCCAGCTGTTCCCATCCCACTAACGACTCCCTGAGGTATTGGCCCATCTTCGCAAAGTTAGTCTTCCTAAAGTCTAAGATCTTCACCTTGGAATGGATTCTAACAGCCCTAGTCCTAATACTGAACTACACCATCTGGTGATCACTGGATGCAAAATGATCTCCCACTACAACATCAGAAACACTTTCACCATTGGTAAGCACCAAGTCCAGTATGGCCCCTTCACGTGTGGGGTCTGTTACCAATTGCCTGAATAGTTCTCCCTGTAGAGAATCCAGGATCTCCTTACTCCTAGATGATACTGCAGCAGGAATGTGCCAATCAACATCTGGCATATTGAAATCTCCTAGCAGTAGCACTTCCCCTTTCCTAGCAATGCTGCATATGTCTTCAATTAACTCTCTGTCCACCTCTTCCTCTTGTGAGGGAGGTCTGTATATCACACCAATGCAAATAGATTTCTCTTTCCCTCTTTCTAGTTTAACCCACAATGCCTCCTCTTTCCCTTTTAAGCTCTGTAATTCCAAAGCTTTAATAGTAGTTTTTACATATAGTGCTACTCCTCCTCCCCTTCTTCCTACCCTGTCCTTTCTGAATAAAGTATAGCCAGGTATAGTTACATCCCAGTCATGGTTTTCTGTGAACCATGTTTCTGTAACTGCCACTAAATCTAAGTCAGCCACTCCCACCAAAGCTTCAACTTCAGAGATCTTATTTCCCATGCTACGGGCATTAATACACACTGCTTTCCATATGTTACCCCTGTTACATTAAATACCTTTATGGAATGGGTATCACTTACCTGGGGGCTTTCACTTACCTGGGGGCTTTCTTCACCCATCCCCAACGAATCTAGTTTAAAGCCCTCTTCAGTAGATTAGCCAGTCTACTACCAAAGATGTGTTGACCTATCTTGGACAGATGGATGCCATCTCTGCTCTGCAACCCTTGGAACAGCATCCCATGGTCTAGGAAACCAAAACGCTCTTGAAGACACCATCCACGCAGCCATGCATTAATCTCCAGGATGCGAGCCTCTCTGCCTTGGCCTTTACCCTCAACAGGGAGGATTGAAGAGAACACCACCTGTGCACCTACCTGCTTCACCCTCTGTCCCAGAGCCATGAAGTCACTTTTGATACGTTCCGAGGTATACCTGGCAGTATCATTTGTTCCAACATGGATTAGCAACATTGGGTAATAGTCAGTGGGCTTGATGAGTCTCGGCAAACTCTCCGTAACATTTTGGATCTTGGCACCAGGCAGACAGCATACCTCTCTGGACATCAAGTCTGGTCGGCAGATGGACGCCTCAGTACCCCTCAGAAGAGAGTCTCCAACCACCACTACCCATCGTTTCCTTCTGGTCACTGATTCTGCAACTATGGGGTACTTGAACTCTGGTTCTTCCCTTTCCAGAGATGCTTTCACCTCCTCCACTTCCAGGGCTGCATAATGGTTCTTCAATTCAAGGGCTGGAGAAGTTGGATTGGTGATTTTGCAGGCTCTGGTGACTTTTGTCCAACCATCGACATTCTGTTGGCACCCATCTTCTCCTGTGCTGGAGAGCCTGGTTGCTGCAAGCAGCATCTCATCAATGTACTTCTCACTGTCTTGAATGCTCCTCAGCCTCGCCACCTCCTCTCTGAGTTCCTCCACTTGTTTCCTCAGAGTTTCAGCATGCAGGCACCCTGCACATGGAACCGGTTCTTCAACTGGCAATAGGACCTCTGTCTGGACCGAGGCAGAAGCTGTAACGGGGGCAACAGCTTTAGCAATACGATTTTTCCCAGCCATTGTTCTGTTTGTGGAGCTTAGGTATCTGTTAAAGCAAAAGAGAGAGATCTACGAAGTACCAGCTGGTTTCGCAGCTGTCCTTTCAGAGAAAAAGCAGTTAAATCTCTTTAATTATATTCTAAATGTGCTGGTCCAATTCACTGTGATTTGTTCAAGGGGGAGGTGCCCTATAAAGCAAGACTGCTCACTAGGGGTGGGTGGGAGTCGGGGTGGGTAGGGAGGGAACTAACACCTGATTAGGTGTTAGCAGTTCCTGAACCTGAGGAGGTTACAGAGTTCAGCAATACTACTGTGCTCAAGTACAGTTCCCCTAAAACAGCAAAAATGAAATTAACCTTGCTTTAAAAAATATACACAAAACCCTTTTAAGAGCTCCCAGTCAGAGAGCTAGCAATGTAACAAAAAAAAAAAACCAAACAAAGAAACCCTCAAATCCTTACTTACTGTTTGATGTGTGGAGCCCTGGTTAAGAAAGCCTCAAAAGGGCAGGGCAAAGCAGCCTTTTTATGCAGGCTTCAATTGCACTCAGGAAACAGGCCCACTAACCCCTGATTAGGTGTTAGCAGTTCCTGAACCTGAGGGGGTTACAGAGTTCAGCAATACTACTGTGCTCAAGTACAGTTCCCCTAAAACAGCAAAAATGAAATTAACCTTGCTTTAAAAAATATACACAAAACCCTTTTAAGAGCTCCCAGTCAGAGAGCTAGCAATGTAACAAAAAAAACCAAACAAAGAAACCCTCAAATCCTTACTTACTGTTTGATGTGTGGAGCCCTGGTTAAGAAAGCCTGTAGCTGATGGGAGATGCCAGCAGATTACATCCAGTGAAGTCACAAGTTTGACATGCCCAGTCTCCAAGCTGCAGTAGGAGGTTCGCAATCCAGGAGTAGAGGACTAAACTGGAGTTCCTACAGGAACTACAATTACCAGGTACGTGTAATTTCTATTTAGCCCTGTTTTAAAAAAATACCTATAATATTGCCCACAATGCTTATTATAAGTTGCATAGAGCCTACCTGTGTCCACTCACAGTAGTTGAACTGGATGAAGAATCGGTCTGTTTCTGTTAGATGACGTGAATTTGAAGGAAGCCTTCCAAATGCGCAGCTATTGAAATAATTCTGGGATAAAGTTATTCAAAGGTACTCATTAGGGAAAGACATTGAGAAAATGTCAATGTTTTTGGCATACTAGCAGGCCTGATAGGAGTAGCCTGTGGTTAGAGCAATTGCCTAAGACCCAGAAGATCAAAGGTTCAATTGCCACTGGCACTCCTTTTGACATTGGGCAAGTCACTTTACCCTCCATTGCCTTGGAAGAAAACTTCCAATGATAGATTGCTAAGAAAACCGAGGGGCAGCTGGGTCGCCAGGAGTCAGCACTGACTTGATGGCATTAAAAAAAAAAAAAAAAAATCCGGTTTGAAGCTAATCCAAACACTGACACGATACTGTTCTCTGTCAGCATATCTTCTTAGACTTTGTTGTTTTTCCTTTTTTATTACAGTAAACTAATATCTAGGCTCACCCAACATTTCTCACTACCAAACTACACAGCAATCCACATGGCCATTGAGATATATAATACGTTTACCCTAAAATCAGGCCTCTCCATGCTCTCTAATGAATGTGTTATAACCATGGGTGCTCTGCACAGATTTTTCTAGCTGTCTTGGAAGTCTCATACAACTGCATCACTATTAGGATTATAACTCTACCACTCTGCAAGATATCCTGCTGCCACCAAATAAATATACACGTTATTGATAAAATAAGAAACTATAAGATAAGACTACATAATTCTTTCTTCCTTTTTATCCTGGCAGATCAGTACAGACATGTGTTATGTCCCCCCCCAGCTTATGGAGATAGAAAACTGCCACTAAGGCTTTCAGTCCTGGTACAATAGGTGGTGCAGCTGAGCCAGATACTCAATGTTCTTTGCCTCCAGCAGATGGTAGGATGTCCTGGACTGTTGCAACAGGACCAGGATTAGGTTGAAGACAGCTGCCTCTGAGTTGGTCACTAGATTGGAGGAGGCAAGGGGTACAGGAAGGATCTCTGCCAGAACTTGTGGGCTGCCAGGTCATAGGGCTGAGCTGGCCATGTCTCGCTGGAAATCGGGTAACACACTTTCTTGGACTCCCTGCACACTCCCCTCTCACCTGGTAGTGGGAAGAATCTTTCGGGGCAGTCAGCAGGTATTCCCAGTGAGTATAATTTAAAAACAGAAAAAATAGTGCAGCATTGGGGACATCAGCACCAGGAGGGCCCTCGATGCCTGACACAGACCCATGGCAGAACACTGCAAAAAAATGCCAGGGTGTGGGGATTGTCATCACAGAAGCAGCACAGCAGGCCCTTTTTCCTGTGCTGTGCCATGGATGGGCATCAGATCGGCAGTATCAGGTTTCTCATTTGCAGTGTCAGAGCACACCACTGAATTGACTGAGCATGCCATTGCTGAGGTCAATGCTTCCACAAAGAAAATGGCTTTGGCAGCCAGTTTATGCCCCATGTTAGGGATGGCTTCTGGGCTTGCAGTGAACCTGGAGCGACAGAAACCACATGTAGTGGTACCAGAATTGGCAGAGGGACTGGAGGGTGTCCTAGTTGATCTTTTTACTCAGGTTTGTAAGGATGATGCACCAGGCCTTTCTGGATATGCAGAGGTCCCAGGGCCCCTCCATTGTGGGGTCCACTAGGGGGGGCCCCTCTACCTGTTCCATCCCGGAAAGGGAGGGGGGGGCATGCAGCAAAGAGGCTCATAGTCCAACAAGATTTTAGGTGGCCTGGGGTCATCTTGGGTTCTGGCATACCCTGTTTTATACAGTGAAGAGGAGGAAGAAGTGGAAGACCACCTGAGGGGAGAATCTGCGAAGAGGGCAAGCTCATGATGCCAGAGGAAGCTGATGCGATTGTCAGTGATTAGATTGTTCTGGACGCAGGAGTTGCCCACCTTGATTGAACTTGTATTCTAAAGCTTTCAGGTGAAGATGTGGAAGACAAGCTGAGATCCAATATTGGAAGGCATGAGGAAGCCTTCTAGTGCTTTTCCCCTTTACAAGACCATTTGTAATATGATTATGGCAGAATGGAAGGTGCCTGATGAGGTGATCACAGTGCTATCCCATCCACTAGGTCAGTGGTTCCCAACCCAGTCCTCGGGGACTCCCATGAGAGTCAGGTTTTCAGTGTATTCACAATGAATATGCATGAGATAGATCTGCATACAATGGAAGCAGTGCATGGAGATCTATATCATATATATTCATTGTGGATATCCTGAAAACCCGACTAGCCTGGGGGTACCCGAAGACTGGGTTGGGAACCACTGCACTAGGTGTCCACCTATGGCGCCAGTACGGTGCCAGCACAGCCTGCACCAAAAGTAAAAACAGTGCATGCTCATGGTGCCCATCCTGCCTCCTCCAACAGGAGGTTTGCAGTGGAGGAGGCAGGACTGGCAGGCCATGAGTGCATGTGTGGGCCTGCTGTTGCACTGCTTTTACTTTCGGTGCAGGCTTGGCTGGGGCCAAGGAGACATGTGACTCCAGGGCAGGAAGGTTGAGGCCCCCCCGAAGCAATCATTTGCAGCAGCTCTGGTTGTGGGGGATATGTGGATAGGGTGGTGCTTCAGTGGATTCAGTAACTCCTCAGGAATAAGGAGGCAGCTTGTCTGGAGGCTGAGGCAATATTCTTAGCAGATGCACTTTGATATTCAGCTTTCTTCCAGTTGTGTAGACAAATAGTTGTGCCAGCTCAAGATGGCTCCGGTTGTAGCATTGGGCAGCAGATTTAGCCTCCCAAAGGGGAGGCTCTTATTTAGGAGGAGTTGAAAAAGCTGGTTAAGGAGCTGGGGAAGTTAAGTTGTAGATACTCCTGGAGGGACATCACAGATCACTCTCTGGGGCAGCCCATCTGAAGTTCAAGGATCATAGGAGATTCTGTTCTTCCAAAACATTCTCCCTCTTGACTCAGCCATCTGAGGATAGGGCCATATTCTACTCCTTTCATATGTTCAAGCCTTACCTCGGTGGCGGGAAAAGTATTGGAGGCGCTCCTGAAAGAGCAATAGTGGACTTTCTCAAAGCCAACAGGTTGCATGATCTGAGGCAACATGATTTTACCAAAGGACGATCTTGCCGAACCAATCTGAGTTTTTTGACTGGGTGACCTGAGAACTAGATCAGGGTCATGCGATGGATGTCATCTACCTGGATTTCAGCAAAGCCTTTGATACTATTCCTCATAGGAGGCTTATCAATAAACTCAATAGCTTGGGGATGGGTCCCAAGGTGTTGAACTGGATCAGAAATTGGTTGACTGACAGATGACAGAAGGTGAGGGTAAAAAGAACTCACTCTGATGAAAGGAAGGGTGATTAGCGGTGTGCCTCAGGGTTCGGTCCTGGGACCGGTATTGTTCAATGTATTTGTGAGTGATATTGCTGAAGGACTGAATGGAAGTGTCTGTCTTTTTGCAGATGACACGAAAATTTGCAACAGAGTGGACTCCCCTGAGGGAGTGGAGAACATTAGGAAAGATATACAAAAGCTAGAAGAATGGTCTAATGCTTGGCAGTTAAGATTTAATGTGAAGAAGTGCAGTGTCATGCACTTAGGAAGCAGAAATCCAAAGGAATTCTACGCAATAGAGGGCGAGAGGTTGGTGTGCATGGACCAGGAGAAGGACCTCGGAGTGATTATTTCTGAGGATCTCAAGGTGGCGAAACAGTGCGACAAGGTGGTGCAAAAGCCAGAAGGATGCTGAGTTGCATCAAAGAGGAATTACCAGCAGAAAGGAAGAGGTACTAATGCCACTGTACAAGTCACTGGTGAGGCCTCACTTGGAATACTCAGGTACTGACAACCGATGCTTCCCTGCAGGGCTGGGGGGGGGCACACTGCCAGGGGGCCTGCACCCAAGGCCATGGTCTCCGTGGGAGGCGGCCCAGCAGATCAACCTGTTGGAATTGAGAGCCATTCGACTAGCCTTATGGACTTTCTCTCGGATCCTGTCTCACCAGTCTGTCCTAGTTCAGACAGACAACCAGGTGGCTATGTTCTACGTCAACAAGCAGGGAGGCACAGGATCCAGACTTCTGTGCCTGGAAGCCCAAGCTCTCTGCTCCTGGGCTGTCAATCAGGGCATGACCCTCAGGGCGGTCTACCTCCCAGGCCAGGAAAACTACCTGGCGGACAGGCTAAGCAGAATCCTGCAGCCGCACGAGTGGCAGTTGGATCCTCTGGTGGTTCAACAGATCTTTCTGAAGTGGGGACTTCCGACCATGGATCTTTTTGCCAGTCCGCTGAACAGGCCACTACCCAGGTTCTGTTCCAGGCAACCGCATCCCTCGAGAACAGCGCCAGATGCATTCCTGATCCCCTGGTCAGAGAGCCTGTTGTATGGTTTTCCTCCCACACCTCTGGTGGCCTGGACTCTATTCAAAATCCAGCAGGACCAAGCCACGGTGATCCTGATAGCCCCCAGGTGGCCCAGGCAGCCGTGGTTCCCTCTTCTTCTGCAGTTGGCAGTGGATACTCCACTTCCTCTGGGGTTGCAATCCGACCTTCTGACTCAGGATCAGGGGTCCCTCTTGCATCACAACCTCAAATCCCTCAATTTGATGGCCTGGCTGCTGAAAGGCTAGTCCTTGCTCCCTTGCTCCTATCAAGGGAGGTTGAAGAGGTGGTGTTGGCCTCTAGGAAGCATTCCACTAGGAAGGCCTATTCTCTGAAGTGGCGTAGGTTCTCTACTTGGTGTTCTCAACAGCAAGAGGACCCCTTCTCCTGCTCGGTCCAGGTGGTGTTGCAATACCTGCTCCACCTTTCCAACCTGGGACTTCAGTCCAACTCTGTCCGGGTTCACCTCAGTGCCCTCTCAGCTCACCACTCGCCGGTGGATGGACAATCCCTCTCGGGCCACCCTCTGGTGTGTCGTTTTCTCAGAGGCCTGCTTCTGCTTAAGCCTCCTGTTCGTCCACCGGCCACTGAGTGGGATCTCAATGTGGTCTTGCAGCAACTGACTCGTCCACCTTTTGAACCGATGGCAACCTGCCATTTACGTTTCCTCTCCTGGAAGGTGTTGTTCCTTGTACCTCGGCCAGGCATGTGAGTGAACTTCAGGCCCTAGTTTCGGATAGGCCGTATACCAGGTTCTATAAGAACAGGGTAGTCTTGAGGACTCACCCTAAGTTCCTTCCCAATGTAGTGTCCTCCTTCCACCTCAACCAGGAGGTGGTGCTTCCGACGTTCAAGAACCACTCCTCGATACCCCCAGGTAGGGAATCAAGAACCCTTGATGCCCATGCATGCCATTCTTTCGCAGCTTCAATGTTAGCAAGTAGGATTAACTCTCTACATGGGCATGTTCTTCAAGGAAATTAACAAGGACTGGGAAGAATTCCTCCCATTCATCCCTGAGGAGAAAAGACCTGCTTTCCAGACTCTCCTGAAACATAGCCAGAATGTCTTGAAGTTTGTCAACAGAGCTGCTTTCAATGCATTTGAGTCCAGCAACAGGGCCTCTGCAATAGCCATTGGGGCTCATAGACTCATTGTTCCAGGTCAAACTAGGCAACATCCCCTGTATGGGTGAAAACCTGTTAGGGAAAAATTGGAAGGAGAAAGCTGGAGAGCTGGAGATGGATGACACCACTCTAAAGAGACTCTCCAGGAAGACTGCTGATCCAGCAAAGAAAAACTCAGCAGCCAAGAGGCCCTTCTACCCCAAGAAAAGAAGATTTTATCCCTCCTACTCTCAGCTTGCGACCTACCAGTCTCAGCAGAAACTGCAGGGTCCAAGACAAGCTAGGAAGCCCAAAGGCACTAAGCCACAACCAGCCACACTGGTGCCAGCAGCGCCTAGTTTTGACTCTTTTCTGGAGAGCATTGCCACCTTGCCCCTGCAGACTCCCAATCTTCCCCATATAGCAGGCTGGCTATGCCATTATGCACACTGTTGGCACACCATGTCACCACAGAACAGTGGACCCTCCAAATCATCCAGGGAGGGTGTCAGTTAAACATCCAACAATATCGCCCTATTCACCACAGAGGGGAGTACCCTACTCAGCCTCCTCGGAGGGCTGTGCTACAGGAGGAGGTGACCACACTGCTTTCCCAAGGGACCATAGAGGCGGTCCTACCAGACCAACGTCTCAAGGGGTTCTACACTCCTTACTTCCTCATCCCTAAGAACTCAGAAGGATACAGACCCATACTCAACCTCAGGGACTTCAACAAGTTCCTGGTCAGAGAGAAGTTCAAAATGATTTCTCTAGGAACTCTCCTACCATATCTGCAGGAACAAGATTGGCTTTGTTCTCTGGACCTCAAGGTGGTCTATACCCATATCCTTATACATCCAGAATACAGGCGATATCCCTGGTTTACATCTCAAGGAACGTATTACCAATACAGGGTTCTCCCCTTTGGCCTCATGTCTGCTTCAAGAGTTTTCTGAAAGTACATGGCAGTGGTAGGCGCTTACATTCGCAATATGGAAATTTTTGTTTCTCCAGGACCAAGCAGGAAGGAAGTCCTCACATATGGGTGACATCGACATCGATGGAGCCCCTTGCGGAGCATTTCCCCAGCTTTCTAAGAAAGCCTTTGGGAATACTGCACACATGCGCCGTCCCCTTCCTGCCCAAAGGTGCCATCTTGCTCAGTCTTTCTTTTTCTGTGGAGCCCATTGGATGTCTGTCCGTGTCACCCGGAGAAAAGTTAGATTTTTCTTGCGATTTCCTCACGGTTTTGTCCGGTTCGACGCCGGTTCCCCTTCCCGCTGGGTTCGGTACATCGGTATCGAGCCCGTCTTCTCTTTTTCGGTTTTTGCCCTTAGTCGCTGGCATTCGCGCCCTTTTTTTCTTTTTCCCTGGAAGGCCGGTCCTTTGACCTTGCGGGGGCCCTTTTTTCCCCGATGGCTTCCAGTGGTTTCAAAAAGTGTGATCGGTGTAAGAAACTCGTGTCTCTCACTGACACACACGACTGCTGCCTTTGGTGACTCGGTCCAGATCATGATCCTAAGATCTGTGGCCCGTGTGGAAAAATGTCCACCAAGGCACTGCGAAGTCGCCAGCATCAAAAGGAAAGGCTTTTTTCTGACTGCCTCTGGCCGGGCCCGGACCTCGTCTGAGGCCTCGATGTCTCGGGAGTCTGACCCCGAGCATCGCCGGGGTTCCTCGGACAGGGGTCCCCCGATCGGGAACGGAAGAGGAAGAAGCGGCTCGCGAGGGCGGCGTTGGAGGAGGTCCCTGGTTCCTCGAGGGCCAGGTCTCGGACCCCCGACCACTGTCTCGGGCCCTTGGAACAGGAGAAGCCGTCCAGAATGTCCCGTGTGGAGCCGGAGTCTGCTGGACACGTAAGTCCTGTTGTCCTCGAGGACTCTCCTCCCAGGGAGCCGACGTCGGGCCCGGTGCCCCTGGGGCCCGAGTCGGTGGCTGCTGAGTCTCCTGAGCTTGGACTCATGCTGACAGCCTTGGAGTGCAGACTGTCTGCCTTCATGGATCATCAGCGGGTGCTGATGGCCAGCTTCTCTGGTGCATCTGCCCCGACCACCGGGACATCGACGTCGAAGTCGACCCCGGAGACCGAGCCGATACTCGAGACCATGAAGGCTTGAAGTCATCCTCGGTCGCGGTCACCCTCGACCTCCCACTCGGGACCGAGGGCGTCGACGCTGGTGCCTTCCCTATTTGGATGATTGGCTGATAAAGGCAGACTCTCCAGGAGCACTCTGCACTTCACTTCAACAAACCCTCGCAGTCTTAAAACACTTGAGATTCGTTATAAGTTTCCCAAAATCCCATCTCACACCATCACAAAGGCTGGAGTTCATAGCTGCGGTTCTAGGCACCGAACAAACCAGAGCCTTCCTTCCAGAAGGCCGAATGAACTGCCTTGTAGGCCTAGCCACTCACGTGCAGCAACAAACGACCTAAACAGCTCGGGAATTCCTGAGACTCTTGGGCCACATGGCATCCACAGTACATGTGGTTCCATATCAAGACTGCATATGCACCTAGCATAGTGGACATTATCCTCCCAGTGGTCTCAGGTCACAAGACACTTATGGGATCTAATCCAACTGACCCATCCCCTGGCCCACTCTCTCCTCTGGTGATGCACCCCAGCAACAAATTTCCTTGTAGGGTCACCTTTTCAGATGCCTCAACCTCAACACACTCTCACCACAAATGTGTCCAAACTCGGGTGGAGAGCCCATCTGGACACTATCTCCATACAGGGCCTGTGGACAACTCAGGAATCAGCTCTGCAGATCAACCTCTTAGAGCTCAGGGCAATCACAAACACCCTCTAAGTCTTTCAACACCACCTCAGCAGCTTACAGGTGCTGATCAGGACAGACAACCAGGTGACAACATTTTACATGAAGAAGTAGAGCGATAAGGGCTCTCTTCCCCTCTGCGAGGAGGCCTGTCGTCTTTGGAAACTTGCAGTCTCCCACCACATTCACCTCCGAGCAGTGTATTTTCCAGGAGACCTCAGTTACCTGGCAGACAAGCTGTTGGATCCTCCACCCACATGAGTGGACCCTCTATCTGCATGTCGTGGCATGGATCTTCTGCAGCTGGGAAACCCTGTCGATTGATCTCTTTGCAACTCCCCACAACAGACGGCTTCTATTCTTCTGTTCCTGGGTACCCTCCAAACTCAACCAGGCACTGGATGCCTTCCCCCTTTATTGGGGTCAGGGTCTGCTATATGCTTTCCCTCCCACACTCCTGATCCCAAAGATCCTCTTCAAACTGCAAACAGACAGGCAGCATGAGTCTCATAGTCCCTCTTTGGCCTCGTTAGCCATGGTTTCCTTTAGTCCTTCGACTAGTACAGACTCAACCAATACATTTGGGTTGCCAACCTGGTTTTCTGTCCCAGGACAACGGAACAGTCCTGCATCCCAATCTATGATCTCTCCGCCTGACAGCATGGCTGCTGAAGTGATGATGCTACGGCATCTCGACCTTCCTCAAGCAGTGAAGGATATTCTCCTAGCTTCCAGGAAACACTCCACCAGACGAGCATACTCCTTCAGGTGGTGCAGATTTGCGTCATGTTGCTCGGATGGGAACCTCAATCCCTTTACCGCACCAATAGCTTTGCTTCTTCAAGATCTGCTTCATCTGCCCTCAGGACTCAAAACCAAGTTGGTGCAAGTCCACCTTAGTGCCTTTGCAGCTTTCCACAAGCCAGTTGATGGTCAGCCCATCTCCTCGCATCCACCTGTGGCACGCTTCATGAGGGATCTCCTCCTCTCCAAGCCACCCCCTCAAACCTTCAGTGGCTTGGGATCTTAATGTTGTCTTAGCACCGCTTCTCGAATCATCTTTTGAACCATTAGCTACCACTCACCTATGATACTTGTCTTGGAAGGTCATATTCTTCATCGTCCTGACCTCAGCCAGATGCATCAGTGAACTACAGGCCTTTGTGGCGCATCCACCATATACCAGGTTCCATCATGACAAGGTCGTCCTACGGACTGTCAGACGGCTGCCTAGGGTGAGAACTTACACAATCTTGACGATGCATATATTCATATGATTCTTGCAAGGTATTGTGGGTAATGTAGTTCTTTCACTCCCAAACACAGCTGAAGACAATAATTGAGTTGTGATACCAGTGGTAAGGCCAATAAAATACTTCTTTTATTGATGGGGTTTAATTCACCCAGCACAAATATGCTTGGTAGCAATATAAATGAGGTTACTTGCTTGCAGTGTTTAAATGGATAACATAAAGTCACAAAGCAAAACAGAAAACAACCTTCAGCTTGTCAGGCAATTAGCTAATGTTCTCTTAGCAAATAATTACCAAATAAAAAGGCACAAAGAAATGAATAAACTTTGCTTGTTAGGTTAACTTCTGCTTATTTTCCACGCAGATCCCAGCAGTGATTCTCCCTTGCTCACACACACAATCAGGTGCAGCTTTAATTACTATCAATTGACCAGCTGAAACCCTTTAGCTGGCTGGCTGCTACTGTGTGAACCCAAATCCTGCTTTAAGAGCTGTTTGCAGTGGAAATAAAGAACAAAGTTAGGTTTCTTTGTGCTGGCTGATGTGTTTGCTCACAGAAAGCTAGCAATAGCATTTAGATAGAGAACAATCCATGTAATTAATAGTTTCATCTGCTGTATCTCCCCCTTCATCAATCAGCATAGGGTCACTATCATACATTGGCACAGACAAGTCTTTCATTAAGGCACTATCATGAGAATGCTTATTCCCTTGCTGCCATTCTCTATTATAGATAGGGTCTGGATCAGTGTTCATACCTGAGCCTCTCCTGCTATCATAATTCCTCTCTGTATAGCCTGGCCAGTATGTAATCCAATTCTGATGTCCAGCCTTCCAATCTTGATCCCTGGACACTGGATCTCCTCTCACATACCTTCTGGCCTTGGTCTGAAAGTCCCTTCCACGTGCAGTCTTCTCTCTTCCAGGTAGCCACTGGTGATTCCTATCTCTGCCATTCCATTCCTCTGGCTGACTCCAGTCCAATGGACTCTGCTGGCATTTGGAATACCTCCCAGTATAGGTACTGCCTTGGGTTCTCCCAGACCTTCCAATGGCCTTTCTTCTCTTCCTTCCAGAGAGATTCCTTCTTTCTCTATCCGCTTGGCTTGGCTTCTGTTTCTCCAGGTGTTGCTTAAACCTGTAGCTGGGCTGGAGCTTGTAGCCGTTGCTGAAGCTCCCCCTGAAGCTCTTTCTGTAGCTGTTATCTGAAGAATAAGCTCTATTCTTATTCTGTTCTAATGTGTGCTCCTCCCTAACACAGCGCAGCTGTGTTGAATCAGGCCCTGCCCTTTGAGATGAATGCTTAGGGATTACCTCATAGCTCTCTTGATTGCACACACGTTTTCTCACTTCAGCCCCCCTCATGGCTGCTGGAAACCTGGTGCATTCTGGGACTGGTAGTCTTTTATATGAAAACTCTGTTTTCTTACTTCTACCAGAACTGACAGGTTGCTTGTTCAGAGTCACATCATCTTTTCTATAGCTCCTACCTGAGCTATGATAAGCTTCCTTATCACAGGACACACCACCACTTCCTGCCGAAAGTGGTTTCACCCTTCCATATCAATCAGTCTATGATCCTTCCAGTTGTCTTTCCAAAACCATATGCTTCTTGTTCAGAAGCAACTCTGCACACTCTTGATTGTTATTGGACCCTGGCCTTCTATCTCCAAAGGACCCAGGATCTCCGCAAATCCTCAGTTATTTGCTTCCTTTGACTCCAACCGCTTGGGTTTTCCTGTGCCAGTCCCCTGAACCGGCAGCTGCCAAGGTTCTGTTCCAGGCAACAGCATCCCATGAGATTAGCAGCGGATGCCTTCCTGATTTCATGGTCCCAGGGCCTCCTGTATGCGTTTCCTCCCACGCCTCTGGTGGCCCGAACCTTGTTCAAGATTCTAAGGGACAAGGCCTCGGTACTTCTGGTAGCCCCCAGGTGGCCGAGGCAGCCCTGGTTCCCACTTCTGCTTCAACTGGCAGTGGAAACCCCACTACCTCTAGGGTTGCAACCCGATCTTCTCTCTCAGGATCAGGGTTCCCTTCTGCACCCCAATCTCAAATCTCTCAATTTGATGGCCTGGAGGCTGCAAGGGTAGTGTTGGCTCCCTGGGGCCTGGCTCAGGAAGTTGAGGAGGTGGTCGTGGCCTCTAGAAAGCAATTCACCCGGAAAACCTATGCCCTGAAGTGGAGACGGTTCTCTTTGTGGTGTCAGCAACGCAGGGAAGAACCTTTCTCCTGCACTGTACCAGTAGTGCTTCAGTATCTGCTGCACTTATCCAATCAGGGCCTCAAGTCAAATTCTTTTCGGGTCCACCTCTCTTCTCTAGCAGCTCACCACTCACTGGTGGAATGGACACTCTTTATCGGTTCACCCCTTGGTGTCCTGGTTCCTCAGAGGTTTGCTCTTGCTCAAGCCTCCTATCCGTCCTCCAGCCCCGGAGTGGGAGTTGAATGTGGTCTTGCAGCAACTGACTCACCCACCTTTTGGGCCGATGGCTACATGTCCTCTTCGCTTCCTTTCTTGGAAGACTCTCTTCCTGGTAGCCCTAACCTCGGCCAGGATAGTGAGTGAGCTTCAGGCCCTGGTCTGTGACAGGCCCTACACTCGCTTCTATAGGAACAGGGTAGTCCTTAGGACTCATCCTAAGTTCCTCCCAAAAGTTGTCTCCTCTTTCCACCTCAACCAGGAGGTGGTTCTTCCAGCCTTCTTCCCTAGGCCTCATGCAAGCCAGGCTGAGGCAGTCCTGCATAACTTGGACTATAGAAGGGCCTTATCCTTCTACCTTGACCATACGTAGGGGCATAGGAGGGCTACTCAGTCTTCTTCTCTTTTGTCCCTAATAACTTAGGGTTATCTGTGTCCAAGCGTACCTTGTCCATCTGGGTGGCTGACTGTATCACCTGGACTTACAGGGCAGCTGACCTTCCCTTGCAGGGTCGGGTCACGGCCCACCGTGTCAGGGCTATGGCTGCCTCAGTAGCTCATCTCCGCTCTGTATCGTTGGCAGACATCTGCAGGGCTGCAACTTGGTCCTCAAGCCAGACATTTGCAGCCCATTACTGCCTGGAGAGGGAGTCCCGTAGGGACAGTGCTTTTGGTCAAGCAGTCCTCTGGAATCTCTTTGTGGTTTAGGCAACTTCTGCCCTCCTGCCCTCTGGTTGGGCTACCGGTGGTGGTATGTTTCAGTGAAATCCTTTCTCTGATGCTTTCGACCCCGGAGACCGAGCCGATACTCGAGACCATGAAGGCTTGAAGTCATCCTCGGTCGCGGTCACCCTCGACCTCCCACTCGGGACCGAGGGCGTCGACGCTGGTGCCTTCGGCGTCGGGGCGGATGGCACCGGGACCCACGCAGTCGGAGCCCCCCGACTCCTCTTCGGACGAGTCTGCATGGGAGACGGAGGACGAGGAGTCCCCCGATACTTTCCGGATTCGGTGCGTCCCTTCAGACTCACCGCAGTCCGAGTCTCGGAGTTCGTTAGGGATATGGCCACAGCTTTGACGATTCCCGTGGACCCCGAGGAGGAGCCTCGAGCTGAGGAACTCGAGGCCCTCCAGTATGACTCTCCTCCGAAGGAGGCCTTTACTGTGCCGGTTCCTTCAATGCTGGAACGGCTCCTCTTCTGGATGTGGGAGGCACCATCCTTGGCGCTGGCTCTGAGCAAGCGGGTCGATTCCATCTATCGACTCCGCAAGAGCCCTGGCTTCCAAAAGGCGCAGCTACCGCACCAGTCCATGGTATTGGAATCGGCCATGCATCGTCTGAAAAGCCAGAAGATGCACTCTGCGGTGCCCCCCGGCAGGGAGGCCCACAACCTGGATGCGTTTGGTAGAAAGTGCTTCCAGGGCTCGATCATTGCTTGCCGTGTCCAGTCTTACCCAGCTGTACATGGGCATGTACTTGCGGGACCTGACGAAGGAGCTTGCCGGGTTCTCTGCTGGTCTCTCTGGGGAACCTTTGCAGAGGTTCAAGTTCTTGTCCTCGGGGATTCGGGAATGCTCGAAGTTCATGTCCCGAGCAGCCTACGATGGCTTCGAGGCCTCGGCCCGTGTTGCTGCAGCTGGCATCGCGGCTCGACGCCAGGCATGGCTGCAGTCATCGGACCTCGAGCCATGGGTGCAGGACAAGTTGGTCGATGTCCTTTGCCAAGGTGAGAACCTTTTTGTCAAGCCCATGGCCGAGAAGTGAGCTCAAAACCGAGCACCTCACTCGGACAAGGCTGTCCAGAAAAACTTCTGTCCTTTCTCATAAAAAGAAGGGCTCGGGTAAGAAGTCCTTTTACCCGAGGACGGTGGCTGCCTACAAACCGTTCCCACAATACCAGGCCTCCCCAGCTCCCCAGCAGGGTCAGCAGGCCAAGGGACAGGGACATGGGCCCCATAGGCAGAAGACCCCCAAGCCTCTGGCTCCTGCTCCCACTCAGCAGGGTGGGGATTTTTGACTCCCAAGGCATAGCCTCTCCATCTCTGCTGTCCCATCCCTGCACAGGAGGTCGACTGGCCCTGTTTGCCCACAGGTGGCCACACATTACCGGAGACAATTGGGTTTTTTTAGCATAGTCCACATGGGCTACATGCTCCATTTCCAACAGTTGCCTCCTCCTTACTTCTCAGGAAAGCCTCCACGGCCTCCTCTCCACACAGACCTCCTCCTTCAAAAGCTTCAAGGTCTGTTACTAGACCAGGCGGTGGAGCCTGTGCCTCCCCACCTACAGGGTCACGGTTTCTACTCCAGGTACTTCCTAGTACCAAAGAGAACCGGGAGCCTGTGATAAGGAAGCTTATCATAGCTCAGGAAGGAGCTATAGAAAAGGTGAAGTGTCTCTGAACAAGCATCCTGTCAGTTCTGGTAGAAATAAGAAAACAGAATTTTGCCATAAAAGACTACCAGTCCCAGAATGCACCAGGTTTCCAACAGCCATTAGAGGAGCTGAAGTGAGGAAACGTGTGTTCAATCAGGAGGGCTATGAGGTAATCCCCAAGCACTCATCTCAAAGGGCAGGGCCTGATTCAGCACAGCTGCGCTGTGCTGGGGTGGAGCACTCATCAAAGCAGAATAAAGGTAGAGTTTATTCTACAGAGAATCATCCTCAGTTTCATCTTGGAGATCCTCATCTTGGACAGCTTCATCATCTGGAGGATCATCAGAAGCAGAAGCCAGAGCGAACGGACAGAGAGGGCAAGAAACCCTTTGGGAGAAAGAAGAGAAAAGCATTTGGGAGGTCTAAAGGAGTCCAGAGCAGTACGTATACTGGGAGACATTCAAAAAGCCAGCATACACCATTGGACTGGGGAAAATCAGAGGAGTGGTGCTGCAGAGCTAGGAATCTCCAGACGGTACCTGTGAGGGAGACGGCTGCACTTGGAAGGGACCCTAGGACCTGTGCCAGAAGGTATGTGAAGAGAGATCCAGTGTCCAGGGATCTGGATTGGAAGGCTGGACATAAGAACTGGACTACATACTGGCCAGGCTATTTAGAGAGGAACTCTAACAGCAATGGAAGCTCAGGTATGAACACTGATCTATGCCCTAGCTATATCCTTGAAAGACAGCAGGGAAACAAGTATTCTCCTGAGAGTGCTCCATTGAGAAATTCCTCTGTGCCAATCCATGATATTGAACCCATGATTGTTGAAGAAGGGGTTATAGATACAGGCTGTGAATACATGGATTGCTCTCTGTCTAAACTCCTTTGGTAATTTACTGTTACAAAGTACAACAACCATCACAAAGAAATACAAACTTGTTCTTTAAATCTACTCAGAAAAGCTCCTGAGTAGGATTTGAGCCAGGCAGTAGAAAGTAAGCCAGCTAAGGGGTTTCAGCTGGATAACTGCTAGCAATTGAGCCTTACCTAATTGCTTGTGAGCTCTGAGGGAATCACTTCTGAATCTATGTGTGAAGATATAAGAAGTTAACCTGAAAAGAACAGTTTTTCCCTATTTTGTGGGTTTTGTTTGTTGATTAAAGTACTGCTAAGAAAATATTAGCTAGAGCCTACAGAAAAGACCAGTTACCAACCAGGTCTTTATTCTTTTGATTTGATTGCCTGACAAGTTCAACTGTTGTTTTCCTGATTTTGTTTTTCTAAGTTTAACACTGAAAGCAAGTATCCTGTTTTATGTGCTACCAAGCATATCTGTGTTGGGAGAAATAACCCCATAAATAAATATCTTATTGGCTTTACACTCAAGCACAACTAATTATTGTGAGCGGCTGTGTCTGGTGTGAATGGACTGCATTTCCCACAATCCCTTGCAAATCATATTGATATATGCCTTTGCCAAGACTGTGAATATTCTCACCCAGGCACCCGTCTGACAAGCCTCAGGCCTATTCTCGACCTCAGAAATCTCAACAAGTTCTTGGAGAAAGAGAAGTTCAAGATGCTTGGAACACTTCTGCCCTACCTCCAGCAGGGAGATTGGCTATGCTCTTTAGATCTAAAAGATGCGTACACTCACATCCTCATTCATCCAGACCACAGAAAGTACCTCAGGTTCATTGTGGGAGGAAACCATTATCAGTACAGAGTGCTGCCATTTGGCCTCACCTCCGCCCCAGGAGTCTTTACAAAGTGCCTGGCAGTGGTGGCGGCCTACTTGAGGAATCAAGGTATCTTTGTCTTCCCCTATCTGGACGACTGGCTCATCAGGGGTCAGACGTACCAGGAGGCCAGGCAAGCCACTCTCCAAACTATCTCTCTCCTTCAGCACCAGGCTTTGTCATAAATTTCGCAAAGTCCACTTTGCTCCCCTCCCAGAACCTATAGGGGCAAGGCTGGACTCCCTGCAAGCAAAGGCTTACTTGCCAGAGGACAGAGCGAAAAGACTAATGGATTTGGCAAACCAGTTTCTCAGCATGCCACTGGTTTCCGCAAGACTGTCTGCGGCTTCTGGGCCACATGGCATCGACAGTGCATGTGACTCCAAATGCCCGCCTCTACATGAGGCCTGCCCAGTGGTGCCTCAGAACTCAGTGGACACAGGCCACAGGAAGCCTCAGAGACAAAGTACGGGTGTCCAAACCATTTCTGAACTCCCTGCAGTGGTGGTTGCACCCCTCCAACTTACTACAGGGGGTGCCTTTTCAGATACCTGTTTTCACAGTAGTGTTAACCACCGATGCCTCCTTGCAAGGCTGGGGAGCACATTGTCTGGACAAGTGCACCCAGGGCCTGTGGTCTCCATGGGAGGCCACGCAACAGATCAACCTACTGGAACTCAGGGCTATTCGCTTAGCCCTCAAGACCTTCTCTCACACCCTGGCTCACCAGTCTGTCTTAGTACAGACTGACAATCAAGTGGCCATGTTCTATGTGAACAAACAGGGCGGCCCTGGGTCCAGGCTCCTGTGTCAGGAGGCACAGGACCTTTGCTTGTTTGCGCTCCGGCACGACATGTTTCCTAAGGCTGTTTATCTCCCTGGCCAGGAGAACTTCCTGGCAGACAGATTGAGCAGAGTTCTGCAGCCCCACGAATGGCAACTGCACCCATTAGTGGTTCAGAAACTTTTCCTGAAATGGGGACTTCCATCCATAGATCTCTTTGCCAGTCCTTTCTCTGATGCTGCAGCTTGAGGGAGTTCTCTTTTTCAGCCTGGGTTCCTGGTAGCCCAGAGCTAGGGAGTCACCCATATGTGAGGACTGACTTCCTGCTTGATCCTGGAGAAAGAGTAGTTACCTGTGACAGGTGTTCTCCAGGAGCAGCAGGAATCAGTCCTCACGACCCTCCCTCCTCCCCTTGGAGTTGCAGTTGTATATAGTTCAAACACGCTCCAGATAGATAGTAGACTATATCTCCTTGACTTACGACTGAGCAGACCTCACCCTTACGGGCCAGGTTGCTGCTCACAATGTCAGAGCCATGGCAACTTCTGTTGCCAACCTATGCTCAGTCGCTTTTGATGAAATCTGTATGGCAGCTACCTAATCTTCCATACGTACCTCTGCCACCCACTATTGCTTGGACACTGACTCCCGCCGGGATGCAACCTTTGGCCAGGCAGTCCTGCAACATCTATTTGGCACATAGCTACAATTCCTCTCTCTGCCCAAAATTCTTGTTACCAGATCACCGTGGCGGGGATGACAGGGATGTCCATCTGTCTGTGAACCTAGTCTGAATATTTCTTTTTGGCTTGGTTCTCCTCAGATCTGGAAGCTAGGGAGTCCCAAATGTGAAGACTAGATTCCTGCTTGTTCTTGGAGAAAGCGTAGTTACTCACCTGTAACAGGTGATCTCTGGGAACTGCAGGAATTTAGTCTTCACAACCAACCCTCCTCCCCTGGAGTTGTAGGGTTGTTTTTTTACTCCTCAGCTATAAACTCAACTGAAGAGAAGGAGTTGGGAGAGTGGGAAGGCAGTCACACAGGATGCTGGGGAGTGTTACCACGCGGGCTCCATCGGTACCAACATCACCCATATGTGAAGGCTAAATTCTTGCTGTTCCTGGAGATCATCTGTTACAGGTGAATAACTACTCTGTCTGTTCTATTGGGAGTGGACTTTAATAATGTCAAACCAGTGGGTATTGGATGTAATACTTCAAGGTTATCTGTTGTACTTTAGCTGCTCAGGAGCCAGATATCTTTTTGAAGTCATTGTGTGGCGCCCCCATCAAAAGGGGGTTGGTGAAGGCAACTCTCAAAAAGACTGCAGCTGGAAGCAGTTGTCGTGGTACCCTTCAAAGAGCAAGGCTTGGGTTGGTAATTCCATTTATTTAGTTGTCCTGAGAAAGAGGGCAGCTTTCGGCCCATTCTTGATCTCAAAGAGGTCAACGCTTGTCTCAAAGTACCACACTTCCAAATAGAGACCTTGCATTTAGTCATAGCAGTGCTGCAGAAGAGAGATTTCCTTTCTGTCCTGGATCTATTGAGCCTTATCTGCATATCCCAATCAAAGAAGTCTATCAAAAATTCCTGTGATTTGCAATACTCAGAAGGCATTTACAATTTTGAGCTCTGCCTTTAGGTCTGGCAGCTATGCCCATAAGGTGATGGTAGTGGTAAGTCTTTCTCTGCAAGGAAAGGGTTATGGTATGCCCCTGCTTGGACGACTGACTTATCGGGACCAAGTCAGCCATGAAAGGGAATGTGTGACAGCAAGAGTCACCTAAATCTTGGAGACTTTGACCTGGGTGATCAGTTACCTGAAGAACAGTGTACTTCCGATGCAAATGTTAAAGTACTTGGGGACCTAGATAAGCTTGGCAGAGGGCAAGGTGTTCCTGACCCAGACATGGATTGGCAAGCTGGTGATACAAGTCCAGGCTTTTCTTGGCTGTAGAGCCCCCCTCCCACCTCAGTATAGAATTATTCTCTGCCGGATGGCAGCCACTATTGAGCTAGTGCCCTGGGTTTGGACTCACATGAGGCTCCTTCAGATGACCCTGTTATTCAGGTGGTTCCCTGTTTCACAGAACTTTGGCATGCACCTTCTGATTCCCAGAGGGCCTGCAGTGATGGAGAGGAGGCACCTTTCCAAGGGCATGGATATGGAAGCTTTGTACTAGGTAGTAGTCGCAACTAAGGCAAGCCTTTTAGACTGGAGGAGCTATTATCAGTGGACCCAGGGCCTTTGCTCATTAGAGGAGTTCAGACATTCGGTAAAAGAACTAAAGATCAGGGCCATCAGGCTAGCTCTAGTGGCTTTTCTCTCCAAGGTTCAGAAGATGGCAGTGAGAGTTATGTCCAACATTGCTAAGGAGGCACCAGGAGTCATTCAATGTCCTCCGAAGCAAAGCTGCTGTGTGCATAGGCAGAGGAAAAACTCCAGGTACTATAGGCAGCCCATATAACAAGCCCTAACCATCACCCAGATAGACTCGCTCAGCCAGATATCCTGGATCTAGGGGGAAGAGAGCTCATTGACAAGGTATTTCAAGGCATCACTAACAGGCAAGGCATGCCTTTCATGGATTTAATGTCATCTGCCATGAATTTCAAAGTCCAAAGTTTTTTCAGCAGACGAAAGGAGTTAGGTTCCATTGGTATAGATGCATTGATTCGAGCATCGCTGAAGCATGGAACTTTTTATGTCTCTATAATGGCTTTTGATGGGGACAGCGACTGATTGGGTGGATAGAATATCATCCTTTGCTGGTGGTGCTGGTAGTTCTGGGCTGGTCCAGGAGACCATGGTACGTGGATTTCCTGAGGTTGACGAGGAATTGGCCTCTTTGATTGACAGGATCCAGGGAGCTTCTGTGTCAGGAGCTGATCTTAATGGATGATCTGAAACAATTCTTGCTTATGGCATGGCTCTTAATAGACAGGACTTAAGTAGAAAGGGTTTCTCTCTTCTGGTGGTAGCAACCATGCTGAAGGCAGAGAAAGTATCCACTTCCATGACATATACAGTGTTTATATATGGAAACTATGTGAGTCCTGGTGCAAGGAATCCACTGTCTTGGCTTGGAAGTAGTCTTTTTGTGGGAGAGTAGAGAAAAGGCTCTGGCCCTATCTTCACTGAAAGTCCAGGTGGCTGCCATTGCTTTCTACAGAGGATGAGTCCAGGGGTATCTGTGTCAGTGCACCCTGGTGTGCTTTAGTTCCTCAAGGGAGTGAATCATGTCACATCACCAGTCCAAGGAGTGATGCTGATGTGGCACCTGAATTTAGTGTCAAGGGTTCAGTCCTCTTTTACGTTTGAGCTTTGAGAGATGCTTTGGTTAATGTTTTGACTTTGAAAACAGTGGTTTTGGTGGCCATTCGGTCAGTACAGTGAATATCCGAGCTGAAAGCCATTTCCTGTCGGGACCTGTATCTATTTTTTGTGGAAGAAAAAGTGACTATTTGGTACTGTCCAAGATGCTATCTCTATTCTACTTGAATCAAGTGGTGGTTTGCATTCCTTTTGCAAGTTGATTAAAGGAAAGGAGGAGAGGGAGCTTCATTGCTTGGATGTTTGCAGGTCTTTGTTTGATGTTACTGCAAGGTAATCAGTTCATTCAGGAAGTTGGACTGATTTTTTTTGTTCTTCTGCGGGTCCACCTAGAAAGGAGATAGCCTCCAAAGCTTGGATTTCCAGGTTGGATCTGGGAAACCATCACTTCGGCTTATATCTGCAAGGGCTTGAATGTCTCAGAAGGGTCTCTAGACTCACTCCACCAGGGTGTAGGTGGCATCTTGGGTATAATGAAGAGCCGTACCGTTGGAAGACATTGGCAAGGCAGTGGCATGGTCATCCTTGTGTTCCTTCAAGCATTACTGATTGTACATACAGAATAAATCTGAAGTTTCGTTTGGGGCTGGAGTACTCAGAGTGGCCTGGAATATACCTCTCATCCTGTTTGAGGGGTCTAGCAGGATAAAAAAGAAGGTGAAATTTTGGCTTATCTGCCAATTTCCTTTACTTGAATCCTGCCAGACCAGTCCAGGGCCTGCTCAGGAAGTCTAGTTTAGAGGAGTAAGTCAGAGAATTTCTTTATCAAGTAGGTATGGTGTTCAGAATCCTCTATTCTCTGGGAACAAGCAGGAAGTCAGCCCTCACATATGGGTGATGTCTGTGCCGACGGAGACCTCGTGTGGAGCAAATCTCCAGCTTTCAGAGAAAGCCTTTGGGAATTACCATCACACATGCGCGGTCCCCTTCCTGCCCAAGGGTACCATCTTGCTCAGTCTACTTTTTTCCACGGAGCCCTTCGGACGTAGTCCTTGTCTCTCCGAAAAAAAAGTTGATTTTTCTCTTCTTTTTTTGACTGGTCGACACGGTACCTCTTCCCGCCTTCGGCTCGGTACACCAGTATCGAATCTGTCTCTATTTTCGGTTTTTGTCCTTCGTGACTGGCGTTCGCGCCTTTTTTTCTTTTTCACTGGCAGCCTGGGTCTTCGACTTTGCAGGGGCCCTTTTTCCTCCGATGGCTGCTAGCGGGTTTAAAAAATGCAATCGGTGTGTGAAACCTATGTCCCTCACGATACGCATGACTGCTGTCTCTGGTGCCTTGGGCCCGACCATGACCCGTCGGTCTGTGGCCTGTGTAGGAAAATGTCCTCTAAGGCCCTGAAGAGCTGCCAGCAGCAGCATGATAGGATTTTTTTCTGTATCCTTGCCTCTGAGAGCCCAGACCTCATCCGAGGCCTTCACGTCTCGGGGGAAGCATTCCAAGCCCGAGCAGTGTCGAGGTTCCTCAGAAAGGGGGTCCCCCTCAAGGGAGCACAAGAGGAAGAAGAAATCCTCGAAGGCGGCGTCTCTGGATGGCTTCGAGCGACTCGGGGCCTGTCGCGGAGCCCCGAGCACCGGCCGGGATCTTCGAAGAAGGAGCGCCCGGCAAAGATGCCTCATCGGGAGACAGATCCGCCGAAGCAAGTACCAACTGTCCTCGTCGAGGACTCCCCTCCGGGGGAACCGGCGTCTGGGCCCGAGCCAGCAGCTGCGGAGCCTTCTGGACTCAAGTTCTGAATGGCGGCCTTGGAGCACAGTTTTACTGCCTTCATGGAGCAGCAGTGGGCGCTGATAGCCGGCCTGTCCGGTTCCTCAGCCCCGACCACCAGGCCCTTGACGTCAAAGTCGACTCCGGAGGCCGAGCCGATCCTCAACCTTTCGGTCTCGAGTCGATCCTCGGCCAAGTCTCACTCGGCATCCTGTTCGGGACTGAGGTCGTGGCCGCCGAGCCTGCTGGCGTCGGGGCAGTTGGCGCCAGGGCCCTCGATGCCTGTCGAGCCCCCCGATTCCTCCTCGGAGGCGTCGGCATGGGAAACCGAAGATGAGTCGTCCCTGGATACCTGCCGGCATAGGGATGTCCCTTCCGATTCCCCGGTATCCAAGCCTCGGAGAATGTCCCCTCCAGAGGAGAGATGAGATTATTGGACTTGTGCGGGACATGTCCAAGGCTTTGGCTTCCCCACGGAGTCCGAGGAGGATCCTCGAGCTGACGAGCTTGAGATCCTCCAGTATGAGGCCCCCCCTTGGGAGGCCCTTACTGTACCCGTGCCTTTGATCCTGGAGCGACTACTGCTCTGTATGTGGGAGAAACCGGCGTTGGCGTTGGCGCTGGTGATCAGCAAACGCCTCGACTCGATGTACCAAGTCTGCTGGAACCCTGGGTTTCCTCCATGTTTGTGGAATCGACCATGCACAGGCAGAAGAGCCAGAAGACGCACTCCTTGGTGCCTCTCGGCAGGGAGGCCCGCAACTTGGATGCCCTTGGTAGGAAGTGCTTCCAGGGTTTAATGCGTGCTTGTCAGATCCCCAGGCATACCAGCTGTGCATGGGCATGTACCTGAGGGACCTGGCGAAGGAACTCACCGGGTTCTCGGCTGGTCTCTCCGAGGAACCTTTGCAGCGCTTCAGAGGCCTGTCCAAAGCCATCCGTGAGTGCTCAAAGTTTGTCTCAGGCGGCCTATGACGGGTTCGAGTCGGCGGCCTGGGTAGCTGCGGCTGGCATCTGTGCATGCTGCCAGGCATGGCTGCAGTTGTCGGACCTCGAACAATGGGTTCAGGACAAGTTAGTCGATGTCCCATGTCAGTAGGAGAATCTCTTTGGCAAACCCATGACCGACAAGGCCGCAGAGCTGGAGACCGAGTACATGACGAGGACACGGCTCTCCAAGAAGACCTCTGCCCCTTCTCACAAGAAGGGCTCGGGTAAAAAGCCCTTTTACCCGAGGAAGGGTGCTGCTTACCGAAGCTACCCCCATTTTCAGGCCTCCGCAGCTCCCCAACAGGGGCAGCAGACCAAGGGATGGGGGCATGGCTTGCGTAAGCAGAAAGCCCCCAGGCACCGGCTCCGGTCCCGGCCCATCCTGGCAGTGGCTTTTGACTCCTACAGCATGGCCACTCTTCCCACAGGAGACAGGCAGATCACAGGGGGCCGACTTGCTCTGTATGCCCACAGATGAACAACCATTACCACCGATGCCTGGGTCTTGCAGGTAGTCTGGGAGGGCTATCTTCTTCACCTAGCCCAGGTGCCTCCTCATTTTCCAGGAGAGCCCATCGGGTCTCCACTTCACCGGGACCTTCTTCTGAAGGGGTTAGCAGGTCTTTTCGAGGATCAGGCAGTAGAACTGGTGCCCCACCACTTGCAGGGAAGGGGCTTCTACTCCAGGTACTTTCTGGTGCCAAAAAGGACAGGAGTCCTCAGACCCATCCTTGACCTGCGCAACCTCAACAAATTCCTGGTGAGGGAGAAGTTCAAGATTCTTTCCCTTGGAATATTGTTGCCTTACCTCCGCCAGGGAGACTGACTATGCTCCTTAGACCTAACAGATGCGTATACACACATCCTAATACACCCAAGCCACAGGCAATATCTGCACTTTGTGGTGGGGGTAATCACTACCAGTACAGGGTACTCCCCTTCAGCCTTGCCTTGGCCTCCAGGATGTTCACAAAGTGCCTAGCTGTGGTTGCCACCTTTCTCAATCTTCAAGGGGTCTTTGTATTCCCTTACCTTGACGACTGGCTCATCAGAGGCACCTCAGCCATTGAGGTCCACAACTTGCACCATCCAAGTGCTGCAACACCTAGGGTTCGTGATGAACTACCCCAAGTCCAGCCTCACTCCAACTCAGCAGCTAGAGTTCATTGGGGCCAGACTCAACATCTTTCAAGTGGAGGCCTATCTGCCTGCAGACAGGGCAGGCAGGTTTATAGCTCTGGCAGGACAAGTCTGCAGTGTCAGCAAGACATTTCCTGCGCCTCCTCAGGCACATGGCTTCCATAGTCCTTGTGACCCCCAGATGCCCGCCTCCACATGCAGACCACTCAATGGTGTCTGAGACCAGTGGTCTCAGGACACAGGGCACCTCCGGGACAGGGTAAAAGTATCCAGATGTCTGGTAGGTCCCTGGCCTGGTGGCTCCAACCGCATCACTTGGAGGCGGGAATACCTTTCCAGGCCCCTCTGCACACGAGGATCCTGACCACAGATGCATCCCTACTGGGCTGGGAGGCCCATTGTCAGGGTTTCCGTACTCAGGGAGTATGGTCCCCGAGCGAGAGGACCCAACAAATCAATTTCTTGGAACTACGTGCCATCCGCCTAGCACTAGACGTTTTCAGGCAGCTTCTGGCCCACGAATCTGTCTTGGTGCAGACAGACAACCAGGTGGCCATGCTCTATGTGAACAAACAGTATGGTACGGGGTCCCGTCCCCTATGTCAGGAAACCCTGGACCTATGCTCCTTTTCAGCCCGGCATGGCATTCATCTCCGAGCAGTCTACCTGCTGGGCCAGGACAACTGGCTAGCCGACAGGCTTAGCAGGATTCTCCAACCCCATGGGGTAGCCAGTTGGCTCTTCCAGATCTGGGGGTGGCCGATGATGGACCTGTTTGCAAGTCCAGAAATCACCAGTTGCCCCATTTCTGCTCCAGGCAACCCCACCCGAACAGGGTGGCCGCCGATGCGTTTCTGATATCGTGGTCCGGGGACCTTCTGTAAGCGTTCACCTCCGACACCTCTGGTAGCCATGATGCTGTTCAAGAGTCTCCAGGACAGAGCCTCGGTCATTCTTATCGCCCCACAGTGGCCCAGGCAACACTGGTTCCTGCTTCTTCTACAGCTAGCGGTGGAGGCCCCAATTCCCTTGGGGTCCTCTGCATGCCTCCTATCTCAGGAGGGGGGCTCTCTTCTGCACCCAATCTTAGCTCCCTCAACTTGATAGCGTGGCTGCTGAAAGGGTAATTCTCACTCCGCTCCTCCTTCCAAAGAATATTGAAGAGGTCTTGCTGACCTCGCGGAGGCCGTCAACTAGCCAGATGTATGCCTTGAAGTGGTGCAGGTTTGCGTTGTGGTGCAAGGAGTGGGAGATAGATCCTTTCTCTTGCCCTGTAGGGGTGGTTCTGCAATACCTTCTCCACCTCTCTGATTTGGGCCTCAATGCCCTTGCGGCGCACCACTTTTCAGTGGATGAGAAGCCTCTCTCTGTCCACCCCTTGGTCTCTCGGTTTATGAGAGGCTTACTTCTCTTGAAACCCCCAGGCAACCGAGTGGGATCTGAATGTGGTGTTAGGGCAGCTTACTAGGCACCCTTTGAACCAATGGCTACCTGCCATCTACGCTATTTCTCTTGGAAGGTGGTTTTCCTGGTGGCACTCACATCCGCTCGGCAGGTGAGTGAGCTCCAGGCCCTAGTGTCGGAAAGACCCTACACCAGGTTCTATAGGAACCGGGTGGTTCTTCGCACACACCCCAAGTGCCTTCTGAAAGTTGTTTCCTCGTTTCACCTCAACCAGGAAGTGGATCTGTCTATATTTTTCCCCAGGCTGCATGCCAGTCAGGCAGAGTCGGTCCTGCATACCCTGTACTGTAAGAGGAAGTTGGCCTTCTATATCCAGCGTATGTAACCACATCGGAAGGCTTCTCAACTTTTCGTATCTTACGACCCCAGTAAGCTGCGGGTAGCGGTATCAAAGTGTACGCTGTCCACCTGGGTGGCAGACTGCATTGCCTGGGCATACAGGGCAGCCGCACTTCCAATGGAGAGTCGTGTTACGGCCCATAGGGTCAGGGCCATGGTGGCATCAGTGGCTCATTTGTGCTCTGTTCCTTTGGCAGACATCTGCTGGGCTGCCACCTGGTCTTCGAGTCAGACTTCCGCAACCCATTATTGCCTGGACAGGGAGTCCCTACAGGACAGTGCTTTCGGCCAGGCTGTACTCTGTAACGTTTTCAAGGTCTAGGCAGCTGCTGCCCTCCGACCCTTCTGTGTTCAGGCTACCAGAGTTCTGTTCCCTTAGTTTGAATTTCTATTGCGGCTGCTTGCGGCTCTCGTAGAGGGAGCCTTTTTTAGCTATGGGTTCTCAGTAGCTTATAGCTGGGGAGTCCCATATGTGAGGACTGACTTCCTGCTTGTTCCCAGAGAAAGCGTAGTTACCTGTAACAGGTGTTCTCCGGGGACAGCAGGAATCGGTCCTCACGACCCTCCCTCCTTCCCTTGGAGTTGCAGTCCTATTATATTTTGTTCTTTTCGCCATCTTTTTAGCTATGTCATTTGACTGAGCAAGATGGCACCCTTGGGCGGGAAGGGGATCGCCCATGCATGATGGCAATTCCCAAAGGCTTTCTCTGAAAGCTGGGGATTTGCTCCGCACAAGGGCTCCATCAGCGCCAACGTCATCCATATGTGAGGACCGATTCCTGCTGTCCCTGGAGAACACCTGTTACAGGTGAGTAACTATGCTTTATAGATTGGGTGAGACTGTTTAGGATTCAGGATGGCATAGAGTTTTCTCCCCAGGGGGCTGGAAGTGGAAGGTGGAAGGGCAGAGGGGAGAGAATAACATTGAAGTTTTGGGTTAGAATAAAAAATTTTGTTTATGATTATGAAATGTTTTAACATAGTTTAAAGTTTTGGCAGAAACATATTGATTATCTGGTTTAGCTGTACCACCTATCATACCAGGACTGCAATCCTTGGATAGTATTAGTTCTCTATTTCTGTTTGCTGGTATGGGGACATAACCTGCACATCTGGACTGGTCTAGCGGGATTCAAGGAAATGAAATTAACTGGTAAGCCCAAATTTCACCTTTGTCCTCCTGGAATGGAGAAGTAGCCTAGTGGTTAGAGCAGAGGAATGGGAAGCCAGGGTTCAAATTTCACTAGTGCTTCTTGTGACCCTCCATTGCCACAGGTGCAAACTTAAATTGTAAGCCCTCCAGGGACAGGGAAATACCTATTGTACCAGAATGTAACTTGCCTTGCTTGAAATACTACCGGGAAGATGTGAATGAAAATATCACAGCTTAAAAGTGAGAGAAAACTTTGCCTTAGATTTTTTTTTTCCATTTAACTTTTATTGATCTTATTCCTTATTCCTTATACAATACATACATAGTCATAACCCAATTTTTACATTTCGTTTAACAGTCTACCATGTTTTATTTCCCTGGTAACTAATACATCATTACCTCCTGTCTACTCTTGAAACTCCCCCCCCCATCTCTCCCGACCCTATACCCCCCTCCCAGTATTCATGCGTATTATCCTACAACACGTATCTTTCAACAATTCGGTCCTCGTTATCACCTATATAACAATTCTGTTACTTCAAATAACTCTTTTTCCCCTCCCCCCCCCTTCTAGACACTTCCGTTGTAAATAACAGTATATCATGCCACATGCTTTGTACCCTACCCTACCCTATCACCCCCTCTAAACCACCCCCCTTCCCCCTTCTCTCCCCCCTCCCCCCCTCCCCCCCTATAACCCTTGTACTTATCCCATTGTCATCATTGCACTCCACTCGCCCACAATTCTAGTGCCCTACCTCCCCCTTTCATAGTCCCCTCCTGCTACCCCCTCTCCCCCTCCCGCTACCCCCTCTCCCCCTCCCTCCAAGCCTCCAACCACCTCCAAACCCCCTGCCATTGTGCCTCACTCCTCCTGCCTTTCCCACGTCGTAGCTCCGTCAATTTATGCATCAAGCTCACCTCTGCCAGCCTCCGAACAAAGCCTCCCAACTGAGGCGTGCTCTGCCCCCCCCCCCCAAACACTGGGCTGTCTCGGAGTGAGGAGTGGCCTAGTGGTTGGGGCAAGGTACTTCAGGCCGGAAGGTCGGGGGTTCAAATCCCACTAGAGGACAGCAACCTTGGGCCGGAAGGACTGGGGGGTTCTAGTCCCACAGGTGCTCCTTGTGGTCTTGGGCAAGCCACTTAACATTCCATAGCCCATGTTCCCTGTAAAATAGTTATCTCCAAGTTATAATGCCCTGTTCAATGTAATTTCAGTTTGTTCAATGTAAACCGCACTGATGCAGAATAGCGCGGTATATAAGAGAATATAAATAAATAAATAAATATCTCACACCTAGCTGCTGCTATGCAGTGGTGCAATACCCCCACCTCTCGTTTAGGGATGCCTTCATCGAGTTGGTGCAGCAGGCAGACCTCAGGTCTCTGTTGCAAGCTATGCCCCATCATACTATGAACCACCTCAATGACCTGTACCCAATACACCCGAATCCTGTCACACTTCCACCACGTGCATCCAATCCCCCCTCTCCTGACACCCCCTTCACCACAAATCATCATGTCCTTTCCCAGCTCTGTGTCTACGCACTGGCGTCCAATACCACCTATATAATACTTTATAAGCATTTTCTTTGATTTGTGTTGCTACGGATACATTTGCTATTGTCTGGATTAGCTTATCCCAAACCTCGACGTCCCAACATACCCCCAGGTCTTCCTCCCATTTCAACATGTAACTCAGCTTGCATTCACCGGTCTCTAGCAGCCCTTTATAAATTCTGGACAATACCCCCTTTTTACCCATCTGGCCTGAGCACAGAGCCTCAAACCATCCTGTTTTCCCATAGACCTCTGCATATTCTCGGTTGTCTGATAAAGTGACAAAGTTGCAAATACGCAAAATAATCACTCTCCTTCAACCGATAAAGGTCTTTAATACCTTCAAACTTATGAGTCCCCTGGGAATGTATGACTTGGTGAATGTGCGTCAGCCCACCTCTAGCCCACCTCTGTAGGATTTGCTCTCCTGGCCCCTGCCCCCTCTCGAAACATGCCTCAAGGGTCATCCCCTGAATATAGCCTTTATTCTGGACTAGCTGTGCCTTATTTCGCTTCCAAATTCTCAAGCTATTCGCTACCATGGGGTTTAGTAGATATGTGGCAGAACCTTTACTCCCCCTCCAAATCACTCTTTCTAATCCCACCTCCCCAAGCTGCTCATGCTCCATTTGGACCCACTGCTTCTGCGTCCCTCTTTGCCACTCATAGATCGTTTTTAATTGGGTTGCCTCATAGTATTTAAGCAAGTTGGGTACTCCCAGCCCCCCTCTCCCTTCACCCTTTGCAGCACCCTCAGCGCCACCCTTGGATGCCTTTGCACCCATATAAATCTATTGATTAACCTTTGTATCCAAATCCGTCTATTCCGTGGCACTAATATCGGGAGTGTTTGGAACAGGAACAGCAGTCGGGGCACTAGCATCATTTTAACCGTCGCTATTCGCCCGAACCACGAAAGGTAGCCCCTCCCCCACCCCTCCAGCCAGCTCTCGATCTGCCCCAAGACTTTCAAGTAGTTCAAATTATATAACTCTGCCGTTTTGTTGCTTATCCATATACCCAAATAACTAATACTCTCCCGAGCCCACTTAAAGGGATATTTCTTTGCCAAAAGACTTTTTACTACCCCTCCAACCGCTAAATTTAAAATTTCCAATTTCGTCCAGTTGATTGTAAATCCCGATACCTTACCATACTCTTCCAACTCCCACATTACTACGGGAAGACTCACCCGGGGTCTAGCCAGACTTAGAATGATATGATATCCGCGAACAGGGAGATCTTATAATCCCTCCTCCCCACCCTTATGCCTGATATATCCGCCCGTTCTCTTACCCGCTGTGCGAATGGTTCTACTGCTATTGCAAATAGCAGCGGTGATAGAGGGCAGCCCTGCCTCGTTCCCCTCCCCTGATCAAAGAAACCCGAATAAGCCCCATTCACCCTCACACACGCTTTAGGATGGGCATAGAGAGCCTTCACCCATAATAAAAACTCTTTACCCAACCCCACCTTCTCCAACACCTGAAAGAGAAAGGGCCACGATACCTGATCGAAAGCTTTTTCCGCATCCAACTACAAGAGTAACGCCTCCTCCCTGCTTTGCTCTATAGACCATATGATATTAAGAATCTTCCTAATAATATCCGCTACTTGTCTACCGGGGATAAAGCCCGCTTGGTCTTGGTGTATCAATTTCCCAATAATCCTATTCAATCTCATGGTGAGTATCTTAGCTAACAATTTGGTGTCTAAATTGAGCAAAGAAATGGGCCTGTAGGATGCGCAGTCCTGTGGGTCTTTCCCCTCTTTGTGAATTACAGTAATATCCGCCCACCCCATCGTATCCGCTAACTACCCTCCCTCGCGTGGCTGATTAAATAGCCTCACCAGGGGCACGATTAGATCTCCAAATCTCCTATGAAATCGTGCTGATGACCCGTCGAGCCTTGGTTCCTTCTCTAATTTCAGCTGCTGAATTGCCCGCCTCACTTCATCTCCTCGTATGGGCTGATTAATTTCCTCTTGCTCCCCCTCTTCTAGTGTAGGTAGGTCTATAGAGTCTAAGTAGCATTTTACCCTCTCATCCTGTGGGGTGCCCCTTGCTTTATACAGTTCCTGGTAATATTTAAAGGCATCCCTGTTCGCTCCATCCTTATTAACCATCTCTTCATCCTTCCTACGCACTCGTCTGATATGCGAGCGCAGCTTCCGCTGTTTCAGCTTCTGTGCTAGGTACCTCCCTGCCTTATTGCCTCCCTCAAATACCTCTTGCCTTAACAGCTGCATCTTGTACTGTATCTTTTCAACCTGCAGCTCGTTTAGCCTTGCATGTGTCGCCAGTACCTGTCCTCTATATGCCCCCGTCCGCCCTTGCCCATCCAGTTCTTCCAATTCCAGCAAGCGCTCCCTCAGCATCCGCTCCTTGCTCTCTCGTTCCCTCTTTGTTCTTGCCCCCCATTTAATTAATACTCCTCTCACCACAGCCTTATACCCATCCCATATCCCTCCCCACGTGACCTCCCCATTGTCGTTAATTGTAAAGTACTCACGAGTTTCTTTTTCTACTTCCTCCTGGACCCTCCCATCATCCAAGAGTGACTCATTAAGCCTCCAAAACTGAATCCCCTTTCCTTCATCTTCCATTTGCAAACTCACCACTACCGGAGCATGATCCGACCAAGTAATGGATTCCATCTCAGCCCCCGTTATCTGCCCCCCACCTCCTTTGAGACCCAGATAGCATCTATGCGCGAAAAGTAAGAAAATTGCCTCCTCCCCGGGTGTTGCAATCACCAGGCATCAACTAGGCAATGCTGTTTAACAAAGTTACGATATCGTTTCCTATCCGCCCTCTTGCCTACTCTCCTCCCCGTTGCATCCCTGGTTGGATTCCACGTTAAATTAAAATCCCCTCCGCATATAAGAATACCCTCCCGCATTTTCCCCACCTCCTCATCCAGTTTTGTCCAGAATTCACGCTGCGCTCCTGCTGGGGCATAAACATTCACCACATTGAACCATACATTCCCCACCTTCACCCGCACTAATGCAAATCTCCCCTCTTTGTCCCTTACGATCGATTGCAGCTGCATCTTTAACCTAGTATCGAACAGAATAGCAACACCTCCCTCCTTCCTTTCTGCCATATTTGATGCATGAATACACACCCCATATCCCCTGGGCTTAACCAGGTGCTCAGTTGCTCTTGTCAGGTGCTTTTCCTGAATCATCACAATTGCTGCCCTCTGGCGGGCTAGCTCTGTTGATAATTTTTGTCATTTAAATGGCGAGTTAAGTCCCTTTACATTTAATGTGACTATTCTTAACTCACCCCTTCTTCTGTTCCCTCCCCCCTTCCTAAGCCTCCCCCCTCCCCCCTCCCCCTTCTTCTCCCTCCCGTCCTCCCCACTTCCCCTACCCTTCCCCCCTCTCATAAAGAGAGATTCGTCTTCCATGCTGGTGATTGGTAATCGGGCCATGCCTGTCTCTATCCTTCCCTTCCACCTCCCCCCCCCCGACAACAACTCCCCTCAGCATCACAGTTCCCACACTCCCTCCCCTCCCCCCCCTCCCCTCCCCTTCCCAATCCCAACTCCCATCTCCTACTCCCCTCACCTCCCCTCTCCCCCCTTCTATCCCCCCTTCCCCCCTTCCCCCCTTACATCCCCCCTTCCCCAAAATAACTACCCTCATCTTCCCCCCCCCCCCCGTCTATATGCTATTGTTATATCAGAGAAAACATAACAGCACAACTTTAAACTCAGAGTCCATGTTTTCAGCCTTCTCCTAGTTCCACCTCCTGCGCTCCTGGACTCTCTCTGTTCAATCTCGCTGTTCGTCTGCCTGCCACTGGAACTCTGTGCCACATCTGTATGCCCCTCTTTAAATTGGTAGGCATTGTAGTATTTGCAGATGCTGCCACCTGAAGTCTCTCCCTCTCTGGTATGCTAGGGAGACCCAATTCTTCAAGCATACGCCAAGCTTCCTCTCTGGTCTGCGCCCGTTTTGATTTCCCTTTAGCTGTAATCAGTAGACCAAATGAGAACAGCCACTTGTATCTTATGTCCTCTCTCCTCAAATAGGCCGTCACCTCCTTAAGGTTGTGTCTGCGCTGCAGTGTTCCCGCAGAGAGATTCTGGAAAAGCTCGAGTTGATGTTCCTCCCAGGTTATCTGCTGTACTTTCCTCGCAGCTGCCAGCAGCCCTTCCTTAACTTTGAAGGAGCTTAGGCACACCACTATATCTCTTGGTTTATTGTCCCGTATCGGACCCAGTCCTCTGTGTGCCTGTTCTATTTGCAAGGGATCTATTTTCTTACCCCCCTCCGGGTCTGCGGCTACTACTAAGGAGTTGAAAATTTTAAGCAGAACTTCTTCACAGTTTCTATATCGAGGTTCCTCTGGAAGACCCCGGACCCGTAAATTACATCTCCGGGATCTATCTTCCAGATCGTCTTGTTTCACCTGCTGCTCTGTTTGGGCTCGCTGGAGGTCTCCCCAGCCTCTTTGCATTTCTGCTATTGCCTCCTCCTGTTGTTCTATCTGGGACTCTATCTCCTCCACTCGGTTTCCGATGTCCACAATGTCTTGTCTCAGTGCTTGTATGGACTCTTTCAGTTCGTGCTTCACTCCGCCAATTTCTGTCTTAATCTCCTCTTTCAGGTCCGTGAGCCAATCCTTCAGCTTGGTTACTCCTCCTGGGCTACATCCCCGCTCTAGCTCCTCAGCCAGATCTTTTGGTTCTTCTTCCTGCATTCGGCTCTCCTTTTCTGCCTCTGACTGCCGTGTATGGAGAACGGAAGTCAGCCAGTTTCTTCCTTGCGGCCAGGCTTCCTTTGCTTTTTTCCATCCTGCCACTTTGAGCCGTTTGGGCAGTGCAAAATTTCTACGGAATTCAGAAATTTCCCCAAGAGGCCACGCTCCCTTTAAAGCCGCTCATTTGGGTTCTTGGCCTTCTCCCCAAGCTTCTAGCCGGCCTCCCTCTCTAAATCAGTGTTGGTCAGCCAGGATCACCCCTTCTCTTCTGGGCTACTGTCGGAGCTCCCTCTGATCTCCTTACTCCAGGCTCCTGTGCGTTCCTGCCAGACCCTTTCAGGGAGCTCTGCACTGCCTCCCTACTCCCTGGTGCTCTCAGCCAGGCCCCTCTGCCACCTCGATCTCTGCGCCGGTCCTCCTTGCAATTCGCCGCTCCCCTGGCTCACCTGTCACCTCCTGCAGCCTTTCTCCGCTCAGAATCGGTATCCCAGCAGCACCGCTCTCTTCCTCCGATCTGGGCAACACAGCTGCACGTTTCACAACTCCGGCCCTTGTCTTCGGCCTGCCACGTGATCTTCAGATCGGGCAACAGATTTCACCGCACTCACAGCCGCCTCTCTCTCCCATCAATGGACTAGCTCCACAGCACTGCTTCCTTCCCCGCTTTACATTCCGGGCCGTGTCGGGCCTCACGGCACACAACAGGTTGTGGAAACACTCGTCGCTGCTTCTCCTCCTTCACTCCGGCCTGCCACGAGGTCTGTCAGGTCTCCAGCCCGCTCTGTGTCTCCGTTAGTGGCGCTCCGGCTGAGGGGCGATTCGCGCTTTTCACTCTCCTCCTTACTTGATCTTTCTCCCGGCTCTCCTCAACTTAGCCCCTCTCCACAATCGCTTTTAGGGGTACCTATCCCCCTTGCTACAGGCTTAGGCGGTGGAGCTCTGTCTCTACACCGCCATCTGCCCCGAAGACGTCACCGGAAGCCCTGCCTTCGATTTTTGATCATTTATAGTGGCCAAAAATGATGTATTAATAAATAGAAGTCAAATGTGTATTTTTGACTAAACTGCTAACTTACATGCTAATTGGCATAGTTGCCTCCCATCACAGTTAAATTCACTTCTTCATGCTTTGAAAGTTGTGGGTTTTTTTTCTTTACAAACTTTGCTAAGATAAGCACATAGTAAATAGATGATGATGTTTTCAGGGCATCTAAAAGCAAGTTAAAATGCCAAAAGTCCCTAACTGACTACATTTTTCATTTTGTAGGTCAAGTTTCAGATATGAGTGTTTCAAGCACACCTCAAAAGCTTGCTGTACCACCTCCAAGTGGAAGACCTTCTCCTGCACCTCCAGCTGCCCAGCCTCCTGTTGCAATGCCTGGTCCTTCAGTGACACAGTCAACCCCTGGACAACCAACATCTATTGTCCAGTTACAACAGAAACAGAATCGAATTAGTCCTATCCAGAAACCACAGGGACTTGACCCGATTGAAATCCTACAAGAACGGGAATATAGGTAAATAAAAATAGTATATTTGTTCCACAGACTTTTCACTGTATAAAGTGTTCTCCGTTGACAAACAAGATGGAATCGGACATACGAGTGAGTGACATCATCAGAGAGCCTTGGGACAATATAACTGTCCCAGAGCTCATAGGTAGTGTAAAATTCTGAGCACATACTGCTGTTTTTGCACACAGTCCCCTTAGCCTCCTAAGGCTTTTTTCCCATTTTCTGCCAAATGGATACAGAAACAAAGCTCTCCCAATATTTTATTAAAGTTTTCTCTTATGTATCCACATTTTACTGCTCGCCTTAGATTTTTTTTTATTTTCTTAATATTTTAAGTTTTTAGTTTAGAATTATTTTTTGCCTTATGGGGCCATAGTGCAGGCCAAATGAGTTTAGGCTCTTCTCTACTTGTAAGAGAAGATCGCTTATAATGACGCACATAGAGTGTGGGTCACATGCTTGAATCTACTTGCCAGCAAAAGGGCTGTTGTGAGAGCAGTTGGATCTTCCTAAGGATTCATAAAATTCAACTTTTACAACGCCATGAGCATTATAAGGAAGAGAGTCCTAAAAATGAAGAGCAAAGCTTCAATTCACAAATCGACTGACTTTGCACAGTGTAGCAAATCCTTCATTGGATATTGCCTCTATCCCCACACACAATGGTTTGAAAAGTCATGTTATAAAGAAAACACCTTACCTCTTTAGAGCAGGAGCTAGTATCAAGACACCTCTTGACCGAAGGTACAGATATCTTCACACCAGTCTGAGCAGGAGCAATATGCCAAACTCCATGGCTCAAAGGCAGTTTCTGAGTGTCATCTCAGCACAAATACTCCCTTGCACAGGAAGTGTTGGAATGATTCAACACTATCATCTGTGCAGAATAAAGGCCCTCCAAAGTGCAGGCTCTTTCTGGCTCACATTTTACCACATTCTTCTATTTGGTGCACTGATTTCTTCTAGCACAGAACCTCTACATGTGTTCTTTTCTTCTCCTAGATCAGTACGTGATATTATGCTTTTGCTTCTAATTTGGTGCAACACTTGAAGCTTTGAAATTGGCAATATAATACATCTACCAAAATGCTGCAAACGTTAACATTAGTTTAATTTATAGTAGTAGATGTGCTGTCCTCCGTTTTCTTGCCCTTATCAGAACAGCACCACTCAATGTTTTTGGGGAAAAAACTGTTATTTTGAGGTTTGTTGCAAGGATATTTCTGGGATAGAGTTCAGAGAGCCTACTATCTCCAGGAACAAGCAGGAATGCAGTCTTCACATATAGATGATGTCCCCAATGGAGCCTGGGCAGGAACGCTCTCCAGCATCCAATAGGAAAGCCTTTGGGAGCACTCCTCTGTGCCTATGTGCCTGCCTTTCCACCTTCCCAACTTCTCTCCTTGGTTCCTCGTTTTCCGCAGAGCCAGTAGGACACACTATCCTTTCACCGCTGAAAAACTCTTTTTCGGTGTTCTTCAGGGAACATTGTGCTTTTTTGCCTTCCCGTCGCTGTTGGTACTGTTGAGTCAGACACCCATCCCAATATTTCTTTTTCTTTTCTATTGATTTTCACAGTGGTTCTCACTGCTGGCTTAGGCTTCTAGGCCACCATAGCCTTGTCTTGACTCTTCAGAAACCATTGACTCTTCAGAAACCAAAGGCATTAATGGACGAGCGCTCGAATGGTGCAGATCCTACCTGTCCGAAAGATGGCAACATGTTCGTTCCGGAGGGATAAATTCTGAACCTTTCCACCAAAGTCAAGGAGTCCCACAAGGATCCTCCCTCTCGGCGCTCTTGTTCAATATTTACATGCAGCCAATTTGTAATATTATCCGGTCCTTCAATGTTGACTGCATGTTATACGCAGACGATGTCCTGCTCTACATACCCTTCTCTACCGAGCATCTGGACCTCTCCCCACTGACGAGTTGTTTCAATGCAATATCTGACTGGCTTCTCTCTCAAAACCTCAGAATACAACATAAGAAAACGGAAGTACTCTTCATTACGAGGAACCCCAACTTTACCCCACCGCAATATCTTAAAGTAAAAGAAGCTGAGCTGCAATCTAAATCCTCAATACGATACCTGGAAGTCACCTTAGATCAACGCCTGGATATGAAGATCCGCTCACTTAGGCATCTACGTTCCATCCTCGAACCAACTGACTTTCGGATGATTTTCCAAGCATTGGTCATACCTCATTTTGACTATGCCAATGCAATATTACAAGGTCTCCCCCAATCTACGTTAAACCCGCTGCAGCTAGCCATGAATGCGGCAGCAAGAGTCCTCCACGGAGCCTCCAGGAGCGACCACGTGACACCTCTGCTGATACAGCTACATTGGCTACCCATTCGTGCAAGAACTGTCTTCAAGACCTTGATAATCACATTTAAAGCTGTTCACAATCTCTCACCTGCATCCGTAACCGCCCTCATCCATTCCACATCCCCAAATAGAATAAGAAGATCCACGGCTATAAACTCCCTAAAAGTCCCGAAGGCACTTACTGTCTGCACCAAATCAACAGCCAACAGGGCCTTCAGTCTCAGTGCCCCAAGATACTGGAATGCATTACCCCATGACATCCGGGCTATTAAGAACCTACCACAGTTTAGGAAAGCCCTCAAAACCCACCTCTTCAACAAGTACCTTATAGAGCCTGACTGCATCCCCTAGAACCTCAGGACACCCCCGATACCATTCTCAGTCAAATTTACAGTATCACAATCAACTCACCATGTGGATACCCAAACCTATGAAGTGAATTGTGTTTTCTAGGCAACTTCTTTGATTATGACTCCATGTAATAAGTTTTGTAAATAGTTTACCCCTGTTATCCAAGTTTCTGTCCCCTGTTATATGTAAACTCATACATGTTAACTGTAATGAGCATTTTGTTCCATGTAAACCGCGCTGATGCTGAATAGTGCGGGATATAAGAGACTGTAAATAAATAAATAAATATTTTTTTTTAGGAATGGAAAAAACAGTCAGTGGTTTTAGAAAATGTACCAAGTGTGCCATTACCATTTCTGCCACTGATACTGTAAACATGACTGGTGTTTAAAATGATTGGGTCCTGACCATGAACCCACTTCTTGTCCTTTGTGCCAAAAAATGACAAAGAGAGGCCTCAAGAACCTAACCAGGCAGTTTGGATCGTTGTCTGCCTTGGACTCGGTTTCAGTGGCTTCCACTTTAAGGGCATCGACTTCTTCTCATGGTTCTCAGGCTTCTTCAAAGTCCAAACACAGAAGTAAATCTAAATCTGTAGGCGTTTCCAAATTTTCGGCATCGAAGGCCGATTCCGATGCCAGAGAAAAATCCCAACATAAGCATCGTGACTCCCCTAGAGGTGCTTCCTATGCAGATTGGCTAGCCAAACAGCACTGGCAGGAGAATGTGTCCTCCAAAGCACAAATGGGGCTCTGACCTCCAGAGAGCTACCTGTTCCTTGTTCTGGGACGGTGGCTTAGAACCCCGTACGTGTTTCCACCCAGACATCTGCTATCTCCCTGGGCCAGCGCATACTGCCTCTTGAAAGGAGTTTGGCAGCACTCCTGGCAGCCTCAGTATCTGTAACATCGAGAGCTTCAGGAGTTAAGGCTTTGGTACTGAGCCTACAGCTGAGCACCGTATCGGCTCCAATACTGGCCTTTGAGCCGGCATTGTCGGAGTACCCGAGGCCGATTCCTCAGTTGGAACCGGTCGATGCCCCTGATATCCAACAGACTTCCATTCCTTTCGGTTCTGATACTTCAGAGTATCTGTATCGGTATCGACATCAACTGTCAACTTCCATGAAGCATTGAGATCGAAGCCATGGTCGCCGATACTTTGATTTCTTGCTGGATTCTGAATCAAGTTCTTCAGAATCTGACATGGGGTCACTCAATTCCCAGGAACTTCCTGACATCCCTTTGGACCCTTTGCTACCTCAGAAACGGTGTCTGTCCCCACCAGAGGATATATCCTAACCGAGGAATTGGAGATACTCCAGTACCCTCCAACACCCAAAGAGGCTGCTCCCTTACAGGTGCATCGTATCCACTCACGGTTCCTCCTTTTAGCAAGAGACTTGATATCATGTGCCAAGTGTCAGAGTGCCCAGGTTTCCAAAAACCTCAGCTTCCCCACCACTCAATGGTGGTGGAATCAGCGATGCGCCGAATAAAGAGCTCCAAAAACATTCATCCATGCCTGCTGGCAGAGAATCAAGGACCTTTGATGCTTTTGGGCGTCAAAAGTTTCCAAGCGTGCATATTAGCCTCCAGGATCAACTCTCACATGCTTTTACATGGGCATGTTTCTGAAGGATGTCATCAGGGATCTGGAGACTTTCTCTCCCTGCTTCTAGAGGATAAACAGGGTGCACAGATCCTCATTATGCATAGTCGGAACACTTCTAAGTTTGTTGCCAGGGCCCCTTTTGATACCTTTGAGTCCACCAGCAGAGCTTCAGCAATCTGCATGGGGATTTGCAGAATGGTCTGGCTACAGGCCTCACACCTTGAGCAATGGGTCCAGCAAACTGGCCAACATCCCATATACTGGCGCAAACCTTTTTGGCAAGGATTGGAGAGAAAAAGCAAGGGAGATTGAAACAGATGATCTCATCGTAAAATGCCTTTCCAGGAAGACAGCTGTCCCATCCAAACGAGAGGCCCTTCCAAAGAAATAATTTTTATTCTAAAAAGAAGAGATACTATCCTTCTTATCCGCCTTATGCTGCCTATCAACCTCAGCAGAGGCAGCAGAATCCTTGCCAACGTAAAAAATCAAAAACTCCTAAACCTCAACCAGCTGCACAGACATAGCCTGCACCTGGTTTTTACTCCTTCCTAGAGAACATTGCCAATCTGCCCCTGGAGGGCCCCCAGCCCTTCCACATAGCAGGCAAACTGTCACTATGCCCACAGGTGGCACCTCATAACATCAGAGCAGTTGGACACTTTAGATTGTCCAAAGGCGTTATCAGCTTCACTTTGAAACCTTATCCCCCACCTGCTTCACAGGGAATTAGCCCATACAACCACTTTACAGCACCTTCTTACATCAAGAAATGGCCACTCTGTTGTCCCAGGGTGTCATAGAAAGACAACTTCCTCCTCAAGAAAATTTGGGCTTCTACTCCCCAGACTTTTTCTTTCCAAAGAAAATAGGAGGCTTCAGGCCCATCTTAGATCTCAGAGACCTAAACAAGTTCATGATCTGAGAAAAATTCAAAATGATCTCCCTGGGAACTCTTCTGCCATACCTCCAGAGACACGATTGGCTCTGTTCTCTAGAACTATGAGGCATACACGCATTTACTGATACATCCCTTGCACAGACAGTATCTGCGCTTCATGTTTCAAGGAAACCATTATCAATACAGGGGTCTCCCATTTGGTCTAGCTTCTGCCCCAAGGATCTTCACAAAATGCATGCCAGTTGTCGCTGCCTACCTATGCACCCTGGGGGTATTCATCTTTCCTTACTTGGATGACTGGCTGATCAGGGGAGACTCCCCCCAAGAGGTAACACACTCCTCCTTCATCGCACCATCACGGTGCTCCAACACCTGGTTTCATCATAAAATTCCCAAAGTCCCACCTCGCTCCAACCCAACGACTGGAGTTCATTGGAGCACTCCTAGGCCCGAACTTTCCTTCCGGAGGATCACTGTGCCCGCCTCATTGAACTGGTAAAAAAAGGTACAACATCAGAATCGTGTTACAGCTTGAGACATGCTACGACTATTGGGACACATGCCCTCCACAGTCCTTGTCGTCCCCTATGCTCAATTACACATCCATCAAGTGCAGTGAACTTTGTCTTCCCAATGGACGCAAGCGAAGGGTCTCCTCAGGGAGAAGATGCACATCACACCTCAACTTACCACATCTCTTCAGTAGTGGTGTCTCCCACAAAACCTATTTTTCGGGTCACCTTTTTAGATGCCTCCACCTCGATGCACCCTGATGACGGATGCTTCCAAACTAGGTTGGGGGGCTCATTTCAATGACTTGATCACACAGGGGACTGTGGACATAGCAAGAATCTGCCCTGCAGATCAACCTGCTAGAGGTACAGGCACTGACAAATGCTCTTCTGGTTTTCAACCCCAGCTATCGGGGCAACCTGTTCTAGTTTGGACAGCCAGGTTGCCATATTTTACATAAACAGAGGAGAACCGTATTCCATCGCCTCTATGAAGAGGCGATTCGCCTATGATCCTTTGAGTTATACTGCTCTCAGGTGGATGCAGTGAGAGATGGCAATGTCCTAGTGGACAAATTAAGCCGTATCCTTCATCTGCATGAATGGACCTTGCATCAAGAGATGGCTGCGCAAATCTTTCAAACTTGAGGAACCCCGCTTAGATCTCTTTGCCACTCCACAAAACACACAGCTTCCTTTCTTCTGTTCCAGGGTTCTGTCTCTACACCAACAGCCCCCAGACGCCTTCCTTCTCCATTGGAGACAGGGGCTGCTCTATGCATACTCACCCATCCTGTTGATACCCAGGACGCTATTCAAACTACAGGCCGACAAGGGCTCAATGATTCTCATAGCTCCCTTTAGACCCCATCAACCGTGGTTTCCTCAGCTTATTCGTTTTGCACAGACTCAGCCTGGGATGTGCGCCCGACCTCCTCTCTCAGGACCACTGGTTGCTGCTCTATCCCAATCTTCACTCCCTATGCCTCACAATATGGCTGCTGAAAGGCTAGTGCTCATCGATCTCGACCTACCACAGACGGTCAAAGATGTCCTTGCATCCATGTAAAGATTCCACCAGGCAATCTTATGCATTCAAATGGTGTAGGTTTGCCCTTTGGTGTTTCCAAAAGGACCTTGACCCCTTTTCTTTCCTGGTGGAGTCGCTTCTATAATATTCCCTCCACTTATCCTTGACAGGGATCATGGTCCGCAATTCCGGTATAGATACCCAAGCATAGGTAAGCTCCATGGATCAATGCATCCTTGCCATCGAGCAGAGCTGAGCGGCCTTACTGGCAGCCTCGGTTCCAGTGAAACTCTTAGTCAATTTCGCAGATGTCTGTACCAATACAGACTGCATCGACTTTCTTGCTGTTTTCCACGTTACTGGGCCATATGACATCAACGGTGCATGTAGTTCCATATGTCCGTCTACACGTGCGCACAGCCCAATGGACACTAGCATCCCAGTGGTCTCAAGACTCAGGTTGCCTAAGGGACAAGATAAGTCTCTGCCCTTCTGGTCTCGTCTCTCCAGTGGTGCTGTTCCCCCTAGAAATCTCCTTGTAGGGTCACTTTTTCAGATGCCGGCACATCAATGTACCTTGAGGACACACATCCAAACTGGGCTGGGGAGCCCATCTGGGATCTCTCTCCACTCAAGACTTCTGGTCTCACAGGAGTCACAACTCCACATAAATCTGCTGGAGTTCAGAGCCATTCTCAAAGCTCTCAAAGTGTTCCAGGACCATCTTCGTTGCGCAGAGTCCCAGTCCAAACAGACAATCAGGTGGCCATGTTCTTCGTGAACAAGAAGGGTGGAACAGAGTCTTGGACCCTCTGCAGAGTGAGGCTCTACATCTCTGGTCCTTTGGCATACATCATCACATTCACCTCCAAGCGGTGTATCTCCCGGGCAAGCACAATGTTTTAGCGGACAGATTAAGTAAAATCCTTCTCCCCCACGAGTGGTCTCTTCATGTAGACAGTCTCCTACATTTTTCAGATCTGGGGGACTCCAGAGAGAGACCTTTTCACAAGTCCTCAGAATGCCAAGCTCCCTCGCTTCTGTACCAGGACTCCTGCGTCAGACAGTCAACAGGTGGATGCTTTTCAAAGGCAATGGCGTAAGTCCCCCCTCTCCGGCCACTTTGTCCCTTTTCAAAGCCCAGCACTCTCACTACCGTTCCCAGGTTCATCTTGCCAAGTCTTCCTTCTTTTCCAATGCCATCGCCAACGCTCCCAACCAGACCCGTCACCTTTATTCCACCCTTAAATTTCTTACCTCCCTACATCCTTCTGCCCCTTCCGCACCTACTCATCCTATCCCTGCTCCTTCTCTTCTTGCCTCTGCCTTCAGTAGCAAAATCTCCTCCTTAAGAGCTTCACTGCCCTCTCACCCTCCGCCTATTCTCTCTCCTCCTCCAGCCGCCTCCCCTCCCCCTGTCTCCCAACTATCTCACACATGGTCTTCCTTCTCCCTGACCACCACTGCCGAGCTTCACCATCTCATCTCCTCATCCAACAAAACCTTCTGCACCCTTGACCCCATCCCTCCCTCCTGGCTACTGACTCCCTCTGTCTTTCCTTCCCTATATTCAAACTATCCTGAACAATAGTATCTCCACTGGAACCTTCCCCTCCTCCTGGAAACACACCCTAATTCGCCCACTCCTCAAGAAACCTTCTCTTGACCCTCTCGACCCCAACAACTATCGCCCAGTCTCTAACCTTCCTTTTCTGTCTAAACTTCTTGAAAAGGTTGTCTTTGCCCAACTATCTCATCACCTTGACTCCGCCAATTTCCTTCACCCCCGCCAATCCGGCTTCCGTCCTGGGCACAGTGTTGAGACCATTCTTCTTGCCTTCACCAACGCCCTGCATGTAGCTCACGACCACGGTGAAATCTCGGTGGCGGTAGCCCTTGATCTTTCTGCTGCATTCGACCTGGTAGATCACTCTCTCCTCTTGTCCCGACTGCACAATGCTAGCCTCTGTAGCACTGTCTTTCGGTGGTTCCACTCCTTTCTTTCCTCCCATTCTGGTGCTGTTCTTTCCTCCTCCCCTTCCTGCCCCTCCTCTGACTCCTTTCCCCTCCCTTGTGGGGTCCCCCAAGGTTCTGTGCTGGCTCCTCTTCTCTTCAATCTCTTCTTAACCCCTCTCACACTCCTTATACAACAATTTGGAATTTCAGCTTTCTATTATGCAGACGACATTCTTCTTCTATACCACACCTCCCCAGCTTGCCCCGACCTTGCCCCTCTCAACTTCTGATTGGATGACCCATAACTGTCTGCACCTCAACCTCTCAAAAACTACAGCTATTTGGTTCCCGCACGGTCATCAGCCCCCCTCTATTGCCCCCTCTTTCTCTGCCATTCCTATCTCTATGGTTTCCACCTTTCGGTATCTTGGGGTGCTTTTCGACTCGGATCTTTCTTTCTCCGCCCATGTTTCTCATATCTCTAAAACCTCCTTCTACTATCTCAGGCAAATTCGTGCCATTCGCCCCTTCCTCTCTCCCCCCGCTCTTGCTACCTTGCTGCTGGCTCTTGTTATCTCCCGTATTGACTTCGCTAATTCCGTTCTCTCTGGCATCTCTAAACTCCAACTTTCACGACTTCAACGAATCCAGAACACCGCTGCCCGTCTCGTGTCTTATTCCTCCCCTAGAGACCACGTCACGCCCCTTCTCTTCCGTCTCCATTGGCTTCCCATTTCCTTTCGTATCCAGTTCAAACTTCTCACACTCGTTCACAAAGTTCTTCATACCACCACACCACAATACCTGGCCGATCTCATCCACTTTCACACCCCCAGGCACACCCCCCGCTCCTTCCATCTCAACCGTCTCACACTACCTCCCCCCTCACTTGCTCACCTCCAATCCACCCGCTCCTCAGCTTTCTTCTTCATAGGTCCGGCTCTTTGGAACTCCCTTCCCTCTGCTCTCCGTCTGGAGCCCCATCACCCTACCTTTAAACATGCCCTGAAACCCCACCTCTTTTCCTTTGCCTTCAATCCCCCTCCCTCCTAGCCTTTATCCTTTCCCTATGCTGACCTTCCTCTCTCGTCTCTATCTCTCTATCCTTTATTAAGTTGTAATTTCCTTTTCTTTTTCCGGCCTTGTGCCTTGCTGTAATGAAGATTTATTTTTTGTAAACCACTCTGTTTATCACTGAAGGGCAGTCAATCAAGTCAATAAACATAAACATAAACCTTCACTGGGGACATGGCTTCCTATATGCCTTCCCTCCCATTTCCCCTAATTCCCAATACTCTTTTCAAACTTCAGGAGGACAGGGGCTTCATGATACTCGTACCCCCACACTGGCCACGTCAACTGTGGTATCCTCTCCTTTTACGTCTGTCTCAGGCTCAACCCATAGATCTGGGGTATGCTTCAGATTTCCTCTCTCAGGAGAAGGGGAGGCTGCTCCATCCCAATCTGCAGTCTCTCTATCTCATAGCATGGCTGCTAAAAGTATAGCCGTCCAGGGTATTGACCTTCCCCAGGAGATTAAGGACATCCTCTTAGCTTCTAGAAAGACATCCACCAGATGGTGCTATGCTTTCAAGTGGTGTAGGTTTTCTATCTGGTGTTCTCAGAAGAATCTTAATCCCTTCTAAGTTCCAAAGGAGGCGCTGCTTGAATACCTCCTCCACTTATCTTCTTCTGGACTCGAGACAAATTCGGTAAGAGTATATCTAAGTGCAATTGCGGCCTCTCACATACCCATAGATGGCCAACCCATCTCCTCTCAACCGCTCGTAGCACGCTTTATGAGGGGTCTTCTATTAACCAAGCCTCCCATTAAGCCACCACCAGTGGCATGGAACCTTAGTATTGTTCTAGGGCAGCTTCTCAAGCCGCCTTTTGAACCTCTAGCTACTACGTCGCTTAAATTTCTCACATCGAAGGTCATCTTCCTCATTGCCCTCACTTCAGCAAGACACATTAGTGAGCTCCAGGCCTTGGTGGCTGACCCACCTTGCACATGGTTTCACATGATAAGGTAGTCCTTAGGACTCATCCTCACTTCGTGCCGAATGTGGTCTTGCCCTTCCATTTGAACCAGTTGGTCTACCTCCCTGTGTTTTTCCCTAGACCACACTCACCTAGGGCAGAAGCAATCCTCCACACTCTGCATTGTAAATGTGCCTTAGCTTTTTTATCTTCCGAGGACTCGAGAGCACCGGAAAGCCGTTCATCTCCTTTGACTCTAGTCACCTCGGGTTGCCAGTCTCCAAACATACTCTCTTCAAGTAGATAGCAGACTGCATCACTTTCGCTTATGAGGACTCTCCCTCGAGGGTCATGTCACTGCCCATAATGTTTGAGCCATGGCTACCTCAATGGCAAATCTATGATCTGTAGCTATTGACGAGATCTGCAAAGCAGCAACTTGGTCTTCGGTCCATACTTTTGCTGCTCACTACTGTCTTGACAGGACTCCCGCCGGGATGCCATGTTTGGCCAGGCTATTCTCCAGTATCTCTTTCAGACTTTGAACAACTCCTACCCTCCATCCCGGACTTCGATACCAAACATCCATGGAGGATACATGACCTCTTTAGGCATACCTGGGGCAAACCACAGCCTATTCTGAGGTCATCTCTCTGGCATCTTCTTGCTAGGGAGTCCCATATGTGAAGACTACATTCCTGTTTGTTCCTAGAGATAGTATAGTTGCTCACCTGTAAGAGGTGACTCCGGGAACAGCAGGAATGTAGTCTTCACAACCCACCCTCCTCCTCTAGGAGTTGTAGGTTTTCTTTTCTTTCTCTCCTTTTATCTCAGCTACAAAAGGCAGTTACGCAGGCGCAGTGGGATGCTCCCAAAGGCTTTCTTATTGGACGCTGGGGAGCATTCCCGCACGAGCTCCGTCAGTACCGATATCACCCATATGTGGAGACTAAATTCCTGTTCCCAGAGATCACCTTTTACAGGTAAGTAACTACACTTTCCCCACAAAGGTGTCAGAAGGACTCATCAACACCATTATGCATGCCACTGTCAGGTGCACTGGCGAGGGTGTTCAGATGCGTCTGTCCCTGTCTGATGCAGGGATAGGTTAGTACATACTCTTGAGTTGGTGGAACAGAGCTGTCATGTGCTGGCATCCCAGAGATGGCCACCACCTCAAGCTGCAGCCGTGTTTCCAGGATGCTCAGGGCCTTGCACTAGTCAGGGGGAAGTGGCTTTTGACTGCCTGCTTCTCCTTGGCTACCTGCTTGAGGATCCACTACTACTACTACTTCAGGTCCTCCACTTTACTGCTGTAGTGGTAAACAGCATTTACTTACCTGGCAATCTCTTGCCAAGCATACTGCTTTATGTGGGCATTGTCAGACATGAAGAGAGTAACTAGTCCCTCATGGTGAAGCAAGTAGTCATCTCTGTCTCAGCAACCATGAAATTGTCCTTCTTAGAGTGTGGCATAGCCCTTATGGTTGTTGCAGCAAACAGAAATGGGCTATCTGCTCAACCCTTTAAATATACCTGGATAGGCTTTTGCTAATGAGCCAGCCCCCCCCCCCCCCCACCCCACCTAAGTTAATGCCTGATAACCAGTTATAATTTGTCCACCAGAAATCTGAGTATTTTCTACACTGGCAGGGTGGTTAGCCAGTGGTTGACTAGATATATTTACAGGGTGGTGGTAATCAGCATTTTATCTGCATATTACAAATCTGGATTAGCAGATTAGGCACTACAAAGGGGCAATGGTGATAGCTTATTGGAGTCTTACCTGCTGCTTTGTTAACATGTACCTGTCTGCTCCATTCCCAGCTGTGATGGTGTGCACATGATGGGCCCACAGATATTGCTGATGTTCTAGCAGGCAGCGATTGGCCTGGCAAACAGGTTTTCCTTTGGTGAAATTGCACGTGTCTTAACAGATACATGAGAACCCTTCACAGGTGATGGAAGGCATCTTTGGGAAGAGAGGTAGCTGTTCCAAGACTTTCTGGAGAGTTGGTTGTACAACTTTGTTGACCATTTATGTTGGGGGCCCTTGTTGGAGACTCAGTATGCTGGTGGAGGCAGTGGGTCCCCTGATCAAATGTCTAGGATGGTAGTCACCATTGTGGACATATTCTCACCTAGTAGCGTTTCCCATTCATATCTTCCATGGAACTCTTACATGAGAGGTAATAGTGCAGAACCAGAGACAGGTGGCTTGGAGAGTATGCTCTGTGGCTGGAAAGGCACATGGAGGGATACAGTGGTTGCCGTCTTTAGTACTTGCACACATTGTTTGGCAGGGCTGGATGGCAGCATTACAGCCATGGCACCACCTAATGACATGCTTCTTTGGTTGTGGGCCTTAGTGTGGTCTGTGTCTAGAAGCAAATGTTAGTGCATTTTGCACAATGTGTTCATATATAATAGGTGGTGTCTGTGTCCATGGCATGGTAACCAGTGGGCACAGCAACAGGGATTTGTGGATTCACCCACAGCTGGACCCTGTTCAGCAATGAGTCACATAGTTCATCAGATTCACATGGCACCATTGTGATGCCTCTGGGGAGATGCAATCCTCCATATGGCAGGTATGGATGGCTAATGGTCACAGGCTGTTTGGAAAAGGCTGTACTTTAATTACAGCAGCACCTCTTCCCAGCTCCCTTCATGGGCATGACCAATGTATGGGTGGGGGAGGTAGGAGGGCTAGGGCCTTTGCAGTGCAGAGGCCCCTGGCCACAGCATAGACATTCCACATGGTTCCCTGACATAGTGTGCATGCTATTGGATGTTTGTGTCGTGTGTGGCTGCACCTATTACATGCTGTGCTACCTTGTTCACTGCAGTTGGGGTCTGGATATAAGGTGCTCATGGGACTAGGGCTGGAAATGTGTGAGAAGAGGTAGATGTGGTTTCTGCCCAAACCATCAAGAAAATAAAATGAATACTAGATTTTACCTGACAGATACAGAATGTGTAGCATTCCCTTCCACCTTTGTCAACCTTTGTTGTGCCCTGGCCTCGAAACAATGCCCTTGGCTATGATGGGAGTCAGCATCTCAGATGAGCTATGATATCCCCTGGGGGCCTGACATTAATCAACCTACACTAAACTGTGTGAAGTATTCCTGGTACCAATCCTTCATGTGTATTTATTAATCCACCATTTCTTTTGCCATGGGCTGCATGACACACTCATCCTGGATAGTTAGCCTTGCACATTTATAGCCCCTACTGTACAGACATACCCTAATGATCCTTCCTCACCCATGTTCCTGTTCCTGATTTTTGTGAAACCATATATAAGGGAACTATTGTAGACAATTTCCAAGCCTACCCCAGATGAATAAATATTAATGGGGCAACCAGGATCTGGAATTGGCAGGGTTGCACATTTGTTCTGGCACTGGATCTTGGCAGAGAAGATAGTTTTGCTCTGCATCTCCAGAGTTAATCAAAACATTTTTGGGTGCACTTACCAAGAGGGGCCAACTTCAGAGCCCAGACCCAGACACACCTTGGGACATTCAGAACACAGAAAAAAAATAGCACCAGACAGAGTTGACACAGTTAAAGGCAAGCTGACTAGCGCCAGGCCCACAACTGCTCCCCTTGTATGGGGACTGCCTCCTCGCCCAAAAGGCATAGTTTTGGGGCCAGGGCAGGCCAGCCTTTGATGACAATATGGGGAGGAGACGCATACTTTTGGGTTCCTTCATGTCCTTATCAGTTTAACACTACATGGGGAATGGTACTGTCAAATGCCATGTTTTCTCAAATGGATACACATTCCAAATACATGGCAAACCTCTCACTCACTGGCCTCCATATTTGATTGACTGTCATGGGCCTCCGTGGCTGGCCTATAGCATGCTGTCAGGTCTCTATTATAGTGGCATCACTGTATCTACAACCTTGCCCACCTTCCCATGCAGATGGCTGAGTTGCCTGGTAATTCCTCAGCAGAGATGGGTGACACTTGCATATAGTGCTGCTTATAGTTACTACAGTTTGACGAACACCCACCACAGGTTCTTTCAGGTGCCCATTAGTGGATCCTACCCCATACCCCTCATGGCAGATCCTCTGCCCCTTTCTGGCTACTGTTGTGCCACCTTTCCAATGTAACATACCATAATGGTCAATACGGAGTATTGTGTCGGTGACACCATATTTAGGTAGCAGGCATCTGGCAGGAAGGATTATTGCTCGGGGGGGGGGGGGGGTTATTAGTGGTCCGCTTTTAACTGTGTCTTGTATTTCTGGTGATCTTTATTCCGGTTTTCAGAACGAGCCAAAGATTCTGATCTGTAGCTCTGTAGTATACCCTTCCTGGATTGACTTGCTTTGTGATTCTATTGCCTCTTGCTCTGAGACTTATTCCAGCTGCTTTTCTTCTACCACGGTCTTGTGCCTGAAATGCTGTGAAACCATATCTAACTGCACAGTTGGAAACATTTACCACACATGCTCTAGATCCTGCTTGTCCAATAGGCGGCCACCACAAAATGGACACAGATTATGAAGTAGGCTTGGTAAATGTCTCTGATAGCATCAGTGGACATGGTTTCATAGGTGTGTACGTGGCAATGTCACCAGAGAGCTATCGAGGCATATTCAGACACTCTCTGGTTATATGTTCCCTCTTTGAAACTTCCAGCTGTTTTTGTTCTGTTAAGTTTAATTGGATTTCCAGTCGCTCAGTGGCTTACTGAATATTGGGCTTCTAGTCTTTAAAATATTTCACCTAGAAAGTGCTTCTAGTAATAGTAACTTCAGCTAGAAAAATTTGCGTCAACCATCAAGTTTACTCAGTTTTATCATAGTATGGTAACGCTAGTCCTAAGAATCCATTTTAAGTTTGTTCCAAAGATAGTTATACTTTTTCACATTCATGTAGAGAGTATTGCCTTACTTAAGCGTCATAGACATAAACTTGAGAAAGCTGTCAATACCACAAACTAAACAAACTCTTAGGTTGTTACCTAATGAGGAGAAAATCCATTGAGAAATCTATTCAGCTTTTCATCTCCTTTTACTTCAACAGACATGGTGATCCAGAGGGAAAACATACTGTAATTATCATACATTTAATTATATTAGAATTAAACTGGCATTCTTCTAACAATCAAGCTTCATCAAATTCAGAGAGCCACAGTAGCAGCAGTAGCTCTAAAGACTGCTTTACTACAGAGTATCTGCAAAGCAATACTCCTTCACACCATGTCTAGACCAGTCCTCAGTTAGGGACAGGGCATTTGGTCAAGTAGTTCTGAGCCATTTGTCCTTATGAATGTATCGCCTCTCACCTTCATCTTTCAAAGGGTTGCTTGTGCAGTCCTGAACTTGGGAGTTGCTGTCTTCTGTACCTAATGCAGATCTCCAGGAACAAGCAGGAATGTAGTCTTCACATATGGGTGACGTCTGTACCGACGGAGCCCGCGCGGGAATGCTCCCCAGCGTCCGATTTGAAAGCTTTTGGGAGCACTCCCCTGCACCTGCCTGACTGCCTTCCCACCTTCCCAACTCCCTCTCTTCAGTTCTTCGTTTTCTGCTGAGCCAGCAGGAATAAAATCCTGTCACCGCAGAAAAACATCTTTTCTTTGTGGATAGTGCCTCTGCCTTCCCATTGACACCGGCACTGTCAAAGAAATTGCTGGTTCCCTTATTCTTTTCTTTTCCTTCTTTCTTATCTTTTACAAAACCCCCCCCAAAAAAACAACTTGGGCGTCGACACCCTTCTTAGGCATTAAGCCTTCCATAGCCTTCACATCCTAAGGCATGGAGAAACCAACTAGTGGTTTCAAAAAATGTTCTAATTGTGCCAGCACCATCTCGGCGACTGACACACATGAATGGTATCTAAAATGCCTCGGCCCAGACCACCAGCCAAAAAACGGTTTCCTCTGTCAGAAAATGACACGGAGAGGCCTACAAAACTGGGCTTCTAAATTTGGAGCACTCTTTGCTTTAGACGTGGTACTGATGGCATCCACTTCGTCGAGGGCCTTATCCTCCCATGGATCTTGGGTATCTTCGAAGTCCAAGCACAAGGCCGCATTGAAGTCTGACAGTACCTCTAGGGAAAGATCCTGCTCAAGGCATTGAGACCCCTCGGGTGTTGCCTCTGAGGTGGATCGACCTACTTAAACAGCCCTGGCGGGAGGCTCTGTCCTCCAAAGCCATCGACCTCCAGAGAGCTACTAGTGCCATGCTCTGGGATAGTAGCCCAAATACCTGTCACTGATGCCCAGCATCAGCAATCTCAATAGACCAGCACATACTGGCCATCGAGCGGAGCTTAGCAGCCCTTCTTGCAGCCTCTGTGCCCATAAAACACTTGGCTATAGGTACCGCCTTGTCAATACCGGTTCTGATACAGACATAGACACTGGTTCAGGGCACAACATCAGGTCTGCTGCAGATGACATTGACATTGCTCCCACCCATGCTGTCCTTTGAAACTCTAACCGATACTGGGACCAAACCCAAGCGACTCGCCGATACCTCGGAGCATCGGTACCAGCATCTAGCTTCTGGCAGACACCATGCCCGTTGATACTTCGAGTTCTCAGGTTCTGATTCCCCTGTTTCGGATGTGGAGTCACTCGATTCACGAGGACCCCGGGACCTTACTTCGGATCCTTTTCTGCCTCAACAGCAACGCATGTCACCTCCGGAAGACATGTCCTTCCAGGAATTCATTTGAGACCTAGACAAGGGCCTCTCTATAACAGAAGTATCGGAGAAGGAGCCAAGGGCGAAGGAATTAGAGATCATCCAATACCCAACAGCACTGAAGGAGAAAGCCACTCTGCCGGTGCATGGCATCTTTCATGACCTTATGTTCCATATGTGGGAGACATATCTCCCCGTCTCACCTCAAAGCCGACATCTCAATACCATGTATCGCATACTGGAGTGTCCCATCTTCCAAAAGCTACAGCTTCTCCACCATTACATAGTGGTTGAATCGGCGATGCACCGAATCAGAGCTGGAAGATTCACTCCTCTAATCCTCCAGGTAGGGAGTCGAGAACTCTGCTTCCAAGCATCCATGCTTCGGCTAGGATTAACTCCTATATCCTTTAAATGGGAATGTTCCTGAAAGAGGTCTCCTCCAAGATGACAAAAGGACAGATTATCTTGCCCTAGTTCTCCAGGAACAAGCAGGAAGTCATTTCTCACTTAGGGGTGACGGCACTAACGGAGCCTGCGCAGAGCAATTCCCCAGCTTTCAAAGACAGCCTTTGGGATTGCTGCCATGCATGCGTGGTCCTCTTCCTGCCCAAAGGTGTCATCTTGCTCAGTCTCCCTCTTTCCGCTGAGCCCTTCGGGCGCACGTCCTCGTCCCTCGCAAAAAGTGTTTTTGTCTTTGGTCTTTTTGGCCTCTTTTCCGGTTGCACCGGTCCTCTCCTGTCCTCCCCTACGCCTCTCCTTCGGCAGTGGGCTAGGGGACTCCGTTTTTTCCCTTTCTTTTAATTTTTTTCCCTTCGGGCCCTTTTCGCACCCTTTTTCCCAACCGCTGGCCTCGAGGGTCTTCGACCTCGTGGGGCTCTTTGTGCCCCCATGGCGACTGGTTTCAAAAAATGTGACAAATGCTCCAAGAATATGTTGCTCATGGACACCCATGACTGTTGTCTGCGGTGTTTGAGGGCTGACCACAACCCAGAGCTCTTTTCTGTCTATAAGAAAATGTCTGCTAAGGCCTTGCTAAGCCATAAGCAGCAGTTTGATGACATTTTCCGTTAGGCAGCCTCGGGGTCCCCGGTGGCTCCCCACTCTACCGATCCACCGCTTCCAGGATCCCCCATGGCGACCCTGTGCCCCAGGCGTTATTCTGATCAGGGTTCGCCTGAGGTGGAGCGGCAAAAGAAGAAAAAGACCTCGAAGTTGCTGTCGGAGGCTCCGGACAAGCGCGACTGGTCTCGTGCTCGTTCCCTCAGCCCTCCCTGGCGTTCCCGAGAGTCGTACAAGGAGCAGCCTCGAAAGGTACCTCATACAGATACGGAGGCCTCTGGTGATGGCGCCCGATCTCCCGAGGGTCGTCCCGGCAAGGACCCCCTCTGCTCCTCCTCTATGCAAGACCTGATCACCCTGGTGTCGGCGTCGCAGCGCCCCACTACTGAGTGGGAGGCCCATATGCTGGCACTGGAGTGCAGCGTTTTTGTCTTACTAGCTGCCCAGCAGGCGCTATTGCCCAGCACGGCTGGACCATGCCTCGAGACCGAGGGTCCCCCTACGGGGGTACCGAAAACCGCCTTGGAAACCCCCAAGAGCTGTGGGCCTCGTGAGGGTCCTCTGCACCGGTCTTGCTTGCCGTCCCATTCCTTGGGGGCGAGGTCTTCCAGAGTCAATTCCTCTAGCTCCAAGCAGGCCTCGGCCACTGGACATGGGAATCAGCCCGATTCAGAGTCCATCTTGGATGTCTCAGGCTGGGAGTCGGATGGGGACACCTCCCCGGAGACCCGTGCCCATAGGAACCTTCCCTCTGACCAATCCCTGCACTCCGTGCGAAGGTGGTCGCCTCCCGAGGACAACTGCTTTTTGGTATTAGTGCGGGATATGGCGCGGGACCTCAGTCTGCTCACACAGACAGAGGAGGAACCGAGGGCTGAGGAACTTGACATTTTGCAGTATGAGTCTCCACCTAGGGAGTCTCTTACGGTCCCTGTACCGCCTATATATCCCTGCTGCTCCTCCGCATATGGGAAGCCCCCACCTTAGTCCACATCGTCAGCAAAAGACTCGATGCCATGTACAGGGTCCAGCGCGACCCGGGGTTTCGGAAGACTCAACTTCCTCATACCTCCATGGTGGTTGAATCAGCCATGCGGAAGCAGAAGAGCCCGAAGTCACACACTTCTGTCCCGCCTGGTAGGAAATCCCGCGCCCTCGACGCCCTTGGGCGCAAGGCTTACCAGGGATCCATGCTGGTGTGTCGTATCCAGGTGTATATGGGTATGTTTCTTTGCGACCTCGCCAAAGAGCTCGGCGGTTTCTCCGCAGGCCTCGGGGCGAACACCTCCTGGGGTTCCAGACTCTCCTGAGGTCAGTTGCAGACTGCTCGAAATACCTTTCCCGTGCCACATATGATGGGCTCGAGTCCTCTGCCCATGTGGCGGCGGCTGGCATCAGGGCTTGGCGCTAAGCGTGGCTCCAGTCTTCGGACCTGGAACAGTAGGTCCTGGAAGTCTCCTGCCTTGGGAAACAGCTGTTTGGCAAGCCCATAGAGGACAAGAAACCGAGATCAAGATGGAGTTTGTGACTCGCACCAGACTCTCTCGTAAAATCTCTTCTCTTCTGCGGAAGCAGCAGCACAGCAAAAAGCCTTCCTTCCAGAGGAAGGGGCTTCCCTACCGGGGATACCCACTCTACCCGCCTACTCCGGCTCCAATGACCAGCGCTCAGGGCAAAGGGGGGGGGGCTCTGGGTCATCAGAAATCAAAAGGGCCCAGGGCCCAAGACCCAACCACTGGTGCCACCCCAGCCAGTTCTGGGATTTTGACACCGAATGCATAGCCTCTCGCCTCCCGGCGGCACTTCCGCCTGTGGGAGGAAGCCTGTCCCTTTTCATACCCAAGTGGGCGCCCATTACATCGGACATTTGGGTCCTCCAGGTGATCCGGGACGGTTATAGTCTTTGTCTGGACAGACTCCCTTCTCCCCAGCGGAGCCTACTCAGCTTCCCTTGCCCCAGGCTTGCTTGCAACAAGAGATCAACAACCCCTTTGGTCAGCAGGCGGTTGAAAGGATCCCACCCCACCTCAGTGGTCGGGGTTTTACTCGCAGTACTTCCTCATCCCGAAAAGGATGGGGGGCCTGTGCCCTATTCTCGATCTCAGGAACCTGTACAAGTTTCTGGTGCGAGAGAAGTTCAAAATGCTATTGCTTGGCGTCCTGCTGCCCTTCCTACGGCAGGGCAATTGGCTATGCTCCTTGGATCTCAGAGATGCTTACGCCCATATCCCACAAGCACAGGCAATACCTGCGTTTCAGGGTACAAGGGTAGCATTATCAGTACAGGGTGCTGCCCTTCAGGCTCGCGTCTGCCCCGCGAGTCTTCACAAAGTGCCTGTCAGTGGCCACAGCTCACTTCCGGCTGCAGGGCATACCCGTTTACCCGTACTTAGACAACTGGCTCGTCACGGGCACATCGGTGGAGGAGGCTCGCCTTTCGGCATTGTGCACAGCCCTCCTCCTCGAGTGCCTCGGCTTCCTGATCAACTACTCCCAAGTCCCACTTCGAATCGGTGCAGACCCTGGAGTTCATCGGCACCCTTCTTGACACAGACCGGGCGACCGCCTTTCTCCCTCGAGCCTGCGCGGATTGGCTCCATGCCGTGGCTGCTGATGTCCAAGGCCGGACAAAGATCTCTGCTCGGGCCATGCTGCGCCTCCTGGGGCACATGGCCTCAACCGTCCACATCATCCCCCATGCCCGCATGTACATGCAGACGGAAAAATGGTGCCTCAGCGTGCAATGGGCCCAAGCCTCGGGACGCCACTGGGACCCCGTCCGGGTCTCCTGTAGCCTATTCAGTTCCCTGGTTTAGTGGCAAAATTCCCATAGCCTCCTTCAGGGCATGCCCTTCCAGACTCAGCAGCACAAGCTCGTCTTGTCGACTGGCACCTCGCTGTTGGGCTGGGGTGCCCACTGTGGCAGCCTACGCACCCAGGGGCAGTGGTCACCCGAGGAGTCCCTGCAGGAGATCAAACTGCTTGAGATCAAAGTGGTAGGTTGGCCCTGAAGATCTTCGAGTACCACCTGAAGGGCAAGTCGGTGCTTGTGCAGTTTGACAACAAAGTGGCGATGTTCTACATAAACAAGGAAGGGGGCACGGGCTCCCCCCTCCTTTGTCAGGAGGCAGTCCTCCTCTGCTCCTTCGCGGTACACCCCGAGGCATGACCTTAAGGGCTGTCTACCTCCTGAGTCAGGACAACTTCCTCGCGGACAGCCTCAGCAGGCTCCTTTGCCCTCACGAGTGGCGCCTGAGGTGGTTCTCCACCTATTCAGCGCTGGGGGACTCCATCCATAGACCTGTTTGCCAGCCCGGTGAACGCGCAGCTTCTCCGCTTTTGCAGGCCGACGCCGCACTGAGCAGGGTGGCCCTGGATGTGTTCCTCCTGGACTGGACCTCTTGGTTTCTGTATGCATTCCCTCCTGCTCCACCCGGTGGGTCCTCCAGTACCTCCTCCACCTCTCGCGGGTGGGACTGAAATCCACCTCGGTCAGGGTTCACCTGAGTGCCATTTTTGCCAACCACTTCCCCGTCGAGGGTAAACCCCCCTCGGGTCAGCCTCTGGTCTCCCGCTTCATGCGGGCCTCTTGCTTTCCAGGCCCCCCGTCTGGTCCCTGCCGGCGGAGTGGGACTTGAACATTGTGCTCATGCAGTTAACGCGGCCACTCTTCAAGCCGATGGCGACATGCTCACTCCAGCATCTCTCCTGGAAGGTGGTCTTTCTGGTGGCGCTGATCTCGGCACGGCGAGCCAGCGAACCTCAAGCCCTCATGGCAGAGGCCCCCTACACCAGGTTCTACGGGAATAGGGTAGTCCTTCGTTGCCACCCCAAGTTCCTTCCAAAAGTGGTGTCGGATTTCCACCTTAATCAGGAGTTAGGCTTGCCAACTTTTTTTCCGAGACCACATGCCTACCGGGCATTGGCGGTCCTGCATACTCTCGACTTCGAGGGCTCTCACCTTCTATCTGCAGTGCACCCGAGATCATCGCAAGTCAGACTGACTCTTTGCCACCTACGATCCCAACTGCCTGGGGCTGGCAGTTACCAAGCGCACCCTCTCCATCTGGGTGGCGGACTGCATCGCCTTTGTCCAGGCAAAGACTGGGGCCCCCCTGGATTGAAGGATCACCGGGCATGGCATCCTTGCCATGATGGCTTTGGTGGTTTTGCTGCACTCAGTGCTTCTGGTGGACATCTGCCAGGCTGCGACCTGGTCTTCAGCGAACACTTTCACTTCGCACTACTGCCTGGAGAGGGAGTTCCACTGGTACACCGCCTTCGGCCAGACTGTACTCTGTAATCTGTTTGGGATATAAGCAATTCCTGCCCTCTGACCCTTCTTCTGCAGCTACCGGGAACTTAGCCCTTGGGACTCAAGGACTCGGGCTCCTTCGGGCATTGGCTTCTGCTCACGGCCTCACGGAGGCGATTCTGGATTTATTTTATTTATTTATTTATTACAGGCTCTTATATACCGCTCTATTCAGCATCAGCGCGGTTCACAATAAAACAACATACCATAACAACACATTGTTTGGTTTTTACATAGAACAAGGTCAGAGAACTTGGATAAAACATGGGACATCATTAATGCAACTATTTACAAGGATATATACATGTATACATAACAAGATTTGTTCTTATTTTGGGTAGTGATTAGGAATGATTAGCTGGTCAAGTAATATTGGGGGAAGAGGTGGGATTTGAGAGCCTTTCTAAAAAGGGATAAATCAGTGATAGCCCGAATCTCTGGGGGTAGGGCATTCCAGCACTTAGGGGCATAGAATCTGAAAGCCCTGTTAGATGTCACTGATAGGCATTTTGTCGCTGCTTTAGGGATGATTAGATTATTTGTTGATGTCGTTCTCCTGGATCTGTTGGGTGGAACGGTCTGAATGAGGTCTATTAGAGAGGGAGGAGGTGATGCATTTAGTGGCCTTAAAAGTTAGTAATAGGGTTTTGAACAATATTCTGCCATGTATCGGGAGCCAGTGGAGTTGCTATAGGATGGGTGTTGCATGGTCTCTTCTTGATATTCCGTAGAGGACTCTAGCAGCGGTATTCATGGCGAGTTGCAAAGGGTTTAATGTGGAGTGGGAGGCCTTGGAGAATGGCATTGGCATAGTCGAGGTGTGGTAAGGTTAAGGCTTGAAATATAGTTCTGAAGTCATCGGGATCAAGCAGGGGGCGAATATGTCGAAGAATCCGGATCTTGAGGTAGATTGCTCTGACTACGTTGGATATGTGTAGTTTCAGATCCATGCGTTGATCAAAAGTGACTCCAAGGTAACGAATGGAAGGTTTTGATTGGAGCTCGGCTTCTTTCACCTTTATATGGGATGGAGGGGTGAAGAGTGGGTCCCTGGAAATGAAGAGAACTTCGGTCTTTTTGTGTTGAATTCGGAGGTTCTGGGATTGAAGCCATTCGGATACTGCATCAAAACATTTAGTTAGCGGGGAAAGGTCCATATGAACTGTGGAGAAAGGCATGTATAGGAGGATGTCATCTGCGTATATCAAGCATTCAACCTTGAAAGACTTGATGATGTTGCAAACCGGCTGTATGTATATATTGAAAAAGAGTGAGGATAGGGATGATCCTTGCGGTACGCCTTGCTTTTGGTGGTAAGGTGTGGAAGTTGCGGTCCCTGAGGTAACGTACTGCCATCTCTGATCAAGGTATGATTTGCACCACTCCAGGGCAGTGTTATTGATGCCTTTTTCTTTTAGTCGCCCCATTAACAGATCATGATGTACAGAGTCAAAGGCTGTAGCAATGTCTAAGAAGATAAGAGCAAAGCCTTGGCGGATGTTATCAATGCCTGTGATGATGTTGTTGCAGAGAGTGGTAAGGAGGGTTTCAACACCGTGGAACTCTCTGAAGCCATGTTGGCAGTGGTCCAGAGGGGAGACGGTGTCAATGTGGTCCTGTAACTGTCTTTGAGCTTCCTTTTCAATTATTTTCGCTAGTAGGGGTATGCTAGCTATGGGTCTATAAGACTCAACCTTTTGTGGGTCGAGTTTATGGTTTTTCAAGAGGGGTCTTATGGATGTTCTCTTGAGTGCTGGTGGGAAGGAGCCAGTTTGAAAGGATAGATGCATCATTTTAGTGATGATGGGGCTGAGATCTTGTCGTAGTTCCTTTATCCAGTGGGCTGGACAAGGGTCAGTTTGTGCAGTAGTCGTGTTAAGAGCAGCGATGGTGTTCTCAACATGTTTTCTAGATGGTGTGGAGAACATGGATAGGTTTGATATGCATGTGGTGCATTGAGAAGAGATTGTCGCAATGTTGCTGGTTTGAAGCAGCTTGGATTGCAGGAAATCGGCGAAAGCTTGGGGATGAATGGGTTCAGGATGTTTTGGTGAAGGTTCTTTAGATAAGGTTTTGACTAAGTTGAAAAGTTCGCGTGGCTTATTCAGTGATCTTTTCAGCGTATCAGTATGGAATTGTTTCATCTTGGCCATTACTGATTCTCTGTGCACAGCTAGATGTGCTTTGTAGGCTGCCTGGTCTTCTGAAGAGTGTGAGCGCCGCCATCGTTTCTCCAGTCTTCTTAGGTGTGAGAGGGAAGCTCGTAGGTCAGGGGAGAACCAAGGGGAAGATTTTCTTTTCCTTGGGTTGTTACCCTGGACTGGTTGCAGAGCAATGGTACTGATAGTGTTGTTCCAGGATGTGATCATGTTTTCTAGATTGAGAGAGGTGTCATGTAGGAGAGGGAGGGTTTCAGTGAGTATATGTTCTTTGTTGAGGGTTTTGAATTTTCGAGATGCTACTCTTGTTGAGTCAATGGAGTTTTTGTTTCTATATGGTGACTGTTTGCCATTGATGAGAATGGGGAAGGTGATTAAATTATGGTCTGACCAAGGTACTGGGGTTACAGAGTTGTCAAGACTGTTGTTGGAGTCAAGAGCTGTAAGAGGGGCAAAGATCATGTCAAGGATGTTTCCTCTCTCGTGCGTGGGGGTGTCGACAATTTGCTTGTATCCCAACTCGCTGATTGCTTCAAGAAGGGCTGAGGAGTGGCTGGGATGTAGTGTTGGGAGATTGAGGTCTCCTAAAATCCAGTTGGGAATGTTGGGCTTGCGTGTGTTAGCTGCTAGGTCTAGAATGTAAGGCAGGTCGTCCGTGGAGGATGAGGGTGCTCTGTAAATTAAATTGATGAGGCATTGTTCATTTGTGATGGTTAAGACGTCCATGCTGTTTGAGCTTGTGGAGTCCACGGTGTGGAAATTTAGGTCATTCTTGGTAAGTATGAGAATGCCTCCTCCTCTCTTGCTCTCTCTGTGTTGGGAATGGGCAGAGAAGTTGGGGGGTATGAGTTGGTTAAGGATTACATTATCCGTGTCAGATAGCCAGGTTTCGGTTATCATGAGGACATCTAGATTATGAAAAGAAATTATGTCATTGATGACTGGCCATTTCTTGCGGATAGACCGTGTATTTATGAGAGCACAGTTTAAGTAAAAGGGTTGAGGGGGTTCCTCTTGGATTACAGGTTCGGTAGCCTGTAGCTGGGGAGTCCCATAAGTAAGGACTGACTTCCTGCTTGTTCCTGGAGAAAGCGTAGTTACTCACCTGTAATAGGTGTTCTCCAGGGACAGCAGGAATCAGTCCTCACTACCCTCCCACCTCCCCTGAAGAGTTGCATTTTTTTTATCCTTCCCTTGCCATCTGCTTAGTAGGGCTCTAGCTCTGGAACCTGACTGGCACCTTTGGACAGGAAAAGGATCACGCATGCGTGGCAGCAATCCCAAAGGCTTTCTTTGGAAGCTGGGGAATTGCTCCGCTTGGGATCCGTCGATGCTGACGTCACCCGTAAGTGAGGACTGATTCCTGCTGTTCCTGGAGAACACCTGTTACAGGTGAGTAACTACACTTTAAGCATAGCCAAAATGTTAGTTTGTCAATAGGGCTACCTTTGAATGCACAAGCAGGGCCTCAGCAATATGCATTGGTGCATGTTGAATTGCATGGCTTCAAACCTCAGATCTTCAATAGTGGGTTCAAGATAAACTGGGCAACATACCTTGCACAGAGGAAAACCTCTTTGGAAAAGACTGGCAAGATAAGGCTTCTCAATTAGAATCAGAAAATACTACTCTAAAGAGACTGTCCAGAGTAACAGCTGACCCTGCTAGAAAAAAGACACTTGCAAAGAAGCCTTTCTATAATATATATATATATATATATATATATATATATATATTTATTTATTTTTTTTTGTATATTTTATTTTCCATCATATACACCACAATTCCAACCCAAAACAACAAATTATACAGCACTCAGCCATCCCCACATGATCTGTTGTGCATGTTTTCCAATATACATAAACACACAACCCCCCCACTCCCCTCCCCCCTGGGCCCCCTCTTCTCTCCCCCTTCAAATCCGCCACCTCTTACACACTCACGGACTCTCCTCCCTTGCTATCCATTGAATGTATTTCTCCTACACCCTCAAAAATGTTTTCTGACTCCCCCTCTTGAGCGCAGTCAATTTGCTCATCAAATAGATCTGTGCCAACATGCCCTTAAATTCCATCATGGTGGGTACTTCTTCCTTCTTCCACTTCCTCGCCAACAAGATCCTCAGGGATACACACCCCAAATCTACAAAGGTTCCCTCAACCTTGTTGAGGAGTAGTGGATGTACCCCCAGCAAAGCTGTCTCCGGCCGAGGATCCAGCTGTTTCCCCAGAATTTCCCCTAATAACCCCACCACTGCTATCCACATTAGATGCACCTCCCCACAGTTCCACCAGATATGCAGATAAGTGCCTCTCCCCCCACACTTCCTCCAGCAGCTCTCAGATATGTGATCATACATTTTGTGCAGCCTAACTGGGGTCAGATGCCATCGATATAGCACCTTATAATTATTTTCGATCAAGTTTGTCGCTAGAATTCCCTTATAGCGACTCACATAAATGTGTTCCCATACTGTCTCCCCCCATTGCACCCCCAACTCCAGCTCCCACAGTTTTTGATAGCTTTCCCTCCCCCTTTCCCGCTCCATCAGCCGGTAGAAATTTGTCAGGGTCCTTTTTCTTTGTCCCAGCAAAAAAAACTTCTCGACCCTAGTAAGGTCCGGTCTTAAATTCGGGAGAATCTTTTGTTGTATGTAATGTCGTAGCTGCATATAACCATAAACATCCTTCACATCCAGCCGATACTCCTTCGCTAAATCATCAAATTCCCTTACCTTCCCCCCCCTCCACTAGTTGACCCACCCTGCTTAAACCCCTAAGTTCCCAACTCCCGAAAATAGATTTCCCCCTCGCTGGCAGGAAGTCGGGATTCCCCTGAATAGGGAGTAGTCGCGAAATCCCCTGATCCCCCAGCCATATCCCTCTCAATTTATTCCAGACCCGTAATGATCGTAAGACCAAAGGGTTCTGACCAGGGAATCTTGCTTTGCACATCCGCGGCATCCACACCCAATCCTCCATCGTCCCCTCCGCTAATTCCTCTGTTTCCATGTGAACCCACTCCTTTGGGTCCTCTGCCACCCATTCCACCACCGCACACATTTGTGCCGCCTCCCAATATTTCCATAAATTCGGCACTGCCATCCCCCCATGCTCCTTCCGTTCCATCAAGATCCTTGCCGCTACCCTATTTTTCTTTCCCCCTCCCACAAATTTCATGATCATCCTCTGTAACCTTGCCAGATAACTCCTTGACACTCCAATAGGTAGATTCGTAAAAAGGTACAACCACCTAGGCAAAGCCACCATTTTTAAAGCTGCTATCCTCCCCATCCAGGATAGCTGTTTATACCTCCACTCGTCTAAATCCTTTTGTGTAGCCTTCTCCACCCGTCCGTAGTTTTCCTTAAACAAATCAACCTCCCGAGCAGTAAGAAAAATCCCCAAATATCTTATACTATGTTTGGCCCACCGGAAAGGGAAGGGTGCCTTGATCTGTGCTTGCTCCTCCATTCCCGCCGAAATATTCAAGATTTCAGACTTAGTATCATTAACTTTAAACACCGAATGTGCCTCAAACTCACATAACACCTTTGTAAGCCCTCGCAGAGAATCACTAGGTTTAGTCAACATAAATAGCATATCGTCTGCGAAAAGGGATACCCTACTTTCCAGAGAACGCCATGTTACCCCCTTTATTTCAGCACAGTCCCTCACCTTTTGGGCCAACGGTTCCATAGATAATACAAACAGCATTGGGGATAATGGGCACCCCTGCCTCATCCCCCGAGACAAGGCAAAGGGCCCAGAATACGCCCCATTTATGCGAATTCTAGCCAATGGCCGATCATATATGGCCCTAATCCACTGGAGATAGTCTCTAGTAACCCCCATTCGTTCTAAGACTTTAAATAAAAAAGGCCAAGAGACCCGGTCAAACGCCTTTTCGGCATCAACCGCCAATAACACCATCTGCTCCCCCCCCATCCTCCCTTTCCTTACCGCATTTAACACCTTTCTCATGTTATCCACTGTATGGCGCCCCGGGACAAACCCCGACTGGTTTTCATGTACCAAATAAGGCATAAATCGTAGTAGCCTATTAGCTAAAATTTTAGTGAAGATCTTAAAATCTGTCCCTAAAAGAGAGATAGGCCGGTAGGACCCACATAGGTTTGCATCTTTCCCCGCCTTAGGCAATGCAGTAATCCCTGACGTCCTCATCTCTGGAATAGGCTCACCCTCCTTAAAAGCATTAAATAATCTCGTCAGAGGGGCACATAATTCCTCGCTAAAAGTCTTATAAAATTTATTTGTAAAGCCGTCCATCCCCGGAGCCTTATGTGCTGGAAGACCCCGGATCACCTCTGCCACCTCCCTCTCCTTTATGGGCTTAGACAGCTGGTCTGACTCCACCCCGGTTAAGCACGGTAACTTCATCTGCAAATACTGCTCCATCTGTTCCTCTGTCTTGTGGCCCTCCGCAGTATATAAACGCTGATAATAGTCTACAAAACATTTCTGAATTAACTCCACTTGCCTCACCTCTTTCCCTTTCGCATCCCTTATTTTGGTGATAAGATTTCTGCTCTGTTGCTGCTTCAACTTCTGCGCCAACAGCCGACTTGGCTTTTTCCCTAGCTCAAAAAATTGTTGTTTTAGGGAGGATATGACGTCACCGGACTAGACGGCAGCAGAAGCACAGAGCTCCGTTGAGTATTGTGCTAAATCTGCCTTTCGTCCCCCCTGATTTACCCCTCAAAAATATATTTTGGCTCTCCGGTCAGTGGCGACGCCGGAGGGTGCATGGCTGCGGCGCGGAAAAGTACGGCGGACCTTAAGGGCTTCGCATATAAGAACGTGGCTGGGACTGCTGTGGGGAAAGGGAAGATGGCGGCGCCATGTGCAGCAGGTACGGGGGATGCGAGTGAGCCGGGCCCAGGCGGCACACCCCCACGAGGCAGTGAAATAGCCCTGCTCAAAGGTGAATTGCAGGAATGGTTTTCTGCGCTGCGACAGGACCTGGCGCATTTCAAGTCGGAGGCCCAGACATGGATTGAAGAGCTGAAATCTGAGGTGAAGGAGGTGGGCCAACGTCTGGGGGACGTGGAGGCCAAGCTGGAGGAGCACGAGGATACTATCAAGGCCCTCCACGATAGTATAGCCGGGACCCAAGGGGAGCAGGAGAATTTGTGGGCCAAATTGGAGGACCTGGAGAACCGCTCCCGCAGGTCCAATATTAGGATCCGTGGGCTACCCGAGGCTAAAGACAAAGAGGACTGTGAACAGATTGCGGAGCAGCTGAGCCGTCAGATTTTGGAGCAGGCGGGAGTGCACAGTGCCGACATGTGCTGGAGGATTGATAGGGCGCACCGCGCTTTGGGTCCCAAGTCTGAGGGGCGTACGCGCGATATAATAGTATGTTTCCACGAATATACTACAAAAAATGCGGTGGTATCCGCGGCGCGGCAGCTCACTGAAGTAAAGTGGGCCAACCATAGAGTGGAAATTTATGCGGACTTGTCGGCTATAACTATGAGGAAGAGGAGAGAGATGGCAGGCCTCACGAAAAAGCTCCGCGAGGAGAATGTGAAATACAAATGGACTTTCCCCTTTGGTCTTTCCTTTACCCTGAAAGGGGTCTCATCTTACATCCGCACAGTAGAAGAAGCTGACGCGGTGATGCGGAGGGCGGGCTGGCTGGAGGGGCGGGGGAGACCCGGAACTTCCCTCAGGTCTCGGCAGGAGGAGGACAATCGGTGGCGGCGGACGTCGCAAGGAGAGAAGCGGCTGCGGCGGCAGCGGCGCGACCAAGGACCCCTTGGAGGGTCGCTGAGAGACACTACTACTTAAGCATGGACTAAATGTTTTTGGTTTGTATGGGGCTATGAATGGGGATTCGGTGTGCTTTCTGAGTGGGATTGACTGTGCTGGGAGAATGTGTGGGTGCAACCTGTTGGTACGGGGGGTGAGAAGGCTGTAGCGTGGGAGGGGGGACGACGGGCAGAGCCTATGTGTATGGTGTGCGGGCTGCTGCTAGTTCTGGGGGTCATGCCTTATCTGGTTGGTGGTGTTGGGGGAGGAAAGTGTCAGGGGAGGGGGGGGGATAAGGGGTGGGAGGGGGGGAAGGGGGGTTTGGGGGGTTGGGGGGAGTTCTACCGGCCTGCATCTTTGAAGTGTCTTATGTGCTGGCGTCCTGATGGATAAACTTAGGGTGATGACCTTGAATGTGAGAGGGTTGAACGCCCCAATTAAGCGCCAACGGTTATATAAGGAGGCGCAGAGGCTAAAGGGGGATGTGGTTTTTATCCAAGAAACTCATTTGCGTCGTGCAGATGAGTGGAGAATGGTTCAGAAGAGATACCCGGGGAGGTGGTTTGCTTCCAATCGTTTGGAAAATAAAAAAGCAGGGGTGGGTATCCTACTCAGTGAGAGAGTCCAGTTCACAGATAGCATGGCCTCCCGAGACAAAGGGGGGCATTTTTTATTGCTTAAACTCAAGCTCTCTGAGCAGTGGATCACCCTGGTAAATATCTATGGGCCGAATACGGCGCAGGGGTCCTTTTTTGACGAATTAACCACCTGTGTAGAGAAGTTTGCGGAGGGACACGTGATCTTGGGGGGCGATTTTAATATGACCCTCAACCCCCATTTGGACAACTCCTCTGGGCGGGGGGAGGGTGTGATGCGACACCGTCGTAAGTTGGAGCTCATGCGGGAGAATTTGGGGTTACAGGACACGTGGCGGGAACTCCGGGGGCGGGAGAGAGGGTTTACCTTTTTCTCTCCGGTACATCAGTCCTCCTCCCGATTGGATATGCTTTGGGTTTCCAAGACAATGATGCCAGCGGTACAGCAATGTGAAGTAGAGGAGAGGGTGTGGACCGACCACCACTCGCCGGTTTGGATGGAGTGGACGCTGGGGGGGAGGAAATCGGGGAAGCGGAGATGGATGCTTAATGAAACTTTGCTAGAGGACCCCGACATTAGGCAAAAAGTGAAACATACTATTGTGGAATATCTCAGCTTCAATGACCAGGCAGACTGCCCCATTGGTACCCTATGGGAGTGCCTCAAGGCGGTGGTCAGGGGAGCCTTGATTTCCGCAGGGACTTATGAGAAGCAGCGTAAGGAGGCTCTTAAAGAGACTTTGAGGGGTACCATAAAACAGTTGGAACACTTGCAAAAAGCCAGGGGCTCCGAGAGGACCAGTACCGCGCCCTGCGGGACGCTAGGAGAGGATTAGGAGACCTTGAACTCGCGGAGATTAGGTTTGCGCAGGACTGCGTGGGGGAAGGACTTTTTTGAGCATGGGAATAAACCTTCCAAATGGTTGGCGTTTCGCCTAAAGCAACGTCAGTGGCGGAATTGGATAGCCAAAATCCGAGACGCAGGGGGGCGTGAGGTACGTTCTGGGGCACTGATTGAGGATCAGTTTGTTCAATTTTATAAAAAATTATATGTGGTCGAGGACACCTGTCCCCCATCGGCGATTGCGGAGTATCTGCGCTCCCAGCTGCCGACTTTGTCGGGAGCAGAGGCTGAATTGCTATCACGACCTATCACGGAGGGGGAAGTAGGGGATGTAATTAAGGGTTTACCATCACATAAAGCACCGGGGATGGATGGCCTTACCAACAAGTTTTACAAAACCTGCTGGGAGGAGTTGAGGGGTCCCTTGACTAGGTTATATAACTCCTTTGGGGATGGGGGGCCTATCCCAGAGAGCTTGCGCACGGCAGGGATTACTGTACTACCTAAGGAGGGGAAGGACCCCACCTTATGCGGATCCTATCGACCCATCTCTCTTTTGGGGACCGATTTTAAAATTTTCACGAAAATTTTAGCAAATAGGTTGCTGCCCTACATGCCGCGACTGGTACATGAGAACCAGGGGGGGTTTGTCCCCGGTAGGCATACTACAGATAATATCAGGAAGGTGCTGAATGCGATGTGGGTAGGGAAGCAGAGGGCGACCCCGATGCTTCTTCTCACAGTCGACGCTGAGAAAGCGTTCGACCGTGTTTCTTGGCCATACTTGTTTCAGGTGCTGGAACGGCTGGGGTTTGGAGGGGTCTTCCTAAATTGGATCAGGGCCATTTATACGAACCCCCGGCCCATCTCTATCTTAATGGAGAGTACTCGGAGGCTTTCGAGTTGGAGAGGGGCACCCGACAGGGTTGCCCGCTCTCACCTCTGCTATTTGTCTTGTCTATGGAACCTCTGGCGCAGAAAGTACGGGACTGCTCGGAGGTGAGGGGGGTCACCGGGGGTGGTATGGAAAATAAGTTGTCCATGTTTGCAGATGATCTATTGTTCCTCCTGACTGATCCGGCGGGCTCATTGGGGGCGGTCTATAATATCTTACAGCAATTTGGGACCATTTCGGGGTTTCGAATCAATGCGACTAAATCAGAAATTCTTAATGTATCTCTTGGCCGAGTTGCAACGGAGCTTGCAGGGGCAATTCCCTTTTAAATGGGCCAAACACAGTATTAAGTATCTGGGAGTCCTTCTAACCGCACAGGAAGGGGAGCTGGGTAGATTGAACTTTGGCGCCATGGAGCGGAGAACGCGTAGAGACCTGGAGCGTTGGGAGAGTAAAAAACTCTCGTGGTTGGGGAGAATAGCGGCTCTTAAAATGATGGTGCTGCCGCAGTGGGTATATTTGTTTCGAGCCCTTCCAGTGGCGGTGGATAGGGGCCTTCTATCTCGGGTACAGGGGGTCTTTAGGAGGTTTATCGGGGGTGGGAAGAGAACTCGTATTGCTTGGGCTACTCTCACTAAGAGCAGGAAGCGGGGGGGGATTGCAGTCCCCGATTTGAGTCGGTATCTGGAGGCCGCCCATCTTACTGCGGTGGTAGATTGGGCAAAGGAAGAGCGGAAAGAGTGGGTGCGTCTGGAGGCGGAGGCGGTTCGGGAAGGGCCTATGGGGAGCTGGATCTGGTTGCCACATGGGACTGTATTGGGGGGGAGAGAGGGCAATCCCTATGTGTACCGCACATGGTGTCTTTGGTATAAATGGAGGCGCCGGTGGCTGGGCCCCGCTTGCATCTCTCGGTTGATGCCTATTATTGATAACCCGGATTTCCCGCCTGGGATGGGGAATAGCGAATTTCGGAAATGGCACTTAAATGGCCTCACCCATGTGGGACAGCTTTTGGAGGGAGTTCGGATTAGGGGGTTCCAGGCCCTCCGACTACAATACGGCTTAGAGGCCGGGCATTTATTTCAATACCTTCAGATTTGTCATTATTTGCGGCGCCGGATTCTCCCCCATGTGGCACCCGATCTCTTGGCAATTGAGAGGCTGTTCCTGCTGGGACAAACGAAACGGCTGTTGACCTTCTTTTATCAGCTGTTGGAGCCGGACTATAGGGCGGGGACCTTTCAAGCGCTGTGGGAGCGTGATTTGGGGCTGCAATGGGGCGAGGTTCAGTGGGCATATATCTTCCAACATCGGACGAAAGGGGTGGTGGCCGCCCACTTTATGGAAAATAATTATAAATTGATGTACCGCTGGCACTTGACCCCGGAGAAACTCCAGGCTATGTACCCGAACCTGTCAGATAGGTGCTGGAGGGGGTGTGGGGAGAGGGGATCCTACTTCCACATTTGGTGGCTCTGCCCTCGGGTGGTAGAGGGATGGGGGGCATTTTTGAGCGATTGAGTCAGATACTGGGGAGGCCGCTTGATCCTCAGCCGGCGATAGCGCTGCTGGGGGCTCCACTGGAATCTCTCTCTCAGGGGGAGAACTTATGGGTGGCCGTGGGATGTACGGTGTTCCGTCTCCTATTGGGCCGCCATTGGCGGCAGCAGACAGTACCGCCCTTAAGCGAATTTGAAGCCTCCCTAGCGCAGGCCTATCTGCTGAGTAAGGCCACGGTGACTAGGAATAATTGCTTGCCCAAGTTTTTCAAGGTGTGGGATGCTTATACCACCTGGATGACCAGTCATTAGGGAGATGTAGGGGGCCGGCGGTAGGAGGGGGGGGGTGCGGGATGTTATACTGATGTTTTTTTTTTTTGGTGGATGTTCTGTGATAATACATTTGGGTATGTATGTTTGAGCCGAAGGATGGCGCTTGTTATGTATTAATATCTCTGATCACAAATGTTATGTTTGGCATTATAAAGTATAAATTAAAAAAAAAAAAAATTGTTGTTTTAGGATATCCTGTGCATGCTTTATCTCCCCTAACTCTATTTCATTTAGTTCTCTTCGGATCCTATTCAGCTCCATACCCAGCCCCACCTCCCTACTCCCCTGCATGATCTTTCCCTCTATTTCCCGAAGTCCCCCCCTTAACTCCTCCTTCCTCCGTTCTTTCACCTTTTTCATGTGCGCCCCCAAAGAAATCAGGTCCCCTCTTATCACCACCTTCAAGCACTCCCACAGCGTACCAATCCTACACCCCTCTCTATCATTTATTTCCAAGTATTGTTTAGTTTTCCCTCGCACCTGCTGTGCCATTTCAACATTCTCTAGTAACGTCTCATTCAACGTCCACATCTTAGGCTTCCTCATCTTCTCCCCAATGCCAACCTCAATCCATATAGGCGCATGATCAGACCAGGTTCAGTCCCCCCACCTCACAATCCATCACCTTTGCCACTAACTCTTTGGACACCCAAATCATGTCAGTCCTAGAGAAGGACTTGTGAACTGGTGAGTAAAAGGTAAACACTTTTTCCCTCCCCCTCATCTCCCTCCAAACATCCACCATGCCCAAGTCATTCCCCAACATCTTCATACTTCTCCTCCCCTTGGCGTTCCCCACCCCTTTCCCCGAGGAGTTATCCAATCCCGGGTTCATTATTAAATTAAAGTCCCCTCCCATAATTACTTGGCCTTCTGCTACCCGCTCCACCAGCCCATGCAGCCCATCATAAAATCTCCCATGACCCACATTTGGCCCGTAAGCATTAATCAGAGTATAAACCTGTTCATTAATATGCAGTTTAACAATGATATATCTGCCCTCTTTGTCCCGATGCACCACACAATCGGAATATGCGATCTTCCCCCTCCTCAAGATCCCCACCCCTCCTCCTTTTTTTAATTCCACCTTATTAGAAGCAAACCATTTCTCTGTGAATTGTTTATGCGTCACTCTCCATTCATCGCATTTTTTCAGGTGCGTTTCCTGTATAAATATAATATCTCCCCTCAGTCTATTAACCTCCTTAAACATTCTCTGCCTCTTTACTGGAGAATTTAAGCCTCGTACATTCATGGATATTATCTTCACATTTTCCATTTAACCATTCCCCCCTCCCCCACCTTGGTTCAAACTGCCCATAGCCCGTTCCTCCCCTCCCTCTCTTACCTCCCCCAGCCCCCTCCCCCCTACCCCCCCCCCCGCATTCCTCCAGCTCCCCACTCCAACCAGCTCCTAGAGGCATGAATCGTCACCACTCCAGGAAGCCTACTTCCGCCCCTTTGTATCCTTATGCCCCTTAGCTCATCTCTCAACAATTGGAGGGAAGGCCAAGGAGACACACCACACTCCTCCCCCACCCATCCGTAGCCTCCGCCCCTCCCCCCTCCCGTGCCAATACCCATACCCCTCAACACCTTCCAACAGCTCTTAACAACCTTATACATAAACATAACATAGCAACAGTCCATCTAATCCAGCAGTAACAGGCAACGTCCCGTTTTCAGCCAGTGCCATCTCCTCCTGCCGCGTTGTTCTGTCTCTACCACCACAGTCTGCGATCCCCTTGCAGGGCCCTCCTCCATAAACTGCCCCGCAGCTGCCCTCTCTGCCGTTTTGCCGCCCTCTGCTGGGGTGCCTCCGGCAGCTCTGTCCAGCCCGCCTCTTTCAATGCTGTAACGGCCTCTGCCGTGGTCTTCACAGACTATGTTCGCCCCTCCACGCAAAATTGTAAGCCAAAAGGAAATAGCCATCTGTACTTAATACCATTCTCACGCAACACCTTAGTTACTCCTGCCATTTCTCGTCTCTTTCTCATCGTAATGGCTGACAGGTCTGTATATAGTTCAACACGTTGGTTATTCCACCGGAAGTCATAGAGCTTCTTTGCTGCCTCCACCACTGCATTTTTAGTAGCATATTCATGGAATCTGGCTATAATGTCCCTGTGATATCCATCGCGTTTGGGGCCCAGTGCTCTGTGGGCATGATCTACAGACCAGCACAACTGGGAACTGTCTTGCCCCACTTCCTCCAGAATCCGCTTGCAGATGCGCACTACTAGACTGCCACAGTCCGCCGATTCCATAGACTCCAATACCCCTCTCATCTGGATATTTGCCCTGCGAGATCGATTCTCCAAATCTTCAACTTTGGACCAGAGTTCTTCCGTTTCCGCCTCCATATTCTCCATTCTCTCCTGTATCTTGAGGATAGTATTGTCTTGCGTCTTCACCCTTCCCTCCAAATCCTCCACGCGCTGGCCCACCTCCTGCACCTCAGACTTCAGGTCTTCCACCCATAATTGCGCTTCTGATTTGAAATGCGCCAAGTCCTGCCTGAGGGTGCCAAACCAGCTTTTTAGCTCCCCTTGTAGAGCTTCCACTTCACCTTTCTGGCTGTTCTCGCCCTCTCGTGCCTTATTCTCCTCCTCTCCAGGCCCAGCACTCACCGCGGCCATCTTGCTTTTTCCACCGGAGCTCCCCGCGGCGTTTTTATATGCGTAGCCTTTCAAATCCACCACACATTTCCTCATCTCCTCTCACTCCGGCACTGTTGCCACGTTCACTGAGCTATTTTCCACTGACAAACTCTCCGTTCAAGGGTATTTGGGGCTGAATCTCCCTTGCTTCCCCGGAGCTCCGCTTTCAAGCGGCTTCTCTGTTCGGTGACGTCATTTCCTCCCCTCTTTCTACAATATTAAGAAGAGATTCTTCTCTTCTTATCCTCCTGCTTCTTAGTACCAGGTTCAGGCTCCACAGAAGAGGCAGCAACCTCAAAAGCAACAAAAGAAGTCACAGGTGGCTAACTCTTAACCAGTTCCACAGCCACAGTCTGTGCCTAGGTTTTGACTCTTTCCTAGAGAACATTGCCACTCTGTCCTTGGAGGACCCCTACCCCTCCACATAGCAGGCAGACTGTTTCACTTTGCCCACAGATCTTTATTTATCTTTATCTTTATTTTGGTTCTTGATAGACCGCTTAAGTGATGTACAAAAATATACAAGGACTGCATAGAGGCAAAAAAAGGAAAAGAACACCATTATCATATAGGACAGAGAGAAAGAGAAGGAAAGAAAAGGACAGGTCAGGAAAAAGGAAGAGAAGGAAGACAAAAGGAGATGCTGCTACAGGACACCAGAACTATGCAAGGATGGTACTTCATCACCTCAGAGAAAATATCAAATATAACCCCCACTCACTGCTCTCCTGTCCTCTCTTCTGTTAACAGGGAATGGGCATCTACTCTGTACTTTCTCATCCCAAAGAAAACCGGAGGGTACAGGCCCATTCTGGATCTCATAAATCTCAAGTTCCTAATCCATGAAAGTTCAATATGATCTCTCTCAGGACTCTTCTTCCCTACCTCCAGAGTCAGGACTGGCTTTAGATCTAAAAGAAGCGTTCACACATATCCTCATCCACCCAGGACACAGGAAATATCTATGCTTCACCTGTCAGGGAAAACATTATCAATACAGAGTCCTTCCCTTCGGACTCTCCTCTGCCCCAAGAGTCTTCACAAAGTGCATGGCAGTCATAGTCGCATATCTAAGATCTCTGATATTCATCTTCCTTTTTCTTAGACGACTGGCTGATAAAAGTAGACACCTCCCAAAAGGTACTGCTTTCCTTGCATTGTACCATCACAGTGCTACAACACTTGGGATTTGTGATAAACTTCCCAAAATTCCAGCTCACTCCAACTCAAAAACTAGAGTTCATCGGAGTCCTACTAAACACCCAACAGTCCAAGGCGTTTCTGCCCCAGCTCCGTTGTGTCAGTCTAGTCAAACTAGCATACCAGATGCTCCTATGAGAACATCTGACTGCCTGAGAGATGCTGCAACTCCTTAGGCACATGGCCTCTACAGTATATGTCGTTCCATATGCCCGACTACCTATGCTTATAGCCCAGTAGACTCTTAACTCCCAGTGGAAGCAGGCCTTGAGTCATCTCTGGGACAGGAATCAAGTCACTGCCCATCTAACTACATCCCTTCAGCGGTGGTGTTCTCCAGAAAATCTGCTTGTAGAGTCACCTTTTTAGCTGCCTCCACTTCAATGCACCCTCACGATCGATGATGCCAAACTGGGTTGGGAAGCCCTTCTGGGAAACCTGACTATACAGGGATTCTGGACAATGCAAGAGTCACAACGCCAGATCAATCTCCTGAAACTTCGTGCTATCTTGAATGCCCTCCAGATGTTTCAACACCACTTCAGAACACCACTTCAGAGCACAACAAGTCCTAGTCAGGATAGACAGTCAGGTTACCATGTTCTATGTGAACAAGCAGGGAGGAACAGGCTCTTGGGCCTTCTGGTCCTTTGCCATTGCTCATCAAATACACCTCCAAGTGCTGTACCTTCTGGGGAAGTTCAATGCCTTTTTCAGACAGACTGAGTCGCATCCTCCTTCACTGGCCACGGCAACCGTGGTTTCCACTGCTACTACGTCTGACTCAGACTCATCCTCTGCGATTGGGATCTGCGCCCGATCTCCTTTTCCAGAACGACGGCTCACTACTCCATGCCAATCCACAGTCTTTCTGCCTCACAGCTTAGCTGCTGACAGCATAGCTTTACAAGGCTTTGACCTTACTCAAGAGGTTAAGGAGATCCTTTTGGCTTCTAGAAAGCCCTTCACCAGATGTTCATACGCTTTTAAGTGGCTTAGATTCTCTGTCTGGTGTTCCCAGAAGGATCTCAATCCCTTTTCTGCTCCAGTGGAGTCACTCCTCTAGTATCTCCTCCACCTGTTCTCGACAGATCTAAAGACAAACTCTGTGCGGGTCTACCTCAGTGCCATTGTGGCCTACTCGATGGACAGCCTATCTCCACACAATTGCTAGTAGCACATTTTATGAGAGGTCTCCTGCTGTCCAGACTGTCCATTAAGCTTCCTCTGTTAGCTTGGGATCTCAAACTTCTCTTTGAACCATTAGCCACGACTTTACTTAAGTTCCTCTCGTGGAAGTAATCTTCCTAATTGTCCTCACTTCAGCTAGACACATTAGTGAGCTTCAGGCATTGATGGCGGATCCACCCTATACCCGCTTCCATCATGACAAAGTAGCCCTTCAGACTCACTCACACTTTATGCCAAAGGTAGCATCTCCCTTCCATTTAAACCAGTCTTTTTTCCTAAACTGCATTTGTCTGAAGCAGAAGCAACTCTGCACACACTTGACTGCAAACGTTCCTTGGCTTTCTAGCTCCAAAAGACTCCAGATCATCGTAAAGCCTCGCAGTTATTTATATCATTTGACCCTAGTCACCTCGGATTACCTGTCTCTAAGCGTATGCTCTCCAGATGGATAGCGGACTGCATTTTATTTGCCTATGACAAAGCAGGACTCTCCCTTGAAGGGCATGTCACTGCCCACAACATTTGCGCTTTGGCCACCTTGAATGGCAAACCTCAGCTCAGTTGTCATTGACGAAATTTGCAAAGGAGCGACTTGGTCGTCTGTTCATACCTTTGCTGCCCATTATTGTCTAAACAAGGACTCCCGTCGGGATGCCATGTTTGGTCAGGCTGTACTACAGCATCTCTTTCAGTCTTAAATCCAACTCCTACCCTCAATCCCGGACTTTGAAGATACCAGAAATCCATGTGGGATCCATGACCTCATCATGCCTACTCCAAGGCGAACTTCTACCAGTTCTGAGGTCACTTCATCTGGGAGCTAGGGAGTCCCATATGTGATGACTACATTCCTGCTTGTTCCTGGTGATAGGGTAGTTATTTACCTATTCTCTGGGGACAAGCAGGAAGTCAGCTCTCACATATGGGTGACATCAGCGCTGACTGAGCCTGCGCGGAAGCATCTCCCCAGCTTTCATAGAAAGCCTTTGGGAGATGCACCACGCATGCGTGGTCCCCATCCCGCCCAGGGGTGCCATCTTGCCTCAGTCTCCTTTTTTTCCGTGGAGCCCATCGGACATTGTCCAGTTCCTCCCGGAAAAAGTCTGATTTCTATTGTTAAATTTTGTCTGGTTTGCATACAGTTTCCTTCCTGCCCCCAATCCAGCTCACCACGGTGTCACTCCTCGGGATCGTTCATTTGTTTTTTCACCTTTATCGAGGTGTTCCTTGACTGGCGTTCAAGCCCTTTTTCACCGAAAGGCCTTGGAACCCTGGCGGACAGTGGGGACCCCCTTTTTCCGATGGACTTCAGTGACTTCAAGAAGTATGAGTGGTGTGGCAAATTGATGTCACTCACCGACCCACACGACTGCTGCCTCCATTGCTTTGGCCCGGAGCATAATGACTTCAACCGTGAACGCTGCAGAACCATGACCTCAAAGACCTTAAAGAGTCACCATCAGCAGCAGGAAAAGTTTTTTTTTCAGAAGTTTGACTCCACGCTGGAGTCTCCAGTGACACCGTGATCCAGGGCCCCCTCTGATTCTTCGGCGCCCTGCGAAGCCAGAGCCTCTTGGGAGTCCCGCAACCATGGTTCCTCTGAGTGGAAATCCCCTGAGGTGGAGCACAAGAAGAAGAAACCCTCAAAGACCGCCTCGGTGGATGAATCCTGGAAGAAGGGGAAATCCCACCTCAGGAACCGCAGTCCCAGGCATCAATCAGAGGAGTTAGGGCAGGAGTGGACTTCCAAGCTGCTCTGTAAGGAGTCGTCGGCGCCCGCCGATCAGTTCGGACATCTGAGTCCATCCTCATCAAGGACTCCCCCTCGACAGTACCAACACCAGGCCCAAAGTCCTAGGTACCCACATCGAAAGCTATGGAGCCAACTGGTATGGAGACCAGAATGGCGGTCCTAGAGAGCAGTATATCTGCCCTAGTGGCCATGCAGCAGGCATTCATGTCTGGCTTGTCTGGTTCATCTGCCCTGACGGGACCTTCGACATTCAAGGGCTTCCCCGGATGTAGAGCCGGTCCTCGAGCGCCACCAGCCTCTAGAGATCCCCTGGCACCGGACAATGTCCCGGTCCTGTTCCTTGGGGCATCGGTCCTCCCCAGCAAGCACCCATGGCTTGGACCACATGTCCCCCGGAGGACGCGGTCTTTGACCAAGGTGATCACATGGCATCAGACTTATACCCAGATTTCGAGTGGGAGACTGAGAATGAAGAGTCTCCGGACACAAGGTGACACCGAGATGTGCCCTTGGATCCGTCTCCCCTGATGACCTGCCACTGTTCCCTGCATGAGGATGTCACTTTCCTCGATTTTGTGCAGGACATGGCAAGGGCTCTCACTGTCGAGACCAATGCTGATGAGGGACCCATGCACCAAGGAATTGGAAATACTCCGAGGCACTCCTGAAGGAAACCCTTATGGTCCCAGTGCCCCCGATCCTCGATTGCCGCCTCCTCCGGATGTGTGAAATACAGTGCAACCCTTGAAGAAAGCCCCGGGTTAGAAGCCCTTCTTCCTGAGGAAGAAAGGAGGTTTTAGCGGTACACCGCACTTCCAGGCCTTCTTGGCCCCTCAATAGGGCCAGCAGCAAAAAGGCTAGGGACATAGTCCCAGAAAACAAAAGGCCCTGAAATCCCAGGCGCTGGCTGTGGCACAGCCTGGGGGGAGCTTTTGACTGGGCGCGACCTCCTCACTCCCAGGGTGTCCTCTGCTGCCCACAGGGGGTTGCCTAGCCCAATTTACCCACAGGTTGAAAGCTTTCCCCACCGACACTTGGGTGCTACATGTGGTCAAGGAGGGCTATCTCCTCCACCTACAGTGGATGCCACCCTCGTATTTCCCAGGAGAGCCCACCAGACCCTGCTCCTCACCGAGCCAGCAGGCCTAATCACTGACAAAGCAGTGGAGCCAGTGCCGAAACAGCTCTGGGGCACAGGCTTCTTCTCTAGGTATTTCTTCGTCCCCAAGAAGACAGGGGGCCTCAAGCCCACCCTGGATCTGCGAGAGCTCAACTGGTTTCTGGTCAGGGAGAAGTTCAAGATGCTCTCCCTTGGGACACTACTGCCATTCCTTCAGCAGGGAGATTGGCTCTGCTCTGTAGACATAAAGGATGCCTACACTTACATCCTAGTTCATTCCAGTCACAGAAAATATCTCTGCTTCGTGATGGGGAGCAGCACTACCAATACAGGGTGCTCCCCTTTGGTCTGGCCTCATCACCAAGGGTCTTCACAAAGTTCCTCGCGGTGGTCGTAGTCCACCTCAGGCTCCAAGGTGCCTTCATCTTCCCTTATCTAGCGATTGGCTCATAAAGTGGGACACGGCTGCAGAGCACAGTGCACCACCAGGCGCAACATCTGCACCCTGCAGCACCACAAGTCCCATCTCACTCTGGCCCAACGCCTAAAATTCAAAGGGGCGCAACTAGATACCCTCCGAGCAAAAGCCTTCCTTCTCAGGAGAGGTGAGAACACCTTAGGGAATTAGCCACAGAGGTATGCTGGCACTGGACACTACCCGCCTGGCTCCTACTCCGCCTGTTGTGGGACACATGGCCTTCACGGTTCATATGACCCCATATGCCCGCTTGCATATGAGAGCAGCCCAATGGTGCCTCCGTTCTCAGTGGACACAGGCAGGCTCTGGGACAGTGTTAAGGTGACCCATCAGTTGGCAGACTCCCTCAGATGGCGACAGATTCCACGTCACCTACAGACCGGGATGCCCTTTCAGACACCCAATCCTCAGAAGGTCCTCACCACGGACGTATCTCTAATGGGATAGGGAGCACATTGCAAGAGCCTCCAGATGCACGACGGTTGGTCCCAAAGGGAATCCTGGATGCAAATCAACCTGCTAGAGATCTGGGCAATATATCTAGCTCTCCGAGATGTCTGCCACCAGCTACAGCACCACTCGGTGCTGATCCAGACAGACATTCAGGTTGCAATGTTTTACATGAACAAACAGGAGGAAACAGGGTCATACCCCCTCTGCCAAGAGGTGGTAAGCCCTGTGCTCCTGAGCTGCACGCAGAGGGATGCTCCTAAGGCAGTGTACCTCCCGGGACAGGACAATGCCCTTGCTGACAAATTGAGAAGGGTCCTCCAGCCACATGAGTGGTGCCTGGATCCAGTAGTTGCCTCACAGCTGTTTCATCTCTGGGGCATCCCCTCGATTGACCTGTTCGCCAGTCCGGACAACACGCAGTTGCCCCGATTCTGCACCCGTCCCAGGTAGCAGCAGATGCATTTCTCATCCTGGGGACGGAAGGCCGCCTGTACACCATCCCACTGACACTGCTGGTAGCCAAAATATTATTCAAGATCCAGCGCGACAGAGCATAGCTAATGCTGATAGCCCCTAGGTGGCCCAGGCAGCTCTGGTTTCCACTCCTCCTCTTCCTATAAGGAGTGTCGCAGATTCCTCTGGGCCGAGCCCCAGAACTACTCACAGGAGCAGGAATTTCTCCTACACCCCAATCTGGGGTCCCTCTCACTCATGGCTTGGCTGCTGAAAGGGTAGCGGTAGCCCTCTTCAACCTCCCACAGGATGTGGAAGAGATTCTTCTGGTGTCTCATAAGACCTCCACAAGAAGAGCGTATGCCTTCAAGTGGTGCACAGAAAGGCGGGCAAACGCATTCTCCTGCTCAGTACAAGTGGTACTCTAGTACCTGCTTCACCTATCACAGGTGGGACTGAAGTTCAATTTGGTCAGAATACACTTGAGCATCATAGCAGCGCACCACTATTCCATTGAGAGAAAACCCTTCTTGGCTCAGCCCCTTGTGTTCCTGCAGGGCCTCATGTTATTCAAATCCTCCCGTCCGCTCTCCAGCAGCGGAGTGGGATCTCAAAAGTGGTGCTCTCGCAGATCATTAAACTTCCGTTTGATCCTCTGGCTACCTGCCGCCTCCGGTATCTGTCCTGGAAGGTCGCCTTCCTGGTAGCACTCACATCAGCACGCAGAGTCAGCGAGCTCCAGGCTCTGATGGCGGAACCACCCTACACGAGGTTCTACAAGAAAAGGGTGGTGCTCTGCACATACCCCAAGTTTCTACCGAAGGTGTTGTCCCTATTCCACCTCAACCAGGAGGTTGTGTTCCCCACCTTTTTTCCGAGGCCTAATGCTGATATGGTGGAGACCATTGTCCACAAACTGGATTGTAAGAGAGCCTTGTGTTTTTACCTCCAATGGACTCAGGGCCACCACAAAGCACCACAGCTTTTCGTATCCTGTGACCCCAGCCACTTGGGGCTCTCAGTGACTAAGCAAACTTTGTCCACTTGGGTGGCGGACTGCATTACCCTTGCCTATGAGTAAGCAGGGATCTCACGGGACCAGAGGGTCACTGTGCACCGTGTCAGGGCCATGACTATTTCCGTGGCAAATCTGTGTTCTGCCTCCGTGATGGAAATCTGCCAGAGCCGCCACCAGGTCTTTTATTTATTTATTTTATTTATTTAGTAAACATTTGTATACCGCTGCTTCCTACGATCAGCAGCGGTTTACTCTACAGAATCGTAATGCTTTGTACAGCACATTGAGATCTTTCAGATTTACATTTTTGATTGGACAATGATTTACATAACACGGGAGAATCAGTTGGGTGTAACATACATTTGATTTGAGCACACAGATTTGGGTATACATTTGATTACAATAGCGTGGGGGGGGGGGGTCCCATATATACAATTTATACAGAATTACTTGCCAAAAAGTACAAACTATACATGATTAGCAGTTAGCTCAAGTTGTAGTGGGTTTGGTCCATACCTTCACAACTCATTACTGTCTCTAGAGGGAGTCCCAACGGGACAGCACCTTCAACCAGGCCGTACTCCGTAATCTCTTCGGTGTATAGGCAACTCCTGCCTTCTGACCCTTCTGTGTTCAGGCTACCGGAGCGCTGGTTTTCTGCAGGACACTTGGTTCTTGCACAAGTCTCTCAGTAGGGACTCAACTGCTGCTGATCACGGCTTACCCTTTGCAGGTTGCTGTGGCAATTTTTTTTTTTTTTTTACAGGTTCTCAGTAGCCTGTAGCTGGGGAGTCCCATATGTGAGGACTGACTTCCTGCTTGTTCCCGGAGAAAGCGTAGTTACTCACCTGTAACAGGTGTTCTCCGGGGACAGCAGGAATTGGTTCTCACAACCCTCCCTCTTCCCCTTGGAGTTGCTTCTTTATCATATTTTATTTTTGCTGTCTTAGCTATGTCATTAGACCGAGGCAAGATGGCACCCTTGGGCAGGAAGTGGACCATGCATGCATGGTGCATCTCTCAAGGGCTTTCTTTGAAAGCTGGGGAGATGCTTCCACACGGGCTCTGTCGTCGCCAACATCACCCGTATTTGAGAACTGATTCCTGCTGTCCCCGGAGAACACCTGCTACCGATGAGTAACTAACTTAACTGGTGATCTCAGGGAACAGCAGGAATTTAGTCTTCACAACCTGCCCTCCTTCCCTAGGAGTTATAGGGTTTCATTTACTCTCTCTTCTCAGCTACAAACAAAACTGAAGAGGGAGTTGGGAAGGCAGGAAGGCAGTTGCACAGGCGCAGGGGAATGCTCCCAAAAGCTTTTCAATTGGATGCTGGGGAGCATTACCACACATGCTTCTTTGGTACCGATGTCACCCATATGTGAAGACTAAATACCTGCTGTTCCTGGAGATCACCGCTTTCTCTCTTATCAGTGGAGATATCAAATTTTAACTGTAACAGTTTGTCACAGAGGTTTGAACTGATTGAGGGGATTGATGCTTGTGGGAAGGGCTGTGCATGCTAGGAACTTTATACTAGTCTCTGCCCTGGAAAAGCTCTTCCATCCTGGTGCCATCAGATGACATCACGTGCTTGTGTACCTGATTAATGTACCTGATTAATCCTGCTGTCTGTGGAAATCATCTTTTACAGGTAAGCAACTTTACACATAAGAATTAAATTGGCAGAGGTCTGAAACTTGTGAGCAGTAACACTAGTCATCGTTGCTTGAATCTTAGATGCTGAATTCTTCCACAGTATATAATCTCTGCTGATTTCTAGCTACCAATATAGAGTTTAAGTGTTTGTTTTTTGGGGATATCGCTAATGTAAGGTTTAACTGTGGCTATACATTACGTTTTGGGATATTCTGACTGACTGCTTTCCTGTGTAGCCTTGGAGCAGATATCTGTTGGTTCCCCAGTTTAGGAACAGCCTACTGGCCAGAGACACTTAGGTTCCCGCCCACCCTATCCCTCTTCCCACCTGCCCCAGGGGCTGCATTGCCTATATTGTGGTCGCATACGTTGCCATCTATCCTTTTAACTTGGGTTAAGGCCCGCCCCTTCTTCCTTTCTTCTTCTTCTAAGACTGCTTATTTAGCATGTTGTGTATTCAGTGCAATAACTGCGGTACATTCATTCCAAGACACATCATTTGGAACCTGAGAGCTTGTCCTCTGTGCTTCAGGTCAGCTGCCATGCATAAAGAACTGAATCTACTATGGGAAGACCTAGCTGCCATGCATAAAGAAGTGACCCTACTGAGGGAGGAACTGTTTGCAATGAAGCGCACCTCTTCTAAGAAACAAACTGAACAACGTCCACCACCACTCCCGCAAAGAATCAAACACCCCAGGGACAAATGGATCACAGTGGGTTCTGGTAGATTGAGACTTGTAACACACAGACATCCTGTGCATCAAGAGATATCCCTGCATAATACCTTCTCTGCCTTCTCTAATGATGCCCAATCCAAAGAAACCGAAGGGCCCTTAAATGAGACAGACAATGCCCAATCTCCTGCTAGAGGACCAAATATGAAGAAAACCTCACCAAACAGCAAACTACTAATACTTGGAGATTCCATCATCAGAGGCACCAACTTGGGAACACAGTTCAATTGAGAGAAGATAGTCATGTGCCTCCCAGACTCTTCAGCCAGCAGGAATACAAACCAAGTTGTTGAAGTACTTAGAGCAGAAAGTGAACACAGATGTGGAAGGTCAAGCTCTGGACGTCACCCCCTGCAAAAGCAGAGTAACATCAGAAACAGCCACACTTTTAAACCACACATCAAAAACAAGCAGGAAGATGTGGGCAGAACAAAAACAATGCAAAATACACACAAGCCATTTAAATCCTGGAAAGCAATGAGCACTAATGCTCGAAGCTTAGCCAACAAAGTTCCGGACCTGGAAGCCCTAATGGTGGAAATGGATTTGGACATTGTGGCCATTACAGAAACTTGGCTAAATGAATCGCATGCTTGGGATATAGCCATAGCTGGCTATAATCTATTCAGAAGAGACAGAGGAAATGGAAGAGGAGGAGTAGCCGCCTTGTATGTCAACGGCAATATTAAAGCTACTGAAATGCAGGGGGCATGGGGAAAAGAAGAAGCGCTCTGGATTGTGTTGGAAGGAGGAGATGGCAGTGTCATCCACACTGCTGTAGTATACAGACCTCCGACACAAACTGAAGAGATAGATAACGAATTGATTATAGATATTGCCAAGATAGCCACAAAGGGAGAAGCAATCATATTGGGTGACTTTAATCTACCTGATGTGGATTGGATTACTCCTGCAAATCTGTAAAGAAGAAAGAAAATTGTGGATGCTCTCCAAGACGCATTACTTAGACAAGTGGTGATAGAACCAACCAGGAAAAGTCCAACGCTGGATTTAGTGCTCACCAACGGTGATAGCGTGTCGAATGTCTGTGCGGGTGCCCCTGTGAGCAGCAGCGATCATCACACGGTGTGGTTTGAGATAAAAGCCATGGTACAGGCCAATCATAGCAAGCTCAAGGCCTTAAACTTCAAAAACACAGACTTCAATAAAATGGCCACGTACCTAAAGGAGGAGCTGATAGGGTGGAAGGAGATAAGGGAAGTGGAATTGAAATGGGCTAAACTAAAGGTGGCAATAAAAGGGGCAACAGATAAATATGTAAGAAAAGTAAACAAAAACAAGAGGAGAAGAAAACCTATTTGGTTTTCCAAAGAAGTGGCTGCTCAAATAAAGGCAAAAAACACAGCTTTAGCAAAATTCAAAAGTTTGAAAACAGAGCACACAGAAATGAATACAGGATCAAACTGAGAGACAAAGAGAGAAATAAGGATAGCAAAATCAAAGGCAGAGGAAAAGATGGCTAAAGATGTGAAGTGTGGCGACAAAACTTTCTTCAGGTATATTGGAAAAAGGATAGAGGTGGAATTGCAGGACTCAGAAGTGCTGGGAACGCACTCGTGGAAAGTGACATTGAAAAAGCGAAATTGCTAAACGAATACTTATGCTCTGTTTTTACTAAGGAAAGTCCTGGAGAAGGACCACCTGTGACTCCCAAATATTAAAACTGGGAATGAAGTAGATACCACACCATTCACAGAAGAAGTGTTAGAACAACTTGCAAAACCGAAAGTGGACAAGGCTATGGGACCGGATGGGATACATCCCAGGATACTGAAAGAGCTCAGAGAGGTTCTTGCAGGGCCGTTAAAGGATGTTTTCAACAGATCCTTGGAAACAGGAGAGGTTCCTCAGGACTGGAGAATGGCTGATGTCGTGTACCTCTACACAAAAGTGGTGACAGGGAAGAGGTGTCAAACTACAGGCCTGTGAGCCTTACCTCAGTGCCGGGAAAAGTAATGGAGGCGCTCCTGAAAGAGCGAATTGTGAACTTTCTCAAAGCCAACAGGTTGCAAGATCCGAGGCAACATGATTTTACCGAAGGACGGTCTTGCCAAACAAATCTGATTGAGATCTTTGACTGGGTGACCAGGGAACTAGATCAGGGGCATGCGATGGATGTCATCTACCTGGATTTCAGCAAAGCCTTGATACTGTAACTCATAGGAGGCTTATCAATAAACTCAGTAGTTTGGGGATAGATCCCAAGATGGTAAATTGGATCAGAAATTGGTTGACTGACAGACGACAGAAGCTGATGGTACAAGGAGCCCACTCGGATGAAAGGAAGGGGATTAGCGGGGTGCCCCAGGGGTCGGTCCTGGGCCCGGCACTGTTCAATGTATTTGTGAATGATATTGCTGAAGGACTGCATGGAAAAGTCTGTCTAATTGCAGATGAGACAAAACTTTGCAACAGAGTGGACTCCCCCGAGGGAGTGGTTAACATGAGGAATGATCTACAAAAGCTGGTAGAATAGTCTAATGCTTGGTAATTAAGATTTAATGCGAAGAAGTGCAGAGTCATGCACTTGGGAAGCAGAAATCCAAGGGAAATGTTCGTGATAGGGGGCAAGATATTGGTATGTACGGATGAAGAGAAAGACCTTGGAGTGATTATTTCTGAAGATCTCAAGGTGGCAAAACAGTGCGACAAGGCGGTGGCAAAAGCCAGGAGGATGTTGGGCTGCATACGAAGAGGAATTACCAGCAGAAAGGAAGAGGTACTTATGCCACTGTACAAGTCACTGATGAGGCCTCACTTGGAATACTGTGTTCAGTTTTGGAGACCATATCTTGCAAAGGAAGTAAAAAGACTGGTAACTGTTCAGAGGAAGGTGACCAAAATGATTTGGAGCCTGCGTCAGAAGCCTTATGAGAAGAGACGTGAAGACCTAAACATGTACACTTTGGAGGAGAGGAGGGACAGGGGAGATATGATTCAGACCTTTAAAAACGTAAAGAGAAATAATGGACAAACAAACCTCTTCCAAAGACGAAGAAGCTGCAAAACTAGAGGGCATAACATGAAGCTACAAGGTGGTAAATTGAAAGGCAATGTCAGGAAATACTTTTTCACTGAAAGGGTGGTGGATGCATGGAATGCGCTCCCGATGGAAGTGGTGGGGGCAAATATGGTGACAGAGTTCAAAAGGGCATGGGACAGACACAGTGGATCCCTTTACAGCAACAAGAAAATATCAAAATAATCTGAACCATCTAATTCCTGAACAAATAGGGGTGTACTACAAGGAGTGGTGGGATCACCCCTAAACAAAGACATGGGGAAGGGGGGCCTGCACAGAGCGGCAGGTGTACCTACTCTTGACATCGTACTGGGCAGACTAGATGGATCATACTGGTCTTTATCTGCCGTCATTTACTATGTTACTATAAGAACGAGAGGCTTTTATTGGTGTGTGCTATTTTTCTACAGGAATTTTAGATCTGTAAGGGAGAAATTTCAGAAATGGTGAACCATAATATTAGCTCCTTTATCTCTGTTTTAAATCAGATATTTAACTGTGCTACTCTGAGAATAAAGTAGCTGAGCTAATGCTAGGATAACAAGTTGTCGGTATATTAAAAAGGGAAATTTTCAGAACAATGTGGATAGGTGCAAGGTCTGGAGGCACTTTCCCCATGTATGTTTTACCCATTCTCAAAGATTTGTACCTGCTTTTTTTCCTTGAAACAAAATATGTAGTTTTGAACATGTAAACGTGTGTGTTGCTTTTGCCAGCTGAACCTCCCCTGAGGAATACCTCCACAAAAATTTAGATAAAGTACGTGCTCTGTACAACAGTATGCATATTTTAATCACAAATATGCTGCTGCCAAGAAAGAATGTTTGTTTAAAAGTGCTGTTAATTTAGGCAATACCTGAGACTTGCTTGAATTAGTAAGTGCATATTAAATTAATAATATAAGACAATTTTGAAAACATTTTGAAATAATCACTTGGGGAAAAGGTATCCAGTTGCGGAAAAACATAAGGTATTCATCCACTGTCTTTCTAGCACCTTCTTGGGGTTGTCCCTTTGCTCTCTGTCTTGTTCCACCATCCCTCGCTAGTTTTTCCCTTCTGTCTCTCATTAGTTTTACATGAAATGGAGCCTTGATTTAGAAGGATGAGCATAGTTGAATATAACAACGTGGTGCTGAAAATGGAGCGATTTATTCTTTATGTATCTTCCATTGTAAAGGCAAGATTCTAAAGAGACTGAAACAGAGACACGATTCTCTCACTGAAAAGAACTTTTATAGGAATCATACAGTATTTCAAGTAATGCTTTCAACCAAAAGAAATATGTGTTTAGGCGTTTAAGGCATTAGTTTTTTTCCTTTAAGATATACTTCTATGGACCTTTAGTGCACTACTTTATTTAAGATTCTTCCCCTACCTTCACTTAAAGATGAATTTCCAGGCTGTTGGAATCTTGCCAAGAGCTGGTGTTAGCAGCAGCATAGAAATTGTGAGAATGGGTGTCCATCTAGCCATGATCATATTTTAGCTATTCTTTAACAATAAAGGAGGAGAGTTATTCCACAACTTAAATATGCATAATAGCTGTATTGTTTTTTTAGATGGGAACATAAGAAATGGAAAAATACTGGAATTTTGCTGCAAATCTACTAGGCCTGTATTATAGTTATGTCTGTGAAGTGATAGGGCCAGAGCTGTGCTTTTTAGAATTTTAATGAATGGACTAATTGCACCAAAAAACTACAAACGCACCTGATGTAATTGGGTCTTTGTCATTTTCAGGCTTCTTGTTATTGCATTCTGACACTACATTGGATGGGAAGTCAGGGTTCAAATCCCCTATTTCCCATGGATGCTTCTTCCAGTCTTGGGCAATTTGCTTAATCCACCATTCAGGTTGAAAACATAGATTGATCAAGAAAATACATGTTATACTTCTATTTAACTTGCCTTGAGCTTGGATTTGGAAAGTTAAATCAAATCTAAAAAAAAAAATGAAATCCAAAATTTGCATTGTATATACCCAGATTATGAGTAGGTTTCTCCGGGAACAAGCAGGAGGTCAGCCCTCACATATGGATGATGTTAGCGCTGATGGAGCCCACATGGAAGCATCTCCCCAGCTTTCAAAGAAATTCTTTGGGAGATGTACCATGCATGCGTGGTCCCCTTCCCACCCAAGAGTGCCGTCTTGCCTCAGTCTCCTCTTTTCCGTGGAGCTCACTGGATGCTGGTCCAGTTTCCTTGGAAAAAGTCTTTTTTTTAAAAAAAATCATCCTTAAAATTATCCTTTCCGCTGTGCATACTGGTTCTTTTCCTGCCCCCGGCCAGCTCGCCTCTGTGTTGCTCCTTGAGTTAATTTTATTTATTTTCTCGGTGTCCCTCCTCTGGTGATTTATGCCCTTTTTGGCCAGCAGGCCTTGGACCCTTGCCTGGTTTCAGGGACCTGTTTCTTCCCCATGGCCTCCAGTGGCTTCAAAAATGTGATCAGTGCAGTAAGATGATGTCCCTCACCGACCCACATGACTGCTGCCTTCGCTGGATCATGATAACTCAGGCTGCGACCTTTGCAAGTTCATGTCCGCAAAGGCCATCAAGAGACATCAGCTGCAGCAGGAGAAGTTGTTCCATAGATCCGGCTCTGCACTGGAGTCCCTGTCAACATCACGTTCCAGGGCCCCCTCTGGTACCTCGGTGTCCTATGATGCCCGGGCTGCCTTTGAGTTCTGCAGCCACTGCTTCTGAGAGAGGAATTTCCCAGAGGTGGAACACAAAAAAGAAGAGCTCGAAAACCTTCAAGGCTACATCTGAAGATAGGTCTGGAAAAGCGGGTAAATCCCATACCAGGCCCCACATTTCCTGGTGTGAGTCCAAGGGGGCGGAGTGGGAGCTGCCTCACAAGCTGCCCCGGAAGGAGTTGTCTGTGTCAGGCAACCAGCTTCGGACCCCCGAGGCCATCCTGGTCGAGGACTACCCCTCGATGGAACAGACACTGGGCCCGAAGCCATCAGTGCCCGTGTCGAAGGCTGCGGAGCCATCTGGCATCTAGACCAGAATGGCAGCCTTGGAGCGCAGTATCACTGTCCTCCTGGCACAACAGTAGGCATGGATGTCTAGTTCCTCCAGTTTATCTGCACCAATGAACAGACCCTTGAACTTGAGGGCTTTCCTGGTTGTTGAACCAATTCCCGAGTGATACCTGTCTTGAGAGACCCATTGGCATCGAATGAGTCCTGGTCCCATCCCTCAGGATACTGGTCCTCTTTGGCGAGTGCTCACAGTTCAGACCGCAGGTCCCCCGGGGGTTGCAGGGCTTGGGGCCCGACCATGGGAGCTGCAGTCCACTAACTTTGAGGATGAAGAGTCCCTGGACACCTGGCAACACAGAAACATACCCTCAGACCTGTCTCCACCATTGTCCTGGTGCCATACCCCACCCGAGGACGTTGCCTTCCTCGACTTTGTGCGGGATATGGCAAAGGCACTCACATTTGAGACAGAGGCAGAAGAGGACCCCTGCATGGAGGAACTTGAGTTCCTTCAATATAAGGCCCCACTGAAGGAGGCCCTCATGATGCCCATCACTCCGATCCTCAAGTGCCGCCTCCTCTGTATGTGGGAAACACAGGCGTTTGAGTCCATTGTGAGCAGGTGGCTCCATTTATGGAGTACGCTGAATCCTGGGGTTCCAAAAAACCCAGCTTCCTCACAATTCTATGGTCATAGAGACGGCCATGTTGCGACTTAAGACCCAAGAGGCTCATTCCTCGCTGCCCCCTGGTAGAGGGAGGCCAAGACCTTGGACACCCTCTTCCGAAAATGCTACTAGGGCTCGATAATGGTTTGCCGAGTCCAATCCTATCAGTTGTACATCGGCATGCACCTAAAGGAGCTGACAAGGGAGCTTGCCGGCTTCTCTACAGACCTCGATGGGGAACCCCTTCAAAAGTTCAAGTCACTGGCCTCGGCAGTGAAGGCGTGCTCAATGTTCCTGTCTCGAGCAGCATACAATGGCTTTGAATTCTTAGCCAGAGTGGCCGCCATGGGCATCGGGGCCTGACACCAGGCGTGGCTGCACTTGTCTGACCTCGAGCAGTGGGTCCAGGACAAACTCATTGCTATCCCTTTCATCAGAGGGAACCTATTCGGAAAACCCATGTCAGACAAGGCTGCTGAGATAGAGACTGTTCCTGAGCAGGACCCAGACTCTTGAAGACCTCGGTGCATCCCCGTTAGAAGGCCCCGGGGAAGAAACCTTCCTTCCCGAGAAAGGAGGGGGAGTTTAGCAATGTCCCACGGTACCAGGCCGCCTCTGCCCCACAACATGGACAACAGTCCAAGGGACTAGGGCACAGCCCCCACAAGCCTAAGACCAGGCATCAGCCCCGGCCCTACCCGGAGGGAGTTTTTGACTCCTTGGGTACAGCCTCCTTTCCCTCAGGAGACCCTCTGCAGCCGACAGGGGGGTGTCTGGCCCTGTTTGTCCATAGGTGTTTCTCCATTACCACCGATTCCTGGATGCTGCAAGTAGTCGGAGGGATATCTCCTCCATCTGCAACAGACGCCACCCTTGTTCTTCCCAGGAGAACCTGTAAGGCCTCTCCTTCAATTAGACTTTGCTCCTCACCGAGCTCACAGGCCTTCTCACGAAAAAGATGGTGGAGCCAGTACCCAAACATCTCTGGACAAAGGCTTCTACTCCAGATATTTCTTCATTCCAAGCGAACAGGGGGCCTTAAGACCATCCTGGACCTATGGGACTTGAAGAAATTTCTGGTGAGGGAGAAGTTCAAAATGCTCTCCTTTTGGAACCCTGTTGCCTTACCTCCAGCAGGGAGATTGGCTATGCTCTTTAGTCCTGAAGGATGCTTATGCACACATCCTGATCCATCCCAACCACAGACAATACCTCCAGTTTGTGGTGGGAGGAGGTCACTACCAGTACAGGGTGCTATCGTTCGGGCTGGCGTCATCGCTAAGGGCTTTCACCAAGTGCCTAGTGGTGGTTGCAGCACACCTCCGTCTCCAAGGGGCCTTCGTCTTCCCCTACCTGGATGACTGGCTCATAAGGGGAGGCACAGCTGCAGAGATGCACTATGCCACCGAGCACATCGTTCATGTCCTACAGCATCTGGGGTTTGTCATCAACTATCGCAAGTCCCACCTCTCTCCAGCACAGTGCCTGGAGTTCATAGGGGCTCAGCTGGAACCCTCCAGGCTAAGGCCAAGGCCTTCCTCCGTCCAGATAGGACAGAATGCTTTAGGGCGCTAGCTGCAGAAGTGCAACACCACCAGTTGGTGCCAGCTCGCCTTCTCCTGCTGAGCCACATGGCATCCTCGGTCCACATAACCCCATATGCCTGCCTGCATAAGAGGGTGGTTCAGTGGTACCTCCGGTCCCAGTGGACACAAGCCACAGGCAGGCTTTGAGACAGGGTAAAAGTGACACGCCAACTGGCAGACTCTCTTGACTAGTGGCAGATCCCCCACCACCTTCAGGCCAGGATGCCCTTCCAAGCACCCACCCCCCTTACTACGGATGCCTCCCTGTGAGGATGGGGAGCTTATTGCGAGGACCTCTGCACCCAAGGCACGTGGTCCCAGATGGAGTGCCAGTTGCAGATCAACCTTCTTGAGTTCCTGGCAGTATTTTTGGCACTCCAAGCCTTTCGCCACCTGTTGCAGCTCCAGTCGATGCTGGTCCAGATGGACAACCAAGATGCAATGTTCTTTGTCAACAAACAAGGAGGCATGGTGTCATACTTTGTCAGGAGGCGGTAGCCCTCTTCTCATATTTGATATGCAATGGCATGCTCCTGTGGGCTGTCTACCTCCCGGGCCTGGACAATGCCCTGGTGGACAGGCTGAGCAGAGTCCTCCAGTCACATGAGTGGCGCCTGGACCCCATAGTGGCCTCCTGACCTTTCCACCTTTGGGGCATCCTCCTAGTGGACCTGTTTACTAGCCCGGACAACACACAGTGCCCCGCTTCTGCCCCAGCCAGCCACACCCATTCTGTGTGGCGGCGGATGTGTTCCTCATCCCATGGATGGAAGGCCGCCTTCCTGCCGACAGTCAAAAAGACCCTTTTCAAGGTCCAGCATGACTGGGCATCAATGATTCTGGTAGCCTGCCAGTGGCACAGGCATCCTTGGTTCCTGCTGCTTCACTGTCTGTCGGCGGCATCTTAGATTCCCCTGGGCTGTGCCTCAGGATCACTTTCACAGGAGGAGGGCTCTCAACCGCACCCCAACCTGGGGTCCCTGTCGCTCATGGCTTGGCTGCTGAAAGGGTAGCTTTAGCTCCTTTCAACCTCCCACATGACATGGAGAAGGTCCTTCTGGTCTCCCATAAGGCCTTCATGAGAAGGGTATACACCTTCAAGTGGTGTCTGTTTTTGGTGTAGTGCGCCAAGAGGCAGGGAACCTATTCTGCTCGATGCAGCTGGTGCTCCAGTACCTACTACATCTGTCCCAGGTGGGATGGAAGTGCAACTCGGTCAGAGTGCACCTGAGCGCTATTGCGGTGTATCACCATGCTGTTGAGGGCAAGCCACTCAGCCCCTTATTTCTTGTTTCCTGCGGGTCCTTGTGCTGTCCAAGCCCCCCCGTCCACCCATCAGCGGTCTCAATGTGGTGCTCTCACAGCTCACTAAGCTGCTGTTTGAGCCTCTGGCTACTTGCCACCTGCGGTACCTCTCCTGGAAGGTTGTCTTTCTCGTGGCATTCACGTCAACTTGCAGGATCAGCAAACTCCATGCTCTGATGGCAGAGCCGTTCTAACCGAGGTTCGACAGGAACAGGGTGGTGCTGTGCACACACTCAAAGATTTTACCAAAGGTGGTATCCCCCTTTCATCTCAATCAAAGGATGGTGTTCCCCACCTTCTTCCCAAGGCCTGACACTGGCAAGGTGGAGTCCGTTCTCCATACCCTGGATTGTAAGAGGGCCCTGTCTTTCTATCTGCAACAGGCTCAGGGCCACCACAGAGCACCTCAGCTCTTTGTTTCCAATGACATCATTCGTTCGACTGGGGCTTCCAGTAACCAAACAAACTCTGTCCATTTGAGTGGCGGACTGCATTGCCCTTGCCTATGAGCAAACTGAGATCTCACTAAACCACCGGGTCATGGCACACCGTGTCACAGCCATGGGCTACATCTGTAGCAAACTGCTTTCCGTACCTGTGGCAGAAATCTGCTATGCCGCCACCCTGGTCTTCAGTGCATACCTTCGCAGCTCACTGCTGCCTAAAGATGGAGTCCCGACAGGACAGCGCCTTTGGCCAGGCTGTGCTCTGTAATCTCTTCATGGTGTAGGCAACTCCTGCTCTCCGACCCATCTGTGTTCAGGCTACTGGAGTGCTGGTTCCCCGCCGGACACCTCGGTCTTGCAAGAGTCTCTGTTTGGACTCAACTGCTGTAGTTCATGACTCACCTTCTCTGGTCACCAGTGGCGTTTTGTACAGGTTCTCAGTAGCCTGTAGCTAGGGAGTCCCATATGTGAGGACTGACTTCCTGGTTGTTCCTGGAGAAAGCTGTTACTCATCTGTAACAGGTATTCTCCAGGGACAGAAGGAATCAGTCCTCCCAGCCCTTCCTCCCTCCTTTTGGAGTTGCTGCTTTACCGTATTTTACTTCTGATGTCTTAGCTATGTCATTAGACTGAGGCAAGATGGCACCCTTGGGCGGGAAGGGGACCATGCATGCGTTGTACATCTCTGAAAGGCTTTTTTTTTAAATCTGGGGAGATGTTTCGCACAGGCTCCATCGGCGCCACCCATTTATGAGGACTGATTCCTGCTGTCCCCGGAGAACACTTGTTATAGCTGAGTAACTAGCTTTTTTAGTCATGATTTTATAATTTTTCATATTAATAAAATGTACGGTTATAAAATTATTCTAGTTACTCTTCCTCCTTGGTTCAAATCCTAAAAATGTCATGAAATACAGAAGAAATATCTGAAGGGTTGAAGAGTTTTTTGTGGTGCCCATGTCTGAGTTTCTCTTCTTATTCTAGCATAAAATGGTTGATTCTTCCATAAAATGGAGATTCCTGACAGATGTGGGGTTTTTTTTTTTGCTGTTGGCAGTATTGTCCTACCCTTTTAAGAATTCAGCTCAGCTGAAGCAAATCTCTATAAGGCTATGACACTCTGGGGCCTATTTACTCTAGTGTGTTTTGCAGTTAACACGTTCTTATGTTAATTTCAAATGTGCGTTTAGTGCAAAATCTCTGAAATAATGTTTGAGAGAGTGATCAGCATTTGGGGGAAGTAGCCGTGATATTAACTTGCAGGATGGACTACTATCATGCTTTAATGTCATAGCAGATAATGTGGGTACAGTTAATTACACCTTTGAAGGTGTATCACCTTAAAGCTTAACAAAAATATAAAAAATGATTCTAAGAGATTGACGTACACTAAGTAATTTTGCTATCTGGAGGGAAAGTCCAAAAATATAAAGGTTCTGCTGTGTATCAGCTATTATAAAAGTCAATAATTATGAAAGTTTTCTGAAAAGGAAAATGTTTTGCACATCTCGAAAAGATGCTTGAAACACTTGGAAGTGATGTCAACATTGTTGATTCATTAATATCCTCCATTCTCCAGGACCAAGCAGGAAGTCAGTCCTCACTTATGGGTGACGTCGGCGCCGACGGAGCCCTCGCGGAGCAATTTTCCCCAGCTTTCAAAGAAAGCCTTTGGGAATTGCAGCGCGCATGCGCGGTCGTCTTCCCGCCCGAAGGTGCCATCTCAGCCAGTCTTCTTTTTTCCGCGGAGCCCTGCAGACGTCCCCGTCTTGTCCCCGCGAAAAAGTTGATTTTCCTCTTTCTTTTATACTTTTTTCTTTCGGTTCGACGCCGATCGTTTTCCCGCCCGGACTCGCGACGCCGGTCTCGAGTCCTCTAGCGTTTTTTCGGTTTTTCTGACTTAGTCAGCTTTCATTTTCGTTTTCCCTGGCAGCCCGGTCCTTTGACCTCGCAGGGGCCCCTTTTTCCCCCGATGGCTGCCAGTGGCTTTAAGCGGTGTGGTCGGTGTGACCGAAATATGTCACTAACCGACACACACGACTTTTGCCTCCGCTGCTTGGGCCCGGATCATGAGGAACTGATCTGTGGGCCCTGCAGCAAACTGTCCTCGAAGGCGTTGAGAAGTCGGCGGCATCAGCGCGAGAGAATCTTCGCTGACCCCAGCCGTACCCGGACCTCGTCGGAGGCCTCCGTGTCAAAGGGCTCCAGCTCGGACCGTCGCCGGAGCTCCTCCGACCGGGGTTCTCCCTCCGGGGACCATCGTCGGAAGGAAAAACCCGCGAGGGCGGCGTCGGTGGACGCTCCTGGCTCCGCGAGGGCCAGGTCGCATAGCCCCGACAGCCGCCCCGGGTCCTTGGAGAAGGAACATCTCCCGAAGCGACCTCGCCTGGAGTCGGAGATGCCTGCCCGGGTAAGTCCTGTAGTCCTTCTGGACTCGCCTCCGCGACAGCCGACGTCGGGCCCGACGCCGTCGGGGCCCGAGTCGGGGGCTGCTGGGTCACCTGAGCTCGGACTCAGGTTGACGGCCTTGGAGAGCAGACTGTCTGCCTTCATGGACCAGCAGCGGGCACTGCTCGCTGGCCTCGCTGGCGCCGCTGCCCCGACCGCCGGGACGTCGACGTCCAAGTCGACCCCGGAGACCGAGCCGATCCTCGAGTCAATGAGAACTCGAGTCGATCCTCGGTCGAGGTCACCCTCGGCCTCCCGTTCGGGACCGAGGACGCCGACTCCCTCGACGTCGGGGCGGCTGGCGCCGCACCCTGCCCGGGCCGACCCCACCGAGTCCTCGTCGGAGTCGGTCTGGGAGTCTGAGGAGGAAGAGTCACCTGATTCTTTCCGGACTCGGTGTGTCCCATCGGACTCACCGGGGTCCGAGCCTCGGAAGCAGTCCCCCCCGGAGGATGCCCGGTTCTCGGACTTCGTTAGGGATATGGCCAAGGCTTTGGCCTTCCCTGCGGATCCCGAGGAGGAGCCTCGAGCCGAAGAGCTCGACGCCCTCCAGTATGACTCTCCCGCGAGGGAGCACTTTACTGTGCCGGTTCCTCCTATGCTGGAACGACTACTCTTCCGCATGTGGGAGAGTCCGGCCTCCTCGCCGGTCCTGAGCAAGCGGGTCGATTCTATCTATCGGGTCCGCAAGAGCCCTGGCTTTCAGAAGGCACAGCTGCCACACCATTCCATGGTAGTGGAATCGGCCATGCATCGTCTTAAGAGCCAGAAGATGCACTCCTCGGTGCCTCCTGGAAGGGAGGCCCGTAACCTGGATGGCCTTGGCAAGAAGTGCTTCCAGGGCTCTATGCTCGCATGTCGTGTCCAGACTTACCAGCTCTACATGGGCATGTATCTCCGGGATCTGGCTAAAGAGCTAGCCGGATTTTCCGCTGGTCTCTCCGAGGAGCCTTTGCGGAGGTTCCTAGCCTTGTCCACGGGCATTCGGGAATGCTCAAAGTTCATGTCCCGAGCAGCCTATGATGGCTTTGAGGCCTCGGCTAGAGTGGCCGCAGCCGGCATCGGTGCCCGCCGACAGGCTTGGCTTCAGTCGTCGGACCTTGAGCCCTGGGTACAGGACAAGTTGGTCGATGTCCCCTGCCGAGGCGAAAACCTCTTTGGCAAGCCCATGGCGGAAAAGGCTGCACAAATTGAGACTGAGACTCTCACCAGGACCAGGCTTTCTAGGAAGACCTCCGCCCCTTCCCAGAAAAAGAAGGGCTCGGGAAAAAAGTCCTTTTACCCGAGGAAGGCGGCTGCCTACAAACAGTACCCCCATTATCAGGCCCCTGCAGCTCCCCAACAGGGCCAGCAGGCCAAGGGACGGGGTAACGGGTCCCGTAGGCAGCAAGCCCCCAAGCCTGCACCACCAGCCCCTGCTCAGCAGGGAGGGGGTTTTTGACTCGCTCAGCATAGCCTCTCCCCCCCCGCTGGTCCCTCCCAGCACCGGAGGCCGGCTGGTTCACTTCGCCCACAGGTGGTCCAGCATCACCGCAGATGCCTGGGTGCTTCAGGTCGTGCGAGAGGGCTACCTTCTCCACTTCCATCAGGTCCCTCCCTCCTATTTTCCGGGAGAACCTTCGCGCCCCCCTCGGCACAGGGAGTTGCTCCTTCAGGAGTTAGCAAGTCTTCTGCAGGAACAGGCGGTGGAACCGGTGCCCCACCACCTGAGAGGTCAAGGTTTTTATTCAAGGTATTTTCTGATACCAAAGAGAACAGGGGGCCTCAGACCCATCCTGGACTTGCGCAACCTCAACAAGTTCCTGATGCGGGAGAAGTTCAAAATGCTTACCCTTGGAATCCTTCTGCCCTACCTCCAGCAGGGAGATTGGCTATGCTCCTTGGATCTAAAGGATGCCTACACGCACATCCTCATCCACCCAAGCCACCGCCAATACCTAAGGTTTGTGGTGGCAGGAAATCATTACCAGTACAGGGTACTGCCCTTTGGCCTGTCCTCCGCACCGCGAGTCTTCACAAAATGTCTCGCGGTCGTGGCGGCCCATCTCCGGCTTCACGGCCTCTATGTCTTTCCGTACCTCGACGACTGGCTCATCAGAGCAGCGTCCGCTCAGGAGGTCACCAACGCCACGTGCCGCACGGTGACTCTGCTGCAGCACTTGGGCTTTGTCATAAACTTCGCAAAGTCCACTTTGCTCCCCTCACAGGATCTCGAGTTCATCGGCGCAAGGCTGCACACTCCTCGGGCACGAGCGTACCTACCGCTCGACAGGGCTCAACGGCTCATGGACCTAGCCGACCGCTTTCGCAGCCAGCCCCTGGTCTCCGCCAGGCGCTTCCTGAGACTGCTTGGCCATATGGCTTCCACCGTCCATGTGACCCCCAATGCCCGCCTGAACATGCGGTCTGCTCAATGGTGTCTCCGCCAGCAGTGGCGACAAGCCACAGGCGGCCTGGCAGACCTAGTGCGCGTCTCCGAGCCGCTGCTCTCGTCTCTCCGGTGGTGGCTTCGGCAGCCGAACCTGATATTCGGAATGCCTTTCCAGTCACCTCAGCCGACCCGGGTGCTGACCACCGATGCATCCCTCCTGGGCTGGGGAGCACATTGCCAAGAGGCACGTACTCAGGGCCTCTGGACCACGTGGGAGTCTGCTCAGCAGATCAACTTCCTGGAGCTCAGGGCGATCCGCCTCGCTCTCAAGGCCTTCTCCCACCTGACTTCCCAACAGTCCGTCCTTGTCCAGACGGACAATCAAGTTGCCATGTTCTACGTGAACAAGCAGGGGGGCACGGGCTCCTTCCTCCTCTGCCGGGAGGCACAGAAGCTCTGCTCTTGGGCCGTCAGTCACGGCATTCTCCTCAGGGCAGTTTATCTCCCGGGCCAAGAAAATTGCCTTGCAGACAAACTCAGCAGGGTCCTCCAGCCGCACGAGTGGCGTCTGGATCCCTTGGTAGTTCAGAAGCTCTTCCTCAAGTGGGGTGTCCCCACGGTGGATCTCTTTGCCAGTCCTCACAACCGGCAGCTTCCTCGCTTCTGCTCTCGTCAGCCACACCCCCTTCGGGTTGCGGCGGACGCCTTTCTGATCTCGTGGTCGGGGAGCCTTCTGTACGCTTTCCCTCCCATCCCGCTGGTCTCTCGGACTCTTTTCAAGGTTCTCCGAGACAAAGCCTTCATGATCCTGGTGGCCCCTCGCTGGCCCAGGCAGCCGTGGTTTCCTCTCCTGCTGCAACTGGCGGTGGAGGGCCCAATCCCTCTGGGGATACAACCGGATCTCCTCACTCAGGATCAGGGGTCCCTTCTGCACCCCAACCTCAGGTCTCTCAACCTTATGGCCTGGCTGCTGAGAGGGTAGTCCTTGCTCCCCTTCTCCTGCCGGCGGAGGTGGAGGAGGTCGTCTTAGCTTCGCGACGGCCTTCTACCCGCAAATGCTACGCCCTTAAATGGCGTCGCTTTGCAGTCTGGTGTACCCAACAGTCTCAGGATCCCTTCTCCTGCCCGGTGTCGGTGATCTTGCAGTACTTGCTGCACCTCTCTAATCTGGGACTTAAGTCCAACTCCGTCAAAGTTCACCTCAGTGCTCTTTCAGCACATCATGTGCCAGTGGACGGCAGACCTCTCTCCAATGACCCTCTCGTAGCGAGGTTTCTCCGAGGTCTCCTTCTACTTAAACCACCTCTGCGCCCGCCAGCGCCTGACTGGGACCTGAATGTGGTTTTGCAGCGGATCACCTGTCCGCCTTTTGAACCTATGGCTACCTGTTCTCTCCGTTTTCTGTCTTGGAAAACACTGTTCTTGATAGCCCTCACTTCCGCTAGGCGCGTAAGTGAATTGCAGGCCCTCGTGTCTGATCCCCCCTACACTCGATTCTACAAGAATAGGGTAGTCCTACGGACTCACCCAAAGTTTTTGCCTAAAGTGGTCTCCCCTTTTCACATGAATCAGGAGGTGGTACTTCCAACCTTCTTTCCCAGACCACACTCCAGCCGAGCTGAGACGGTCCTCCATACCCTGGACTGTAGAAGGGCATTGAACTTCTACCTTGACCGTACGCGGGAGCACCGTAAAGCTGCTCAGCTTTTTGTGTCTTTTGACCCCAATAAATTGGGGCTCCCGGTCTCCAAGCGTACTCTGTCCATCTGGGTGGCGGACTGTATCTCTTGGGCTTATGGGGCAGCCGGACTCGCCTTAGAAAGTCGAGTCACGGCTCATTGCGTTCGGGCAAAGGCCACGTCAGTGGCTTACCTCCGCTCTGTTCCGCTGGCAGACATCTGCCGGGCCGCTACTTGGTCTTCGAGCCAGACTTTTGCGGTCCATTACTGTCTCGAGAGGGAGTCCCGTAGGGACAGTGCTTTCGGACAGGCAGTCCTCCGTAATCTCTTTGAGGTCTGAGCAACTCCTACCCTCCATCCCGGATGTGGGCTACCGGTGGGTGATAATTCAGCGAAGATTCTATCCTTCTGTGCTGCTGAGCTAGAGGGAGCTCATTTTTGTGCTTAGGGTCTCCGGTAGCCTTGAGCTTGGGAGTCCCATAAGTGAGGACTGACTTCCTGCTTGGTCCTGGAGAAAGCGTAGTTACTCACCTGTAACAGGTGTTCTCCAGGAGCAGCAGGAATCAGTCCTCACTACCCTCCCTCCTCCCCTTGGAGTTGCAATCGTCTGCTTATGTTCTTTTTGCAAATTTTTATGCTGTCTTTTTTAGCTATGTCATCTGACTGGCTGAGATGGCACCTTCGGGCGGGAAGACGACCGCGCATGCGCGCTGCAATTCCCAAAGGCTTTCTTTGAAAGCTGGGGAAAATTGCTCCGCGAGGGCTCCGTCGGCGCCGACGTCACCCATAAGTGAGGACTGATTCCTGCTGCTCCTGGAGAACACCTGTTACAGGTGAGTAACTACGCTTTCTGGCTCAAGTATATGCGTAGTGGTGGTCATCTTTTGGAGCCCTTAGAGTAAGGGTCTCCAAAACTACTGTCCAGGGTTTTGTTTGCCCCTGCCTTCTTATTACTACTCAAGTCACATGGCCTGCATATACTTCCTCCTGCCACTGTCATGTGTTGCTGGGCTGCACTCTGCATCTGTACTCATGTCTGTGGCAGCAATTTTAGAAATTCTACCTCTTGTTTGCCCCCAGAAACTAATTTCTGTTATGTTCTGCCCATCTGGAAAAGAGGAAGTTTAGTCATAGGAGGTGGAATACGTTGGAGGGAAGGCTCCAGGCCAATGTTTGGTAGCATTTCTTAAAAGTGCTGCTGCTGCCGCCATGGGGGAGAGGGAGAGATGCCGAATGTGGCCCAGTGGGATGCGACAACAGTGTTAAAAGGTAGGGAAAAGAGTGTGAATGATGCTGGCCCATGTGGAGGGGGAGAGGGGAGATGGTGGACCATGGGGAGCAAAGAGAGATACTAGACCAAGAGTCATGCTGGACCTTTAAGTTCACTGAAAAGGCTGAGTAATTTGCTGAATCAATTTTACCTCTTTGTAATCTACTTGAAACATTTTGGTATAATTTGTGTTCACCCTTGTAAATATCAAATTGTAATTAAAAAATGATTGGATCATGGCACTGTAGTTAAGCAATTAACACAAATCTGCTTCCTTCACAATCAGAAAAAAGAAAAAAATAGCATTAAGGAGTTGACTCATTTGATGTGTTAGCAAAAAAATGAACCTGCTCTAAACCCAGATCCTGTAAATCTGTCAAAAAAATGGAGGCATACAAATCTTATGCAAGTGGATATTTCCCAACACTGTTAAATACCAGTATTATATACTCAGTTGAGCAATAAAAGATAAATAATTATCATTAGTGAGTTCTAGCAACCTTTACATTAATCAAGAAGCAGCAGTTTGAATGGAACAGTGAGAAATAGAATGGTTTAAAATCGGCAAAGGTGTACGACAAGGCTGCATACTTCCCCCTATATGTTTAATTTATATGCAGAACAAATCATCAGAGAAGCAGGACTATATGAAGACAACAGAGGTATGAAGATTCGTGGAAGACTCAACAACCTTCACTATGCTGATGACACCACAATAACTGACTGAAAGTGAAGACGATCTGAAACATTTACTTCTCAGGATTAAGGAACATAGTCTTAAAATAGGCTTACACCTTAACGTAAAGATGACAAAGATCTTAACAAGTTTGTCGTTGATGGAGAAGAAATAGCGGACAACTTGGATCAATAACTAATAAAGAAATGATAAGCAGTCAAGAAATCTGATGCATTGCTCTTGGCAGAATGGCTATGAAGGACCTAGACAAGATTCTCGAGAGCAGAGATGTCAGTCTTGTCAACTCAGCTTCTAAAGAAAGCTTAGATTTGATCTCCTTTAGTACTGACTGGTTTGTTCTTCGCGCAGTCTATGGTATACACAGTATTCTTCGCCAGCACCATAATTCAAAGGCATCAATTTTCTTCATGTCTAATCTTTTTCACTCTCCGATTTTGCATCCATAAGATGTTCCTGTTCGGTAATCCAGTTTAGTCCTCCAACATCGGGTAGTGCCCCTCCTCCTGCAGCCGGGAGACTGGACCAATCAAATCTTCTGTAGTATATATACAGCCGGAGCTCCCAGAAGTCCCCAGTGTGTCCAGTCTCCCTGCAGCTGGAGGACTTCTGTGCCCCTGCTGGGCACGCTAAGTGACAATTGAAGGAGCAACACTAGTTAGTTAGTTCTTTTGGGGTTTATTTCTGGTCCTTTATGTTCTATTTCCTTTGCTAGGTAGCTGTATCTTTAATAAAAAAAAAAAAAAAAAAAAGACACAGGGGACTTTCTGGGGAAAGCCAGACCTGCCTTGGGCTCCTGCCTTCCTGCCTGGGAATCTCTGAAGCCTGGGTTGAGCTCTCCCCAAGGCTGTTCGGGGAAGAGCCATACCGGCTGCAACATTGCCTGTCACTTGGAGAAGTGGGCTGAGTTCCTTGCTGTTCCCAGAGCTGGTAGGAATTTTCCTTGTTTTAAGCTTTCAGCTCTCTGTTCTTTGCTTGGGCAGAGGCTCTGTCGGCTCCCCTGGCTTCCAAATTGCATTTTTTCCTGCCTTTTTTCGCTTGCCCTTTATTAGAGGGTCGTTTTCTTTCTTTTCCATATTATTTGGGTACCTTTGTATTTTCGCGCCGTTTTTTACCGCGGGTGAAAAAGTGCGGCGGCCATTTTGGATTTCTAAAGTGTGCTTTTTAAGGGCACTTTTTAACACTTGCGCACGGGTTCCCCTGGTGTTTTTGGGGTTTCTTTTGCTGGCGATTTTGCTCAGGGCACCCCTAGGATTCTGGGGAGTATTTTGTTTACTGTAAAAAAAAAAAAAAAAAAAAAAGGGTTTTAAATTTAATACTGTGCTGAATTGAATAAGGTTAGTCCCCTTGGTGTGGGCTTCCCTGTTCCTGTTCCCTTATTTTTCCCTGAGGGCAGGTGGCCTTGGCATGGCTGCCAAACCTCAGTGGTAATTTGTGGCTCCCGCAGAGGTACAATGACTGACTCTGGAATCTGTAAGAGCTGTGCTGCAGTTTCTTCAGAACTGGAGCTGCCTATTGAAATTAAGGAACAGCATGTGCCCGGGGACCCTTCTCTTTCGGGGGACAGTGTCCCTTCACCGAGCATCCTTCCTTCTGGTCTGGGCCCGGCGTCTAATACGTCGGTCCCTGAGCTCCAGCAGGCGGCTATGGTGGCGTCGCCTATAGACTTTTCCCCGGATTTTGTTCTTCTCATGCATCAGGCCTTCCGCTTAAGCCGGTCTGGTCATTTGCCGGAGGCTTGGCCCGCCTCTCTCCCCCCAGCTTCCGCAGGGGGGGGTTCAGCGGTCTTCCCAACCCGCTGTCAAGCGGCCCAGGTTGGGGGACCAGGATCAGGACGCCCTTTGCCTCCCGGATTCCGAGGCTGAGGGGGATCCGGATATTGAGGCGGAGGAATTAGAAGACGGAGAGCTTCCAGAACCGTAAGATCAGGCTCGCATCATTCGGGTGTTTCGAAGGGACGAGCTGGTACCTTTGGTCACGGAGTCTCTCCAAGCACTTAACCTCTCTGCGGTGCGGCCGCTGGAGGAGGAGGGTCTCGAGGATCCTCTCATTCAGGCGGTCAGGGATGCCCAGGTAGTTTTTCCTGTGCACCGAGTAGTTGAGCAGATGATCCATGCGGAATGGGAGCAACCGGAATCCGCTTTGAAAGGGATTCGGACCATGAATCGTCTTTACCCCCTTGCCGACAAGGACAGGGACTTGTTTAAGTCTCCACGGGTGGATGCTGCCGTTTCGGCAGTGACTAAGAAAACCACCATCCTGGTTGAAGGGGCCGCGGCCCTGAGGGATGTTCAGGACAAAAAGGTTGATAATTTGTTGAAGCAAGCCTTCGAGACCAACGCCTTATCGTTACAAGCTTCTATATGAGGGGCGTGGGTAGCTCGAGCTTGTTTGCGATGGTCGCAGCACCTGCGCTCGGGGTCCGGTATGGACCAACAGGGGCTGTTGGACGTTACCCGCGTGGAGTCGGGATCGGCCTACTTGGCGGATCTGTGTTATGATTTAATACGCTCCCTAGCTAATAGCATGGCCTCCATGGTAGCGGCACGACGGTCCATCTGGTTGCGCAATTGGGCGGCCGACGGTTCTTCCAAGTCTCGCCTCAGTAAACTACCCTTTAAGGGCAGGTTGTTATTTGGTGAGGCTCTGGATAAGTTGGTGAAGGATCTCGGTGAGTCGAAGGGTGGTCGGCTTCCAGAGGATAAGCCTAAGCTTAATAGGTCGTCCACCTCAGCGCGCGACCAGTTTCGGGATGCGCGCAGATTTCATTCTTCCCGGCTGTGGACTTCGCAGCGCGGCCGTTTTGGAACCCGTCATCAAGGGTTTCGTGGTTTCAGAGGAGCGGGAAGGGGCTTCTCCGGAGCCGCCTCTTCCTCGGCCTCTTCCTTTGATCGCAAGCCACAATGAAACGAGGCGGGCTCTAGAGGAAGACCCGGTCATTGGGGGTCGTTTGCGCGACTTTCTTCCTTCTTGGGCTCAAATTACGTCAGATCGGTGGGTGCTGCAGATTATAGAAGAAGGTTATGCCCTAGAGTTTGCGCACCCACTTCCGGATTCGTTTGTTCTGTCTCCCAGCAAGGGAGCTCGAAAGGCGCGGGACATCCGCGTGACCCTGGATCGGCTTCTCTCTCTGGGGGCCATGGTTCCGGTCCCGCCTTTGGAAAGAGGCGCAGGTCGCTACTCCATCTATTTTGTGGTTCCCAAAAAGGGCGGTTCCCTTCGTCCGATCTTGGATCTCAAAGGCGTGAATCGCGCTCTCAGAGTACCGCACTTTCGCATGGAGACCCTGCGGTCAGTCATCGTAGCGGTGCGTCAAGGGGAATTTTTGACATCCCTCGATCTTACACATTCCCATCCGGCCCTCCCATCAACGGTTTCTCCGCTTTGCGCTCCCGTGGGGCCATTTTCAATTCCGGGCCATGCCGTTCGGACTCGCCACGGCTCCCCGCACCTTCACAAAGGTAATGGTTGTAGTCGCGGCGGCGTTGCGCAAGGAGGGCATCCTGGTCCATCCATATCTCGACGACTGGTTGATTCGAGCGAAGTCCAGTCGGGAGTGTGTGCAAGTCACGAGCAGGGTGGTGGATCTCCTTCGGTCCCTCGGATGGGTGGTGAACGAATGCAAGAGTTGTCTGTCTCCGACACAGGATCTCGAGTATCTGGGAGTCCGCTTCGACACAGCAAGGGGCTTGGTGTGCCTTCTGGAGCGACGCGTGCTGGCATTGCGGGCTCTGGTCCGTCTCTTCCGGGGGATGCCAGCTCCGTCGGCGTGGTGGTACCTGCGGCTCCTCGGCACGATGGCGGCGACCTTGGAGGTGGTGCCTTGGGCGCGCTTCCACATGCGTCCGCTGCAGAGTGCTCTTCTGCGACGTTGGTCCAACCAGTTCGACTCGTTGAACAAGAGATTGCCTTGCCCAAAGACGGTTCGCCGATCCCTCCGGTGGTGGCTCTCCGCCGAGAACCTGTCGCGAGGGATTCCCTTGGAGCCTCCTCTGTGGGTTCCGTTCACGACGGATGCGAGCTTAACCGGCTGGGGGGCTCACTGCGAGTTCCGCTTTGCTCAGGGGGAATGGTCTCCCCTGGAGGCCTCTTGGTCGATCAACCGTCTCGAATTGCGGGCAGTCCAGCTAGCCCTGGTGGACCTGGAGACCCTGGTTCTCGGACGGCCGGTGAGAGTCCTGTCGGACAATGCGTCCACTGTAGCTTACATCAATCGCCAAGGGGGTACCGGCAGCGTGGCCCTGGAGGCAGAAGCGGCGGCCTTGTTCAACTGGGTGCAAACTCGCCTTCCAGCGATCTCGGCGGCTCACATTGCGGGCGTAGACAATGTCCAGGCCGATTTTCTCAGCAGAGTGCGGGTGGACCCCGGAGAATGGGAGCTAAACCCACAGGTTTACGCACAAATCGTCCGGCGGTGGGGTCCACCCATCATGGATCTCATGGCGACCTTTCAATCAGCCAAGACAGGGTGCTTCTTCAGCAGGCGAAGGGAGCGCATGTCCGAGGGGCTCGACGCTCTCATTCAGCCGTGGCCCACGTCCGGTCTTCTTTATGTCTTTCCTCCGTGGGCTCTGATCGGCCGGGTCGTACAACGTATCGAGAGCCACTGGGGTCGCGTGTTACTGGTGGCCCCGGATTGGCCCCGGAGGCCCTGGTATGCCGATCTGGTCCGGTTGCGCGACGGCGTTCCTTGGCTCCTGCCCGCTCTACCGGATCTTCTAATTCAGGGTCCCTTGCGGATGCCCCAAGTGGATCGATTCTCGCTTACGGTTTGGCCATTGAGAGGGCTCGGCTGAAAAGGAAGGGCTACTCCCCCGCGGTGATTTCTACCCTTCTGCGGGCGAGGAAAACGTCCACTTCTCTTACTTACGTTCGGATTTGGAAGATTTTTGAAGACTGGTGCTCCCGGCGGGGAGTCCGGGCGGCGACGGTTTCCGTGCCCGTCGTTTTAAGTTTTCTTCAGGATGGTTTCGATAAGGGCCTTGCGGCTAGTTCCCTAAAAGTCCAGCTGGCGGCTATCTCGTGTTAACGCGGCAAGGTTTTGGGTCGTCTGCTCGGGGCTCATCCGGATGTACGCCGATTCCTTACGGCTGTTTTTCATTTGCGGCCCTCCCGCAGAGTTTTCGTTCCTCCTTGGGACTTGAATTTAGTTCTGAGGGCCCTGGTTCGTGAACCTTTTGAGCCCCTGCGCAGGGCGTCTCTGAAAGATCTCACGCTGAAGGCGGTTTTTCTTGTAGCCATCTGTTCAGCACGGCGCATTTCAGATCTGCATGCATTGTCCTGTCGAGAGCCTTTCTTGTCTTTTTCCGCGGATCGGATCGTTCTCCGTCCGGTTCCTTCCTTTCTGCCAAAGGTGGTGTCTCCCTTTCACATGAATCAGGCAGTGTTTCTTCCAGTGCTTTCTTCGCAATCTGTCGGGTCAACGGACAAAGGTCTTCTCCGGCTCGATGTGGGTCGTACGCGTCATCGTTATTTAAAGGTTACCGAGTCTTTTCGGAAATCTGACCGGCTTTTCGTGCTCTTCGGGGGTGCGCGTAAAGGGGAAGCGGCAGCTAAAGCCTCCATTGCTAGATGGCTCAAAGAGGCGATCGCGTCCGCGTATCTGTTGCAACAGCGGTCTGTTCCGGAGGGTCTGAGGGCTCATTCCACTAGGGCTCAGGCGACCGCTTGGGCGGAGTATAGCCTGGTTCCGCCGGCAGATATCTGTAGGGCGGCCACTTGGTCGTCTCTGCATGCTTTCAGTAGACACTATCGCTTAGATGTGTCAGCGGCTCGGGATTCCTGTTTTGGTTCGGCGGTTCTGCGCGCCGGATGGCAAGGTCCCGCCCGGTCTTAACTGCTCTGTTACATCCCGATGTTGGAGGACTAAACTGGATTACCGAACAGGAAATGGAAATTACACTAACCTGGTAATTGTAGTTCCTGGAGGGTCCAGTTTAGTCCTCCTTCCCTCCCGACTATCTGCTAATGTGGTGCGGCGCGCCTTTCCGAACGGTTGATATTAAGACGGTTCCTCTTGCCGTTCGGTCCCTCTGTGGCAGCCGCGTTTTTTGCAGAGGCTCTTCCCTGTCTCGGGGGTTCAGGCAGCTCCTGAACTTCTGGTGGGGAGCTGTGTTTTGATTCCTGAGGCGTCGGTGCCGGCGCAATGCAGTGTTCTGACTTCCTCGTTTGGGGAGGGGGTTGGATATTCCTTGGGGGGGAACAAATTGTTCTTTAATTAGGTCATTTTGTATATTAATCTAATGTGTTGCTTCGTTAAGTATGCTTTGTTACTAGTACACTGGGGACTTCTGGGAGCTCCGGCTGCATATATACTACAGAAGATTTGATTGGTCCAGTCTCCCGGCTGCAGGAGGAGGGGCACTACCCGATGTTGGAGGACTAAACTGGACCCTCCAGGAACTACAATTACCAGGTTAGTGTAATTTCCATTTACTGAAAATAACATGGCTTGGACAAGTCAAATCTTTGTATAATTTGTAAGATCTTATGGATGCAAAATCGGACAGTGAAAAAGATTAGACATGAAGAAAATTGATGCCTTTGAATTATGGTGCTGGCGAAGAATACTGTGTATATCATAGACTGTCCGAAGAACAAACCAGTCAGTACTAGAGGAGATCAAATCTAAACTTTCTTTAGAAGCTGAGTTGACAGCACTTTGACTTTCATGCATTGGACACATCGTGCAAAGAAAGAGATCATTAGAGAAAAGTCATGCAAGTTTGAAGGTCAGCGCAAAAGAGGAAGGCCAGCAATGAAATGGATTGATACAATAACAGCAGCTATGGATGCCACTCTTTCAACAATGAGCCGCTTGACTGAAAACCAAACAGTTTAGGACAGCTATCCAGAGGGTCGACACAGACTTGGCGGCACTTAACAATTGCAACAACAATGTTGGCGTGCTTCCAGATGAGTACTGTGGAGAGTTGAAAGTTGTTGAAGTCCTTTTAGGATTGTTCAGTGCTTATTTTCTGTTAATATGTGAAATATTAACTATATATCAGAGCTATGCATGAATCTGTTATCTCTAGAATACCCCCAAAAACAGATAGAACACCCCTCCTGCAGCATTTTTAACTATTTATCATTTATTTATTACATGTATAGATTGTATTTATGGTTTTATTTAATTGTCATCATTTATTTTTTAAAGGTCTTATACCCCTAAAGAAGGCCTCTGGCCGAAGCATGTGTTGGGTTGACCTCTTGTTTGCTAAATAAAGTTGTCCTTCCACTGCTTTTTGTGTCCTGCTCTTGGTTGTGCTTATCTCTAGAAAACCCTACAACCTCCATAGATAACAGCTGTAAATCACAGACTCTTGATGGTTTGTGGTTTGTAACTATTTTGCTCATTACGGAGAATGATTTTGACCAGTGTTTTGGGGTGTTAATAATTTTAAGTAAATAAAATTAAATACTAATGGATCTCTTCAGATGAAGGTAAAGAAAAGTAGACGCTCTGCCTCTCTAAAATGCCTTTTATCCAAATGTGTCATTCTGCTGCACTAATGGAGAACTAGGATGTGGTATCAGAACCGGCCCAAGGGTTTCTACCATACCAGGCAGAAGCCTTGGCCGTGCTGCCCCCCCCCCCTTCCGAGCCGAGTTGCTCTGCGCTGCTGCTCCCACCTGCTGCCGCTTATTCTGTCTGTGGGGTAAGTGGACAGCGGAAGGCTCGGCTTGGTGCAGCGGCCCGTGTCAGGTCGTGTGCTTTGGCACACATGGTCTGCCACTTCTGACCCCCTCCCCTCTGACACAGCTTCCTGTCGGAGGGGGGCCAGAATCGGCAGGACATGTGTGCTGAAGTACATGCCTGCATGAGTGCCGTGCCACCCACAGATGTCTGCTGCCCTAGGCGGCCACATAACCCGCCTGGTGGATGGGCCGGCCCTGTGTGTGATATGTTTGTTTATTCAGGCACTTGATATAATGCCCCCATAACATTGGCCGGTTTACAAAATTACAAATAACCGGATAAAATGACATACTTAACAAAGGTGGGATTTGGAGGCTTCAGTGAAAGAGGAAAAAGATTGGGCTGATGCACCTGGAAAAAACATCTTGTATGCTGAATATCTGCGGACTTCTGATTTAGTATATAGAAGAAAAAATTTTCAGCTCTAATCCATTCACTTTGTTTGATTACTTGCGGAATTAAGTGCATGCTTTTAAAATGGTGCAGTTTTGGCTCTTGAGGATATTTTGGAGTTGCCTTAGAAACAGCTTTTTCTTGTGAACCATTTAGCCTTTAGAATATTTTCAGAATATGCAGAGAATCATGTAGCATATTTGCTAAGATATAGAAGATGAAAGTGGTCAAGAACAATTCACTGTCAATTGATGATGCACCTTTTTGTATCATGACCCTTCATTGTAACATTCTTTAGAGTATAATAGGTTTTTGACTGCATGTCAAAATAGTTTTATCTACAGCACTGCTTATCAAACTCGTCAGCACATCAATGCCAGTTTGTGTCATATGTATCCTGATGGATAGTAAGTGAAGATAGGAAATTTAACAATTAACAGCTACAGTTACTAGTGTTAGTGTGTGATATGAACATTAATGTGCGTTATTAGTAGCTAGGTTCCATTACATAAATTGGGACCTACAGTAAAAAAATGGTATATGCTAATATTATAGTGCATGTTAGTTTTGTTGTACATTTGTTGTACAACTACCCTCAGAGAAAATGACAACTAACTTTTTTTTTCTTAATTGGAATTTTCTAGCACTCAATATGAAGTTTGAAACCTGGAGATAAATATAGCTTTGCAGCTTTTAGCACGTCACAGCTTGTACATGGGGACACCTTTTATCCAAATAGCTGAACTAAAAAAAATTTTCACTCGGTAGTTTCTCCATGCTTGATTGCAACCAGGGCTGAGACTCTGATGCTATGAGCCTTTATTTGCAATTATCTAGGTACTTTCCCCCACTACTATGTCGACTGGAGGCCATGTTTCGGAGTCTGCTTTAGAAAAATAGAAGCTTTTCTAGATAATGGAACACAGGATGAAACATTGATCATTTAAATTTTTTTTTATCTTTATTCAAAGTATTTACTTTCCTCAAGAAAAATGTGAGAAATTACCACACATCAAATATGCAAATAGAAAAACAAAAGAAATTCAAAAGGTTTCTTAGCCCACATTAAGGGGGGGAAGAAAGGCAAGTAAGATTTCTCATCCCAAGGGAGCCTTAAAATGTTCCTAAAGAGAAGAATCCATACTGACATATATCAATAACATAAATTACATAAAATAAAAAGAGTAATCAAATCACATCAGAGCAGACAGGAAGTAGTAGTCACTTATTCAGAAAAGCTTCCAGCTCAGCCAGATCTGTAAATGCATATCGAATACCTTGATACATAACTACACATTTAACAAGGAAAATGAAGATAAAAAGTGGCCCCAGTAGCTAATATCCAATGCCAAAGCATGATCGCACTCCTGTTCAGAAAGCATTAGTCAAAGAACGAGATGTACAACCAAATATTTTATTTGTAGGTGATATAGGCCACTACCCGACATGGCCATGTTTCAGCATTGCCTTTATCAGGGTTCTGGCCTAAAAACAGAGATAATTGTATCAAACATAAAATCAGAAATAATATTAAAAATATAAATATAAAGTATAAATATAAACTTCAGAAGGCAAAACAAATCATAAGGTAATATTAATAAAAGATGCCATACCTTAAAACAAACATATAAACAAATAGCATAAAAGAACTTTTAAAACAATAAAAGGTACCATTGTACTTCAAAATGAGATGAGGATATATGATCAGACAGTTGAGAGAGTATTACATAAAATGGCCAAAGTTGAATCACTATTAAAACATCTTGAATTCAACGGTTGAATAAGAAAAGCACATGTGGCAAGTCACCAGACAAAAAGAAAATTAAATTTATACCAGATAGGTTTGTTGACCTGGGTTATTTAAAGTGCAGACAAAGCACTGTATCTGAAAGAAATTTCGCACACAATTAGAATCACAAAACTATCTGCATGTGTATCTATATAGGGAAAGGGTCTATATTAGGTAGGGGATCGGCAAGCTTTGATATTGCTATATAGTGGCCAAGCAGAGATACAATTCATATGAGTATTGTCACATAGTATGTTGGGTTTATCAAGAGAATGCTATTCATTAACTTTAAATATGGCTTATCTTATAAATTTTAGCAATGAAATGCTAATAAGAATGGTGGGCTTAAAATGGACAGTGGTTGCCGACCTTAAAAATGTTTGTTTCAGAATGCCTGAAATCCTATATTCCTAAAGGGATGTGCATTAAAAGTTGCCATGAGTTTTAAGAATGAATTACCCTTTGAAAAGCATTAAAATATTAGTTGTAGTTATCAAGTATATGAGTGATAAAAGTTACAGACCTTAGTCATATATATCAAAATACCTTCTAATGTATATTTCTAAAGGATTATGTATCAAGATTACTGACCACCTCAGAGCAAGCTTAAACGCTGAATCGTTATCCTGTGAAAGCTAGCAGGATGTTTCATTAACATATTTAAGAGTGATTTTGGTGAGAAAAAACAAGCTCTGTCAGTAAAATCAGGTCTTAGGCTGGTTGCTGTCATAGTCAAGCTTATCTAACCCCTATGGGATCCGACAATTCTGAATGGCATATATAGGATCATCCCTAAAGGGATTACAAATAATGATTAATTGAAAGCGAAACATGCAAAAAGATAGTGTATGAATCATTCCATTGAATGCAATGCACATTGTAGACTTGTGCCAAAAGTTATTTAAGCGTCAATTTAAAGTCTGAGTGTTCTTACTCTCACGAATAAAAATTGTTAGATGCTCCAACCCATTAATGTATCTTATGATATAATTCACCCAGTGAGCATCGGATTTATACTTAAGTCAAATTTCATTCCATCATTTAAAAGAACGCAAAATAGATATAAATAAAGTCAACATGTGGTAAAATGCATTAAATATACCTGTAAACATTTTTAAAATTCCGCCATATGTTCTTAATATATAAAATTGAAAACAGATGCGATTAAAATCACCACAGGAAATAAAAGTAAAGCAAACCTCAGACTTTGAGAAAGCTTGCTCTTTGGCACGGGGACCTTAACGAGAACATTAAAAAATCGTTGTCTATGCTTTATGAATGAAATTTAAAAGTGAATGGACCTAAGAACACAACAATAATTGATCTAAAAAGTGATAACTGGATTAGAAAATATGCTCTTTGGCATGGGGACCTTCAATCATTTTTTTTATAAAGACTTTAAAAAAAAAGAAAAAAAATTACGTGTAACCGCTCAAACTAAACCAATAAAAATGTTAAATTACGCAATGTATGCCTCAAAAATAAAAAAACTGCTGAGATTAAAAGCACCACAATAAAAGCTAAATAAACTTTAAACTATATTAAAAAGTGTGCTTTTTGGCACAGGGACCTTAATAGGAGTGTTAAAATATATCATCGTATGCTGACCTATTAGTGCATTCATTCTGCAGCTCCTCATTACCTTTCCTCTCTTATCTCTCCCTACACTCCTCCTCTGGAACTCCGCTCTTCTGGCAAATAGCTTCCGTGCCCTTCTTTTCTATTGCAACTCCAGACTTCACTCCTTTCACCTTGCTGCTCCTTATGCCTGAAACAAACTACCTGAGTCTGTACATCAGGTGCCTTCTCTGACTCTTTTCAAATCCAGGCTCAAAGCTTACCTATTCACTGCCGCTTTCGGATCTTGACTCGCCTGATCTCTTTTGTGTTTCCTTAGCCCATGTCTACAGCTACTGTGTTGTCTGTCTTGACTAGATTGTAAGCTCTGAGAGCAGGGGCAGTCTTTTACATGTCTGTGCAGCATTGCAGACACCTTGTAGCGCTATACAAATGTTCAGTAGTAATAGTAGTATGTACCTAGTGGTTAGAACACTGGCTTGGTAACCAAGCAACCAGGGTTCGAGTCCCACTAGCACTCCTTGTGGCCTTGGGCAAGTCACTTAACCCTCTATTGCCTCGGAAGAAAGGCCTGGCAATCTACTTCCGGTGACACTGCCATGAAAACCCAGGAGCTTCTGGGTCGCCAGGAGTCAGGACTGACTCGAAGGCACTAAAAAAAACAAAAAAAAAAACAAAAACAAAACCCCTCATAATTGTAAATTAAAGGGACAACAAACAAACTGAGCAAACTGCAGACTATATTGTAAAGTATGCTCTTCAGCTTAACTTCAACTATTTTTGTATAGAGGTTTTTTAACATAAGGCATAATATCTCAGGTAAGGAAAGGGGGTGGGGGGAAGGAGAATTTTCAGCGTGATGGAGCCCTATTGCAGTAAAATTTCTATAACTGTGTCCTTATCCATTGTACTATCATTTATGGAGTACTTGGAATGCTTAACAGGGCTAGACACATCTTTATGGTAGGTGCCTAAATGGTTATATGTGTATATATTGTGTTTATGTGATAGAGGGCTCGGGCATATGGACTGAATGTGGGAGACTTGTCCTCATCATGAGTGTATATATGATGTCTGGTAAGATTGGCCTGTTGAGGATTATTGACAATGAAAATCAATATAGATAGTGACCAGCTTAAAAAATGTAAGCTTATAAAATCAAATATAAATAAAATGATAAAAACATTAAAAGTTAAAAGGTAAAAAAAATAAAACAATAATAAATTAATACAAAATGGGAAGGAAAAGAGGGGGAGGGGCGAGGAGAGGAAGGAGAGAGGGAAAAAGGGAGAGGGGAAAGATAAAGGAAGCTATATATTTAAAAATGACCATTTTATATAATACTCTCACATCTGTTTTATTATATATCCTCATCTCATTTTAAAAGTTTTTATGTTATATCTCCAGGAACAAGCAGGAATGTAGTCTTCACATATGGGTATCGGTACGGACAGAGCCTGCGCGGGAACGCTCCTCAGCATCCAATAGGAACGCTCTTGGGAGCATCCCTCAGCACATGCATGCTGCCTTCCCGCCTTTCCAACTGTCCCTCTTCAGTTCTTTGTTTTCCGTGGAACCGACAGAACACATACCCTGTCACCGTAGAAAATTTTCTTCTTTAAACTTGTTTTCTTGTGGTCGCATTTGCCTCCGCACGACGCCTACCGGTACCGCCGGTTCTTTTCTTTTCTTTTCAAAAAAAAAAAAAAAATCTATACTTCTGAACTGTTTCTCTTCAGAAACTTTTCTTCTTTGGTGCTAGGCGCCATTTTGGGCATTAGGCCCCATTTTTCCTTAAAGATGGAAAAACCAGCTAGTGGTTTTAAAAAATGTACTAAGTGTGGCGGTACCATTTCCATCACCGACACCCATGACTGGTGTCTCAAATGTTTAGGCCCTGACCATTCTCCATCTGAGTGTGTCTCTTGTATGGGGATGACTAAAAGAGGAAGGCAGAACCGGGCTGCAAAGCTCGGTACCCTCTTTTCTTCGGATGCCAGGTCCATTGCATTGACATTTTCAAGAGCCTCTTCTTCCTCTCATGGATCTCAGGTAACTAAACATAAAAGCCGGTCCTCAAAGGGTAGCTCTCCTGTGAAGCATCGAGAGGCCATTGGCATTGCCCTTGAGGGAACCACACCGGCAGAACAGCCCTGGTGGGAGGCTTCGGCCTCCAAAGCATCAACGGAGTTCCAGGATGTTCTTGAGGCCTCAGCCTCGACAGAACTACTGGTGCCATGCTTAGGGGTCCCGGCCGTCTTCACCAGTACCAATACCCAGGCATCGGCAGCATCGATAGACCAGAGATTCCTCACTATTGAGCGCAGTATTGCAGCTCTCCTCACAGCTGCAGTACTATAGACACCAATGGTTCAATGGCCACCGGCACCAGTACCGACACAGGTATCGATGCCGGTACTAGCACCGGAACAGATACCAGTACAAGCATCGACGGTACCGGCTCCGGTGGGAATTTTTCCCATGCCATCTTTGGCTGGTATCAAAAGATTGGTACCGGATCACCTCGGTACTGACTTCGATCAATACCGGGACCGTGTTTTGCATGAACATCGTGATCAGAGATACTTCGAATCCTCCAATTCCGATGACTCTGATAATTCTGCCGGTACCAGAGTGTTTCTCCCGGAAGACTCTTCTCCCCAACGCAGAATGTCTCCTCCAGAGGACATGTCTTTTCAGGATTTTATTCGTGATGTTGCCAAAGGCCTTTCAATCACGGTAGCTCCTGAAAAGGAACCTAGAGCAAAGGAATTGGAAATTCTCCAATATCCTAAAGCTCGAAAGGAGGCAGCCACTCTGCCCATTCATGAAATTCTTCATGACTTGATGCTCAGAATGTGGGAGACACCTTTGACCACATCTCCTCATTCTAGGAGACTTGATACCATGTATCGAGTTCCAACATGTCCTGTATTCCAAAAGACTCAGCTGCCACACCATTCAATGGTAGTGGAGTCAGCCATGCGTAGGATGAAAAGTGCAGAGAGACATTCATCCAATCCTCCAGGTCGTGAATGCAGGACTCTTGATGCTTTTGGGCGTCAAACTTTTCAGGCTTCCATGCTTTCAGCTAGGATCAGCTCATATATTTTATATATATGGGAATGTTCCTCAAAGACGTCACAGGAGATTTGGAGCTTATGAGCCCACTTCTCCCAGATGACAGACAAGACTTCCTTACTCTTGTCAGGCATGCTCAAGATGTCTCCACGTTTGTAAATCGTGCAGCCTTTGACTGCTTTGAATGCATCAGCAGAACCTCTGCCATTGCCATTGGTGCACGATGGATTACCTGGCTTCAGGCATCAGACTTGGAGATTTGGGTACAGGATAAATTAGGCAACATCCCTTGCACAGGAGAAAACCTCTTTGGCAAGAATTGGCAGGAAAAGGCTAATGAGATAGATGCTGACAATATCACCTTAGATAGATTGTCAAAATCTACAGCCTCTCCAGCCAAAAAGAAACCCTATAAAAAACCCTCTTTCAACAAAAAGAGGAAGTTTTATCCATCCTATACCCAGCAAAGCCAAGCTCACGGTCAAGTTGCCCAAAGGGGACAACAGCAATTCAAACAGCAGAAGAAGCCAGAAGGCCCGAGAGCTCAACCAGCTCTGCAGGTTCAGCCCCCTCGAGGGCTTTTACGCCTTCCTAGTGAGCTTAGCCTTCCTGTCTCTGAGGGGTCCAGAACCCCTAAATATTCCAGGCAGGCTTTGTCATTTTGCCAACAGATGGCACCAAATAACAGCAGAAAATTGGACTCTGTCCATTGTAGGAGAGGGGTACAAGCTTCATTTTCACAGCATGCCCCCTCCTACAATCCCAAGGCAGTTCAATTCCCAAACCTCTGCAGACAATCTGCTGGATCACGAGGTCTCAACACTTCTTGCCCAAGAGGCAATAGAGGAAGTAGCCATTCTCCAACAGGGTACAGGGTTCTACTCCCCCTATTTTCTTATTCCAAAGAAAACAGGGGGACACAGACCACTGTTCCCTCTAAGCTGTGCGCGTGTGTGCGCGCGCACACACCTCGCCGAGCGAGCGCACATACTTTAAAACAGTGATTCTAATAGAAAACAACACAGACGTCTTAAAATTTAAAAGTTGTTGTGTATTTACAGTTTTCACAAGTTCTACAATATTTTCTAGTGCAATCAATGTGGTGTACATACTGTATTCTGATGTGTAGTCATATTTTAAAGTATATAACTCCAAGTGTCATTATGTGGCACACAAAATTGTAACCTTCCTTCAAAAGCTGCACAGCTGATATTTTATGCGCACACAGCCTACAGAAAATTAGAGGGAACATTGACACAGACCAATTATAAACCTCAGAGAATTGAACAAATACCTGTTCCGAGAGAAGTTCAAAATGATTTCTCTAGGAATTCTTCTGCCATACCTTAAAAACCAGGATTGGCTTTGCTCTCTAGACTTAAAGGATGCATATACTCACATTCTGATCCATCCAGATCACAGGAAATTCTTACGCTTCCTTTTCAACAGAAAACACTTCCAATACAGGGTTCTTCCCTTTGCTCTGTCTTCGGCACCAAGAGTATTCACGAAATGCATGGCGAACCCTAGGGATATTTGTCTTCCCTTACTTGGATGACTGGCTCATTCGAGCCCCCACAGTTGCAGAAGCCAGCTCTGCACTGTCTCGCACAATGCGAATCCTCCAATACCTGGGATTGGTAATAAACTTCCCAAAATCCCAACTGGTTCCTTCCCAGTCTCTGGAGTTCATAGGAGCCTGTTTAGATACCAGACAGTCAAGGGCTTTCCTTCCACAGGCCTGGTGTCTTCGCATAGTGCAACTAGCTTCTCAAGCAGCGGGGAAATCCTCTCTAACTACCCGAGAACTGCTACAGTTACTGGGACACATGGCATCCACAGTTCATGTAGTTCGCTATGCTCGCCTCCACATGTGAGCAGTCCAGTGGACCCTATCCACACAGTGGACATAGGCCACAGGACGTCTGTCAGACAAGATATCAAACTCTCATTGACTGATCTTGTCCCTCCAATGGTGGCAATCACTGGAGAATCTTTTAGTGGGATCTCCTTTCCAACAACCCCTATTCCTGGCCACCCTAACAGATGCATCACAGGTGGGTTGGGGGAGCACACCTGCATCATCTCTCTACCCAGGGCACCTGGATTCCGCAGGAGGCTTGTCTGCACATAAATTAGAATTAAGAGCAATCTATCTAGTTCTTCGAGTATTCCATACCCAGCTCATCTACAAGACAGTCCTAGTCCAAACGGATAATCAAGTAGCCATGTTCTATGTGAACAAGCAGGGCGGAACAGGCTCTCTGTTATGCAACAAAGCTTTACGACTTTGGGCCCTCACCAGAGAGCATCAAATTCACCTCCTCATGGTTTATCTTCCAGGCATTCAAAACCTTTGGGCAGACAAACTCAGCCGAGTACTGCTGCCTCACGAATGGTCTCTCCACCTAGACCAGGTGGCAAAGATATTTCACATCTGGGGGACTCCAGACAAAGACCTCTTTGCAAGTCCACTGAATGCCAAACTTCTCTGGTTCTGTTCCAGGATTCCGGCTCACAACTGCCAGGCAAGGGATGCCTTACTCCTCCACTGTGGTCAGGACTTCCTCTATGCCTTCCCACCCATTCCCCTCATCCCCAAAACACTCTTCAAGCTTCAGAGAGACAGAGGTCGTATGATCCTCATAGCACCACGGTGGCCACGCCAAACGTGGTATTCCCTGCTTCTACATCTCTCTCAAGCTGCATCTCTGGAGTTAGGGTGTGCTCCAGATCTTTCCCAAGAGTGCGGGATGCTATGGCACCCGAATCTTCAGTCCCTGCATCTCACGGCCTGCTTGTTGAAAGCTTAGATCTTCAGGATCTCAACATTTCCCAACAGGTAAAGGATATCCTTCAGGCTTCTAGAAAACCTTCCACAAGACAGTCTTACGCCTTCAAGTGGAAACGTTTTACTATATGGTGTTCCCAGAAGGGGTTAAACCCCCTGGTGATACCTTTGGAATCGATACTAGAGTATCTACTTCACTTATCAAATTCTGGTCTAAAGACCAATTCAGTAAGAGTCCATCTTAGCGCAATTACAGCTTCCTATAAGCCTCTAAATGGACAACCAATTTCCTCTCATACCCAGATTTATGAGAGATCTTCTATTAACAAAGCCTCCCATCAGACCACCACCGGTGGCATGGGATTTAAATCTAGTTCTCGGGCAGCTCATGAAACCGCCTTTTGAACCTTTAGCCATTACTACCCTAAAGCTTTTGTCCTGGAAGTTCATCTTCCTAATTGCAATCACCTCTGCATGTCGCATTAGTGAATTGCAAGCGTTAGTGGCTGATCCTCCTTACACTAGGTTTCACCATGATAAGGTTGTTCTCAGAACTCATCCACACTTTATGCCACAGGTGGTTTTGCCTTTTCATTTAAATCAATCGATTTATCTTCCTGTGTTCTTCCCGAGGCCTCATGCCTCTAATGCAGAGAAGAACCTTCATACTTTGGACTGTAAAAGAGCCTTAGCCTTTTACTTACAAAGAACACAGCAACATAGAAAGTCTTCTCAACTTTTTATTGCTTTTGATTCTAGTCATTTGTGACTTTCAGTCTCCAAGAGAACTTTATCCAAGTGGATTGCACAATGCATATCCTTTGCTTATGAGAGTAAGAGTCTTCCTCTTCAAGGCCATGTCAGAGCTCATAATGTGAGAGCCATGGCAGGCTCTATGGCTAACCTTCACTCTGTGTCTATTGATGACATTTGTCGAGCAGCCACCTGGGCTTCGGTACACACCTTTACAGCCCACTACTGCCTAGATAAAGCCTCCAGTTGGGATGCCTTCTTTGGCCAGGCTGTTCTTCAAAATCTCTTTCAGACTTAATTCAACTCCTACCCACCAACCCTGGTGGGATGCCAGAGATCCATGGGAGGAAGCACGGCCCACCTCACTATAGGTGGCAGCTTCCTGTGGTCATCTCCCTGGCATCTTCAGCTAGGGAGTCCCCATATGTGAAGACTACATTCCTGCTTGTTTCTGGAGATAGCGTAGTTACTCACCTGTAACAGGTGATCTCCGGGAACAGCAGGAATTTAGCCTTCACAACCCACCCACCTCCCCTAGGAGTTGTCTCTCTATCTCTGTCTCTTTCCTCTCTCCCTCTATCCTTTCACTCAGCTACAAACTTAACTGAAGAGGGACAGTTGGAAAGGCGGGAAGGCAGCGCACATGTGCTGAGGGATGCTCCCAAAAGCGTTTCTATTGGACGCTGGGGAGTATTCCCGCGCAGGCTCCGTCGGTACCGACGATACCCATATGTGAAGACTAAATTCCTGCTGTTCCCAGAGAATCACCTGTTACAGGTGAGTAACTACGCTTTATTTGCTTATATGTTTGTTTTTAAGGTATGACATCTTTTATTGATATTATCCAATGATTGGCTTTACCTTTTTGAAGTTTTTATTTGTTTATATTTATACTTTACATTTATATTTTTAATATAATTTCTAATTTTATGTTTGATACAAATATCTGTTTTTAGACCAGAACAGCTGACGAAAGCAGTGCCGAAACATGGTCATGCCGGATAGTGGCCCCAATAATCTTCTGCAAATAAAATATTTTGGTTGGTCACCTCACTTTTTGTCTGGTCCCAATAGCCAATATCCTTGATTTCAAACCCCAAAACAATTTCTGACGTGACTGAGTTAAACGAGAAACGCCAGGGAAAATTTTAACCCCCTTAAAGTAACTTGACATAACCACTTTTTTATAATATACGTTAAGAAAAGTAACCCATAAGTGTAGCTCGGTTATTTATTTCATCCTGAGATGGTTCTAAAAATTTGGACAGATCCAAGCTAGGTACATCCCTGGATAATACCTGATCACAGCCCTTATCTCCCTCCACAAGTGGTCTAGTAGTGACATAATATAATTTAGAGACCTGGATTGTGTCTGCATTTGGGGGAGAGAAACTTCTTTAAAATATTTCTTCAACAGGATTATTGCAGACAAATATTGTCTGTGGAAAATGTAACAATCTTAAGTTTCTAGACCTAATCACATTTTCCACAGATCCATTTGTCTCCACAATAAAGTTAGATCTTTTATTGCGAAATTAACCTCATGTAAGTCAGATAGCTGTGTATCAAGAACACTACCACTCTGTTGTGTTTCACTAACTTTAACATCTAACTGCTGTAGCTTATTACAAGTCTCTTGTTGAGTAATGTCCCAGTGGGAGACTTTCCCTTTAATTAAGATGTTAGTAGGGTTTATCAGTGTCCAAATGTCAGATAATTAAACATTTTGGGAGGAAGGGGGATTCAAGGAATCTTTCTTGACTTTCGCAAAACTCAGTGGTTTAGAAACCATAACATCCATGCCGGTTAAGCTACTACTACAGAGACAAGCATTAACCTCACCCACCGAATCTATGGTAGGGGATTGACTGCCTCTACACCCATCTGCAGATGCTGTCCCGATGGAAGCAGAAGAATCCTCTTGTTGGGGCTCATACTAGCCCCAGATGTAGATGGGGATGCTTCCAGGGGCTTTACCTTCCCTCATCAGGTCTTTATTCATTGGGACTTGCACCAAAGCTTTAGGGGTTCATACTGAAGCTCCACTTTTAGGACTTTTCCCTTTGTTTGCCAGCTTCCTGTGGCATGGTCTACAGCTCCAAATCAACCAGGATAGCCCCTGAATGCCTCCGAAGTGGCACTGAAGGGGCAGTAAAGAGGCACACCCCTTTGATCACATGCACTTTCGGTCATGCACCCATAGCTGCATGGCGGCACACCAATGTTTAAAGTCCAGCAAGCCAATAAAAGGTGTTGAAAAATGTGGTTTACCAGCAGTGGTGATTCTACTGCCTTAGATCTTCCGGTCTACAAAATCACAGCAATCTCGCTGGATGCTCACTCGCTGCTCCCCACAGGTCTGCTCCCTTATTCCCAAACATTTGGTCATTTTGGGTAAAAAACCTTTGGGTATAAGTTCTGTATATAAAAACACAGTATATGATGACAGATAAGTATTGTAAGGCCCAGGGCTGGCCCAGGGGTTTTTGTCTCCCCCCACCCATACCAAGCCGCTGCCGATTCCATCTTCTGGGGGCTGGTGGCGGCAATAGTTTAAAAGCGGCGACTTTGTGCCAAAGCACATGGCCTGCCACTTCTGACCCCTCTCCAAAAGGAAGTTGCGTCAGAAGAGGGTCAGAAGTGGTAGGCCATGTGTACTGAAATACATGGCTTGCTGTTGGCACCAAAAGGGCAGCACAAAGCTGCCATGCTGCCTGCCATAGTGTGCTGCTTTAGGTGGCCTCCTAGGTGGCCTGGTGGACGGGACAGCCCTGGTAAGGCCCATCTATTTTTTTGCAGTATCTAGCAATTTTTAATGCTCATTCTGAAAAGCTATCATTTCTGATAGTTTGCAGTACTTTGGCACTTAGCTGTCACAGCTTCAGTATTGGTGTTTACGTCATCCCAGGGAATGGAGGAGAAAGACAAACTGTAGCCTGGTATAGCATATCCCACTGGTCACCAAAGAAAACCTTCTATCTGTGTTGGGTAGAGCACATTCTAAATTCTCATAGCTGTTGCTCAGCTCTCCTGTTCAGAAAGTAAGCAACTGTAGATGAGAGAGGGGAGGAGGAATCACACCCTATACATTTCTTGCTTGGACTTAAGCAGTATGGGATTGGAATACAAATCTTTAAGAAAACTTTTCACACTTATCTTTCTCCCCAGATACTCCCCTAGGGGCAACAAACCCACCAATTTGCTTTGTGAAATGATTTGCTTTTGCATATTTGCTTCTCATAAAATCTACTTTTAACCATCTAGAGAATATCTAAAAATAGTTTAGACAATATCTTAAAGGCTCATTAGTTCAGATTCTGCAATAGATTGTTTCTGCATATCATATTTTTTCGTCTGTCTTGCTTGTCATGACGTTGAATATCCTCACTCATTCCCTGCAGAGTGTTCATGATGCATCTCCTCCTCTGAGCGCACTGGATGTTCTTGCTCACTTGTCTGGCAGTGGAAGTGTGGTCTGAACTATTAATATGCTCAGAATTTCAATTCCGAATCCACTAAACCACTGAAATTGAAAACATTTCAGTCTGTAGATGAGAACACTGCACCCATGAGCATAATATAAGTCTTCAACCCTGAATAATGTGTTCTCTATATATCTCTGAGCCAGCAGTCCTTAATCGGAGATCAGCAGTAAATCTGACTTTGTCTGAGAAAGCAGTTTGATGAGAAGTCTACTAGATTTCAGTTTGTACTTTCATATCTATATCAAAATTTTTACTCTGAGCTATCCAGCACTCGCTTCATTTACAAAAATGATTTTTCTTCTCCATACAAAAAAATGTATCAAATAACTGCTAAAAGCTACAGCAGTCATTTTCTGTTCAGATATCCCTCTTGCAAGATTTATACAAGTCTCTCATGAACTTAAGCAAATGCCTGTAATAATAAAGATATTAAATATTGTTTTTATTGAAACCCTTTCAGTAATCAAATCTGTAACTCCTTGCTTTACTCTTTGGCCTGAATTAAGACACGAATGAGCTAATTCTACATTCCATATTGTCCTGTTAGACCACTCCAGGCAAGTGAGTTGTTCCCCTACAGCAGATTTGTGGAGACAAAGAACCAATGTAAGCCCAGGTTTCATTGACATCACTACCATCTCTTCGCTTCAGCCACCAGAGGTCTCCAATATTTCTTTGTCTCCAGCAGATAGTGGATGGATTTTCTCTTCTCTGAAGAAAATCTGAAGATAGAGAAGAAAAGATTGATTAAATGCTTTTGAATGACCACCTTGAGGATGACTCTCATTTGAGTGTGACATGAGAGGCTCCACTTGACTGCATTCTTTTCGGTAGCCATAGGAGGAGGGAAAATTGCTTCAGCTCCATGCTCTTATCATGATAAGAGCCTGTTGAGCAGCTAGAAATTGGAAGGATTTAGAAGGATATGGAAGAGTGCAGCAGCCTTACACAAGCTCAACACCCCATCCTCCCTCCTCTGTTCCCCCCCTGCTCTCTCCCGAAGATTGCAAAAAGCTCTGAGGTTTCTGCCTGCTAGCTACCTTAAATGCAATGCTGCAAAATGAATAACACAGTTTCAGGGGATTAGAGCTAAGCCTGGCTTGGATTCTGTGCCTGGGACTCTCGGGGCGGGGGGGGGGGGGGGTAAAGTACCAAGGCTTGACCTTGTCATTGTTCTTGTTGGGAGCTCCCAATTCAGTTGTCTGGGACACAGTTCTTTGTGGACTGCTGGTGACCGATGATGTGGTATAGGGGTTTCCTGATTTTTTTTTTCTGTATGTGTTACTAGCTTTTTCTCCTATTGTGCACCTGGCGGCCATGGAGTCTGTACACCTGTTCTGCCCAAGTGGCTCTAAAGTGCGTTACACAAGAACATAAGCAATGCCATACTAGGTCAGACCAAGGTCCATCAAGCCCATTATCCTGTTTCCAGCAGTGGCTATGTGCCTCTCTGGGAACCTGTCAGGTGCATGTGACCTAGATTGGTCTGACCCAGTAAAGCATTTCTTATGTTCCTATGTAACGCACATTGGAGCCACTTGGGCAGAACACGTGTACAGACACCGTGGCCGCCAGGGGCATGCAGTGAATTTCTTGGGTCCTCTTTAATAATGATTTATGGACCCTTCCTCCAGGAGCTTGTCCAAACCTTTTTAAAACCCAGCTGTACTAACAGCTTTTACTACATTCTCCATAAAGAATTCCAGAGTTTGATTACATGTTGGGTGAAAAAATATTTTCTCTTATTAGTCTTAAATGGGTTGCATCGTAGCTTCATTGTATGTCCTCTAGTCTTTCTATTTTTTGATGACATAAGCAACCAGTCTATGTTCACCTGTTCCATTCCATTCATTAATTTGTAGACCTCTATCATATCCCCCCTCAGCCCTCTCTTTTCCAAGATGGAGAACCCCAACCTTTTAAGCCTCTCCTCATTGGGGTATCCTTCCATTCCCTTTACCATTTTTGTCACTCTTCTTTATACCTTTTCTAATGCTACTATATCCTTTTTAAGATACGGCGACTAGAATTGCACACAATATTCAAGGTGAGGTCGCACAATGGAATGTTACAGAGGCATTGTAATATCCTTTATTTTATTCTCCATTTCTTTCCTTATGATTCCTAGCATTCTATTTGCTTTCTTGGCCGCTGCTGCACATTGGGAGGAGGGTTTCAACGTATTATTCACGATGGCTCCTAAATATTTTTCCTGGGTGCTAGTGTCTAAGGTGGTATCTTTACATTGTGTAACCATAGTTTGAGTGGTTGTTTTCCAGGTGCATAACTTTGCACTTGTCCACATTAAATTTCATCTGCCGTTTGGATGTTCAGTCTTCCAGTTTATCAAGGACCTCTTGCAATTTTTCACGATCCTCTTGTATTTAATAGCTTTCAATAATTTTGTGTTATCTGAAAAATTTATTACCTCACTCGTTATTCCTGTTCCCAGGTCATTTATGAATATGTTAAAAAGCAGCAGGTCCAGCAGAGATCGCTGGGGTACTCCACTATTCTCCGGGAACAAGCAGGAAGTCAGTCCTTACATATGGGTGACGTCAGCACCGACGGAGCCCTTGCGGAAGCATTCTCCCAGCCTTTGGGAGATGCCATTACACATGCGTGGTTCCTTTCCTGCTCAAGGGTGCCATTTTACTCAGTCTCCTTTTTTTCTGCAGAGCGCTTCAGACGTCTGGCTTATCCCTGGAAAAAGTTGATTTTCTTTTTTCTCCAGGACCAAGCAGGAAGTCAGTCCTCACATATGGGTGTCAACGGCGCCGATGAAGCCCCAGCGGAGCATTTCCCCAGCTTTCTATGAAAGCCTTTGGGAATGCAGGCACGCATGCGTGGTTCCCTTCCCGCCTAAAGATGCCATCTTACCTCAGTCTCTTTTTTTCCGAGAAGCCCACCGGACGTGTGTCCTGTCATCCCGGATAAAAGTTGATTTTTTTTGGCGATTCTCGCTGTTTTTTTCTCCCGGTTCGACGCCGGTTCCCCTCCCGCCGGGTCCGGTACACCGCTATCGAGCCCGATTCTTCTTTTTCGTTTTTTGCCCTTCGTGGCTGGCGTTCGCACCCTTTTTTGTTTTTTCCCTGGAAGGCCGGTCTTTCCCCGATGGCTTAAAGCGGTTTCAAGAAATGTGATCGGTGTAAGAAATTAATGTTTCTCACCGACACACACGACTGCTGCCTTCGGTGCCTTGGTCCTGACCACGACCCTAAGTAGTATGGACCATGTGGGAAGATGTCTTCCAAGGCACTCTGAAGTCATCAGCAGCAGAAAGAAAGGCTTTTCTCGGACTCAGCCTCCGGCCGGGCCCGGACCTCGTCTGAGGCCTCGACATCTCGGGATTCGGACGGCTCGCGAGGACATCCTCGGAGGAGGTCCCTGGCTCCTCGAGGGCCAGGTCTAAGACCCCCGACTGTCGCCCCGGGCCCGTGGAACAAGAGAAGCCTGACAAAGTTCCTCGCATGGAGCCGGAGTCTGCTGGACACGTAAGCCCCGTAGTCCTCGAGGACTCTCCTCCCAGAGAGCCGACGTCTGGCCCGGCGCCGCCAGGGCCCGAGTCGGTGGCTGCTGCATCTCCCGAGCTGAGTCTCAGGATGACAACCTTGGAGAGCAGATTGTCTGCCTTCATAGAGCAGCAGCAGGCACTGATGGCCAGCCTGTCTGGCGCATCTGCCCCGACCACCGGGACATTGACTTCGAAGTCGACCCCGGAGACCGAGCCGATACTCGAGTCCATCATGGCTCGAAGTCGACCTCGGTCGAGGTCTCCCTTGACCTCCCGCTCAGGACCGAGGGCGTCGACGCCGGTGCCTCGGGCGTCAGGGCGGGTGCTCCAGGGCCCCGCGGGGTCGGACCCTGACTCCTCGTCGGACGAGTCCGCCTGGGAGACGGAGGATGAGGAGTCCCCCGATACGTTCAAGACTCGGTGCGTCCTGTCGGACTCACCGCAGTCTGAACCCCGGAGTAGATCCCCTCCAGAGGATACTCTGTTCTCGGAGTTCGTCCGGGATATGGCCACTGCCTTGGCTATTCCGGCGGACCCCGAGGAAGAGCCTCAAGCTGAAGAGCTCGAGGCCCCCTTTACTGTCCCGGTTCCTCCGATGCTGGAACGGCTCCTCTTCCGGATGTGGGAGGCACCGGCCTCGGCGCCGGTTTTAAGAAGCGAGTCGACTCAATCTATCGACTCAGAAAGAGCCCTGGCTTTCAAAAGGCACAGCTACCACACCATTCCATGGTTGTGGAATCGGCCATGCATCGTCTGAAGAGCCAGAAGATGCACTCTGCGGTGCCCCCCGGCAGGGAGGCCCGAAACCTCGATGGCGTCGGTAGAAAGTGCTTCCAGGGCTCGATGCTTGCTTGCCGTGTCCAGTCGTACCAGCTGTACATGGGCATGTACTTGCGGGACCTGACGAAGGAGTTGGCCGGGTTCTCTGCTGGACTCTCCGGGGAACCCTTGCAGAGATTCAAGTCCTTGTCCTCGGGGATTCGGGACTGCTCGAAGTTCATGTCCCGCGCCGCCTACGATGGCTTCGAGGCTTCGTCCTGAGTCGCAGCAGCCGGCATCGCGGCTCGACGCCAGGCATGGCTGCAGTCATCGGACCTCGAGCCATGGGTTCAGGACAAGTTGGTCGATGTCCCTTGCCGAGGTGAAAACCTTTTTGGCAAGCCCATGACCGAGAAGGCTGCCCAGCTCGAAACAGAGCACCTTACAAGGACAAGGCTGTCTAGGAAGACCTCTGCCCCTTCTCACAAGAAGAAGGCCTCTGGTAAGAAGCCCTTTTACCTGAGGAAGGGCACTGCCTACAAACAGTACCCTCAATATCAGTCTGCCCAAGCTGCACCCCAGGGTCAGCAAGCCGAGGGGCAGGGTAATGGGCCCCGTAGGCAGAGGACCCCCAAGACTCCGGTCCCTGCTCCCACTCAGCAGGGTGGGGTTTTTTGACTCCTTGAGCGTAGCCTCTCAGTCCCTGCTCTCCCAACCCTGCACAGGAGGTCGCCTAGCTCTCTTTGCCCACCAGTGGCCCCTCATTACCGGGGACAATTGGGTGTTGGACATAGTCCACAGGGGCTATGCACTGCATTTTCACCAACTGCCTCCTCCATACTTTCCAGGGGAGCCTCCAAGGCCTCCCCTGCACACAGACCTTCTCCTTCAAGAGCTTCAAGGTCTGTTGGTGGACAGGGCGGTGGAGCCTGTGCCTCCCCACTTGCAAGGTCACGGATTCTACTCCAGATATTTCCTGGTCCCCAAAAGAACCGGTGGCCTTCGACCCATTCTGGACCTCAGGAACCTCAACAAGTTCCTAGAGAAAGAAAAGTTCAAGATGCTTACTCTTGGAACACTTCTGCCCTTCCTCCAGCAGGGAGATTGGCTATGCTCCTTAGATCTAAAGGATGCGTATACCCACATCCTCATTCATCCAGACCGCAGAAAGTACCTCAGGTTCATTGTGGGAGGAAATCATTATCAGTACAGAGTACTGCCTTTTGGCCTCACCTCCGCTCCCAGGGTCTTTACCAAATGCCTGGCAGTGGTAGCGGCCTACCTGAGAAATCAGGGAATCTTTGTCTTCCCCTGTCTGGATGACTGGCTTATCAGGGGTCAGACGTGCCAGGAGTCCAGACAAGCCACCTTCAGAACTATTGCTCTTCTTCAAAGCCTGGGGTTTGTAATAAACTTCGCAAAGTCCACTTTGCTCCCCTCCCAGAACTTGGAGTTCATAGGAGCAAGGCTGGACTCCCTGCTAGCAAAGGCTTTCTTGCCAGCAGACAGAGCCCAACGACTGATAAACGTAGCAAACCAGTTTCTCAACAGGTCACTGGTCTCCACCAGACTCTGCCTACGGCTGCTTGGCCACATGGCTTCGACAGTGCATATGACCCCCAATGCCAGGCTCCATATGAGGCCTGCACAGTGGTGCCTTCGGACTCAGTGGTCACAGGCCACAGGCAGCCTAAGAGACAGGATAAGGGTGTCCAGACAATTTCTGAACTCCCTCAACTGGTGGCTGCACCCACCCAGTCTACTAAAGGAGGTGCCTTTTCAGATTCCTGGGTACACAGTGGTACTGACCACAGACGCCTCCCTGCAGGGCTGGGGAGCTCATTGTCTAGGCAAGTGTATCCAGGGCCTGTGGTCTCCTTGGGAAGCTGCACAGCAGATCAATCTCCTCGAACTCAGAGCTATTCGATTAGCACTCAAAGCTTTCTCTCCTACCCTGGCTCATCAATCTGTCCTGGTTCAGACAGACAACCAGGTAGCCATGTTTTATGTGAACAAACAGGGCGGGACTGGGTCAAGAATCCTTTGTCGTGAGGCTCAGGACCTTTGTTCATTTGCCCTCAAGCACAACATGCTCCTCAAGGCTGTGTACCTTCCAGGCCAGGACAACTACCTGGCCGACAGATTAAGCAGGATTCTGCAGCCCCACGAGTGGCAGCTGCATCTTTCAGTAGTTCAGAAGATCTTCCTAAAATGGGGTCTCCCTTTGGTAGATCTCTTTGCCAGCCCAATGAACAAGCAACTGCCAAAGTTCTGCTCCAGGCAACCGCATCCTCTGAGAATAGCAGCAGATGCTTTTCTGATTCCATGGTCTCAGGGCCTCCTGTATGCGTTTCCTCCCACGCTCTTGGTGGCCCGAACTTTCTTCAAAATTCTTAAGGACAAGGCCTCGGTCCTGCTGGTGGCTCCCAGGTGGCCGAGACAGCCTTGGTTTCCTCTTCTGCTTCAACTGGCGGTGGATCCCCCACTGCCTCTGGGGTTGCAACCCGACCTTCTCTCACAGGAGCAGGGTTCCCTTCTGCACCCCAATCTCAAAGCTCTCAATTTGATGGCCTGGAGGCTGCAAGGGTAGTCTTGGCTCCCTGGGGCCTGCCTCAGGAAGTTGAGGAGGTTGTCCTAGCCTCTAGGAAACAGTCCACTAGGAAAACCTATGCTCTCAAATGGAAAAGGTTTTCTGTGTGGTGTCAGCTATGTACAGAGGATCCTTTCTCCTGTACTGTGCCAGTAGTGCTTCAGTACTTAATGCACTTATCAAATCAGGGACTTAAGTCCAATTCTGTTCGGGTCCACCTCTCAGCTCTAGCAGCTCACCACTCACTGGTGGAGGGACATTCTCTGTCAGGTCACCCCTTGGTGTCCCGCTTTCTCAGGGGCTTGCTTTTGCTAAGGCCTCCAATCTGTCGTCCTGCCCCTGAGTGGGAGCTGAATGTGGTCTTGCAGCAACTGACTCACCCACCTTTTGAGCCGATGGCTACTTGTTCACTACGCTTCCTCTCCTGGAAGACACTCTTCCTGATAGCCCTTACCTCGGCTAGGCGAGTGAGTGAGCTTCAGGCCCTGGTCTGTGATAGGCCTTACACCAGGATGTATAGGAACGGGGTAGTCCTTAGGACTCATCCAAAGTTCCTCCCAAAGGTTGTCTCCTCTTTCCACCTCAATCAGGAGGTGGTTCTTCCAACATTCTTCCCTAGGCCTCATGCAAGCCAGGCTGAAGCAGTCCTGCATACCCTGGACTGTAGGAGGGCCTTATCCTTCTACCTTGACCGTACGCAGGGGCATAGAAGGTCTACTCAGCTCTTCGTATTCTTTGACCCCAATAAGTTGGGGTTGGCGGTGTCCAAGCGTACCTTGTCCATCTGGGTGGCTGACTGTATCACCTGGGCTTACAAGGCGGCTGACCTTCCTTTGCAGGGTAGGGTCACTGCCCATCGTGTCAGGGAAATGGCTGCCTCAGTGGCTTATCTCCGCTCTGTGCCCTTGGTAGACATCTGCAGGGCTGCAACTTGGTTTTCAAGCCAGACTTTTGCGGCCCATTACTGTCTGGAGAGAGAGTCCCTTGAGGACAGTGGTTTTGGCCAGGCAGTACTCCGGAATCTCTTTGAGGTTTAGGCAACTCCTGCCCTCCTGCCCTCTGTTGGGCTACCAATGGAGGTTGTGTCCTTGAAAAGCCTTTCTTTGCTGCTGAGACTAGAGGGAGTACTCTTGTTCAGCCTGGGTTCCTCGCTAGCCCAGAGCTAGGGAGTCACCCATATGTGAGGACTGACTTCCTGCTTGGTCCTGGAGAAAGAGTAGTTACTCACCTGTAACAAGTGTTCTCCTGGAGCAGTAGGAATCAGTCCTCACAACCCTCCCTCCTCCCCTTGGAGTTGCAGTTGTACATAGTTTATTTTTTATTTTTGTGTGCTGTTCTTAGCTATGTCATTTGACTGAGGTAAGATGGCACCTTTAGGCGGGAAGGGAACCGCTCATGCGTGCCTGTATTCCCAAAGGCTTTCATAGAAAACTGGGGCTTCATCGGCGCCGATGACACCCATATGTGAGGACTGATTCCTGCTGCTCCTGGAGAACACCTGTTATAGGTGAGTAACTACTCTTTCTCTCTGAGTTCCATACTCATCTCTGGAACTGCACCGGTACTCTTCCCGCCTCCGACCTCGATGCCTCGGCGTCGAGTTCGGGTCTATTTTTGTAGTTTTTGTTCTTTTCTTTTCCTGGCGTCTTTCGCTCTTTTTTTTCTCCTGCTGGCAGCCCGGAGAGTCTTTGACCGCACAGGGGTACTTTTTTCCCCCATGGCTACCAGTGGCTTTAAGAAGTGGGATCGGTGCTCTAAGATTGTTTTTGACTGACACAAACGACTGCTGTCTCCGCTGCCTTGGGCCAGACCACAACCCGGCAGCCTATGATCTCTGTAAAAGTATGTCCACTAAGGCCCTCAAGAGCCACCAGCAGCAGCACGATAAGTTGTCCCCCCCCGGTGCCTCCGAAGGCCAGGGCCTCGTCTCTGGCAGAAGCTCTTGAACCCGCTCCCCATCATGGGTCCTCAGAAAGGGGGTCTCCCTTGAGTTAACCTAGGAAGAAGAAGAAACCCTCGAAGACGGCGTCCTTGGATGATTCCGACTGGCCCGGGTACTCCCCAGTCCCGCAGTCTGATACGTTCGTCCGAAGCTTTGGAGAGGGAGCGGCCTGCAAAGGTCCGCAGGAAGGATCCGACCACGGACCAGCCTCGGTCCCCAGACACTATTCTCATAAAGGATTCCCCTTCGGCATGGACACCCAGGGACTCGGGCATCTGGCCCGAGTTCCTGGGTGTCCGTGCCGAAGGCAGCAGAGCCTTCTGGTCTGGAGTCCAGAATGGTGGCCCTAGAGTGCAGTTTGTTTGCCTTCATGGACCAGCAGCGAGTGCTGTTTTCTGGCACGACCGGTTCATCCACCCCGACCACCGGGCCCTCGACATCCAAGACGTTCCGGGAGGCTGATTCGTCCTCGGCCGAGGTCACGATCTGAATCCCACTCGACGGGACCGTGGCTTTCCCTGGCAAGTATGCCGGGTGCCGGCTGCAGGGCATCGGGGGCCCTGAGCCTTGCAGAACAGCCCTCCTACGAGTCTTCAATGGACTACTCCAAGTGGGAGACGGAGGATGAGGAGTCCCCTGATACACTTTGCCACCATGACGTCTCATCTGACTGTCCCATCTTGGAGCCTCGACAGCGGTCCTCGCCAGAAGATATGGGCTTCCTTGACTTTGTCAAGGATATGTCAAAGACTCTGGCGTTCCCTACTGAGGGAGGAGGACCTTTGGGCGGATGAGTCGGAAATCCTCCAGTATTATGCTCCTCTGAGGGAATCACTCACGGTGCCCATTCCTCCCATCCTGTAACGGCTGATACTCCGGATGTGGGAGACATTGGCTTCGGTACCGGTGGTGAGCAAACAACTCGACTCGATGTACCGAGTCTGCCGGAGCCCAGGCTTCCAAAAGTTACAGATGCCGCATAACTCTGTGGTGCTGGAATCGGCCATGGATTGGCTGAAAAGCCAAAAGACGCACTCTTTGGTGCTCCCTGGCAGGGAGGCCCACACTGTGGATGCCCTCGGCAGGAAGTTTTACCAGGGCTCAATGTTCATTGGCCATATCCAGGCCTACCAGCTGTACATGGGCATGTACCTGAAAGACCTGGCAATGGAACTCACTGGGTTCTCAGCTGGTCTCTCCGAGGAACCCTTGCAGTGCTTCAAGAACCTGGCCAAAGCAGTCTGTGAATGCTCCAACTTCATATCTTGAACAGCCTATGACGGGTTCGAGTTGGCGGCTTACGTAGCATCAGCGGGCATCGGTGCAAGCCCCCAAGCTTGGCTACAGTCGTCCGACCTTGAGCAGTGGGTTCAGGACAAATGAGTCGATGTCCCATGCCAAGGAGAGAATCTCTTTGGCAAACCCATGACCGATAAGGCTGTCGAGCTGGAGACCAAGTTCATGACGAGGACCAGGCTCTCCAAAAAGACCCCAGTCCCTTCCCAATGGAAGGGCTTGGGTAAAAAGTCCTATCTGAGGAAGGGAGCTGCTTACAGGCCTCCCCAGCTCCCCAACAAGGTCAGAATGCCAAGGGACATTGGCATGGCCCACGTAAGCAGAATTCTCCCAAACCCCAGACACCGGCTCCACCCAACCAGGGGGGGAGTTTGACTCCTTGATCATAGCTCCTCTACTCCAAGGAGATCAGCAGCCCACAGGGGCACGTCTGACCCTCTATGCCCAGATGTGGTTGGCCATCACCACCGACTCCTGGGCTTTTCAGGTAGTCAGGGAAGTTACCTACTCAGACGTCTCCCCTTTACTTTCTGGGAGAGCCCGTCAGGTTTCCCCTTCACCAGGACCTTCTACTGAAGGAATTGACAGGTCTCCTCGAGGACAAAGCAGTGGAACCGGTGCCCCACCATCTTAAGGGCAAGGGGTTCTACTCCAGGTACTTCCTCATGCCAAAACGGACAGGGGGCCTAAGGCTCATCCTCGATCTGCGCAACCTCAACAAATTCCTGGTGAGGGAGAAATTCAGGATGCTCACCCTTGGAACATTGTTGCCATACCTCCAGCGTGGAGATAGGCTATGCTCCTTAGACCTCAAGGATGCTTATACTCACATTCTCATCCAACCCCACCATAGGCAGTACCTGCGGTTTGTAGTGGGGGGCAGACACTTTCAGTACACGGTGCTCCCCTTTGGCCTGGCTTCTGCCACAGGAGTTTTCACAAAATGCCTGGCAGTCGTGGCCATCTTCCTCCGCTTCCAGAGGGTCTTTGTCTTCCCCTGCCTGGATGACTGGATCATAAAGGGAGGCACGGCCTCATAGGTGCAGCAGACCACTGCATGCACCAAGTCCTGCAACACTTGGGGTTTGTTATAAACTACCCCAAGTCTCACCTCCTCCCGGCACAATGCCTGAAGTTCATCAGGGGCAACGCTCGGCACTTTCCAGTCAAAGGCCTTCTTGCCCAGGGACCGAACAGACCGTCTCAGGACTCTGGCATGGGGCATACAAGGCCACCCTTTGGTGCCCGCCCGGCTTCTTCTGCACCTCCTCAGGCACCTGACCTCCACGGTCCATGCCACCCCAGATGCTTGCCTCCACATAAGGGCGGTGCAGTGGTGTCTCTAGATCCAGTGGTCTTAGGCCACGGGTTGCCTCCGAGAAACACTCTCTGTAACCTGCCAACTGGCGGACTCTCTGGTCTGGTGGCAGTCTCTCCAGCATCTCGAGGCGGGCATGCCCTTTCAGGCCCAAAGCCCCTCAAGGATCCTCACCAGAGACACCTCCCTGCTTGGTTGGGGAGCCTACTGTGGAGAGCTCCACACCCAGGGCACCTGGTCACCAGATGAGAGCACCCAGCAGATCAACCTCCTGGAGCTCCGAGCCACACACTTAGCCCTGCGAGTCTTGTCATCACCTGCATCACCAGTCGGTGCTGGTCCAGATGGACAACCAGGTGGCGATGTACTATGTGAACAAACAGGGGGGCACAGGTTCTCGTACCCTTTGTCAGGGTATCCTCCTGTGGGCAGTGTACCTGCTAGGCCAGGACAGCCTTCTGGCCGACAGGTGGAACAGTCCTCCAGCCACACGAATGGCAGTTGGACCCCAGGGTAGCCAGTTGGCTTTTCAAACTCTGGGGGGAGCCTGTGATGGACCTGTTCGCCAGCTCGGACAACTTCTAGTTGCCCCGTTTCTGTTCCTGGCAGGCCCACTCCTGCAGGGTGGCAGCGGATGTGTTCCTTGTCTCTTAGTCAGAAGGCTTCATGTATGCCTTCCCTCCCACGCCGCTAATCACCAAGACCTTGTTTAGGACTCTCCACGACAGGACCTCGCTCATCCTGATAGCTCCTTAGTGGCCCAGGCAACCGTGGTTCCCCTTGCTCCTCCAGTTGACGGTGGAGACCCCCATTCTCTTGGGAACCTCCCCGGGACTCCTGTCTCAGAAGGGGGAGCTCTCTTCTGCACCCCAACCTGGGGTTCCTGTCACTGACAGCGTGGCTGCTGAGAGGGTGATTCTGGCCCCTTTCAGCCTGTCGATTGAGGTGGAGGATATTTTGCTGGCCTCTCACAAATCTTTTACTAGGAAGGCTTACGCCCTCAAATGGCACAGATTCTCTGTTTGGTGCACTGAGCACGGGACTGACCCTTTCTCCTGCCTGGTGGCACTGTTATAGTACCTTCTCCACCTCTCTCAATCCGAACTCGTCTGACTCCGTCCGAGTGCACCTTAATGCCCTGGCGGCGCACCACCATCCGGTGGATAGCAAGCCCCTCTCGGTCCAGCCTTTGGTTACCTGTTTTCTTCAGGGCCTGCTCTTATCGAAGCCCCTGGTTTGCCCTCTGGCAACCGAATGGGACCTCCACATAGTGTTGATGCAACTCTCACTCACCCACACTTTGAGCCTCAAGATACCTGCCACCTTCGCTACCTCTCTTGGAAGGTGGTTTTCCTGCTTGCGCTCACCTCTGCTCGCAGAGTTAGCGAGCTCCAGGCCCTTGTGGCAGAGGTGCCTTATACCAGGTTCTACAAGAACAGAGTGGTGCTGCACACGCACCCCAAATTCCTGCCAAAATTTAATGTGGACAACTTCAAAGTTAAGCACTTAGGAAAGAGAAACTCAAACTATGATTACAAGATGCAAGGTTCCACATTAAGAACCACCACCCAGTAAAAAGATTTAGGTGTCATCGTGGATAATGTATTAAAACCCTCTGCCGAGTGTGCAGCAGCAGCCAAAAGAGCAAATAGAATGCTAGGTAAAAGGAAAAAAATGGAGAATAAAACAAAGGATGATATAGTGCTTCTGTATCATTCCATGGTGTAGAAATGCAGTCCTTGTGGTCTCTTGGTGCCCCCTGGCACAGTCTCATGTGGGGCAGGCTGAGAGTGGAAGTCCTAAGCTAAGTTCCTCCTGGATATGGGGAAACAACTGAGAGTTGTCAAAGATTTTGACTGTGGCTAGGATTTAGATGACTCGTCACTAGGCTCTGACGTTGATGTAGAAGTACTCTCGCCTTCACATGATTGTGAAGAGGTCAGAGTGATTCGCCTATTCCAGGAGGAGTAGCTGGCAGCGGTGATTGCCATGGTCTCTTCCGCTTTGAACTTGATAGATGCTTCTGGCACTGAGCAGGATTTGAAGGTCCAGAAATCCACTACTCTCTTCCCGTTCCCAGATGTGATTAAGAATATGATCCAGTTGGAGTCGGACTCTCCCGCCTAAGGGGTTAAGGGTGTATAAGTAGATTTATTTTATTTATTTTTATTTATTTTACAATTCTTATATACCGCACTATTTGCAATCAGCGCGGTTTACATGTAACAAAAAACATCCGACAAAATGCATATGTCTGGTCATTACATTGAACAGGGAATGGGATTTGGAGAACAAGTATCAACTATATAAAGGAACTTGGAGAACAAAGGTGAACTATATACATAAGAAGTTCAATGGAAAAGATATATGCTGTCACCGAGAGAGTGCGTCAAGTGGTTTGGTATTCCCAAGGTTGAATGGGCAGGTCACAGTGGTTACCAGATGGACCACCATTCCAGTAGAAGAATCTGCCTTAAAGGATTTTCTGGACCATAAAGTGGATTCGTTGTTGAAGAGCCAGTTCGCCATGGCGGCTGCTATTTTGCAGCTGGTGATATGTGCCAGTCTGTTTCGAGCCCTGCTCAGTGGATTCACTCTTCTGCTGGATGATGCTACCTCTCTTTTGGAGTCTGATACGGCCTTCCTTTTTAATACTATTTATGTCCTGGTGCATTTGGTGGCCAGAAAAGATGCCTTGACAACAGTGTCATGGCACTGAATTTGGCTCCAGCACTGGGCAGTGGACTCATCTTCTGAAGCCCAGTTGGCCCTATTGAATTTTAAGGGAAAGCTTTCTGGAGCCGAATTGGAAAAGCTGGTGAAGGACCTGGGCAAGACAGGTCCAGGAAGCCTGTGAAGTGGGCTGGTGCCCCTTTCTCATCAGTCTCGACCCATCCACTGAGGATGCGCTGGCCAGATCCCCCAGGGTCTTGGAACTTTCGTCATTAATGATCTGGATACTCTTTCATCCCCTCTGTTTCTGGGCTTTGTGCCTGTTCTCAGTTCTTTCATGGAGCACATGGGCCCAGGGAACTGTCCCATCCAGAGGAGGACCCTCCCGGGCTGCACAGTGAAGGTTTGGGGGCCCTCTCCTTGGCTCCTCTGGTTGGAGGCAGACACTGCCTTTTCTTTCAGAAATGGGCCCGTCTTACCAAGGATCCGCTGTGTGCCAGATAGCATTCAATTTAGCTGTGTCGTAGAATGCAAAGCGTCGATTCTGGCTGCATCTCCCATTGTTGGTCTGCAGTCAAAAATTCTGCTTTACGGACCACCTTGGACAAGTTGCTGCACCTAAAGGTGGTATGCCCGTCTGCCTGAATGAGCGGGGCAAGTGCAGATACTCCATCTATTTCATGGTACCCAAAGAGTACTGTTCCTTCTGGTCCATTCTTGACCTCAAGGGGGTCAACAAGCACTTGCATGTCCTGCGCTTCCAGATGGAAACATTGTGCTCTGTGATTTAGGCAGTGCAACTAGGGGAATTCTTGGCTTCTCTGGATTTGGCCAAGATGTATTTTCATATCCTGATCTGGGCAGATCAGCAAAAGTATCTGCGTTTTGCCATGGTTGGCTCTCACTATGATTTCGCTGTCCTTCCTTTTGGGCTATCCACTGCAGAGGACATTTTCCAAGGTCATGTGGTGGCTGTGGTGCTGCGGCGCCAAGGGATCTTTGTCCATATCTGGATGTCTGGCTCATCTGGGGCCCACTCTGTCAGAGGCATCACGGTTGATTTCCCAAGTGGTATCCTTTTTGGAAAGCCTTGTTTGGGTGATTAATCAGGGAAAGAGCCAGCTGTTGCCTTCCCAGTCACTAGAGCTCTTGGGAGCACATTTCGACACTCGAGTGGGCAGAGTTTTCCTGCCAAAGGAGACGATCGAAAGACTGTTGGATTGCCTGGCACTGTTCTGTGTTCAGCAGACTCCCAGAGTCTGTGATTACCTTCAGCTCCTTGGATTGATTGATGGCGACCATAGAGATGGTGCCATGGGCGTATGCTCGCATGCGGCCTCTCCTGCAGCCCTTGTTGACTCTGTGGTCCCCAAATTCTCAGGAGTTTGAAAGCAGGCTGCTGATCCTGATGATGGTGAAGACCAGTCTGTGATGGTGGCAGCAACCCTGTCATCTGAGGAAGGGCGTGCTGCTGGATGAGCTTTCCTGGATCCTGCTGAGCACAGGTACCAGTCTCTTGGGCTGGAGAACCCATTGTTAAAACTGTATGGCCCAGGGCTGTTGGAACTTCAGGAAAGCAGTATGGTCTATCGATTGCCTCAAGGCAAGGGCCATCAGGTTGGTGGCTCTTCTGCTTTTCCAGCCCCTGTTTGAGGGCTGGGAGGTTTGAGTGTTTTTGGACAACATCCTGGTGGTGGCTTATGTCAATTGGCAGGGCAGCATGAGGAATGCCGGGGTAACTCTAGAGAGAGCTCTTCTAGCCTTATCGACTCAAGACATTGCTGGCATGGACATTGTGGAAGTGGACTTCCTCAGCCCTCACTCACTGGATCTTGAAGAATGGGCATTGAGTCAGGAGGTCGTTCAGTTGATTCTGCGTCGCTGGGGTCACCCTGAATTGGATCTGATAGTGACCCGCTCTAATGCCAAAGTTTGCCGCTACTTCTGTTGCCACACAGAGATGGGGTCCGGGGGCATCGATGCCCTGATCTAGCTTTGGTCAAGTCAGTGGCTGCTGTACGTGTTTCCTCCGTGGCCCCTAGTGGGCATGTAATTCGGCATATAGAATTGTTTTGGTGGCACTGGATTGGCCAAGGAGAGCATGGTTCGGAGGCCTGATGTGCCTCCTGCAGATGCCTCCTCTTTGGTTGCCTCCATCTCGGTGCTTATTGTGGCAAGGACTGATCATCCTGGAGGACCTGGTTCCCTTCTCGCTTATAGCATGGCTCTTGAAAGGAAATAGCTAGTGTGTAAGGGCTACTCTCCAGCGGTGGTCTCCACTCTACTTGGAGCCCGGAGGAGATCTACCAAACTAGCTTACATGCGGATCTGGTGCCTCTTTGAGTGATGGTGCGGCTGCTTGGCAGTTGTCTCCTGAGGCAGCCAGGGTGTCATTTCTGTTGGCTTTTCTACAGGATGACCTGGAGGCCCTGAAAGTTCAGGTGGCAGCTTTGTCCTTTTTCCGAGGTCTGGTGGCTGGTTAATCTCTAGCTTTGTACCCGGACATCTCACTCTTTCTCCAGGGGGTTCAGTGTCTGCGTCCTCCCCTCCAGTCTGTGATATCTTCCTGGGATTGTATCTGGTGCTCAAGGCTGTGATGGCAACCTTTGAGCCATTGAAGCACACTACTTTGAAGAATTTGACACTCAAGACAGTTTTCATGGTCGCTTTTGTTTCATGAGGTGGATTTCAAGCTGCAGGCTCTACTTTGCCAAGATCTTTATCAAAGGAGGTGTTTTTCATTCGGCCTGTGCCTTTCTTCTTGACTAAGGTGCTTTCTCCCTTTCACATGAACCAGGTGGTCTGCCTGTCCTCCTCCTCTGTGGAGCAGTATTGGGGGAAGGATAAAGATATTCGCCTTGTGGATGTCCGGAGAGTGCTTCTCCGATACTTGGAGGTTATGAATTTCTTTCATATGTCCAACCATCTTTTTGTGCTTTTTGCTGGCCCATGCAAAGGTTGCATGGCAGTAAGTCGACTTTGAGGCACTGGATTAAGGATGCCATTGTTTCGACGTTTCTGCTGCGGAACTGACTGATTCCAGACAGTTTGCACATGCATTCTACCTGAGCATAGGTGTCCTCGTGGGCAGAGTGGAGCTTGGTAGTTCCTACAGACATTTGTCAAGCAGCAACGTGTGCATCACTTTCCACTTTTGTTAAGCATTGCTGCTTGTATGTCCACACATGGGTGGACACAACCTTTGACTCAAGGATTTTGCAAGCTGCTGTGTCTTCTTCCCACCCAGTGGCATTGTAGCTTTGGTACATCCCACTTGTCTGGACTGATCCGGTAGGACGATATGGAAGGTGACATTTTACTTACCAGTTAATGTCCTTTCCTTGAGTCCATGCTAGATCAGTTCAGGGCCTGTTCCTAAAGCTGTATTGTTCTGTTCTTCTGCTGCAGTACCCTTGGGTCCGCTATGATTTTCATACTTGACTCTGCAGGTCCATCTTCTATTGACAGGCTTCTGTGTATGCTTTCATGCATGTAGTTCTCTACTGTTGATTACCCATTGTTGTCTATGGTTGAGGTCGTGTGAGGCTTGCCATATTTCTCCCATATGCTTTGGGACAAATACTGAAGAGACCTCTGGTGGCTGAGGTGAATAGACGCATAGGAGTGATGTCATTGAAACCTGGGCTCTTCCTTGGTTCTTTGTCACCACCAATCTTCTGGTAGGGGAACATTTCAAATTCATGCTTGTCTCTTTCCAATCAGCCATAGCACTTGCCAAACAAGACTATTATATCCACATGTTTAATTCTCTTACATCTGACCCTTGCCGTCTCTTTACAGCTCTCAACTCTCTCCTCAAGGTGCTTCCGCCTCTGACCTCTCCCTCCCTTTCTGCTCAAATCCTGGCTGACTACTTCAATGACAAAATCCACAAGATCACACTCCAGTTCCCCACGAGCTCAGCTACTCCCCCTTCCTCCCCTTCTTCCTCCCCTTCTTCCCCCTCTACCTCGGTTACCATTTCTTTTTTTCTATGATCTCCGAGGAGGAAACCATTCACCTTCTTTTCTCATCCAAATTCACTACCTGCTCTTCTGGTCCTATTCCCACCCGGATCCTTAGCTCAATCTCCTCCACTGTAGTCCCTTCCATCTCTCATATTCTCAACCTACCGCTTTCCACTACAACTTTCCCTGCAGCCTTCAAACATGCTGTGGTCACTCCTGTCCTCCAGAAGACCTCGCTAGACCCTACCTGTCCTTCTCATTATTGACCAATCTCCCTCCTTCCCTTTGTTTCTAAACTACTTAAATGTGTGGGTCACCGCCATTGCCTTGACTTTCTCTCCTCTCAAGCCCTTCTAGATCCTTTACAATCTGGCTTTCGTGCTTTACATTCTACCAAAACGGCTCTTGCCAAAGTCTCCAGTGACCTGTTCCTGGCAAAATCCAAGGGTCTCTACTCTATCCTCATCCTTCTTCACCTTTCTGCTGCTTTTGACACTGTTGACCATAACCTTCTCCTTGATACCTTGTCCTCGCTTCGTTTTAAGGGCTCTGTTCTATCCTGGTTCTCTTCTTATCTTTCCTATCGCTCTTTCAGTGTTTGTTCTGGTGGATCCTCCTCTACTGCTATCCTGCTCTCAGTTGGAGTACCCCAGGGATCTGTCTTGTGTCCACTCCTTTTCTCTCTCTATACCCAGCCCCTTAGTGCATTCATCTCGTCCCACGGCTTTCAGTATCATCTTTACACTGATGACTCCCAGATCTACCTTTCTACACCTGAAATCTCTCTGGCAATCCAGGCCAGGATCTGTGCCTACTTTTCTGACATTACTGCTTGGATGTCCCACTGCTGCTTAATTTTGAACATGGACAAAACTGAGCTGCTTATTTTTCCCCCTAAGCTCTCTTCTCCCTTTCCTCCTGTCTCTGTCGATAACTCTCTACTCCTGTCTCGTCAGCTCACAACCTTGGGGTCGTCTTTGACTCTCTCTCCTCCTCCACACACATCCAACTGACCCCTGTCCAAATAAGAGGGAAGGAATCATCCTCATCTTCTGTGACATCAAGAGATAAAGACACATTGCATTGGGTGCCAAAGCTCATTGGAGCACAGTGTCAGGAGTATCTAGATATCTGATGAACCCCAACCCTAAAAGCAGCCCCATCAGAGTATCGCTCATTCTCTTCAGTACTAGAAAGGCTGCAACAGTCTCCAAGAAGCTGGGGACCAATCTGCTGATGTTACCCCCCCCCCCCCTCCGATTACAAAGACATCAGCCATATCTACTGAGGCCCCAGCACATTGGTCGATGATAGCCTTTGAGGAGCATCTCAGGAGGGGCATTGAGGAAAGAATAACAATATTCTTTGCTCTTTGTGGGACCACTGCTTTGACAGCATGGCATGACACCACATCGAAACGATCCTTGAGACCCAGCAACCTCTGCAGGAGAAACATCACTGGGGCCTCGACCCCAGTGCCAGCCCAGCTGATGTCTATTTTTGAGCTCACTGGGAGTTGATTCCTCCTGGAGGCATTGAAGAGCATCACTGTACCTGCATGCCCAAAGGAGATTTGTTCCCCTAGTAGACTGATTGCTGGCCCAGAGAAAGAGTGCAGAAAATGCATGGTTTGAGTGACACATGATCTTTTCGATATAGCATTGGCAGAGACTCATAGCTTGAGGCCTCAGATTTGTAACCCAATATATAGGAGAATCTTGTTGACATGTCATGCCATAAGAGAATCTCTTTGGAGATAAGGTGTAAGAATCTGCTACTATAATCAAGCAGCACAGTAGAAACTCATCATATCCTCTGCAGGCCCACTCCTGACCCAACCTCAAAATCCCGAAGGTACCACAGTGTAGGGCAAGGAGGGGACCTACTGTTCTCCAAAAGCATAGGTTCCTTCCTCCTTCCCGCTTGTTCCAAGTCAGAGTTCTCACTCTTGTCTCAGGCAGCCGAGTGCTTAGAAACCTCAGCTGACATCCCAACCAAAACCAGGGATGGAGTTTTGACTTGCAGCTGGAGAACATAGCTGAAATTCCTGCACTGGTCTGGGATGATCTTCCGCTCAGTGTCAGGCTCTTTGTAAACCGATGGCCCCTTATAACCTCCAACTGGTGGGTACTCAGAATAGTCCAGGATTGGGTACAGATTATATTTATTTAAGCTTCTGCCAAATTGCCCTCAGCACCAGGAAGTGCTTCTTCAGGAGCTCTCTGCCCATCAGCAGGCCAATGCAGTTGAGCCCATTTCACAAGGGCAGGAAGGACAGGGATTTTATTCAAGGTATTTCCTGCGCACCCAAAAGATGCTAGGATTTGGCCTCATCTTAGATGTGAGGAATGTAAACAAGTTTCTGGTTTGGGAAAAGTTCAGAACGATTTCCCTCAGCACCCTGCTCTCCTTTCTCCAAAAAGGAGATTTGGCTATATTCTCTAGACCTCAAGGATACATATGCCTCACCTTTAGATACATTCTACTCGCAGGAAGTATCTGTGTCTACCTTTTGGGAACCTGAGAGGTACTTGTGACTTGGATTGGTCACTATTGGAAACAGGATACTGGGCTTGATGGGCCTTTGGTCTGATCAGGTATGGAATATTGTATGTTCTTATTGAAGGGGAATACTACTACCATTATTGCATTCTACCTTTTGGTTTCATATCCTTGCCTTGTGTCTTTTCAAAATGCCTTGCGACTGTCACGGTGCATCTACTAGGCAAACTGGAAGTGCATGTGTTCTCCTACCATGACAATTGGCTGATCAAGAACACCATTCAGGAAGGGATGCAAGAATCCATACGCATAACATCCAGGTGTTTTGGATTTGTCATCTACTATCTTGAGTCTCACTTAACTCCTTCAACTCAAATTGGAATTTATTGGAGCTCTGCTTAGATTCAACTCGGGCGAAAGCCTTCCTTCCTTCCAACAGACTCATCTGCCTGGTGGCAACAGTGGAAGACATAAACCAGAGGAAGTGGATGTTGGTGAGAACCCTGTTGGGAATATTGGCTCATATAGCCTCAACAGTACATGTAACTCCCTTGGCGCATCATAAAATGAGACAACTTCCGTGAACCTTAAGCACGCAATGGACCCAGTCCATTCACAGACACAGCGACATCATCTCTTGTCACATCACTTCTCTGGGATTCCCTATCTTAATGGCTGGTTCCATCCAATCTGGACAAGGGCTTACCCTTCCAAACATATCAGTACCAAATGTTACTCATGACAGTTGCGTCCAAACTGGGCTGGATGGGCTCCATACCCAGAGTCTATGGTCCTCCTAGGAAAGAACCTTCAGATCAACTTTCTGGAGCTGAAAGCAGCATTGAACGCTCTAAAGGCTTTCAAAAATTGGCTCACCAACCAAATTATCATGATTCAGACCGACAACCAAGTGACTATGTATTACATCAATAAGCAAGGAGGAACTGGGTCCTGTCTCCTATATTGGAAGACATTTGGGATGTGGAACTTTGAGGTCACTTATGGGGTGGCTCTTAGAGCCACATATGTGCCTGGTGATGACAATGCCCTGAGTTGTGTCCTATAACCTCATGAGTGGAATTTGCACACAGAGATTGTAAGTTCTTATTGAAGGGGAATACTACTGCCATTATTGCATTCTACCTTTTGGTTTCATATCCTTGCCTTGTGTCTTTTCAAAATGCCTTGCGACTGTCATGGTGTATCTACACGGTGTATCTTTCACAAGTGGGCTGCTCCATCGATAGACATGTCACCTAATCCACAGAACAAGTATATACCTCTGGTCCTCTCCTCGAGAATTCTGCTCATCAGGCAGATCACTTTTATCTGTGCCCTTCTCTTCTATTGCCAACTCCAGACTTCATTCATTGCATCTTGCTGCACCATATGCCTAGAACAGACTACCCGAGCCAGTGTGTCAGACTTCATCTCTGTGACAGAATTCAGAATGGCATGGGATAGACACAGTGGATCCCTTTACAGCAACAGGATAAAATCAAAATAAACTTTATCTAATTTCTAAACAAATAGGGTTGTCCTACACGGAGTGGTGGGTTCACCCCTAAACAAAGAGATGGGGAGGGGTGGCCTGCACAGAGTGGCAGGTGCATCTACTCTTGCCATCTTACTGGGCAGACTAGATGGACCAAACTGATGTTTATCTGCCGTCATTTACTATGTTACTATGATCCTTTTCAAATCCTTGTTAAAAACCCACCTCTTCGAGGCTATTTTTGGATCCTCGCTCCCTTATTCTCCTGTTTACTACCCTTGTGTGTGTAATCATTCCCCCTTAGTTCTGCCCTAGTCCCCTGTTTGTCTCTTTCTTGAAAGATTGTAAGTTTGATTGAGCAGGGACTGTCTCTTACATGATGTGTACTGTGCTGCATATGCCTTGTAGTGCTGCAGAAATGATAAATAGTAGTAATAGTTCTGCTCTAGGTAGGATCAAACTAGCCTTGGACACCTTTCTTCTTGATTGGGGATGAAGTCTTCTGGATGTGTATCCTTCCATTCCTCTAACAGCAAAAACTCTTCTGAAACTTGATCAGGATAAGTGTGAGATGATCCAAATATTGCCATACAGGAATATACTATAAAATCGGAACTCTCTGCCATCTCCTCCCCCTGCTGGACCTGCACAGCTTTCCAGGCAATAATAGCACAACACTGTGACTACTGCAATTCAATCTACCAAGTACTATCAAAATCCATTCTGCCCCCACTAATCATTGCATTGCACAATGCTGCATGCACAATCCAAGGTGCATCAAAATATGAGCATATAACTCCTATCTTCAAACAACTCCATTGTTTGCCCCTACCCAGCTGCGTACTCTACAAAGTCCTGTTCCTAACATTCAAGGTTAGTAACATAGTAGTTGACAGCAGATAAAGACCAGCATGGTCCATCCAGTCTGCCCAGCAAGATGGCAAGAGTAGGTGCACCTGTCGCTCCGCGCAGGCCACCCCTCCCCATATCCTTGTTCAGGGGTAAACCCACCACTCCATGTAGGACACCCCTATTTGTTGAGACGTTATATGGTTCAGAAGTTAGATGGTACCGTTTATTTTGTTTTTATCCTATTTCTGTAAAGGGATCCTCTGTGTTTGTCCCATGCCTTTTTGAATTCCGTCACCGTGTTCGCCCCTACCACTTCCATCGGGAGGGCATTCCAAGCATCCACCATCCTTTCAGTGAAAAAATATTTCCTGACATTGCCTTTCAATTTACCCCCTTGCAGTTTCATGTTATGCCCTCTAGTTTTACAGGTTCCCCGTCTTTGGAAGAGGTTTGTTTGTTCATCATTTCTCTTTAAGTATTTAAAGGTCTGAATCATATCTCCCCTGTCCCTCCTTTCCTCCAAAGTGTACATATTTAGGTCTTCAAGTCTCTTCTCATAAGGCTTCTGATGCAGGCTCCAAATCATTTTGGTCGCCTTCCTCTGAACAGTCTCCAGTCTTTTTACATCCTTTGCAAGATATGGTCTCCAAAACTGAACACAGTATTCCAAGTGAGGCCTCACCAGTGACCTATACAGTGGCATAAGTACCTCTTCTTTTCTGCTGGTAATCCCTCTTTGTATGCAACCCAACATCCTCCTGGCTTTTGCCACCGCCTTGTCGCACTGTTTTGCCACCTTGAGATCAGCAGAGATAATCACACCAAGGTCTTTTTCCTGAACTGTGCATACCAACCTTTCTCCCCCTATCGCGTACATTTCTCTTGGATTTCTGCTACCCAAGTGCATGACACTGCACTTTTTTGCATTAAATCGTAGTTGCCAAGCTTTAGACTAGTCTTCCAGCTTTTGTAGATCTTTCTTCATGTTAACCACTCCCTCGGGGGAGTCCACTCTGTTGCAAATTTTTGTGTCGTCTGCAAAAAGACAGACTTTTCCATTCAGTCCTTCAGCAATATCACTCACAAATACATTGAACAGTGTCGGACCCAGGACCGAACCCTGGGGCACCCCGCTAATCACCTTCCTCTCATCCGAGTGAGCTCATGTACAATCACCTTCTGTCGTCTGTCAGTCAACCAATTTCTAATTCAGTTTACCATCTTGGGACCCATCCCCAAGCTACTGAGTTTGTTGACAAGCCTCCTATGAGGAACAGTATCAAAGGCTTTGCTGAAATCCAGGTAGATGACATCCATCGCATGCCCCTGATCTAGTTCCCTGGTCACGCAGTCAAAGAACTCGATCAGATTTGTTTGGCAAGACTGTCCTTCAGCAAAACCATGTTGCCTCGGGTCTTGCAAGCTGTTGGTTTTCAGAAAGTTCACTATTCGCTCTTTCAGGAGTGCCTCCATTATTTTTCCCGCCACCGAGGTAAGGCTCATGGGCCTGTAGTTTGACACTTCTTCCCTGTCACCACTTTTGTGTAGAGGTACGACATCAGCCATTCTCCGGTCCTGAGGAACCTCTCCTGTTTCCAAGGATCTGTTGAAGACATCCTTTAACGGTCCTGCAAGAACCTCTCTGAGCTCTTTCAGTATCCTGGGAAGGATGTATCCCATCTGGTCCCATGGCTTTGTCCACTTTCAGTTTAGCAAGTTGTTCTAACACCTCTTCTTCTGTGAATGGTGTGGTATCTACTTCATTCCCATTTTTATATTTGGGAGTCACAGCTGGTCCATCCCCAGGATCTTCTTTAGTAAACACAGAGCAGAAGTAATTGTTTAGCAATTTCGCTTTTTCAGTGTCACTTTCCACGAGTCCTTTCCCAGCACTTCTGAGTCCTGCAATTCCAACTCTGATCTTTTTCCTTTCCTCAATATACCTGAAGAAATTTTTGTTGCCACCCTTAACATCTTTAGCCATCTTTTCCTCTGCCTTTGATTTTGCTATCCTTATTACTCTTTTAGACTCTTTGAGTTGGATCCTGTATTCATTTCTGTGTTCTTCTGTCTGCAAGCTTTTGAATTTTGCAAAAGTTGTGTTTTTTGCCTTTATATGAGCAGCCACCTCCTTGGAAAACCAAATAGGTTTCCTTCTCCTCTTGCTTTTATTTACTTTTCTTACATATTTATCTGTTGCTCCTTTTATTGCCTCCTTTAGTTTAGCCGATTGCAATTCCACTTCCTTTATCTCTTGGGGGTGGCAGGCAGATGTTGACCTTCCACATCAGTCACCCCCTTTTCCTAGTTTAAATGCATGTCCACATACTGCCTGAATTTTTAAACTAGGAAAAGGGGGTGACGGATGTGGAAGGTCAACATCTGCCTGCCACCCCCAACAAAAGCAGAACATCAGAAACAGCCACACTTTTAAACCACACATCAAAAACATGTGGGAGGAAGTGGGCAGAACAAAGGTTATCAATAACCAATCCTTTCACTACCTACAATCCCTCCTGAATAACACCAATTCTTGCAGATCAAAGAGGCAAAACAACATAAACATGCTAAAAATACCATAAGAAAAAAAACAAAAGCACCCAGTATGCTTACAACAGGGCATTTGAACTGTGTGCTGTCCCTCTGGAGCTCCCTCCATGGAACCCTCTGTTCAACAAACAAACTATCCATGTTCAGAAAACTGCTCAAAATGCACCTATTCAATGAACATTTTGGTTTCATTACATACCCCCCCCCCCCCCCCAGCATCCACCCATAGTGTTCGGTCGACCTGGTTGCAACATATTTTCCCTTTCTGTCCAGAATTTTAATGTATATAAGTTATATCATCAAGGTATTATTATGTATATAAGTTTCACGGTTCTACAGTATGCAATATCGATAGCATATATTAATTGCTCTTTAAATAAGTTCCATTGTTCTATGTATAACAACTCATTGTAATGTATACCGCTTTGCCCTGGTGAAACGTGGTATAAAACCCCCCTAGTCAAATAAAATAAATAAATAAAAAATAATGAGCAGTAAGGAAACCTGCCCATCTGGGCGCTTCTCCAATACTAATTTCACAGAACCAGGAACCACTGTTCCATCCCAACATCAACATCAGCTTGGATATTGAGAGGCTAGCTCTGTCTCCTTTGGTCACTGATGTCCTCTTGGCTTCTAGAAGAGATTCCATACAGAAGTCGTATGCTTGCAAATGAGATGTTTGCTGTCTGGTGTGATGAAAGTTTCTAGATCCCTTCACATGTCCCACACTAAAACTGCTTGCATTCCTTCTACATCTGTTAGTCTTTCTGAAGACCAACTCTGTAAGAGTTTGTTTAATTTAACCATTTTTTTATACCACCTTATCCTTCAATCAAAGCGGTTTATATGATAACTTAAAGTGGATACGTTAAACAAGAACTGAAAACATTGCTCTAGAACAGGGGTGGGCAATTCCGGCCCTCGTGCACCACAGTCCAGCCTAGTTTTCATGATGGCCCTAATGAATATTCATGGACCTATTTCCATACAATGGAAGGCAGTGGATGCAAACAGATCTCATGAATATTCATTAGGGACATCATGAAAACCAGTCTGGATTGTGGTGCACGAGGGCCGGAATTGCCCACCCCTGGTCTAGAACATAGAGAGGTTGTCATGCAGGGCAGTTAACAAGGTAGCACTTATGTATGTTATAGACCAGTGATGGCTAACCTTTTTGAGCCCGAGTGCCCAAACTGCCGCACAAAACCAAAGAATTTCCTCAAAGTGCCAGCACGTCAATTAAAGCCCCATTTGCATAAGGTGCTTCATTTGCATAAATATTTGCATAATGTTACCATACACTAACTTTTAGTAAACATGCCTCTTAATGAGTATATGGATAAAGAAAGACTAAAAGGTTTCTACATTACTATAATCCAGTACCAACCGCCAGGCACATTAGGAACTACTACAAACGCTGCCCATTTAGAACCCATAGCAAACCCGCCGTATCCTAACAGCACTACCAGGACTCACAAAGCACAATACTCTACCTATCAAAAGGCAACACTGCAAATATTAAACCAATACATCTCAGAGAACAACAATACATGACCTACTGGGGAAAGAACAAGTGGCAATGTCAAATAGGAATTATATAAACAGAATACCTCAGCTCAGTTACACATGCAGAACAGACCATCACCAAACAAGGAATCACAATTTAGAAACAGGAAGACAATAATTAAACTGGGAACCCCAAAAGCCAAACTTGGAATATACAACAACACTGTAGAAATAAAACTATATATTAATTTCCTCTTGTACTAAACAAAGCGCAAAAATTAATGATGCACATTTCCCAGAGCTGACATATTCCAGTTAATAAATTCAAAATAAAGAGATATTTTTCTACCTTTTGTGCATTTTTTTTCAGTTGCAATTGTTCCAGCCACTTTCTTCTGGTTTCTTCGTGTCTTCTGCTAACTCTCCATCTGCTGTCCATTTGTCCTTTCTTCTGTCATTCTCTCTCTACATCTGCTTTAACATACTAATCTTTCTCCTTTGGCTCTTTCCTCATTCCTATTTCATCTACTCAAAATTTACCCCTCCATCCTCAATCCCCACTTACTCTCCCAATACCCGGCCAATTGTAGATTTTTTATCCCTCCCACACAAAATATTTTTCCCCTCTCCATTTTACTCTCCCAGCCCCATCCCATTCTAATCCTCCCCCAACACCAGCTCCCTTCTAGTTCCAGCCTCACCCAGCATCCATTCCCTTCTAGTCCCTGCATCAGCCCATTTCCAGTCCTAGCAGCCCCCCAACCCAATACCAGTCCTATCCCCCCCTCATCAACCCACTTCCAGTCCTAACCCCCATCACCCCATTTTCAGTTTAAGCCCCCCCCTATAACCCATTACCAGTCCTAACCCCCCACTTCCAGTCAGCCCCCATAGCCCATTGCCAGTCCTAACCCCCCCATCAGCCCACAGTCCATTACCAGTCCTAACCCCATCAGCCCACCTCAAGTCCTAACCCCTCCCCATCAGCCCATTTCTTGTCCCAGCCCCCCATAGCCCATTATCAGTCCTAAACCCCCCCATAGCCCATTACCAGTCCTAACCCCATCAGACCACCTCCAGTGTTAACCCCCCATCAGCCCATTTCCAGTCCTAACCCCACCCAACAGCCCACCTCAAGTCCTAACCCCTCCCCATCAGCCCATTAGCAGTCCTAACCCCCCCCCCTAGCCCATTAGCAGTCCTAACCCCCCTCTCTAGCCCATTAGCAGTCCTAACCCCCCCCCATAGCCCATTACCAGTCCTAACCCCCCTCACCCCATTTCCAGACAGCCCCCATCAACCCACAGCCCATTAGCAGTCCTAACCCCCCCTAGCCCATTAGCAGTCCTAACCCCCCCCAGCCCATTAGCAGTCCTCACCCCCCCTCCGAGCCCATTAGCAGTCCTACCCCCCCCAGCCCATTAGCAGTCCTAACCCCCCCCTAGCCCATTAGCAGTCCTAACCCCCCCTCCTAGCCCATTAGCAGTCCTAACCCCCCCCAGCCCATTAGCAGTCCTAACCCCCCCTAGCCCATTAGCAGTCCTAACCCCCCCAGCCCATTAGCAGTCCTAACCCCCCCCTAGCCCATTAGCAGTCCTAACCCCCCTCTCTAGCCCGTTAGCAGTCCTAACCCCCCCAGCCCATTAGCAGTCCTTACCCCCCCCTAGCCCATTAGCAGTCCTAACCCCCCCTCCTAGCCCATTAGCAGTCCTAACCCCCCCCAGCCCATCAGCAGTCCTAACCCCCCCCCCAGCCCATTAGCAGTCCTAACCCCCCCTAGCCCATTAGCAGTCCTAACCCCCCAGCCCATTAGCAGTCCTAACCCCCCCCATAGCCCATTACCAGTCCTAACCCCCATCACCCCATTTCCAGACAGCCCCCATCAGCCCACAGCCCATTAGCTGTACTAACCCCCCCTAGCCCATTAGCAGTCCTAACCCCCCCCAGCCCATTAGCAGTCCAAACCCCCCCAGCCCATTAGCAGTCCTAACCCACCCCCCTGCCCATTAGCAGTCCTAACCCCCCTTCACCCCATTTCCAGACAGCCCCCATCAGCCCACAGCCCATTAGCAGTCCTAACCCCCCCTCCTAGCCCATTAGCAGTCCAAACCCCCCCCCAGCCCATTAGCAGTCCTAACCCCCCCCCCTAGCCCATTAGCAGTCCTAACCCCCCCCTCCTAGCCCATTAGCAGTCCTAACCCCCCCCTCCTAGCCCATTAGCAGTCCTAACCCCCCCCCCTCCTAGCCAATTAGCAGTCCTAACCCCCCCCTAGCCCATTAGCAGTCCAAACCCCCCCCCCACCCCATTAGCACTCACACCCCCCCCCCCCCATTTAGCAGTCCACACCCCCCCCCCCCCCCCCCATAAGCAGTCCTAACACCCCCCCCCCCCCGGCAAATTTAAAAACAGAAAAAGCGGGCTCTGGCTGCTGCCGCAGACGCGGCAGCATGCAGTGTCCCGCGGGGCCCCCTCCGCCCGCTAAGCCCCTCTGCAAGGGCTTTCAGATTCGCGAGGGAGACAGCGTCTCCCTCGCGTCTCTTGTTAAGCCCGCAGGGGCTAATGGGAAATTTCCCATCAGTCCCTCGCGTCTAAAGGGGCTGATGGGAAATTTCCCATTAACCCCTACGGGCTTAACAGAGACGCGAGGGAGACGCTGTCTCCCTCGCGAATCTGAAAGCCCTTGCAGAGGGGCTTAGCGGGCGGAGGGGGCCCCGCGGGACACTGCATGCTGCCGCGTCCGCGGCAGCAGCCAGAGCCCGCTTTTTCTTTTTTTGCGGACCTTCACGCGTGCCAGCTGTAAGGCCTTCGCGTGCCACAGCTGGCACGCGTGCCATAGGTTCGCCATCGCTGTTATAGACAATCTGTTTACAGTTTGGTCAGTGTATTGGAATGTGTGTGCCCTTGATATGTAGGGTTTAGGAGGGGATCCTGTCTGTTGTATTTACTAGTCTATGTAACATTTCCAAAGTGTTCAATGAACAGGAGGGTCTTGAGCTTTTTCTGGAAGTCCTGTCATCAGGAAAGGAGTTCCATAATGTAGGTGCCGAGAGTGAGGGTGCTCTGTTGGACGTGGTTTTTTTTTTTTGTATTCGGTGGATATGATGAGCATATTTTTCTTGTTTCGCTGGGGTTGTGTGCCTGAGTCTCTAATGATCATGTTCTGTAAGCAGTCTGCTGAGCAGTGGTGAATGATTTTAAATCTTGCACAGGAGTGAATTGGAAGCCAGTGTAATTGGTAGAGTATAAGGGTGATATGGTCACATTTGGCTGTACCTGTGATGATGCATGCTGTTGTGTATTGTGCCAGTTGTAGTGGATGGATGGCTTGCTTTGGGAGTCCTTGGTAAAGTGCAATCTCCAGGAACAAGCAGGAATGAGTCTTCTCATATGGGTACGTCGGTACCGACGGAGTGTGCGCGGGAACGCTTCCCAGCGTCCAATCAAAACGCTTTTGGAAGCATCCCACCACGCCTGCGTGCTGCCTTCCCGCCTTCCCAACTGCCTCTCCTCAGTTTTCGTTTTTCCGCGGAGCCGGCAGGACGTCCTCCTGTCACCGCAGAAAATTCTTATTTTATTTTTTTAGTTTTCTTGTGGTCGCGGCTGCCTTCCCCGACGCCACCAGTACCGCCGGTGTTTTTCTCTCCTTTTTTCTTGTAAAATTTTCCTTTTTAAGGAATATTTTTTCTCCTTAGTGCCTCACGGTTATCTTAGGCCTGCTAGGCCTACTCACTTTCCTTCATGGAACCGCCAGTCACTATTCCCAAGAAATGTTCAAACTGCGGCGGTACAAAATTAACTTTAGACACCCCTAATTGGTGTCTGGCCGGTTTGGGTCCTGACCATTTTCCTCCGGAGTGTCCCTCCTGCAATAGTATTGTCGGAAGAAGTCTTCAGCATTGGGTTTCCCTCGATACGCGGTCCCCATCCAGCTTCAGGGCACCGACCACTTCTTCTACACGGAATCAGGTAACCCAAAAACAGTCTGTTAAGACTAGCCAGTCCTCGAGTGGTAGATGTCATGCACAGCATAGAGATGCCTCTGGCCTTGCCCTTGAGAACATACTGGTTTTAAAACCCCGGTGGGAGTCTTCGGCCTCCAAAGCCTGTGTGGGGTTTCAGGTTGTTCCTGAGGTTCACCCCTCACAGAACATACCTGTGCCATGCTCGGTGGTGGCATCCGCTTCGAGCGGTACCGATACCCCGGCATCGGCAATGGTGTTGGATGAAACATTCCTCACCAAGGATCGTTGTCTGGCATCCTTGGTACCTACGGGACCGTTGGATACGCTCCAGGCCGACCCTCCAGTATCGGTATCGATCCCGGTACCGATACTAGTACCGACGTCGGTACCCTCCAGATGTGCTTCGATAGACTCGCTTGCTTCCTTCGATGCCGAGTCTGGAATCGATCTCCAGTCTGGAGGACTGGGTACCGATTCGTCTTGGTACCGTCTCGCGGCGGTACCGAAGGCTTGGTTCCGATGACTCGGATCCGCAACTCTCGGTTCCCCCGAGGCCGATTGAGTTGCCACTGGTTGACCTTCATTCACCGGTATCAGACACGGTACCGAAGTCAGTACCGATGTCCTCATTACCCTTATGGTCGGTGCCTTCCATGCTTCGCTTATCAGGCTCTCTGCCCTCGATGCCGAGTTTGGAATCGATTTCTAGTCTGGAAGACTGGGTACCAATAGGTTTTGGTACCGACACCGATCGATACCGGTGCTTCGGTACCGAGGATAGTAGCCGGAGGTTTTCGGTTACCTCTGGACCGATTGAACTGTCACCGATGACTGCTCCGATGTCTTTGTCGGGCTCGACTCCGACATCGGTACCAATATTGGCATCGGTACCGGTATCCACAGTAGCATCGTGGCCAACTCCTGCCATGCTTTTTTCAACAGGATCGCTCCATTCTATACCAAGCTTGGAGTCGATACCTGGCATGGACAATGTGGTAAGGACAGTTGCTGCTCCTGACAGCCAGTACCAGCAACCATCCCTTAAGCATTCCATACTGCACTCTGCAGGATCTTCTATTCCTATATATTTGGATAACTCTGTGGGTGCTCAGGCTAGTTCTTTAGATCTAACCTGTCCAAGGGAGATTCCTGTTTGGGATCCCTCTTTTCAGAGTTTCCTCCTGGATATAGCAAGATCCCTTGCCATTCCTATTCCAGGACATGATCCTGCACAAGGCTCTGTTTCTACCAAAGCAAAGGACAACATAATGCTTCCTTTTGCATCATTCCTTGCAGGATCTCCTTCTAGGAATGTGGGAAACACCTTTAAGGGTACCCCCACCTCCCAGGGCAACTGATCTCTTATATCAGGTGCCCCCCTCTCCAGTGTTTCAAAAGACTCAACTTCCCCATCATTCCATAGTAGTGGAATCAGCAATGAGGCGGGTAAAGAGTAAGAAAAAGCACTCTTCTTATCCACCAGGTCGTGAGTCCAAGACACTAGATGCCTTTGGACGTCAAACCTTCCAGACATCTATGCTTTCTGCAAGAATTCTCTCATATATTTTCCATATGAGTCTTTCTCTTGAGGAGGTCACAAAGCAATTGCATCTTTTCACTCCTTTCCTTCCAGATTCCAGGAGTTCAGACTATTCCTCACTGCTTAAGCATATCCAGAATATCTCTTGGTTTCTTTCTCGTGCTTCCCTAGACTCTTTTGAGTCTGTTAGCAGGACTTCTGCTATAGCTATAGGGGCACGACGTAGAGCCTGGCTCCAAGCTTCAGACTTGGACAAATGGGCACAACAACGGCTGGGACATTCTCCTTGCACTGGAGAAAATCTTTTCAACAAGGAGTCTTTACGTCAGGTTACTCAGTGTCCACTGATTTACCTGTTCCTAAGGGTTGTTCTACACCTTTTTCTGTCCCAGTAGGTAGGAAATGTCCTACCAAACTTTCTTCCCACAGGAGAAGGTTTTATTCATCACTTGCCCATCATACAGATGTTCCCCAACAGGGGATGCATCGTCCTGGTCCGAAGAATCCAACCTCTCACCAGGCTCAGTAAACCCAGCAGCTGCAGGGTTTCTGATCAATCATCATCAGATGCTTGTGACTCTTGGGGTTAGAATCTACAGTTGCTTCTTCTCAATAGAGGCAATCCACCACTTCATTCTAACCCCTACACATGGATCTCTTTCCAAAAGACATCCATTTTTTCTATATTTCTATGAGCTGTCAGGATGTTCATGCCTATAGGTCACAGGGAAAGAGGTCTCACCACTATCAAATGATAGTTCCTGTGCCAGCATGTATTTTTTTCCTTTCTATGGACTTACTACTTGGTAAGTCTTCTTCAGCTCCATTCTCTTCACCCTCTTACCAAGTTTTTCCTCTGTAAGAGCGGATTTACTTCACTGGGAGACTTTTTCTTCAGCCTCTCTAGTTTTTGTCAGTTTCCAGTGTGGAGTTTTCCTCTCTGAGTTACCTCCCCTGTTTCAATCTTACTTTGAGGCAGCTTATCAGACATGTCCAGAGTTTTCTACTCCTGTCTGTTCTTTCTGTTTTTGAACAGTAAGATTCTTTCTGCTGTCTTGCTAGCAGCTGCCTATGCAGGAGCCTTAATGTTTGGTCCACTGGTTCTTGTCCACAAACAACCAGATTTGTCCTCCACTAACATTCTGTCTAGTCTTAGTAGTGGCTCCAAGTCAGTGCTTTCATCTATCTTGGAGATTATCTCACTACAAGCTTTCTGGATTGGTCTTCTATTTCTGCCATCTCCATTCCCCTGGGTTTGGCAGCATAGTTGGCAGATATACTGGCTCTCTAGCAGCCAGTTCTATCTCCTCATTCTCCTACATCATGCTCTCTGCAATTCTACAGAGAAGCTTTCCACTATGGGCCCTTGCTAGAGAGCATGGGTTTTTTTTCTCCAACAGCTATCCTAGATGGTTGGAAAAGGCTTTTCAGTCATGCCTCCCATGACTAGAAGGTTCTCCCTTCTTCTACTATCTCCTTTTGATATAAAGGACATAGGCCTTCTCTTACGTAAAGGCTTAAGGAGTTGCCAATTCCCTGCTTTGGTCCATAGCATTCCCAATCGGGGATATGCTCTTTCTCCTTGCAGCTCGTCCTCATGGTAAGAACGCATAATACTTTTTGCCCTTAAGCAGGTCAACATGGTATCTCATCTCTGTGTCTTCTGTCTACTTACCATGCTAGAGTCCTGGAAGACTCGGGACTTGCTGGCTACAGATTGATATTATCCTCTGTTTTCATGTAACCATCCTGGTTATTTCACTAGCTAGCATCCTTGCAGATCATAATCAGGGGGAATAGATTCTCTATATATCTTCTCAAGTAGGTTCCACCTCCTTGTTATTAGATGAATCTTTCCTCTCCATATATCCTATGTGAATACCATGCTGTAGGCATATCTCTGTCTGTTTAATTGCAGACACCCATATTTAGGCCTACATATTCATATTTATCTTTTGTGTGTATTTTATGCCCCTCCATATCTCACTATAGATATATTCTTATATGTCTATCTATATATCTATATGTTTATATATACCGTATTTTCCGGCGTATAAGACGACTTTCTAACCCCTGAAAATATGCTCAAAATTCGGGGGTCGTCTTATACGCCGGTATAACTTTTTTTTAACTCTGCGGAAAATTATCAGCTTAGACCCGGGGTCTGCGGGCCGCGAGAGAACTTTGTGCGGCCCGCGATGGAGGGAAACAAAAAAAAACAAAACCCTGGCTTCTGCTGCTGCTGCTGCCGCTGCCGCCGTGGCAGCGGCAGAATCAGCTGTCCCGCGGCCCCTTCTCCTCTGGCCGGAAGAGCCCTGAGTCTGCCCGCCGCTGATGGAGCAGACTCAGGGCTCTTCCGGCCAGAGGAGAAGGGGCTGCGGGACAGCTGATTCTGCCGCTGCCACGGCTGCAGCAGAAGCCAGGTTTTTTTTACATTGACAGTAAAAGGGAGGATAATGTTCTATTGTTGGGCTTGCCCAAGAAAGATCTCTAGTAGAAACACTACGGCTCAACTTATCAAGGGCTTATAGAAATGTGATTCCGTGACCCCAGCGCTGATTCTGCTCCGCTAGCTCCCCATTCAGTTTCATGTGCAATATAAGGTATTGATGACTATGTTTAAGGTGCTACTTGGGCTGGGACCTTTTTACATGGCAGCTAGATCATTCTTGTGTTCCAGGCAGGACTCTACACTCGCAGAGAGAAGAGTTGTTAACAGTTCCTGAGGTTTGTGAAGAAAATCTGCCGTTGGTCTAAAGATGTTTTACTTTGGGCCTCTTTGATGTGGAAAATCCTCCCTGTGCATCTACGGGTGACACTGGATTTGAGGCGAGACCTATTTGTTTATGGAAACATACGAAAGGGCTAGATTTACTGAAGTACGGCCACTTGCTTAGTAATACAATTAGTAAATAGACCCCATTGCCAGCAATAGGACCTGTGCTTCACCCGCTGGAAGAGGGGGTAGTCTCATACGGCGAGTATAGGCCAAACCCTATATTTTCACAGGAAAAGTAGGGGGTCGTCTTATACGCCCAGTCATCTTATATGCCGGAAAATACGGTGTGTATATATATATATATATATATATATATATATATATGTATCGAGATATTTCATTATAGATAGATATGTCTACACATACTTATCTATCTGACTGTCTATGCTCATATAGCTATATGTTTCTGACAGAGGGGCTTTACCCATACCTATGCTATCCAGCAGGTTTGGGGTTCTACGCACACAACCACTCCTGTGGTAGTCGTCAATTTTTATACCATAGCCTAAGGGTTTAGGTACCTCTGAAGCTCTCTGTGCCCAATATCTCTCCTAGCTTACCCCAGTTAGGAGAGACATTGTGGATCTTCAGTTAATCACAGGCTTTAACGCCTCAGGCATTTGTCCTCTCTTTTTGGGATACAAGGGGTTCCCATACCCTTTCTCCCCACAAGGACTGTGCCTCTTTGTCCAAATCGGTTAGCCTTTCTCTTTTTGCTCCTAAGAGTGAGCCACTCTGCCGCCAAAAGAGTTAGGTTTTTGTCATACAGCCTTCCGCTGAAGGCCCACCGTTTTTGTACTACCCCAGTTTTTCCTACTGGGGTTACCTGTTACCTTTTAGAATTCTGACCTCCACTGTTTTCCTACAGGGTTATTACCTCCACTTTACAGTGAGGTCCTCTTCACGGTTCCTCTACTGGGTTCCCCAGTAGATCCATGAACCTCCATACTTGTGTGAAATCCTGTCAGGGGAGGTCCATATTGCAATATTCTTTGCAATATCATTGATGACAATCATCATCCACACATGGACTCCTTCTCTGCAGTCCTGTGCTAGGTTAGCTGTTCCACAGCATCTTTCTTTCTTCAACTCCTACCCTCCATCCTCAGGATGCCTGGTGTTCTGGGAGATAGCATGTTCCAACCTATGACATGCTGGGACTCCAGGCATCTCAGCTTGGGAGTCCCCATATGTGAAGACTCATTCCTGCTTGTTCCTGGAGATAGCACAGTTACTTACCTGTAACAGGTGATCTCTGGGAACAGCAGGAATAAGTCTTCACAACCCACCCACCTCCCCAGGAGTTGTCTCTATCTATCTTTCCTTTCCTCTCTCTCTCTCTTTGTCTCAGCTTTAAAACTTAACTGAGGAGAGGCAGTTGGGAAAGGCGGGAAGGCAGCACACAGGCGTGCTGGGATGCTTCCAAAAGCTCTTGATTGGATGCTGGGAAGCATTCCCGCGCAGACTCCGTCGGTACCGACGTACCCATATGTGAAGACTTATTCCTGCTGTTCCCAGAGATCACCTGTTACAGGTAAGTAACTGTGCTTTATTTCCTTAGGGCAGCTCATCAGACACTAGATAGTCCTACTATGTCTGTTGTCTCTTTTTTCCCAATCTAAAAAAGATGAGAAAAGAAATTTTTCGTCCGCTGCCCTGGTAGTTGCTGCAGATACACTAATTCCTAGTGGTTAAGTCATTGGTTCTGTTCACCACACAACCAGGGCTTCTCCTCCACTAGCTATTCTTCTAGCCTCAGTGCTAAACCCCAAACAAGTTATCAACCACGTTTGGGAAATCCTATCATCACAGACTGCTTGGTTACCTTCTATTCTTTGCCCCTTGTCCTTGGCAGAATAGTTCTTACCCACTGGCTTTTAACAGCCAGTTTTTTCTTCTCACTAACTTGCAGCATGCTCTCTGCAGTTCTACAGAGTAGCTTTGCACTATGGGCCCCTTGCTAGAGAGCATCATATCTTGTCTAGCAGATAACCCCAGAGGGTTAGGAGGGGTTTCCCCAGTCATATTTTTCATGTCTGGTAGGTGTTCCCTACCCCTACCATCTCATCTAAAATCTCTTTTGAGACCTGAGGCTCAGGCCTTTTCTTCACGTGACAACCTAAAGAATGGCAAATTCCCTGGCTTGGTCCATATCCCCTTGGTCTTCTCGCCAGAGATCTTTTTTGTTTCAGTGGCAGTTAAAGGACGCCTGATACCCATCTGCCCTTGTAGACAGGTCACTATGGTATCTTCCTCCAGTGACGTCCTCTATCCATTCTCCATACTGTGGTTCTGGAGAAATCTGGACTTGCTGCCTGCAGACTGAAGTTATCCTCTGCCTTTTTCCACGTAGGCCATCCTGGTTATTTAAGAGCTCAAATTCTGAAACGGATTTAGACTCTCTTTTGTCAGGGACACTATTCCCCTGACTTTTTCAATCATAACCAGGGAAGGAAGATTCTTGATGCATCTATTCAAGCGGGTATCCTTGCTGTTAGATGAATCTTTTCTCTCCCCATACTCCTATGGGGATCAATTTCTATAGACATTTCTTCATCCACATACCTGAAAACATCTGTCTACATGCCTACATATACATATACATATATATATATATTTATTTATTTATTTCTTCTAAACCGCCCCTTCCAGAGATCAAGTGCGGTTTACATGGAACAAGTTAACAAATTATGTATACTTCGGTATACATTTACATTGAACAGAAACTTTCTAACTTTTTACAAATAATAATAAATGCAATAAACTGTCCAAACTATTTACATAGGTTATTTACAAGTGGTTTTATACAATGTGTTACAGAATAATCATAGGTCATGCGTAAGTGGTGGAATTTATTTCCATTTTTTTATCATAAGGTTTTTTTTGTGTGTGTGGGAGGACTGTGTGGGGTGAGTTAATTGCGGTTTTGGGAGTTTTGAGTTTGTGTGTCTGTGAATGCTGTGGGACAGGACTTGGGGGGTAGGGGATTTGGAAATGTTCGGAGAATAGGTAGGTTTTGAGTTCCTTCCGAAATTGGGAGAGGTCTTTTATGATATGAAGGCCTAATGGGGGATCATTCCAGAGCATGGGGGCAGTGAACGTGAAGGCTCTGGCACTTGAGGATTTTTTAGTCTTCGTGAATGTTTTTGGCATATCAAGTGGGTGGGCTGCGTTTTGTCTGCGAGCTCTTGATTCGGATGGGGTCTGTAGTAGTGTTGATAGGTGTGAGGGAGCAATGTCGTTTAGGAGCTTGAAAGTTAGGAGAATTTTGTATCTGATTCGGCTGTTTATAGGGAGCCAATGTAGTTCTAGGAGTATAGGGGTCACATGGTCTGTTAGACGAGCTTTAGTAATTACTTTTGCACAGATGTTCTGGGCTCTTTGTAATAGGTATGTGTTTTTTTGTGGTAGGCCAATTAGACTGTTGCAATATTCAAAATGGGGTGTGATGAGTGTATTAACAACCGATCTAAAGTCATGTGTGTCAAGGAGGGGTCTTAGGTGTTGTATGGTTTTGAGTTTATGAAATATGGTTCTTACTGTCTGCTTTATGTGCGGTAGCATGGTGAGAGTATGATCTATTATTACACCCAGGTATTTTACCTCTTTTTTAACAGGTATAGATGTATTGTTGATTGAGATTGTTGTTGGAAAAGTGTCCTCGGTCACGGGTGTTCTTGTAACGAACATTGCTTCCGTTTTTTTGAGGTTAATGCTGAGGTAATTGGTTTCCATCCAAGAGGTGGTCTCAGCCATGCATTCAGATAGGGTGTCATAAGTGGGGCTTTTGGTGGTTATGGGGATAGCGAGCATGATATCGTCAGCATAAATAAAGTGACTAATCCTGTGTTTTCTAAATATGTTTGTGATAGGTTGCAGGTATAGGTTGAAAAGGAGGGCAGAAAGGGCTGATCCCTGAGGTATTCCTTGTCCTTGGGGGAAGGTTTCTGATGCTTCTTGGTCTATTTGAACACGTATTAGTCTATGTGTGATGTAGGACTTGAACCATTTGAGAACAGTCCCACCTATTCCTAAGTTTTCTAGTCTATTGATCATAGTAGGTGGTTGATGTTGTCAAAGGCGGCAGAGATGTCTATAAAGAGGAGTAGGAAGCCTTGATTGTTGACATCTGTGCCTTTGATGAGGTAGTCCATCAGTGTAATCAAGAGGGTTTCCACTCCGTGGAAGGGGCGGAAACCAAACTGGTGTGAGTCAAGGGGTTTGTGCTCATCAATATGCTCTTGTAATTGAATTGTTTTTTTCTATTATTTTAGCAATAAATGGAATGCTGGCTATCGGTCTGTATGAATTTGGGTCTTTTGAATCAAGTTTATTGTTTTTTATTATTTTTTTTATTATTTAATATATATATATTGATATATATTGATATATATTGTCACGGTGTGGATCTAGCAGAGCCTATGGAAATAGGTAGAAATGCAGAAAGTGGATCTGACACTGACAGTTCAGAGAAACACATGGCCCAGAGTTGCTATAGGCAACACACACAAACTAGGTCACAAGGTGTGAGAACACGCCCAAGCAGCAGGAAGGCTCAGGGTTCATTAAGTAATGAAGAGCAGCTGAGAGGGGGCGGAGTTGAGGCGCACACACATAAACCTAACTCACCTGAAGTTAGTTTGGGAAGTTCAGGTGGAAGTTCGGGTTGGAGTGGAGGTTGGAGTTCAGCCAGCGTGAGAGCCGGAGAGGGAACTACCCAGAGAGCTGGAAAAGCTGAGAGGTTTAGTTCCAGAGCTGAAAGAGACAACCCAGGAGACTGCTTCATAGAGCAGTGCACAGACACGTCTAAGCTCAGTGACGTTTATCCCGAAGGTAACAGAGGATACAGTTTGGAAGCCAGGCTTAGAAAGGCTGAGAAAGCTAATTACCCAAGTAACAGGCACAGAAGGGAAAAGGAGTTCTGGCCTGAGGATATTTTTATATCTGGAGAAAAGCTAAAGGGAAAAGGCCGTAGGAAGCTTCCGTCCTGGTCCACTTCTGTGATCTCAGCTGTACCGAGAAACCCCAGTTTGAGGGAGCAAGAAGGTAAGCTGATTGGCTTTAATAGAGGGAAAGCTAAATGCAGTAACTTTCCATGTAATTGTCAAAGTTGGTGGGGCTCTCAAGAAAGAAACTCCAGTGAATGTGGTAATTGTCTCTCACACACTTTCACGGAGGAAGCAAGGAAGTCTCTGTGCAATGGGGAGAGACTGCTGAACAATAATACTTCTGGCTATCTGAAGGAAAGACAGTTTGAAGGAGAAAGTGAAGAAATGCAGTGTGATATTCAAGGGGAACAGCCCTCAGATGAATGCATGGACTGTACACTGATTATTGCCGATGATATCTCCTCTTTATGTTAAAGAGGCTGTGGAAACTTTCTAGTCACTGAAGTGAAGGAGAAAGGTTTTTCTGTTTGCTTGGAAAAGGACTGTTTAAGATACCTTTTTATTTGAGTAAAGAAGCTGAAGATAGAAGCAATTTTGGTTCATATTTGTTTCCTTTATTTTGTACCAGAAGATGGTCTGTTTGCCTTTGTTTTCATTGCTATAAAAGAATCCACCCGGAAGGGGAATAAAAATCCTGTCTTAAAGCCTTACCACCCGACTGCAACTCATTTCTTGGCTAGCCTGTGAAAACTACAATACCCAGAGGGCATTGCAAGGCTCTCTGCACCACTTTCTGGCTGGTTAAAGATAAGGCCCCAGTGTAATACCCTGCTTTAACCTGTGGGGACCCTCGCTGGGTGACAATATATATATATTTATTTATATCTATCTGTGTATCTTCTGCCCATACAGGTCTCTCTGCATATATATGCATATATACTCTATATGTGTATAACTTTAGGAATGTATGTATATCTATCTATCTATCTATCTATCTATCTATATATATATATATATATATATATGTCTCTATAGAGATATATCTTTTAGGTAGATATGTATCCACATACTTATCTATCTGTCTGTTTACATTCAGATATTCATACATTCCTATATGATCCTGACAGATGGGCACCACCCCTATCAATGCTGTACCAGCATACTTAGGGTTCTACACACATAACCACTTCCTGTGGTGATCAACAAACGTTTTCTTACCATAACCTTTCAGGGTTAGGTACCCTTGAAGTTCTCCATGTACCCTTTTTCTTTCCTTAACCCATTCAGGAAAAACATTGAGGAACTTCAGTTTATCTAAAGCTTAGCGCTTCCTAAGTCTGTCCTTAACTTCTTATCAGATACAGGGGTTTCTACACCCTTTCTCTCCTACATGGACTGTTTCTACTGCCAGTCCAGCTGGGTCAGACTCTTCTTTTTCTTTTGGTCCTAGGATTGGATTTTTCTTGGACCAACACAGCTTAAGCTTTCTTAATGGTACCTTCTGCGTCTTCCGCTGAAGTCCTATCTCTCTTTCCCTACCCCAGTTTCTCCCTGGGGCTATTTCTTCACCCTGAGGGGTTCTGACCTCCACTTGTTTTTCTACTTTTCTTACCTCTACTTCTTAGTGAGGTACTCCTTGAGGTTTTCCAATGGTTCTTCTAACAGATCCATATCAACCTCAGTAGACTTGCAATGCCAACAAGGGAGGCTCATATCTCAATTTTTACCACTAGATCTCCTCTCTACAGGGCTCTTCTCTGTAGAGGTTCTGTTCTAGTTCAGCTGTTCCATAGCACCTTTTCTGTATTCAACTCCTACCCTCCATCCCCAGGATGCCTGAGGTTCTGGGGAGTAGCATGGCTCTTCTACATCCGCAATATGCTAGTACGTACTCCCTCTGGGCATCTCAGCTTGGGAGTTCCCCATATGTGAAGACTCATTCCTGCTTGTTCCTGGAGATAGCACAGTTACTTACCTGTAACAGGTGATCTCTGGGAACAGCAGGAATAAGTCTTCACAACCCACCCACCTCCCCTAGGAGTTGTATCTCTCTATCTATCTTTGCTTTCCTCTCTCTCTCTTTGTCTAATCTTTAAAACTTAACTGAGGAGAGGCAGTTGGGAAGGCGGGAAGGCAGCACGCAGGCGTGGTGGGATGCTTCCAAAAGCGTTTTGATTGGACGCTGGGAAGCGTTCCCGCGCAGACTCCGTCGGTACCGACGTACCCATATGTGAAGACTTATTCCTGCTTTTCCCAGAGATCACCTGTTACAGGTAAGTAACTGTGCTTTGCCATAGTCCAGTATAGAGGTGGTGATAGTCTGGTACACTGTGGAAATGGTCCTGGCTTAGGACTGGTTTTAGCCTTCTGATGAGTTTGTCTGTGGTATGCTTTTGCAGCAGTTTTGTTGATATAGGACTGGAGGGTAAGGTGTTTTGTCCAGGGTAACTCCCAAGTATCTCACTTTACTTTTTACTGTTGCTGTCTTGTGCAGGAGGTTGATTGATTGTGGAGGGTTGAAGGCAGAGTTTCTGGTGATGTATAATACTTCTGTCTTATTGTAGTTTACTGGCAGGTTGTTGTTACTGAGCCGGATGGTCATGCCTTCAAGACATTAGGTTATGGTTGAAAGGTCAGGTGCATATAAGTCAATTGGGGTATAGAACATGAGATATATGTGGTACTGTAACTTATGTTTTTTTGATAATGTAGCAGATGGATTGTATGTATAGGTTAAAGAGGATTGAGGAGAGTGCAGAACCTTGTGGGATGCCTTGTGGTATATGGAACAGTGTGGATTTGTTTGCCCTGCATTTGACTTGCTGCAGCCTGTTAGGTAGGAGCCAAACCACTTCAGTATGTTATTGAATAGGGATGGTCCAAGTTCATCACAGTACAGTTGGTGCCTATCACAGTCATGTAGAAGGGAAACCAATCTCTCTACAGCCTTTAGCTCATATTATGTAGGGCTCGCTTCCTACTAAACCTTCCCTCAAGCCTCCTTCTGTGTTTTGAGATTTTCAACATTTTACTAACTCAGCTGATGAAAGTTCCTTTTGAGCTGCTAGATACTACTAGTACTACTGCTAATCAAGCCTTACACAGTATTCTACAGAGATATGTAAGAGATGGTCCTTGCTCATCAGTGTTACAGTCTACACAACATCTGGGGACTAGGAATGTCTAGGGGAATGGTAAGGAAACACATAGTTGGAGAGCAGGAGACTACATGGATCAGGATCCAAAAGTAGCTTCTTCAAGAACTAACCCTTTTTTTCCTCCATTCTATATTTTAAATTTGGTATTCTTTTAAGCTTATTGTAACGGTAGGGCAGCATATCGACTAATAAACTATCCTGTGGGCTGAAGCACTTGACCTGGAAGGTGTGGTGGTGGTGGTCTCTTAAGCATGCAGGGTTAGCGAGCTCCATGCTTTAGTAACGGATCCGTCCTACACCATATTTCATCACAGTATGGTGGTTTTGCGTATGAATCCCAAATTCCTACCTAAAGTGGTGCCAGAATTCCACTTTAATCACTTTGTCATTCTTCCAATTCTTTTGTCAAGATCACATGCTTACAAAGAGGAAAGGGCATTGCACATGTTGAACTCCAAGAGAGCTGTGACCTTCTTTTGGAATGGGACTAAGTCAATAGAAAATAAACACAACTGTCTTTTTTTTGACCCCCAACAGATTGGTGGTTGTGCTTACGCCTAGGAAGGCTTGATGCATGAGGTTTATGTCATGGCTTATAACGTCCAAGCAATGGTTGCATTGGTGGCCCACTTTCTCTGTGGGCAGCAGGATATCTTTATCTTTATTAAAATTTGATATACCGCTTTTGCAAAGCATTAAGCGGTGTACAATAAAAAATTGATTTGCACCATAATCCAGGAAATAGAACGCCAAAATAAGATAGGATAGAGGGGTAAAGAGAGTAGACAAATCATAAAAGAGATATTAGACAATAACACATAACAGGTTGGACACAGCTTGTTTGACAGCAATTAGCAAATTATAACAAATCATAAAATAAAATTAACCAACCAAAGTACAGGAAAATGGACAGTTGAATAACAGCTTGTTTAACAGCAAGTAGCAAAATTATAACAAATCATAAAGCAAAATTATCTAACCAGAGCACAGGAAAACAAACAAACAAACGAACTTGGGATAGACACACAGACAAATTAATTAGGGAGGTTCTCTGGGGGAAGGTCGAAAGCTTTCCGGAAAAGATATGTTTTAAGTAGTGACTTAAATTGCAGGTAAGAGGGCTCTAAACGTAATGAAGTGGGGAGTGTATTCCATAGGGAGGGTCCTAGGAAAAACCATGCTGAGTGTCGTGTTTGTTCTAAACGGGCTTGTGAGGGTGATGGAAGAGACAACCGGTTTGTTTGGGTGGAGCGAAGTAACCTGGGAGGAGTGTAGCGAGAGATACAGTCTGACAGATAACGTGGAATGCAGGTGTAAATAGCCCGGTGAAGGATAATCAAGAACTTATATTGAAAACAGTATTGTAGGGGAAGCCAGTGCAATCGAAGCAGAACCGGGGTGATATGATCGTATCTGCTGGAGAAGGTGATGAGACGGGCGGCAGAGTTCTGAATGAGTTGTAACCGTTGCAGACAATATTTGGGAAGATTGGCCAGGTAGATATTACAGTAGTCCAGCCTACTTATTATAAGGGCAAGAACAAGAGTGATAAGGGCATTAGGTGGTAAAATGGACTGGACAGCTCGAATCTGCCGTAACGCAGAAAAAGAACTACGGGAGACATTGGCAATATGTTCGGAGAAAGTCAAGCGTGAGTCTAGAGTGACACCCAGATACCGGACGGAAGAAGTAAGAGGGATTGTAGTTGGACCAATAGAAGGTGCGAGAGTAGGACATGCACCACCAAGTGAAATCCACATCGCTGAGGATTTAGTCGGGTTAAGATGGAGAAAGTTGTCTGATAACCAGGAGGCAATATGGGATAGACAAAGGTTTAACTGTGTGATATCAGGAGAGAGGGGGGACGTATGAAATAATAAAACTATATCATCTGCATAAAGGTAAGGGGAAATTGAATATTGTATTATCAATGGTAAAGGGGCCAGGAAAATATTGAACAACAGGGGGGAGAGGACCGAACCCTGTGGGACACCACAGGTGAGGGGAAGGCTAGATGAGGACTGGTTCTTGACGTGGACAGAAAAGGAACGGGATGAAAGAAAAGAATAGAACCAAGACCAGACAGAACCACGAAGACCAATATCGGAGAGACGGGACAAAAGTGTTTGGTGATCAACTAAATCAAATGCTGCGGATAAATCTAAAGAAACAAGGAGAGTGATGTCACCACGGTCATGAGATATATGAAGTTCATTAAGTAGGGCCAACAGCACAGTCTCAGTGCTGTGGCCTTGGCGGAACCCCGCTTGACGGGGGTGGAGAGCATTGATGGCTTCGACATGGGTACTAAGTTGACAGAAAGCGCACCGATAAGCGCCCAGAAAGCGCACCGATAAGCGCACAGAAAGCGCACCGATAAGTGTATCTGGACTTTCAGAAAGCCTTTGACAAGGTCCCTCATCAGAGACTTTTGGCAAAACTAAAGAGTGATGGGATAGGAGGCAGTGTACTTATTGTGGATCAGGAACTGGTTAAAAGATAGAAAGCAGAGGATAGGGCTAAATGGCCAATTTTCCCAATGGAGAAAGGTGAATAGTGGTGTACCCCAGGGATCTGTGCTGGGTCCGCTGCTTTTTGACATATTCATAAATGACCTGGAAAGTGGAATAACGAGTGAGGTTATCAAATTTGCAGATGACACAAAACTATTTAAAGTTGTTAAAACCCAAGAGGATCTTGATAAATTGCAAGAGGATCTTGATAAATTGGAAGACTGGGCATCAAAATGGCAGATGAAATTTAATGTGGGCAAGTGCAAAGTTATGCACCTAGGGAAGAACAACCCAAACTATGGTTACACAATGCAAGGTTCCACATTAGGAACCACCACCCAGGAAAAAGATTTAGGCGTCATTGTGGATACCATGTTAAAACCCTCGGCCCAGTGTGCAGCGGCGGCCAAGAGAGCAAATAGAATGCTAGGTATCATAAGGAAAGGAATGGGAAATAAAACAAAAGTTATAATAATGCCTCTCTATCGTTCCATGGTGAGACCACACCTTGAATATTGTGTGCAGTTCTGGTCTCCGTATCTTAAAAAGGATATAGCGCTATTAGAAAAGGTTCAGAGAAGTGCCACAAAAATGGTAAAGGGGATGGAAGAACACTCCTATGAAGAAAGGCTAAAAAGGTTAGGGCTCTTTAACCTGGAAAAGAGACGGCTGAGGGGAGATATGATAGAAGTCTATAAATTAATGAACGGAGTGGAACGGGTAAACGTAGATAAATTGTTTACGTTATCAGAATATAGAAAGACTAGGGGACATCCAATGAAGCTACAGGGTAAACTATTTAAGACTAATAAAATAAAATATTTTTTCACTGAACGTGTAATCAAACTCTGGAATTTGTTACCGGAGGATGTAGTAAAGGCTGTTAGTGTAGCAGGGTTTAAAAAAGGTTTGGACAAGTTGCTGGAGGAAAGGTCCATAAACCATTATTAAGAAGGGACCCAGGATATCAGTGCTTCATCCTGTACAAGCATTGTGGAAACTGTCTTTTGAGGAAACAGCTAGGTACGTATGACCTAGATTGGCCACTGTTGGAAACAGGATACTGTGCTTGATGGACCTTGGTCTGACCCAGTCTGGCATATCTTATGTTCTTATAAGTCATCATATTCCGTCCTCTTCTCCTTGGAGTTGTATTCTACTGTTGGCTATCCACGTGACTGAATAGATGAGGTGGCAGCAGGTGAGAACTTGTGGTAGCTAAATTTTTGGGGCCAGAACAGCTAGGCTAGTTCTCTAGCAGCAATGGCAGCGGCTCAGACTCTAGTAGGCATACTTCATATGCTGGGCTTACAGGATGGCTTCTGCGCTGATCGGCATCAGCCAAGGTGACTGCCGGTTTAGACTGTGAATGTGGAGTCAGCCTGGAGGAGGGGCCTTGCGTTCTCTGTACATGAATATAAAGTAAAAAAAAGAGAGAGAAAAGAAAATATAAGACAGATACGGTTTTAAAGGCTCCTCCGGTTGAAGAATGGGGAGTTATTAGAAACTTCTAGAAGGAGATGAGAAGGTTCATCTCCAGGAACAAGCAGGAATGAGTCTTCACATATGGGTACGTCGGTACCGACGGAGCCTGTGCGGGAACGCTCCCCAGTGTCCAAAAAGAAAGCTTTTGGGAGCATCCCACATGCATGCGCGCTGCCTTCCCGCCTAAACACTTCTCTCTCAGTTTTCCGTTTTCCACGGAGCCGGCAGGACGTATTTCTGTCACCGCAGAAAATTCTTCTTTTTATTCTTAGTATTTTGTGGTCGTGTCTGCCTTCCCTCGACGCCACCAGTACCGACGTTGCTTTTCTTTCTTTTTACTAAAGAATTTCTTCTTTTCTTAAAAATCTTTTCCCTGTTTAGTGCCTGACGGTTTCTAGGCCACTAGGCCTCTATCCTTCCATTATGGAAAAGCCAGCCAATATCCTTAAGAAATGCTCAAAGTGTGGCGGTACAAATGTATTTTCAGACACTCATACTTCTTGTCTAAAATGTTTAGGTCCTGACCATTGCCCTCTGGAGTGTCTCTCCTGCTGGAGCTCAAACAGAAGAAGTCTTCAGGATCGAGCACAACTCTATACCCAGTTCACATCGCACTTGATGTCACCAGCTAGAATATCTTCTTTTTCACAGGATCAGGTAACCAAACAAAAGTCTGTAAAGACTAGCCAGTCCTCGAGTGGTAGATCTCCTTCTCAGCATCGAGATGCCTCTGGCGTTGCCCTCGGACATTTTCTAATTAAACTCAGATACACTCCAAATATATCAAAAATAGTGGACAATGTATTCCAAGTCTCTCTCACAGGTACTACATATAGCGAAGTACAACCGCAATTTATCCCACAAGGTCTCAGACTTAAGGGTGCCGTGGCCAGAACTGACCTACGGCAACTCTCAATTTGCATCAATGACCACCTTATATTTTTTACAAATAACAAGGTGTACTTGCAAAATTGTTTGTCCTGCTAAAAATGAGTACTTGCATATATAGATCTTGTTCTCATAAAGTTAAAACAATTCACTATAGGAATGTTCTTATCTTGTTCGCTGTATCAAAAACAATATGGCCAAAAGACTCTTTTCAATCATTGAAATCTCCCAACGCCGTCAACAGGCACTGCCTACGCGTTTCACTACGCAGTTCATTAGGGGCTATTAGTTAAATGCCAAACGTTCATACCAACAGCTCGTCACCAACCTATCAACAAATGAAAAGAAAAAATAGTAACTCCATCTATTCTTGCATCATCCACTGAACTATACTCTTCTCATACTAAAATATTAATATAGCGACATATCTCGAGCTCACAAACTTACAGAATGCTGCCCACGTTCACCTCCAATACCAGGACCGCTACTCATCAATTGTGTTGACCAAAACCCGGTGGAAACGCCGCGCATGCGGGTTTGAACTTCCACCTGGGCTTTAAACTAAAGTCAAAATCTATGCTCAACGTAATGACGACCATGTTCTCTACCCAATCCCCGAAGGGACCATCTTCAAACAACACCCCCCCCGAGATGGAATACTCAGATATGTACTGTTTTAAGCAGGCAGTGCCTGTTGACGGCGTTGGGAGATTTCAATGATTGAAGAGAGTCTTTTGGCCATATTGTTTTTGATACAGCGAACAAGATACGAACATTCCTATAGTGAATTGTTTTAACTTTATGAGAACAAGATCTATATATGCAAGTACTCACTTTTAGCAGGACGAACAATTTTGCAAGTACACCTTGTTATTTGTAAAAAATATAAGAAGGTCATTGATGCAAATTGAGAGTTGCCGTAGTTGTGGGATAAACTGCGGTTGTACTTCGCTATATGTAGTACCTGTGTGAGAGACTTGGAATACATTGTCCACTATTTTTGATATATTTGGAGTGTATCTGAGTTTAATTAGTACATGCACACTCTGTAATGAAGACCCATCATTAAGTGTCTATAGACAACTCGAGGACATTTTGGCAATAAAGCCCTGGCGGGAGTCTTCGGGCTTCAAAGCATTAACGGGGCTCCGGGTTGTTCCCGGGGTTCTTACCTCGACGAACACACCTGGGCCATGCTCGGTGGTTGTGGCCACTTCGAGCGGTACCAACACCCCGGCATCGGCTATGGTGATGGATGAAACACTCCTCACTGACGAACGTAGTCTAGCGCTCTCGGTTACTTCGGTACCGCTAGAGTTGCTGCAGACCGTTCCTTGAGTATAGGTATCGGGTTTGGTACCGGCATCGGTGTCGGTACCGTCCATGCTTGCTTCGACAGATTCGCTTCCTTCGATGCCGAGCCTGGAATCGATCTCTAGCATGGAGGATTCGGTACCGAAGACATCGCTTTAAGGAAAATCCGATGCTTCATCCTTTCAAGTCTTCCAATCCTGATGACTGGGATGAATCCATCGGTACCAAGGCTGAATTTTCAACAAGTCTAGCCTTTACCCCTCATTTTAGAGGGTCCTCCGGGGAGATTTCTTTTCAAGCTTTTCTGCTTGATATGGCAAAGTTACTTGCTATTTCTATACCTGGTAAAGAATCCCTACCGGGGGATTCAGAGACACTGCAATTCCCCTGGATTCCAAAGGAGGTGATCATGCTTCCTTTGCATCAGATCTTACAAGATCTACTATTAAGAATGTGGGAAACTCCTTTAACGGTATCCCCACATTCTAAGACACTTGACACTATGTTCAAGGTGCCACCTTCTCCAGGTTTTCAGAAGACTCAACTTCCTCATCATTCTATTGTTGTAGAATCAGCAATGAGGCGTATTAAGAGTGCAAAGAAGCACTCTTCTTATCCGCCAGGTCGTGAGTCTAGGACTTTAGATGCCTTTGGACGTCGATGCTTCCAGGCATCCATGCTTTCAGCAAGAATTATCTCATATATTTTCTATATGGGATTATCTCTTGAAGAGGTCACAAAGAACTTAAAGTTTTTGAACCCTTTTCTTCAAGAGCATAAAAGAGCAGACTATTTCTTATTAGTCAATCATGCTCAAAATATCTCTAGGTTCCTTAATTGTGCTTCCCTGGACTGTTTTGAGTCTATTAGCAGAACTTCCGCTATAGCCATAGGAGCACGAAGCATAGCCTGGCTCCAAGCTTCAGACTTGGACAGATGGGTACAGGAAAGGCTGGGAAATACTCCTTGTACTGGTGAAAATCTCTTCAACAAGGAGGCTTTATTTCAAGCTAATCAGTTAAGCACTGATGCTGTTGCTTTCAGAGGATTGTCAAAACTTTCCTCTATCCCAGCTAATAAAATCTCCTAAAAAGCTTTATATCCCCCTAGGGGAAAAAAGTTTTATCCATCTTCTACCCATGATGCAGATGTTTCCAAAGACAGGGAACATCAAACCAGGCTAAGAAAATCAAAACCTCAACAGGCTCAGCAAACCCAGCAGTCACAGGGTTTCTGATATTTTATTCACCTTTTCTGTGTGAGGTTTTTAGAACCTCTGAACATACTTCTTTTCAACAGAAGCATCTAAGGTTCCTCTCATTCATGTTGAGATATCAGTCATACATTGACTCAATCCTCGACTCTGGGCATGAATCTCTTGTTACAAGAGAAATCCATCCTTTTAGCTCAAGAGCTATTGAGGCCTTTCATACCCTAAAGATAACAGGTTTCTTCTTTAAAAAAAAAAAAAAAAAAAAGGAGTAACAACTAACAACAAGGTAAGTTATGCCCTTCACCTTGTCAGTTTCCTGTACGAGGCTATCTCATACTTTTAACTGCAAGGGGACCCTACCCTCTTCAAAGACTTACCAAATTGTAAGTCTTCTCAACTCTGTATTACTTTTTATCCCTCTTAGTCCAGACATTCAGTCTCTAAGAGTACTACTAATCAACTGGAGGGCTTATTCTCTAAGCCCATAGGATTTTCTTGAATACCTACTCCAGTAAGTAGTTTCCATACAGAGTTTTCTTCCCCTTTGCGGTTCATCTTCTCTGTGTATCTTTGAGCTAACCTTCTCAGATACTACTTTAAGGCAGCTTATCAGACAGAAATTGAGTATTACCACTCCAAATTATGTCTGTCGGTCCTCCCTAACCAATAGGACCTAACTTTTTTCTGCTGCCTTAATAACAGATAACTCCAAGAGAGGTTCCAAAACCCATTTGGACAATTTATTGTTGCAGGCATCAGGCCTGTCTACTATTCTTAGCCATCTTCAATTCTTTTTGGGCGCTAACAGAATAGATTAGGTTGCACACTGGCAATTAAACAGCCAGATCTAAGCAACCTACAACATGCTCTCTGCAATTATACTAGAAAGCTCTGCAACTATGGGCCTTTGCCAGAGAGCCTCAGAGCTACTCCTAGTAGGTAGCTTCCAGATGTTTAAAAAGGGCTTCAGCTGGTAGACTGTCCAGTCATGCTCCTACATGACTGGTTTTTTCCTAATCTTACCATCTTCCTTAAAAATTTCCTTTTAAGGAAAAGTAACCAGGGCTTAGACCACGTGAAAGCCTAGAGAATTGCACAATTCCCTGGGTTGTTCCACATCTCACTGGAACTTTTACAACAGGGATGCATTCCTTTCACTGCAGTCGGTCCTTATTCACTACTTTCCTTCTATTTCCCTATACTTCATTGTAGCTTATGATGAACAAAATAACGCATGATACTCATATTGCCCTCATAGAGAGGCAAACATGGTATCCCCTTATATTGCGTCTTTTTCTCCAGCTACTACTTGAAGTTATAGAAGGATCCAGACTTGCTGTCTTAAGACTAAGGATCGCCTCTGCACTCCTTCACGTACGTCTCGAGACCTGGTTATTCAGGGGCTAGATCTTTTTTAAAAGAAATCTAGTCCTCTCCTTGTAAGTGAAGATCATAATACCGGTTTCCATGAAACGTTCTCTATAGTTCGTCCATTTTTAACCAGACAGAGATTCTCCATCAATATTCTCAAGTAGGTCTTATCCTTCTTGTTATTGGGTCAATCTCTATGCAACATCTGACTTTGAAAGATTTGTTTACTGTCCATATTAATGCTGTCCCAGCATATCATAAAACTTAATGGACAACCAATTTCTATGGTAAATTAGGAAATACCTTCTTTTGCCGTTACCTTTTCGGTTACGTCACATCTGAAGCTCTCTGTGTAAAGTCATTATCATAAGTGACATCACTTACGAAAGACTTTACTGATCTTCAAGAAATTGGAGGCCCAACGCCTAGTACAAATGTCTTTGTTTTTCATTTGGATAAATGGGGGTCTTAAAGACCTATCCTTTTTTCTGCAAAGGGTATTTCTACCTTTTCATCCAAACCAGTCAGACTTATCTCCACTCTTTCCTAGGACCTTATTCTGCTCCAAGGACAAGGAGTTCAAACTTTGGACTTTACAGAAGCTTTAGCTATTTCTCCAAAGTCCAACCTCATTAAACTCCCCCAGTTTTTTTCTTCTGGGGTTAGTTCTAGCCATTAAGGCTTCTTATCTCTTCCTGTATTGCAAAATTTATTTTTCCTCTACTTCACAGTGAGGAAATTCTTTGAGGATAATGTACTGGCTCTCAACTACAGACCCATATTACCCTCAGCAAATACTTTCACAATACTTTTGAGTAAGATCCACATTAGATATTGGGATTCAATTTTTTCTAACAATTATAATCTACACAAGGACTCCCCTCTGGATACCTTGTTTAGTCAAGCTGTTCCACAGCACCCTTTTTTCTTTTCTAGTTCAACTCCTACCCTCCATCCCTTGGATGCCTGAGGTTCTGAGGAATAAGCATGGCCCATCCATTAGATTTGCAACATGCTGGGGCCTCCTCCAGGCATCTTAGCTTGGGAGTCCCCATATGTGAAGACTCATTCCTGCTTGTTCCTGGAGATAGCACAGTTACTTACCTGTAACAGATGATCTCTGGGAACAGCAGGAATAAGTCTTCACAACCCACCCACCTCCCCTAGGAGTTGCGCTCTCTCTCTCTCTCTCTCTCTCTCTCTCTTTCTAATTTGTCTACTTCCCTCCTTCGGTCTCAGCTTCAAACCCAGCTGATGAGAGGGAAGTGTTTAGGCGGGAAGGCAACGCACATGCGTGTGGGATGCTCCCAAAAGCTTTCTTTTTGGACGCTGGGGAGCGTTCCCGTGCAGGCTCTGTCGGTACTGACGTACCCATATGTGAAGACTTATTCCTGCTGTTCCCAGAGATCACCTGTTATAGGTAAGTAACTGTGCTTTCTGCTTGCTCTGCCATTGAAGTCACACATATGTGAGGACTTATCCTGCTGTCCACGGTGAACATCTGCTACAGGTCAGTAACTTTATTTCTCTGGTATCTCACACATGGGTGATATCACCAATGGAACCTGCGCAGGAACATTCGCCCAGCTTCCAAAGGAAAGTTTTGGAATGTACTCCACGCATGCGTGCCGGTCTTCCCACCCAAAGAAGCCATCTTACCTCGGTCATCTTTTTTCCACGGAGCTCTTCAGACATCCCAGAGAAGTTCATTTTTTTATAGTCTGTTTTTGCCATTCCAGTGCCATTTCGGTACTGTCCTATCTCGATTCGCATCGCTCTTCCTGCCATCTCTCTTCTTTTTCAGTGCACAGGTTTTTTTCTCATGCCCCCCTGTTTGGTGAGGACATTGGAGTCCTTTGACTTGGCAGGAGCCATTTTTTCAACTATGTCAAACCCAAGCAGTGGCTTTAAAAAGTACACTGTGTGTTCAGTCCATCTCGATCACAGACCATGACAGTTTGTACCTTCATTATCTCGGGACCGACCATGAGCCTTTGATTTGCCCTGCTTGTAGATGATATGCAAGGGGCTTAAAAACCGAGAAAAGCAGTGGGAATTATTCAGTTCCAAGACCTCAACACTGTTCCCGGCATCAATCTCTGCTTCGAAGCCCTTGAAGGCCCCCTCTGAGGCATTGGCTCCAAAAGGGCACCAGGTGACCGCCGAGCCTCGAAGTTGCGAGGCATTGGACCAGTGGCTCTCCTTCAATGAAGAATGCACCCGGAAGGATCAAACTTCATCCGATTTGGCATCGAAAGATGATGCAGATACCATAGGGAAAGCTGGTCATCGGCGTTGGAGCCCTTGACGCAACTCTGAGAGTGAAGGCCAGGAGCAGCCTTCCAAGCTGCCCCAGTGAGAGGAGTTGCCTCCTGAGACCTCAGAGATTTGACACGGGGCTCCCGAGGCTATAACTCTTGTGGAGTCCCTGCCAAAGGAGCTGGCATCGGCTTTGTCTGTGCCAGTGCTGATGCTGCCACTGGTGGCTGCAGAGCCCACCCTCCTGGCATAGAGGATGCTAGCCCTCGAGCGCAGCCTTGTTGCTTTCATGGCGTAACACATCACTCGAGGACTGGTTCCTCTGTGCTGGTGACAGCTCTGTTTCTGGCGGAGGCCTAGCTGGCTGAGGTGGCAACTGATCCTTGAAACCTTTGCAGATTCCTCCGGATCCCGAGACCACTTCTGATCTTGGTTGGTGCATCCAGTCTCCTCCGATGCCTCCGGTACCGAACATCAAGAACAGAGGACCCCATCCTGTCATTGATGGAGCCCTTGGTCTCATTGGTACTTAGAGTTCCTCAGTGACTTGGACTCTGACTGGGAGACTAAGGATGCGTCTCTGGAGATGGCGAGAACTGGGATGGGCCCTCGGATCCCCCTGTCCTCTGGAGTGTCAAAGGCCCCCTTCCAAGGAGATCTTCTTCCTGGAGTTTGTGAGTGACATGGGAAAGGCCTTTCACCCTGGAGGCACAGGAGGAGCCACCCCGCCAAAGGAGGCCATCACTGTCCCTGTCCACCCCATTCTGGAGAAGCTCCTTCGGAGGATGTGGGTGATCCTGCTTATGGTGCCTATGATGAGCAAGCGGCTGGATTCCATGCATCAAGTCTGCAAAAGCTAGAGCTTTGAGAAAACACAACTGCCTCACTACTCCATGGTGGTGGAGTCAGCTATGCGCCTCATCAAGCGCACTAAGACGCACTCCTCGGTGCCCATGGATCGGGAGACAGAAAGCGTTGTCAGGGCTTGATTCTTGTGGCCTGTATACTAGCATACGAGTTGTACATGGGCATGTACTTGAGAGACTTGGCAGGGGAGCTTGTCTGATTCTCGGCTGGGCTTTCTGGTGACCATATCAAGCATTTCCAAAGCCTGGTCAGTAAAACCAAGGAATGCTCCAAATTTGTGACTCGGGCAGCCTATGACTGCTTCGAGTCCATGGCCAGAATGGATGCAGTGGGCATTGGTGCCTGCCACCTGGCTTGGCTATAGTCCTCTGATCTAGAACAATGGGTTAAGGACAAATTGACTGTTGTCCCATGCCGGGGAGAGAACCTCTTCAGCAAGCCCATGCAGAAACCATCATAAAGAACAAAATTGCTGAACATGTAGATAGTCATGGCTTAATGGGAGACAGCCAACATGGCTTTAGACAACTTACAGAATGCTACCCGTGTAGCATTGGGGCATGCTGTGAGCATTCTGGGGGTGGCACCAGTTGCTAACTGGGCAGGGGCTATATTGCACTGCTGCCCGGTTAGCGACCTACGGGTAAAGATAGGCGCAGCAAAAGCTGGCCTGTCTTTACCCCTGGAAGCGTACCTCGCAATGACCCTGGCATTGAATATCTGGGGCTAAAGTTTGGCAGCGATGGCTGTGTGCCGTAGAGGCGCATAGGCATTGTAAATGAATATGGGGCCCTTGAAGCGAAACCTACACACTGCAGAAAGAAAATGGAGAAATACCAAAACAAATGACAACCTAAACACTTAGAAGCACAAACTACAGGCATATCAAGCAGCCACAGTCCACCAAAGAAAGACTTCTACACAAAGCTAATCTAAAGCTCTCTCAACCGCCCATGAGAGCTTTTTGACATAGTGAAATCTCTGAGCAAGGACACAACCCAACAAACTGAAGCAACCACCCTCCCTCTGCAGATGATGGCAGACTATTTATTTAATAATTATAATTTCAACAAAACAATACAAGTTATAGAATCACTTGCATGAAATGGGGGCACCAATCAAGAAAAAACATCAGTCAACATAAGGAAATATATAAACAGAACATTATATTAACAAAGGAGCCCCTCCCCTAGCCCACTAGAGAGACCCAGGAAAAGGAAAATAAATTTCTACCTCAAAAAGAAGGAAAATAGCAATGTTTTAAACAGCCAGAACTAATAGTAAGCAGCACAGAATCAACCTTTTCCACCCAGCATATCCCCTAGCATTCAGAAAAGGAAGTAATTGTGACGGATAAAGGAAAACATAACATAGAAACATAGAAATATGACGACAGAAAAAGACCACATGGCCTATCTAGTCTGTCCTTCCATAACAACTACAACAGTCCACTTTTTGCCTTTAGAGATCCTCTGTGTTGGTCCCATGCTTTCTTGAATTCAGTTACTGTCCTCATCTCTACCACCTCCACTGGGAGACTATTCCACGGATCCACTACTCTTTCCGTAAAGAAATATTTCCGCATATCACTCCTGAATCTATCTCCCTTCACCCTCATCCCATGTCCCCTCGTAGCAGAACTTGCTTTCAATTGAAAGAGGCTCTCTCCCTGAACATTGTACATATGTAAGTAGTTTAGTTTGCATTCCCCGTTTATCCAAGTTATTACTCCTGTTCTATGTAAAGCATAAACATGTTATCCAAGTTGTTTTCTCCTGTTCTATGTGAAGCCAAACAGTTTGTTATGGTCATTTTGTTGTATGTAAACCGCGCTGACAATAGTGCGGTATATAAGAAATTGTAATAAATAAATAAATAAATAAATAACATTTATGCCACGGAGGTATTTAAACATCTCAATCATATCACCTCTATCCCGCCTTTCCTCTAAGGTGTACATATTAAGATCCTTAAGTCTGTCCTCATATGCTTTATAATGAAGCCCATTAATCATTTTGGTAGCAACCCTCTGCACCGACTCCATCCTGTTCACATCCTTTTGAAGGTGCGGTCTCCAGAATTGCACACCATACTCCAAATGAGGTCGCACCAAAGACTTATACAGAGGCATTATCACCTCCTTTTTTCTGCTAGCCATTCCTCTCCGTATGCACCCAAGCATCCTTCTAGCTTTTGCTGTCGCCTTTTCCACCTGTTTAGCTACTTTAAGATCATCAGACACAACCACGCCTAGGTCCCGCTCTTCTTTAGTGGACAAAAGTACTTCACCTCCTATACTGTATTGCTCCCTTGGATTGCTGCAGCCCAAATGCATGACCTTACATTTTTTAACATTAAATCCCAGCTGCCAAATTCTAGACCATTCTTCAAGCTTAGCTAGATCCCTCCTCATGTTATCTACCCCTTCCTGGGTGTCTACTCTATTGCAGATTTTGGTATCATCCGCAAAGAGGCAAACCTTACCCGACAGCCCTTCCGCTATATCACTAACAAATCACTTCCGCTATATCACTAAGAATTACTCTGTCGTTTTACTAAACACTTACAGGGATATTTAAGAAAAAACAAACTCCCAGCCTGCAAGACCCGTCGCCTAGTCTCTCTGGCCAGGTCAGGAAAAATACGAACCAGACAGCCCTTAAACATTATGGGCCTGATTCTAGTGCAGACGTAGAAGCCCTCTGTGCGCCTGGCTGGAACCAGATGCACAGAGGAAGTTGCAATTCTAATCCATCCCTGCTATTCATGGCTCGGAATGATCCCCTATATGTCTTTTCCTGAAAAATAACCTTAAAAGACAATCTCTATTGGATACAAGTGCTAAAGGCACTAAACATGTCGCAGGCACAATATTATCAGAATCAGAGGACTCCAACATGGCTGAAACATTCAATACATCTAATTGCCCAGGGCCAGATGGCTCCGCAGTGTTAACGTGTACTGTGTGGGTGGACATGTTTCTCCGAAATCCCAAGCACATCAAGCAAATATCGCTTAAACATTTCCTTAGCAGAGATGCAAGGTGAACGCAGAAAATTAGTCAAGCGAAGATTTGCCAACCTAGAAAAATTATTCATTTGCTTCATCTGAGTTTTCAAATTATTAGTCTTTCATAAAGGCCTCTGAATAACTTTCCACACATTTAGTTCTCAAAGCCATCCCTTCCAGATCCGTTTTCAAATGGGCATTTGCACCAACATTCTTGGAAATCCATTCAGTATTCGATCGTACCTGGCCTTGAATCCCATTCATCTGACCCGTAATTGCTTCTCCAAGCTGGTTAATAGCCGACCAGATGGTTTCTAATGTGAACTGTCCTGGCTGTTGCATAGGGAAAGTAAATGTCAATGAGCCCTGCTCTCTATCTAGCAAACTTGAAGGGGCAGGGTGATCCACTGGCGGTAGAGCGTTGCCTTCACTCATCCCCAGTGAAGAAAGTCCCTCCTCGGCATTCTGCTCCATCTCTTGTTGATCCCATAAGTCTATTCCTCAACTTGCCACGGAGCCTGCAGTTGGCCCCAGCTGAGACACCCAAGAAGCCTGAACGGAAGTCTTGCGTATCTCACTGGCTGCAGGATCCAAATCGTAACAGAGAAATTTCCGAGGCTGCAGCATCTCAGGGGACGTTAGATCCCCACTTGAAAGAGACACCGAGCCACCCAGCTCTGCCCGCCTCTCAACTGAGCCTTCACCCCCTGCACCTGGCTGCCACTCCACCTGCTGAATAAATGCATCCAATGGATCCAAGGTAAGAGGGGTAGAGGTCCGCTGGTCAGCCTGGGGCAACACGGCCTGCTTCCCTTTCCTCCTCTTCCCCATAGAAAATTGCGGGTGGAGCTCACACACTGCTGCCTATTTCCAGACTTTAACTTCAGCCCGCGCTAACAGCATCAACCCACCACCACCATAATAGAACAAACAGTCACATACCCCACCACATGGAGCTCATTCAGTAACATATAACACCTGACTGCCTAGAGAAAACCATCACAAGCATCAACACACCACTTCACCACTTGACCCCTGTACAGTCAGCTGGATCAAACTAGCAAGACAAGAACTTGCCCCCACAATACCGAAAGCCATCCACCTCTCACTGCATCAGGGATAGGTACCCACCAAACTCAAGACTGCCTTCATCTGTCCTGTAAGGAAAGAAACCTCAAACATCAACCAACCAACCTCCTACAGACTGATAACCAGCCTTTCCTTCATGGCCAAAATACTGGAAAGAATCATCTACTCGCTCTGCGATCACATAGAAACACACCATCCACTTGACCGACAGCAATATGGTTTCCAACCACATCATGGAGTGGAATCCCTAATGACCGCCCTCCTCAACAATCTACTTACAGGAACTGACAAACCAAAAACTGGCTTCATACTTATCTTCCTAGATTTTTTATTTTATTTAGACAGTTTTTGTATACCACCTTATCCTTCAATCAAAGTGGTCACAACACAATTGGGGGATACATTTAACATGAGGGGATATGAGACACATACACTAATACTGACAGGGAACATGGGCTATGGAGGGTTAAGTGGCTTGCCCAAGACCACAAGGAGCACCTGTGGGACTAGAAACCCCAGTCCTTCCAGCCCAAGGTTGCTGTCCTCTAGTGGGATTTGAACCCCCGACCTTCCGGCCTGAGGTACCTTGCCCCAACCACTAGGCCACTCCTCCCTGATATAAAGGCATCATTTGACTCTATACCACACAACCTGATCATCAAGTGACTGCAAGCTCTTGGAATATCCGACACACCCCTCGCCTGGTTCGAATCATACCTGACTGACAACTTCAAGTAAGATCTGGCCGTGCAAAATCCACCCCATATACACAATCTCAAGGAGCTCCACAAGGCTGCATCCTATCATCCTTGCAATTCAGCATATTCCTCCAGCCAATTTGCACTGTCATACAAACATTTAACATTATAGACCAGAGACCACGTCACCCCCCTTCTTTTCCGCCTTCACTGGTTACCAATTTCTTTCCGCATTCAGTTCAAACTACTCACCCTTGTTCATAAAGCACTTCACACCTCCACTCCTCAATACCTGGCTGACCTCATCCACTTTCACACTCCCAGACACACTCCCCGTTCCTTTCATCTCAACCGTCTTACACTACCCCCTCCCTCCCTAGCCCACCTGCAGTCTACCCGTTCCTCAGCTTTTTTATTTCTAGGCCCTGCCCTTTGGAACTCCCTTCCCACCGCCCTCTGCCTGGAACATCATCACCCTACCTTCAAGCTGGATCTAAAGACTCACCTTTTCTCCCTTGCCTTTGGCCCTCCCTCCTCTCACCCCTAACCTTTTTTCCTATACCCTTTGATATCAACCTGCTCTCCCATTTTCTCTCTACAAAGTAATTGTAACTTTCTTTCTACTTTTCCGGCCTTGTGCCTTGCTGTTACTGTAATATTTTATTATCGTAAACCGCTCTGCTATTTTGAAGGGCGGTCAATCAAATCAATAAACATAAACATATACCACATCTACGCAGATGATGTAATGAGCTACGCATCCATAAATACATCAAACCTGATATCACACCCATAGCGAGATACTTTTCCACAATCAATGAATGGCTTAGAAGACATAATTTAGCCATAAACATTAAGAAAACAGAGGCCTTGTACATCACCAGAGGCAACAACTTCAAAGCACCAAGCTCTATAACCATCAATAGGATGCAAATCAAGTAAAATAAAATATACAATACCTCGGAGTTACCTAGATCAACACCTCACCTTCACAGAACACATATGGAACGTTACAAGGAGCGTCTACTTCAGACTTGGTATAATCAAACACCTCAAACCTCTCCTAACCAACCATAACTTCTGCTCAGTCCTCCATCTTCCCGCGTCTCGACTACTGCAGTATCATGTTTCAAGGTCTTCCAAAAGCAACTATCCACCCGTTGCAGCTTGCACTCAATACCGCAGCACAAACCCTCTTCAGCCCATGGCAGAATGGAACACATAACATCTCTACTCAAACAACTCCACTGGCTACCAATAATAGGACACACAGAATTCAAATCTATTCTCACAGCGTTCAAGATACTCAATAACTATTCCATACCGCATCTACAGTCCCTACTTCATGTCCTACCTGACAACAGAAAAAGACGAGTTGGCTCAAGGAACATGCTATGCACATTATCACTAATCATAAAAACTGGTGCCACCACCTCAAAGAGAGCCTTTTCACTTCATGCTCCACAGTTATGGAACTCTATTCTTGAGAAGTTACGGACCACAACAGACACAGCAATCTTCAGTCAAGCCCTAAAGACACACATATTCAGAGACTGCTTCCCTTACACCCTCACTCAACCAACCACCCACTCACATATTCCATCTCCCCCTCCCAAGTTACACACCTCCCTTACTCCTCCCTCTCTTGACCCCCTCCATTCAATGATACCCTAAAACCCCCCAAACTAAAGCACACGTTCAATGTTATTTCCAAGCTGGCTTCCCTGTTTAATGTATAATGTTCTGTTATAATTTAAAGTGCTTTGACCTTAGGATAAAGTGGTATAAAAAAACCTGTTGAATGAATGAATGAATATTGGGCCCATAGAGTTTGAAATAGGCCAAATGAGATCTGGGTTGCCAGAGAAATGTCCCTCCCCTCGCCCCAAATGACCCAGTAGGAGAAGGCGTTCCAGTGTTTGTAACATAGAAACTTACATGTAGTGAAATATAACTATTAAGGAATTCCTCCTTCCAAACTGCCTATCCCTGTTTTCTATATCCCCAACCCCCAAATTGCCTCACCACCCAAAACTAACTCCCCTGCAACTGCCCCAGTCCAAAAATTACTCCTCTGCAAATGCTCCATTACCCACAAACTGCCACCCCCTAAAAATGTCTCCTTTCATCTTTCTCATTATTTTGCAAGCTACCCTACCCCACAAAAGCTACTACTACTACTACTTATCATTTATTTATTTATTTTGACAGTTTTGTATACCACCTTATTCTTCAATCAAAGTGGTCACAACACAATAGGAGGTATACATTTAACAGGAGGGGATACGATTCACAAACGTAAATACTATGTGCTTATAGGTCCAAATGGGTATGGGTAGTTGGGGCCAATTGGTGTAAGTAGATGTTGGGCCACTTGGATGGTATCTGGTGTTTGTCAACTTAAGGTGGTTGTTCATGGGCCTCGGTAAAGAGGAGGGTCTTGAGTGCCTTACAGAAGTCTCTGGTGTCGTTTAGGATCCTTAAGTCCATAGGGAGGGAGTTCCACAATGCAGGCACCAGTAGCGAGGGAGCTCTCTTAGATGTTGCCTGCTTAACCTTGTGATAACCTGCGGGTGTGCTGATCCTGTTGCCATTGTTGGTTCTTCTTGATCTGTTGCTGACATCTCTGGTTATTATATCCTGGAGCGCATCTGCTGAGCGGTGGTGGAAGATTTTGAAGATGTTCAGGATTGTTTTGAATTTAGCCCTTGCAGTTATTGGGAGCAGTATTAGACATATGCAGTGTTGTACACATACACATAAAAGACAGTCCCTGATCGAGAAGGCTTGCAGTTTGCTAAGACTGACAGAAAAACAGGGACTAGAGAATTCTTAGTGGAAATGAATAAAATACACATGGGTGTAGCTAGGAGAATAAGATAGGATCCAAAAGCAGCCTCAAAGAGATGAATTTAGCTTGGATTTGAATAGAACTGGAGTTGGAGCCTGACATACTGACTCAGTAGTCTATTCAAGCCATATGGCACAGCAGGGGGGAAAGAACAGAGTCGGGAATTGGCAGTAGACGAGAAGGGCATAGATAAAAGTGATTTGTTTGAACAGAATTGCTGGGGAGGAGTGTAGGGAGAGATAAGAGAGGAGCGGTAGTGAGGAGCTGCAGAATAGAATGCATTTGTAGGTCAGAAGAGGAAGTTTGAGCTGTATGTGTAAACAGATAAGGGAACCAGTGAAGCGACTTGAGAAGAGGGGTTATATGGGCATAGCAATACTGGCAGAAGATTAGCTGTGCAAGCTGAATTTCAAACAGATTGAAGGAGAGAGAGATGATTCAATGGGAGACCATTGAGGAACAGGTTGCAATAGTCTAGATGGGAGGTGACTAGAGACTGGCTAAAGTTCTTGTTTTTTTTTTCTAAGGGACAAATTTTGCTGATGTTGCAGAAAAGAAACTGAAAACACAGAGTGGAGGACAAACCAGGCCAGGTTGGACTACTGGAGTGGTTCCTTCATCTGTTTTTGATAGCTAAAACCTGTTTCTTTCTCTTTCTGTTGGATAAGTGCAGAGAAAGAAAGAGAAGAGTCAAAGATGACCCCAAGGTTGTGAGCTGAAGACACAGGGAAGGCGACAGCATTATCCACAGAAATAGAGAAGGGAGGAAAAGGGGAGGTAGGTTTAGGAGGAATGATAAGCTCTTTCTTGGCCATGTTCCATTTCAGATGGCGGAGTACATCCAGACAGCAACATCACAAGTAGGCTGAGATTCGGATCTGGATTCTTGAAGAGATTTCTGGGGTACAGAAGTAAATCTGAGAGTTGTCAGCATAAATATGTCTCTGAAAACCATGGGAGGAAATCAGGGCACCAAGGGAAATATGTAGAGAGAGACAAGATGAGGTCCCAAGATGTCCTATAACTTTCTCCCACCGTGCAAACAGCCCTGCTCCCCAAAAAATACCCTCTGCCAATTTCTCACCACCCTGCAAACAGCCCTGCTCCCAAAAAAATACCCTTGGAACTAGATAACTTGGCAACTCTGATAGCATCATCTTGGGCCTAAATAATTCAGTTTTAACCACCCCATTTTTGAATGGGCACAGGAGTACACTGAGCATCTCCTTCAAGTGGATCAAGGTGAATTGGTTCATTAGTAGCTCAAGCCAAGGAATGGTCTGGATGTGTAGAAAAGACTTGGAGGAGAAAAGAAGATCCCAGTCCCTTCAGTCAGCAGCAGAGGGCTCTCTTTTTTCCATCATTTTTTTATTGTTTTCATAACCATACAGTTAACAATCGGAATGTTACAAGCTGTACAAACAATCAGTACAGTCTACTGGTCCGAGTTGGAGGATACAAATTACAGCTGTGGTCATCTACACACACTTGCATGGTTATTTGATTGATTTCTCTGAGTGCATGCAGAGCCAGTCTTTCCCAAATATCCTTAGTCTCATACTGCTTCACAGAGTTCCATTGTTTTTCACAAGTGGCAAACGATGCCCGTATCAGAGTAGCATCCAAGCCCAACTCCATATTATAGATCAGCTTTTTCTGCCATAGATGGGGGTTCTGGCTCTCTCCACTTTGCTACTATACAAATTCTAGCTACTAAAATAGGAAGTTATGTGTAGCCCTACATAGAAAGATGACCACTGATCTGTCAGAGAAACCCTCATCTAACTGTATCTTCAGATGTGTAAACTCATTAACTTGTACCGTTTCCTTCCAAAATGATTTAATTTTGGGACACTCCCTAGAAAATGTGCAATAGGGTGCTCTTCTCCCCACATCTCCTCCAACACAACTTTGAGATAGCATTATTACATTTATGCAGATGCTCTAGGGTAGCATACATTCTGAATAATAGCTAAATTAGCTCTCTAAATGCTACTAGGAGGCAGGGTTCTTATTGTTTTCCCATAAACCCTACCACTGAACTTTAAACTAGTCCCTCTGCAGATCCCATTGCCATGCATTCCTGTATGGGAAAGACCTTAAGACTGTTCTCCACAAGTATTGCATACATTTGAGCAGTAAGTCTAGGGTTTTTTTTGGGCTGTATGAAACAAAAAACCAAAAATTTCCATCCAATGTAGGAGCTTTAACAAGGACTCCCACATAGAATTTAAAAAGTGCTCTTCCTGCAAGAGTAAGAAAAAATGCAGCAGAGTCTTGTACTTATCCATTATTTCTGACCTGGATAAAAATCGGACCTTATGAATAAAGTCTGTTTTCTTTGTCATATTATTCTCTACCATCCATTTGAATTCTTCAGGGCATTCTATACTCGATAAAACTGGGTTATTCCACAGTGGCGCCAAAGGAGAAGTGGAATACTCCAAATTCAGCTCTCTGTGGGACATATGGCTCACATTGTGCACTCTGGTTTCCAGTTGCCTTGCCCAAGTCCTAGATCCAACAACTAAGATTCTGGATTTCTGCCTGAAATCTGTTTGTTTTATTCAGATTCTGTTCAGGAGGATCACAAAGTTGGATTACAGCCTATGTCAGGGGTTTTCAACCCAGTCCTCGAGGAACCCTAGGCCAGTCAGGTTTTCAGGATTCCCAGAATGAATATGCATGAGAAAGATTTGCAAAGAAGACGGGGGGATACAGGCCCATACTGGACCTCAGAGAGTTGTACAAGTATCTGTTCTGAGAAAAATTCAAGATGATCTCTCTCGGAACACTTCTTCCTTACATTCAGAGTCAGGATTGGCTATGTTCTCTAGATCTAAAGGATGCGTACACACATATCCTCATTCATACAGATCACAGGAGGTTTCTTTGATTCCTCTTTCAAGGAAGACATTACCAGTACAGGGTTCTACCCTTTTGGTCTGGCTTCTGCTCCAAGAGTCTTCACAAAATGCATGGCAGTAATAGCAGCATTCTTGAGAACTCTGGGGATATTTGTCTTCCCCTACTTAGATGACTGGCTCATCCGAGCATCAACCGCTCCAGTAGCCAGCTCCGCTCTTTCCTGTACAATGCAAATCCTGCAGTACCTGGGACTGGTCATAAACCTCCCAAAATCTCATCTCACCCCTTCTCAGTCCCTAGAGTTCATAGGGGCTCTTCTCGACACAAGGCAGTCAAGGGCTTTCCTGCCACGACCACGTTATTCTCGAATACTCCTGCTGGCCTCTCAAGCAGCTTTGAAAACTTTTCTAACTGCTCGAGAAATGCTTCAGCTGCTGGGGCATGTAGCATCCACTGTTCATGTGGTTCCCTATGCTCGCCTATTCATGCGGGCAGCCCAGTGGACCCTAGCCTCTCAGTGGACATAGGCATTGGGCCGCCTGAGGGACAAAATCAGAAACTCTATACGCCTCATTTCGTCCCTACAGTGGAGGCAATCGCTGGAAAACCTTCTCGTAGGGTCTCCTTTTCAGCAGCCACTACACCAAACCACCTTGATGACAGATGCGTCCAAGTTAGGTTGGGGGGCTCACAATCCAGACACCCATGATTGGTCCAGAGACCCTGAGTGGACAATCTCTCCACTCAGGGTCTCTGGACCGAGCTAGAGGCTTGTCTTCACATAAGCCTCCTGGAACTCAGACATCTATGCTCTTCAAGTATTTCAGGACCGCCTGAGCTACAAGAAGGTTCTTGTCCAGACCGACAATCAGGTAGCCATGTTCTATGTGAACAAGCAGGGTGGGACGGGTTCTCAGGCACTGTGCAACGAAGCTCGACGCCTCTGGGCCTTCGCCAGAAATCTTCAAATCCACTTACTAGCAGTTTATCTTCCAGGCACACAAAATCTCTTGGCAGACAAACTCAGTCAAGTACTGCTGCCACACGAGTGGTCTCTTCATCCAGAGCAAATTGCTCAAATCTTTCGGATCTGGGGAACTCCAGATATAGACCTCTTTGCAAGTCCTCAGAATGCCAAACTTCCCTGGTTCTGTTCCAGAATTCCAGCTCAGAATGGTCAGGCAAGGGATGCCTTCCATCTCCATTGGGGTCAGGACTTCCTCTATGCCTACCCACTCATTCCCCTCATTCCCAAAACTCTATTCAAGCTTCAGAGAGACAGGGGCCAGATGATCCTCATAGCCCCACACTGGCCATGACAGATGTGGTATCCACTGCTTCTACGTCTCTCTCAAGCAAAGCCTTTGGAGTTGGGATGTGCTCCAGATCTTCTTTCCCAGGAGAACGAGACGCTATTGCACCTGAATCCTCAGTCTTTACACCTGAGGGCGTGGCTGCTGAGAGCCTAGAATTCCAGGATATCAACCTTTCTCAATAGGTTTAGGATATCCTTTTGGCTTCAAGAAATCCTTCCACAAGGCGGGCCTACGCCTTTAAGTGGAGAAGGTTCTTTATCTGGTGTTCAAAAAAGGAACTTAATCCTTTTTCAGTTCCAGTGGTAGCGCTACTGGAGTATCTCCTCCATTTATCATCCTCTGGTCTTAAGACTAATTTAGTAAGAGTTCACCTTAGTGCCATTGTGGCTTTCCACAAGCCCTTTGATGGACAACCTGTCTCCTCTCAGCCGCTTGTAGCGAGGTTCATGAGACCTACTCTTAACTAAACCTCCCATTAATCTACCACCCGTGGCATGGGATTTGAACCTTGTCCTCGGGCAGCTTATGAAACCGACCTTCGAACCGTTAGCCACTACATCTCTGAAGTTTCTTTCTTGGAAGGTATTCTTTCTAATTGCCCTCACTTCTGCAAGACGCATTGTGGCAGCTGATAAGCATGCAATAAATAATACCAGGAGTCAGTTCAAAGATCCAAGCAAATTTATTGTGCACAAGGCCCAGACAGTCAAGCTTCAAAAAGGACTGAGCAATGGCGAACAGGAACAACTTCCTTATATACAAGTTTCACAGTTTGATACAGGCAGACTTTCTATTGGTCTCAACGCCCCCTGCATCTATCCAATCGGGGACCCTCACTGGGCCTAACACCCTGTTCCCCTTTCTCAGGCTATTCTAACAAAGGCTCAGTTTCTAGACATAAATACATTCCTACTACAAGGTCATCGCTAGGCTCAGAGAATGTGAGAATGCAAAACACTGGAACATATCTATCATCAGCATAAAAGAAGTGAATAAAGGATTAACACAAACTTATCAAAAGCAGTTTAGAGCGGTTTAAGGCAGTTCCTCAGACCTTCACTGACTTTGATCTTTCTCAGCACAACTACTTCTAAGTGGGGGTGGGGACTCAGGCCTAGCTTGCAGGCCTCTCATACATGTACAGGCTATTATATAGGCCATAGCCTACCACAGCATCAGTGAGCTACAAGCTTAGGCTGGCTGATCCTCCTTATACAAGGTTCCACCATGATAAAGTAGTTCTTAGGACTCACCCTCACTTTATGCCAAAGGTGGTTTTGTCTTTTCATTTAAACCAGTCTGTTTACCTTCCTGTATTCTTCCCTAGGCCTCGCGCCTCTAATGCAGAAAGGAATCTTCATACTCTGGATTGTAAAAGAGCTTTAGCTTTTTACCTTCAGAGAATTAAGCAACATAGAAAGGCTTCTCAGCTTTTTGTTGCCTTTGACTCCAGTCATCTTGGATTAACAGTTTCCAAGCAAACTCTTTCTAACTGGATTGCAGATTGCATATCCTTTGCCTATTCAGAGCAAGGGACTGTCCCTTGAAGGTCATGTCACAGCTCAATGTGAGAGCAATGGAAGCCTCTATGGCCAACCTTCACTCAGTGTTCATTGATGACATATGCAGAGCAGCCACTTGGGCTTTGGTACACACCTTTGCAGCCCACTACTGCTTAGACAAGGACTACCGTCAGGATGCCTCGTTTGGCCAGCATCTCTTTCAGAACAACTCCTACCCGCCGTCCCGGGTTTCGATGCCAGAGATCCATGGGAGGAAGCATGACCCCATCTCAATCTGGCTTTCGCAGCTTTCTGGGGTCATCTCCCTGTCAACTCTCAGCTTGGGAGTCCCCATATGTGAAGACTACATTCCTGCTTGTTCCTGGAGATAGCATAGTTACTCACCTGTAACAGATGATCTCCTTGAACAGCAGGAATTTATTCTTCACAACCCACCCACCTCCCCTAGGAGTTGTATCTCTCTCTGTCTCTTTCTCTCTCTTTCTCTCCTTTGTCTCAGCTAAAAGCTCCTGAAGAGGGAGAGTTGGAAAGGCAGGAAGGCCGTGGCGCAGGCGCAGTGGGATGCTCCCAAAATCTTTCCTATTGGACGCAGGGGAGCATTTCCGTGCGGGCTCTGTCGATGCCGACGATACCCATATGTGAAGACTCAATTCCTGCTGTTCCCAGAGATCAGCTGTTACAGGTGAGTAACTACGCTTTCTCTGGATACTAAGTATTTGCATGAGGCCTCATGGCCTGGTCAGGGCTGCCATAGTACTGAGTATTTATGGTACTGGGCTTCATGAAGCAAATTCCAAAGGTGTTTGCTTTATGCTCATAGCCACCTCTAAGACAATGGTTTCAGTGTCTGTCTATCTGTGTGCTGATGCAGTGTTATATGCAGGCTGTCAGAATTCTCATGATCGGGGCTTTCTCAGTGTGACCAAGATCTTTCAGACTCCAACTTGTATAGCTGTCCTCCATCTTATTGCTCCACTCAGGACAGATTCTTCAAACAGGTTAATTTTGCAGATACCATGATAGTTGTGAACCTCACTTCTAAACCAAGGTATATGGCGTATGATTTCAGTGTCTCAAATTTACTGCTAATGCTCGGGGTAGTACTATATGCAGTGGTTGGTGTAGTTTATGCCCATTACCCCTGCATCTTCCAAAACGTACAGTTGCAATCTATCAGAGCAGAAATGTAACGGCTCTCTCTGCTTCCAGGGAGTTTCTTAAAGGTAAATTCTCCAACCTAACCTTTGCAGCTTCATTATGAAGCCATTGCTGTTCAGGATTAACCTTCCACCAAATACACCGCTCTACATTGAGCAGCCCAATAGTAAGCTTTAAAATTCAGGGGAGAGAGCTCTCCATTTAACCTAGTCACCATGACCAAAAATAATCTAGGCCTGTTCCCATTCCAAATGTACCCCAATCAGCTCATGGAAGAAGCCATCTGGGATCAAATATGGCAGCATCATAAAGTACATGTAGTGGGGAAGGTCACTAATTTTTATTACATTAATTGAGCCATTCCCAACTTGGTCCTCATAAGAACATAAGATATGCCATACTGGGTCAGACCAAGGTCCATCAAGCCCAGTATCCTGTTTCCAACAGTGGCCAATCTAGGTCATACGTACCTAGCAGTTTCCCCAAAAGACACAGGTTCCACAATGCTTGTACTGGGTCAAGCATTGATATCCTGGGTCCCTTCTTAATAATGATTTATGGACCTTTCCTCCTGGAACTTGTCCAAACCTTTTTTAAACCCAGCTACACTAACAGCCTTTACTACATCCTCCGGTAACAAATTCCAGAGTTTGATTACACGTTGAGTGAAAAAATATTTTCTTTTGTTAGTCTTAAATAGTTTACCCTGTAGCTTCATTGCATGTCCCCTAGTCTTTCTATATTCTGATAACGTAAACAATCGATCTACGTTTACCCGTTCTACTCCGTTCATTAATTTATAGACTTCTATCATATCTCCCCTCAGCCGTCTCTTTTCCGGGTTAAAGAGCCCTAACCTTTTTAGCCTTTCTTCATAGGAGTATCCTTCCATCCCCTTTACCATTTTGGTGGCTCTTTTCTGAACCTTTTCTAATAACGCTATATCCTTTTTAAGATACGGCGACCAGAATTGCACACAATATTCAAGGTGCGATCTCGGCATGGAACGATATAGAGGCATCCTTGGGGCACACCTAGGCCAGTCAGGTTTTCAGGTTTCCTACAATGAATATGCATGAGATATATTTGCATGTACTGCCTTCATTGTTTGCAAATCTATCTCATGCATATTTATTATGGGGATCCTGAACGCCCAGCTGCACTAGATGTGCCCTGAGGACTGGGTTGGGAATGGCTGCATTAGTCTATGTTAGAAGAGCTGGGACCACCCTCCACCACTTATCTAGGTCCCCACATACCTGGGTCAACAGAGGGGGATAATGTAGGTGATATAACTGTTCTAAGCTAATCACCCAAGATAGGATAAACTATCCCTTGTCCACTGAAAGGAAAATCTTTACTTAAGTCTTTCCTCCTCCTCCTCCAGAGAAAAGCTAACCTCCAGCAGAATTGATTTAGTCTCATGCAGTTTATACTTTGAAAGTTCAGTAAAAGCCAAATAGGGTTCCATAAATGTCACAAATAAACATTCCATATTCCTAAGAAATAGTAAAGTATCATCTGCATGGAGGTCAGTTCTATACTGTATGCCATCTATTTGTTTTCCCTCAATCTCCTCATTCAATCTGATGGTTTCAGCAGAAAGGCTTCAAGATAGGGCAACCAGAATTCCCCTATCTTAAAAAGGATATAGCGTAATTAGAAAAGGTACAGAGAAGAGCCACCACACTGGTAAAGGGGATGGAAGGATACCCCTATGAGGAGAGGCTTAAAAGATTAGGGCTTTTCAACCTGGAAAAGAGACTGCTGAGGGGAGATATGATAGCGTTCTATAAATTATTGAAGGAGTGGAACAGGTAAATGTAGATCGATTTTTTTAAAATTGTTTTATTGCCATCAAAAAGTAGAAAGACCAGGGGACATGTAATAAAGCTACAGTGTAAACCATTTAAGATGAATAAGAGAAAATATTTTTTCACTCAACTCATAATCAAACTCTGTAATTTGCTACCGGAGGATATAGCAAAAGCTGTTAGTGTAGCTGGGTTTAAAAAAGGTTTGGACAAGTTCCTGGAGAAAGGTCCATAAACCATTATTAACGAGGACCCAGGTAATCCGCTGTTTGCCCCCAATATAAGCATTATGGAACCTGTGTCTTTTTGGGAAGCTGCTAGGTACTTGACCTGGATTGGCCACTGCTGGAAACAGGATACTGGGCTTGATGGACCTTGGGCTGACCCAGTATGGCATTTCTTATGTTCTTATGGTATACTTACTTTGGAGTAAGTTTACTATTAATTTTAAGTCTTGCAGATAATGCCCATTAAAAGGTCCAGACCATTCTTAAAAAGACTTGACCATAGTTCCACAGGGCAGGCGCTAGATAGACAGATAGTTGCATGCTTTTAACTCTTGAAACAAATAGGGCCATTCCATCCTATCAAAGGTCTTCTCAGCGTCAAGTACCGAGAAGACCATAGGGATCAATCCTTTTTCATTGCAGCTCTCCACAATTCCTAGCTCCCTACTACATTATCTGCAGCATTCTTACCACTAATCAATCCTGCCTGGTCCCTGTGAACCAAACTAGTAATAAATGCATCTAATTGGGTTGCAGATAGTTTTGTCACTGACTGTTGCATCTATGTTTAAAAGCAAAATACATCTATAAGCACCACAATGGCTTGTGTTCTTCTCTGGCTTATGTGTTACGGTGATATGTGACTGCATGAAAGACTTAGGTGCCACTCCCTTATCTAAAATATTATTTGGGATCTTAATGAATATTGGAGAGATCACATTAATAGAAGTTTATTAAAACTCTGAAGGAAATTCATGGAGAACTGGGCTTTCCCATGGGTGCCCTATTGATAGTCTCCTGGACCTTCCCTTCTGTTACTTGGGCAGCTAACCATGCCACCTTCTCTTTCTTCAGCTTCCTTTCTACTTTATCCTAAAAATAAGTACTTCCTATTCGTCTCTCCAGGCCAGTCCAGGAAAATAGGGTTGTCAACCTCCTCCAGCAGCTGAGGACTGATAAACTGAAAAATCTTTGCTGACAGTCCCTCCAGCTCCCCCTGGTGTCAGAGAGAGTCAGTCTTTCAGTCCTCAGCAGCAGAGGAAGGTGTATAGCTGACAAGCTCCCCGGAGAGAATAATAGGATATCGACTGTACTTGGCTGTATGGTTGGAAATAATAATATCCAGAGAGGGGACTGAGGTGGTTCAGGAGTGCTGACTAATTGGCTCTAGCAGGGCAGTTCAGCTCAGTAGCCCTCCGTTTTTCTTCTTGTTGGTGTAAAAAAAAAAAAAAGATTAGAGAAACGAATACTGAGCTTCGGGTTCTCCTTAGCAGCCGATTCGGTGCTTTTTACAAGGCAGAGCCTGCTTTGTTGGAGTTCCCCGTGGCGAGACTTTTGAGAAAAGTCTGGGAGCCCCAGACCTCACTTCTCTGTCTCTAATCTCCGTGGTTCTGGTTACCCACTGGCAGCGGTGTTCTGAATCACGGCAGCTTCACCTCTCTTCAGTGGTTCAGGTAGGAAGAGTGTTTTTTTTGTCAGGGCGATTTCTTTTGGGAGTAATTTTCGGATTCGCTGCACAGCGCGGGGTTTCAGTTTGGGTAACGGTCCGCATGCGGGAGAGAGTTTTTTGGCGCGCTTGCCCTTCGCATTTTTTTTTCTTTTAGCCGATCGTGAGAGATCGCGGCGGAGTTTTCTATTTTTATCTGTGCTCTTCTTGGTTCGTTGCTATTTGGCAGATATCATGGAGGCAAGACTTCGGAGGGAGAGGGCTTAGTTCGCCTTCAGACCATGACAGAAAACGCGGGAGCAGTGGCCATTTTATCACAGCCACGCTCCTCTCCCGCGCTGCAGGGGAAAGCTGGTAAAAAGAAATCTAAGTCGCACAAGGCTCCTCTGGCTGAGGAAGCAGTGCAACAGTCACTCTCGCTGGAACAAGGGTCTTTGGACTCGTTTTTTTCCCCTGAGTTCATTTTGGCACTTCATAAGGCCTTTTTATTAAAGAAATCTCAGGCATCTTGTTCTCCTTCTCCTACTTGTATGTCAGAGAGCAAGAAGGTAGACTTCTCTGCAGTAGACCCGGGGGAGGGGAGCTCCTCCTTTATTCAGGGGGCTGCAACGGTAATAGACAGCTCTTCCCCTCTAAATTCAGAGTATCTGCTTCCTCAAGAGGGAAAAGCGCTTTCGGAGACAAGTCTGGAAGTTTGGCCAACAGAGTTAGAAGAAGGGGAGTTAGGGCCGGGCGAGGACCCTAATGTGTTTTGTGTCTTTAGAAAGGGGGACCTCAGTGCGCTGATTGCGCAGTCTCTGGCTGCCTTACATATGGTGATCCCTTCGGATCCGCAGGAGCCGTTAAAGGACCCCTTGTTGCAGGGGTTTCGGTCCGAGCAGCGCTGTCTTCCCATTCACAGAGTTATCAAGCAAATGATTGAATCCGAATGGGAGTATCCGAAGGCTTCCTTAAGGGGCAGTCGCACGATTGCTCGTCTGTATCCCGTTCCTCAGGAGGAAAAGGATTTGTTATGTATGCCTAAGGTGGATGCCTTGATGGCTGCTGTCACCAAGAAGACCACCATCCCTGTAGAGGGAGGTACGGCTCTGAAGGATTTTCAAAATCGTCGGTTGGAAGCGCGCCTAAAGCAAGCTTTTGACTCCTCTGCCTTAGCGTTGCAGGCTTCCGTGTGCGGCGCATATGTATCCAGAGCGTCGATCCGTTGGCTCCAAGGCGATCAAGCGGCAGATAAGGAAGCTGACTCTGCAGCGGACGGGGCTAAGCTGGAGTCGGCTGCGGCTTATTTAGCAGATGCCTTTTATGATTTGGTGAGAATTTCAGCGAAATCCATGGCCTCTCTGATAGCGGCTAGACGGTTTCTCTGGCTGCGGAACTGGGCAGCAGATGCGTCATCTAAGGCTCGTCTCAGTAAACTTCCATACAAAGGCAAGCTACTGTTTGGAGAAGCTTTGGAAAAGATTGTGAAGGATTTAGGCGATTCTAAGGGGGGTCGCCTTCCAGAGGATCGTCCGAGAGCAGCTAAGGCGCCTTCAGTTAAGAGAGGGCAGCGACGAGATTTTTGCAGGTTCCGCGGATCCCGTTTTACACCTTATCAACGTGGGCGCTTTGTGAATAGGAGCCAGTCCTTTCGGGGTGCCAGAGGATTCGGTCGGGGTTATTTTAGCACCCAACAAACCGTTACCAAAAAGCCCCAATGAAGGGACGCTGGTCCAGGCGGAGATTCCTGTAAGAGGTCGGTTGCAGGACTTCCTCTCCGCCTGGGCCAACATTACTACGGACCAGTGGGTTCTCGAGATCATCAGAGAAGGTTATGCGTTGGAGTTTGCTCATCCACTTGTTGGAGGCCTTTGTGGCCTCTCCCTGCGGTCCTCAAGAAAAGCGGACAGCAGTCAACGACACCCTATTGCGCTTATTGCGCCTTCAAGCAGTGGTGCCTGTTCCCGGAGACCAGTGCGGCTTAGGTCGATACTCGATTTATTTTGTTCCCAAGAAAGAAGGTTCTTTTCGGCCTATTCTGGATCTCAAGCACGTGAATCGCTGCTTACGAGTGCTGCATTTCCGAATGGAGACTTTGCGATCCGCAATCACGGCGGTCAAGCCCGGGGAAGTTCTTTCGTCCATAGATTTGACGGAAGCATACTTGCATATTCCAATCCGGAGGGAGCACCAGCAATTTCTTCGGTTTGCGGTTCCCATGGGTCATTTTCAGTTCTGGGCGCTGCCGTTCGGGCTTGCTACGGCGCCTCGGACCTTCACCAAGGTAATGGTGGTGGTGGTGGCGGCGGCGGCGCTACGAAAGAAAGGGATTCAAGTATATCCTTATCTCGACGATTGGTTGATCCGAGCTCCTTCTCTGGTGGAGTCCGTTTCGGCAACGGCACGTGTGGTAGAGTTTCTCGAGCGGCTCGGTTGGGTCATCAATCGGGCAAAGAGTCATCTGGAACCGGTGCAACAGCTTATTTATCTAGGAGCTTTCTTCGATACGGAGGTTGGCTCAGTCTTTCTGCTGGCGGAAAGAGTTCAAAAGCTGATGTCACAGGTTACTGCGTTCCTGCGTGTTCTGGCGCCGACGGCATGGAAATATTTGCAAGTGCTAGGGTCAATGGTGGCTGCCTTGGACCTGGTCCCGTGGGCCAGGGCGCATATGCATCCGCTTCAGCATGCATTACTGGAGAGGTGGTCTCCGCAGGATCATCCTCTCTCTCGGCGGTTGCCCTGTCCGGAGGGGGTACGGGACAGTCTCCGGTGGTGGCTGGATCCTGTTCATCTTCGGGCAGGGGTGCCTTTAGCACTCCCAGACTGGGTGTTGCTCACGACAGATGCCAGTCTGTCAGGTTGGGGGGCGCACTGCTTAACACAAATCACACAGGGCTTCTGGACGCCGGAAGAGAGTCTGTGATCCATAAATCGCCTAGAGCTCCGGGCGGTTCGGTTAGCGCTGGAAACGTTTGTCGAGCTTCTCAGGGGGCGCGCGGTTCGCATGTTTTCAGATAACTTAGTGACGGTATCGTACATCAACAAGCAAGGGGGCACGGGCAGTGTGGGGCTGCTCGAGGAGAGTCAGCAGTTGTTTCAGTGGGCAGAAGCACATCTCTTGGTGATTTCCGTGGCGCATGTTGCAGGAAAAGACAATATCCAAGCGGATTTTCTCAGTCGTCACGCAATAGATCCCGGCGAGTGGGAGCTCAACCGGGCGGTGTTTCACGAGATCACGGTCAAATGGGGCCTTCCAATTCTGGATCTCATGGCCACTCAAGCAAATGCCAAAGCGGCTCGATTTTTCAGCAGGTACAGGGAGCACATGTCAGAGGGGCTCGATGGGCTGGTGCAGCCGTGGCCGTCGGGTCAACTAGTTTATGTATTCCCTCCGTGGCCGCTAATAGGAAGAATCATTCAACGGATAGCGAGTTTCGGGGGAACGGTGATTCTCATTGCTCCGGATTGGCCCAGGCGCCCTTGGTATGCCGATCTGGTACGGCTGCTAGTGGCTCCTCCTTGGAGATTGCCGTCTCAGATAAACCTGTTGTCCCAGGGTCCCGTCTTGATGCTGCAGGTGGATCAGTTCTTGCTTACGGCCTGGCTCTTGAGAGGGCACGGTTACGGCGTAAGGGATACTCTCCGTCAGTGATAGCCACCTTGCTACGGTCTCGGAAGACGTCCACTTCGTTGACGTACATTCGGGTGTGGCGTATATTTGAAGCGTGGTGTGCTGATCGTCAGCTTCGGCCTGCGGGAGTGCGACTGCCAGATATCTTAGCTTTCCTTCAGGGGGGCCTAGAAAAGGGTCTCGCTCTCAGTACTCTAAAGGTTCAGTTGGCGGCTCTAACCTGTTTTCGAGGTAAGGTGCAAGGTCGTACGATCTCCTTGCATCCGGATGTGCGCCATTTTCTGAGAGCGGCCAGGGTCATTCGGCCTCCGGTTAGACAGGTGGTTCCGCCTTGGAATTTGAATTTGGTTCTCGATGCGTTGACAGAACCGCCTTTTGAGTCTAAGTCAGCGAGTAATCTCAGAGAACTGTCCTGGAAGACGGCCTTTTTGGTGGCTTTATGTTCGGCTCGCCGAATTTCGGATCTACAAGCACTGTCGTGCAGAGAGCAGTACCTTCAGTTTTCGAAAGAGAAGGTAGTGTTGCGTCCGGTACCGTCTTTTCTTCCTAAGGTGGTTACGTCTTTTCACGTGAATCAGGCCGTTTTTCTTCCAACGTTTCGTCCCCGTGAGGGGGAACAGCGGGATCGTTTGCTCCGACGGTTGGACTTAGGTCGGGTGTTGCGGAAGTATCTCAAGGAAACGGAGTTGTTTCGTAAGTCCGACAGGCTGTTCGTGCTTTTTGGGGGGGCCCGCTAAGGGTAAGCCGGCTTCCAAGGCTTCTATCGCTCGATGGATCAAGCATGCCATTAGAACAGCTTATGAGCAGAGGGGCCTGTGGGAATCAGGGCTCATTCGACTCGGGGTCAAGCTGCTTCGTGGGCGGAATATGCCTTGGTTCCTCCGCTTGATATCTGTCGGGCGGCGACGTGGTCTTCTTTGCATACTTTTGCTAAGCACTATCGTTTGGATGTTCAAGCGCGGGACGATGCTAGAGTGGGGGCCTCAGTTATTATGGCGAGGCTCGCAGGGCCCTCCTGGGTTTGAGTACTGCTTTGGTACTGCCCTATTTTCCTGGACTGGCCCGGGAAGACAAATAGGAAGGAGAAATTAGGCCTTACCTGCTAATTGTCTTTCCTTGAGTTCTCTCCAGGCCAGTCCAGGACCCACCCGCTATTTTCTGCGAGATTTGTAGAGTTGAAGTCCTCGGCCTGAAGACTAAGCATTTATCAGGTTACCAAGCTGGTGACTGGAGCCGGGGTTTTTTCCGATGTCAGAGTTCGGAGAAGTTTGTTTTTTCTTATTGGACGTGAAGGGTTTTGTGTTTTTCTCCTTAAAAAAAAAAACCAACACTAGACAAAAGGAGTTTGGTTGCTGTGATGACAGTTACTGTTTCTTTTTCAGTTTAGCAAGTTTAGTTCTACTGCTTTGTTACCATAAGACTGACTCTCTCTGACACCAGGGGGAGCTGGAGGGACTGTCAGCAAAGATTTTTCAGTTTATCAGTCCTCAGCTGCTGGAGGAGGTTGACAACCCTATTTTCCTGGACTGGCCCGGAGAGAACTCAAGGAAAGACAATTAGCAGGTAAGGCCTAATTTCTCCATATTGCCTCCAGAGACATCTAGCTTCTGATTAGTAGCTCTCAGAAATTTGGCAGTGCCTTCCTTCTCTTTGTTCAGCTCCCCATTGCAGTCCCTCAACTGTAAAATGGATGTTTGGGCCTCCCTCTGTTTAAGTTTCATTGCCAGTAACTTATCCATTTTCCCTCCACTAACATAATGCTGAATGCTACTTTTTTTTTTTATATTTCAAAGCCACACTCAAATTTAAGAGGGTGTTTGACTCACTTTACCAACACTTGAGCAGTCAGCTCCTGGGATTGACTTCCCGTTATGTTCCCACTTCAGCTCCTTCAGCTTCCTCTTCAGAGATTCAGAGGTTTAATGCTTTTTCATTTCTGCCTTATATTCTATAGATCTACCTCTTATGACTGCTTTTAAGGTCTCCCAAACTGTGATGACCTCAATTTCTGCATTGAGATTTATAACAGTATACTTAATTATCACTTCCTCCACCACAAAGAGCGCTTACATCAAAATGAGAACTATCAGAAGGCTCAAACCCATCCTCGCTCAGGAGCATTTTCGAACAGTCTGTCAAGCCCTCATCATTCCCACACTAGACTACTGTAACCCTCTCTATCAGGGGCTACCAAACCAGTCTCTCAGACTGCTACAGCTAGCACAGAACACCGCCACACGCATCATAACAGATTGCTCAGGACACGACCACATTACTACCATCCTGTACCAGCTGCACTGGCTCCCAATCAGCTCTCAAATCCACTTCAAAGTACTTATAAACATTTTCAAAATAATACACAACCTCTCAGCTAACAGCCTACAACCACTCATTAAAACTGACCGCAGCATAAGACGAAGAAGAAAAGGAACCTTGGACACCATCAGCCCACCAAAGGAATTCGCCAAAACAAAACAGGCCACATCAAGAAGGGCACTTTCCCTGGTAGCGCCCGCCCTATGGAAATCTCTCCCATATCATCTAAAATCAACCAAAGACCTCAAGGACTTCAGAAAGCTGCTTAAAACAACTCTATCTACAGAACACTACAATGACTTCACCTGAACTGATTCCTATGTGCAGTACCTACAACTCTCTGTAGGTCTTGATCTTAGATCACCTTTGTACATGGCTCTAATCTTGTACATATGTATATTGCTCACTTTGTATATAGTCACCGGTAAAATCTAGCACTCTGCACTCCATATTGCTCTTATTAATCTCCCACTGCATGCTACTGACCACACAATTATCTCGATTGTTTGATGTGCTAAACCTCTTTGATTTAATGATAAAGCAGTATACTAAATCTGTCTAAATAAATAAACAAATAAAACACCTTCACAGAACAAGTCAGCCAGTGCTTACTATGGGGAAACATGAACAGGTTTTAGACTCTCCAACAGCAGTAACCACTGTAGAGAATAAAGTAAATGGCTCCTCAGAATACAGTTTTGATTAAAGAGTCTACTGGAATTCACTGAAAACTGGAATCCCATGAAAATTCCACAAGGAAGAGAAATTTCCGGTTGCTAAATTTTCTCGAGTACCAACTATTACACCTGCAGAAGATCCGGTAGGAATATTTTCCTCCTTTAGTTCGGGCTTTTTATCTTCCTAGTGTGAAAAAAAACCCAAGGCAAGGAGCAACTTGCTCTTTTCCTCCAATTACTCTTTGACTCTCTGGGTTTAGCTGCTTTTTTGTTTTTGGAAAAGTCTGATACTGAACATGTTGAGACAGCATCTCTCTGTCACAATTTTATTGGAATTAGATTGGCTACTGAAGTTGTTTTTTTAAAAGTTAAGATGTATTGCTTATGAACTCTTGTGTTAGCATATTTCCTGATATCTTAAAAAACAACTCAGAAGTGTAGTAAGCAACTCCTCCTTTTAAAACCCAAGTTTACCCAGATTGGTGCTTTGTTTTTTTTCTGCGATATGTGTGCAAGCGCTTGATTACATTTCAGGGTGCAGATTATATTATTTTTGAGCCTTATCAGTTGATTCAGTTTCTTACATCTCGGACTGTGGTGATTACGTCCATTGAATCCCATAAATCTATACTAGCTCCACATGTGGTTTCTGTGAAGCAGTAATCTAGCCATGAAGTATATACCATACTTGATCATCAAGCCCAGTATCCTTTTTCCAGCAGTGGCCAATCCAGGTCATAAGTACCTGTCAGGTTCCCAAAAGGTACATCGATTCCTTGCTGCTTGTCCAATGGGTAAGCAGTGGATTTCCTTGGTCCTCTTTAATAGTTTACAATTGTGCTCAATATTATTGGCACCCTTGCAGTTCAACCCTTTAATGTCCAATATCTCCTAAAAAATAAATAAATAAATAAAAAGTGGTCAGTGAAATGGCTTTGGACTATATATGCTCACATATTTGACATACAAGAGAATCAAATAAAAGTAGACCAATTAAAAAAGGAAATAGTATAAAAACTGAAATATTGTCAAGACATGATTGACACCCTTATAAACAATTCAAATCAGTTTGAATAGAAGAACCAGTAAAATTAGACATTCCTATGATCAATTATGAGTACTAACAAGACTTGAATCAATCAATGAATGATGGCTCTAATTTTTAAAATGGCCACGTTCATTCACATTTTCACAATGGTGAAGACGAGAGCTACCTGAGACCACCAGAAAAGTTGTCATCACCAAACATCAAACTTCAAAGGGAGTACAAGACCATCTCCAAAAAATTTGGGATCCCTGTGTTTATAGTTTGCAATGTTATTAAGATGTTTTCTGCTTATGGAACTGTCCAGAACCTCCCAAGATGTGGTGGAAAGAGTAAAATTAATCCAAGAAGTCTTTGAAGGTTAGTGCGAACTGTTGGAAAATACCACGTACAACATCCAAAGAGCTTAAGGCTGACCTGGAGCAATCTGGAGTGGTGGTTCCAACCCGTATCATATGCCACGCACTAAACAAAGAAGGTCTTCATGGGCAAAGGCCAAGGAAGACACCACTTTTCAAAGATAGAAATAAGGCACACATGATCTTTGCCCAAACTCACTTTGGGAAACCACAGTCCTTCTGGGAAACTGTTCTATGGACAGATGAAACCAAATTTGAGCTCTTTGGCAATGCAGACCAGCGATACATTTACAGATGAAGAAATGAAGCTTATAAGGAAAAATAGTTGAAGAGTAGCCTAATGGTTAGAGCACTGGTTTGGGAAGCCAAGAGACCAAGGCTCGATTCCCACTAGAACTCCTTGTGGCCTTGGGCAAGTCACTTAACCCTCCACTACCTTAGAAAAATCCAACTTATCAATGTCCCTGTTTAATGTGCATTACCAAGTTTGTTACAATGTAAACCGCTTTGACTGAATTGATAAGGCAGTAGAAAAAAACTGTTAAATAAAATAAATACCAGGAAAAATACATTTTTCCTACAGTTAAATATGGTTGAGGTTCCATAATGTTGTGGAGCTGTTTTTGCTGCCTTAGGAACTGAAGACCTAGAACATATTAAAGGAATCATGAAATCAGAGGACTACCAAGATATTTTGGAGCGAAATTTGCTACCTCGTGTCAGAAAGGTAGGTCTGGGTTTGAAGCTCATGGTCCCTCCAGCAGGACAGTGACCCAAAATATGCATCCAAAAGTACAAAAGAATGGTTAAAAAGGAACAAATGGACTGTTTTAAACTGGCCAGCAATGAGTCCTGATCTCAATCCAATTGAGAACCTTTGGAAAGAGCTGAAATCTGCCATTGGTGAAAGGAATCCTGGAAACATTCATGATTTGGAACAAATCAGAATTGAAGAGTGGGAGAAACTTATAGATGGCTGCAAGATCTGTTTGGAGGCTGTCATCACTGCCAAGGGTTATGCATCCAAATTTAGTGAAGGTTGCCATTAATCCTGTCCAGGTCATATTTTGTTTTTTCTCTTCTCAGAAATTACTACAGGTATATCTAAGCTGTACAGACATCTTTCTTTTTTTGTTGTATACGTTTGAACACACAATTAAAATATTATGATGACATACTGTTGAAATATTTCCAATTATTTCTCAAGATATTATATACAACATACCTAAAATGCAAGGGTGACAATAATGTTGACCACAACTGTTTGGTCTTTTCCTCCAGAAACATGTCCAAACCTCTTTTAAATCCAGCTACACTAGCAGCTTTTACTACATCCTCTGGTGACGAGTTGCAGAGTTTGATTACGCATTGAGCGAAAAAATATTAGTCTTAAATATGCTATATTGTAGCTTCATTGCATGTCCCCTAGTCTTACTACATTTACCCATTCTATTCCATTTATTGTTTTATAGACCTCTATCATATCTCCCCCTCAGCCGTCTCTCTTCGAAGTTGAATAGCCCTAACCTTTTAAGCCTTTCTTCATTCCATCCCCTTTACCATTTTTGTTGCTTTTCTCCATTCCTTTTCTAATTCTGCCATATCCTTTTTAAGATATGGTGACCAGAATATTCAAGGTGCGATTGCACCATGGAATGATAGAGGCAGCATAATATATTTTTTTTCTGCTCCATCTTCAAGGTCATAATTTCAGACACTTGATTCCAGGAGACAGGGGTAATCTCCGCTTAATTTCATCATAAACCTCTGGCCTAGTTCGGGAGCTCTGCTAACAGCATCCTCTCCTTACTCCACCATCATGTGACCTTTCCTGGAGGACTTTTTATTGGACATCATGCTGTACTTTATATGCTATATCCTCAGGAAAGTATTTATGCAAATTAATTTGAGAGTTGGAACATTTTACTTATATGGAAAATTTGTGGCTTGAGCAAAATACAGAAATAATCCTTTTAGCAGTGCAGGATGAGATTTTGAAATATAAGGATAAGGGACAACTGTGTTCTCTTAGGCTTCTGGGACAAGTATCATGATCTATGCAGTTTTCTGAATCATGCTGTGTCTTAGCGAGTGGAACCGATGTTTCAGCCATCATGCTGAGGCTGAAATGTCTCTTCCACTCAGCAGGATGGGTGAAACGCCAGTTACACTCGCTAAGACGCAGCATGACCTGGAAAACTGTATAGATCAAAGGGCAAGTTATATTTATTTCGTTAAATCTCTTATTTGCTTTTGATTTGGTGGATGGTGAGTTGTTAAAGAACAATGAGGGGATGAGGTGAAGCAGGAAGGCATTGCAGTGGTTACAGGTACTTTTTTTTTTAAAGAGAGAGACTAACTTGGTAATGTTCCATTATTTGATCGCTAGATGTGTTTAGTTGAACTGTGGCATCCCTCATTGATCTTGTGTACCCCTGCTATTGAATATATTCTTGATCTTGTTGGGCCAGCTACTGTGTTGATGGGTTTTGGCTATTTTATTTATCCACAGACCTACAACTTGCAGTATTTTTATTTGAATCTAGATCATGTCTTTATAGTTGTAATTCAGTGTGAGTTATATTTAGATAGACTGGCTATATACCTTTCTGCAGAGGGCTTACAGTCTGTTTATACCTGAAATGGATACATAAGTGACTTGCCCAAAATTACAAGGAGCAGTAATGCAATTTGAACCCCAGCTTCCTTGGTTCATAGCCCACTACTTTAACCATTAGGCTTCTCCTCCACTCCATAAGGATGTGTACGCCTTATTCTGCAGCTTGACCCCTAGTGCCATTTTAGGGTTGAGGAGGGTGAGAGGGTGTCGTGCATCTCTTTGGGGTGGGGTAGAGGTTTCTTGCTGGTTCTGATTGGGATTGACGGGGGTGCGGTTCACGCTAGTACTGATAAAGAGAGGATGGTTGAGATACTGGAGCCAAGAGATTGCCCTGTTGGGGGTGAGCAGCATTTTTGAAAAACACAGTGGACATGTTGCTGCATTCCAATAATGCAGTTAAACTTAATGCCGCCTCTTTTTTTTAAAAAAAATTTTTTATTTATGCAATTTTTACAAATACAACAAGAAAGCCAACAAAGCACTCTCTTGAAAGAAACAGGTTGACACGCAGAAAATGCAAATGAAGAAAATTGTTATACATTAGTAAGAAAAAAAAATAAGTGTCCAACCACTCTAGCCCACGAAAATAAGGGGATCGTTTCATAAAAAATATAATATATATACCGAATATGAAAAGAAACAGACAGCACAACAGTTCAAACTAATACATAGCTGAGCACCCTTAAGGAGAAAGAATAGAGGATTCTACACGCCTAGCACTGATAAAGGCTAGCAGCTTGGAAGGCTCAAAAAATACATAGGAAACATCTTGGTATTTAACCAAACACTTACAGGGATGTTTGAGAAAAAAGAGCCCCCCTAACTGCAAAACCCCAGGCCGTAACAAAAGAAACTCTCTACGATGTTTCTGTGTTACTCTGGCTAGGTCAGGATAAATATGGACAGCAAAACCACGAAAGGGAATTTTCCTTTTACGAAAAAACAACTTCAATAACCACTCGCTATCCGATAACAGAGCAAAAGTAACAAGAAGAGTGGAAGACTCGAAAGAGTCCCGAGAATTCTCTAACAAATTGGTAACATTTAACACATCCCCTTGTGTCAGACCCCCCTCCAAAGCGCTACTAGGAGTAGCACGCGTTGCTTTAGGTAAATAATACAATTTAACTATGGGAGGCATTAACTCTGGGGAGACACCCAAAACTTCCAGGAGATATTCTTTATTAACACGAGACAAATTTTCCAACTGCTCTAATTTCATTAGTACCGACAAAGAGTTCTTTTTAACAATGTCAGACTGATCTTCCAGACTAGATAGTCTACTTCGTATCTCTTCTTCCACGGAGATATCCGACACTTTTTTTTTTTCCAAAACAGTCACAGCTCCCATAGTAGAGTTTTACCTTAGTGGTTAAAGAAGATACATGAGGGAATAAAGCTTCTCCCAACGAGGCAATAGCGGTCCAAATAGACTCCAATGTAAAATTCACCGGACGCTTTAGAGAAAACACGGCATCCATATTTAGTGCTGAATCCTCGATTTCCAAGTGTGTCTGCAGATCAACCCGCGGGGCAGAAGAAACAACGTGCCTTGCGCACACTTCTCCTTCAGGCGCCAAAGTTGATGCAATATCTGGGAGCTTATTCATAGCTCCGCTTCTCAACTCCACCAACACATCTTTTCCTGGTCCACCCGAGGCACCAATATCCTCCGACATAGCAGGGGAAGGGGACCTCCAGGAAGCCCTCAGGCAATGCGCGGGTGCAGGAGACCTTTGACGCCGGGCTCAGCAACGGGGAGAAAGATGACGCCGAGGCAGTTACCAAGCTATCAAGCTCCGACAAAACCGCCAATCGGCTATCCCCACCGACGTCTGAACCCCGAGTGGATCGCAAAAGGTAACTGTCCAAAGGACCGATAGCAGGAGAAACAGGCATTGAGGCGGCAGAGGGCTGGGGGGGCACCGGCCCAGATTTGCCCTTTCGCTTCCTTCCCATCAGGAAATCGTGCTCACACGGTACGAAGGGCTGCCGCCATCTTGGAACGCCCCTAAGGAATGACCAGAGGATCAACTTAATGCCTCCTTTTGAAGAGGCATTAAGTGCACCTGCGCTGTCTGCAGCTGTGATAGTTAACATGCGGTAAAATACCATGCACAAATTCACAGTGCAGTCCATGCCCTTCTCTGACATATCCCGTCCCACAATGCGCTAAGCAATTAGCATGGAACTTTTATCACACTGACTGTCTTTAGCATGCAGTAGCCATTACCATAGACCATCACTAATGGTTAGCATGTGCTAAATCCCATGCTAACTGCTTAGTACACTTTAATAATCATGTTCTTATGTGTACTGTATGGTTTTACTGATTTAATCTGTATGTATGGTCATTTTTGTTTATTTTATATTTTATTGTTCCCTACTTTGGCAGATCCTTAGTATCACAGTAGATAATGGCAGATAAAGACTCAATACGGTGGTTAGGGTAGTAAAGCACAGTTACTTACCTGTAACAGGTGATCTCTGGGAACAGCAGGAATAAGTCTTCACATATGGGTACGTCGGTACCGACGGAGCCCGCACGGGAATGCTCCCCAGCATCCAATCAGAAAGCTTTTGGGAGCATCCCTCGCGCATGCGCACTGCCTTCCCGCCTTTTCCACTGCCTCTCCTCAGTTGAGTTTCATAGCTGAGACAAAAGGAGAGAAAGAGGAAAGGAAGATAGAGAGATAGATACAACTCCTAGGGGGGGAGGTGGGTGGGTTGTGAAGACTTATTCCTGCTGTTCCCAGAGATCACCTGTTACAGGTAAGTAACTGTGCTATCTCCAGGAACAAGCAGGAATGAGTCTTCACATATGGGGACTCCCTAGCTATAGATGCCAGGGGGAGATCCCATAAAATGCGTGTCCCTGGATCAGGACTGCACTTCCCACAGATGGATCTCCGACATCCCATCAGGGATGGTGGGTAGGAGTTGTAAAAAGAGGAGCTGTAAGAAAAAACAGCGAACCTAAGGACTACAGGAGATGAGTCCTTGGTATGTATGATAAGTACCATTAAAAATATTTAATGAACAATCATAATATGGAGCTTACCTACTGGATTGTAGGAAGTAGAGAGCGTGATGGAGACTACTGGAGATTCAGTAAAGGAATCCTCAAGGTGACCTCACAGCAGTGAGGATGAATGTCCAAATCTGGAATTGGCAGGTGACCCAGGTGTCAACTGGGGTAGTATAAGAACGGCAGATCTTCAGTGGAAAGCTTTATGGAAAAAAGCTGAAAACTCTTTTAGGTACAGAGTCATTAATATTGAGGAGTAAAAGAGGAAGACTGACCGATTTGGACAAGTAGCTTAGTCCTGGAGGGAAGAAGGGGTATGGAAAAAAAACCGCATTCCCAGGGAGGACAGATGTGTGAAGGACTGAAACCTCAGAACTACTAAAGATCTACACTGTCTTTCCTAGCTGGTGAGAGATAGGAAAGATATTGAAGTATGATGTTTCAGGGATAGCGAGACCTAGAGTAAAGTGGAGCTGTTAGTACCACAGTAGTGGTTGTGTGCATAACAGCCCCCACATACCGAGGGACAGCATGAAGATATGCCAGCCAACTGTCTGGAACCTCTAAGAAGGTACACCTCTATAGTATAGACAGTTAGGGAGATGGTATGTAATACATATTGTCGCGCCCTTGCCACGCCTAGGCGGCTGCCTGACGAGGTGAAGGGGGAGCGAATGTCACTTTCAAGCAACTCCAGAGCAAAGGCTTCTGGGAGTTGTAGTATTTAGAGCAAATGTAGTTGTAATCAAAGGCTGAGCCGAGAGTTGAAAGCAAACACAGGACTATTTTTATTAGCCTCCCTTAATAGGGAACTTCAAAATGAAGCTTGGTAAATCACGTGTACAAAATATCCACAAGAAACTCAGGTAAGAAAAATGTTCTTGCTTACTTCAGCATACAAAGGTTACTCATTTCAAAATAATGCTTCACTTCTCAGGGCTTTTAAACAAACACAAAATGTTCATTGAAAACTTCAATGCAAACAACTTCCAGCAAATAAACTTTTCTTCTTTAGTTTCAGAGCTTTAAGTGTTTTAATCAGTAGTCCAGAGACTTCCAGCAGCACTCCGGGGCAAGTCTCACTCAGGGCAACAAGCACACTAATTAAAACTTCTTAGCTCTGTAAAACATCATACATATCAGAGAAATGGAATTTTCTTCAGACATATTTTCAAACACACTTATTTCAGTATCAGGGATAACTCACATTCCATAGCCTCCTCTGGCTCACTTAAAAGAATATTTTCTCCGATGTCCATTGACTCACATTCTGAACAGGACTGTTCTGTGACGTCGTCAGCAAACAGCTGTTCTTTCCCTCGGTGCAGAGAACTACTCTCTCCACTAATTACTTCCTGGTCTTTCAGCATACGTTGAACCAGTTTTAAAATATTTAAACCTTCTTTACTGAGAGGCTTCTGGTAACCCTGCTTCTGGTTAAACTCCTGGAGCTGGCTGTATGGGAACTCTTCCTGAGACCTCTGGCTAAGAACTTTAGCAGCAGTACCTTTTGGAAGTTTCTTTAGCAGTGCTTCCCTGCTCCTTCCCTGGCCATGCTGTTTCCTGGTTAAAGCAGCCTTCTCGTCTCCCTTCCTCCTGCAAGCATGAAACTCTTGCACTGAATGAGGCTCCCTTTCAGACTCCTCCTCTGAAACCGAGTCAGCTCTCTTCCTCTCGTGTCCTGGCAATCTTTCCAGACCTGGCAATCTCCTTGCCTGTCTTTGGAATCTCCCTTCCTCCCCTGGGAAACTCGAGACTTTCTCCAATCTCCTTAATCCTGCCAATCTCCTTTCCTCCCCTGGGAATCTCCTTCCTTGTCCTGGGGAACTTGAGAAACTCCTTTCCTCTCCCGGGAGTCCTGAGAATCTCCTCAGTCTCGTGAGTTTCCTTAATCTATCTCTCTCTGTTCTCTGGGGCTTATAAACATGTGACTGGCCGGTATCTTTCCACCCCGCCCCCAGCTGTGCTGCAATACCACCCTCAGTTGCTATGGAGCTGGGGCGTGGCTTTTGGACAACAACTTTTGACAGGTTCTTTTTTTCAGCCTTAGCTGCACTTTTAAACTGAGCATTTTTTTCCCTTTCCCTCTGACTAGGGGAAATTGCCTGTATTTTTCCTATCTTTCTAGGGACCTGGCAGTCTTCGCCATCACAATATCTACCTATAAAAAGCATCTCAACAGATACATATATAGAGGGATATATATATATAGGGGCATAACTTATGCACACACAGCTTACAGACATATGTATGTATAGAATATATATAGAGATATATACATACATGAATATATGAGTCTGAAGATACAGGTCTGCAACTAAGCCCCATGAGAACATTCACATGAGAGATGTGAAGGAGAAAGATTCATCTAATAACAAGAGGGTGGAACCTACTTGAAAAGATATATAGAGAATCTATTCCTCCGGGCTAAGAGGATGCAGGAATGCTATCCAGTGAAATAACCAGGATGGTTGCGTGAAAAAACAGAGGATAATATCAGTCTGTAAAGAGCAAGTCGTGAGTTCTGTAGAACTCTGACATGGTAAATGGACAGAAAAACGCATAGAAGGAGATACCAGGATGACCCACTGAAGGGACACACGGGTATCATGCGTTACTGGTAGAATACGTGCGGTCCATGAGGGGTAGGATAGCAGGAGGGCAAGCTGTAAGGAAAAAAGAGCAGATTCCTGCAGGATTGGGAAACTCCTTGGACATTCACGCAGAAAAAGCTTGTGTCCTGTATAGAACAGGAGACAAGAGGGTGTGGAGAACCCTCACAGTCATGGAAAATGACTGATAAGCCTTTTCTACTATACAGAATAGTCATCAGAGACAAAGTTCAATGCTCTCTAGCAAGTGCCCATAGTAGAAAGCTTCTCTGAAGATTGCAGAGAGCATTATGCAGGCGAATTAGGATATAAAACTGACTGTAGGTCAGCTGTGTTACCATATCCAAAGGAATGGAGATGGCCAGAAGCAGATAATGTGAGAAGCCTGAAGTGAGTAGGATTATCCAAGATAGATGAGGACAATCTTGGAATCACTACTAAGGCTAGACAGACTGGAAACTTGTGGGAAGGTACCAGTAGATGAATTAATGGAACTCCTGCATGAACAGCAACTGAAGGAGACAGCCAAGAGAATATGTCTGTGAAACACAGAGAGAACAGACAAAGGGAGAGGAAATGGACCTGTCCCTGTCTGATAAGCTGTCTAGAGAATTTGGTCAAAGAAAAACTCTACACTGAAATGAAGGTGTACAGTATGGTACCACTCATTCAGGAAAAAAACCAGGATGACTTACCATATGGCGAGTCAGCTGAAGAAGAAAATGTTCATGTTGGGACAGAAACTATCATGGGATAGTAGTTAACTTCTCTTCTTGGAAGGAAGAAGAGGAGAAATCTGTAACCCATAGACAAGAATATCCTGACAGCTGAGTACATCCTAAAGAAAGGAAGCCATGTGTAGAGCTTTAAAGAAAAAAACAGTGAACAAACGTCTGCTAAGAAGAGGTTAACTGTAGGTTGCAACCTTTAGGAACCTATGGTTGCTGGGTATGCTTAGTTTAGATTCTTCAGACCAAGACGAGGTGTCCCCTGCTGGGTTACATCGGGATGATGGGCAGGAGAAGAGTGAAACCTCCTTTTCTTGGGGAAAGAAGGTTTGGTAGGAGATTTCCTACCTCCTGGGGAAGAAGAAGGCTTAGGATGGTTCCTAGAACCAGGAAAGTCAGTGGAGCAATGAGCAACCTGACGTAAAGCCTCCTTATTGAAGAGATTTTCTCCAGTACAAGGAGAATTACCCAGTGTGTGTTGTGCCCATCTGCTCAGGTCTGAAGCTTGGAGCCAGGCTCTACGACGTGCTCCAATGGCAATAGCAGAGGATCTGCTAACAGACTCAAGAGTCTAGAGAAGCACGAGAAAGAAACCAAGAGATATTCTGGCTATGACTAAGAAGCAAGGAATAATCTGCAGCCTTAGGCTCTGATAGAAAAGGAGTCAAAAGAGAGAATTTCTTTGTGACCTCCTGGAGAGAGAGACTCATATAAAAAATATAAGAGATAATCCTTGATGCCAGCATAGATGTTTGGAAGGTTTGACGTCCAAAGGCATCAAGTGCTCTAGATGCACGACCTGGCGGATAAGAAGAATGCTTCTTCTTGCTTTTTGCCTTCCTCATTGCTGATTCCACTACAATGGAATGATGGGGAAGTTGAGGTTTTTGAAATCCTCGAGAGGGGGGCACCTGATACAGAACATTAGTTGCTGTAGAAGGTGAGGGAACCCTTAAAGGTGATTCCCATATTCTCAGAAGAAGATCCTGCAAAGAATGCTGTAAAGGAAGCATTATATTTTCCTTTTCTGCAGGAGAGCCTCGAGTAGGATCATAGCCAGGGATAGGAATAGCAAGAAATATTGCCATGTCAATGAGAAATTTCTGAAAAGAGGGATCTCCAATGGGAACTATCCCTGGGCAGGCTAAGGTTGAAGGAGCAGCCTGAGCACCAGAGGATGTACTGGTCTGGTGCAGAAAAAGAATCCCACTAGAAGGATAGTGGTACTGGCAGTCACGATTTGAGGCAGTGAGTACTGCATCGTCCATGCCAGGTATCGATTCCAAACTAGGCATAGAAAGGATCGATGGTACCGATGTAACTGCAGGAACCGACATCGATACCGATACCGGTAGCTGAGTCGGAACCGGAGATGGTAACGCCATCGCGGCAGTCATCGGAGGCTGCTCAAGCGGTACCGAGGGAATCAGAAACGCTTGGTGAATATCCTCGGTACTGCGTATCCGGAAACGATAAGGGTCGGTTCCGAGACGCGTCGGTACCCAGTCATCTAGACTAGATATCGATTCCAGACTCGGCATCGAAGGGAGCGAGTCTATCGATGCATGTCTAGAGGGTACCGACGTCGGTGGTGGTATCGGCGATGTTGCCGATACAGAAAAGTCAATCTGGGTCATATCGATCGGTCCCGAAGGTACCGAGGACGCCAGATGACGATCTCTGGTGAAGAGTGGAACACTCAACACCGGTGCCGATGTCGGGGTATCGGTACCGCTCAAAGCGGATGCCACCCCCGAGCATGGCGCAGATACAGGAAAGTCAATCTGGAACGTATCGATCGGTCCCGAAGGTACCGAGGACACCAGATGACGATCCCTGGTGAAGAGTGGAACACTCAACACCGATGCCGATGCCGGGGTATCGGTACCGCTTGAAGCGGATGCCACCACCGAGCATGGCTCAGGTATGTTCTGTGAGGGGTGAGCCCCAGGAACAACCTGAAACCCCTGAAATGCTTTGGAGCCCGGAGACTCCCGCCGGGGATTTAATGCCAATGGGGTCTTGAGGGCAAGGCCGGAGCCGTCATCATGCTTGGCATGAGACCTACCACTCAAGGATTGGCTAGTAATAACAGACTGTTTGTGGGTTACCTGATCCTGAAGAGAAGAAGAGGCCGGTGCCCTCACTCCGGGAGGGAAAACGGTATCGAGGGAAACTCGAAAGAGGGAAGTTCTTCTCACAGATTTACAGCCTGATTGTTCAGGGGAAAAGGGTCAGGACCCAAACAGGTTAGACACCAGGCATTGGAGTCTAAAAAGAAAACTGTGTTTCCACAGTGAAGACACTTCTTAGGAGAAGAAGGCTCCATGATGGAGAGGCCTTGTAGGCCCAAAAAAGTTAAGACAGAAACAGAGGGAAAAATCTCTCTGAGTTTAAGAAAAAGAAAAGAAAAACCCACTGGCGGTACCGGTGGCGGCGGGAAAAACAGCCGCGACCACAAGAAAACAAGAAATAAAGAATTTAAAGAAAAACGTTTCTGCGGTGACAGGAGGACGTCCTGCCGGCTCCGCGGAAAAACGAAAACTGAGGAGAGGCAGTGGAAAAGGCGGGAAGGCAGTGCGCATGCGCGAGGGATGCTCCCAAAAGCTTTCTGATTGGATGCTGGGGAGCATTCCCGTGCGGGCTCCGTCGGTACCGACGTACCCATATGTGAAGACTCATTCCTGCTTGTTCCTGGAGATCTGCTGTTATGTATATTAGAAGAATAAAAAAAAAGTACCAGTAAAAGAAAATATTCATCATGTACACTTGTTCTAGGAATATTATTGATTTATATATGTGAAGTGTCTGTGCTTAATGGTCGTTATTATACTTATATATTTAAAATTGTTTACACTGTTTTAAATTGTCTTTGGAGTCCTTTACTAACGGTGCTCATTAACACCATTAATGCATGCTACTGCACCCTGTTCGTGAATGACCCCTTTTGAATTTTAGAATAATTGATGCAAAACTCTCTAAACAAATTAAAAATAAAATCCATAAAAAAGCAGCATCCCAGAGGAAAAGCCTGGACGTTGGCTATCCTCCAAAGACTAGAACTATCAGATACAAGTGTTGACTAAATTAATGAATCTATTTGATGTTAATGAAGAAATCAGCTATTATAAAGATGTACAGTAGCTGCTTCCACTCTGTTTCTGTGTTCTGTGTATCCTTAGAATCTAGGAATATCTTAATTGAAAAGGTTCATATTTTTACCAAATGCAATGACTTTAGAAAATTGACATTCCTTTCCTTATAGCCTGGAAATAAAATACACAGAATAGTTTTAATGTATTTGCACATCCTATTCTGCAACTGCCAAATAAAAACTATAGGGGTGTGCATTTAACGTATTTGGTTTTGTTTGGCTGCCTAAAATTTTTTTTATGTGCACGAATCGCTTGTGTGAATGTATACCTATGAATTAACATGTACACAATTGATTTGTGTATGCAAAAAAGTTATAGCAAACATAGAAGACATGAAATTAAAACAAATGTATGCAAAAGTATGACATCCCCTTCCCCCCCCCCCCCCCCCATAAAAATCAGGGAGAAGTTTGGAAAATACAAACTCTAACCAAATGTTTTTTTGTAGCCATATATATCACTAGAAAGCTATATCCTTATAAAATGAAGTGGGGCAAAACACTGACCCCTTGTATTTCTATAGCTCTATATACCTGATATAAACCTGATATAACCATTTCCAGTGGCGTAGCTGCTATTGAGCAAGCCTATCAGAGCCCAGAGCTGCCTGTGGAGGGGGCCGGCTGGCACTGTTTAACACTGGAGCCCCCGCCATAAAAAATACAGTCCCTCAGAGTTTGAATCACACCACCCTGCTATGCCTGTTCTCAAACCTGTTTGTCACATCACACAGCTGAGCTCACTGCGTATAGCTGGATGATGGAGGTGCAGTGGTGATGAAAATGGAATGAAAGTTCACTTCATTGATGATCCCAAATACGCAGCCAAAGCTATAGTGGAATAGCTAAGGAATCAAAAAGGTCGATATCTTTGAATAGCCCACTCAGAGCCTTGACCTCAGTGCAGCTGGAAATCCATCAGAGCTCCCTGAAGACTTCACAGAAATTGATCTAATATGGACAAATCTAGATGTTCAAAGTTAGTGGAATTTATCCCAACAGACTCGCTCTGTAATTGCTGTTGAAAGTGTTTCCACTGAGTTTAAATACGAGGTAGGGGAGGCTATTTGTCTTATGGGCTTTTTTGTATGTTTTCCAATAAAATAGTTTTCCCTCTTAAAGGGGTGAAGTATGGTATATTGATAAATGATAAAAAATTTTGTCATTTGAATACATGCAAATTCTGAAAGTCCTGAAAGCACAAAGCATGGATAGTCAAATGGTCCCCATATTAAAAGAATAGATCTACGTATGTAGTAGGAGTATGCATTCGTTGTGTTTGAATACTTAAATTTTTTATTTTATTTTATTGAAAGGCTTCTAAAAGATACATATAAACAGAAACCACAAAAAACTTCAAGGAAATGCAACAATAACAGCATAACTGCAGGTCACAATAATATACTACAATATGCCTTCATTTTTACAGTTTTAGAATAAGGAATCGGGGAACAACAACCCCCCCAACCGCCCTCCCCCCCCCCCAGAGCCTCCCTAGCCCCGGGCCCCCCCCCCCACCTCCCAGTGTCCCCAACTATGGCTTAGCATCCGTTTAGCACGGAAAGACGGTGAGCAGAAATGAAAAGGGGGAAAGTACACACAAGGGCAGACTCCCAGTAAAGTACGCATATTCCCCTCCTCCAGTCCATGGCATTCACGCACCATAACGAGAAACAAAAGGTGCCCACACCAACTCAAAGCGCGCCAAGCGCATCCTACTGACAGCCACCCCTCACTCCATGGTATACATATCCCACATCCGTTCTAACCAAGTCCGAAAGGAGGGGGCCAAAGCACGCCGCCAGGCTGCCGAATACTTAAAATTTTTAAGTGTGTGCAAATTGCTTGTAGTACATATGAATTAATGTGTGTAAAATTGACTTTCACACTTAATGGGTCCTTTTACTAAAGGGTGCTAGCTATAAGCTTGGGTCTGGCAAATGCTGGTCATGTGTTGACAGCTAATACGGGGCAATAAAAGTTAGTGCCACTGGATTTTGGTGCAACTATCCATGGTGCATTAGAGTTGCAAGTGAAAGAGAGAATGGTGGAGAGTGGGCGGGGTGAACACTGCACAGTCAGCGCACTCACGCTAGCTGCATGGTGGGCAGGTAGATAGTATTGAGTGCACCTGAATTGTCATGCCACGGCAGGGCCGCATGCACAGTGGTAACTGCTGAGAATATGCTTTACAGGCTCCCAGCAGTTAATGTTGTGGTGTTGCTCTAAAGCACCATGGATTTGTGTATTGTTGGCACGTTTGGTACAACACTACAGCATCCTTCAGTAAAAGGGCTTGTTAAAGGTTTTGCATGCACACAATGTATGTGCAAAGAATAAATAGGTGAAACAAACATGAAAAAATGCCTGAAAAAAGGAAAAATTAATTTTAAATGAGCACAAACCAAACTTATTTTGAGCATGTACACCTCTAGCATGCAGGGCCAGACTATGATCAAGGCTGCTGATTGAATAGGCATATAAGTTTCATACAGAAGGATAAATAATTGAATTCTGATTTTGGTTCAAGGAGTAACATATTCCACAATTGAGCCATTTGGGGGAACAAGCTATCTCCAGGAACAAGCAGGAATGAGTCTTCACATATGGGTACGTCGGTACCGACGGAGCCTGCGCGGGAACGCTCCCCAGCTTTCCAAAAAAGGAAAGCTTTTGGGAGCATCCCACAGCGCCTGCGCGCTGCCTTCCCGCCTTTCCAACCGCCTCTCTCCAGTTCTTCTTTTCCGCGGAGCCAGCAGGTCGTGTTCCTGTCACCGCTGAAGAAGTTCTTTGTTTTATTTTATTTCTTTGGTCGCGCGTCTGCCTTTCCCGACATCGGACCGGTACCGCCGGTCTTTCTTTCTTTTCTTAACAAAAAAATAGAAAAAGAACATATTTTTCCCTCACTTAGTGTGTTTTTCCTTTTTGGGCCTTAGGCCTCATGAAACATTTTCCTCATGGAAAAACCAGCCTCCGGTTTTAAAAAATGCATTAAGTGCAGCGGTACTATTTCTGTTACCGACACCCATGAATGGTGTCTCAAATGCTTGGGTCCTGACCACTCCATTTTGGATTGTTCGTCCTGCTCCTTGATGTCCAAACAAGGTTTACAGAACCGAACAGCCAAGCTCCATGTTCTGTTTCCCTCTGATGCAGCTTCAGTGGCATCGACGTCTTCCAGGGCTGCTTCTTCCTCCCATGGATCTCAGGTAACCAAACATAAAACCAGCCGGTCCTCGAAGGGTAATCTCCTTCCAAGCATCGAGATGCCTCCGGGCTTGCCATCGAGGATCCTGCACCGGCAAAACTACCCCGGCGGGAAGCTCCGGCTTCCAAAGCTCCACCTATGGGGTTACAGGTTGACATCGATGGCACGGCCTCGACCGATCACCTGTTAGAATGCACTGGGGTACCGGCACAACCTTCCAGTACCGATTTCCAGGTATTCATGGCGTCGATGGATCAGAATGTTCTATCCATGCAGCAGGCTATCACAGCCTTCATTCAAGCTGCGACGCCGCTGATACCACAACAAACTCCGTTGTCAGTATCGGCCCAGGTATCGGCGCCAATGCCGGTACCGACTGCATCGACATCGGCCATGGTGTCGACTGCAGCGGTTCCCTGCCTAGGGATGCCCATCGGTAGCGAACCGGTACCGATAACGCCCGATGTCGATACGGCTCGCTACGCGTATCGAGCTTTGAAAGAGCACCCTGACAGTCGATACTTTGATTCCTCCGAAGATTCTGATGCATCGGAGGCGTCTGCTGAAGTATCCATAGCCCTCCCTGAAGAGCCGCCTTCTCCAAAAAGAAGAATGTCTCCTCCAGAAGACTTGTCCTTTCAAGACTTCATAAGAGAAGTGGCTAAAGGGCTTTCTATTTCAGTAACCTCTGAATCAGAGCCTAGAGCTAAAAAATTAGATATTTTAGGTTATCCCAAGGCTCCTAAGGAGGCAGTCACCTTGCCAATTCATGAGATTCTTTATGATCACATGATTGACTTATGGGAGACTCCTCTCACTATCTCTCCTCATTCTCGTAGGTTGGACACCATGTACCTTGTCCCTCCTTGTTCTGGTTTTCATAAAACACAGCTTCCTCACCATTCTATTGTGGTGGAGTCAGCTATGAAAAAGATAGAGTGCAAAAAGACACTCCTCTGCTCCTCCAGGAAGAGAATGCAGGACCTTGGATGCTTTTGGTAGGAAAATCTTCCAAGCCAGTATGTTCATTGCCAGAATCAACTCCTATAGTCTTTATATGGGGATGTTTCTGAAAGAAGTTGCAGATAAGCTACACACTTTCCTCCCTTTTCTTCCAGAGGATAAAAGGGAAGAATTTCTTACTTGGCTTAAGCATACTCAAGATATTTCAAAGTTTTCCAACCGTGCAACTTTTGACTCCTTTGAGGGTGCCAGCAGAGCTTCGGCCATTGCCATAGCTGCAGCAGACTTGCTTGGCTCCAAGCTTCTGATCTAGAATCTTGGGTCCAGGATGGCTTGGGAAATCTTCCTTGTACAGGAGAAAACCTGTTTGGCAAAGATTGGCAAATAAAAGCCACTCAAATGGATGCAGAAAATTCTGCTTTGGATAGACTTTCAAAGTCAACCTCCATTCCTGCCAAGAAAAAACCTTTCAAGAAGTCTTTTTTCCTCAAGAAAGGCAGATTCCATCCTGCTTCTGGCCAGCAATCATCTACAGGTCGTTTAGCTGCTAAGCGTCAGCAACCAAACAAGTCAGGCCTAAGCCTACAGGGGCTGCTGCAACTCAGTAGACACAGCCTCCTCAGAGCTTTTGACTTGATGCTAGAGAACTTCGCCTTTCTGGCTCTGAAACAGCCAGAGCCTCTCACCATTCCAGGAAGGTTAGCTCATTTTGCTCCCAGATGGGAGCAAATTACAACAGAGCAGTGGACCCTCTCCATCATAAGGGAGGGGTACAAACTTCATTTCTCAAACCTTCCTCACACCATGGTGAGACATTTCAATTCTCCAACATCTCTCCTCGACCTTCTAGGTCAGGAGGTAGCTGCCCTTCTTGCTCAAGGGGCAATAGAAGAGGTAACTCTTCTTCAACAAGGGTCAGGGTTTTACTCTCCCTACTTTCTGATCCCAAAGAAAACAGGGGGCTACAGACCCATATTAGATCTCAGAGAATTGAACAAATTTCTATGCAAGGAGAAATTCAAGATGCTTTCTCTGGGCACTCTCCTTCCATACCTTCAGAGTCAGGATTGGCTTTGTTCTCTAGATCTCAAGGATGCATACACCCATGTCCTCATCCATCCATCTCACAGAAGGTTCCTCCGTTTTCTTTTCCAAGGGAAGCATTACCAATACAGGGTGCTTCCTTTCGGTCTGGCCTCTGCTCCAAGAGTGTTCACCAAATGCATGGCAGTAGTAGCTGCATTTCTACGCACTCTGGGAATATTTGTATTCCCATACCTGGACGACTGGCTCATCCGAGCTCCATCTCAGTCAGAGGCCCAGACTGCCCTGGACTGCACAAGGCGCATTCTGCAGTATCTGGGACTTGTGGTAAATCTCCCAAAGTCCCAGCTCACCCCTGCTCAGTCCCTAGAGTTCATAGGGGCCTGGCTAGATACTACCACTGCAAGGGCCTATCTTCCTCAGGCCCGTTGCCTAAGCCTAGTGCAGTTAGCCTCCCAGATTCAGTCAAAGAGCCATTTAACTGCCCGGGAGATGCTACAACTGTTAGGCCACATGGCATCCACAGTGCATGTGGTCCCCTATGCTCGCCTTCACATCAGAGCAGCTCAGTGGACTTTGTCCACCCAGTGGACTCAAGCTTCAGGGGGTCTGTCAGACAAAATAGCAACCTCCAGGCGCCTCTTTTGGTCTCTCCAGTGGTGGAAGTCCACCCAAAATCTGTTGCTGGGGTCCCCCTTCCAACAGTTGTTGCCCCAAGCAACCCTCACAACAGATGCCTCCCCAACAGGTTGGGGAGCTCATCTACAAGACCTCTCCACTCAGGGCACTTGGTCTCCACAGGAGGCCTCTCTACATATCAACCATTTGGAGCTCTGAGCAGTTTTTCTAGCTCTCAAGGTCTTCCATACTCTGCTCAGCTACAAGACAGTCCTCATTCATACGGACAATCAGGTAGCCATGTTTTCTCCAGGACCAAGCAGGAAGTCAGTCCTCACATATGGGTGATGTCGGCGCCGACGGAGCCCTCGCGGAGCAATTTTCCCCAGCTTTCAAAGAAAGCCTTTGGGAATTGCAGCGCGCATGCGCGGTCCCCTTCCCGCCCAAGGGTGCCATCTTAGCCAGTGTTATTTTTTCCGCGGAGCCCTACAGACGTGGTCTTCTTGTCCCCGCAGAAAAAGTTGATTTTCGTCGTTTATTTTCTCTTTTTTCTTCGGTTCGACGCCGGTCTCTTTCCTGCCCGGACTCGCGACGCCGTTGCGAGTCCTTCTCTTATTTTTCGGTTTTTCTGATTTTTCTTGTCAGTTTCGTTTTTCGGTTTTTCGCTGGCAGCCCGGTCCTTTGACCTTGCAGGGGCCCTTTTTCCCCCGATGGCTGCCAGTGGCTTCAAAAGGTGTGTTCAGTGTGACAGAAATATGTCGCTCACTGACACACACGATCATTGCCTCCGCTGCCTCGGCCCAGATCACGAGGAACTGATCTGTGGGGCCTGCAGCAAAATGTCCTCCAAAGCTTTACGGAGTCGGCGGCATCAGCGGGAAAGAATCTTCGCAGATCCCACCCGTACCCGGACCTCGTCGGCGGCCTCGGCGTCCAGAGGCTCCAGCTCTGAGCATCGCCGGAGTTCCTCCGACAGAGATTCTCCCTCCGGGGATCATCGTCGGAAGGCGAAACCCGCGAGGGCGGCGTCGGTGGACGCTCCTGCTTCCGCGAGGGCCAGGTCGCATAGCCCCGATAGCCGTCCCGGGTCTTTGGAGCAGGAAGTCTCACGAAGCGACCTCGTTTGGAATCGGAATTGCCTGCTCGGGTAAGTCCTGTAGTCCTCCTGGACTCGCCTCCGAGGGGTCCGACGTCGGGCCCGACGCCGTCGGGGCCCGAGTCGGGGACTGCTGGGTCACCTGAGGTCGGACGCAGGTTGACGGCCTTGGAGAGCAGCATGGCTGCCTTCATGGACCAGCAGCGGGCACTGATCGCTAGCCTCGCTGGCGCCTCTGCCCTGGCCACCGGGACGTCGACGTCTAAGTCGACCCCGGAGACCGAGCCGATCCTCGAGTCCATGCGGGCTAGAGTCGATCCTCGGTCGAGGTCTCCCTCGGCCTCCCGTTCGGGACCGAGGTCGTCGACCCCGACTCCCTCGGCGTCGGGGCGGCCGACGCCTCCGCCCGCCCAAACCGACCCCACCGATTCCTCCTCGGAGTTGGCCTGGGAATCTGAAGTGGAAGAGTCACCTGATTCTTTTCGGACTCAGTGTGTCCCCTCGGACTCCCCTGAGTCCGAACCTCGGAAACAGTCCCCCCCGGAGGATGCCCGGTTCTCGGACTTCGTCAGGGATATGGCCAAGGCTTTGGCCTTCCCTGCGGATCCCGAGGAGGAGCCTCGAGCCGAAGAGCTCGACGCCCTTCAGTACGACTCTCCAGCAAAGGAGCACTTTACTGTACCGGTTCCTCCCATGCTGGAACGACTACTCTTCCGCATGTGGGAGAGTCCGGCATCGTCGCCGGTATTAAGCAAGCGGGTCGATTCCATCTATCGAGTCCGCAAGAGCCCTGGCTTCCAGAAAGCACAGCTACCGCACCATTCCATGGTGGTGGAATCGGCCATGCATAGGCTCAAGAGCCAGAAGATGCACTCCTCGGTGCCTCCCGGCAGGGAGGCCCGCAACCTGGATGGCCTCGGTAAGAAGTGTTTCCAAGGCTCTATGCTTGCTTGTCGGGTCCAGACCTACAAGCTCTACATGGGCATATACCTTAGAGACCTGGCTAAAGAGATAGCCGGATTCTCTGCTGGGCTGTCCGAGGAACCTTTGCGGAGGTTCCTAGCCTTGTCCACTGGAATTCGAGAATGCTCCAAATTCATTTCTTGAGCAGCCTATGATGGCTTTGAAGCATCGGCTCGAGTGGCCGCAGCCGGCATCGGTGCCCGCCGACAGGCTTGGCTTCAGTCGTCTGACCTTGAACCCTGGGTGCAGGACAAGTTGGTCGATGTCCCCTGCCGAGGTGAGAACCTCTTTGGCAAGCCCATGGCTGAGAAGGCTGCGCAAATCGAGACGGAGACTCTCACCAGAACTAGGCTTTCTAGGAAGACCTCTGCCCCTTCCCAGAAGAAGAAGGGCTCGGGAAAGAAGTCCTTTTACCCGAGAAAGGCGGCTGCCTATAAACACTACCCTCAATATCAGGCCTCCGCAGCTCCCCAACAGGGTCAGCAGGCCAACTGACGGGGTAACGGGTCCCGTAGGCAGCAAGCCCCCAAGCCTGCACCACCGGCCCCTGCTCAGCAGGGTGGGGGTTTTTGACTTCATCGGCATAGCCTCTCCCCCTCAGCTGGTTTCTCCCAGCACAGGAGGCCGGCTGGTCCACTTTGCCCACAGGTGGTCCAACATCACATCAGATGCCTGGGTGCTTCATGTTGTGAGAGAAGGCTATCTTCTCCACTTCCACCAGGTCCCTCCCTCCTATTTCCCGGGAGAGCCTCCACGACTCCCTCTGCACAGGGACTTACTCCTTCAGGAGTTAGCAAGTCTTCTTCAGGAACAGGCTGTGGAACCGGTGCCCCACCACCTGAGAGGTCAAGGCTTTTATTCCAGGTATTTCCTAATACCAAAAAGAACGGGAGGCCTCAGATCCATCCTGGACTTGCGCAACCTCAAAAAGTTCCTCGTGCGGGAGAAGTTCAAAATGCTTACCCTTGGAATCCTTCTGCCCTACCTCCAGCAGGGAGATTGGCTATGCTCCTTGGATCTAAAGGATGCCTACACGCACATCCTCATCCACCCAAGCCACCGCCAATACCTAAGGTTTGTGGTGGCAGGAAATCATTACCAGTACAGAGTACTGCCCTTTGGCCTATCCTCCGCACCACGAGTCTTCACAAAATGTCTCGCGGTGGTGGCGGCTTATCTCCGGCTTCAGGGCCTCTATGTCTTTCCTTACCTAGACGACTGGCTCATCAGAGCATCGTCCTCTCCGGAAGTCACAAAAGCCACACACCGCACTGTGACTCTTCTCCAGTACTTGGGCTTTGTCATAAACTTCGCAAAGTCCACTTTGCTCCCCTCGCAAGATCTCGAGTTCATCGGCGCAAGATTGCACACTCTTCAGGCGAGAGCTTTCCTGCCTCTCGACAGGGCTCAACGGCTCATGGACCTAGCCAGCCGTTTTCACAGCCAGTCCCTGGTCTCGGCCAGGCGCTTCCTGAGACTACTCGGCCATATGGCTTCCACCGTCCACGTGACCCCCAATGCCCGCCTGAATATGAGGCCTGCTCAGTGGTGCCTTCGCAAGCAGTGGCAACAGGCCACGGGCGGCCTAGCCGACTTAGTGCAGATCTCCGACCCGCTGGCCTCTTCTCTGCAGTGGTGGCTTCATCAGCCAAACCTGGTACTCGGAATGCCTTTTCAATCTCCTCCGCCTGCTCAAGTACTGACGACCGATGCTTCTCTCCTGGGATGGGGAGCGCATTGCCAAGGGGCATGTACTCAAGGTCTCTGGACCACGTGGGAGTCTGCGCAGCAGATCAACTTCCTAGAGCTCAGAGCAATTCGTCTGGCTCTCAAGGCTTTCTCCCACCTGACTTTTCACCGGTCAGTCCTTGTCCAGACAGACAATCAAGTTGCCATGTTCTACGTGAACAAACAGGGGGGCACGGGCTCCTTCCTTCTCTGTCGAGAAGCGCAGAGGCTCTGCTCTTGGGCCGTCAGCCACGGCATTCTTCTCAAGGCAGTTTATCTCCCAGGCCAAGAAAATTGCCTGGCGGACAAACTCAGCAGAATCCTCCAGCCCCACGAGTGGCGACTGGATCCCTTGGTAGTTCAGAAAATTTTTCTGAAGTGGGGCCTCCCCACGATGGATCTCTTTGCCAGTCCCTTCAACCGGCAACTTCCTCGCTTCTGCTCTCGGCAGCCGCATCCCCTTCGAGTAGCGGCGGATGCTTTTCTACTCTCATGGTCGAAAAGCCTTCTGTATGCCTTTCCTCCCATACCGCTAATCTCTCGTACTCTTTTCAAGGCTCTCCGAGACAAAGCTTCCATCATCCTGATAGCTCCTCGGTGGCCCAGACAGCCGTGGTTTCCACTCCTGCTGCAACTGGCGGTGGAGGCTCTGTTCCCTCTGGGGTTTCAACCAGACCTCCTGACACAGGATCAAGGGTCCCTGCTACACCCCAACCTCAGATCTTTACATCTGATGGCCTGGCTGCTGAAAGGGTAGTCCTGGCTCCCCTTCTGCTGCCGGCTGAAGTGGAAGAGGTCGTCCTAGCTTCCCGGCGACCTTCTACCCGCAAATGCTATGCCCTTAAATGGCGTCGTTTTTCTGTTTGGTGTACCCAGCAGTCTCAGGATCCCTTCTCCTGCCCGGTGTCGGTGATCTTGCAGTACTTGCTCTACCTCTCTAATCTGGGACTTAAGTCCAACTCCGTCAAAGTTCACCTCAGTGCTCTTTCAGCACATCATGTGCCGGTGGACGGCAGACCTCTTTCCAACGACCCTCTCGTGGCAAGGTTTCTCCGAGGTCTCCTTCTACTTAAACCACCTCTGCGCCCGCCAGCACCTGACTGGGATCTGAATGTGGTTTTACAGCGGATAACCTGTCTGCCTTTTGAACCTATGGCTAACTGTTCTCTCCGTTTTCTTTCTTGGAAAACCTTATTCTTGATAGCCCTCACTTCCGCTAGACGCGTAAGTGAATTGCAGGCCCTCGTGTCTGATCCCCCTTACACTCGGTTCTACAAAAATAGGGTAGTCCTACGGACTCACCCTAAATTTCTTCCAAAAGTGGTCTCCCCTTTTCACATCAATCAGGAGGTGGTACTTCCGACCTTCTTTCCCAGGCCACACTCCAGCCGAGCTGAAATGGTCCTGCATACCCTGGACTGTAGAAGGGCGTTGGACTTCTACCTTGACCGTACGCGGGAGCACCGTAAAGCTGCTCAGCTTTTTGTGTCTTTTGACCCCAATAAATTGGGGCTCCCTGTCTCCAAGCGTACTCTGTCCATCTGGGTCGCTGACTGTATCGCTTGGGCTTATGGGGCAGCCGGACTCTCGTTAGAAAGTCGGGTCACGGCTCATTGTGTTCGGGCGAAGGCTACGTCAGTGGCTTACCTCCGCTCTGTTCCATTGGCAGACATCTGCCGGGCCGCTACTTGGTCTTCGAGCCAGACTTTTGCGGTCCATTACTGCCTCGAGAGGGAGTCCCGCAGGGACAGTGCTTTCGGACAGGCAGTCCTCCGAAATCTCTTCGAGGTTTGAGCAACTCCTACCCTCCATCCCGGATGGGGGCTACCGGTGGGTAATAATTCAGTGAAGATTCCTTCCTTCTGTGCTGCTGAGCTAGAGGGAGCTCATTTTTGTGCTTAGGGTCTCCGGTAGCCTTAAGCTTGGGAGTCCCATATGTGAGGACTGACTTCCTGCTTGGTCCTGGAGAAAGCGTAGTTACTCACCTGTAACAGGTGTTCTCCAGGAGCAGCAGGAATCAGTCCTCACAACCCTCCCTCCTCCCCTTGGAGTTGCAATCATCTGCTTTAGTTTTTTTGCAAATTTTTCTGCTGTCTTTTAGCTATGTCATCTGACTGGCTAAGATGGCACCCTTGGGCGGGAAGGGGACCGCGCATGCGCGCTGCAATTCCCAAAGGCTTTCTTTGAAAGCTGGGGAAAATTGCTCCGCGAGGGCTCCGTCGGCGCCGACGTCACCCATATGTGAGGACTGATTCCTGCTGCTCCTGGAGAACACCTGTTACAGGTGAGTAACTACGCTTTACATAAACAAGGAAGGAGGAACTGGCTCTCTGTCGCTTTGCAACGAAGCTATAAGATTGTGGGCCTTCGCCAGAGAGCATCAAATCCATCTCCTGGCCGTATACTTTCCAGGAATCCAAAACTCTTGGGCAGACAGACTCAGTCGAGTTCTGCTTCCACACGAATGGTCCCTGCACATGGACCAGGTACTCAGAATCTTTCAAGAGTGGGGAACCCCGGAGATAGACCTCTTTGCAAGTCCGTGGAATGCCAAACTTCCCCGGTTCTGTTCCAGAATTCCGTGTCAGGGAGTTCAGGCGAAGGATGCCTTCCTCCTTCACTGGGGTCAAGACTTCCTGTATGCCTTTCCACCCATTCCCTTAATTCCCAAGACTCTATTCAAGCTCCAGAGGGATCAAGGATCTATGATCCTCATAGCTCCACGCTGGCCACGCCAAGTGTGGTACCCTCTACTTCTGCATCTCTCTCAAGCTCCCTCCCTAGACTTGGGAGCTGCTCCAGACCTCCTGTCCCAGGAGGAGGGAGATTTGTGGCACCCAAACCCCAAGTCCCTTCACCTCAGGGCTTGGTTGCTGAAGGCTTAGACCTTGTGATAAGGAAGCTTATCATTGTTCAGGAGGGAGCTATAAAAGAGATGAATTGGCTCTGAACAAGCTACCTGTCTTTGCTGGTAGAAATACTAAAACAGAATGTTTTCATAAAAGACTACCAGTCCCAGAATGCACCAGGTTTCAAAAAGCCTCTAGGAGGGCTGAAGTGGGGAAACATGTGTTCAATCAGGAGAGCTATGAGGTAATCCCCAATCACTCATCTCCAAGGGCAGGGCTTGATTCAGCACACCTGGGCTGTGCTAGGGTGGAGTGTCCCTCTAAGCACTTTAAAAGTAAAAGATATTCTACACAGGGATAGAATAAGGAGAGACAGAAGCAGAAGCCATTGGAGAAAGAAGAGAGAGGACTACAACAGCAGAAGCAACGCAGAAGGAAGACCAGAAAGACATCTTGTAGGTCTAAAGAAGGAGCCCACAGCAGTACGTGTGTTGGGAGTCATTCCAGAGGCAAGCATACTCCATTGGACTGGAAGAAGCCAGAGGTTTGGGGTTACAGAGCCAGGAATTCCCAGACGGCACCTTTGAGGGAGACGGCTGCATTTGGAAGGGGCCCTAAGACCGGTGCAAGAAGGTATGTGAAGAGAGACCCAGTGTCCAGGGATCTTGATTGGAAGGCTGGACATAAAAGCTGGACTACCTACTGGCCAGGATACCTGGAGAGGAAATCTAACAGCAAGGGGATCACAGGTATGAACTTTGATCTATGTCCTAGCTCTTCATCTGGAAAACAGCAGGGAAACAAATATTATCCTGAGAGTGATCAATTAAGGAATTCCTCTGAGCCAGACCATGATATTGATTCCATGATATTTGAGGAAGAAGGAGATATATCAAATGATCAGTTGGAATACATGGACTGCTCTCTGTCTAGGCTGCTGTTTTAAAGTAGTTTCTCACTAATACAACAACCACCTAAAGGAACTATAACTTGTTCTTTTATCTACCCAGAAAAGTCTCTGCAAGAAGCTTTAGGGTAGGATTGAGCCACGTAGAGAGAGTGAACCAGCAAAGGGGTTTGCAGCTGGCTAATTATTGGTAATTGAGCCAGGCACAAGTGCACGTGAGCTCTAGAAGGAAACTTCTTCCTTGTGTGTGTGAATAGAAGAAAGTTATCCTTGATAAAGAACAGTTTTTTTGTTACTTTTGGGTTTGTTTTTGCCTTTTGGAGCACTGCTAAGAAGGTCATTAGCAAGAGCCATCAAAAAGACCTTTTCTGTTTCCCATCAAGGTCTTTATTGATTTATTGCTTAAGAAGTTCAGTTACCTTATATCATGTTTTGTTTTTCCTGAGTACAATACTTGAAGCAAGTGTCCTTTTGTGTTACCAAGTAAATCTGTGTGGGAGAATTAACCCCATGAATAAAATCTGTTTTTCTTTGCTTACACTCGAGCATCACAACTCATTATTTTGTGAACGGCTGATTCTGGTATGAATGAACTACAACCCCGACACTCCTTTGCAAGTCATAATAATATTTTGCCTTTGTCAAGACTGTGGACTTTCACAACCAGCACCCCCGTTTACAACCTTCAAGATTGGAATCTTTCTCAGCAGGTGAAGGATATCCTCCATGCTTCCAGAAAACCTTCTACTAGACGTTCCTATGCTTTTAAATGGAAAAGGTTTTCCATTTGGTGTGCTGAGAAGGGTCTTGACCCTCTAGCACTACCTTTGAATTCTCTATTGTAATATCTCCTGCATCTCTCCAATGCAGGCCTTAAGACGAATTCAGTAAGAGTCCATTTGAGTGCTATTGCAGCATCCCTTAAGCCTCTCAATGGACAGCCTATTTCCTCTCATCCTCTTATTGCAAGATTCATGAGAGGCCTAACTTTAACTAAACCTCCCATTAGGCCTCCTCCGGTGGCATGGGACTTAAATCTGGTTCTTGGTCAGCTTATGAAGCCACCTTTTGAAGCTTTAGCCACCAACTCCTTGAAATTTCTTTCCTGGAAGGTTATTATCCTCATTGCAGTCACATCAGCTTGTCGCATCAGTGAGCTACAGGCCTTGGTGGCTAATCCACCTTATACAAGGTTTCATCATGATAAGGTAGTCCTCAGGACCAATCCACACTTTATGCCTAAAGTGGTCTCACCTTTTCATCTGAACCAAGAGGTATATTTACCTGTCTTCTTTCCAGGTCCTCATGCATCAAGTGCAGAAAGGAATCTTCATACCCTGGATTGTAAAAAAGGGCTCTTGCCTTTTACTTACAAAGGACTCAGCAACATAGAAGGTCTTCCCAACTCTTTGTTGCTTTTGATCCTTCTCATTTAGGACTTCCAGTCTCTAAGAGGACACTGTCCACTTGGATTGCTCAGTGTATTTCTTTCGCCTACCAGAGTAAGAACCTTTCTCTGGAGAGCCATGTCACAGCTCACAATGTGAGGGCCATGGCAACTTCTATGGCTCATCTAAATTCTGTGTCCCTCGACCAGATCTGTCGAGCAGCCACATGAATACCTTCACGGCCCATTATTGTTTGGACAAGGACTCCCGCCGGGATGCCTTGTTTGGTCAGGCTGTCCTAAAACACCTGTTCCATACTTGAGCAACTCCTACCCTCCATCCCTGTTTAGATGCCTGAGATCCAAGGGGAAGGTAGGGCCCTTCTCAGGGTCTACAACCCTGGGGATCTCCCCGGCTTCTCTAGCTGGGGAGTCCCGATATGTGAAGATTCATTCCTGCTTGTTCCTGAAGATAGCACAGTTACTTACCTGTAACAGGTGATCTTTGGGAACAGCAGGAATAAGTCTTCACAACCCACCCACCTCCCCAAGGAGTTGTATCTTCTATCTCTTTCCCTTTGTCTCAGCTCTGAAACTCGAACTGGAGAGAGGTGGTTGGAAAGGCGGGAAGGCAGCGCGTAGGCGCTGTGGGATGCTCCCAAAAGCTTTCCTTTTTTGGAAAGCTGGGGAGCGTTCCCGCGCAGGCTCCGTCGGTACCGACGTACCCATATGTGAAGACTTATTCCTGCTGTTCCCAGAGATCACCTGTTACAGGTAAGTAACTGTGCTGTCTCTTGTTCTGGAAAGCTTCCGCTCCTTCACTGAAGGAGCTGCCAGGTATTTTATTTATTTAGTAGTATTTGGTATGCTATCCTCCTCTTAATGGTAGGCATCAGAGCAATTCAGAGCACTATAATTAACAGAGCTGAGATGTACATCATGGCCCCGATTATTGAGGTATGCTGGCTATGTGCCACTACAGGTTTGCCGCATAGCCTCCCAGATGCATTAGATAACCGGGCAACGCAATATTGCATGCTGTCCAATTAGCTGCTGCGGTTAAAAGATAGACAAACCTTTGCCTTGCCTATTTTTTAACCGTCGGTCACGTCATCAGAATATAGAAAGACTAGGGGACATGCAATGAAGCTACAGGGTAAACTATTTAAGACTAATAAGAGAAAATATTTTTTCACTCAACGTGTCATCAAACTCTGGAATTTGTTACCGGAGGATGTAGTAAAAGCTGTTAGTGTAGCTGGGTTTAAAAAAAGGTCTGGACAAGTTCCTGGAGGAAAGGTCCATAAACCATTATTAAAAGTGACCCAGGATATCACTGCTTGATCCAATACAAGCTTTGTGGAACCTGTGCCTTTTGGGGGAACTACTAGGTACTTGTGACCTAGATTGGCCACTATTGGAAACAGGATACTGGGCTTGATGGACCTTGGTCTGACCCAGTATGGCATATCTTATGTTCTAACCAGGCAGCATGCAGTATTGCTACTGCCCAGTTATCGATTATAGCCGCCTCCGCTCCTCCCTGGAACACCCATGACATGCTCTGATGCTGAGCGAATAGCATCAGGTGTGTAAGGAAGAAGACTGGGGATATTCAGCGGCACTAACCATATTAGTGCCATTGCATATCCCGGTTAGAGTGCCTTTCATATATTGGGCCCCCATGTACATAATGGCCATAAAAGCTGCTGATTATAAGCATATTTCTTTTCTTTTTTTTAATTAACAGCACAAGCCACATGAAGAGTGGGAAAGGTGTTGTGTAAAAATGTATACCAGCATGAGGCAGCATTATAGTAGGAGTAGGATCCTGAGCTCTGCCCATAATATAATTCAGTCTAAGTGGAAATGCTTGTGAAGGAGTGATTCTTTTATTCCTACTTAACATGATGCTGCAAGAGGGTAAATTGAAAGGCAATGTCAGGAAATACTTTTTCACTGAAAGGGTGGTGGATGCTTCGAATGCCTTCCCGATGGAAGTGGTGGGGGCAAATACAGTGACAGAATTCAAAATGGCATGGGACAGACACAGTGGATCCCTTTACAGCAACAGGATAAAATCAAAATAAACTTAACTATCTAATTTCTCAACAAACAGGGGTGTCCTACACGGAGCGGTGGGTTCACCCCTAAACAAAGACATTGGGAGGAGTGGCCTGCACGGAGCGGCAGGTGCACCTACTCTTGCCATCTTACTGGGCAGACTAGATGGACCATACTGGTCTATCTCCAGGAACAAGCAGGAATGTCTTCACATATTGGTATCGTCGGTACCGACGGAGCCTGCGCGGGAACGCTCCCCAGCGTCCAATAGGAAAGCTTTTGGGAGCATCCCACAGCGCCTGTGTGCTGCCTTCCCGTCTTTCCCAACTGTCCCTCTCCAGTTCTTTGTTTTCCGCGGAGCCGACAGGTCGCACATCCTATCACTGCAGAAAAAGATTCCCTTCTATTCTTCTTTTTTGTGGTTGCGTCTGCCTTCCTTCGACGCTACACCAGTACCGCCGGTGGTTCTTTCTTTTTTTTCCAAAAAAAAAAAAAACCAACCCTTTCTTCTGGAGTCTTCTCCAGTTATTTTCCCCTCATGTTCCACGTGCCATTTTGGGCACTAGGCCCAACTTTTCTCCTTTAAAATGGAAAAACCCGCTTCGGGTTTTAAAAAGTGTTCCAAGTGTGGCGGTACCATCTCCGTCACCGACACCCATGAGTGGTGCCTCAAATGTTTAGGATGATATCGAAAAGGGGCCGGCAGAACCAAGCTGCTAAACTTAGCACCCTTTTTCTCTCCGATGCAGCCTCTGTGGCATTGATGTCTTCCAGGGCTTCGTCTTCCTCCCATGGATCTCAGGTAACTAAACATAAATCTAGCCGGTCCTCAAAGGGTAGATCTCCCTCTAAGCATTGAGATGCCTCTGGCGTTGCCCTTGAGGGACTTCCACTGGCAAAATTGCCCCGGCGGGAGGCTTCAGCTTCCAAAGCACTAACAGGGCTCCAGGATGTTCTCGAGACCTCAACCTCGGCAGAACTACTGGTGCCATGCTCTGGGGTACCGGCTGTTTCATCCGGTACCGATACCCAAGCATCGGCAGGGTCGATAGACCAGAGATTCTTGGCTATTGAATGCAGTCTGGTGGCTCTAATCACGGCATCGATGCCCCTGAAACAGCTTCAGATAATTCAACCGGCACTGACTGCATTGACATCGGCAGGTATTCTACCGGGACAGAGTCATGCTTATCCATCCGGTATCGACAAGTCGGTACTGGACCCCTCCGATGCTGACTTCGATCGGTACCGGTACCGTGCCTTGCACGATCACCCGGATCGGAGATACTTTGAATCCTTGGATGAGTCTGAAGACTCTGAAAGCTCTGCCGATACCAGAGTACTTCTTCCTGAGGATTCTTCTTCTCCTCAGCGTAGGATGTCTCCACCAGAGGATATGTCCTTTCAGGATTTTATCAGAGATGTGGCTCAAGGTCTTTCCATCACAGTGGCTCCTGAAAAAGAGCCTAGGGCAAAGGAATTAGAAATCCTACAATACCCTAAAGCTCCCAAGAAAGGCAGCTACCTTACCTATTCATGAGATCTTGCATGATCTCATGTTAAGGATGTGGGAAACATCTCTAACCACATCTCCTCACTCTCGAAGACTCGACACCATGTATCGAGTTCCTCCTTGTCCTGGGTTTCAGAAGACTCAGCTACCACACCATTCCATGGTGGTGGAATTAGCTATGAGAAGGATCAAGAGTGCAAAAAGGCATGCATCTAATCCTCCAGGACTTGAATGTAGGACTCTTGATTCCTTTGGACGTCAAACCTTCCAGGCTTCCATGCTTTCTGCTAGGATCAGTTCTTATATATTATATATGGGAATGTTCCTTAAGGAGGTCACGGGAGATTTAGAGCTTATGAGCCCTCTCCTCCCTGATAAGAGGCAGGATTACCTCGCCCTTGTCAAACATGCTCAGGATGTTTCCAAGTTCGTGAATCGTGCAGTCTTTGACTGCTTTGAGTGCATAAGCAGAACCTTTGCTATTTCCATAGGTGCACGTAGGATTGCCTGGCTACAGGCATCTGACTTGGAACTTTGGGTACGGGATAAACTAGGAAATATTCCTTGCACAGGAGAGAATCTCTTTGGCAAGAATTGGCAGGAAAAAGCTAATGAGATAGATGCTGACAATATCACTTTGGATAGATTGTCTAAATCTACAGCTGATCCTGCAAGGAAAAAAATCCTACAAGAAACCATTCTTCAGTAAGAAGAAGTTGTTTTATCCCTCCTATACCCAGCAGGGGCATCGTTTAGGTCAGTCTGCCCAAAAGGGACAGCAGCAACAACCTAGGCAAAGAAAAACAAAAGCTGCTCAGCCTCAACCGGCTCAGGGGCCTCCACAGGGGCTTTGACTCCTATCTAGAGAACTTTGCCTTCCTGGCCCTGAATGGCCCAGAGGCTTCCACCATTCCAGGAAGGTTATGTCATTTTGCCCCCAGATGGGGTCAGATAACAGCAGAAAATTGGACTCTGTTTATTGTAAGAGAGGGGTACAAGCTTCATTTCCTCAGCATGCCCTCAACTGGAGAGGGACAGTTGGGAAAGGCAGGAAGGTAGCACGCAGGCACTGTGGGATGCTCCCATAAGCTTTCCTATTGAATGCTGGGGAGCGTTCCCGTGCAGGCTCCGTTAGTACCGGCGATACCCATATGTGAAGACTAAATTCCTGCTGTTCCCAGAGATCACCTGTTACAGGTGTGTAACTATGCTTTATCTGCCGTCATTTACTATGTTACTTTGATCAGAGCCTAATGTGTGAGGTAGGTACATATTTCAATTTATGAGCTAAGCATGGAAGATCCAGTGATCTAAGCACTTTGAAAGTATGTCTGATTTTGAACTAGATAGTAATTTTAGAGGTAACCAGGGGTTTGGCCCTGTACCATCTCCTATGTACAGTGGTAATTCTGGCAGCAGTGTTTCACACAATTTGAAGTCTTGCTTTCATCTTCCTTGGAAGGCACAGAAAGATTTCTTGCAGTAATAGAGGTGGAAGGCAACTATTGCTTGATGACTTTCCTTGGTGCAGACTGATGCATGAACAGGACACAGTTACTTGCCAATCATAATTTGAACAAAGTTTTCTGATGATCATTTTATTTTGTACTTCTGTACTGCCTTACCAACCCCCCCCCCCAAAAAAAAAAAGAGACAAAAGCGGTGGCAAGATCTTATAAGATAAGATACAAAACTCCTAGTACAGACCCACTCACCTCTTACTTTCCCTAGGGAGTTAAAATAGACTGCATCACAAAAGACAACAAATAGGGAAAGCATGCAGAGCATGACTTATTAAATTCTTTCCAACCTCTAGGTGTCTTTGTGTGTGCACGTGCATATTCCTCTGTTTGAATCTGCTTTGCCCTTAGGAATAGGCACTCCTGTATTCTTTTAAGGTGGATCTCCCTGTTCTGTGTGGCCCTTTTTATTATTTTGCTTGGAGATTGCTCAGTGGAACTTCTGCCACTGCCTTGAGCAGTACAGCAACAATAAAGCTTTAATGAAAATAAATGCACCTTATTTTGACACCCCCACCCCCCCAAAAAAAATTAAACCTCCTTTCAGCAAGGTGGCCAAAGGAGGTATGCTGCTCTGCTTTCCGCCTGCTGGTTAGGATAGAGCAGGGACAAGGAAAGATTCGGAGAGTGGTTGAGAGCATGGGGGAGGGTCTTGGAGAGAGATATGTGAATGAAGAGAGCTGGATAGGTGAGTGCATCAGGAGGAAATTAGTAGGATTAGGGGTAGGTGAGGGAGGGCATTGGAAGGGGCAGTGTTGGCAAATAATGACCAAAATGGCCACTAGCAACTGGTGGTGACTCTGCTCTGTGGTCACCAAATGTATTTGAGAGCCTTCTGTTCTGTAGGTTCCCTGATCAGTAAAAATCACTCTGGTTTCATTAACATATGCCAGTTTTCAATATTTGATTTTGATCTGTGTAACAAGGGAGCTAAATGGAATCATACATACATGTTGATCTAATCTTCTGAATATTTATCTTTTGCATTACATAAGAACATAAGATATGCCATACTGGGTCAGACCAAGGTCCATCAAGCCCAGTATTCTGTTTCCAACAGTGGCCAATCTAGGTCATATGTACCTAGCAGTTTCCCCAAGGGACACAGGTTCCACAATGCTTGTATTGGTTCAAGCATTGATATCCTGGGTCCCTTCTTAATAATGGTTTATGGACCTTTCCTCCAGGAACTTGTCCAAACCTTTTTTAAACCCAGCTACACTAACAGCCTTTACTACATCCTCCGGTAACAAATTCCAGAGTTTGATTACACGTTGAGTGAAAAAATATTTTCTTTTATTAGTCTTAAATAGTTTACCCTGTAGCTTCATTGCATGTCCCCTAGTCTTTCTATATTCTGATAAGGTAAACAATCGATCTACGTTTACCCGTTCCACTCCGTTCATTAATTTATAGACTTCTATCATATCTCCCCTCAGCCGTCTCTTTTCCAGGTTAAAGAGCCCTAACCTTTTTAGCCTTTCTTCATAGGAGTATCCTTCCATCCCCTTTACCATTTTGGTGGCTCTTCTCTGAACCTTTTCTAAAATCGCTATATCCTTTTTAAGATACGGCGACCAGAATTGCACACAACAAGGTGCGGTCTCACCATGGAACGATATAGAGGCATTATAAATATCTTTTGTTTTATTTTCCATTCCTTTCCTTATCATACCTAGCATTCTATTTGCTCTCTTGGCCGCTGCTGCACACTGGGCCGAGGGTTTTAACATGGTATCCACAATGACGCCTAAATCTTTTTCCTGGGTGGTGGTTCCTAATGTGGAACCTTGCATCGTGTAACCATAGTTTGGGTTGTTCTTCCCTAGGTGCATAACCTTGCACTTGTCCATATTAAATTTCATCTGCCATTTTGATGCCCAGTCTTCCAATTTATTAAGATCCTCTTGCAATTTTCCACAATACTCTTGGGTTTTAACAACTTTAAATAGTTTTGTGTCATCTGCAAATTTGATAACCTCACTCGTTATTCCACTTTCCAGGTCATTTATGAATATGTCAAAAAGCAGCGGACCCAGCACAGATCCCTGGGTACACCACTATTCACCTTTCTCCATTGGGAAAATTGGCCATTTAGCCCTACCCTCTGCTTTCTATCTTTTAACCAGTTCCTGATCCACAATAGTACACTGCCTCCTATCCCATGACTCTTTAGTTTTGCCAAAAGTCTCTGATGAGGGACCTTGTCAAAGGCTTTTTGAAAGTCCAGATACACAATATCAACCAACCAACTCATCTTTGTTCTCCTGATTATTCACTTCTTCAAAAAGACATAACAGATTAGTAAGACAAGATCTTCCTTGTCTAAAGCCATGTTGGCTGTCTCCCATTAGGTCATGACTATCTACATGCTGAGTAATTTTATTCTTTATGATGGTTTCTACCATTTTTCCCGGTACTGATGTCAGGCTCACCGGTCTGTAGTTTCCCGGATCACACCTGGAACCCTTTTTAAAAATTGGTGTTACATTGGCGATCCTCCAATCTTCTGGTATTAGAGATGATTTTAATGATAGTTCACAGATTACTAATAGCAGGTCTGCAATCTCATATTTCAGTTCTTTCAACACCCTTGGATGTATACCATCCGGCCCAGGTGATTTGCTACTTTTCAGTTTATCTAATAGTTGTAATACATCTTCCCGATGTATTGATATTTCCTTCAAATTTTCCGCACCTTTAAATACCACTTCAGTCATGGGTAACATCCCTACATCTTCCTCAGTAAAGACTGAAGCAAAGAATTCATTCAGTCTCTCCGCTATCGCCTTGTCGCCTCTTAGTGCTCCTTTAACCCCTTTATCTAATGGATCAACTGACTCTCTCACAGGTTTTTTGCTACGAATGTATTTGAAAAAGTCTTTACTTCGCGTTTTTCCTTCCGCAGCAAGCTTCTTCTCAATTTCTCCCTTTGCCTGCCTTATCAGTGCCTTGCATTTGACTTGCCAGTGCTTGTGCTGTTTCCAGGTTTCGTCATTTGGCTCTTTTTTCCATTTCCTGAAAGATGCTTTTTTTGGCAACAACAGCCTCTCTGACCTCACCTTTAAACCATGCTGGCAGTTTTTTGGACTTCCTTCCACTTTTCTTAAAGTGTGGAATACAGCTGGTCTGGGCTTCCAAGATAGTATTTTTCAACAACAGCCAAGCCTGATGTACATCTTTAACCTTTGCAACTGCTCCTTTTAGTTTTTTCTTAACTGTTCTCCTCATTTTATCATAGTCTCCCTTTCGAAAGTTAAAAGGTAGTACTGTGGATTTCCTTACTATCCTTCCTCCACTAATTAAATCAAAGGCGATCATGCTATGATCACTATTGCCAAGTGGCCCCAACAACCTTATCTCTTGCACTAGATCTGGTGTTCCACTAAGGACTAGGTCTAATATGGCTTCCCCTCTGGTCGGTTCATGAACCAGCTGCTCCAAGAAGCAGTCATTTATATCATCTAGGAACTTTATCTCCCTAGCATGTCCTTACGTGACACTGACCCAGTCGATACCGGGGTAGTTGAAATCACCCATTATTATTACTGCGCTGTAACATTTGTTAGCTTCCTTGATTTCTTTGAGCATTTCATCATCCATTTGGTCATTCTGGCCAGGCGCTCGATAGTACACCCCCACTGCCATTGCCTTCCCCCTTTTACATGGAATTTCAATCCATATAGATTCTACAGCAGATTTTGTTTCCTGCAAAACTTTAATCCTTTCTGACTCAATGCTCTCTCTAACATAGAGAGCAACCCCTCCACCAATTTGATCAGCTCTATCATTTCGATATAGTTTGTACCCAGGTATCACAGTGTCCCACTGGTTGTCGTCCTTCCACCATGTCTCTGATATTCCAATCATATCTAACCTTTCATTTAGTGCTATATATTCTAAGTCTCCCATCTTATTTTTTAGACTTATAGCATTTGCATACAAGCATTTTAGAGAATGTATTTTATTCATATTAATTTGGCTATTGTTAGACATGGGTAATGTGGGATCTTTAAGCTCTGTCTGCTCCATACTTGAGGGCATTTGGGCTACTTTACTCTTTTGTGGAACCTCTCTGCTTTTGGTAGTATCCTTCAAAGATACATTCTTCCGAACCATCCGCTCTTGGGCGACTGTCGGCTTTCCCCTAATATCTAGTTTAAAAGCTGCTCTATCTCCTTTTTAAAGGTTAATGCCAGCAGCCTGGTTCCATCCCGGTTAAGGTGAAGCCCATCCCTTCGGAAGAGCCCCTCCTTTCCCCAGAATGTTCCCCAGTTCCTAACAAATCCAAAACCCTCATCTCTGCACCATTGTTTCATCCACGCATTGAGACTCCGGAGCTCTGCCTGCCTTTTGGGTCCTGCGCGTGGAACAGGAAGCATTTCAGAGAATGCTACCCTGGAAGTTCTGGATTTCAACTTCCTACCTAAAAGCCTAAATTTAGCCTCCAGAACCTCCCTACCACATTTTCCTATGTCATTGGTACCGACATGTACCAAGACAGCAGACTCCTCCCCAGCACTATCTAAGACCTTATCTAGGTGGCGCGTGAGGTCCGCTACCTTTGCACCAGGCAGACATGTTACCAGGCGATCCTCACGTCCACCAGCCACCCAGCTATCTACATGCCTCCTAATGATCGAATCACCAACTATAACGGCTGTCCTAACCCTTCCCTCATGGGCACATGGCCCTGGAGAAACGTCCTCGGTGCGAGAGGGTTTTACATCACCTGGAGGACAGGTCCTAGTTACAGGATCACTTCCTGCCACACCAGGGTGATGCTCTCCTGTCACGTGACCTCTCTCCTCCATGGCAACAGGGATGCTGCCAGACTGGAGGTGGGACTTCAGGACTATATCCCTGTAGGTCTCGTCTATGTACCTCTGTCTGTCTTATGCTTTCCAAGTCTGCTACTTTAGCCTCTAGAGAACGGACTCGTTCCCTGAGAGCAAAGAGCTCCTTGCACCTAGTGCACACGTAACACCTCTCACCAACTGGGAGAAAATCATACATGTGACACTCAATGCAAAAGACTGGAAAGCCCCCATCCCGCTGCTGGACTGCTGTCTGCATCTTAGTTTTAAGTTTGTGTTTAGATCTAAGTTCTTTATTTACTAAGGGTTGCTATGAATATTTATACTAATAAAACTGTACCTTATACGTGTAATATACCTTGTTCACCTGAAGCTTAACTAATCTCAGGTCCTTAGTGTATGACTGATTTGGGTAATGAGCTTCACCTGAGAGCACCTCCTGTCTTTTAAGATGTGTAAGTACCTATAAAGCTACGAGTATCCCAGGGGTGGGTGGGTGTGGGGAGGGAAGGAGGGAAATAACATTTATTAAAAGAGGGCTGCTACACAGTACCCTGTCTTGTGCTGCTGAGGTAAGCTATATTCTGATTTGATTTAAATTATAGCTCTTAGCTGCTGCTAGGCTCTAACTTCTTATGAAATTTAAACTACAAGCTCTCTGCTGGGTTCTAAATTTAACCAGAAAGCTCTCTTCTGTGTTTTAAATTTAAGCTAAAAGTACTTTGCTGATGCTAGGCCCTGAGTGACTATTCAATTTAGACTACAAGCTCTCTGCTGGGTTCCAAATGTAACCAGAAAGTTCTCCTCTGTGTGTTAAAACTAAAAGTACTTTTCTGATGCTAGGCCCTGAGTGACTATTAAATGTAAACTATAAGCTCTCTGCTGGGTTCCAAATGTAACCAGAAAGCTCTCTTCTGTGTTTTAAATTTAAACTAAAAGTACTTTGCTGTTACTAGGCCCTGAGTGACTATTAAGTTTAAACTACAAGCTCTCTGCTGGGTATGAAATGTAACCAGAAAGTTCTCCTCTGTGTTTTAAATTTAAACTTAAACTGCTGCTACTAGGCCCTGACTGATTTTACAAAAAATAGTGGGTTCACAGATTAGAAAATTACCAGAAGTATATACTCACAGTTGCAGATCCCTCTCCAGAAGTAACAGTCCCTTTTTCTAGTCCTTCAAGACAGACCAAATCTTAACTGCCAAGCATTAGAGCATTCTTCCAGCTTTTGTAGATCTTTCCTCATGTTCTCCACTCCCTCAGGGGAGTCCACTCTGTTGAAAATTTGTGTCATCTGTAAAAAGACAGATTTTTCCATTCAGTCCTTCAGCAGTATCACTCACAAATACATTGAACAGTACCGGTCCCAGGACCGAACCCTGGAGCATACCGCTGATCACCCTCCTTTCATCCGAGTGAGTTCCGTTTACCATCACCTTCTGTCTGTCAGTTAGCTAATTTCTGATCTAGTTTACCACCTTGGGACCCATCCTCAAGCTATTGAGTATATTGATAAGCTTCCTATGAGGAACAGTTGCAAAGGCTTTGCTGAAATCAAGGTAGATGACATCCATTGCATGCCCGTGATCTAGTTCTTTGGTTACCCAGTCAAAGAAATCAATCAGATTTGTTTGGCAAGATCGTCCTTTGGTAAAACCATGTTGCCTCGGATCATGCAACCTGTTGGTTTTGAGAGAGTCCACTATTTGCTCTTTCAGGAGCGCCTCCATTACTTTCCCGCCACTAAGGGTAAGGCTTACCGGCCTGTTTGTCACTTCTTCCCTGTTACACACAACTGCTGCTTCTGCTGCCTCTGAGCAGACGACGACCCCTTGGATTTTGGCCTTTGTAAAAAGATGTCCTCCAAGGCCATTAAGAGTCGTCAGTAGCAGCATGACAAGATTTTCCAAAGGTCAGACTCTGCCCCAGAGTCTCCAGTCATGCTGCGCTCCAAGCCCCAATCTGGGACCCCGGAGCCCCGAAGTGACCCTGCTGCCTTTGATGAAGGCCATGTGTCCTCCAAGCAGAACACCACCAAGGTGGAGAACAAGAAGAAGAAAAAATCATTGAGGGCAACATCTCTGGATGAGTTAGGGGAAGGCAGGTAAGTCCCTTGGCCATCCTAGTTGAGGACTCCCCCTCGTTGGAGCCGGCCCCAGGCACGAGATCCTCAGTGCCCGCGCTGAAGGCTGCAAAGCCATTTGGACTGGATACTAGAATGGCAGCCTTGGAGCACAGCTTGTCTGCCTTCATGGCCCAGCAATGGGCCTTGATGCCTGGTTCCGCTGGGTTATCTGCACAGAACACTGGGGCCTCGACCTTGAGGTCTTCCCCGGACATTGAGCCGATCCTAAAGTGCCATTGACCTCGAGTCGATCCTCAATATCGTTCTTGATCCCGATCCTCGGGACCAAAGTCTTCCCCGATGAGTGGCTGCAGCTCCACCCACAGAGCCTCCGAGGGGCATAGACAGTCAGGCTCGGGGCCAGACCTCAACTACTCCACAGACTACGAGTCAGACTGGGAGACAGTGGACAAGGAATCGCCGGACACCCATTGCCACTGCGATGTGCCCTCAGACCCATCTCCCCTTTAGACCCAACGCCGGTGCCCACCTGAGGAAATGGCCTTGATAGACTTTGTGTGGGACATGTCAAGGGTATTATTGTTCGACTCCGAGTAGGAGGACCCCCGCATGAAGGAGCTTGAGATCCTCCAGTACAAGGCTCCTCTGAAGGAGGCAATTACAGTGCCTTGCCCCCCGATCCTGGAACGGCTGCTCCTCCACATGTGGGAAATACTGGCATTGGTGCCCATCGTGAGTAGACGGCTGGGCTTATGTATCAGGTCTGCTGGAGCTCGGGCTTCCAGAAAGCATTACTGGCATACAACTCCATGGTGATGGAGTCGGCCATGCGTTGGCTCAAGAGCCAGAAAACTCACTCCTCGGTACCCCTGGGTAGGGAGGCCTGCACCTTGGATGCCCTGGGTATTTAGCTCGATGCTCATCGGCCAGATCCAGGCATAACAGCTGTACATGGGCATGTACTTGAGGGACCTGGCGAAGGAACGTGCCGGGTTCTCAGCTGGTCTCTTCAAGGAGCCCCTCCAGTGGTTCCAGGGCCTGTCTTCTGCTTTCAGAGTGTGCTGAAAATTTATGACTCAAGCAGTCTGACTGCTTCGAGTCAGCGGCTAGAGTAGTCGCAGCGGGCATTGGAACCCGATGCAAAACTTGACTACAGTCTTCCGACCTGGAGCAATTGGTTCAGGACAAATTGTGTGCAATTCTGGTCGCCGTATCTTAAAAAGGATATAGAGTTATTAGAAAAGGTTCAGAGAAGAGCCACCAAAATGGTAAAGGGGATGGAAGGATACTCCTATGAAGAAAGTCTAAAAAGGTTAGGGCTCTTTAACCTGGAAAAGAGACGGCTGAGGGGAGATATGATAGAAGTCTATAGATTAATGAACAGAGTGGAACGGGTAAACGTAGATCGATTGTTTACGTTATCAGAATATAGAAAGACTAGGGGACATGCAATGAAGCTACAGGGTAAACTATTTAAGACTAATAAAAGAAAATATTTTTTCACTCAACGTGTAATCAAACTCTGGAATTTGTTACCGGAGGATGTAGTAAAGGCTGTTAGTGTAGCTGGGTTTAAAAAAGGTTTGGACAAGTTCCTGGAGGAAAGGTCCATAAACCATTATTAAAAAGGGACCCAGGATATCAATGCTTGACCCAGTACAAGCATTGCGGAGCCTGTGTCTTTTGGGGAAACTGCTAGGTACATATGACCTAGATTGGCCACTGTTGGAAATAGGATACTGGGCTTGATGGACCTTGGTCTGACCCAGTATGGCATATCTTATGTTCTTATGGTTGACGTCACCTGCCAAGGAGAGAACCTCTTTGGCAAACCCATGACTGATAAGGCTGCAGAGTTGGAGTCCGAGTTCCTGAAGAGGACTAGGCTCTCCAAGAAGACCGCTACCCTTCCCTGACTGAAGGCCCCAAGTAAAAAGCCTCCTTACTCGAGAAAGGGGAGAGCTTACGGAAACTGCCCTCAGTATCAGGCCTCCCCAGTTCCCCAGCAGGATCAGCAGGCCAAGGAACAAGGGCATGGCCCTTCTAAGCAGAAGCCTCCCAAAACCCAGGCAGAGGCTCCAGTATAGCCTGGGGGGAGGTTTTGACTCCTTGGGCATAGCCTCTCCACTCACAGAAAGCTCATCCCAGCAGCCCACAGGGGGATATCTGATCCTGTTTGCCAACAGGTGGCCAACCATCCCCACAGATATCTGGGCCCTCTAGGTGGTCAAGGAGGGCTACCTCCTCCACTTGGAGTAGACTCCCCCTCTATTCTTCCCGGGAAAGCCCACCAGGACTCCCCTCCACCAGACCTTGCTACTGCAGGAACTCGCAGTCCTTCTCTATTACAAGGCGGTGGAACCCATATTCCCGCACCTCTGGGGCAGAGGGTTCTACTCCAGGTATTTCCTCATACCAAAAGGAACAGGGGCCTAAGGCCCATCCTAGATCTGCGTGACCTGAACAGATTCCTGATGAGTGAGAAGTTCAAGATGCTCTCCCTTGGAACACTGCTGCCATACCTCCGGCAGCGAGATTGGCTATGCTCCTTGGACTTAAAGGGTAGGTATACACACATCCTCATCTATCCCAGCCACAAGCAATACCTCAGATTTGTGATGGGGGTGCCCATTAACAATACAGGGTCCTATCCTTCGGCCTGGCTTCCACCCCAAGGGTCTTTACTAAGTGCCTAGTGGTGGTCGTGACCCACCTCCGTCTCCAAGGAGCCTTCGTCTTCCCCTACCTGGATGACTGGCTCATCAGAGGGCGCTCGGCCGCCGTGGTGCAGCAGGCCACAGCCCACACCATAAGCGTTCTACAACATCTGGGGTTTGTCATAAACCACTTTGTCTCACCTTCCCCCCCGACCCAGTGTCTGGAGTTCATAGTAGCCTGGCTAGATACCCTTCAGGTCAGAGTGTTGCTACCCTAGGACAGGGCCAACAGTCTCATGGCACTGGCTGCAGATGTACAACGTGGGTGCACTGTGTCTGCTTGCCTTCTGCTATGTTTGCTGGGCCATATCACCCCGGATGTCTGCCTCTACATGAGGGCTGCTCATTGGTACCTCTGCTCCCAGTGGACCCAGGTACTGGATAGCTGTGGGACAGGGTGACACTGACCTACTAACATGCAGACTCCCTCGGCTGGTGGCAGGCCTTGCAGTACCTCCAGGCGGGGATGCATTTCCAGGCCCCCAATCTCCAGAGGGTCCTCACCACAGATGCCTCCATGCTGGGTTGGGGTACTTACTGAAAAGATCTCTGCACCCAGGGCATCTGGTTGTAGTCAGAGCCATTTGCAGATCAGCCTGCTGGAGCTTCGGGCCATATTCCTAGCTCTCTGAGCCTTTTGCTACCGCCTGCAGCACCAATCAGTGCTGGTCCAAACGGACAATCAGGTGGCAATGTTGTACGTGAACAAGCAGGGGGGCACAGTGTCTTATGCTCTCTGTCAGGAGGCAGTGGCTCTCTGCTCCTTTGTGCTCCGCAGTGGGATGCTTCTGTAGATGGTGTACCTGCCGGGCGAGCTCAGCGCCTTAGCTGACAAGCTGAGCAGGGACCTTCGACTGCACAAGTGGCAGTGGGATCCCAGGGTAGCCTCTCAACTCTTCCAACGCTGGGGTGGTCCCACTGATGGACCTCTTCGCGAGTCCCCACTTCTGCTTCCACCAGCCGCAGATGCGTTCCTCATCCTGTGGACAGAAGGCCTTCTCTTTGCCTATGCCGCTGATTGCCAAGACCCTTTTCATGGCTCAGCACATCGGGCCATCATTGATACTAATTGCCCCCCCATTGGCCAAGGCAACCATGGTTCCCGCTGTTCCTCTGCTTATCCTCGGCACCCCCGGTCCCTCTCGGGAGTGCCCCTGGGTTATTGTCCAAGGAGGAGGGCTCCTCCCTTCACCCCAACCAGGAATCCCTGTCACTAACTGCTTGGCTGCTGAAAGGGAGGCCTTGGCCCCATTCAACCTTTCAGGTGAGGTAGAGGAGGTCTTCCTGGCCACCTGCAGGGTCTCCACAAGATGAGCCTTTGCTTTCAAATGGTACATATTCTCAGTGTGGTGCTTGGAATGGCAAGTTAACTTGTTCTTGTGCTCTGCAGCTTGTACTGCAATATTTGCATCACCTGTTGCAGGCAGGACTGAAGGTCAACTCGGTCAAGGTACACCTGAGTGCTCTAGTGGCGCAACACCACCTTATTGAGAGCAAGCCCTTCTCTGTCCAACCTCTCGTGACCCACTTCTTATGTGGGCCTCCTGTTATCCAAGGCCCGGTCTGCCCTCCAGCGGTGGAGTGGGACCTTAATATGGTGCTATTCAAGCTCACTGGGCCACTATTTGAGCCCTTGGCTACCTGCCATCTGCGATACCTCTCATGGAAGATCGTCGTCTTAGCGATGCTCACGTCCGCTTGCAGGGTCAGTGAGCTTCAGGTGCTAGTGGATTCATCCTACACAAGGTTCTACAAGAGCAGGGTGGTGCTCCACGTGCACCTGAAGTTTCTTCCTAAAGTGGTGTCCCTCTTCCACCTCAATCAGGAGGTGGTGCTTATCACCTTCTTTCCACAGCCTCACGCCAGTGGGCAGAGACCCTACTGCATACCCTGGACTGTAAGAGGGCCCTGTCCTTCTACCTTCAACATTCTCAGGGCCACCGCAAAGCCTCCCAGCTTTTCGTCTCCTATGACCCAGTCAGCTGGGGGATGTGGTGACCAAGCATACTCTGTCCACCTGGGTGGCGGACTGTATTGCCGTTGCCTATGAGCAGGCTGGGCTCTTTGGAGCTCAGGGTCACAGCACACAGCATCGGGCCATGATGGCATCTGTGGCAAACCTGCGTTCTGTCCCTCTGTCGGACATCTGCCGAGCCGCCACCTTGTCTTCAGTCCACACTTTTACAGCTCATTACGACCTGGAGAGGGAGTTCTGATGGGACAGCGCCTTTGGCCAGGCTGTATTCCGTCGTCTGTTCGGGGTATAGGCAACTCCTGCCCTCCAACCCTTTTGCGTTCAGGCCACGAGAGTGTTGGTTCTGACTGGACACTTGGGTCTCTTGAGATTCTGTCTCCTTAAGACTCACTTGCTGCTGCTCACGACTCACACGTGGCATTTCTACAGGTTTTCAGTAGCCTGTAGTTAGGGAGTCCCAAATGTGAGGACTGACTTCCTGCTTGTTCCCGGACAAAGCATAGTTACTCACCTGTAACAGGTGTTCTCCTGGGATAGCAAGAATTGGTCCTCACAGCCCTCCTTCCCTTGGAGTTGCTTCTTTATAATTTTTGCCGTCTTTAGCTATGTCATTTGACTGAGGCAAGATGGCATCCTTGGACGGGAAGGGGACCATGCATGAATGGTGCATCTCCCAAAGGTTTTCTTTCAAAGCTGGGGAGAACTTTTGCGCAGGGCTCCGTTGGCGTCTACGTCACCCATATTTGAGGACTGATTACTGCTGTCCCCAGAGAACACCTGTTGCAGGTGAATAACTACTCTTTCCTGCTTTGCTGTGATGCACATGTCTACAATGAGGGGCAGAGAGATATATTAATTTTAGATCAGACTTACACATGCACACCTTTACCCTTAAAACTGACAGCATTGCAGACATTTTCACTTGAATATCGCCGCAGCCACATGAACGGCCTTTTTAAAATGTGCCTTCACAGTAATTGTACCATCTCCTTAGTTTTGTATTTGAATGGGACTGTATAATCTTTCTTTCTTAATTAATGCAGCTTACTCTTCTTAATCCATGTTTTTCAGTTAAGAAAATGTTTCAAGAAGACATTCTGGGGGCACCATATTACATTTGTTTTTACCTGTTTATAACTGCACAGCTCCTTTCATATCATCAAATGAAGATACGTTGATTACATAGTAAAGAAAACTAGAGCTGTAAGGATAATGTAGATGTAGTTTTAAGAAGTAGAGAAAAAAATGTGGTAGTTGTAGACAATTAACAGGAAAGACCAGGAAAGGAAACATGCTTTAAAACTGAAGAGGGAAAAAATATAGAAGTGCAAGAAACAGTTTTTGGAAATGAAGGAAGATATCTTTGTTATGTTTTTAGATAGACATTTTAAAACCTTACCTAACGTGTGTACTCCAATGCATCAGTACAATTAGACAGGTCCCATTAACCCTTTGAAGGCCTACTTTAAAATTTTAATCCACATTCTGCAGCCGGGTTAATTTTTGCATATTTCAGGAAAATTGTATCCGTCTTATTCAATATGTTCTAATAGTGATTTTCCTTCTGCTATGGTCATGTATTATATACCATTTGATAGGAATACTTAGTCAGAATTTTGGATCCCGAGAGTTTTGGGCTCGGCCTGGAAAGGGTTAATAAGATATTGACTGGCAGAAAGCCAGCTTTTTCAAGCCTAGCTTTTAAAATGTGCTGTGTGATATCATCATACATATCCAGTTATATAATTAAGTCATGGCTAAAGACAATATTTTGGTTAATTGAGACCTTCTCCAGGAAATTAATTTTTTTCATTTAATGTCATTGACATCAGTTGTTGCATACGGTTTAAGACAGTCAAGGCCGTTATCTCTCTTATTTGTTGTGGATGATTATATAACATGTAAACGAGCCATTCTGTGTCCCTCTGTTAACCATTTTTTTATTTCTTCCATAATGATATGCTAGGCTTCAAGCCCGTATTGCTCACAGAATTCAGGAACTTGAAAATTTGCCTGGATCCTTGCCTCCAGATCTCCGAACCAAAGCTACAGTAGAATTGAAGGCACTTCGACTCCTGAACTTCCAGCGGCAGGTACTCTACTTTCTCAGAAATGTTAGTGACCAATGGCCATGGGTGAAGTGTAGTTAAGATTCATGGATACTGCATGTATGATTCTTTTACAAGGTGTTTAAAATGGTGATTATGGTAGACCCATAACTGCTGGGGTTGTGCACTATTACCATCACCATCTATGTTGTACAGAGCACCTTATTTAAACTATCCTAGGTATCATGCTACAGTAATACAAACATGAGGGACATAATGTGCATGTGTGTATATGCATATATTTTATTTTCATTGACCATAAGCAGTTGGAATAATTTTTAAGTGATTAGTATTTTACATAATTTTCAAATACATAATATCATGCGAAGGGTTTGAAAGTTCCTCCATGCTTCCTCAGTCGACCAATGCTCGACCATCCCTCTAGTAATTAGTTGGCGGAGGGGGTGTTGCAGGAGTTCAGAGTTGAGATAAATTATTAGAGGATTTTTTGTACATAAAGACTTTTAAATTATCCAGGGATTACATGCGTGCACCTTAGATGGACTGCATGTAGGCATGTTCTTGTGCAGAATGTGAGTGGAATCATGATTTATGGGCATATTTAATAAAATATGTGCATCTTTACACACTAACATTTGTCTGTCCCTGGGCAAGTGTAAACATCACTGCTTCAATCTAGCTGCTATTTCTCCATGGACAAACAGAAGAGGAAAAAGTCCTCACATATCGGTCATGTCGTCCATCGGAGCCGTGCGCAGGAGTATCACAATCTCCTTCTAGAAGTTTTTGGAAGCTCCACTGCACATGCATGTGCCTTCCTGCCCGCCACCGCGATGCCATCTTGAACTCAGTCTGTTTGCGGGTAGAACAACTTTTTTCTCTCTTTGCCTGCCGTGCCATTGTGGATTCTTCCGATTTCCATTGTAGTTTTCCCTAGTTTAGAGTTTTTGTATGTTTTAAAGTTTATTTTCCGCCACACCGCAGCCTCCTTAGGCATTGGTGCTCTGGATGTGTTTTATATCTTTTTTTCTCCAGGAACAAGCAGGAAGTCAGTCCTCACATATGGGTGACGTCTGCACCGATGGAGCCCATGCAGAGCATTTTCCCTGCTTTGAAAGAAAGCCTTCGGGACATACTACCATGCATGCGTGGTCCCCTTCCCACCCAAGGGTGCCATCTTGCTCAGTCTCCTTTTTTCCGCGGAGCCCAACGGACATCTGTCCTGTTAACCCGGAAAAAAACTTTGCTAAACCCTTAAAAGTTAACTTTTCCCAGTTTGTGTACCAGTTCCTCTTTCCACCTTGAACCAGTGCCGCACCCAACGCTGTTCTCGGCTTTTCCCCCCTTTTTTCAATTGAGGCTTGCCTCTACCGGCATTCGTGCCTTTTTTCGCCTGGGGGTCGTTGACCCCGGCCAGATGTTTCCCACCATGTCTCCCAGTGGGTTCAAGAAATGTGGCCGCTGCAGTCAAACTATGTCAGTAACCGACACACATGACTGCTGCCTGCGCTGCCTGGGACCAGACATGACAGCACCTCCTGCGACCTGTGCCTAAGACCAATAAAAAGAGGTCGGAGTTGCAGGAAAAACTGTTCCCAAGATCTGACTCAGCACTGGCCTCCCCAACTCCAAGCCCAGCACTTCCCGTGAGGCCCGAGCATCCTCGGAGTCCAGCGGTGGCGGCTCCTCCGAGAAGACTTCTGACCCCGAGAGAAAGAAGAAAAAATCCTCGAAGTCTGTTGAGGTTCCAATGGAGAAACCCGGTAAAACCCTCAGGGGGACGGGCGGCTCAGAGAAGTGCCCTACCAAGGTCCTCTAAAAGGATTCCTCAGTTGGCGGAGACCTTGCGAGGTTCCTCAAGACCATAGTCCTTGTCGAAGAGGGCTGGCACCGGGCCCGAGATCGTCTGTGCAGCAGGCAGTGATAGCTGTGTCATCTGCATCATCTTCCCTGACGACCAGGCCACCTCCCCCCAGGTCCTCCGGAGGCCCCAGGCCCCTCAGCATTGTCTTCAAGGCAAGGAGTCGCAGGGTCTCAGATTCATCGTCACTCCTTGACTCTGAGTGGGAGACCGACAATGAGGCATCCCCGGAAATCAGATGGCACAGACACATCCTCTCGGACCTGTTTCCCCCGGCGCCATTCTCCTCCAGACGACATGGCCTTCCACGACTTTGTCAGGGATATGGCTGGAGCCATCTCGGTGCAAACTGGGGCACAGGAGGACCCACACACCAAAGAGCTGGAGATCCTCCAGTATGAGTCTCCACCCAAGGAAACTCTCACTGTGCAGATCCTCGAGCGGCTCCTTTTGAGAATGTGGAAGACCCTGGCATCGATACCGGTGGTCAGCTGACACCTCGATCCCATATACTGCGTGAGGAAAGGGTCCGGGTTCCAAAAACCCCAACTCCCACATAACTTCATGGTTGTCGAGTCAACCATACAAAACCTCAAGAGCCAGAAGACCCATTCTTCTGTTCCCCCTGGTAGGGATGCTAGAGCTCTCAATGCCCTTGGGCACAAGTGCTACCAGGGCTTGATGCTGGAGGTTGGATCCAAGCCTATGAGTTATACATAGGCATATATCTCAAGGCCCTAATCCAGGAGTCTGGGTTTTTGGCAGGGCTTACTGGGGAACCCTTTCAATTGTTCCAATTCCTGGCCTCCGGCTTCAAGGGCAGCTTGAAGTTTCATTCCTGGGCAGCCTATGATGGCTTTGAGTCTGCAGTTCGAGTAGCAGAGGCTGGCATTGGCGCCTGACGCCAAGCCTGACTGCAGTCTTCGGACCTCGAGCAATGGGTCCAAGACAAGCTGCTAGACATCCCCTGTACCGGGGAGAACTTGTTCTGCAAACTTATGGCCATCAAGGTGGCCGAAATAGAGGTCGATGTGGTGACTCAACAGAGGCTCCCCAAGACGACCTCATCTTTTCCCTGTAAGAAACCATCGGGGAAAAGACCCCTGTTCCCGAAGAAAATGGGGCCCTTTATTCAGAGTCACCACTACCAGTCCTTTTTGGGCCAGCAGCAGGGTTCTCACCCCAGAAGACAAAACCATGGGGCCCAGAAGTTAAAGGCACAGAAGCCCCAGGACCCAGCTCCCACCCAACCTTGGGGAAGCTTTTGACTCCCAGGGCAGGGCCTCCCTTCCCCCGAGAGACCTTCACCAGCCCACAGGGGGCCGCCTGGCACTCTTCGCCCACAGGTGGGCCAGTGTTACCTCAGACCAGTGGGTACTGCAGGTGATAAGGGAGGGGTACCTCCTCTATCAACAGCAGGTACCAGGTTTCCAGGAGAGCCAGTGCAACCTCTCCTTCACCAGACCCTTCTGAGAGCTCGCAGGACTGCTCAGGGACAACGCAGTAGAGCCTGTACTCAAAATCTGTGGGGAAAAGGCTTCTTCTCCAGATACTTCCTTGTCCCAAAGAGAACTGGGGGCCTCAGGATCATACTAGACCTGAGAAACTTAAACAAGTTTCTGGTGAGGGAGAAGTTCAAGTTGCGCTCCCTTGGAACACTGCTGCCTTACCTCCACCAGGGAGATTGGCTATGCTCCTTGAACCTAAAGGATGCATACACGCACATCCTGATTATCCCTCCCGCAGGCAGTACCTATGGTTCATGGTGGGAGGAGGGCACTACCAGTACAAGGTGCTACCCTTCAGCCTGGCCTCTTTGCCAAGGGTCTTTACCAAATGCCTGGTGGTGGTAGCTGCCTATCTGCGCCTACAAGGGCCTTTCGTCTTCCCCTACCTGGACGACTGGCTCATCAGAACGTACAACCTTCTGTTGCAGCACCTGGGGTTCATCATCAATTACAACAAACCCCATCTCTCTCCAGTCCAAAGTCTGGAGTTCATAGTTGCCCAGTTGAACACGTTACAGGTCAAGGCCGTCCTCCCAAGAGAAAGGGCAGAATGTCTCAGGCAACTGGCAGGAGAAGTACAACGCCACTGGTCAGTGCCGGCTCATCTCCTCCTCTGCCTACTGGGCCACATGGCCTTCAGCCTGCTTGCACACGCGGACAGCCCAGTGATGCCTCTGTTCGCAATGGACTCAGGCCACAGGCAAGCTACAGGACAGAGTTAGGGTTATCTGCCAATTGGTGGAGTCCCTCCTGGGTTGGGGGGTGCATTGTGCACGCAGGGCAGCTAGTCTCAGGAGGAGTCGCTCCTACAGATCAATCTCCTGGAGCTCAGGGCAATCTTCTTAGCCTTACGAGCATTCTGCACTGCCTGCAGCACCAACCTGTACTAATCCAGACGGACAACCAGTCACCATGTTTTATATCAACAAGCAGGAGGGCATGGGCTCATGCTCCCTCTGCCAGGAGGTGGTGGCCTCCTCTCCTTCGCAGCACTCAACAACATGCTCCTGCGAGTGGTGTACTTCCTGGGCCAGGAGAACTGCCTAGCAGACAGGCTGAGCAGAGTCCTTCGCCCACACGAGTGGTGCTTAAACCCCAGAGTAACAAAGTAGCTCTTCCACCTCTGGGGCAGGCCTGTGATGGACCTATTTGTCTCTCCACACATCACACAACTACCCCGCTTCTGCTCCCATCAGCCGCACCCAATAGAGTAGCAGCAGATGCCTTCCTGATCTCATGGTCTGAGAGCCTACTCTGTGCCCCCCCCCCCTCCCCAGGTTGCCAGGACCCTCTTCAAGGTTCAGAGTGAGAGGACATCAGTCATATTGATTGCCACCAGGTGGCCCAGGCAACCTTGGTTCTCTCTGCTGCTTGGCATGTCAGGGGCATTCCCAGTCCCTCTGGACTGAGCCTGGACCTCCTGTCCCAGGAAGAGGGCGCTCTCCTCCCCAATCTGGGGTCGCTAACGCTAACTGTGTGGCTGCTGAAAGGATAGTGTTAGCCCCTTTCAAACTTCCAGGAGAAGTTGAAGGAATCTTACTGGCCTCCCGAAAACCCTCCACCAGACAGACTTATGCCTTTAAGTGGAGAAGGTTCTCCACCTGGTGTGCGGAAAAGGAGGAGAATCCCTTCTCCTGCCTGGTGCAACTAGTACTGCAGTACCTACTGCACCTGTTGCACACTGGGCTGAAATCTAACTCGGTGAGGGTACATCTGAGTGCCATAGCTGCTCACCATCACCCTATCAAGGGAAAACCTCTCTCAAGCCAGCCCCTGGTCACCAGGTTCCTCCAGGGCCTCCTGTTATCCAGGCCCCCCTCTCTGCCCTCTGGCGGCAGAGTGAGACCTCAATGTGGTGCTTTTCCAGCTCACCAAACCGCCGTTTGAGCCCCTGGCCTCTTGTCATCTGCGGTATCTGTCTTGGAAAGTGGCCTTTCTGGTGGCCCTTGCGTTTGCTTGAAGAGTGAGCGAACTCTGGGCCCTGGTGGCAGATCCACCATACACAAGGTTCTACAAGAATAAGGTAGTGCTCCGTACACACGCCAAATTCCTCCTTAAGGTGGTGTCTCCTTTCCACCTCAACCAAGAGGTGGTTCTCCCCACCTTCTTTCTGCTGCCTCATGCCAGCAAGGAGGAACTAGTGCTTCACACATTAGATTGCTAGTGGGCCTTGTCCTTCTTACAGTGGAACCATGGCCATTGAAAAGCTCTTCAGCTTTTCATGTCTTATGACCCCAGCAGACTGGGGCTCCCCATGACTAAACAAACTCTATCCACTTGGTTGGCAGACTGTATTGCCCTCGCCTACGAGCGAGCTGGCCTCTCCCTCGAGCACTGGATCACAGCACAATGCGTGAGGGCGATGGCTGCGTCTGTGGCCAACCTCCGCTCAGTGCCGATGATGGAAATCTACAAGGCCACCACATAGTCTTCAATTCATACATTCGCAGCTCACTGCTGCCTGCAGAGCGAGTCCCTCGGGGACAGCGCCTTTGGCCAGGCAGTACTCCGTGACATTCTTGGGGTATAGGCAACTCCTGCCCTCTGATCCTTCTATGTTCAGGTTACTGGAATGATGGTGTCACTGGACGCTAGGGTCTTGCAGAGACTCCCAGTGGGAACTCACATTCTTCAACTCACGGCTACCCGATTGGTCGCCATTGGTGTTGTCCTGGTTCAGTCCTCGGCAGCCTGGAGTTAGGGAGTCTCATATGTGAGGACTGACTTCTGCTTGTTCCTGAAGAAAGCATAGTTAATCACCTGTAACAGATGTTCTCCAGGGACAGCAGGAATCAGTCCTCACAACCCTCTCTCCTCCCCTGGGAGTTGCCGCCCTACCTTGTTTTGACTTTTGCTGCCATCCTAGCTAGGTCATCTGACTGAGTAAGATGGCACCCTTGGGCGGGAAGGGGACCACACATTCGTGGTAGCATGTCCCAAAGGCTTTCTTTGAAAGCTGGGGAAATGCTCTGTGCGGGCTCTATTGGCGCCGACGTCACCCATATATGAGGACTAATTCCTGCTGTCCCTGGAGAACATCTGTTACAGATGGGTAACTACACCTTCCTGTAAAAATTGAGGAGTTTGATTTTGCTGTGGCTATTTTTCCAGATGATGTATCGCAGAAACTAGCCAATGGGTTTAAATATTGTTCCAGATGCTCAAGGTCCATATCCATAATGGATACTCATGGTTGCTGCCTCATAGTTGGGACTCGATGATCAGCCTGCTTCTTGTAAATTGTGTTCACAGATGACAGAAAGGTGGCTGAAGGGTTCTGAGAAATAATGTGGAGTTATTTTTGGAACTTCTAAGTCTGATCCATCAGCATTGGCAGCACCTATCTCTGTGCATCACAGATTGCACTGGATGCTGGTGTGCATTGACATCGAGGAACCCTCTTGTAGCCGAGGACCCATAGAACCCCGGAGCATTAGCCATCGATCAATATTTGCCTTAAGGTGAAAGAGTTGTCATCTTCATCGATGCTGAAAGAAGACACGTCAAGCATTGGATAGAGGCTTTGATGCATTGACGTTGAAGTCGTCTGAGGCATGGCATTGAGAGCAAAAAAGGTTTCACAAGAGTGCCCCTGTATAAGTGTCCTTGAAGAGATAAAAGCTCATCCTCCAAAATATCGGAGGGGAAGTGATGGCCTACAGAGAGCAAGACCAGTCAACTGATACATCCTGTCAGATTCCAGGACCATCATTTGATGCTGCTGTAGCCCCAAAGCCTTTGGAGACAGCAGGCCTGGAGAAATGCCTTTTGAAGGTTATTGAGGAAAGGATCACAATGCTGTTTATCATGCAGTAAGTCAGCATCTTGATGTCTGCTGCATTGGTACCAGCAGCAGTCCAGCCTGTCCTCGAGAGGCATCGACAGTGGAGTATCGAAGGGCCCCAGCACTGGAACCTGCCTGGCCGATTACTGCTATCTAGTGCATTGGGGTCCAATACATCTCCGATTCCTAGAAAGTCAATGGTGCATCGATGCTCCTAAAGGAGCTTCCATTCCCTAAAGAGCAGGAGAATCGTCTAGGCCAAGACTCGGATGTATTCTGACTTCCTGTCTGAATCAGAAGGCTGAGTCATGGATGAGGAGTCTGAAGGCATTTCAGAGGACATGACTTTTGACTCTTCTCCTCGTAAGTCACCTTCTGAGGACATGACTTTCCAGGATTTTATTCAGGATATGGCTAAAACCATACCATTTTCTTTGGAGACTGAGGATGAGCCCAGGGTAAAAGCATTGGAGATCCTCTGCTCCCAAGGAAGCGTTAACAGTCCCTGTGCGCCGTATCCTTCAGAGTGCTGATGAAAATGTGGGAACCCCCCCCCCCCGTACCTCCAGTGAGTAGATAGACTATGTACAGACTTCAAAAGCCTCCCTGATTCGAGAATCCCCAGCTTTCTTATCACTTGTTTGTGGTCGAATCTGCTCTCAACAGATCCAAAAGCTTCAATATGTACTTTTCCGCACCCCCAGGGAGGGTTGCTTGGACATTGGAAAACCCTTCTCCCAAAAGAGTTCAGAGTTCCATGCTTGTGGCCCACATGACCTCTTGCTAGCTCTATACGGGCATGTTCTTGAAGGACATCATGTGTGGCCTCGATCTGTCCTAATATATTCCTCCAGAGAGATTGGCGCAATATTGTTCCCAGGTGAAACATGGCAAAAGCTGCTCGACGTTCATAGTCCAAGCGACGTCTGTGCAGCGCTGCGTATGTCTTGTAGCAGTATACAAATGCTCATTAGTAGTAGTATGATATCTTTGATACAGTGTCGTGAGCTTCTGCGGCAGGTATTGGCACCCGGAGACTTACCTGGCTCCGGGTTTTAGACCTTCAGCAATCTGTGCAGAGTAAGCTTGCTGATGTACTGTGCCATGGAGAGAATCTCTTTGGAGATAAGGTCAAAGAAGGCTGGCTTCATAGAAAAGTGTCACATCACCCTTCAAAACCTCTCAAGGTGCATGTCTGAGCTGGCCTCCTACTGCAGGAGGTTTCAGGGTGGCAACCAGAAAAAGACCTACTATTCTCAGTCGTAGCTATTTTCCTGGTTCTCACTATTCCCAAACAAAGCGAGAGAAGCCTCAGAAGGCCCTACCAGCTCCTCAGCCAAAACCAGGGGCGAGATTTTGATTGGTTCCTGAAGATTGTAGCCACTCTACCTGTAGCTGCAGTGGCGGACTCCCCTGTCAGAGGGAGACTCACTCTCTTTGCTCAGCGGTGACTCTTTATAACATCAGACACTTGGGTCTTACAAATTATCTAAAGTGGCTACAATTTACATCTATTTGATCTTCTTCAAAATTGCCTTTTGAGGGTATAATCCTTAAACCCTCAGCATCGCCACCCTTCAAAGGTTTCTAACGATTGATCTTGTGCCACCAGAGCAGGACAGACTAGGATTTTATTCCAGATATTTCCTGATCACCAAGAAAATGGGGGGATTCCATTCCATCCTATACTTAAGAGATCTGAACAAATATCTGGTCAGAGAAAAGTTCAGGATGATTTCTGTAGGCACCCTACCCCCTTATCTTTTAAAAGGAAATTTGCTATGCTCTCTGAATCTAAAGGATGCATATATCCACATGCAGGTACATCCCACTCACAAAACGTATCTTAGATTCGTAGTAGGGCGTCAGCACTTCCATTATTGGGTTCTACCTTTTGGCCTTGCATCAGCTCCTCGTGTATCTACAAAATGCCTTGATGTGGTAGCGGCGTTTCTGTGCAGACTAGAAGTGTATGTCTTCCCCTACTTGGATAATTGTTTAGCAAGAGTGCCACTCAGGAAGGAATTCGCACATCAACACGACTGACCATTTGGGTGCTGGAACTACTAGGATTTGTAATAAATTACCTAAAATCCCACCTCATTCCCACCCAACAATTGAAATTCATCAGAGCTCTGCTCGACACTACTCAAGTGAGAGCTTTCCTCCCGCATAACAGACTATCTAGACCAGAGATTCCCGACTCCAGTCCTGGAGGGCCAAACACCATTCAGGTTTTCAGGCTGTCCCTAATAAATATGAATGAGATGCATTTGCATGCACTGCCCCCATTGTATTCAAATGTATCTCATGCATATTCATTAGGGACAGCCTGAAAACCTGATGGCGTTTGGCCCTCCAGGACTGGAGTTGGGAACCTCTGATCTAGACTGACAGCAATAGTGCAGGAGACTCAGCCGAGTCAGTAGGTGTCAGCTCTCTATCACATCAACATTACTAGGCCACATGTCCTCAATAGTACGTGATACGTCTCCATATAAGACAAGTTCAATGGGTGGTAAGAACCTAGTAGTTGCAAGCCGCAGGGAATCTCAGAGATCATCTGTTTGTCATCACTCCTCTCATTCAGTCTCTGGATTGGTGGAATATTTAAGACATTATGGCCAAGGGACTCCCCTTCCAAATTTCTCTGCTGCAAAAATTGACGACAGATGCATCCAAACTGGGCTGGGGAGCTCATCTCGATGGGTTCAACAATCAAGGAACTTTGTTCCTCCAGGCAAGTTTCCATCAGATCAACATTTTGGAAATAAGAGCTAATGTGAACGCTCTCAAGGCTTTCAAAGATTGGTTGTCCAATCAAATTGTCCTGATTCAAACTGACCATCAAGTAGCCATGTTTTACATCAACAAGAAGGGAGGAACAGGATTGTACCTCCTTTGTTGGGAAACAGTCAGGTTGTGGAATTTCACTGTTTTTCACTGGATGGACGAGAGCCACTTGCCTACCCGGCAAATGGAACACTCTGGCAGACAAGCTGAGTTGAGTCCTTCAGCCTCATAAATGGACCCTGGACAGGGAAGTTGCCTTTTGGAAGTGGGGCACTCCCTCAATAGATCTTTTTGCAACTCCTCAAAATGCCCAGATGGATCTTCTGCTCCAGAGGGGGTTTATACAGCAAACTAACCTCTGATGCTTTCCTCCTAGATTGGGGGGAGAGTCTTCTGTACTTGTATCCTCCAAAGCAAACAGAGGTACGATTATTCCCATTACCCCTTATTGGCCCTGGCAAATATGGTTCCCTCTTCTTCTCGAGCTTTCTATTTGGGATCCAATTTGGCTTGGACAGGCAACAGATCTAATATCACAGGAAGATGGAACAATGTTGCACTCCCCCAACATTAACGGCCGGTGTCACCAATATCCTTTTGACCTCCTACGAGAGGGCTTCAACGAGAAAGTCCTAAACATGCAAATGGAAGAGGTTTGCTGTTGGGTATGAGGAATGCTTCCTAGATCATTTCACCTGTTCCACACAAACACTGCTTGAGCATCTTCTACACTTCTCAGAGTCTGGACTTAAGTCCAGCTCCATAAGGGTTCATCTCAATGCAATTGGAGCATATCACTGAGGAGTAGAAGTTAAACCCATCTCTGTAGAGCCTTGAGTTGCTCGCTTCATGTGGAGTTTACAACTGTAAAACTTTTTTATAATCCACTCACTGTGTCTTGGGACCTCAGTGTGGTTCTTGTGTAGCTGATGAAAGCTTCTTTTGAGCCACTCAATACTTGTCCTCAGACATTCTTGACCTGGAGGGTTTTATTTCTGGTAGTGGTCACTTCAGAATGCAGAGTGAGCGAGCTTCAAGCCTTAGTAGTTCATCCACCTTATACAAGATTTCATCAGAAAAAAGTGGTCCTTCATACTTATCCCAAATTTCTTCCAAAAGTGGTCACTGAATTTCATCTCAACCGATCAATCATCCTTCCAACATTCTTCCCAAAACCTCATGCTCATGGAGGCGAAGCTGCGTTGCACATGTTGGACTGCAAGTTATCTGTAGCTTTCCACTTGGAGCGGACAAAAGCCCTTAGAAAGTCCATCTAGCACTGTTTCTTTTGACCCCAGTAAACTGGAGGTTACCATTTCCAAATGCATCTTGTCAGTTTGGATTGCAGATTGCATTTCTTTCTTATGCCCAGATAGGCCTCAGCCTTGAGGGCCCTGTCACGTCTCATAATGTCAGAGCCATGGCTGCGTCGGTGGCCCACTTGCGCTCAGTCTCCATGTAAGAGATTTGCAAGCTGCAACATGGAAATCTGTCCACACATTCACATTGCACTAATGTCTGGAAGAGGATTTCCAATGCAACAGCAGTTTCGGCCAGTACTCAAGAATCTGTTTGGGGAGTAGAATCCAACTCTATCCAACCTAGGCCCATTTCTTTCTGTTCAGATTACCTTAGGAAAAAAAAGGAAAAAGATATACAATTTTAAAAGGCCTGTTGCCAGCAAAAATAGATTTTCGTTTCCGTGTTAGGCTCTGTTTGTCCTCTATTTTTTGTTCAAGGTAACCTGTAGGTAGGGAGTCCCATACGTGAGGACTTTTTTCCTGTTAGTCCACAGAGAAAATGTAATTACTCACCTGTAGCAGGTCTTCTGTGGACAGCAGGAAAAATCCTCACAATCCATCCACCTTCCCTAGTAGGAGTTGTATTCTACTCAGCTCTTGTACTGGACTGAGTTCAAGATGGCGCCACAGTGCAGGTGGGAAGGCACACGCATGCACAGTGGAGCTTCCAAAAGCTTCTAGACGCGGTTGAGAATACTCCCACATAGGCTGTGTTAGATGATGTCACCCATATGTGAGGATTTTTCTTACTGTCGACAGAGAACATCTGCTACAGGTGAGTGACTACATTTTTTGCTATGTGTCTTTATAAAATAGGCTAAAAGTAGGCATTTACGTGGCCATCACATGTTGGCAACAAGTTTCAGATCTTTCCCAAATGCTTCATCATGCATGCATGCCATTTCTTTTCTGCTGCTGTCATGTGGGACAGCTTTGGTCTTTCTTTTTCCTTCAGATCCAACAAGTAGTACCAACAGAAGCTCTTTACCCTTGTCCTGATAGATTTTGTGATATTCTTAATGCAGTTGCTTTTATGTATTTTCATAGTGCTGTCATATGATGCCAATTCCCATTAGTGTGTTTATTAGGTATCTCCAGGAACAAGCAGGAATGTAGTCTTCACATATGGGTATGGTTGTTACCGACGGAGCCTGCGCAGGAACGCTCCCCAGCGTCCAATAGGGATGCTTTTGGGAGCATCCATCAGCACATGCGTGCTGCCTTCCCGCCTTTCCAACTGTCCCTCTTCAGTTCTTCGTTTTCCGTGGAGCTGACAGGACACATACCCTGTCACGGCAGAAAATTTCTTCTTTAAACTTGTTTTCTTGTGGTCGCGCCTGCCTCAGCACGACTCCTACTGGTACCGCCGGTTCTTTCTTTCTTATTTAAAAAAACAAAACAACTATATATATATATATATTTTTTTTGAACTGTTTCTCTTCGTGCTAGGCGCCATTTTGGGCATTAGGCCCCATTCCCAAAAGATGGAAAAACCAGCTAGTGGTTTTAAAAAATGTACTAAATGTGGCAGTACCATCTCCGTCACCGACACCCATGACTGGTGTCTAAAATGTTTAGGCCCTGACCATTCTTCATCTGAGTGTTCCTCCTGTATGGGGATGACTAAAAGAGGAAGCCGGAACCGAACTGCAAAGCTCGGTACCCTCTTTTCTTTGGATGCCAGGTCCATTGCATCTACATCTTCAAGAGCCTCGTCTTCCTCCCATGGATCTCGGGTAACTAAACATAAGAGCCGGTCCTCAAAGGGTAGCTCTCCTTCAAAGCATCGAGAGGCCATTGGCATTGCCCTTGAGGAAACTACACTGGCAAAACAGCCATGGTGGGAGGCTTTGGCCTCCAAAACATCAACGGGGTTCCTGGATGTTCTCGAGGCTCGAGGCTTCGACCTCGGCAGAACTACTGGTGCCATGCTCTGGCCGCTTTTACCAGTACCGATACCCAGGCATCGGCAGCGTCGATAGACCAGAGATTCCTCGCTATCGAACACAGTCTTGCAGCTCTCCTTACAGCTGCGGTACCGTTCGACGCCGACGGAGCCCTCGCGGAGCAATTTTCCCCAGCTTTCGAAGAAAGCCTTTGGGAATTGCAGCGCACATGCGTGGTCCCCTTTCCGCCCAAGGGTGCCATCTTGCTCAGTCTCCATTTTTCCGCGGAGCCCTACAGACGTAGTTTATCGCCGCTGAAAAAGTTGATTTCTTTTATTTTGTTTCTTGTTATTTTTCTCGGTTCGTGTGTCCTCTTCCCCGCCCGGCCTCAATATTCCCTATCGAGTCCGTTCACATAATTTTTTTCTCTCCAACTGGCGTTCCCGCCACTTTTTCCTTCTTCCCTGGCAGCACGGTCTTTCGACCTTGCAGGGGCCCTTTTTCCCCCGATGGCTGCCAGTGGGTTTAAAAAGTGTGATCGTTGTGTCAAACTTATGTCTCTTACCGACACGCATGACTGCTGCCTCCGTTGCCTCGGACCCGTACATGACTCAATGAGTTGCGGTCCATGCAACAAGATCTCCTCGAAGGCGTTGAGGAGTCGGCAGTCACAAAAGGAACGAATCTTCTCTGACCCCGCGTCCGGTCGGGCCCGGACCTCGTCAGAGGCCTCGACGTCTCGTGGCTCCGAGCACCGTCGGAGTTCCTCTGAACGGGGGTCCCCCGGCCGGGAACACCGTCGGAAGTAGAAGCCCGCGAGGGTGGCGTCGGAGGACGCTCCTGGTCCCTCGAGGGCCAGGTCGCATAGCCCCGTCGGCCGCCCCGGGTCCTCGGAGGCGGAGAGGCCTTCGAAGCTTCCTCGTCTCGAAGTGGAGTCGCCTGGACACGTGAGTACTGTAGTCCTGGACTCTCCTCCGGGAGAGCCGCCGTCGGGGCCCGAGTCGGGGGCTGCTGGGTCTTCTGAGTTTGGTCTCAGATTGACGACCTTGGAGCGCAGTATCGCTGCCTTCATGGACCAGCAGCGGGTATTGATCACCGGCCTCGCCAGTGCATCTGTCCCGACCACCGGGACGTCGACGCCCAAGTCGACCCCGGAGGCCGAGTCGATCCTCGAGTCCATACGAGCTCGAGTCGATCCTCGACCTAGGTCTCCCTCGGCCTCCCGTTCGGGACCGAGCTCCTCGACGCCGACCTCGGCGTCGGGGCGGAGATCCCCGGCTCTCGCCCGCACGGAGCCACTCGATTCCTCCTCGGAGGAGTCGGGCTGGGACACGGAGGAGGACGAGTCACCCGGTTCTTTTCAGACTCTGTGCATCCCCTCCGACTCGCCCGAGTCGGAGCCTCGGAGGCAGTCCCCCCCGGAGGATACCCGGTTCTCCGATTTCGTGAGGGATTTGGCCAAGGCTTTGGCCTTCCCCGCAGATCCGGAGGAGGAGCCTCGAGCCGAAGAGCTCGAGGCCCTCCAATACGACTCTCCCCCAAAGGAGGCCTTTACTGTACCGGTTCCCCCGATGCTGGAGCGGCTACTCTTCCGCATGTGGGAGAGCCCGGCCTCGACGCCGGTGCTGAGCAAGCGGGTTGATTCCATGTATCGAGTCCGCAAAAGCCCCGGGTTCCAGAAGGCACAATTGCCACACCATTCCATGGTGGTGGAATCGGCTATGCATCGACTTAAGAGTCAAAAGATGCACTCCTCGGTGCCTCCGGGTAAGGAGGCCCGGAACCTGGATGCCCTCGGTAGAAAGTGCTTCCAGGGCTCTATGCTTGCTTGTCGAGTCCAGACATACCAACTATATATGGGCATGTATCTTCGAGACCTGGCAAAAGAAATTGCGGGGTCCATTGCAGCGGTTCCAGACCTTGTCCACAGGGATTCGAGAGTGTTCCAAGTTCATTTCTCGAGCAGCCTACGATGGCTTCAAAGCATCGGCTCGAGTAGCCGGAGCCGGCATCGGGGCTCGCCCTCAGGCTTGGCTTCAGTCGTCCGACCTCGAGCCATGGGTGCAGGACAAGTTGGTCGATGTCCCTTGCAGAGGTGAAAACCTCTTTGGCAAGCCCATGGCTGAAAAGGCGGCGGAGCTCGAGTCCGAGACTCTCATCAGGACTCGCTTATCCAGAAAGACCTCTGCCCCTTCACAGAAGAGGAAGGGCTCGGGGAAAAAGCCTTTTTACCCGAGGAAGGTGTTTGCTTATAAACAACACCACCCACAATATCAGGCCTCAGCTGCCCCCCATCAGGGACAGCAGCCTAAGGGGCAGGGTAACGGATCCCGTAGGCAGAAGGCTCCCAAGCCCACCACGCAGGCCCCGGCCCAGCAGGGTGGGGGTTTTTGACTATGCCAGCATAGCCTCTCCCCCTCAGGGGCCTTCGCTCAGCACGGGGGGCCGGCTGACCCACTTTGCCCACCGGTGGTCTGCCATAACATCCGATTCCTGGGTGCTGCAGGTGGTTCAAAAGGGCTACCTCTTGCATTTTCACCAGGTGCCCCCCCCTTCTTTCCAGGGGAGCCTCCAAGACCCCCCCTACACAGGGACTTATTCCTTCGGGAGCTGCAAAGTCTGCTTCACGAACAGGCTGTGGAGCCAGTGCCCCAACACCTGTGGGGGTTTTACTCAAGGTACTTCCTGGTTCCAAAGAGAACAGGAGGCCTCAGACCCATTCTGGACTTACGCAACCTCAACAAGTTCCTGCAGCCGGAAAAGTTCAAGATGCTTACCCTTGGAATCCTACTGCCTACCTCCAGCAGGGAGATTGGCTATGCTCCTTGGATCTAAAGGATGCTTATACCCACATCCTTATTCATCCGGACCACCGGCAATATCTAAGATTTGTGGTGGCAGGGAATCATTATCAGTACCGCGTACTGCCCTTTGGCCTATCCTCCGCTCCCAGGGTGTTCACGAAATGCCTGGCAGTGGTGGCAGCCTTCCTGAGGCTTCAAGGCCTCTTCGTCTTCCCCTACCTGGACGACTGGCTCATCCGGGCACGGTCTTCCCTAGAGGTCACTCAGGCCACTCAACGCACAGTGGCTCTGCTTCAGCACTTGGGCTTCGTCATAATCTTCGAAAAGTCCGCTTTGCACCCCTCTCAGGATCTTGAATTCATAGGAGCACGGCTGTACACTCTGCAGGCTCGGGCCTTCTTGCCTCTGGAATGGGCCAACGGGCCAACAGGCTCATAGCTCTGGCCGGCAGGTTCCACAGCGCGTCACAGGCCTCTGCCAGACAATTCCTGCAACTGCTTGGTCACATGGCCTCCACGGTCCATGTCACTCCGAATGCCCGTCTGCATATGCGACCTGCTCAGTGGAGCCTTCGCACTCAATGGCATCAGGCCACAGGGAGGCTGACGGACTTAATACAGATTTCCGACTGCCTGGTCTCCTCTCTGCAATGGTGGCTTCACCTGCCCAATCTGGTACTCGGCATGACTTTTCAGTCTCCTCCACCGTCCCAGGTGCTCATGACAGATGCCTCTCTCCTGGGATGGGGAGCGCATTGTCAAGGGATGTGCACTCGAGGCCTTTGGACACCTTGGGAAGCCGCCCAGCAGATAAACTTCCTGGAGCTGCGGGCGATCCACCTAGCTCTGCGGGCCTTCTCTCACCTCACGTCTTGTCAGTCTGTGCTGGTGCAGACGGACAATCAGGTTGCCATGTTCTACGTGAACAAACAGGGGGGCACGGGCTCCCTCCTTCTATGTCGCGAGGCTCGGAGGCTGTGCTCTTGGGCAGTCGGTCACAACATCCTCCTCAAGGCTGTTTACCTGCCCGGGCAGGACAATGGCCTGGCGGACAAACTGAGCCGGATTTTGCAGCCGCACGAATGGAGGCTGAACCCCGCAGTGGTCCAGCAGATTTTTCGCCGGTGGGGCTCCCCCACCGTGGATCTCTTTGCCAGTCCCCTGAACCGGCAGCTTCCCAGGTTCTGCTCTCGGCACCCGCATCCTCTCAGAGTAGCGCCGGATGCTTTCCTCATATCATGGTCCACGGGCCTACTGTATGCCTTCCCTCCCACGCCACTGGTGTCCCAGACATTGTTCAAAGTGGTCCAAGACAGGGCCTCCGTGATCCTGGTAGCGCCCCGGTGGCCGAGGCAACCGTGGTTCCCTCTACTTCTACAGCTAGCGGTGGACACCCCTCTTCCTCTGGGGTTTCAGCCCGATCTCCTGACCCAGGATCAGGGTACTCTCCTGCACCCCAACCTCTGGGCCCTGCACCTGATGGCCTGGCTGCTGAAAGGGTAGTCCTAGCTCCGCTTCTGCTACCTCCGGAAGTGGAAGCCGTCGTCCTAGCGTCTCGGTGCCCTTCTACCCGAAAATCTTACGCCCTTAAATGGCGTCGCTTCTCGGTCTGGTGCTCTCAGCGCTCTGAGGACCCCTTCGCCTGTCTAGTATCGGTGGTACTGCAATACTTGCTTCACCTCTCCGATCTGGGCCTCAAATCCAACTCGGTCAGAGTCCACCTCGGTGCCCTCTCCGCACATCATTCGCTGGTGGAAGGCCGGCCTCTTTCCTCGCACCCCTTGGTGGCGCGTTTTCTCAGAGGCCTCCTTCTGCTTAAGCCTCCGTTGCGCCCTCCAGCTCCTGACTGGAACCTCAACGTGGTTCTGCAAAGGCTTACCAGTCCGCCTTTTGAACCCATGGCTACCTGCCCTCTTCGTTTCCTCTCCTGGAAAACTCTCTTCTTGGTAGCCCTTACCTCCGCTAGGCGCGTCAGTGAACTACAGGCCCTAGTGTCGGAGCCCCCATACACTAGGTTCTACAAGAATAGGGTTGTCCTACGGACTCACACTAAGTTTCTTCCAAAGGTGGTCTCCCATTTTCACATCAACCAAGAGGTGGTCCTTCCGACCTTCTTTCCCAGGCCGCATACCAGCCGAGCCGAAACTGTGCTGCACACCCTGGACTGTAGAAGAGCCTTATCCTTCTACCTTGACCGTACGCGAGAGCATAGGAAAGCTGTCCAGCTTTTCGTATCTTTTGCCCCAATCGGTTGGGGGTACCCGTCTCTAAGCGTACTTTGTCCATCTGGGTCGCTGACTGTATCGCCTGGGCTTACGGGGCAGCCGGCCTTTCCTTAGAGAGTCGAGTCACGGCTCACCATGTCAGGGCGAAGGCTGCGTCAGTGGCTCATCTCCGCTCTGTTCCGTTAGCAGACATCTGCCGGGCCACTACTTGGTCTTCCAGCCAGACTTTTGCGGCTCATTACTGCCTGGAGAGAGAGTCCCGCAGGGACAGTGCTTTCTGACAGGCAGTCCTCCACAATCTCTTTGAGGTCTAAGCAACTCCTACCCTCCGGCCCTGGTGTTGGGCTACCGGCCGGATTCGTATTCAGAGAAGATTCCTTCCTTCTGTACTGTTGAGCTTGAGGGAGCTCTTTTAGGCTTGAGGTCTCCGGTAGCCTTAAGCTTGGGAGTCCCATAAGTGAGGACTGACTTCCTGCTTGGTCCTGGAGAAAGAGTATACTCACCTGTAACAGGTGTTCTCCAGGAGCAGCAGGAATCAGTCCTCACAACCCTCCCTCCTCCCCTTGGAGTTGCAGTCATTCTTAGTATATGGTTTTGCTAACTTTTTTGCTGTCTTTTCGCTATGTCATCAGACTGAGCAAGATGGCACCCTTGGGCGGGAAGGGGACCGCGCATGCGCGCTGCAATTCCCAAAGGCTTTCTTCGAAAGCTGGGGAAAATTGCTCCGCGAGGGCTCCGTCGGCGCCGACGTCACCCATAAGTGAGGACTGATTCCTGCTGCTCCTGGAGAACACCTGTTACAGGTGAGTAACTACTCTTTCTGCCGGTATCAGAGTGTTTGTCCCGGAAGACTCCTCCCCAACGCAGAATGTCTCCTCCAGAAGACATGTCTTTTCAGGATTTTATTTGTGATGTGGCCCGAGGCCTTTCAATCACGGTAGCTCCTGAAAAAGAACCTAGAGAAAAGGAATTGGAAATTCTCCAATACCCCAAGGCTCTCAAGGAAGCAGCCACTCTGCCCATTCATGAAATTCTTCATGATTTGATGCTCAGAATGTGGAAGACACCTTTGACCACATCTCCTCATTCTAGGAGACTCGATACCATTTATTTATTTATAGTTCTTCTATACCGCACTCTTTTTCATCAGCGCGGTTCACATTAAACAAGAATACTCATTACAAGCAACAGGCTGTTGTGAGTTTACATATAACAGGAGAATTCAACTGGGATTATAACTTTGGGAAACTTTGTACATATTCGTTATGAACCTATATACAACGGGTAGCATTTATTATTAACATCTTGAGTAAATAAGGTATTTACAATTTTACAATTTTTACTATGAGGGCTTGGAATGCGTTAGAGGGTTGTTGATGTGCCTTCATCCATGTATCGAGTTCCACCATGTTCTGGTTTGCAAAAGACTCAGCTGCCACACCATTCAATGGTAGTGAAGTCAGCCATGCGTAGAATGAAAAGTGCAAAGAGACATGCATCCAATCCTTCAGGTCGTGAATGCAGGACTCTTGATGCTTTTGGGTGTCAAACCTTTCAGGCTTCCATGCTTTCAGCTAGGATCAGCTCATATATTTTATATAGGGGAATGTTCCTCAAAGAGGTCACAGGAGATTTGGAGCTTATGAGCTACCTTCTCCCTGAGGACAAACAGGACTTTCTCACTCTGGTCAAGCATGCTCAAGATGTCTCCAAGTTTGTAAACCATGCAGCCTTTGACTGCTTTGAATGCATCAGCAGAACCTCGGCTATTGCCATTGGTGCATGTCAGATTGCCTGGCTTCAGGCATCAGACTTGGAGATTTGGGTACAGGATAAATTGGGAAACATCCCTAGCACAGGAGAAAACCTCTTTCGCAAGAATTGGCAGGAGAAGGCTAATGAGATAGATACTGACAATCTCACTTTAGACAGATTGTCAAAATCTACAGCTACTCCAGCCAAAAAGAAGCCCTATAAAAAACCCCTTTTTCAGCAAAAAAGAGGAAGTTTTATCCATCCTATACCCAGCAAGGGCAAGCTCAGGGTCAAGTTGCCCAGAAGGCTCAACAACAACAATCCAGACAAAAGAAGCCAAAAGGCCTTAGAGCTGAACCAGCTCCACAGGCCCAGCCCCCTCAAGGGCTTTGACTCCTTCATAGAGAACTTAACCTTCCTGCCTCTGAAGGGGCCAGAACCCCTAAACATTCCAGGCAGGTTGTGTCATTTTGCCAACAGATGGCACCAAATAACAACAGAAAACTGGACTCTGTCCATTGTGGAAGAGGGGTACAAGCTTTATTTTCACAGTATGCCCCTTCCTACAATCGTAAGACAGTTCAGTTCCCAAACCTCTACAGGCAGTCTACTGGATCAAGAAGTCTCAACACTCCTTGCTCAAGGAGCAATAGAGGAGGTGCCCATTCTTCAGCAGGGTGCAGGGTTCTACTCCCCCTTATTTTCTTATTCCAAAGAAAACAGGAGAACACAGACCCATTCTAGACCTCAGAGAATTGAACAAATATCTGTTCAGAGAAAAGTTCAAAATGATTTCTCTGGGAACTCTTCTGCCATACCTTCAAAGTCAGGATTGGCTTTGTTCTCTAGATCTAAAGGATGCCTATACTCACATTCTGATCCATCCAGATCACAGGAAATTCTTATGATTCCTTTTCAAGGGAAAACATTTCCAATACAGGGTTCTTCCCTTTGGTCTGGTTTCGGCACCAAGAGTGTTCACGAAATGCATGGCAGTAGTAGCTGCATTTCTGCGAACTCTGGGAATATTCATCTTCCCTTACTTGGACGACTGGCTCATTCGAGCCCCCACGGTTCCAGAAGCCAGGTCTACACTGTCTTGCACAATGCGAATCCTTCAATACTTGGGATTGGTCATAAACCTCCCAAAATCCCATTTTGCTCCGTCTCAGTCCCTAGAATTCATAGGCGCTCATCTAGATACCAGACAGTCAAGTGCTTTTCTCCCACAACCCCACTGTCTTCGTATAATGCAGCTAGCTTCTCAAGCAGTGGTGAAGTCCTTCCTAACTGCTCGAGAACTACTACAACTATTGGGACATACGGCATCCATGGTTCATGTGGTTCCCTACGCTCGCCTTCATATGTGAGCAGCCCAGTGGACCCTATCCACACAGTGGACACAGGCCACAGGACGTCTGTTGGACAAGATATCAAACTCAGAACGACTGATCTTGTCCCTACAATGGTGGCAATCACTGGAAAAACTTCTAGTGGGATCTCCTTTCGAGCAACCCCTATTCCAGGCCACCCTAACAACAGATGCATCACAGGTGGGATGGGGAGCACACCTGCATCATCTCTCTACCCAGGGTACCTGGACTCCACAGGAGGCTTGTCTTCACATAAACCTCCTGGAACTCGGAGCAATCTATCTAGCTCTTCGAGTATTCCATGCCCAGCTCAGCTACAAGACAGTCCTAATCCAAACAGACAATCAAGTAGCTATTGTCTACGTGAACAAGCAGGGGGGAATAGGCTCTCTGTCGTTATGCAACAAAGCTTTACGACTATGGGCCCTTGCCAGAGAGTATCAAATTCACCTTCTCGTGGTATATCTTCCAGGCATTCAAAACCTTTGGGCAGACAAACTCAGCTGAGTACTGCTGCCTCACTAATGGTCTCTCCACCTAGACCAGGTGGCCAAGATATTTCAGATCTGGGGAACCCCAGACATAGACCTATTTGCAAGTCCACTGAATGCCAAACTTCCCCGGTTCTGTTCCAGGATTCCGGATCAAAATTGCCAGGCAAGGGACGCCTTCCTTCTTCACTGGGGTCACGACTTCCTCTATGCCTTCCCACATATTCCCCTCATCCCCAAAACACTCTTCAAGCTTCAGAGAGACAGAGGTCGTATGATCCTCATAGCGCCACGGTGGCCGCGCCAAGTGTGTTATCCCCTGCTTCTACATCTCTCTCAAGCTGCACCTCTGGAGTTAGGCTATGCTCCAGATCTCCTCTCCCATGAAAACGGGATTCTATGGCACCCGAATCCCCAGTCCCTACATCTCAGGGCCTGTTTGCTGAAAGCTTAGACCTTCAGGATCTTAACCTTTCCCAACAGGTAAAGGATATCCTTCAGGCTTCTAGAAAACCTTCCACAAGACGCTCTTACGCCTTCAAGTGGAAACATTTTACTATATGGTGTTCTCAAAGGAGGTTAAACCCCCTTATGATACCTTTGGAATCGATACTAGAGTATCTACTTCATTTATCAAATTCCGGTCTAAAGACCAATTCAGTAAGAGTCCATCTTAGTGCAATTGCAGCTTCCTATAAGCCTCTAAATGGACAACCAATTTCCTCTCATCCACTCATAAGAAGATTTATGAGAGGTCTTCTATTAATAAAGCCTCGCATGAGGCCACCACCGGTGGCATGGGATTTAAACCTAGATCTCGGGCAGCTCATGAAACTGCCTTTTGAACCTTTAGCCACTACAACCCTAAAGCTTTTGTCCTGGAAGGTCATCTTCCTAATTGCAATCACCTCTGCACGTCGCATTAGTGAATTGCAAGCTTTAGTGGCTGATCCTCCTTATACTAGGTTTCACCATGATAAGGTTGTTCTTAGAACTCATCCACACTTTATGCCAAAAGTGGTTTCGCCTTTTCATTTAAATCAATCAATTTATCTTTCTGTATTCTTTCCGAGGCCTCATGCCTCTAATGCAGAAAGGAACCTTCATACATTGGATTGTAAAAGAGCCTTGGCTTTTTACCTACAAAGAACACAGCAACATGGAAAGTCTTCTCAACTTTTTATTGCTTTTGATTCTAGTCTTTTGTGACTTCCAGTCTCCAAGAGAACTCTGTCCAAATGGATTGCACAATGCATATCCTTTGCTTATGAGAGTAAGAGTCTTCCTCTTCAAGGCCATGTCAGAGCTCATAATGTGAGAGCCATGGCAGCCTCTATGGCTAACCTTCACTCTGTGTCTATTGATGACATTTGTCGAACAGCCACCCCTGGCTTTGGTACACACCTTTAGAGCCCACTACTGCCTAGATAAAGCCTCCCGTCTGGATGCCTTCTTTGGCCAAGCTGTTCTTCCAAATCTCTTCTAGATCTAATTCAACTCCTACCCACCAACCCTGGTGGGATGCCAGAGATCCATGCGAGGAAGCATGGCCCACCTTACTTGGATGGCAGCTTCCTGGGGCTATCTCCCTGGCATCTTCAGCTAGGGAGTCCCCATATGTGAAGACTACATTCCTGCTTGTTCCTGGAGATAGCGTAGTTACTCACCTGTAACAGGTGATCTCCGGGAACAGCAGGAATTTAGTCTTCACAACCCACCCACCTCCCCTAGGAGTTGTCTCTCTATCTCTCTGTTTCTTTCCTCTTTCCTCTTTCCTCTCTCCCTCTATCCTTTCACTCAGCTACAAACTTAACTGAAGAGGGACAGTTGGAAAGGCGCGAAGGCAGCGCGCATGTGCTGAGGGATGCTTCCAAAAGCGTTCCTATTGGACGCTGGGGAGCGTTCCTGCGCAGGCTCCGTCGGTACCGACGATAGCCATATGTGGACTAAATTTCTGCTGTTCCCGGAGATCACCTGTTACAGGTGAGTAACTACGCTTTATTGGTCTTTTTAAAGTTTTCTTTGTTTTTTGCATGTCACCAAGTTAGGCTCAAGCAGAGGACCTCGGGTGCCTTGGCTGGGGAGCATTCATGAATTGTTTAGTTTCACTGCAGTTATGTTTTTGGTGACATGCTCCCAGAAAAAAATCTCCCTAGCAGATTTACGAGGTGCTCCCTGTGCAGATACCTATAACTGGTGTTTACAGTTTGTTCACAGATGTCAAAGATAGGACTCAAGGGTTGGAAGAAGCAGGACAAAAGAATCTTTGGGACTAACCAGATGTCACCGGAGCAAATGGCGGCTTGAGCCTCTTTCTCTACCACCCCGAGGAGACAAAAAAGCCCCTAAAAGTGCTTTAATATTTCGAAGAATCATCATAACTTGGAATAGAAGGTACCAGGAGGAGTCGGGAGTGAATGGCTACAAAAATTAAATTGCTGGAAGGGTAAGCCGCGCGCCTTGCAGCGGCTGATTGACAGGACAGGACCGCATGGCAGTTCCCCACGGAAGCCGGTGTCTGAAGAATCTGGAGAAGACGCGCTGAGTGAATTAGAGCAAGGCAGAGAGGCAAACATGAGCTCCGGAGGGGCTTTGAAGAGCTTGCTGCAGAGTTTAGATCAATGCGTGAGGAGGTGACATCTTCGATCACAGAGCTCCGCAGAGACATCAAGGACCTGGGCCACCGCGTGGAGGAGTCGAAACAAAAATGGAGGACTGCTGTGAAACTTTGATTGAATTACAATGCACAGCGGACAGACAATGCTCTCAAACGATGGAACTTGCCTATAAGATTGATGACATAGGAAATCAGGCTCCTAGAAATAATGTGTGTTTCAGAGGCATACCAGAAGCTGCAGGTGGGGCTGAGAACCTGGTTGAAATGGTGCGTACCTTAACCAAGGAACTTTTGACTTCAGAAGAGTTTGTCCTGTGGGACTAGTATGGAGATTGAAAGGGTACACCGGGCGCTGGGTAAACCTAATAATCAGCCTCATGATGTTATTGCTCGCTTTCTACGTTGCAATGATGTAGAGCTATTGCTGAGGAGAGGCCGGGAGAAGAAAACTGTACAATATCAGGAAGCAGCTGTCTCACTCTACCAGGACCTTTCAACTTTCACGTAGGTGTGTCGACGGGAGATGAAACCGGTTATAGAGGTGCTGAATAAAGACAAGATTCACTATTCGTGGTCCTTTCCCTTTCGAATAAATGTTTTGTTGGGCAGTAAAAAGATCTCTGCAAAAGATCATACAGAGGCGTGGAGAGTGCTTAGACAAGCAGGCTTCGTGGAAGGTAATGCAGCGCCGGTGGTCTCGGCCCCCAGGACTCAGAATTTGAAATGGAAATGAGTGGGAAATAATGTTCCATGAATTCTGGTTTGCTTGGGGGGTAGAACTTTCCTGCCTGAATGCCACTTGGAAGCTGGGTGGAACTTGCAGTAAAAGAGATTGTGACAGTATTGCGGGCCGGCAGCTGGAACCACCAAAGAAGAGGACTTCTTTGTGGACAGTTACTACAATTGGGTGAATGCCTGGACTTGGTGTAGCTATCTCATTATATTTTACTTTATCTTTCCTGCTATTTCTCTTATAGTTGGCATCCTTCTTTTCATATGATGTCATGCTAATTGTTGATGCTGTTTGTACTGGCAAAGGGGATAACTTTTAGAACGGATGGGGTGGGGGGGTTGGGTGGCCTGGATTTGGGGTTGTCATTTCAGAACCTCGCCCCGCGGGCGAGTGTATGGAAAAGATGGGTTGGTGGGGGGGCAGGTGGGGGAAGGAAGGGAAGAGATGGGTTCGGGGTAGGGAGGGGGGAGAAAGGGGAAATCAGACAAGGGGGCCGAGAGAGGAAGGGTGGGGAGGAGAGTGAACGGAAGTTCTCTGTGAAGGGAAACCGGAAGGAGGGCAGTTATGGAAAGAACTGAAGTGCTTGAGGCTGGGTCTGGCGCTTTCATAGCACAAGTGGAGCACAAGATTTTAGGAGGGAGCAGGGAGAATGATATACTATGCTGAAAGTTATCTCCTTTAATGTAAAAGGTCTCAACTCACCTTGAAAGCGTTCTCTATTATTTAAAGAGTTGGGGACCTTGAAGGGTGATCTTGTGTTCCTGCAAGAAATGCACCTTCACTGCGCCAATCTGGGTTGGCTGAGGCATAAGCCCTATACTGAGGTGTGGGTATCGTCAGATGAGCGGGGCCGGAAGAAAAGTGGAGTGGCCATACTGTTCCACCAGGCCTTTCCCATAAGGGTGGAGGAGGGTGAGGAAAGACAAACTGGGGCATTGGCTTTTTACGTTCATCTGGGTGAGTGTCTTCTCACTTTCGCTAACATATACGCGCCCAATGAGGGTCAGGTGAAATCTGTACTAGCTGAGTTTGCGAAAGGGCCTGTTCTTTTTGGGGGTGGGATTGCAACACTCATCTTACGCCGCACCTGGATTCCACGGGGAAGAATACCTGGGAGGGAAATGGAGTTAGTCGAGCATTTTGAATTTTGACGGATTTAGGCCTGCGGGATGTGTGGAGGGATTCTCACAGGGGGGAAAAAAGTTACACCTAGTACTCGCTGGTCCATCAGACTCACACGAGTATTGACTATTTTTTGCTGGACCAGCAACTGGTGAATGGTGGGGTGGAGGCAGGGCATGACACCTTAACGTGGTCAGACCATGCCCCCTGCTGGATTGCCCTTCCTTGTGATCTTGGCGGAGATAGGAGGACATGGCGGTTGCACGGAGGTTTTCTATGTCGGGCCCCTGTGGTGCGGGACCATGGCCTGTTTATACAAGAATTTTTTGAGCTGAATGCCACAGGAGAGGTTGCATTGCCGGTGGTCTGGGATGCTTTTAACGCCACAGTTCGAGGATGCCTTATTGCTGAGGTGGCCCAGGCTAGGAAGGCTTGGGCAAGGGACTCCCAACGATTGGAAGGGGAGGCCAGGCGTCTCCAGCTGGAACATGCACCGACTGGTTCCAAGCGGGTTTGGCGTCAGTGGTGGGAGACCCGATCTCAATTAGATGCTTATGTGCAAAAGGATCTAGACACCATGCGACGTCGACTGCGTCAAACGTTCTATGAACAGGGGAACAAGGTTGGGCGTTATCTTGCCTTGAGGCTTAAAAAACAGCAAACCTTGCGAATAGTGCGTGAGATTAGGGACTCGTTGGGGACCTTACGGGTGGAGTCTTGGGAGATACACACAGTGTTTGCTGATTACATGGCACACCTGTACAAAGCAGAACCCTTCAGCCCCAAACAGGTGGATGGATATCTTCGTGATATCCCTTTGCTGAGCCTCACAGACCTGCATAGGGAACAGTTAGAGGCTGAGATTACGGTGCAGGAGATAGACAGAGCTATCCGCCGAATGACTGCTGGGAAGGCTCCTGGTGGGGATGGGTTCCCTCTGAGTATTATAAAAAATACAGTGCTCAACTGGCGCCCACTCTGGCTGAGCTCTTTAATGAGGTGTTGCGAGGGTCGTCGCTGTCCGCCACACAGCTTGAGGCAATAATTGCGATAATACCTAAACCGGGTAAACCACCTCAAGAGGCAGCATCCTACCACCCCATCTCCTTGTTAAATATGAATGTTAAAATATTGACCTCTGTGCTGGCTGCCAGGCTAAATTTGGCTCTTTCAGGCCTGGTACACCCTGACCAGGTTGGTTTTGTGCCTGGTCTTCAGGCCGCTGACAACGTTCGGTGGATGCTGCAAGTGATACATGCAGCGCGACATGACCCTTAACCAGCACTTTTGGTGGGCAGCGCGACATGACCCTTAACCAGCACTTTTGGTGGGTATTGACGCTGAGAAAGTGTTCGATAGGGTCAGTTGGGGTTTCCTGTGGCGCGTTTTGGATAAAATGGGGTTTGGACCCCATTTTTTGCAATGAGTGCATAGTCTCTACCGAGGGTCCCGAGCCAGCATCCAAGTTAATGGGGGCCAATTGCAGAGCTTTGAAATGGAGAGGGGTACTCAACAGGGGTGCCCACTATCCCTACTTTTGTTTGCATTAGCGATGGAACCATTGGCGCAAAGCTTCTTTGAGCATCCTGGTATAGCTGGAGTACGGTTGGGCGCGCATGAGTATAAAATAGCACTTTTTGTAGATGATATATTGTCTTTAACTAGGCTTGAAGCCTCCCTTCCCTATGCAGTGCATATCTTTGTGACCTTTTTGCAAGTTTCAGGATTTAAGATTAATTACGCTAAGTCTGAAATCCTGAATGTGGGTGTTGAGAAGGCGGTGTGTGCGCAACTGAAGATGCAACTTCCCTTTAGATGGGTGGACAAAGCTCTTCGCTATCTGGGTGTATATCTCATGGTAGATAGGGTGGCACTGTATTGGGCGAACTTTGGGCCCTTGGTCCAGTAGATTAAAAGAGACTTGGACTCCTGGACGGATTTGATGTTGTCCATCTCCTCCCCTCCTCTTTCCCGTTTTTCAGTCTATGTGGACGGATCTACTATCCTTCCTGTTCCCTCGGCCCGCCATCTGGGGGTCATTTTTGACACCTCTCTCTCTCCTTCTCTGCACATATCCAGCTCGTAGCTAAGACCTGCCACTTCTTTCTATACAACATTAGCAAAATCTGCCCATTCCTCTCTGAACACACTACTAAGACGCTTATCCATTCCTTAATCATCTCTCACCTCGACTATTGCAACCTACTCCTTGCTGGTCTCCCTGTGAGCCATCTCCTCCCCTTCAATCTATACAAAATCACGCTGCTCGACTAATCTTCCACCAGTCTCGCCATGCCCACATTACTCCCCTTCTCAAATCGCTTCACTGGCTCCCTATCCAATCCCGCATCCAATTCAAACTTCTCCTACTGACCTATAAATGCATTCACTCTGTGGCCCCTCAATACCTCTCATCTCATCTCTCCCTACGCACCCTCTCGGGAACTGCGCTCCGCTACCAAATTACTTCTATCCAGACCTTTCACCCGCACCGCTAACTCCCGACTTCGCTCCTTTCACCTTGCTGCACCTTATGCGTGGAACAGCCTACCCGTGTCTGTGTGCCAGGCTCCCTCCCTGGCCCTCTTCAGATCCAGGTTGAAGACCCACCTCTTCACCGTCGCTTTCAGATCCTGACTTCTATCCCTATTTTATCCTAACCCCTGTCATTTTTCATGACCAGATTGTATAGACCATACCGTGCCTTGTACCGAATTGACTAATGTTCTGTATTATTGTGACTAGATTGTAAGTTCCGATGAGCATGACTCTGACGGGCAGGGACTGTCTCTTGTATGCTGGCTGCCTCTTGTAGGTTAGCTGTACAGCGCTGTGTGCGTAGCGCTATACAAGTACTAAATAGTAGTAATATTGCTGTCACGAAAATGGTGGTAGTGCCGCGATTCTTATACCTTTTCCAGGTACTCCCCATACCCCTGCCAAGAGTTGCCTTAGAGTCTTGGCAAACACTGATAATGAAGTTCATATGGAAATTTAAACGCCCTCGAATAGCTCGACGGATACTGTATGCTCATCTGGGGAGGAGGGGAATGAGAGTCTCTAATCTTCATTGGTACTATGCGGCAGCGCAATGCCATGCAGGGGTTGAGTGGATGAATTCTGCTAGCACTAAGTGTTGGGTGAAAATGGAAATGGACCTTTCGTGGGGACCTGGACTAGGTGAACGCCTGTGGCTCTGTGCGAAATTGAGGGGGGGGGGGGGTCTCTGTGTTGATAATCCATATATAACTCATACCCTCCAATGCTGGGATCGCTATTTTTGGCCACGGAGGCGGTACTGTCCCCATTGGCGCCTATAGTTCATAACAGAGCCTTTCCTACGGGTATGGGCGATTTGGCTTTCCAACAGTGGGGGGCATAAAGGACTCAGTTGAGTGGGCCAATTATTTGATGATGGTATACCTTGCCCCTTCTGTGATTTGCAGGGGGAATTTGATATACCGCAGCACCATGCTTATTATGTGCAGGTTGTGCACTGAATGGGGAAATGGGATGTTAAACAGCAAGTCGCCCGCGATCTGACCGATATTGAACGCTTATGTGAGGAGCGTACTGACACTAAAGGTCTTATAGCGGTCCTGTATGCAGAACTACAGAGACAACGCTTTGGGGAGGGTAAACATAGAGCACAGTGGATGCAAGAACTGCACCTCTCGTACACTGAGCAGCACTGAGAGCAGATTGAGAGTTGGCTTTGGAGAAGCTCAGTGGCTATTAATGCTAGGGAAACCAATTATAAGCTAATATATGGGTGGTACATGATGCCCGTACGAGTGGCCCGAGCTTTCCTGGGGGCATCAGTTATGTTGGCGAAGATGTGGCAGGAGGGGCACCTTGGCACATGTGTGGTAGCTCTGCCCCCGCATCCAGGGCTTTTGGCGAGTGAAACAAATGATAGGCTTGAATATCCCCTGGGACCCGGGTGGTTTTCTATTTGGGAAGCAGGTTCCTAGAGGACGCATCCCCCAGTTAGCATTGATCCGCTATGGTCTGAACGCAGCCAGGCTGACATTAGCTACTGCCTGGAAACAGGTAGTGCCTCCGGCATTGTCGTGCTGGTTGGAACGTATGTGGGGCCTATACACAATGGACCGGGGGGGGGGGGGGTGGCGGTTGGAAGGAAGCGCCTGCCCTAATTTGAACAGATTTGGGAATCCTTTGTGTTAAAATATGGCTCATCGCCGGTATCATTGCTAACTTAACTGGAGATATATAAAGAGGTCTACTCCTAGACATGGGGACTTATCGCCCTCTTCTTAGTAAAATCATGGGGAGGGGATGCCCTTTACGTGTCTGATTCTGTAGTAGGGGAAGGGAGAATGGGGGTGGAGGGGGGAAGGGGCAGGGATGGGAGGGGAGGAGGGGAAGCGAGTGAAATACGGGGGGAGGGAAGTAGATGAGTAGGGAATTTGGGTTATAAGGGGATTTTCTTTAACAGCAAATACAAAAAAAAAGGCTGTGTTATGGCATTTGATTGAAATGTTGATTCTATGTTTCATTATTGTGTAAAAAATTTTGTGAATGGACTTTCTTTTTTCTGTAACTCTGTTGAAACCTTTAAATAAAAGAAAAGAATCTTTGGCTCCAATAAGCCGAGTTTATTGACATTGACATTGTCTTTGGAAACAATGGTCTCCATGGCCCTGGGAGCTGTACTGGATGCTAGGGATGCATCGAGAGGATATGGTCAACATTGAGCATCTGTAGAGTTTATTGGGATCAGATACCATCCAATTCCATTCACCCATAATGATAAAATTCTTAACACTGTATGAACCATGATATAGATCTGGACATTGTACATAGGCAGAACTATTTACATATAACTATCATCTTTAGAGACCATAGGCCTATTGAAATTTATATGCTGAATCTAATACTTTCACTGTAACATTATCTGACTTTGAGTTCAATGTAAACTGCCTTGAGTGGCATTAATACACTGAGTTCCCTGTAAACCGCGTTGATTCCATGGATAAAGCAGAATATGAGATCTAAAAATAAATAAATAAATAAATTCCTTCCTTCCTACCTGAAGAAGAGGAATGATTCGACCTGATCTTCATTAACATCAAGGGTTTGCAACACTGAGCACCAAAGCATGCTCATCCTGCTCAGTACCAGAGAGGTCACAACAATCTCTGAGGGGCTGAGACCAGCCTTCCATAATCTCTGGAGCAAGTCATGGGATTAGGAGGCAGTGTACTGTTGTCGGATAGAAAGCAGAAGGTAGGGCTAAATGGCCAATTTTCCCAGTGGAGAAAGGTGAATAATGGAGTACCCCAGGGTTCTGTGCTGGGTCTGCTGCATTTTAACATATTCGTAAATGACCTGAAAAAGGGAAAAATGAGTGAGATAATCAAATTTGCAGATGAGACAAAATTATTCAAAGTTGTTAAAACCCAAGAGGATTGTGAAAAATTGCAAGAGATGGAAGACTATGTTCAAATGGCAGATGAAATTTAATGTGGACAAGTGCAAAATTATGCGCCTAGGAAAGAACAACCCAAACTATGGTTACACGATGCAAGGTTTCACATTATGAACAACCACCCAGGAAAAAGATTCAGGCGTCATCATGGATAACACATTGAAATCCCTCTGCCCAGTGTGCAGTGGTGGCCAAGAAGGCAAATAGAATGCTAGGAATCATAAGGAAAGGAATGGTGAATAAAACAAAGGATATTATAATGCCTCTGTATCGTTCCATGGTGTGATCGCATCTTGAATATTGTGTACAGTTCTGGTCGCCGTATCTTAAAAAGGATATAGCAGAATTAGAAAAGGTACAGGGAAGAGTCATCAAAATGGTAAAGGGGATGGAAGGATATCCTTATGAGGAGAGGCTTCAAAGGTTAGGGCTCTTCAACCTGGAAAAGAGATGGTTGAGGGGAGATATGATAGAAGTCTATAAATTAATTAATGGAGTGGAACGGGTAAAAGTAGATCGATTGTTTATGCCATCAAAAAGTAGAAAGACTAGGGGTCATGCAATGAAGCTACAGTGTAACCCATTTAAGACTAATAAAGAAAAAATATTTTTTTCACTCAATGCATAATCGAACTCTGGAATTTGTTACCAGAGGATGTAGTAAAAGCTGTTATTTTAGCTGGATTTAAAAAAAGTTTGGACAAGTCCCTGGAGGAAGGTCCATAAACCTTTTTTAAAAAGGACCCAGGGCATCCACTTCTTGCTGCCTTACAAGCATTGTGGAATCTGTGTATCTTTTTGGGAAACTTCCAGGTACTTGTGACCTGGATTGGCCACTGTTGGAAACAGGATACTGGGCTTGATGGACTTTGGTCTGACCGAGTATGGCATTTATGTTCTTATGCTCTAACTCAAGAGGGATGTGGTCACTCCTGTGGCTCCAATGCCTTTGTCAATGGAAGCCTTTGAGGAGCATCTCATGAAAATACTTGAGGAACAGATGGAAGGTTTCTTGGCTCACAGTGATTTAGCGGCTTCAACTACATCATTGTCAGTGCAATGTGACATGCAGCTGAATTTTGAAACTCATGATCTGCCTGTGGGAAAGACATCAACAATGAGGCATCAAAGGGCTTATGATCTGTCTGCCTTGACAATGTCCGTCTCCAGTGATCAGGGGAAGGAACTTCACTGAGGCATTGGAGATCCTCCGTGCACAGACACACTCACTTGTGGTCTGTACTCTAAGAAGAGTGGAGGTCAAATCAGGCAGTGATTCAGCTGTCCCATGAGTATTTTTCTGGATTGGACTCTTGAGTGCTCCTTCTGATATTGATTATGAGCCGGAGGTATTTTCTGAAGTGGAGGATTCTACTGGCTTACCATCCAATCCCTTCCCACCTCACGAGAGGAGGAAGTCTCCTCCTGAGGAACTGACATTCCTTAATTTTGTAAGAGAAATGGCTAAGCTTGTTTCACTTAAGTAAGAGACAGAGGAGGAACTCGGGGCAGAAGCATTGGAAATCCTCCAATTCCTTGACCCACCCAAGTTGTCTGTGACAGTATCTGTTCATAGAATACAGATAAGAATGTGAGAGACCTGTATCTCGGTATAACGTATCAGATCTGGAAGGCTCCCAGATTCAAAAAACTGTAGTGATCAGAATTGCGGGCAAAAGAGCCAAACGTTCCAAGGTACACTCCGCAGGAAAGAGAGGCTCAGACATTGGAATCTTTCGGGAGGAAGTTCTTTTAGAATATTTTGCTCACATCCCACCTAGCATGCTCTTTGCGAACATTCTGCATCAAATGCAGACGTTTGCAGACACTTTTCCTCAAGAGAAGGTCAGAAACTCTATTAGTTAGTGGGCAAAGGAAAGGATTGTGGAAAATACATAGTCTGAGCAACCTATGTTTTTGACTTGGCATTGAGAGCTATGAATATTGGCTCCTGAAGACTCTCTTGACTTTGGGTATTGGACCTGAGATATGATATCCAGGAAAAGCTTGCAGATGTGCATGCCATGGGGAGAATCTCTTTGAAGATGATGTAAGAGGCTGCAATACTAATTAAGTAGCATAGTGATACCTTCAGCCCCTCTTGAGGCCCACTTCTGACCCAACCTCCTCTTCATCAAGGAGATATCAGAACACAGGGCATAGAAGGACCTATTATTCTCAAAGGTGAAGGTTTCTTCTTCCCTCATGTTCCATCCAGACTAGACAGGGCTCTCACCATTTGCCTTGTCAGTAGAGAGCCAGAAATCTTAACCCACTTCTCAGCTAAAACCAGAGGCAGGGTTTTGACTGCCTACACCAGAACATAACCAGTGGACCTGTGTTTGTACCGAATTACCTTCTGATAGGAGATTAGGGGATTCTGCCCATCCTAGACCTAATGGTTCTGAATAAACACCTTGTAAGAGAAAAATTTAGAATGATTTCTCTGAGCAGCAGAAAGAGACTGGTTATGTTCACTGTAAAGAATGCTTGAACCCACATTCAGATACATTCCAGCTACAGGAAGTATCTCGGGTCATAATAGGGAAACACCATTATTACCAGTACAAAGTGCCACATTGTAGTTGAGGAATATCTTTGCAGACTGGGAGTACATGTGCTTCCTTATCTGAATAATTAACTGGTCAAGAGCATGTCAAAGGAAGGGATACCAAGGATCTGTGTATAGAACCATGCGCGTGCTGGATTTACTAGGCTTTGACATAAACTATCCTAAGTCTAATTTAGGCCCGTCAACTCAGTTGGAATTCATAGGACAGTGATGGCTAACCTTTTTGAGCCCGAGTGCCCAAACTGCCGCACAAAACCAAAGAATTTCCTCAAAGTGCCAGCACGTCATTTGCATAAGTGGTCTTATTTGCATAAATATTTGCATAATGTTACCATACACTAACTTTTAGTAAACATGTCTCTTAATGAGTGTATGGATAAAGAAAGACTAAAAGATTTCTACATTACTATAATCCAGTGCCAACCGCCAGGCACATTAGGAACTACTACAAAAGCTGCCCATTTAGAACCCATAGCAAACCCGCCGTATCCTGACAGCATTACCAGGACTCACAAAGCACCATACCCTACCTATCAAAAGGCAACACTGCAAATATTAAACCAATACATTTCAGAGAATACTGGGGAAAGAGAACAAGTGGCAACGTCAAATAGGAATTTCCTCTTGTACCAAACAAAGCGCAGATGTTAATGATGCACATTTCCCAGAGCTGACATATTCCAGTTAATAATTCAAAATAAAGAAACATCTTTCTACCTTTTGTGCATTTGTTTTTCAGTTGCAATTGGTCCAGCCACTTTCTTCTGGTTTCTTCATGTTTTCTGCTAACTCTCCATCGTCTGCTGTCCATTTGTCCTTTCTTCTCTCTTCTAGTTTTTTTTCCATTCTCTCTCTCTCTACATCTGCTTTAACATACTAATCTTTCTCCTTTTGCTCTTTCCTCATTCCTATTTCATCCACACAAATTTTACCCCTCCATCCTCAATCCCCAATTACTCTCCCAATACCTGGCCAATTGTAGATTTTTCATCCCTCCTACACAAAATATTTTTCCCCTCTCCATTTTACTCTCCCAGCCCCATCCCATTCTAATCCTCCCCCAACATCAGCTCCCTTCTAGTTCCAGTCTCACCCAGCATCCATCCCCTTCTAGTCCCTGCATCAGCCCATTTCCAGTCCTAGCCCCCCATCAGCCCATTTCCAGTCCTAGCTCCCCCATCCATTTCCAGTCCAAGTCCCTTCATCAGCTCATTTTCAATCCTAGCCCCCCATCAGCCCATTTCTAGTCATTTCCTAGCCCCACCATCAGCCCATGTCAAATCATAGCTCCCCTGCACTCAGCCCAATTCCAGTCCAAGCCCCCCCATGAGCCTACTTCCAGTTCTAGCCCCTCCATGAGTCCATTTCAATTCAAGCCCCCACCACAGCCCATTTCCAATCTTAGCTCCCCCCAACAGCCCATTTCCAGTCCTATCCTAGCTGTTCCATCAGCCCTTCAGTCCTAGCTCCCTTCCCTCACAGCCCATTTCCATTCCAAGCCCCCTCCCCACTATTTGCAGTTCAAGCCTCCCCTTCCACTCAGCCCATTTCCAGTCCTAGCAACACCCCAACCCATTACCAGTCCTAGCCCCCTGTCAATCAACTTCCAGTCCTAACCCCCATCACCCCATTTTCAGTTTAAGCCCCCCCTATAACCCATTACCAGTCCTAACCCCCCATCAGCCCATTTCCAGTCAGCCCCCCATAGCCCATTGCCAGCCCTAAACCCCCCCCCATCAGCCCACAGCCCAATACCAGTCCTAAGCACATCAGCCCACCTCAAGTCCTAACCCCTCCCCATCAGCCCATTTCCTGTCCTAGCCCCCCCATAACCCATTATCAGTCCTACCCCCCCATCAGCCCACTACCAGTCTTAACCCCCCCATAGCCCATTGCCAGCCCTCATCAGCCCACAGCCCATTGCCAGTCTTAACCCCCCCATAGCCCACTGCAAGTATTAACCCCCCCTCTCCAGCCCACTGCCAGTCTTAACCCCCCCAGCCCATTGCCAGTCTTAACCCCCCCTCCCTAGCCCATTGCCAGTCTCACCCCTCTCCCTCCCTCCCTAGCCCATTGCCATTCTTAACCTCCCTCCCTCCCTCCCTAGCCCATTGCCAGTCTTAACCCCCCTCCCTCCCTAGCCCATTGCCAGTCTTAACCCCCCTCCCTCCCTCCCTAGCCCATTGCCAGTCTTAACCCCCTCCCTCCCTCCCTAGCCCATTGCCAGTCTTAACCCCATCCCTCCCTCCCTAGCCCATTGCCAGTCTTAACCCCATCCCTCCCTCCCTAGCCCATTGCCAGTCTTAACCCCCCTCCCTCCCTCCCTAGCCCATTGCCAGTCTTAACCCCCTCCCTCCCTCCCTAGCCCATTGCCAGTCTTAACCCCCCTCCCTCCCTCCCTAGCCCATTGCCAGTCTTAACACCCCTCCCTCCCTCCCTAGCCCATTGCCAGTCTTAACCCCCTCCCTCCCTCCCTAGCCCATTGCCAGTCTTAACCCCCCTCCCTCCCTAGCCCATTGCCAGTCTTAACCCCCCTCCCTCCCTCCCTCCCTAGCCCATTGCCAGTCTTAACCCCCTCCCTCCCTAGCCCATTGCCAGTCTTAACCCCCCTCCCTCCCTCCCTAGCCCATTGCCAGTCTTAACCCCTCCCTCCCTCCCTAGCCCATTGCCAGTCTTAACCCCCCTCCCTCCCTCCCTAGCCCATTGCCAGTCTTAACCCCCCTCCCTCCCTAGCCCATTGCCAGTCTTAACCCCCCTCCCTCCCTCCCTCCCTCGCCCATTGCCAGTCTTAGCCCCCCTCCCTCCCTCCCTCCCTAGCCCATTGCCAGTCTTAACCCCCCTCCCTCCCTCCCCCTTTGCCTGTCTTACCCCCCCTCCCTCCCTAGCCCTTGGCCCGTCCTCCCCGCCCCCCCTCGGCTCACGGCAATTAAAAAAAAAAAAAAAACTGGCCGCTGCCGCGGCGGCGGCATGGAGTGTCCCGCGGGGCTCCCTCTGCCCGGCGGGACTCTCCCGGCGCGGCTCAGCCCCTCTCTGCCGGCTTGCAGATACGCGAGGGAGGGATACGCGAAGGGAGAGAGTCTCCCTCGCGTCTCTGTTAAGCCCGCAGGGGCAGATGGGAAATTTCCCATCAGCCCCTGCGGGCTTAACAGAGACGCGAGGGAGACTCTCTCTCCCTTCGCGTATCTGCAAGCCTGCAGAGAGGGGCTGAGCCGCGCCGGGAGAGTTCCGCCGGGCAGAGGGAGCCCCGCGGGACACTCCATGCCGCCGCGGCCAGCTTTTTTTTTTTTTTTAATTGCCATGAGCCGGCATATCTCAATTTGCGACCTTCCCGCGTGCCAGCTGCAAGGCCTTCGCGTGCCACAGCTGGCACGCGTGCCATAGGTTCGCCATCGCTGTCATAGGAGCTCTACTAGACACAACTTGGGCATAGGTCTGTCTTCCACTAATCTTGTATCAGCGATGAAGGAAATTCAGGGAAGTCAGCAGATATCAGCATGGAACATATTAGGCTGCATGGCTTGAACTGTGCACATAACACCCTTGGCACATCTCGAAATGAGACAAGCTCACTGGACCTTGAGCACGCAGTGGACTCAAGCCACTCACAGGCTCTGGGATGCCATATCTGTCGTTGTATCTCTCTGGGAGTCTCTTATCTTTATCTTTATTGCAGAACTTTATATTCCACCCTTCATTACACCAAGGCGGTTTACAATTAAAAAACGGCTGTAGTAGAGTATGGCGGAGCCAAGAAATAGAAAGGAACTACAAAGTTGGCAGGATAGCAATGAAGTCATACAGTAGAAGAAGGGCAGGAGACAGAGAAGAGGAGAGGCATAGGCAGAGAAGTTGAGGAGAGGAGGTCATAGGCAGCCTGAAAGAGGTAGTTCTTGAGAAGGGTCTTGAATTTTTGGAATGAGGATTTTAGCTTGATGTCTGTGGGTGGGGAGTTCCAAAGTGATGGGCCCAAATAAGAGAAAGCGGAGTTGTGAGTAGAGTCCAAGTGTGCTTGGGAGACTTAGGGAAGATGAAGCTGATCAAAGTGAATGGATCTTAAACTGCGGGAGGGAGTGTGGAATTGAAGGAAGTCAGACAGATATTGGGGAGTATAATTGAGAAAAGCTTTATGAATCAGAATGAGCACATTGTACCGAATACGGAATTGGACTGGAAGTCAGTGTAGGGGGAGAAGCAGTGGAGTAATGTGATCGTAGTGTGATGCATGATTAATTATCCTGGCGGCAGTATTCTGTAAAAGCTGGAGGCGATGGAACTGATAAAAGGCCTGTAAAAATGACATTGCGATAATCAATACGGGAAACTACTAAAGCCAAGAGGAGAGTAGTGAGCGCTGAGGATGTTAAGAATGGACGAATGGATCTTATCTGCCGAAGATGAAAGAAACAGCAGCGTATGGTGGTAGATAAATTATCCTGGAAAGTTAATGCAGAGTCAAGGTATCGAATCGAGGAGGCCAATGGAATAGATACACCTGAGATGAAGGGAGGAATGGAGGGACAGGAGGGACAAAGAGAGAACCAAATAGCTGATGTTTTTGAGATGTTAAGATTGAGGAAATTTGAAGAAAGCCAATCAGAGACACTGGCTAAACAGGTGTTTAGAGGTTGCGAGTCAGGAGTGTGAGGAACAGTGTGTTATACTATAAGAATATCATTGGCAAAGTAGTATGCGGAAAGGTCAAACTGCTGTATCAACAAAGCCAAGGGTGCCAGGAAAACATTAAAAAAACAAAGGGGAGAGCACCGAACTCAGAGGTACACCACGGTGTAGGGGGATAGGGTCAGATGAGGTGGTGCCAGATACAAGACCTGCAGGAAAGGAAGGCATGGAACCAGCAAAGGATCAGGACATAGATACCAGCTTTCCGCAACAGAGACAGCAGGGCGGTGTGGTCTACAAAGTCGAACACAGAGGAGAGATCAAATGAAACAGCAAGACTAACATCACCCCGATTGTGAGAGATATGAAGTTCATTAAGAAGAGAAAACAAGATGGTTTCTGTGCTGTGCCCAGGCCTAAAAACAGATGATTGGGGGTGTAGAAAGTGAATAAACTCCAGATGACAGGAAAGCTGAGAAAATGCAATTTCTCAGAGTTTAGATACAAATGGCAAATTGGATACAGGGCAATAATGTGCTGGCACGGTGGGATCCAGAGAAGGCTTCTTAAGTAGTGGGCGAACTAGTGTATGCTTCCAAGTGGTGGAAAAGGTTTCAGAAGTGAGACTGGTATTTCTGGTAGTGAGTGTAACTGGTTGACGTGCTAGAGAAGGTTCTGACAGCCAGGCAGAGGGGATGGGATCAGAAGGACAGGTGGTTTTGAGAGGTGGCAATCAGTTTGAAAAGTTCAGAAGTAGAGATTGCCTGAAAGGTAGACCAACAGAGAGAGAGGCCAGATCCTGTCTGAGGAGTCAGAGAAGGGGTTTGGGGGGGGGGGGGCAAACTCAAAAGGCAAGATGGAGATCTTGAATCTTGTTTAAAGAAGGAAGCAAGTGCTGCAGGACTAGGAAGAGAGGCAGCAGAGCTAGACAAAGGAGGATGAATGTTGGAGAGGGATTTCAAAACGGAGTATAGTTGGCGTGAATGGTTGGAAGAGGTAAAAATAAGAGTAGAGTAATAAGTTTGTTTAACATGATGAACAAGCGAGAGGAAGGATGGGGTACAAAGGGGCCAAATGATCTAGGGCTGCAGCCAGACTTGAGGTCCAGGTGGCGACTTGCTCATCTGTGGGAAGAGAGAAGTTAAGTGGTAGTAAGCTGTTTGGGGGTGGGAAACTTACAAGGGTGGCAGCAGTAATATGCCGAGAGAGATGCACGGGCACCACATCGGGAGAGTTTCCAGCGACAGCTGAGAAGACAGCAGTGAAGTGGAATGTAACACAGAAGAGATCGGTCCAGAGTAGAGGGTGAGTAGAAACAGAAGTCTGTGTGAAAGGGAAACCAGGCGAAGTAGCAAGAAGATCAAGAGTGTGGCCAGCTTTGTGCGTTGGAGAGAACACATGCTGAGTAAATGCAAGGTCTTGGAGAAGAGTGACAAAAGCGTGGTCATGGGCAGAGCATGGTGACTGAAAATGAATGTTAAAATCCCTTAGGAGAACCAAATATGTAAATTGAAGTGAAGCTTCTGAAATGGTGAGAAGAGCAGCGTCCGAAAGTGGGGGATGGCGAGACGGCGGAGAGTAGATGAGAAGGAAGTGGACAGGGGAGGGAGTGCAAACGAAGGAAAAGTGATTCAGGATAATGAAGAGCTGATGAATGAATCTGAGTTAGTGATAAGGAAGACCGGAACAAAGCTGCGACCCCACCTCCAGATCATCCCAAATGGGGAGTATCAAAGGCAGAGTATCCCAGAAGCAGACAACGGTTGAGGAGTGGGCTTTCCCCTTCCTTCAACCAAGTCTCATTGATGAAAAGGATATCCAGTGAATGACGCGTGATGAAGTCATGCACTAATGGGGATTTACATTGAAGAGAGCGGCAGTTTGCAAGGGCTAAGCAAAGGAGCAGCAGTTAAGGGACGGAAGCAGCATTATTGGGTGACAACTGAGGTCGTAGACAAGGAATCGAGTTAGCACAGACGGGAGATAAAGGCCCCAACAAAAGGGTGGGGTGAACAGGTGGGCGCCAGCCCCAGTGCACTGGAATAGCTGACATAGGGGGTGAGAGCACAAATGTACAAAGCGTTGACAGAACTAATACCCAAGTGGGAATATGCTTACCAACTGCTAACTATGCCAAAGAGCGTGATACTAATCCCGGACTAATGGAGATGAAAGGCTGCCGATTGTGTCCTTTTAGTCAGCAGTTGCCCCAAGGAGTACATCCTGTTCCTTGGGTGCGCACCTTCGGAGCCCGCCCGCAATGCTGAACGCTCAGACAGCTTGTTTAAATCCTTCTGGCGAAGTGCTTGGGTACCTGCTATAGCGCGGGAATCACTTCCGGGAGGGCAGGTTTTGGAACGTGAATCTGTATTAACAGGATAGTACACTTATTAACAGAGCGGTCATACAAAAACAATAGGACAGCATACAGGCAAGCAAAGGGAGAGCTGAACACTGCAGCCAGCTGGTTTAAATCCCTTTGGCGAAGTGCTTAGTTACCTGCTACAGTGTGACCGTGTCCCTTCCGGGAGGGCAGGGTTTGGAGCAGTGAGTGTGATGGACAATATGGTAAAACATCCCATTTCAAATTCCATCTTATCAAAAATACTCATGATAGGTGCATACAAACTGGGCTGGTGAGGCCATGTAGATGTGTAGATGGACTTGGAGATTATATCTGCCAGGAAAATCTTCATCAGATCAATTTCCAGGAATTAAGAGCAATCTTGAGCACGCTAAGGCTTTCAGAGATTAATTGACTAATCAAAGTATTTCGTATAGACGGATATTCAAGTAATGATGCACTCTATCAACAAGCTGGGAGGAACATGATTGTACCTTCTATGTTGGGAATTGATTAGGATGTGGAACTAGGTCATATCTAATACTTGGCAGGGGGGAACAGTGCCCTGATGGACAATCTGAGCCATGTTCTGCACCCATACAAATGGCCCCTGTGCATGGGAGTGGCACAGGAAATCTTTCAGGAATGAGACACCACCTCAGTGGATCTGCTCACTACTCCCCAGAACTAGAAAGTACCACATTTCTGTTCCAGGGAAGGGGGACACATATGGCAAACTAACTTCAGATGTCATTTCCAAGATTGGGGCAAGAGCCTTTTGTATGCATAATCCTCCAGTATTTCTGATAGGGAAAACTATCTTGGAACTCAAAACGCATCAGGAATCCATGATCCTCATAGTGCCTTATTGGCTAAGGGGGTCATTCTGTGCCACGGATAGCGGGGATGTACGTCCTGCCTGGATGTACATCCCTGCTAGTCGTTCCGCTGCCGCCCCTGGTGCAAAGGCGCCCTGTATAAACAGCGTAGATGTGGTGGGAGGGGCAGTCTAGAGGTGGAGCAAGGGCAGGGCATGAGCGGGCTGTGAACCCAGATGTACAAGGACGATTCTGAGATCAACCGTGTACGTCCGGGGTCGGCCATGCAGATGGGGGACTTATTCCACCTTCGAGGTGGAATGTCCCCCTGGATGTCTGGGGATGCTGGAGCCAAGGGGGCAGCGACGAGGTGAGGGGGTGCAGGGGGATCCCCACAGCCTGACCCTGGCCATGGGAGGCCGGATCAGGGGTAGGGCTTCAGGACATTAGGTCTTGCAGTCGGTGATCGTGACTCTTGAATGAAGCCTTGGTGCCATGGTGACGGGACGCCATGGCACTGTGGCTCCATTCAGGAGCTTGGCCGAGTTAGCATGTCCAGGCTGGTAGACCCAATTCTGATCCCGCGGGCACATCCACTGTATGGCCCGATTCTGAGGGTGCTACACAGGGGCTGGACAGCCAGAATAGAATTGACCTCTTAAGTAGCTATGGGTCTCTCCTCTTTTAGAACTCTCCATGGAAATCCCATAAGACTAAGCAGCTCTCTAGCACTGATCATGCAGCGCAGGGAACTCTGTTGCATCCCAGTATCGAGTCACTGGCCCTCACAGCTTGGATGTTCTATGGTTTTTGGCTTCCTTGAATTTTCCCGTCAGTGCTTTGAAGATCATTTTGGCTTCCAAGAGAGATTTCACTAGATGTTATAATTTTATCTCCAGGAACAAGCAGGAATGTAGTCTTCACATATGGGTATCGTCGGTACCGACGGAGCCTGAACGGGAACGCTCCCCAGCGTCCAATTAGAAAGCTTTTGGGAGCATCCCACAGCGCCTGCGTGCTGCCTTCCCGCCTTTCCCAACTGCCTCTCTCCAGTTCTTCGTTTTCCGCGAAGCCAGCAGGTCGTGTTCCTGTCACCGCAGAAATTTATTTTCCTTATTTTTCTTTTGTGGTCTGCCTTCCTCGACGCTACACCAGTACCGCCAGTTCTTCTTTCTTTTAAAAAAAGAAAAAAATATATATACTATTCTTTTTTCCAAACATTTCCAGGTGCATGCGCCATTTTGGGCCTTAGGCCCAATATTTTCTCCACTATGGAGAAACCCGCCTCTGGTTTTAAAAAATGCACCAAGTGTGGCGGTACCATCTCCGTCACCGACACCCACGAGTGGTGTCTTAAATGTTTAGGTCCTGACCACTCCATCTCCGATTGCATGGCTTGTGCCATGATGTCCAAAAGGGGTAAACAGAACCAAGCTGCCAAGCTCAGTGCCCTTTTTCCCTCCAATGCAGCTTCGGTGGCATCGACATCTTCCAGGGCTTCGTCTTCCTCCCATGGATCTCAGGTAACTAAACATAAGTCCAGCCGGTCCTCAAAGGATAGATATCCTTCCAAGCATCGAGATGCCTCTGGCATTGCCCTTGAGGGTTCCATACTGGCAAAATTGCCCCGGAGGGAGGCTTCAGCTTCCAAAGCATTATCGGGGATCCAGGATGTTCTCGAGGCCTTGACCTCTGCAGAACTACTGGTGCCATGCTCTGGGGTACTGGCTGTCTCCGGTACCGACGCCCAGGCATCGGCAGCATCGATAGACCAGAGGTTCCTGGCTATTGAACGCAATCTGGTGGCTCTCCTTGCGGCATCGACGCCCTCGGAACTGCGTCAGACAGTTCAACTGGTACTGGCACCGATAGCATTGACATCGGTATCGGCTTTGCCAGCACCCAGTCATGCGATGCCTTCTGGTGCCGATTACCCCCGGTACCGACTTTGGTTGGTACGTGTATCGGGCTCTTCAAGAGCATTCGGACAGACGATACTTCGAATCCTCGGAGGACTCCGAGGATTCTAATAGCTCTGCTGGTACCGGGATATTTCTCCCAGAGGAGCCTTCCTCTCCTAAACGAAGGATGTCTCCTCCAGAAGATATCTTCTTTCAAGATTTCATCAGGGAGGTGGCTCGTGGATTGTCCATTACTGTGGCTCCTGAGACAGAGCCCAGAGCTAAGGAGTTGGAGATTTTACAATATCCCAAAGCTCCTAAGGAGGCAGCTACCTTGCCTATCCTCTCACCACCTCTCCTCACTCTCGCAGACTGGATACCATGTATTGAGTCCCTCCTTGTCCTGGGTTCCAGAAAACTCAGCTTCCTCACCACTCTATTGTAGTGGAATCAGCTATGAGAAGGATCAGGAGTGCAAAGAGGCATGCCTCTAATCCTCCAGGACGTGAGTGTAGAACTTTGGATGCCTTTGGCCATTGTACTTTCCAGGCTTCCATGCTTTCTGCCAGGATCAGATCCTATATTTTATATATGGGAATGTTCCTTAAAGAAGTCACAGGTGATTTAGAGGTTCTGAGCCCTCTTCTTCCTGAGGATAGAAGGCAGAATTTTCTCGCACTGGTCAAACATGCCCAGGATGTGTCTAAGTTTGTCAATCGTGCAGCTTTTGACTGTTTTGAGTGCATAAGCAGAACCTCTGCCATTGCCATAGGTGCACGTAAAATTGCCTGGCTCCAGGCATCCGATTTGGAGCTCTGGGTGCAGGACAAACTGGGCAATATTCCTTGTATAGGTGAGAATCTATTTGGAAAAAATTGGCAAGAAAAGCCAATGAATCAGAAGCTGACAACTCCACTTTGGATAGGTTATCCAAAGCCACAGGTGATCCTGCAAGAAAGAAATATTTTAAAAAGCCTTTCTTCTCAAAAAAGAAGAGGTTTTATCCCTCTTATTCCCAGCAGGGACGTTCTGAAGGTCAGCCTGCCCGAAAAGGTCAGCAACCACCTAAACAAAGGAAAGTGAAGATTGCTAAGCCTCAACCATCTCAGCAGTCTCAGCCGCCACAAGGCCTTTGACTTTCATCTAGAGAACTTAGCCTTCCTGGCCCTCAATGGAACAGAGCCTTCCACCATTCCAGGAAGGTTGTGTCACTTTGCCCCCTGATGGGGGCAGATAACAGCAGAACATTGGACACTTTCCATTATAAAAGAGGGATACAAGCTTCACTTTCTGTGCATGCCCCCTCCCACAATGGTAAGACAGTTCAACTCTCAGACCTCTCTCATCAACCTGTTAGAGCAAGAGGTCACTATGCTTCTTGCCCAAGGGGCAATAGAAGAGGTACCCATTCCTCAACAGGGTACAAGGTTTTACTCCCCCTATTTCCTTATCCCAAAGAAAACAGGGGGATACAGACCTATTTTGGACCTCAGAGAATTGAACAAATTCCTGTTCAAAGAGAAATTCAAGATGATTTCTCTAGGAACTCTGCTGCCATACCTTCAGAGTCAGGATTGGCTTTGTTCTCTAGATCTCAAGGATGCGTACACACATGTTCTCATCCATCCAACTCACAGAAAGTTCCTTTGGTTCCTTTTTCAAGGAAAGCACTACCAATACAGGGTGCTTCCCTTTGGCCTGGCATCAGCTCCAAGAGTGTTCACGAAATGCATGGCTGTGGTAGCAGCATTTCTCTGCACTCTAGGGAGGAGTGGCCTAGTGGTTACGACAAGGTACTTCAGGCCGGAGGGCCGGGGGTTCAAGTCCCACCTGGGGACAGCAATCTCAGGCCGGAGGGACGGATTTCTAGTCCTATAGGCACTCCTTGTGGTCTTGGGCAAGCCACTTAACCCTCCATTGCCCATGTTCCCTGTAAGTATTAGCGTATGTGTGTCATATCTCCTCGTGTTAAATGTATCTCCCAATTGACCGCTTTGACCCGGTGAAAAGCGGGATATAAATACAGCTAAATAAATAAATACAGCTAAATAAATAAATATTCGTCTTCCCCTACTTAGACGACTGGCTCATTCGAGCCCCATCAGAGCCAGAGGCCAGAGCTTCTCTATCTTGCACAATGCGTATCTTTCAGTATTTGGGTCTCGTCATAAACATCCTAAAATCCAGTCTAACTCCCACTCAGTCTCTAGAATTCATAGGAGCTATGCTGGATACCAAAAAGGCAAGGGCCTATCTCCCCCAGGCCCGTTGCCTTCGCATGGTGCTGTTAGCTTCTCAAGTAGTGCTAAAACCTCATCTCACTGCCCGAGAAATGCTACAACTACTAGGCCACATGGCATCCACAGTGCATGTGGTTCCTTATGCTCGCCTCCATATGAGAGCAGCCCAGTGGACTTTATCCACCCAATGGACCCAGGCATCAGGGTGCCTGTCAGACAAAATAGCAAACACAAGTCGCCTTATTTCGTCCCTCCAATGGTGGCAGTCCACTCAGAACCTGTTGCTGGGGCCCCCTTTTCAACAACCCTTACCCCAGGCAACTCTCACAACAGATGCTTCACCAGTGGGTTGGGGAGCTCATCTACAAGACCTCTCCACCCAAGGCACCTGGACTCCACAGGAGACTCATCTGCATATCAATCTCTTAGAGCTCAGAGCAATCTTCCTTGCTCTTCGAGTGTTCCATACCCTGCTCAGCTACAAGACAGTCCTCATTCATACGGACAATCAGGTAGCCATGTTCTATGTGAACAAGCAGGGGGGAACAGGCTCTCTGTTGCTTTGCAATGAAGCTTTGCGACTATGGGCCCTCGCCAGAGAGCATCAGATTCATCTCCTGGCAGTGTACTCCCAGACATACCAAACTCTTGGGCAAACAGTTGAGTTCTGCTTCCACACAAATGGTCTCTAAGTGCAGACCAGGTGGCCAAGATCTTTCAAATTTGGGGAACCCCGGACATAGACCTTTTTGCACGTCCGTTGAATGCCAAACTTCCCCGGTTCTGTTCCAGAATTCTGGCTCAGGGCTCTCAGGCCAGGGATGCTTTCCTCCTTCACTGGGGTCACGACTTCCTTTATGCCTTTCCACCCATTCCCCTAATTCCCAAAACCCTATTCAAGCTTCAGAGAGACAGAGGGAGAATGATTCTCATAGCTCCACATTGGCCACTTCAAGTACCCTCTGCTTCTACATCTCTCTCAAGCTCCCTCCCTGGAGTTAGGATCTGCTCCAGATCTGCTGTCTCAGGAGGACGGAATGTTATGGCATCCCAATCTCTGCACCTCAGAGCGTGGTTGCTGAAGGCCTAGATCTTCAAGATCTTAACCTCCCTCAGCAAGTAGAGGATGTCCTTTATGCTTCCAGGAAGCCTTCCACAAGACGCTCCTATGCTTTCAAGTGGAAAAGGTTTACCATATGGTGCTCGCAGAAGGGTCTTAACCCTCTTGCAATACTTCTGGAATCATTACTGGAGTATCTCCTTCATTTATCCAATGCAGGACTTAAAACTAACTCAGTACGAGTCCATTTGAGTGCTATTGCAGCTTCTCTCAAGCCTCTAAATGGACAACCTATCTCCTCCCATCCTCTTATAGCAAGATTTATGAGAGGCCTTCTTCTAACTAAGCCTCCCATTAGGCCACCACCGGTGGCATGGGTCTTAAACCTGGTTCTTGGTCAGCTCATGAAGCCACCTTTCGAACCCTTAGCTACTACCTCATTGAAATTTCTTTCTTGGAAAGTTATCTTTCTCATTGCAATCACATCAGCACGCTGCATCAGTGAGTTGCAGGCACTAGTAGCTGATCCACCTTATACAAGGTTTCATCATGACAAGGTAGTCCTTAGGACTCGTCCACACTTTATGCCAAAGGTGGTCTCGCCCTTTCATCTTAATCAAGCAGTCTACCTGCCTGTGTTCTTTCCAAGATCTCATGCATCAAATGCAGAAAGGAATCTTCATACTTTGGACTGTAAAAGAGCTTTAGCCTTTTATTTGCAAAGAACACAGCAACATAGAAAGTCCTCTCAACTCTGTTGCTTTTGATCCTTCTCAACTGGATTGCACAGTGTATTTCTTTTGCCTATCAGAGTAAGAACCTTCTTCTGGAGGACCATGTCACAGCTCACAATGTGAGAGCCATAGCAGCTTCAATGGCTCATCTGCACTCTGTGTCTATCGACGACATCTGTCGAGCAGCCACTTGGGCCTCGGTTCATACCTTCACAGCCCATTACTGCTTGGACAAGGACTCCCGCCGGGATGCCTTGTTTGGTCAGGCTGTTCTCCAACACCTGTTCCATACCTAATCAACTCCTACCCGCCATCCCTGGTTGGATGCCAGAGATCCATGGGGGGAAGTGGAGCCCTTCACAGGGACACACAACTTCTGGGGTTTCTCCCTGGCATCTAAAGCTAGGGAGTCCCCATATGTGAAGACTACATTCCTGCTTGTTCCTGGAGATAGCATAGTTACTCACCTGTAACAGGTGATCTCCGGGAACAGCAGGAATTTAGTCTTCACAACCCACCCACCTCCCCTAGGAGTTGTATCTCTCTATCTATCTCTTTCCCTTTCTCTCTCTTTGTCTCAGCTTTAAACTCAACTGGAGAGAGGCAGTTGGGAAAGGCGGGAAGGCAGCACGCAGGCGCTGTGGGATGCTCCCAAAAGCTTTCTAATTGGACGCTGGGGAGCGTTCCCGCGCAGGCTCCGTCAGTACCGACGATACCCATATGTGAAGACTAAATTCCTGCTGTTCCCGGAAATCACCTATTACAGGTGAGTAACTATGCTAAATGGATGAGATCTGTCATGTGGTATGATGAAAAAGCCCTAAATCCCTTTCCTGTCCAGAAAACTGCTTGAATACCTTCTACATTTATCGAAGTCAGGTTTGAAATCCAGCTCCATTGGTGTACATCTTGGTGCGAATAGCGCATATCATCACCATGTATAAGGTAAATCCATCTCTGTACAGCCTATCATTGTTTCATGCGGGGCTTGTTTCTTTTGAAGCCTGCCATCAAGTTACCCACCATGTCATGAGACCTTAATGTTGTCGTAACCTAACTGACAAAAGCTCCTTTTGAATCACTAGATACATATGAGTCAGTGCACAAAGTAAGTGAAATCCAGGCTCTAGGACAGTGCTTTTCAAACTTTTATTCCATATGACACGATTATAACAATTGAAAATTCATGTGACCCCCAGATGATGATGAAATCAAACTGGCAGATCTCCAGCCTCCTTCCTCGCTCTTCACACATCTAAGCTCATTCCAGAAGAAATTAAAAATTTACCTCTTCCATGACAGCTATAAAGCACACCCAATACCAGAAACTTAGGTCAGCATGCAGCGCCACACCTCATCCTTGGACTACTTCCTAGATTTACCAAGGATATTTCCCTCTTCCCAACTGTAGATTATTCAATCCTCATATGCCCTGTACATAGTTCTGTTGCCATGTTTTACCGTTCCATGTACTGAAAAACAGATTGCATGATTTTGCTCTGCGTTGTTTTTGTTCTATGTAAACCACTCTGAATTGTAGAAGAACGGTATAGAAATAAGTGTTAAATAAATAAAGCAGCAGCGGTCAGGCCAGAGTCCCTTGTGTCACTGTGCAGTGTTTGCTTACAGACCCCAGTACTCAGCATGAGTTTCCAGACTAACAGCTTACCCAGGAAGTTGATGGCCTCTGAATATTCACTGGCTCACAGGTCACATGCTGACTAGTGAATTGGCATAGGTCACAGTGAAAGTCCAGACAGGTGGGGAAATGGCCATGTTTCTGTGACCCTATTCTCTGATGATGTGACCCACAAATTTGCGGTCCCATCTCAGTTTTGGGAGCCACTGCTCTAGGAAATGATCCATCCTACACAAAGGTTTTTTACTACTACTGAGCAATTGTATAGTGCTACAAGACATATTCAGCACTACACAGACATGTTAGACAGTCCCTGCTCACCAGAGCTTACAATCTAGTCAAGACAGACAACACAGTAGGTATAGACAGGGATACATCTAGAGGGAATGGTAAGGAAACACAAAGGAGATCAGGTGGGTGAACATCCGAAAGCGGCAACGAAGAGGTGAGTTTTCAGCCTGGATTTGAAAAGGGCCAGAGAAGGCGCTTGATGTACAGACTCATGTAGTTTGTTCCTGACATAAGGAGCAGCAAGGCGAAAAGAGCGAAGTCTGGAGTTGGCAATAGAAGAGAAAGGCATAGATGGAAGCAATTTGCCAGAAGAGCAGAGTTTCTGGGGAGGGGTATAGGGAAGTATAAGAGAGGCAAGTTAGTGAGGAGCTGCAGAGTGAATGCACTTATAGGTCAGCAGAAGTGACTTGAGCATGATGAGGCTGGCGGAAGATTAGCTGCGAGGCAGAGTGTTGAACAGATTGAAGGGGGGAGAGGTGATTCAGAGGGACATCAGCAAGGAGTAGGTTACATTAGTCAAGATGGGAGGTGATTAAAGAGTGGATAAGTGTCTTAGTAGTATGTTCAGAAAGGAATGGGTGGATTTTGTTTGTTATAGACAAAGAAACGGCAGGTCTTAGCTATTAGATGGATGTGTGTGGAGAAGGAGAGAGATGAGTCAAAGACGACTGCAAGGTTGTGAGCGGGGGAGGAGTAGAGAGTTATCCACAGAGACTGAGAAAGGAGGAAGGGGAGAGGAAATTTTAGGGAGAAAAATAAGAAGCTCAGTTTTGGCCATGTTCAATTTCAAGCAGCAGTGAGACATCCAAGCAGCAATGTCAGAAAGGCAGGCAGAGATGTGGGTCTGGATTGCCTGAGAGATTTCATGTGTATAGAAGTAGATCTGGGAGGAGTCAGCATAAAGATGGTACTGAAAGCCATAGGAAGAGATGAGTGCACCAAGGAACTGGGTATAGAGAGAGAAAAGGAGCGGGCCCAAGACAGATCCTTAGGGTACACCAACTGAGAGCGGATAGCAGCAGAGGAGGATCCACCAGAACAAACACTGAAAGAGTGGTGGGAGAGATAAGAAGAGAACCAGGATAGTACAGAGGATGACAGAAAAAGACCACATGGCCTATCTGGTCTGATCTTCCATATCAACAACTACAACAGTCCACTTTTTACCTTTAGAGATCCTCTGTGTTGGTCCCATGCTTTTTTGAATTCAGTTACTGTCCTCATCTCTACCACCTCCACTGGGAGACTATTCCACGGATCCACTACTCTTTCCGTAAAGAAATATTTCCGCATATCACTCCTGAATCTCCGCATATCACTCCTGAATCTATCTCCCTTCACCCTCATCCCATGTCCCCTCGTAGCAGAACTTGCTTTCAATTGAAAGAGGCTCTCTCCCTGAACATTTATGCCACGGAGGTATTTAAATATCTCAATCATGTCACCTCTATCCCGCTTTCCTCTAAGGTGTACATATTAAGATCCTTAAGTCTGTCCTCATATGCTTTATAATGAAGCCCACTAATCATTTTAGTAGCCACCCTCTGCACCGACTCCATCCTGTTCACATTCTTTTGAAGGTGTGGTCTCCAAAATTGCACACTATACTCCAAATGAGGTCGCACCAAAGACTTATACAGAGGCATTATCACCTCCTTTTTTCTGCTAGCCATTCCTCTCCATATGCACCCAAGCATCCTTCTAGCTTTTGCTGTCGCCTTTTCTACCTGTTTAGCTACTTTAAGATCATCAGACACAACCACGCCTAGGTCCCGCTCTTCTTTAGTGGACAAAAGTACTTCACCTCCTATACTGTATTGCTCCCTTGGATTGCTGCAGCCCAAATGCATGACCTTACATTTTTTAACATTAAATCCCAGCTGCCAAATTCTAGATCATTCTTCAAGCTTAGCTAGATCCCTCCTCATGTTATCTACACCTTCCTGGGTGTCTACTCTATTGCAGATTTTGGTATCATCTGCAAAGAGGCAAACCTTACCCGACAGCCCTTCCGCTATATCACTAACAAAGATGTTAAAAAGAATCGGACCAAGGACAGATCCCTGGGGCACACCACTGGTAACATCCTTCTCCTCAGAGTGAGCTCCATTTACTTGTACTCTTTGTCGCGTCCCACCCAACCAATTTCTAACCCAAGCAGTAACTTTAAGGTCCATCCCTAGGGTGCTCAGTTTGTTTATAAGTCGCCTGTGAGGAACAGTGTCAAAGGCTTTACTGAAATCTAAATACACCACATCTAGAGCTCTCCCTCGGTCCAACTCCCTGGTCACCCAGTCAAAGAAATCAATCAGATTTGTCTGACAAGACCTGCCTCTGGTGAATCCATGCTGCCTCGGATCCTGTAATCCGCTGGACTCCAGAAACCTCACTATTTTCTCTTTCAGCAGCGTTTCCAATAATTTACTCACCACCGAAGTTAAACTAACCGGCCTGTAGTTTTCAACCACATCCTTACTTCCGCTTTTGTGTAAAGGCACCACATGAGCCTCTCTCCAGTCCTTTGGCACCACTCCTGACTCCAACGAGGCATTGAAAAGGTCAGTCAGTGGAGTTGCTAGAACGTCCCCAAGTTCCCTCAGTATTCTAGGGTGTATCCCATCTGGTCCCATCGCTTTGTCTACTTTAAGTTGAGCTAGTTTCTCACGAACACAGTCTTCTGAAAATTGTTCAAGATGTCCCTCGCTTCTGTTCCTATTTGTGGGTGTTTTCTGAGGTCCTGCTCCCGGTTCTTCATCTGTGAACACAGAACAAAAATATTTGTTAAGCAATTCTGCTTTATCCTTATCAGCTTCTATATATTCCCCCCCCTACACCCTTGAGTCTGACAATACCACTTTTGCCCTTCCTCTTCTCACTAATATATCTGAAAAATGTCTTATCCCCCCTTTTCATTGCATTGTCTATTTCCTCTTCCTTTTGAATCTTTGCCTTCTTGACTACTTTGCTAGCTTCTCTATGTTTTTCCAAATACAGATGCCTGTCTTCCTCTCTCTGTGATCTCTTGTATTTCATGAAGGCCTCCCTCTTTTTCTTCACTTTTTCAGCTACTTCCTTAGAAAACCATAGCGGTCTCCTTTTCCTTTTGCCTTTATTTACCATTTTAACAAAAAGGTTGGTTGCCCTTAAAATATCCCCTTTCAATTTTGCCCACTGTTTTTCTACATCCCCCAGCTGTTCCCATCCCACTAAGGACTCCCTGAGGTATTGGCCCATCTTCGCAAAGTTAGTCTTCCTAAAGTCTAAGATCCTCACCTTGGAATGGATTCTAACAGCCCTAGTCCTAATACTGAACCACACCATCTGGTGATCACTGGATGCAAAATGATCTCCCACTACAACTTCAGAAACACTTTCACCATTGGTAAGCACCAAGTCCAGTATGGTCCCTTCACGTGTGGGGTCTGTTACCAATTGCCTGAATAGTTCTCCCTGTAGAGAATCCAGGATCTCCTTACTTCTAGATGATACTGCAGCAGGAATGTGCCAATTAGGAGATTTCAATATGCCAGATCTTATCAGTAGCACTTCCCCTTTCCTAGCAATGCTGTGTATGTCTTCAATTAACTCTTTGTCCACTTCTTCCTCTTGTGAGGGAGGTCTGTATATCACACCAATGCAAATAGATTTCTCTTTCCCTCTTTCTAGTTTAACCCACAATGCCTCCTCTCTCCCTTTTAAGCTCTGTAATTCCAAAGCTTTAATAGTAGTTTTTACATATAGTGCCACTCCTCCTCCCCTTCTTCCTACCCTGTCCTTTCTGAATAACGTATAGCCAGGTATAGTTACATCTCAGTCATGGTTTTCTGTGAATCATGTTTCTATAACTGCCACTAAATCCAAGTCAGCCACTCCCACCAAAGCTTCAACATCAGGGATCTTATTTCCCATGCTACGGGCATTTATACACACTGCTTTCCATATGTTACCCCTGTTACCCATTTCCATAAAGGTATTTAATGTATCACCTACCTGGGGGCTTACACTTACCTGGGGGCTTTCTTCACCTATCCCCAACGAATCTAGTTTAAAGCCCTCTTCAGTAGATTAGCCAGTCTACTACCGAAGATGCGTTGACCTTTCTTGGACAGATGGATGCCATCTCTTCTCTGCAACCCTTGGAACAGCATCCCATGGTCTAGGAAACCAAAACGCTCTCATTGACACCATCCACGCAGCCATGCATTGATCTCCAGGATGCGAGCCTCTCTGCCTTGACCTTTACCCTCAACAGGGAGGATTGAAGAGAACACCACCTGTGCACCTAACTGCTTCACCCTCTGTCCCAGAACCATGAAGTCACTTTTGATACGTTCCGAGGTATACCTGGCAGTATCATTTGTTCCAACATGGATTAGCAACATTGGGTAATAGTAAGTGGGCTTGATGAGTCTCGGCAAACTCTCCATAACATCTTGGATTTTGGCACCAGGCAGACAGCATACCTCTCTGGACATCAAATCTGGTCGGCAGATGGACGCTTCAGTACCCCTCAGAAGAGAGTCTCCAACCACCACTACCCTTCGTTTCCTTCTGGTCATTGATTCTGCAACTTTGGGGTACTTGAACTCTGGTTCTTCCCTTTCCCTTCCCAAACCAAATGAGGACAAGGTATCAAGGAGGTTGTGGGCAACAGTGTCAAAAGCAGCAGAGAGATCAAGAAGGATGAGGACTGAGTAGAGACCCTTGGTTTTTACCAGGAACAAGTCACTGGAGACTTTGGCAAGAGCGCCAGTTCAGTAGAATGTAAAGGACAAAAGCCAGATTGTAAAGGATCCAGGGGGGCTTTAGAGGAGAGAAAATCAAGGCAATGGTGGTGAACCGCACATTCAAGTTGTTTAGAAATGAAGGGGAGGAGGGGGATGGGTCGATAGTTAGGACAGGTAGGATCAAGTGAGGATTTCTTGAGGAGAGGTATAAGTACAGCATGCTTGAAGGTTGCAGGGACAGTTGCAGTGGAGAGCAATAGGTTGAGAATATGAGAGATGGAAGGGACAACAGTGGAGGAGATAGGGCTTAGGAGATGGGTGGGAATAGGATCAGAGGAGCAGGTAGTGAGTTTGGAGGAGGAAAGAAGGTGTGTGGTTTCCTCCTCAGAGATCATAGAAAAGGAAGAAAAGGTAGCGGAGGTAAAGGAGGAAATTTGGGAGTGAAGAGAGGGAGGAGAGGAATTAGCTGTCTTTGTGGGGGAGGAGGATGATCTTGTGGATTTTGTCATGGAAATAGCCAGCCAGGTTTTGGGCAGAAAGGGAGGGAGGGGTCTGAGGTGGAGGCACCTTGAGGAGAGAGTTGAGAGTAGTAAAGAGACAGCGATGGTCAGAGGCAAGAGAGTTAGTCAGATGGGCATAATAGTCTTGTTTGGGGAGGTCTATGGCTGACTGGAGAGACAAGCATGAATTTGAAGTATAGAATGTCTGCAAGGGAGCGGTCAGCTGAGCAGGCACAGGAACGAAGATAGCAGATAGTGGAAGACAGCCAGGGTTGAGATATAGTACGCCTCACAGGACATGGCATGGGCTGAGCGAGAGCATCCAGAGCAGAGAAGAGTGCAGTGTTATTGGAAGCTGCTGCCTCATCAACAGGTGACATAGTGGAAGAAAGAGGTGATGAAATAATGGCAGAGAGAGCCAAAGGGTCAGTAGCATGAAGATCTCTAAAGAGGATGGAGGAGACAGTGCGAGGTTGAGGTGATGGGGATGAAGAGTGAAGCTTAGCAGGTGATGTTCAGATAAGGGAAGAACTGAGGTACATAGTTTGAGCGAAAGCAATTAGAGAAAAATACAAGGTCAAGGCAGTTGCCATGCTGGTGAGTGGGGGCAGTAGAGCAAAGCAGAAGGTTGAATGAGGAGGTAAGGGAAAGGAGCTTTAAAGCATAAGGATCAGAAGGATTATCAACAAGAATGTTTAAATCCCCGAGAATAAGAGTGGGGGAAGAGGAATCCAGAAGGAAGGAAAGCCACGAGTCAGTCAGTTTGAAAAGTAGAGGTGGACTTGTCAAGAGATCGATAAATAACAGCTACCCAGAGAGGTAGTGGAATGACAAGGCGGATGGAGTGGACTTCAAAGGAGGGAAAGGAGTAAGGTTAAGGCAGCAGGAGGGGCTAGAAATGACAGGAAGGAGAAAGTAGAAGCTCAACACCACCACCACGGCCAGTAGGACAAGGCATGTGGGAGAACTGATAAGTGCCATGACAGGGTGGTTCTGCCCATTCATTGGAAGTTCCTTCCTAAGGTTGTGTTGGGCTTCCACCTTAACCAATCTACCATCCTGCCAACGTTTTTCCCCCCAGGCCTCACGCCAAGAAAGGCAAAAATGAGTTGCACACTTTTGGACTGCAAAAGAATCATGGCCTTCTATTTGGAAGTAGATACAAACCCTTAAAGTCCATAGAACTTTTTGATCCAAGCACCCATTATCCAGTTGGCTAGCAGATTGCACCTCCTTCGCTAATGCCCAGGCAGACCTCACTCTTGAGAGTCATGTTCCGGCATAAAATGTCAGACTCATGGCTACATTGCTAGCCCATTCGAGATCATCCTCCATGGAGATGTGCAAGGTTGGGACATGTACATTTATCCATTCATTCACATCACACTATAGTTTGGAAGGAGCCTCTTGGTGTAGCCATTTATTTGGCCAGTCCATCCTCCAGAATCTTTTTAGAAAATGGAATCCAACTTTCCCTGCCCTAGGCCTATTTATTTTTTGTTTCCAGGCTGCCTCTCCCTCCCGCCCCCCCCCCCCCAAAAAAAATAAAGAAATTGATATAAAATGTCTGGTTGCCACCAAAGGATTGTGGGTGTCTGTCCATTCCAACATAGCCCTTATTCATTATTTCCCTTTTTTTGGTTAAAGGTAGCCTGTAGCTAGTGATATCCATGCATGAGAACTCACTGTCATCCTTGTCTGCAGAGAAAGCCAAGTTTATTGCCTGTAGCAGTAGTGTTCCTTGGATTTTAGGATATGAGTCCTCATAAATTCAAGGAGCTATATTCTGAGGTGTTCCTTTGTGACAGCAGCTGGGGGGAAAGGATGTGCATGCTTGGTGGAGCAATTCTCAATGTGTTGGGAAAGACCTGAAGCTGGGAATCTGCTCCTGTGCTATGCTCGGTCTGTGATGTAACCCATATGTGAGGACTCGTGTTCCGCTGTTCAGAGAACTGCTGCTTTAGGTAAGTACCTTAGTTTTCCCTGCATTTCACTGCTCCTTATCCCCATAGGATAGTTTTCAACATAACTCCTCAGCACAGATAACAATAAGTCTGCTAATTCTCCTCCTCCTTTATGATGAATACAAAGCCAACCAATGCAGGTTGACCAGTTGTAAAACCATTTAGGTCTTCCCTTCCCAGATCACCATAAATAACAACTGGGAACCACCATTCCAAGCATCTCCTTTCATTTTGCCAACAACATATCCAGTTCCACCTTACCATTCACCACCTTCCACCATTCACATACCAAACAAGTATTTACCTTTCATCAGTCTCTGAAATGCAGTCTTCTGCCTTCAAGAATCAGCTTCTTAACTTTCTGCTGCTGCTTTTGTCCTAGCGAGGTTGGTAGAAAATTGTGAATAAATATCCTTAGATCAGGAACAAAGGTAACCACCATCTTTCATGAATATCTATGCAAATAGCCTCCCAAAATTCTGGCTAGATTGGTAGAGCGCGTCTGCCCCCCACTTCAGTTCTGGTTGTTTTTATGGGTTAGACAAAGGGGTCTTATAACCATTTTCACAAATTTTAATCTGAAGGATCCAATGGGGCAAAGATTCATCGAATCTTGTTCATTTACATTTTCCAACCCTTTTTTCTCAAAATATTTCTCGGTGGAAAGATTGATGTACTTTTGCCTTTGTAATAATTGTCATTCTTTTTTTATTTGTTAGCTAAGACAAGAGGTGGTGGCCTGCATGAGACGTGACACAACACTGGAAACTGCACTGAACTCGAAAGCTTACAAACGTAGCAAACGACAGACCCTTCGTGAGGCCCGCATGACAGAAAAATTGGAAAAGCAGCAAAAGATTGAGCAGGAGAGGAAACGCAGGCAGAAGCACCAGGTATTTTAGTCTTTTTTTAAATTTTTTTTAAAGTTGTTGTTCTTATTTGCTAAGTGGGAGAATAGCTTTGCATTTATGATGGTAAGTCATGATTTATCTACGAAAATCTCCCTGAAAATTGCCCCCCTTCAGTACAGCTAATATGTTCATTGTTCCCCAACATGCATACTTCAATTGCATTGAGACGAGACATCCCCAGGAGCATGATTACATGGGCAGTTGAAAAGTCTGGGCAAAGATGGCATTTTTAACTTTATGCATCTACAATCTCAGTAAAATTCTACCTTCACAAAGGCCAAGTGCATGTATCTGCGGGTACTTTGTATCCACAACAAATTTCAAAACAAAAGTGCATGTATACTTTCATTTGAAAACTGAGGCAAAGTACCTGCAGATTTTGTCCAGATGTGGGCAATATCAGGTAGAATGGATATTTACTTGTAAGATGTGAGTGTATTTGATATTCTAAATGTAACCAACTGCTATTGGAACCTATTGACTTGCATAGTTGTACTGTAATGATTTAGGAGTCATCTCTTTATATAACATTTTATTATCAAAAGGCCTCATTTTTCCCTTAAATTGTACAATGGCATGGCTAATGGTAGTAATTTTCTTCTGGAATAGGCATGTTTTACTTTTCATTACCTTGTTAAGGCCTGAATTTCAAATGTTTTGACACTGTTCTGGATCATTTGTTGATGCTTTGTATTGTAATGATATATAAATATCAAAATAATTACTTAAGAGAGTTTGCAAGAAAAAATGCAATGTATACCTGTGAGTTAATACTGACTCTTGGCAATTCAGCAGCTCATGGGTTTTCTTGGCAGTGCAGATTGCCAGGCCTTTCTTTTGAGGCAATGACGGGTTAAGTGACTTGCCCAAAGCTACAAGGAGTGCCAGTGGGAATTGAACCCTGGTCTCCAGTGCTCTAATTACTAGGCTACTCCTCCACTCCTAAGACAGTTTATAATTGCTATAATTTTGATCATAACAGATTTCTTTGCCCTGTATGAAAAGCTTAATGATTATTAGAGATACACACAGGGAAAATGTGTTTTGATTAGTTTTCAGATTTTGGGCTCTTTTCCCTTGATTTGTGGATTTTTATTGGTTGGTTTCACACATGTTAATAAAAATGTTTTAACTTCCACAAATAGACTTTACATTCGTTAATTCATAGGTTAAGAGGTGTTAAATCAATTTTGCAAGTACTAGGAGTAGCCTAGAGCAACAGCCTATCACCCAAGAGATCTGGGTTCAGTTCCCACTGGCACTCCTTGTGACATTGGGCAAGTCACTTTACCTCCATTGTCTTGGAAGAAAAGGCCTGGCAATCTACTTCTGGTCATACCTTGCCAAGAAAATTCAGGGGCTGCTGCATCACCAGGAGTCAGCATTGACTTGATGGCACTTAAAAAGAAAAAAAAATCTTTTAAAGCATGCTAATGAATGCACATCTCTAATGATTATCCGAAGCTTTCATCCTTAGGCAGTCTTATACTCTACCTTTTAACACCAAAGCAAAAACTACTACAGTTTTCTAGAATTTATTATTTGAAGCTAAAATGAAACTCGTTGAGTCACTCTATAATCGTTTTAAATGCAGCAGCTATGTAAGTGTATGCAAACAAAAATTAGTTTTCAGATTTTTCTGTAACATCTAAATTAGATACCAAGGAAAATCCCTTTTCTTAACTGATGATGTGATTAGTGATATACCATATGATCAAGTAGAAAAGGCATTTTAGAAGTTGGGTAATACTAGGTAGAAATGAATGAAGCCCTATAATGCATTGACCCAAAACTTCTGTTAAAATGATGGTTGGGGAAAGATTCAACTGAGGTGGAAGTCTAGAAGAAGAAGAAGAAAAAGAGCACTTTGCTCCTTTGCAAAGATCATATTAAATTGTTTTCCCTTGTAGGTTAGTGTTATAAAAGGTTATTGCTTGAAAATCACCATTGGAAATTCGGAAGCAGTTTATAATTTTATTGTTTATTTTTAGGAATATCTCAATAGCATTTTGCAGCATGCTAAAGACTTTAAAGAATACCATCGCTCTGTTACTGGGAAAATTCAGAAACTTTCCAAAGCTGTGGCCACCTGGCATGCCAACACTGAGCGTGAGCAGAAGAAAGAAACTGAGCGAATTGAAAAGGAAAGAATGAGACGACTGATGGTAAGAGCATCTGGTGAAAAGTAGATACATTGAGTTGTTTTCTTGAATTAGTGTACATGAAGAAAATATACTAGAATTTCTATATTATTGAAAACAAATTTTGACTCTTCATCTCTCCAGACCAGTCAGACATATGGGTTTATGCTCTCCTATCAGTAGACTGAGAACTATAGGTTTGATGATGTCACTTTGAACTTCTGAGAAAATTGTGAGCTAAATACAAGCCACCCTATTATAGGACTCTGAGCAGTCCACAAACAGCCAATATTTCTCAGTCTCTAACAGATGGTAGGCGAGTAGGCCTGTGCAGTCTGGTTCTGGCACTTTGTCCTTGCTGACAGAAAGAATGCTCTGATTTCAAGAGAAATCAGCCCGAGGGCTGAAATTTGCTGGAATTTGATTGTGGAGCCCAGGGATGCAAATCCGGTGGTACTGGGTCCCTCCCCAGCCTCCATTCCCCTTCCGTGTTAGCTTGGGGGATATGTGCTTGCAGTACCCTTTGTTCTCCAGGACCAAGCAGGAAGTCAGTCCTCACATATGGGTGTCATTGACGCCGATGAAGCCCCAGCGGAGCATTTTGCCAGCTTTCTATGAAAGCCTTTGGGAATGCAGGCACGCATGCGCGGTTCCCTTCCCGCCTAAAGGTGCCATTTTACCTCAGTCTCTCTTTTTCCGAGAAGCCCACCGGATGTGTGTCCTGTCATCCTGGATAAAAGTTTGATTTTTTCGGCGATTCTCGCTATTTTTTTCTTCCCGGTTCGACGCCGGTTCCCCTCCCGCTGGGTTCGGTACACTGGTATCGAGCCCGATTTTTTTTTTTTGCCCTTCGTGGCTGGCGTTCGCGCCCTTTTTTGCTTTTTCCCTGGAAGGCCGGTCCTTTGACCTCGCGGGGACTCTTTTCCCCGATGGCTTCCAGCGGTTTCAAAAAGTGTGATCGGTGTAAGAAGTTGATGTCTCTCACCGACACACACGACTGCTGCCTTCGGTGCCTCGGTCCTGATCATGACCCTAAGACGTGTGGACCATGTGGGAAGATGTCTTCCAAGGCACTGCGAAGTCGCCAGCAGCAGAAAGAAAGGCTTTTCTCGGACTCAGCCTCCGGCCGGGCCCGGACCTCGTCTGAGACCTCGACATCTCGGGATTCGGATCCCGAGCGCCGTCGGAGCTCCTCGGACAGGGGGTTCCCCTACCGGGAACGCAAGAGGAAGAAGCGGCTCGTGAGGGCGTCGTCGTCGGAGGTCCCTGGCTCCTCATGGGCCAGGTCTAAGACGCCCCGGGCCCGTGGAACAAGAGAAGCCTGCCAAAGTTCCTCGCGTGGAGCCGGAGTCTGCTGGACACGTAAGCCCTGTGGTCCTCGAGGACTCTCCTCCCAGAGAGCCGACGTCGGGCCCAGCGCCGCCGGGGCCCGAGTCAGTGGCTGCTGCATCTCCCGAGCTGAGTCTCAGGATGACAGCCTTGGAGAGCAGACTGTCTGCCTTCATGGAGCAGCAGCGGGCACTGATGGCCAGCCTATCTGGCGCATCTGCCCCGACCACCGGGACATCGACATCGAAGTCGACCCCGGAGATCGAGCTGATACTCGAGTCCATGATGGCTCGAGGTTGACCTCGGTCGCAGTCTCCCTCAGGCTCTCGTTCGGGACCGAGGGCGTCGACGCCGGTGCCTCCGGCGTCGGGGCGGGTGCTTCAGGGCCCCACGGGGTCGGATCCTGACATCTTGTCAGACGACTCCGCCTGGGAGACAGAGGATGAGGAGTCCCCCGACACATTCAAGACTCGGTGCGTCCCGTCGGACACACCGCAGTCTGAGCCCCAGAGTAGATCCCCTCCGAAGGATACCCGGTTCTCGGAGTTTGTCCGGGATATGGCCACCGCGTTGGCTATCCCGGCGGACCCCGAGGAAGAGCCCTGGCTTTCAAAAGGCGCAGCTACCCCACCATTCTATGGTGGTGGAATCGGCCATGCATCGCCTGAAAAGTCAGAAGATGCACTCTGCGGTGCCACCCGGCAGGGAGGCCCGGAACCTCGATGGTGTTGGTAGAAAGTGCTTCCAGGGCTCGATGCTTGCTTGCCGTGTCCAGTCTTACCAGCTGTACATGGGCATGTACTTGCGAGACCTGATCAAGGAGCTGGCTGAGTTCTCCGCTGGTCTCTCCGGGGATCCCTTGCAGAGATTCCAAGTCCTTGTCCTCGGGGATTCGGGACTGCTCGAAGTTCATGTCCCGCTCCACCTACGATGGCTTTGAGGCTTCGGCCCGAGTTGCAGCAGCCGGCATCGCGGCTCGACGCCAGGCATGGCTGCAGTCATCGGACCTCAAGCCATGGGTTCAGGACAAGTTGGTCGATGTTCCTTGCCGAGGTGAGAACCTCTTTGGCAAGCCCATTTCCGAGAAGGCCGCACAGCTCGAGACTGAGCACCTTACACGGACAAGGCTGTCTAGAAAGACCTCTGCCCCTTCTCATAAGAAGAAGGCCTTTTACCCGAGGAAGGGCACTGCTACAAACAAGTACCCTCAGTATCAAGCTGCCCAAGCTGCCCCCCAGAGGCAGCAAGCCAAGGGGCATGGTAATGGGCCCCGTAGGCAGAGGACCCCCAAGTCTCCGGCCCCTGCTCCCACTCAGCAGGGTGGGGATTTTTGACTCCTTGAGCGTAGCCTCTCAGTCCCTGCTCTCCCATCCCTGCACAGGAGGTCGCCTCGCCCTCTTTGCCCACCAGTGGCCCCATATCACTGGGGACAGTTGGGTGTTGAACATAGTCCACAGGGCTATGCGCTACATTTTCACCAACTGCCTCCTCCATACTTTCCAGGGGAGCCTGCAAGGCCTCCCCTGCACACAGATCTTCTCCTCCAAGAGCTCCAAGGTCTGTTGGTGGACAAGGCGGTGGAGCCTGTGCCTCCCCACTTGCAAGGTCAAGGGTTCTACTCCTGGTATTTCCTAGTACCTAAAAGAACCGGTGGCCTTCGACCTATTCTGGACCTCAGGAACCTCAACAAGTTCCTGGAGAAAGAAAAGTTGAAGATGCTTACTCTTGGAACACTTCTGCCCTACCTCCAGCAGGGAGATTGGCTATGCTCCTTAGATCTAAAGGATGCGTACACTCACATCCTCATTCATCCAGACCACAGAAAGTACCTCAGGTTCCTTGTGGGAGGAAACCATTATCAGTACAGAGTACTGCCTTTTGGCCTAACCTCCTCTCCCAGGGTCTTTACCAAATGCCTGGCAGTGGTGGCGGCCTACCTGAGAAATCAAGGCATCTTTGTCTTCCCCTATCTGGACAACTGGCTCATCAGGGGTCAGACGTGCCAGGAGGCCCGACAGGCCACTCTCAGAACTATTGCTCTTCTTCAAAGCTTGGGATTTGTAATAAACTTCGCAAAGTCCACTTTGCTCCCCTCCTAGAACTTGGAGTTCATAGGGGCCAGGATGGACTCTGTCCTTGCAAAGGCATTCTTGCCAGCAAACAGGGCCCAAAGACTGATGGACTTGGCAAATCAGTTTCTCAGCGGGTCAGTGGTCTCCGCCAGACTCTGCCTGAGGCTGCTTGGCCACATAGCTTCGACAGTTCATGTAACCCCCAATGCCAGGCTCCATATGCGTCCTGCACAATGGTGCCTTCGGAGTCAGTGGTCACAGGCCACAGGCAGCCTCAGAGACAGAATAAGGGTGTCCAGACCATTTCTGGACTCCCTCAACTGGTGGCTGCAGCCACCCAGTCTACTAAAAGGGGTACCCTTTCAAATTCCTGGGTACACAGTGGTACTGACCACAGACGCCTCCCTGCAGGGCTGGGGAGCTCATTGTCTGAACAAGTGCACCCAGGGCCTGTGGTCTCCTTGGGAGGCTGCACAGCAGATCAATCTCCTAGAACTCAGGGCTATTTGATTAGCACTCAAAGCTTTCTCTCCTACCCTGGCTCATCAATCTGTCCTGGTTCAGACAGACAACCAAGTAGCCATGTTTTATGTGAACAAACAGGGCGGGACAGGGTCCAGACTCCTTTGTCAGGAGGCTCAGGACCTTTGTTCTTTTGCCCTCAAGCACAACATGCTCCTCAAGGCTGTGTACCTTCCAGGCCAGGAAAACTACATGGCCGACAGGTTGAGCAGAATTTTGCAGCCCCACGAGTGGCAGCTGCATCCCTTGATAGTTCAAAAAATCTTCCTGAAATGGGTCTCCCTTTGATAGATCTCTTTGCCAGTCCACTGAACAAACAACTGCCAAAGTTCTGCTCCAGGCAACCGCATCCTCAGCGGATAGCAGCGGATGCTTTTCTGATTCCCTGGTCTCAGGGCCTCCTGTATGCATTTCCTCCCACGCCCTTGGTGGCCCGAACTCTGTTCAAGATTCTTCAGGAGAAGGCCTCGGTCCTGCTGGTGGCTCCCAGGTGGCCGAGACAGCCTTGGTTTCCACTTCTGCTTTAGCTGGCGGTGGATCCCCCACTGCCTCTGGGGTTGCAACCCGACCTTCTCTCTCAGGAGCAGGGTTCCCTTTTGCACCCCAATCTCAAAGCTCTCAATTTGATGGCCTGGAGGCTGCAAGGGTAGTTTTGGCTCCCTGGGGCCTACCTCAGGAAGTTGAGGAGGTTGTCCTGGCCTCTAGAAAACAGTCCACTAGGAAAACCTATGCTCTCAAATGGAAAAGGTTTTCTGTCTGGTGTCAGCTACGTACAGAGGATCCTTTCTCCTGTACTGTACCAGTGGTGCTTCAGTACTTACTGCACTTGTCCAATCAGGGACTTAAGTCCAATTCTGTTCGGGTCCACCTCTCAGCTCTAGCAGCTCATCACTCACTGGTGGAAGGACATTCTCTGTCGGTTCACCCCTTGGTGTCCCGCTTTCTCAGGGGCTTGCTTTTGCTCAAGCCTCCAATCCGTCCTCCGGCTCCTGAGTGGGAGTTGAATGTGGTCTTGCAGCAGCTGACTCGCCCGCCCTTTGAGCCGATGGCTACTTGCCCTCTACGCTTCCTGTCCTGGAAGACACTCTTCTTGATAGCCCTTACCTCGGCTAGGCGAGTGAGTGAGCTTCAGGCCCTGGTCTGTGATAGGCCTTACACTCGCTTCTATAGGAACAGGATAGTCCTTAGGACTCATCCAAAGTTCCTCCCAAAAGTTGTCGTCTCCTTCCACCTTAACCAAGAGGTGGTTCTTCCAACATTCTTCCCTAGGCCTCATGCAAGCCAGGCTGAAGCAGTTCTGCATACCCTGGACTGTAGGAGGGCCTTATCCTTCTACCTTGACCGTACGCAGGGGCATAGAAGGGCTACTCAGCTCTTCGTATCTTTTGACCCCAATAAGTTGGGGTTGCCTGTGTCCAAGCATATCTTGTCCATCTGGGTGGCTGACTGTATCATCTGGGCTTAAAAGGCGGCTGACCTTCCTTTGCAGGGTCGGGTCACGGCTCATCGTGTCAGGGCAATGGCTGCCTCAGTGGCTCATCTCCGCTCTGTGCCCTTGGAAGACATCTGCAGAGCTGCAACTTGGTCTTCAAGTCAGACTTTTGCGGCCCATTACTGTCTGGAGAGGGAGTCCCGTAGGGACAGTGCTTTTGGTCACGCAGTACTCCGGAATCTCTTTGAGGTTTAGGCAACTCCTGCCCTCTGTTGGGCTACCGGTTGAGGTTGTGTCAGTGAAAAGCCTTTCTTTGCTGCTGGGACTAGAGGGAGTTCTCTTGTTCAGCCTGGGTTCCTCGGTAGCCCAGAGCTAGGGAGTCACCCATATTTGAGGACTGACTTCCTGCTTGGTCCTGGAGAAAGAGTAGTTACTCACCAGTAACAGGTGTTCTCCAGGAGCAGCAGGAATCAGTCCTCACAACCCTCCCTCCTCCCCTGGGTGTTGCAGTTGTTAACCCCTACAGGCTTCATCGGCATCGATGACACTCATATGTGAGGACTGATTCCTGCTGCTCCTGGAGAACACCTGTTACAGGTGAGTAACTACTCTTTCTTTCCCTCTACCTTTGGGAGGAGGCCCAAGGGGAAGTTGGGGAAGGGCTGAATCAGGGGGAAATCTTTTGGCTCCTGTACCCTCTGTTCCCCTCTCCTGCTTTTGGAAGAGGGCCCAAGGAGGAGCTTGGTGGAGAGCTGCTAGCTGCCTCTGTGCCAAATATTTTAGCAGCAGTACCTGTGGTCCTTCTTCCCTACTTGAAGGGAGGGCCCAAGGAAAGATTGGGGAAGGCTCCTTGACAAAGACAAAACCAAAAATCGCCAAAACAAAAAGCAGCCGAGGCAGATATGTTAGTCAGGGTTATGCTGGCTTAGGCTGCGGTCGTAAAAGTGCTGGATGGAGGAGGCAGTGTGAGTGCAGCAGTGATAGCCAGATTTGAGCCTTCCACTGGTTCTGCACTTGTGCACATGAAGCAGGTCAGATGCAGCAGGAACTGCACATCTGGCAGTGGTGGCATAAGTGTTAGTTCTAGCAGGCATGGGCCTGCTCTATTGCAAAGGTGGTGCACCAGATGTAGCAGGCACTGTATGACTGATGGCAGTGGCCACATCCATATTGGTGCTAGTAGCTGAGGCTGCAGTGATGCAAAGGCAACAGAGCTAAGAGGTACCCAGTAAGCAGCACAAGAGATTATTCCATGCATCTGCTCTTTCTGTAAAGAAATATTTCCTCAGATTACTCCTTAGTCTTTTCCCTATCTCCAGGAACAAGCAGAAATGAGTTTTCACATATGGGTACGTCGGTACCGACGGAGCCTGCGCGGGAACGCTCCCTAGCTTTCCAAAAAAGGAAAGCTTTTGGGAGCATCCCACCAGCCTCCGGGTTTAAAGAATGCACTAAGTGCAGCGGTACTATTTCTGTTACCGACACTCATGAATGGTGTCTCAAATATTTGGGTCCTGACCACTCCATTTTGGATTGTTCGTCCTGCTCCTTGATGTCCAAACGAGGTTTACAGAACCGAGCAGCCAAGCTCCATGTTCTGTTTCCCTCTGATGCAGCTTCAGTGGCATCGACGTCTTCCAGGGCTTCTTCTTCCTCCCATGGATCTCAGTTAACCAAACATAAAACCAGCCGGTCCTCGAAGGGTAGATCTCCTTCCAAGCATCGAGATGCCTCCAGGCTTGCCTCGAGGATCCCGCACCGGCAAAACTACCCCGGTGGGAAGCTCCGGCTTCCAAAGCTCCACCTATGGGCTTACAGGTTGACATCGATGGCACGGCCTCGACCGATCACCTGTTAGAATGCTCTGGGGTACCGGCACAACCTTCCGGTACCGATTTCCAGGCATTCATGGCGTCGATGGATCAGAATGTTCTATCCATGCAGCAGGCTATCACGGCCTTCATTCAAGCTGCGACGCCGCTGATACCACAACAAACTCCGTTGTCGGTATCGGCCCAGGTACCGGCACCAATGCCGGTGCCGGTACCGACTGCATCGACATCAGCCATGGTGTCAACTGCAGCGGTTCCCTGCCTAGGGATGCCCATCGGTACCGAACCGGTACCGATAATGCCCGATGTCGATACGGTTCGCTACGCGTATCGAGCTTTAAAAGAGCACCCTGACAGTCGATACTTTGATTTCTCCGAAGATTCTGATGCATCGGAGGCGTCTGCTGAAGTATCCATAGCCCTTCCTGAAGAGCCTTCTTCTCCAAAAAGAAGAATGTCTCCTCCAGAAGACTTGTCCTTTCAAGACTTCATAAGAGAAGTGGCTAAAGGGCTTTCTATTTCAGTAAACTCTGAATCAGAGCCTAGAGCTAAAAAATTAGATATTTTAGGTTATCCCAAGGCTCCTAAGGAGGCAGTCACCTTGCCAATTCATGAGATTCTTTATGATCACATGATTGACTTATGGGAGACTGCTCTCACTATCTCTCCTCATTCTCGTAGGTTGGACACCATGTACCGTGTCCCTCCTTGTCCTGGTTTTCATAAAACACAGCTTCCTCACCATTCTATTGTGGTGGAGTCAGCTATGAAAAAGATAGAGTGCAAAAAGACACTCCTCTGCTCCTCCAGGAAGAGAATGCAGGACCTTGGATGCTTTTGGTAGGAAAATCTTCCAAGCCAGTATGTTCATTGCCAGAATCAACTCCTATAGTCTTTATATAGGGATGTTTCTGAAAGAAGTTGCAGATAAGCTACACACTTTCCTCCCTTTTCTTCCAGAGGATAAAAGGGAAGAATTTCTTATTTGGCTTAAGCATACTCAAGATATTTCAAAGTTTTCCAACCGTGCAGCTTTTGACTCCTTTAAGGGTGCCAGCAGAGCTTCGGCCATTGCCATAGCTGCAGCAGACTTGCTTGGCTCCAAGCTTCTGATCTAGAATCTTGGGTCCAGGATGGCTTGGGAAATCTTCCTTGTACAGGAGAAAACCTGTTTGGCAAAGATTGGCAAATAAAAGCCACTCAAATGGATGCAGAAAATTCTGCTTTGGATAGACTTTCAAAGTCAACCTCCATTCCTGCCAAGAAAAAACCTTTCAAGAAGTCTTTTTTCCTCAAGAAAGGCAGATTCCATCCTGCTTCTGGCCAGCAATCATCTACAGGTCGTTTTGCTGCTAAGCGTCAGCAATCTAAGCAAGCCAGGCCTAAGCCTACAGGGGCTGCTGCAACTCAGCAGTCAGTCTCCTCAGGGCTTTTGACTTGATGCTAGAGAACTTTGCCTTTCTGGCTCTGAAACAGCCAGAGCCTCTCACCATTCCAGGAAGGTTAGCTCACTTTGCTCCCAGATGGGAGCAAATTACAACAGAGCAGTGGACCCTCTCCATCATAAGGGAGGGGTACAAACTTCATTTCTCAAACCTTCCTCCTCACACCATGGTGAGACATTTCAATTCTCCAACATCTCTCCTCGAACTTCTAGGTCAGGAGGTAGCTGCCCTTCTTGCCCAAGGGGCAATAGAAGAGGTACCTCTTCTTCAACAAGGGTCAGGGTTTTACTCCCCCTACTTTCTGATCCCAAAGAAAACAGGGGGCTACAGACCCATATTAGATCTCAGAGAATTGAACAAATTTCTATGCAAGGAGAAATTCAAGATGCTTTCTCTGGGCACTCTCCTTCCATACCTTCAGAGTCAGGATTGGCTTTGTTCTCTAGATCTCAAGGATGCGTACACCCATGTCCTCATCCATCCATCTCACAGAAGGTTCCTCCGTTTCCTTTTCCAAGGGAAGCATTATCAGTACAGGGTGCTTCCTTTCGGTCTGGCCTCGGCTCCAAGAGAGTTCACCAAATGCATGGCAGTAGTAGCTGCATTTCTACGCACTCTGGGAATATTTGTATTCCCATACATGTATTCCCTGCGCATGAAATGAGAGTCAGAAGCTGTAAAGATGTCTTACACATTGGAACATGGAACGTACGAAGCATGAACCAAGGGAAGTTGGAAGTGGTCAAGAATGAAATGGAACGTGTACAACTTGATCTGTTGGGTGTCAGCGAACTGAAATGGACTGGCATGGGGCACTTTGCATCAGATGATCACATGGTCTACTATGCTGGAAATGAAAGACAAAGAAGAAATGGTGTTGCATTTATAATAAAGAAGAAACTTGCAAGAACTGTAATGAAATACAATGCAGTCAGCGAACGCGTAATCTCTATTCGTCTACGAGGATTGCCTATCAACACAACTATAATTCAAGTATATGCCCCAACAACAGCTGCAGAAGAGAATGAAATTGAAGAGTTCTATGAACAAGTACAAGCTGAAATTGACAGAACATGCAAACAGGATATCCTGATAGTCATGGGTGACTGGAACGCAAAAGTTGGCAACAAAGAAGAAGGCAAAGTAGTTGGAAAATATGGACTTGGCAACAGAAATGAAGCTGGAGAAAGATTGATAGAATTCTGCAAGACCAATGATCTATTCATCTCAAACACCTTCTTTCAGCAACACAAGCGACGACTGTACACATGGACTTCACCCAATGGATTGTATAAAAATCAAATTGACTACATCTGTGGAAGTCAACGATGGAAAAGCTCTGTAACATCAACAAAGACAAAACCTGGAGCTGACTGTGGTACAGATCATCAACTACTAGTATGCAAACTCAAGCTAAAGTTGAAAAAGAGCAAACCACTCATGAATGCACCAAAATATGACCTTGAGAATATACCACTGGAATTTAAAGACTGCCTGCAAAATCGATTTGCTGCCTTAGATACAAATGACAGAGCTCCGGAAGAGTTATGGAATGACATCAAGAAGGTTGTGCTGGAAGAAAGCGAGAAGTCTCTACAAAAGGTGAAAAAGCAAAAACGGCCAAAATGGATGACGGAAGAAACTCTGAAAATTGCCCAGAAACGCAGAGAAGCTAAAGCCAAAGGAGAAAGAAAGACAATCGCAGAACTCAACAGAGATTTCCAACGTGCAGCAAGACAGGACAAGGAAAAGTACTACAATGACACTTGCAAGGAAATAGAAGCAGAAACTATTAGAGGAAGAACAAGATCGGCTTTCCTAAAGCTGCGAGAGTTAAAGAAAAAGTTCCAGCCTCGAATTGGAATGTTACAAGATGCTCAAGGTTCTATGTTGAATGATGCTGAGAAGATCAAGAAAAGGTGGAAGGAATATACAGAGTTTTTATATGATAAAGATCAAGTGGACCAACAGCCGTTTCAACCTATACCTTATGATCAGGAACCATTGGTGATGAAAGAAGAAGTTGAAGCAGCATTGAAAGCCTTATCAAATAACAAAGCACCAGGCATTGATAGCATTCCCATAGAAGTATTGCAGCAATCTGATGCAGCTGTTACCGTACTTACAAGGCTCTGCGAAGAAATATGGAAGACAACATCATGGCCAACTGACTGGAAAAGATCTGTGTTTATACCAATACTAAAGAAAGGTGATCCAACTGACTGTGGAAATTATCGCACAATCGCTCTGATCCCACATGCCAGCAAGATTCTACTGAAGATTATTCAAAAGAGACTACAGCCATACCTAGAACAAGAACTACCTGAAGTGCAAGCAGGGTTCAGGAAAGGGCGAGGAACGAGAGACATCATTGCGGATGTGAGATGGATCCTTGAAAAGACTAAAGAATACCAAAAGGATATCTATTTGTGCTTTATCGACTATAGCAAGGCTTTTGACTGTGTAAACCATGAGAAACTCTGGGCCACATTAAGAAGCATGGGTATACCAGAACACCTGATCGTTCTCTTGCGTAATCTGTACATTGATCAAGAAGCAACAGTTCGAACGGAACAAGGAGAAACAGAATGGTTTAAAATAAGCAAAGGTGTAAGACAAGGCTGCATACTTTCCCCCTACCTGTTTAATTTATATGCAGAACAAATCATCAGAGAAGCAGGACTGTATGAAGACAACAGAGGTGTGAAGATTGGTGGAAGACTCATCAACAACCTTCGCTATGCTGATGATACCACATTACTGGCTGAAAGTGAAGATGATCTGAAACATTTGCTTCTCACAATCAAAGAACATAGTCTCAAAATGGGCCTGCACCTTAATGTAAAGAAGACAAAGATCATGACAACTGGCATAATCAACAGGTTCATCGTTGAAGGAAAAGAAATTGAAATCGTGAACAACTTTAACCTACTTGGATCAACTATCAATAAAGAAGCAACAAGCAGTCAAGAAATCAGACGACGCATTGCTCTTGGCAGAATGGCTATGAAAGACCTAGATAAGATTCTCAAGAGCAGAGATGTCTCTCTCCATACAAAGATTCGACTTCTTCAAGCCATGGTATTTTCAATAACATCATATGGATGTGAAAGCTGGACAGTGAAAAAGACAGACAGGAAGAAAATTGATGCCTTTGAATTATGGTGCTGGCGGCGAATACTGTGTATACCATGGACTGCCCGAAGAACAAACCAGTCGGTACTAGAAGAGATCAAACCTAAGCTTTCTTTAGAAGCTCAGATGACAAGACTTCGACTTTCATACTTCGGACACATCATGCGAAGAGAGAGATCATTAGAGAAAGACATCATGCTTGGCAAGATAGAAGGTCAACGCAAAAGAGGAAGGCCAGCAATGAGATGGATTGCTACAATAACAGCAGCTACAGGTACCAGTCTGTCAACAATGAGCCGCCTGACTGAAGACCGAACACAATTTAGGATAGCTATCCAGAGGGTCGCCATGAGTCGACTCCGACTCGACGGCACTTAACAACAACAACAACCTGGACGACTGGCTCATCCGAGCTCCATCTCAGTCAGAGGCCCAGACTGCCCTGGACTGCACAAGGCGCATTCTGCAGTATCTGGGACTTGTGGTAAATCTCCCAAAGTCCCAGCTCATCCCTACTCAGTCCTTAGAGTTCATAGGGGCCTGGCTAGATGATACCACTGCAAGGGCCTATCTTCCTCAGGCCCGTTGCCTACGCCTAGTGCAGTTAGCCTCCCAGATTCAGTCAAAGAGCCATTTAACTGCCTGGGAGATGCCACAACTGCTAGGCCACATGGCATCTACAGTGCATGTGGTCCCCTATGCTCGCCTTCACATGAGAGCAGCTCAATGGACTTTGTCCACCCAGTGGACTCAAGCTTCAGGGGGTCTGTCGGACCAAATAGCAACCTCCAGGCGCCTCTTTTGGTCTCTCCAGTGGTGGATGTCCACCCAAAATCTGTTGCTGGGGTCCCCCTTCCAACAGTTGTTGCCCCAAGCAACCCTCACAACAGATGCCTCCCAAACAGGTTGGGGAGCTCATCTACAAGACCTCTCCACTCAGGGCACTTGGTCTCCACAGGAGACCTCTCTACATATCATCCACTTGAAGCTCCAAGCAGTTTTTCTAGCTCTCAAGGTCTTCCATACCCTGCTCAGCTATAAGACAGTCCTCATTCATACGGACAATCAAGTAGCCATGTTTTACATAAACAAGCAAGGAGGAACTGGCTCTCTGTCGCTTTGCAACGAAGCTTTAAGATTGTGGGCCTTCGCCAGAGAGCATCAAATCCATCTCCTGGCCGTATACCTTCCAGGAATCCAAAACTCTTGTGCAGACAGACTCAGTCGAGTTCTGCTTCCACACGAATGGTCCCTGCACATGGACCAAGTACTCAGAATCTTTCAAGAGTGGGGAACCCCGGACATAGACCTCTTTGCAAGTCCGTGGAATGCCAAACTTCCCGGTTCTGTTCCAGAATTCCGTGTCAGGGAGTTCAGGCGAAGGATGCCTTCCTCCTTCACTGGGGTCAAGACTTCCTGTATGCCTTTCCACCCATTCCCTTAATTCTCAAGACTCTGTTCAAGCTCCAGAGGGATCAAGGATCCATGATCCTCATAGCTCCATGCTGGCCACGCCAAGTGTGGTACCCTCTACTTCTGCATCTCTCTCAAGCTCCCTCCCTAGACTTGGGAGCTGCTCCAGACCTTCTGTCCCAGGAGGAGGGGACTTTGTGGCACCCAAACCCCAAGTCCCTTCACCTCAGGGCTTGGTTGGTGAAGGCCTAGACCTTCAAGATTGGAATCTTTCTCAGCAGGTGAAGGATATCCTCCATGCTTCCAGAAAACCACCTACTAGACATTCCTATGCTTTTAAATGGAAAAGGTTTTCCATTTGGTGTACTGAGAAGGGTCTTGACCCTCTAGCACTACCTTTGAATTCTCTATTGGAATATCTCCTGCATCTCTCCAATGCAGGCCTTAAGACGAATTCAGTAAGGGTCCATTTGAGTGCTATTGCAGCATCCCTTAAGCCTATCAATGGACAGCCTATTTCCTCTCATCCTCTTATTGCAAGATTCATGAGAGGCCTAACTTTAACTAAACCTCCCATTAGGCCTCCTCCGGTGGCATGGGACTTAAATCTGGTTCTTGGTCAGCTTATGAAGCCACCTTTTGAAGCTTTAGCCACCACCTCCTTGAAATTTCTTTTCTGGAAGGTTATTTTCCTCATTGCAGTCACCTCAGCTCGCCACATCAGTGAACTGCAGGCCTTAGTGGCTAATGCACCTTATACAAGGTTTCATCATGATAAGGTAGTCCTTAGGACCAATCCACACTTTATGCCTAAAGTGGTCTCACCTTTTCATCTTAATCAAGAGGTATATTTACCTGTCTTTTTTCCAGGTCCTCATGCATAAAGTGCAGAGAGGAATCTTCATACCCTGGATTGTAAGAGAGCTCTTGCCTTTTACTTACAAAGGACACAGCAACATAGAAAGTCTTCTCAACACTTTGTTGCCTTTGATCCCTCTCATTTGGGCCTTCCAGTCTCTAAGAGGACACTGTCCAATTGGATTGCTCAGTGTATTTCTTTTGCCTACCAGAGTAAGAACCTTTCTCTGGAGGGCCATGTCACAGCTCATAATGTGAGGGCCATGGCCACCTCTATGGCTCATCTAAATTCTGTGTCCATCGACCAGATCTGTCGAGCGGCCACCTGGGCCTCGGTTCGTACCTTCACAGTCCATTACTGTTTGGACAAGGACTCCCGCCGGGATGCCTTGTTTGGTCAGGCTGTTCTCAAACACCTGTTCCATGCTTAATCAACTCCTGCCCTCCTTCCCTGGATGGTTGCCTGAGATCCATAGGAGGAGATAGAGCCCTTCCCAGGGTCTCATAACCTTGGGGATCTCCCAGGCATCTCTAGCTAGGGAGTCCCCATATGTGAAGACTCATTCCTGCTTGTTCCTGGAGATAGCACAGTTACTTACCTGTAACAGGTGATCTCTGGGAACAGCAGGAATAAGTCTTCACAACCCACCCACCTCCCCTAGGAGTTGTATCTCTCTATCTATTTTTCCTTTCCTCTCTCTCTTTGTCTCAGCTTTAAAACTCGAACTGGGGAGAGGTGGTTAGGAAAGGCGGGAAGGCAGCGCGCAGGCGCTGTGGGATGCTCCCAAAAGCTTTCCTTTTTGGGAAGCTGGGGAGCGTTCCCGCGCAGGCTCCATCGGTACCGACGTACCCATATGTGAAGACTTATTCCTGCTGTTCCCAGAGATCACCTGTTACAGGTAAGTAACTGTGCTTTATCATCGAAGGCTGCCACTACCAATACAGGGTGCTCCCCTTTGGCCTTTCCTCGGCCCCCCGGGTTTTCACTTTGTGCCTGGCAGCGGTCACTGCTTACTTCCACTTGCTGGGAGTCTTTGTCTTCCCCTATCTGGAAGACTGGCTCTTGAAAGGTAGCTCACCAGATGAGGTCCGCCTCACGGTCCACCACATCATTGGGGTGCTGCAGCATCTGGGGTTTATGATAAATCTTCCCAAATTATATGTGCAACTGACCTAGCACCTGGAGTTCATAGGGGCCCTTCTGGACCCAAGCCAGGGCCCTCCTCCCTCTGGGCCGGATTCAGCGTCTGGCGACCCTAGCAAAAGAGGTGTGGGGTCACTCAACAGCATCCGCCTGTCTCTTGTTTTGCCTATTGGGGCACATGCCCTCGACAGTTTACATAACCCTGGAGGCCCTTTTTCGCATGCAACTGGCCCAGCGGACACTCAACTCTCAGTGGACTCAGACGGTGGGCCATCTGGAGGCTCAGATCTGGGCCACCCAGCCTCTTGTGGCCTCCCTCACCTGGTGGCAGAGCCTGCAGAATGTCATGGCTGGCCTACCCTTCCAAGCCCAGCCAGTCCAATGCGTTCTTATCACAGATGCCTCCAACTTGGCTTGGGAGCCGACAGTGACGGTTTTCCTGTCGCAGGGCGCCTGGACTCTGGAGGAAAGTGCCCTCCAGTTCAACCTCCTGGAACTCCGAGCTGTGATGATTACCCTTCGGATGTTTGGCCCACTTGGCGAACCAGGTATTCCTCATTCAAATGGACAACCAAGTAACGTTGTTTTACATCAACAAGCAGAGGGAACAGGCTCATACCTCCTCTTTTGGGAGGCGGTCCGCCTCTGTATTTTTGCCGCGGAGAAGGGTATAATCCTCTGCCCATTCTACCTGCTGGGCCAGGACAATTTGTTCACAGACCGACTCAGCAGAGTCCTTCAGTCCCACAAGTGGAGCCTTAACTTGTCGGTAGCTATCTCCATCTTTCGACAATGGGGGACCCCAACTTTGGATCTCTTCACCATCTCCAAGAATGTGTAGCTGCTGAGCTTCTGCTCCTGTAGACCAACCCTGGACTGGGTGGTGGCCGACGCCTTTCCCCTGCCTTGGTCTGGGTGCCTATTATATGTGTACCCACCTACTCCCCTGGTCCCCAAGACTTTACTCAAGATGCGGTCCGACCGGGCCTTGGTAATTCTCATTGCTCCTTGGTGGCCCGTCAGTCGTGGTTCCCCCTGCTTCTGCAGCTATCCCAGGCAGCCCCGATACCACTGGGCCATGCAGCTATTCCAGGCAGCCTGATACCACTGGGCCATGCTCCAGAATTGCTCTCGCAGAGGACGGGACCCCTTCTCTATCCCGACCTCCAGTCCCTTACACTGACGGCATGGCTGCTGAAAAGTTAGCCCTGGCACACCTCCACTTCTCGCGGGACGTGGAGGATGTCCATGTGGCATCACACAGGGCTCAACACTGTGCGCATATGCCCTCAAATGGTGTAGATTCTCGGTCTGGTGTATAGACAGGAATCTCAATCCTTTTTCCTGCTCACTGCAGGACATTCTCCAGTATCTGCTGCACCTCTCTCGGGCTGGTCTAAAATCCAATTCCATCAGGGTGCACCTCAGCGCCCTGGCTGCACATCTCCACCTTGTCAACGGCCAGCCCATCTCTGTGCACCCCCTTGTGGGTCATTTTTGAGAGAGCTTCTCCTCTCGTGACCCTCCCCTTCCCCCCCCCCCCTTTTTCCCACAACTGGTGGCATGGGACCTGCATGTCGTTCTCGGGAAGCTCATCCCGCCTCCCCCCCCTTTGAGCTGCTGGCTTCGTGCCATCTCAAGTTCTGTCTTAGAAAGTAGTGTTCCTGATAGTGCTGACTTCAGCCAGATGGGTCAGTGAGCTACAGATGCTAGTGGCCCACACCCCCTATACCAAGTTTCACAAAAAGAGGGTCATTCTCCAGACTCGCCCAAAATTGTTGCCTAAAGTGCTATCCACTCTTCACATTAACCAACAGATGTTCCTTCTCACCTTCTTCTGCAAGGCCTTACACATCCCGGGCGGAGGCCTTGCTTCACACCTTGGATTGCAAAAGGGAAATGACCTACCTCAAGAGGACAAAGGCCCGTCGCTGTTGTTCGTCTCCTGTGACATCAACAGATTCGGGGTTGCGGTCTCTAAGCGTTCTCTGTCTACCTGGGTGGCAGACTGCATCTCTTTCGCCTATAAGCAGGTTGGACTATCTCTGGAGTGTCATGTTACCATGCCTAATGTGCATGCTATGGTTGTCTTGGTGGTTCACCTGCGCTTGGTCCCCCTGTAGGACATCTTCCGGCCGCCACCTGGTCAGGAGATCTCATGGTGCGATAGTGCCTTTGGCCAGGCATCACTGTCACTTTTTTGGGGATTAGGGCAACTCCGTCCCTCCAGCCCTTTGTGTCCAGGCTACTGGAGAGGAGATTCCATCGTCAATAGTGGGGCTGTATCACTGGACTTCAGGCCACTCAGCGTTCCTTGCTGTCCTTCACGGCTTGCCTTTTGGGTCGCCTGTGGCTCATACAGAATTTTTCGGTAGCCTGTAGCTTGGGAGTCCCATAGGTGAGGACTGACTTCTTGCTTGTTTTTGGAGAAAGTGTAGTTACTCACCTGTAACAGATGTTCTCTGGGGACAGCAGGAATCAGTCCTCACAAACCTCCCTCCTCCCCTTGGAGGAGTTCTTTTCTTTTTATGCTTGATTAAGCTATGAGGTAAGATGGCACCTTTTGGGCAGGAAGATGACTGCACATGCGCGGTCTAACTTCCAAAGGCTTTCTTTGAAAGCTGGGGAGTGATTACCGCATGGGCTCAGTCTCTATGCTGCCATCTCCCATATGTGAGGACTGATTCCTACTGTCCCTGGAAAACACCTGTTACTGATGAGTAACTACACTTTTAGAGAAAGAGTCTGGTATCTGGAAGCTAGAGTAGCAGACTTTGAGGAGCTGAGGTACATAGAGGAGACCTACAGTGACATAGTAGAGAAGTTCAAACTTCAGTGTGGCATTCTCTGTGCTGCCTTGGGGGAAAGGTCATCTGGAAGGCTGGCAGGAAGTGAACCTGTAGATAGGACCTTCTATCCAAGAGATGCAATATCCTCTCATGCCAAGGATGTATCTTCAGGAGCTTCCTGCCCAGGAGAGAAGGGTTAGGATGGCTGTTCTAGTTGGCGATTCAATCATTAGGCATGTAGACGTCTGGGTGGATGTGAGATTCGCTTGATCACTTGCCTGCCTGGTTCAAAGGTGGTGGACCTTATGCATAACCTTGATAGGATTTTAGATAGTGTTTGGGGAGGGGCCAGCTGTCCCGATACATGTTGGCCAGATCTGACATAGGAAAATGCAAGAGGGAAGATCTGGTTGCCAACTTTAGGCTTTTTAGGTAGAAGCTTGAAATACATGACCTCCGAGGGATCATTCTCAGAAATGCTTTGTATTCTATGCACAGGACCCAAGAGAAAGGCAGAGCTCCAGAATCACAATGCTTAGATGAGACGATGGTGCAAGGAGGAAGGATTTAGATTTGTTAGGAACTGCCCTACATTCTGGGGAAGAGGGAGCCTATTCTGCAAAGATGGGCTTAATCTTAACTGGGGTGGTACAAGGCTGCTGGTGCGAACATTTAAAAAGGAGATAGAGCAGCTTTTAAACTAGAACCTTGTGGAAAGCTGACAGTTGTTTGTAAGCGAATGGTTTTGTCTAAGGCAGTGGTTCTCAATCCAGTCCTCTGGGACCCCCAAGCCAGTCAGGTTTGCAGGATATCCACAATGAATATGCATGAGAGAGATCTGCATGCACTGCTTCCATTGCAGGTAGATCTATATCATGCCATATTCATTATGGATATCTTGAAAACCTGACTGGCCTGGGGGTCCCAGAGTACAGCGAGAACCACTGGTCTAAGGTTATCTTTGAATGATGATATCAAAATGGGGAAGTTAGGGCATCCCAATAGAGAGATTGCAATAAAGGCTACGGAGCCCAGGTATTTCTAAATAAAGAGCAGAAAGAGTTGAAAGATTACATTGTTATCCCTGTCAACTGCTATGAAGGTTGTAAATGTAAATAAGCATATGTTGAAATGTCTCTATGCAAATGCTTGAAGCTTAAAAAATAAGATGGGAAAGTTAGAATATATAGCACTAAATGAAGAGATAGATATAGGCATCTCGGAGACCTGGTGCAAGGAGAATAACATAAAGAAAACTAATACCAGGGAGCAAATTATATCATATTGACAAGATGGATCAAATTGGTGGAGGAGTGGCACTATATGTCAGAGCATTGAGTCAAATAGAATAATAGTTCTGCAGGATACAAAATGCACCATTGAATCTATATGGCTAGAAATGACCAGACAGATTATGAAGTGTTATCAGAAATTAGGGAAACTAGCAAAATTTGACAACACAATAATAATTGGTGATTTCAGTTATCCCAGTATTAATTGAATAAATGTCACATCAGGACATGCTAGGGAGGTAAAGTTCCTAGATGAACTAAATGACTGCTGCATGGAGCAGCTGGTTCAGGAATGAACTAAAGGAGGAGCTATTTTAGACTTTGTCCTTTGCGGAACACAGGATTTGGTGCAAGAGCTAATTGTGTTGGGACCACTTGGCACTACTGATCATAATACCATCAAATTTGTCTTAATAACTGGAATGAGTATACAAAGGAAATCTACTGTGTCCATTTTTAATTTTCACAAAGGAGGCTATGATAAAATGAGGAAAATGGTTAGAATAAAACTAAAAGGAACAGCTCTAAAGGTCAAGATTTTACATCAGGCATGGACATTGTTTAAAAAAGCAAAATTGGAAGCTCAGACCAGATGTATTCCATGCATTAGGAAAGGCGGAAGGAAGGCCAAATGACAGACAGCATACCAAAAAGTTGAGGTGAACGAGGTCATTAGGACCAAATTAAAATATTTAAAAAAATGGAAAAAGGAACCAAATGAAGAAAATGGGAAACGGCATAAGCACTGTCTAGTTAAATGGAAAGCATTAATAGTGAAGACAAAAAGAGGATTTGAAAAGAAGCTTGCCATAGAGACAATAAAACCTTTTATAGGTACGTTTAAAGCAAGAGGCTGATGAAGTAGTCAGTTGGACCATTATATGATCAAAGGGTAAAAGGGGCACCGAGGGAGGACAAGGCCATGGGGTCATTTTAAAACGTGTAGACGTGATTCGGATGTCCAAAAATGTGCATGTGGACTTCCAAATCATGGCGATGTTCCGAAGCGATCACAGCAATGTAGTTTTTAGACATCTTCGCTGCGGGGATGTCTAAATAGGCAGGAGTTATAATGAAGGCGTGTCTGGGGTGGAGCTACGGACATAGAGATCCCTGGTTGATCTTAGAAAGCTTGGGGAGGTCTGCGCCTGCGTCTGTACTTAGACCTGCTCCAGGCATGAATAGGCAAAAAGTGTTTCTTTCAAAACTAAAACCTCGGGAGTGTGTGAAGAGGTTGGTACTATACTATTCTCAGTACTCTTCACATTGACAATGCAATGTTGTGTGTGTCTGGGAAACTTGTTGCGGGTTTGCAACATCGCTGCATGTCTCAGACATCCCCACTATTAAATATTAGCCCATGGGCAATATTTAATAGTGGGGATATCTCTACAGATTTCCATATCTGGCATGTCCAGGTTTGTGAAATCATGCCTGGACTTGTACATGCTTGCACATTTTAGGAATATTGGATGTCCCAGTTTGAACTTAGGCATCCTTTGTAAATTGTACCTTCACATGAATTCATTTATTTATTTTAAAGTATTTGTATACCGCCTTCTCCTTCAATCAAGGCGGTCTCCACAGCAACCAGTCATAAGAGTGGTTCAAGTGTGCTCATGCAGTGATACATATTGTGTGTTTGTGGTGGTGTGTATTGGATTCTTGTTGAGCTATTTACATCATGCGCTATTATACATTCTTATGTACAAGGGTCAAGGGAGGGGGGTGGTCTTTTGTCCTTGCTTTGGTCTTTACTGAGGGCGATGTGAAGAAGCTATCCATGTCAGAAAAAATATTTAGTGGTGATGAGTCAGAAGAGCTGAATCAAATCTCAATGAATCTGGAAGATGTCGAAGAATAAATTGACAAACTAGAATGCAATAAATCACCTGGAATGGATGAGTCTGTCTGTGCTAGGCATGGTGTGCCAGCTGATCGAGTTTACTTAGATTTTCAGAAAACGTCAACAAAATCTCAGAAGAGAGACTCCTGAGGAAGTTAAAAAGTCATAGCATAGAAAGAATGCCCTATTGCAGACTGGCAATTGATTTAGAGAAAACGGAGTAGGGATAAATGATCAATTCTCTCATTAAAGGAAGATGAATAATGGAGTATCCCAGCGATCTCTACTGGGACCGGTGCTATTTAACATATTTATAAAAGATCTGAAATTGGGAACAACTAGCAAGGTGATTAAATTTGCAGATGACACCAAATTATTCAAAGTTCTTAATTCTCATGCAGTTTGTGAGAAATTGCAAGAGGACTTTGTGAGAATGGCAGACTGAGCATCCAGATGGCAAATGCAATAGAATATGGACATGTGCACAAGTGCAAAGTGATGCACGTAGCAAAGAATAACCCAGACAATACAGTAAATACACAGTGCAGTATAGTTCTGGTCACCGCATCTTAAAAACAAGGTGATATAGTTAAGTTTATAAGAACATAAGAAATGCCATACTGAGTCAGACCATTGTCCATCAAGCCCAGTATCCTGTTTCCAACAGTGGCCAATCCAGGTCACAAGTACCTGGCAGGTTCCCAAAAAGGCACACAGGTTCCACAATTCTCATCCCGGAGCAAGCAATGAATTTCCTGGGTCCTCTTTAATAATGCTTTATGGACCTTTCCTCCAGGAACTTGTCCAAACCCTTTTTAAACCCAGCTATACTAACAGCTTTTACTGCATCCTCCGGTAATGAATTCCAGAATTTGATTATGCGTTGAGGGAAAAATATTTTCTCTTATTAGTCTTAAACGGGTTACACTGTAGCTTCATTGCATGACCCTATTTCTACTTTTTGATAGCGTAAATAATCGATCTTCGTTTACCCGTTCCACTACATTCATTAATTTATAGACTTCTACTATATCTCCTCTCAGTCATCTCTTTTCCAGGTTGAAGAGCCCTAACTTTTAAGCCTCCCTTCGTAGGGGTATCCTTCCATCCTCTTTATCATTTTTGGTGTCTCTTCTCTCTACCTTTTCTAATTCCACTATTTCCTTTTTAAGATATGGCGACCAGAATTGCGCATAATATTCAAGGTGCGGATGCACCATGGAACGATACAGAGGCATTATAATATATTTTGTTTTTTTTCTCCATTCCTTTCCTTATGATTCCTAGCATTCTATTAGCCACTTTGGCTGCCGCTGTGCACTGGATGGAAGGTTTCAATGTGTTATTCATGATGATGCCTTAATCTTTTTCCTGGGTGGTGGTTTGTAATGTGAAACATTGCATTGTGTAACCATAGTTCTCTGGGAACAAGCAAGGGGCAAACACCCCTGTTCTACGTGAACAAGCAAGGGGGGGGGGAGTAACCCTCTGCTGCTAAGCGACATGCAACGAGATGCTCCTAAGGGTAGTCTACCTCCCGGGCCAGGACAATGCTCCAGCAGACAAGCTGAGCAGAGTTCTCCAGCCGCATGAGTGGAGCCTGGATCTCGGGTTGACTTCCCAGCTGTTTTGACTGGGGCGTCCCTCTAGTGGACTTGGTTGCCAGCCCGGACAAACACACAGTTGCCCAACATCTGCTCCAGCCGTCCCAGGTGGCATCAGATGTGTTTCTGATTCCATGGTTGGAAGGCCTCCTTTATGCCTTACCATAGACTCCACTGGTCATGAAGACCCTCTTCAAGGTCCAGTGTGACGGGCATCACTGATACTGATAGCCCCATGGTGGCCCAGGCAACCTTGGTTCACGCCGCTTCTCCACTTGTTGGCAGCGTTGCTGATTTCCCTGGGCCGTGCCCCGGGACTGCTATCTCAGGAAAAGGACTCTCTCCTGCACCCCAACTTTGTCCCTGTCTCTTACGACTTGGCTGCTAAAAGGTTATCTCTGGCTCTCTTCAGCCTTCCACGGGAAGTGGAAGAGGTCCTTCTGGCTTCCTGCAAGGCCTCCACAAGAAGGGTGTATGCCTTCAAGTGGTGCTGATTCTCGGTACAAATGGTACTCACATCAGCTCGCAGGGTCAGCGTGCTTCAGGCTCTGATGGCTGAGCCCCCCTACATGAGCTTCTATAAGAACAGGGTGTGCTCCGCACACAACCCAAGTTTCTGCTGAAGGTGGTGTCCTCATTCCCTCTCACTAAGGAGGTGGTGCTTCCCACCTTCTTTCCAAGGCCTCATGCTGGCGAGGCGGAGACCGTCCTCCATACTTTGGATTGTAAAAGGGCTCTGTCCTTCTGTCTGCAATAGACTCGAGGCCAGCGCAACGTGCCTCAGCTTTTCATCTCCTATGACCCAGTCAACTGGGGCTCCCAGTGACTAAGCGACCTCTGTCCACTTGGGTGGCGAACTGCATTTCCCTCGCTTATGAACAGGCTGGGATCTCGCTAGACCAGCGGCTCATGGTGCACCGCGTTAGGACCATGGCTACTTCCATGGCAAATTTGTGTTCCGTGCCTGTGACAGAAATCTGCCAGGCTGCCACCTGGTCTTCTGTCCATACCTTTGCAGATCACTACTGCCTGAAAAGGGAGTCCCAACAGGACAGCACCTTTGGCCAGGCTGTACTTCGTAATCTCTTCACGGTGTAGGCAACTCCCACCTTTTGACCCTTCTGTGTTCAGGCTACTGGAGTGCTGGTTCTCCACCAGACACCTGGGTCTTGTGAGAGTCCCTCTTTGTGACTTAACTGCTGCACCTCACGGCTCACTTCTCTGGCTGCCATAACAGTTTGTACAGTTTCTCGGTAACCTGTAGCCGGGGAGTCTCATTTGTGAGGACTGACTTTGCTTGTTCTCGGAGAAAGCGTAGTTACTCACCTGTAACAGGTGTTCTCCGGGGACAGCAGGAATCAGTCCTCATAACCCTCCCTCCTCCCCCTTGGAATTGCTTCTTTACCGTACTTTATTTTTTGCTGTCTTAGCTATGTCATTAGTTTGAGGCAAGATGGTACTCTTGGGCAGGAAAGGGACCACATATGCGTGGTGCATCTCCCAAAGGCTTTCTTTGAATGCTGGGGAGATGCTTTTGTGTGGGCTCCGTAGGCGCCTACGTCACCCATATGTGAAGACTGATTCCTGCTGTCCCCGGAGACCACCTGTTACTGATGAGTAACTACGCTTTTGGGTTGTTCTTTCCTAGGTGCATAACTTTGCACTTGTCCACGTTAAATTTCATCTGCCATTTGAATGTCCAGTCTTCCACCTCTTGCAATTTTTCACAATCCTCTTGGGTTTTAACGACTTCGAATAATTTTGTGTCATCTGCAAATTTGATTACCTCACTCGTTATTCCCTTTTCTAGGTGATTTATGAATATGTTAAAAAGCAGCAGACCCAGCACAGATCCCTGTGGTACTTCACTATTCAGCCTTTTCCATTGAGAAAATTGGCCATTTAGCCCTACCTTCTGCTTTCTATCTTTTAACCAGTTCCTTATCCACAATAGTACATTGCCTCCTATCCCATGGCTTTTTAATTTCTCCAAAAGTTTCTCATGAGGAGCCTTGTCAAAGACTTTCTGAAAATCCAGATACACTATATCGACCGGCTCACCTTTGTCTACCTGTTTGTTCAAACCTTCAAAAAAAATATAACAGATTAGCAAGAGAAATCCTTCCTTGGCTAAAGCCATGTTGGCTTTCTCCCATTAAACCATGACTCCCATGACAATTTTTATATAACAAAATTACCTATAGATACTCAATGTAGACCATAAAAAAAGGCAGGAGCAGAGTGAATAATTGTGGACAAAAAACAAAACTTTTCATAAAAAGTAAAAGCATTGGCATACCCCTGGCACTATTACAACGTGTCCTCTGCTATCTAACCACCACCCTCCCTCACAACTGGAGGAGTCAAGGCCTTTTTAAGGTCTATGAAGGCCCGCAGATCTTCAGAGGAGAAGAAAATATATTTAACTCCGAGATATGAAATATAGCATTTATATGGGTATCGCAGTCTGAAACTAGCTCTGCGAGCCACGGTCTCCTGGCAGATAGCCAGGAAAAGCTGCCTGTCCTCCTGTGTAGTCCGGCATATATCAGGAAAAATCCATACAATCTTCTCCATATAAGGAACATGAAATTTTTTAAAGTACAAAGATAATATTCTTGAAAGGTTAGACTGAAAAACAAAACTAACCAATAAAGTAGATGTACCAATTACTGCAACTGTTTCATTTTCCAGGAAATCAGACAAATTCTCCCCCCAAGGTTAGCTTAGCCTGTTTTGATTCAAATTTGAAAGTAAAAAGTAAACTTTAGCATCACCTTCGACGCTTGGGCTCTGCAGGTGGTCAGTGAGGGTTACCTCCTCCACTTCAAACAGACTCCTCCTCTGTTCTTCCCCAGGGAAGTCCTATAACACCTTTTCACCGAAGGCTTCTGCAGCAGGAACTTGTGAGCCTGCTGGCAGAAAAAAGGCGGTGAAGTTGTTCCCCCCCCCACCTCTCCTGCTCAGAGGGGAACAGATTTCTACTCCCGTTACTTCCTGGTTCCAAAAAGAATGGAGGGTTTCGGCGGTTCTTGGTGAACGAAAAGTTCAAAATTTCCCTTGGAACGTTGCTGCCCTACCTCCAGTGGGGAGATTAGCTATTCACCTTGGATCTCAAAGATACCTATACCCACATCCTGATCCATCCCTTGCATTGGCAGTATCTCCGCTTCATCAATGAAGGACAACACTACTAGTACGCTCCATTCTCACTGACTCCGGAGTGTATCCGGATTGACATGGACTGAGCTTAGTCGGTTTGGAATTTGATTGTTTTAAATCTATTGAAGGAGGAAAATAAGGATATAACCACTTACTAATTAAATAAATTAAAAAGTACTCTTCTAAGTTGGGTGCCAGCTTATGTTGCTGTGCGCCTTCATATATTGGGTCCAACAAAAGATATATTTTTTTGATGTCTCTGAATATTTTTGTAATAGTAGAGGAATGAACTAATTACAAAGGATAGGGCTCACTGGATTTGATTATTTTATAAAGTCAGCACATAAATCGCATCTCTGCTCAAATTCCAAACTACTCCCTTAAGAATGCCTGCATGTATATTGTGTAAAACTAGATAAATCGAGAGGAATTTTAGAAGGGACGTCCAAGTGCAATCTGGGATGTCTAAGCTAGAACGTCTGGGAGAAAAAAAAAAGCAGGCACGTTCAGATGCAGACACTAGGTCACAGACATGGACGTGCCTGATATGCGGGGATGTATATATCAGAATCTGGATGTCTAGGATAGTCTAATGGTTAGAATAGTGGGCTAGGAACAGGACAGCCAGTTTTCAAATCCCACTGCTGCAATAATTGACATTTATTTTATTTATTTATTTATTTACATTCTCTTATATACCGCGCTATTCTGCATCAGTGCGGTTTACATTGAACAAACTAAAATTACATTGAACAGGGCATTATAACTTGGAGATAACTATTTTACAGGGAACATGGTGCTGAATACTGAGGATGATGGATGCTTTTCAGTCAAAACGAGCACTTTTCGATGTATGTTCATGCCTGGATTAAGTCTGAACTTAGATGTGACACCAGATGCCCATGATGTTTCTGAGATTGGGAGGGAATGTCCAGTTTCCTGGAAACACCCCCGGCCACACCTCTACTACATTCCCATTCAGACTTGGACATCCTTATGCTCGGGATATCCCCAGTGCCAGCTTCTAAAATGGCTCTGGAGACGTCTCTGTGCTTCGGACGTCTCTATGCCCATTTTCGGATGTTCAAAGCACAAGTAGGACTTCCAAAAAGACTCACATTGTTTTTGTGTGCCTACTTTTTATGCCTGTATGCACCCACAGTTTCTAATAGCTATTTTCCATATATAAATCATGCTTGTTAAGTGCCCTCAAGTCTTTGCCGACTGCTGGCAATCCTGTGCATGGTTGTCCCTATCCTCTGGGTTTTATTCACAAGGTACGACTGGAAATAGTTTGCTAGACCTTTCTTCCACACAGTAAGTTTACTATACCTGGTATTCCACGGCAGTCTCCATCCAAATACTAACCAGGTCTGACCCTACTCAGCTTCCAAGATCAACGAGATGGGCCTGTTCAGGGTAGCATGGCCATAGTAAATCATGTTTAGCACATGGAAAATGCTTTCTAAAATAACCCCCTTGCAGAGTGTATACAATAATTAACTGCTTTTGAAACATTTTTTTTCTCTGAAAGTTTGTTTTCACTTGCATTCTGATACTTTTTTTTCTTTCTCCTTACTAGGCTGAAGATGAGGAAGGTTATCGTAAACTGATTGACCAAAAGAAAGACAGACGTCTTGCCTATCTGCTGCAGCAGACTGATGAGTATGTGGCTAACCTGACTAGTCTAGTATGGGAGCACAAGCAAGCCCAAGCAGCAAAAGAGAAAAAGAAAAGGCGAAGGAGAAAGAAGGTGAGTATTGATACTACCTGTGTCTATCGTAAGAATTTTTTAAGATTTGAGATAGAATGAAACACTTTACCATAGCATAGAATTAGAAGTAAATGAAGAGTGTTTTGATCATGTTAATAGGTCTTTATTAATATAATTGATGAAACTTCCACAAAATATTTATATTTTCAAAAAATTCACTAACTTTGAAATAAATCATTTTACATAAGAACCTTAATGTAAAGCTTTTGGGCTATAGCAGTGGTTCTCAACTCTGGTCTAGTGGAGCACCAGCTGGTTAGTTTGTCAGCTTATCCACAATGAATATGCATGAGAGATTTGCATACATTGCTTCAATTGCATTCAGATTTATCTCATGCTTAGTCATAATGGATATCCTGAAAACCCAACTGGCTAGTGCTACTCCAGGAGAGATTTGAGAACTACTGGGCTGGAGAATCTCTTGTTCTCTGTAGAAGGAAAACGAAAAAGTGGTATTTACTGCCATAGTGTCTTGTCTTTTCTGTCTTAATTTTATCTAAATAATCTCCAGGAACAAGCAGGAATGTAGTCATCACATATGGGTATCGTCGGTACCGACTGAGCCTGCGTGGGAACGCTCCCCAGCGTCCAATCAGAAAGCTTTTGGGAGCATCCCACAGTGCCTGCGTGCTGCCTTCCCGCCTTTCCCAACTGCCTCTCTCCAGTTCTTCTTTTTCTGCGGATGGGGGCAAATAACAGCAGAGCATTGGACACGCTCCATCATAAAGGAGGGGTACAAGCTTCATTTTTCAAGCATGCCCCCTCACACAATAGTAAGGCAGTTCAATTCTCCGACCTCTCTCATCAACCTGTTAGGTCAGGAGGTCGCTATCCTTCTAACCCAAGGGGCAATAGAAGAAGTACCCCCTCAACAACAGGGTACAGGGTTCTATTCCCCTTATTTTCTTATTCCAAAGAAAACAGGGGGTTACAGACCTATCTTAGACCTCAGAGAATTGAACAAATTCCTTGTCAAGGAGAAATTCAAAATGATTTCTCTCGGAACTCTGCTGCCATACCTTCAGAGTCAGGATTGGCTTTGTTCTCTAGATCTCAAGGATGCGTACACTCATGTTCTCATCCATCCAACTCACAGAAGGTTCCTTTTTCAGGGAAAGCACTACCAATACAGGGTGCTTCCATTTGGCCTGGCCTCAGCACCAAGGGTGTTCACGAAATGCATGGCTGTTGTAGCAGCATTTCTCCGCATTCTAGGGATATTCGTCTTCCCTTACTTAGACGATTGGCTCATTCGAGCCCCAACAGAGTCAGAGGCCAGGACTTCTCTATCCTGCACAATGCATATCCTTCAGTATTTAGGGCTGGTAATAAACATCCCAAAATCCAGTCTGACTCCTACTCAGTCTTTAGAGTTAATAGAAGCTTCCCTGGATACCACAAAGGCAAGGGCCTATCTTTCCCCAGGCCCGTTGCCTTCGCTTGGTGCAGTTAGCTTCTCAAGCAGTGCTAAAACCTCATCTAACTGCTTGAGAAATGTTAAAACTACTAGGCCACATGGCATCCAACGTGCATGTGGTTCCCTATGCTCGCCTCCACATGAGGGCAGCTCAGTGGACTTTATCCACCCAATGGACCCAGGTATCAGGATGTCTGTCAGACAAAATAGCAAACACAAGTCGCCTCATTTTGTCCCTCCAGTGGTGGAAGTCTACTCAAAACCTGTTGCTGGGGTCGCCTTTTCAGCAACCCCTACCCTAAGCAACTCTCACAACAGATGCTTCTCCAATGGGTTGGGGAGCTCATCTGCAAGACCTCTCCACCCAGGGCACCTGGTCTCCACGGGAGAGTTATCTACATATCAATCTCTTGGAGCTCAGAGCAATCTTTCTTGCTCTGCGAGTGTTCCACACCCTGCTCAGCTACAAGACAGTCCTCATTCATATGGACAATCAAGTAGCCATGTTCTATGTGAACAAGCAGGGGGGAGCAGGCTCTCTGTCGCTTTGCAACGAAGCTTTGCGACTATGGGCCCTCACCAGAGAGCATCAGATTCATCTTCTGGCAGTGTATCTTCCAGGCATTCAGAACTCTTGGGCAGACAGACTCAGTTGAGTTCTGCTTCCACACGAGTGGCCTCTGCATGCAGACCAGGTGACCAGGATATTTCAACTTTGGGGAACCCCGGACATAGACCTCTTTGCAAGTCCGTGGAATGCCAAACTTCCCCGGTTCTGTTCCAGAATTCCGGCTCAGAAGGCTCAGGCCAGGGATGCTTTCCTCCTTTACTGGGGTCAAGTCTTCCTGTATGCCTTTCCACCCATTCCCCTAATTCCCAAAACCCTGTTCAAGCTTCAGAGAGACAGAGGCCATATGATTCTCATAGCTTCACATTGGCCACAGCAAGTGTGGTACCCTCTGCTTCTACATCTCTCTCAAGCTCCCTCCCTGGAGTTAGGGTCTGCTCCAGATCTCCTATCCCAGGAGGATGGACTGTTATGGCATCCCAATCCCCAGTCTCTGCATCTCAGGGCTTGGTTGCTGAAGGCCTAGATCTCTGTGATCTTAATATCCCTCAGCCAGTGAAAGATATTCTTGCTTCCAGGAAACCTTCCACAAGACGTTCTTATGCTTTCAAGTGGAAAAGGTTTACCATATGGTGTTCGCAAAAGGCTCTTAACCCCCTTGCGATACCTCTGGAATCATTGCTGGAGTATCTCCTTCATTTATCCGATTCAGGTCTTAAGACTAATTCAGTAAGAGTTCATTTGAGTGCTATTGCAGCTTCCCTTAAGCCTCTAAATGGACAGCCTATTTCCTCTCATCCTCTTATAGCAAGATTTATGAGAGGCCTTCTTCTAACTAAGCCTCCCATTAGGCCACCACCTAAACCTGGTTCTTGGGCAGCTCATGAAGCCACCTTTCGAACCTTTAGCTACTACCTCCTTGAAATTCCTTTCTTGGAAGGTTATCTTTCTCATTGCAATCACATCAGCACGCCGCATTAGTGAGTTGCAAGCGTTAGTAGCTGATCCACCTTATACAAGGTTCCATCATGACAAGGTAGTCCTTAGGACTCATCCACACTTTATGCCAAAGGTGGTCTCGCCTTTTCATCTGAATCAAGCGGTCTACCTACCGGTGTTTTTTTCAAGGCCTCATGTATCAAATGCAGAGAGGAATCTTCAATACCTTGGACTGTAAAAGAGCTTTACAAAGAACACAGCAACATAGAAAGTCCTCTCAAATCTTTGTTGCTTTTGATCCTTCTCATTTGGGACTTCCAGTCTCCAAGAGAACACTGTCTAACTGGATTGCTCAGTGTATTTCCTTCACCTATCAGAGTAAGAACCTTTCTCTGGAGGGCCATGTCACAGCTCACAATGTGAGAGCCATGGCAGCCTCCATGGCTCATCTGCACTCTGTGTCTATCGACGACATCTGTCGAGCAGCCACTTGGGCCTTGGTTCATACCTTCACAGCCCATTACTGCTTGGACAAGGACTCCCGCCGGGATGTCTTGTTTGGTCAGGCTGTTCTCCAACACCTGTTCCATACCTAATCAACTCCTACCCACCATCCCTGGTAGGATGCCAGAGATCCATGGGAGGATGTGGAGCCCTGTTCAGGGACACACAACTTCTGGGGTCTCTCCCTGGCACCTAAAGCTAGGGAGTCCCCCATATGTGATGACTACATTCCTGCTTGTTCCTGGAGATAGCATAGTTACTCACCTGTAACAGGTGATCTCCGGGAACAGCAGGAATTTAGTCCTCACAACCCACTCACCTCCCCTAGGAGTTGTATCTCTCTCTCTATCTATCTCTTTCCTTTCCCTCTCTCTCTTTGTCTCAGCTTTAAAACTCAACTGGAGAGAGGCAGTTGGGAAAGGCGGGAAGGCAGCACGCAGGTGCTGTGGGATGCTCCCAAAAGCTTTCTGATTGGACACTGGGGAGCGTTCCCGCGCAGGCTCCGTCGGTACCGACGATACCCATATGTGAGGACTAAATTCCCGCTGTTCCCGGAGATCACCTGTTACAGGTAAGTAACTATGCTTTACCCACACAATATTGCATCTTTCAATTAATCCCTTTCCATGGCACAACGTTATTGGTACCTTTGCTATTCAACCCTGTAATGTCTAATATCTCCTTAAATAAATAAAAAAGTGGCACAGTGACTATATATGCATACATATTTGACACGCAAAATAAAACAAGACCAATGAAAAAAGGAAATAGTAGGAAATAGTATAAAAACCTGGGACATTGGCAGGACATGATTATTGGCACCCTTTAAAAAATTCAAATCAGTTTGAACAGAACTACATTCCCACTGCATTAGAATTGGATAGATTGTCAGTTCTCACATGACTTGAATCAACCAAAATTCAAAATGTCCACATCCACTCCCTGTTCCATTTTCACAATGGTGAAGACAAGAGAGCTACCTGAGACCATCAGAAATGTCATTGTCATCAAACTTTAAAGGGTTTTAAGACCATCTCCAAAAACCTTGGGATTCCTTTATCTATAATTCACAATGCTATTAAGAAGTTTTCTGCTCATGGAACTATCAAGAACCTCCCAGGACTTAGTGTGAAAAGGAAAATTAATCCAAGAAGTCTTTGAAGGTTAGTGTGAACTGTTGGAAAACCACCACGCACAACATCCAAAGAGCTTAAAGCTGACCTGGAACAATCTGGAGTGGTGATTTCAACCTGCACTATATGCCGCACACTAAACAAAGAAGGACTTTATGGGCGAAGGCCCCCACTTTTCAAAGACAGACATAAAAAAGGCACGCCTTATTTTTTCTCAAACTCACCTTGAGAAACCACAGTCCTGGAAAAATGTTCAATGGACAGATGAAACCAAAATTGAGCTTTTTGGTAATACAGACCAATAATACATTTACAGGCAAAAAAATGAATTTTATACGGAAAAAACATCTTTTCTATAGTTAAATTTGGTAGAGGTTCCATAATGTTGGATTTGAAAAGGGCCAGAGATGAAACCTGACATACAGACTCAGGTAATTTGTTCCAGGCATAAGGAGCAACAAGGTGAAAGGATCGAAGTCTGGAGTCCTTTGAACTATATGCATTATCTATCTGGAACACCCTGCCAGACCCAATCCCAAACATACCAGACCTCCATAACTTCCGGAAGCACCTGAAAACCTATTTGTTCATTGAGCACTTTGGCCCCTTGTACAACCACCCCCTCAATCATACACAAAACCCACAAACCCCAAACAAACAGAATAAGCTCCTATGCAATCTGTCTTGCGCACACCCTGTATATATAGCCCACCAATGTAATAAATAACCAAGCAAACCTACATTCAGTCGTCTTGTATATAAGTTACCTGCTCATTGTACATAAGTTGTTTTGTTCTGTGCATTGGTTACCTGTTCATTGTACATAAGTTGTCTTGTTCTATGTATTTAAAAATCATGGTTCTATATAAATCGCTTTGACCCTGGTGAAAGGCGATATATAAATCCCGCTAAATAAATAAATGTGGGGCTGTTTTGCTACCCCAGGAACTCGAGGCCTGGAACGTATTAAAGGAATCATGAAGTCAAAGGGACTATCAAGGTATTTTAGAGCAAAATATGCTACCTAGTGTCAGAAAGCTAGGTTTGAGTCGAAGGTCATGGGTCCTCCTGCAGGACAATGACCCAAAACATACATCCAAAGGTACAAAAGAATGGTTAAAAAGGAACAAATGGACTGTTTTAAACAGGCCAGCAATGAGTCCTGATCCCAATTCGATCGAGAATCTTTGGAAAGAGCTGAAATCTGCCATTGGTAAAAGGAATCCTGGAAACATTCATGAGCTGGAACAAATCACGGTTTGAGTAGGAGACAGATATACGAAACTCATAGATGGCTGCAAGAAACATTTTGAGGCTGTCATCGCTACCAAGGGTTGTGCAATCAATTAGTGAAGGTTGGCATTAATCCTGTCCAGGTCATTTTTTTTCTCAGAAATTACTATGTCTAAGTTGTAAAGACATATTTTTTTTTGTTGTATACCTTTGAACATACTATTAAAATATTATGATGACATTCAGTTGGAATATTTCCAATTATTTCTCAAGATATTGTACACAACATACCTAAACTGCAAGAGTGCCAATAATGTGGACCACAACTGTAATGCCACTCTTCCCTTTCTTCCTCTCCTGTTCTTCCTGAATAAATTATTGTCTGATTATAATTTCATGCCAGCCATAGTCTGTTATACTGGCTAATTGTTTTTTGGGGTTTTTTTTGAGGACGGGAGGACAGTTTGTGTATGTGGACAATTTGCATTCATAGTGCGCAACCTGGACTCTTCTAACCAAAACAGTCTGTTTTAAGCACCAGAGCAAGAGGGCCTCCACAGCAAGATCAAAGAACAAGGGAGGCAGGGAAAACCTTGCCTAGTTCCCTGATGTAGTAAAAAAGGTTCTAAAGATTAGACTATTTACGAACACTAACAACAGGCCTACCATAAACAATGTGACTGTATTTAAATAAAATGCTGACCAAAACCAAATCTTTCTAGGGAATGAAAAAAGAATTGCCATTCTATATGATCAAATGCTTTATATGAATTGGGAAAAAGAGCTACCAATTTTTTTGAGCTCTTCACTGTTTGGCTAAAGCTAGGGTAGTGCAAATCTTGCATTATCAGCAGTAGATCTCCCTGCAATGAAACCAATCTGATCTCTATGTATAAGCCCATTAAACACTGAGGAATGCCTAACAACTGGCATTTTTGCATAAATTTTACAGTTTATATTTATGAACAATATGTGTCTGAAGTTTCCAGCTCTGAGAAACTCACTCTCATAAAAAATAATTCTGGCTTCAACAGAAGAACCACTCATCTCCTGACTTCAAAAATAAGAAAAGCATTTGAAGCTTTGTAGCAAGGAGTAGGACAAATGTCTTATAAAACTTGACCAGAAGTCCATCTGGGCCTGGCATGTTACCCATCGGCAATAATTTAATTGCTTGACAGATATTCTTAATTGATACCTTTTATCTAGGTAATCTTTCTGAGCTTGTTCGAACATGGAATGATCCAGATCTTGAATTAATGTCATAAACATAATCTGGACTAAAGGAGACTATAAAAGAATAGAGATTCTGATAAAAAGCTAGAAATTAGTTGCAAAATCTCTTTATCCGTTCCAACCATCGTATCATTCCCAGTAATAATGGAATAAACTCTTATCTTTCTTATTTGCCTTCAAGTATTTTACAAGCATTCAACCACTTTTTTTTCTCTTCATCATGGAATAGTGTGTCCATTCTGCCAAACGTCTATGGTATTATAAGTATACTTTAGCTTCTGAAGATGCAACCAGTGAGAGATTCATATTCATATTTTGAAGGGTGGTACTCTTAAAATCTGGATTCACCTTTGTTGCCGACATCATCTCCTACCAAAAGGGAACATTGCTGTTTGGAGATGACTTGGAGAAAGTTAGTGAAAGAGATGGCTGAACTCAAGGTCCAGAGTCTGCTGGAGGATAGGTCTCATGGATTTTTAGGGCATTTATGGGCAGGGTTCATTTCAGAGATGCCAGATGGCATAGACTGGGGAAACCCACCTTTAATCAGAAATGTAGAGTTCCTGGCATGGTGAATTTCCTTTCAGGGAGGCTGTAGTGAGGACAAGATGGAGACTCAGTTTTTTTTACTAGTTCCCAGTCTTCCCAGTGAAGACCAGAGATTCCACTCCAAGTTTACATTAGTAGTCCGCTTTTTCAAGATGTTCTATCAGGAGTGGACCTACATCATTTAGACTGATGGGTGCTGAAAGTAGTTCAGCAAGGTTGTGTGCTAGATTTTGACAAACCTCTTTGAGATGCTTTTTTGTTATCCACTTGTTCCTCTGCAAAATGTTCTGCAGTGGAGGCTACCATAGACTACCTAATCCACATGAAGGCAATAAGTAGTGCCTGTCCCTTAAGCGGAAAGAGGACTAGGTTGCTACTTGATTTTTTTTATGCCAAAGAAGGAAGGTGCACTCACTTTGATCTTGGATCTTGAGTGTCTACAGATTTCTCCATATCCCATGGTTCCTTATGAAAATGCTGCTGTCAGTCATATGAAAATTTCTTATGTTTCTCACAGTCTCAGAATCATATCTTCATATTCCTGTCATGGAATCTCATTTCTCATGGTCAAGATACTGGTCAGGCATTTTAAATTTTAGGACCTTTTGTTTTAATTTGCTATAGCTCAAAAACCTTTTCCAAAATCATGGTAGTAGCGGCAGCCTTCCTCTGCTAGAAGAGCATCTTGGGTATATCTTTATATGGTGACTGGCTAATAAGGGCCAAGTCAGAACAGCAGAGCTTGATGGCCACAGAGAGGGTAATCCAAAAGTTATAGTCCTATAACTAGGTTGAATAACCATCTTTTCCAAAGTAGTTTTAACATCTAGAATATGTGGTAATCTGGCTCAATACCCACAGAAAAGGTGTTCTTGAAAACCGAATAGATGGACAAGTTGCACTCAGGTTCATCTGCTGCTGACTTTCAAGAATCCCTAGATGTGATTGCAGGTACTGGGGTCCATAGCTATGGCTTTGGAAGTATCCACATACAAGCTTTCCAGAGAGCTCCCTTGTCAAGGTGGTTTCTCAAGATTGTTGGCTCGAATGGGATCCAGTTGATTGATCATTTGGAAATCAGAACAAATATAATTAACATTGTCACAGTTGGACAGGTTATTTGAGGCTAAATAATCCTTCTAGCTCAAGGTCCAATTGCAGCACAGAAGATTTTGGATCCCTCCATATGAACCATCATAACATCTGTCTATGTAAAAATGTTATGATTTAATCCACCCCACAATCATGGGTTTTTAATGTTGTGATTAGCTTGAATATAACAGGCTAGGGCCTCGATACTCAAAGTAAACAACAGCATTGACAAGGGGCAGGCCTGGTCTTTTACACCTGGCCAGTTGAAATCTTTGATCCTTACATCTGGCAACCTCCCAAATGACATTGGCCATTCTACATACATTTTCAGAAATTTGTCACCCTCTGACTATAACCATGCCACCTTGAGTGCTCCTGATCTTGGAAACTAAGTAGGGTCATGCCTGTTAGTGCTTGGAGGAAGAACCACCTTGGAATACATGGTGTTATAGGCTTACTGCATGGAAGAAAGGCCCGGCAATCTACTTCTGGTCTCATCTTGCCAAGAAAATCCAGGAGGTGGTCACAACATGGACAACTATGCACAGCATTGCCAGAAATCGAGATCAGCTCGACGGCACTTAACAACAGTGGCAAGAAGAAAGGGGAAGCAACACTGAAGATAATAGTGTTTAAGTGGATCAAGGAAGCTATCGCCTCATCTTAGATTAGGAAAGGGACTGTGTGTCCCAGAGGGGCTACACACAACATGCAGAATGTAGGTCTGTCCACAGAGGATATTTGTAGAGTGTCCATTTTACTTGGCTCCCTTTTCAAGTGCTGTAAACTAGATGTGCAGGTAGGAATGAGGCTCAAGTCATTAGAGCTACCTTATCTTCCGCTCACCCAGTTTAGTCAGCTTCGGTACTTCCCATTCATCTTGACTAGTCTGGTAGAGATGCAAAATTAGGTAAAATGTATATTTACCATTAATTTCCTTACCGGACCAGTCCAGGAACCACCCAGAGCACCACAGCTCCACAGTTACAGGTTACAAACTAGAAGAGAAAGGTGCTGTCTGTTCTCCTCAATGAAGATTTAAAAAAATACATTTGCAGTTAAAAATTCAAATACTGTTTCTCAAAAGAAAACAGGAGTGAAGTTATTGTTTCTGTTGCCTAAGAAAACCTCAGTGTGGTTAGTTTCGTTTGGGACTTGATATGGTTATGCAGGTTGAACTCTCTGTTGCACTAGCTTTTTGGGAAGAGTCAGCAAAAACGTTTTTTTTTCCTATGGCTCCATCTGCTGGCAGAGGGACATAGTAGACCAGTTCATTAGAATGGGTTATATACCCCTACAGGTGTCCTCACTTTACTTAAATGTGTTTAAAATCTAAAATTAAAGTTATTATTGGTAATTTCAGCAGAATTTTGTCAAGATATATGCACACATTGGGCCCAATTTATTAGAAAGGCATTTACATAGTTTATAGCCCTGTAAACCATATAAATGCTGCTCAGCAGGATATTCAACAGCACGAACACAGATAATGCCGCTGAATATTCCCGATCTTCTCACCCACATGCCCTGATGCTAACCGCTTAACATCAGGGCATCATATGGGCGTTCCGGGGAGGAGTGGGGTGGCGATAGTCATTAACCAGAAAGTGGCGATATTTCATGCTGCCTGGTTAGTGACCGGTGGCTAAAAGATAGGTGCAGCAAAAGCTTGCCTATCTTTTAACCACTGTGGCTAACCGGGCAGCATGCAATATCGCCGCTGCCCTTTTAGCTACTGCAGCTGGGAGGCTGTATGGCAAACCTGGATATTCAGTGCCAGGGCGTCATATGACCCCCGCATTGAGTATCCAGGATTAAGGGTCGGCTAGCTGTACTAAAATTGTTTTTCCTTTCTGTGGGGAATTTTAAAAAGCATTTCTGACGATAGAATTTTTTTGCCTGCAGAAACAGGCTTTTATAAAATTGCCCAGGCCATATGCATATATATACATTTAATGCACACGTAGGTGCATTAAACGTATATATACATGAGTTTGTGACCTGAGCAGAAATGTTTCCAGTAGCAGGGCTGGGGAGTGATTGAGTGTCACATGTATGATTTTCTCCCAGTTGGCGAGAGGTCTTACGTATGCACTAACGGCAAGGAGCTCTTTGCTCTCAGGGAACAAGTCCATTCTCTAGAGGCTAGAGTAGCAGACCTGGAAGACATAAGAAAAACAGAGAAGTACATGGACGAGACCTAAGGGGATATAGTCCTGAAGTCCCACCTCCAGTCTGGCAGCATCCCTGTTGCCATGGAGGAGAGAGGTCACGTGATAGGAGAGCATCACCCTGGTGTGGCAGGACGTGATCCTGTAACTAGGACCTGTAAAACCCTCTCGCACTGAGGACGTTTCTCCAGGGCCATGTGCCCATGAGGGGAGGGTTAGGACAGCTGTTATAGTTGGTGATTCAATCATTAGGCATGTAGATAGCTGGGTGGCTGGTGGACGTGAGGATTGCCTGGTAACATGCCTGCCTGGTGCGAAGATAGCGGACCTTACGAACCACCTAGATAAGATCTTAGATAGTGCTGGGGAGGAGTCTGCTGTTTTGGTACATGTTGTTACCAATGACATAGGAAAATGTGGTAGGGAAGTTCTGGCGGCTAAATTTAAGCTTTTAGGTAGGAAGTTGAAATCCAGAACTTCCAGGGTAGCGTTCTCCGAAATGCTTTCCATTCCACTGCAGGACCCAAAAGGCAGTCAGAGCTCCGGAGTCTCAATGCGTGGATGAGATGATGGTGCAAGGATGAGGGTCTTGGATTTGTTAGGAACTGGGGAACATTCTGGGGAAAGGAGTGGCTCTTCCGAAGGGATGGGCTTCACCTTAACCAGGATGGAACCAGACTGCTGGCATTAACCTTTAAAAAGGAGATAGAGAAGCTTTTAAACTAGAAAATAGGGGAAAACCGACAGTCACCCAAGAGCGGATGGTTCGGAAAAAGGTATCCTTGAAGGATACTACCAAAAGCAGTGAGGTTCCAAAAAAGAGTAAAGTAGCCCAAATGCCCAAATGCAGACAGAGAGTGTAAAGATACCAAATTACCCATGCTTACCAAAAGCCAGATTAATATTAATAAAATACAGTCTCTAAAATGCTTGTATGCAAATGCTAGAAGTCTAAACAATAAGATGGGAGAGTTAGAATATATAGCAGTAAATGAGAGGTTAGATATGATTGGAATATCAGAGACATGGTGGAAGGAGGACAACCAGTGGGACACTGTGATACCTGGGTACAAACTATATCGTAATGATAGAGCTGATCAAATTGGTGGAGGGGTTGCGCTCTATGTTAGAGAGGGCATTGAGTCAGAAAGGATTAAAGTTTTGCAGGAAACAAAATTTGCTGTAGAATCTCTATGGATTGAATTTCCTTGTATGAAGGGGAAGGTGATGGCAATGGGGGTGTACTATCGACCACCTGGCCAAAATGAACAAATGTATGATGAAATGCTCAAAGAAATCAAGGAAGCTAACAAAAGTCACAGCAGAGTAGTAATAATGGGTGATTTCAATTACCCCGGTATCGACTGGGTCAGTGTTACGGCAGGACATGCTAGGGAGATAAAGTTTCTAGATGAAATAAATAACTGCTTCTTGGAGCAGCTGGTTCATGAACCAACCAGAGGGGAAGCCATACTGGACCTAGTCCTTAGTGGAACACCAGATCTGGTTCAAGAAATAAGGGTGTTGGGACCACTTGGCAATAGTGATCATAGCATGATCGTGTTTGATTTAATTAGTGGAGGAGGGATAGTAAAGAAATCCACAGTACTACCTTTTAACTTTCGAAAGGGGGGGACTATGATAAAATGAGGAATATAGTTAAGAAAAAACTAAAAGGAGCGGTTGCAAAGGCTAAAGACTTACATCAAGCTTGGGTGTTGTTTAAAAATACTATCCTGGAAGCCCAGACCAGCTGTATTCCACACATTAAGAAAAGTGGAAGAAAGTCCAAAAAACTGCCAGCATGGTTTAAAGGTGAGGTCAGAGAGGCTGTTGCTGCCAAAAAAGCATCTTTCAGGAAATGGAAAAAAGAGCCAAATGACGAAAACTGGAAACAGCACAACCACTGGCAAATTAAATGCAAAGCATTGATAAGGCAGGCAAAGCGAGAATTTGAGAAGGAACTTGCTATGGAAGCAAAAACACGAAATAAAGACTTTTTCAAGTACATTCGTAGCAAAAGGCCTGTGAGAGAGTCAATTGGACCATTAGATGATAGAGGGGTAAAAGGGGCAGTAAGAGGAGACAAGGCTATAGCGGAGAGACTGAATGAATTCTTTGCTTCGGTCTTTAATGAGGAAGATGTAGGGATGTTACCCAAGACTGAAGTGGTATTTAAACGTGATACTGCAGAGGAATTGAGAGAAATATCGCTACACCGGGAAGATGTATTACAACTATTTGATAAACCGAATAGTGCCAAATCACACGGACCGGAGGTATATATCCAAGAATGTTGAAAGAACTGAAATATGAGATTGCAGACCTACTACGTATTAGTAATCTGTGAACTTTCATTAAAATCATCTGTAATATCTGAAGATTGGAGGATCGCCAATGTAACGCCAATTTTTAAAAAGGGTTCCAGGGATGATCCGCAAAATTACAGACCGGTGAGCCTGACGTCAGTACCGGGGAAAATGGTAGAAACCATCATAAAGAACAGCATGTAGATAGTCATGGCTTAATGGGAGACAGCCAACATGGCTTTAGACAAGGAAGGTCTTGTCTTACTAATCTGTTATGGGCTTTTTTGAAGGTGTGAATAAACAGGTAGACGAAGGTGAGTCGGTTGATAATATGTATCTGGACTTTCAGAAAGCCTTTGATAAAGTCCCTCATCAGAGACTTTTGGCAAAACTAAAAAGTCATGGGATAGGAGGCAGTGTAATATTGTGGATCGGGAACAGGTTAAAAGATAGAAAGCAGAGGTTAGGGCTAAATGGACGATTTTCCCAATGGAAAAAGGTGAATAGTGGAGTACCCCAAGGATCTGTACTGCCTCTGTATCGTTCCATGGTACGATCGCACCTTGAATATTCTGTGCAATTCTGGTTGCCGTATCTTAAAAAGGATATAGCGTTATTAGAAAAGGTACAGAGAAGAGCCACCAAAATGGTAAAGGGGATGGAAGGCTACTCCTATGAAGAAAGGTACAAAGGTTAAGGTTCTTCAACCTGGAAAAGAGACGGCTAAGGGGAGATATGATAGAGGTCTATAAATTAATGAATGGAGTTGAACGAGTAAACGTAGATCGATTGTTTACGCTATCAGAATATAGAAAGACTAGGGGACATGTAATGAAGCTACAGGGTAAACTAGTTAAGACAAATAAGAGAAAATATTTTTTCACTCAACGTGTAATCAAACTCTGGAATTTGTTACCGGAGGATGTAGTAAGAGCTGTTAGTGTAGCTGGGTTTAAAAAAGGTTTGGACAAGTTCCTGGAGGAAAGGTCTATAAACCATTATTAAAAAGGGACCCAGGATATCAATGCTTGACCCAATACAAGCATTGTGGAACCTGTGTCTTTTGGGGATACTGCTAGGTACGTATGACCTAGATTGGCCACTGTTGGAAACAGGATACTGGGCTTGATGGACCTTGGTCTGACCCAGTATGGCATATCTTATGTTCTTATTGGTGTTTGAATGAATGCTGTCTAAAATTCTTGTGTATGCATTTAAAATAAGCCCAGGAAATTTGTGCATACTAAATAGCAGGTGTAAAGTGTGCATGTACTTTCTCTGGGGTAATTTTCTAGAATGCTGAAGTAACTTATGTGTTGAAGTAACTTGCTGCTCTTTGAGAATGGAAGCAAGGTGACTATGTACTTCCATAAAATTATCCCACTGGAATACAGGCATAGACATTTCCAGCTATTCTTAGGCGAGTGCAAATGGGCCCCCTCTAAGTTTAGACAAATGCGTATTTTACAACTCACAACTCTGCTCAGCCTCTGCTTCTGGGAACGCCTACATCATGTCAAAGTATGCACTATTTGTCAGCACATACATACTGTACCTTTATGCATCTATGAAATGTCCAGGGGCTATAGGCTCTTGTTTCTGTATGTAAATCATGCAAAAAGGCCTTTGTGTGTATTGGGGGGAGGGATGGAGAGTTTTGCTCTTACTGAATTTGATTTTACTGGATTTATGAGTGAAAGCAGTGCTATACTCTTATTAGAGCTCAGGAAATTTTGTGAGAGGCAACTTTTTCAAGTATAACGCATTTGATAAATATAAACTTGTATGTACTTTACTGTCTAGTACATAATATAAATTTGTATTTTTTGCAGAAAGCTGAGGAAAATGCCGAAGGAATAGGATCTGGCCTGGGTCCTGATGGTGAGGTAAGGGTTTAGCATGTATGTGTAAATATTATATGTAAATATTATTTTTTAAATTCACAGTTGTATCTTCAACTTGATTCCTTAAGACTCGGAATGTAAATCCTTATGGCAGGAAGCTATTTTCAGCTGTATCAAATTAAAGCAAGTAGGGCATGCAGAACCATGATTTCAGGAATGCTTTCTAATATAGATTTTTAGGCTAGAGTATCAGAAGAATATTTAACTGCTGTGGTCAATGGGTTTTTTCTGTTTGTTTTTGTTAAATACTGACTGTTGCAGGTAATAAAATCTACATATACAGATAGTGGCTCATGCTGAATATAGAGATCCAGTGCTGGCCACTGGCAGTACTGATGTTCAACCTGCTGTGCAGATAGCTAACCAGATAAAGTTCAGATAGACTTTTTGCTGTCCTATCTTTATGCGGTAAGGACCGGCTCCAGAGCTGGTACAAGGTAGTGAAATCCCTAGGCAAACCTTCAGCTTTACCTCCCCAAGATATTGATAATTAAACTCAACAAGTATGATCTGACATCAACCTTCAAGCAGTAGTCCTGTAAAAATGCATAACTGGGCATCATACTTTTAACTTTTTTAGACTTTGCTTTGTATATGTGTGGGTACCTGCTTTTCCTGCAAGTCAAAACAGTATACTGATAGCTCTTTAAGTTTGTGTGTCTATCAGAATCTATTGTTTTGCTTTGACGCCTGCTTTTTCTACTGCCCCCTAGAAACTGCTGCCCTAGGCGATTGCCTAGTCTTGCGTAATGGTTGGGCTGGATTTGTATATTGTTAGCTATCAAAACAGTGGGCTGAATTTGAATTATGCATGATTGATTAGTTGTTTGATATACCACTTTATAAAAAATATCAAAGCGGTTTACAGATTCAGTAAAGCAGATTAAAAGAAAAGAAAATCTGCAAAATTAGGAAACCACAATGGGAGTAACTTAAAATAAATAAATAGAAAAGATAGAAAATGTAGGAAGAAGAAAAGCGATTTGGAGGAGACATCATTGTGCAGCTGGTCTCCGAAGCCATGATTGAAGAATAGTATTTTGAGACCAGTTTTGAGTGTTTTGCAATGAGAGTGAGTGTAAATATGAAGGTAGAGAGTTCCAAAGAGAAGGGGTAGAAAAATAAAAGGCAGAATGATGAATGCCTGAAGTATTTCCCGATTTGGGCCCGATTTGCAGGAAGAAGGTAGAGGGTGTTAATATGCTGGGAGAGGGTAGGATGGGAGGAGGGAGGAGATCAGGTGGGAAGATAGGTACAAAGAAAATCCAGTTTAGAAGGCTTTATGGGTAATAAGTAAGATTTTGAATTTAATATGAAAGGACAGAGAGAACCAAAGATAATAAATGTACAGCAATATAAAGTGATCATATTTATGGGACCTGCAAATATGTTTAATGGTGATATTCTGTACATTATGGACATGCTTGAGTGAGGAAATGGGAGACCAAGGTAGACAACATTGCCATGAGCTGCTGTTTTGATGGCCTTTTGATTGAGGTAGTATTTTACAGAGCAGAGCTTGTAAAGAAAGAAAAAGCATGATTTGACCACAGAGGAAATTTGTGCATTGAACGAGAGAGAAGAATCAAGTAGGCATCCAAAAATTTTAAGGGAGTTTATTAAAGTGAGATCTTGGCCTAAAAACTGAGGTGCTAGAGTAGGACGAAAATCACGGTCAGACTTAAGGGGATAGGGAGTTTGGTGTGGGTAAAGTAGGATTTTTGGGGGGAAGTGGGGAGTAAAAATAATTCTCCAGGACCAAGCAGGAAGTCAGTCCTCACATATGGGTGACGTCGGCGCCGACGGAGCCCCTGTGCGGAGCATTTCCCCAGATTTCAAGGAAAGCCTTTGGGAATGCAGCGTGTATGCGTGATCCCCTTCCCGCCCAAGGGTGCCATCTTGCTCAGTCTTCTTTTTTCCGCGGAGCCCAACGGACGTGAGTTTGTGTCACTCGGTAAAAAAATGATTTTCTTCAGTTTTTTTGTTGTTTTACCTGGTTCGATGCTGGTTCCACTTCCCGCCTGGGCCCGGTACACCGGTATCGAGCCTGGAGCTAGTTTTTCATTTTTTGTCCTCCGAGACTAGCGTTCGCGCTTTTTTGTGTTTTTCACTGGCAGCCCGGTCTTTTGAACTCGCAGGGGCCCTTTTTCCCCCGATGACTGCCAGCAGGTTCAAGAAGTGTGATTGGTGTAAGAAACTTATGTGTCTCACTGTGACACACATGACTGCTGCCTTCGATGCCTCGGGCCCGATCATGACCCGCTGGCCTGTGACCCGTGCGGCAAGATGTTGTCGAAGGCATTGAGGAGCCATCAGCATAAGCGTGAAAGAATCTTTTCTGACTCTGCATCCGGCCGGGCCCGGACTTCGTCAGAGGCCTCGACATCTCGGGAGTCCGATCCCGAGCACCGTCGAGGCTCCTCTGAGAGGGGGGTCTCCTTCTCGGGAACACAGAAGGAAGAAAAAGCTCGCGAGGGCGACGTCGGTGGACGCTCCTGGCCCCTCGAGGGCCAGGTCGCATAGCCCCAACCGACGCCCCGGGCTCTCGGAGTCAGAGAGGCCTTCGAAGTTACCTCGTCTGGAGCCGGAGTCCTCGAGTCACATGAGTGCAGTTGTCCTCATGGACTCTCCCCCGGGGGAGCCGACATTGGGCCCGACGCCGTTGGGGCCCGAGTTGGGGGCTGCTGAGTCTCCTGAGCTCAGACTCAGGTTGACTGCCTTGGAGAGCAGCTTGGCTGCCTTCATGGAACAGCAGCGGGTACTGATCGCCGGTCTGACGGTGCATCTGCCCCGACCACCGGGACCTCGACGTCCAAGTCGACCCCGGAGACCGAGCCGATCCTCGAGTCGATGAAATCTCGAGTCGATCCTCGGTCACGGTCCCCCTCGACCTCCCGTGCGGGGCTGAGGTCATCGATGCCGATACCCTCGGCGTCGGGCGGGTGGCATCGAAGCCCACACGGCCGGAGCCGCTCGATTCCTCCTTGGAGGAGTCGGACTGGGAGACGGAGGACGAGGAGTCCCCGGACACCTTCCGGACCCCGTGCCTCCCATCGGACTCACCGGAGTCCGAGCCTCGGAGAAGGTCCCCCCCAGAGGACACCTGGTTCTCAGACTTCGAGAGGACATGGCCAAAGCTTTGGTCTTCCCCACGGATGCCAAGGAGGAGCCGAAGAGCCGAAGAGCTCGAGGCACTCCAGTATGACTCTCCGCCTAAGGAGGCCTTTACTGTACCGGTTCCTCCAATGCTGGAACGGCTGCTCTTCCGCATGTGGGAGGCACCGGCCTCAGCGCCGGTTCTTAGCAAACGGGTCGATTCCATCTATCGAGTCCGTAAGAGTCCTGGGTTCCAGAAGGTACAGCTACCGCACCACTCCATGGTTGTGGAATCGGCCATGCATCGTCTGAAGAGTCAGAAGATGCACTCCTCGGTGCCCCCTGGCCGGGAGGCCCGGAACCTGGATGCCCTCGATAGAAAGTGCTTCCAGGGCTCTATGCTGTCTTGCTGTGTCCAGACTTACCAGCTGTTAATGGGCATGTACCTCCAAGACCTGGCGAAGGAAATTGCCGGGTTTTCAGCTGGCCTCTCCTAGGAACCTTTGCAGAAGTTCAAGGCTTTGTCATCAGGGATCCCGAGAGTGCTCAAAGTTTATCTCTCAAGCAGCCTATGATGGCTTCAAGGCTTTGGCCTGGGTGGCAACGGCCGGCATCGGTGCACGCCGTCAGGCCTGGCTACAGTCATCAGATCTGGAGCCCTGGGTACAGGGCAAGTTGGTCGATGTCCCTTGCCGAGGTGAGAACCTTTTTGGCAAACCCATGGCTGAGAAGGCTGCAGAAATCGAGACTGAGACTCTCACCAGGACAAGATTGTCCAGAAAGACTTTTGCCCCTTCTCAGAAAAAGAAGGGCTCGGAGAAGCCCTTTTTCCCGAGGAAGGGTGCTGCCTAGAAATCATACCCTCATTTTCAGGCCTCTACAGCTCCCCAGCAGGGTCAGCAGGCCAAGGGGCAGGGACATGGGCCCCATAGGCAGAAAACCCCCAAGCTACCAGCTCCGGCTCCTGCACAGCAGGGAGCGGGGTTCTGACTCCCACTGCATAGCCTCTCCTCCACAGCTGGCTCCACTCAGCACAGGAGGCTGGCTGACACTGTTCGCCCACAGGTGATCAGCCATAACAGGGGATACCTGGGTACTGAACATAATCCAGAAGGGCTACTTGCTCCACTTCAACCAGTTACCTCCCTCCTATTTTCCAGGGGAGCCTCCAAGACTCCCTCTGCACAGGAACCTCCTCCGTCAGGAGTTGGTAAGTCTTCTAAACGAGCAGGCGGTGGAACCGGTGCCTCACCACCTGAAGGGGCAAGGCTTCTAGTCCTGGTACTTTCTGGTACCAAAAAGGTCAGGAGGCCTCAGGCCCATCCTAGACTTGCAAAATCTCAACAAGTTCCTGGCGAGGGAGATTGGCTATGCTCCTTAGATCTAAAGGATGCTTATACTCACATCCTCATTCATCCAGACCTCAGACAGTATCTCAGATTTGTAGTGGGAGGAAATCATTTTCAGTACAGAGTACTTCCATTTGTCCTAACCTCCGCTCCTAGGGTTTTCACCAAATGCCTGGTGGTGGTGGCGGCCTATCTCAGAAACCAGGGCATCTTTGTCTTTCCGTACCTGGATGACTGGCTCATCAGGGGTCAGTCTCCACAGGAGACCAGACAAGCCACCCTGCGCACTGTATCTCTTCTCCAGCATCTAGGCTTTGTCATAAACTTCGCAAAGTCCACTTTGCTCCCCTCACAGAACATAGAGTTCATAGGGGCAAGACTAGATACCCTTCAGACAAAAGCTTATTTGCCCGAGGGCAGGGCCCACAGACTGATGGACTTGGCCAAACAGTTCCAGAGCGGTTCTCTGGTCTCCGCCAGACACTTCTTGAGGCTCTTAGGCCACATGACATCCACGGTCCATGTAACTCTGAATGCCCGTATGCACATGCGGCCTGCTCAGTGGTGCCTCAGAGCTCAGTGGGTGCAAGCCACAGGAGACTTAAGAGACAGAGTAAGGGTGTTCAAACTGCTAGTGGACTCCCTGCGGTGGTGGCTACATCTCCCAAACCTTGTCAGGGGAGTGCCTATCCAAGTGCCGCCATACACACAGGTGCTGACAACAGATGCTTCCTTGCAGGGCTGGGATGCACATTGCCAGGGTGCATGCACTCAGGGCCTCTGGTCTCCTTGGGAGGCCACACAGCAGATCAATCTGTTGGAGTTGCGAGCTATCCGCTTGGCTCTACAGACTTTCTCTCATGTCCTCTCTCACCAGTCTGTCTTGGTTCAGACAATCAAGTAGCAATGTTCTATGTGAACAAGCAGGGAGGCACAGGCTCCAGGCTTCTGTGTCAGGAGGCACAAGCTCTTTGCTCCCTGGCAGTCAAACTAGGCGTGTTTCTCAAAGCAGTATCTCCAGGAACAAGCAGGAATGAGTCTTCACATATGGGTACGTCGGTACCGACGGAGCCTGCGCGGGAACGCTCCCCAGCTTCCCAAAAAGGAAAGCTTTTGGGAGCATCCCACAGCGCCTGCGCGCTGCCTTCCCGCCTTTCCTAACCGCCTCTCCCCAGTTCTTCTTTTCCGCGGAGCGAGCAGGTCGTGTTCCTGTCACCGCTGAAGAAGTTCTTTGTTTTATTTTATTTCTTTGGTCGCGCGTCTGCCTTCCCCGACTTCGGACCGGTACCACCGGTCTTTCTTTCTTTTCTTATAAAAAAAAAAAGAACATATTTTTCCCTCACTTAGTGTATTTTTCCTCTTCTGGGCCTTAGGCCTCACGAGAAATTTTCCTCATGGAAAAACCAGCCTCCGGGTTTAAAAAAATGCACTAAGTGCAGCGGTACTATTTCTGTCACCGACACCCATGAATGGTGTCTTAAATGTTTGGGTCCTGACCACTCCATTTTGGATTGTTCGTCCTGCTCCTTGATGTCTAAACGAGGTTTACAGAACCGAGCAGCTAAGCTCCATGTGCTGTTTCCCTCTGATGCAGCTTCAGTGGCATCAACGTCTTCCAGGGCTGCTTCTTCCTCCCATGGATCTCAGGTAACCAAACATAAATCCAGCCGGTCCTCGAAGGGTAGATCTCCTTCCAAGCATCTAGATGCCTCCGGGCTTGCCCTCGAGGATCCTGCACCGGCAAAACAACCCCGGCGGGAAGCTCCGGCTTCCAAAGCTCCACCTATGGGTTACAGGTTGACATCGATGACACGGCCTCGACCGATCACCTGTTAGAATGCTCTGGGGTACCGGCGCAACCTTCCGGTACCGAATTCTAGGCATTCATGGCGTCGATGGATCAGAATGTTCTATTCATGCAGCAGGCTATCACGGCCTTCATTCAAGCTGCGACGCCGCTGATACCACAACAAACTCCGTTGTCGGTATCAGCTCCGGTACCGGCACCAGTGTCGGTACCGGTACCGACTGCATCGACATCGACCAGGATGCCGACTGCAGTGGTTCCCTGTCCAGGGATGCCCATCGGTACCGAACCGGTACCGATGACGCCCGATGTCGATACCGCTCGATACGCGTATCGAGCTTTGGAAGAGCACCCTGACAGTCGATACTTTGATTCCTCCAAAGATTCTGATGCATCGGAGGAGTCTGCTGAAGTATCCATAGCCCTTCCTGAAGAGCCTTCTTCTCCAAAAAGAAGAATGTCTCCTCCAGAGGACTTGTCCTTTCAAGACTTCATAAGAGAAGTGGCTAAAGGGCTTTCCATTTTAGTAACCTCTGAATCAGAGTCTAGAGCTAAAAAATTGGATATTTTAGGTTATTCTAAGGCTCCTAAGGAGGCAGTCACCTTGCCAATTCATGAGATTCTTTATGATCACATGATTGACTTATGGGAGACTCCTCTCACTATCTCTCCTCATTCTCGTAGATTGGACACCATGTACTGTGTTCCTCCTTGTCCTGGGTTTCATAAAACACAGCTTCCTCACCATTCTATTGTGGTGGAGTCAGCTATGAAAAAGATAAAGAGTGCAAAAAGACACTCCTCTGCTCCTCCAGGAAGAGAATGCAGGACCTTGGATGCTTTTGGTAGGAAAATCTTCCAAGCCAGTATGCTCATTGCCAGAATCAACTCCTATAGTCTTTATATGGGTATGTTTCTGAAAGAAGTTGCAGATAAGCTTCACACTTTCCTCCCTTTTCTTCCAGAGGATAAAAGGGAAGAATTTCTTATTTGGCTTAAGCATACTCAAGATATTTCAAAGTTTTCCAACCGTGCAGCTTTTGACTCCTTTGAGGGTGCCAGCAGAGCTTCGGCCATTGCCATAGCTGCTCGCAGAATTGCTTGGCTCCAGGCTTCTGATCTAGAATCTTGGGTCCAGGATGGCTTGGGAAATCTTCCCTGTACAGGTGAAAACCTGTTTGGCAAAGATTGGCAAATAAAAGCCACTCAAATGGATGCAGAAAATTCTGCTTTGGATAGACTTTCAAAGTCAACCTCCATTCCTGCCAAGAAAAAAACTTTCAAGAAGTCTTTTTTCCTCAAGAAAGGCAGATTCCATCCTGCTTCTGGCCAACAATCATCTATAGGTCGTTTTGCTGCTAAGCGTCAGCAACCTAAACAGGCCAGGCCTAAGCCTACAGGGGCTGCTGCAACTCAGCAGACCCAGCCTCCTCAGGGCTTTTGACTTGATGCTAGAGAACTTAGCCTTTCTGGCTCTGAAACAGCCAGAGCCTCTCACCATTCCAGGAAGGTTAGCTCATTTTGCTCCCAGATGGGAGCAAATTACAGCAGAGCATTGGACCCTCTCCATCATAAGAGAGGGCTACAAACTTCATTTCTCAAACCTTCCTCCCCACACCATGGTGAGACATTTCAATTCTCCAACATCTCTCCTCGACCTTCTAGGTCAGGAGGTGGCTACCCTCCTTGCCCAAGGGGCAATAGAAGAAGTACCTCTTCTTCAACAGGGGTCAGGGTTTTACTCCCCCTACTTTCTGATCCCAAAGAAAACAGGGGGCTACAGACCCATATTAGATCTCAGAGAATTGAACAAATTTCTATGCAAGGAGAAATTCAAGATGCTTTCTCTGGGCACTCTCCTTCCATACCTTCAGAGTCAGGATTGGTTTTGTTCTCTAGATCTCAAGGATGCGTACACACATGTCCTCATCCATCCATCTCACAGGAGGTTCCTCCGTTTTCTTTTCCAAGGAAAGCATTACCAATACAGGGTGCTTCCTTTTGGTCTGGCCTCTGCTCCAAGAGTGTTCACCAAATGCATGGCAGTAGTAGCTGCATTTCTACGCACTCTGGGAATATTTGTATTCCCATACCTGGATGACTGGCTCATCCGAGCTCCATCTCAGTCAGAGACCCAGACTTCCCTGGACTGCACAAGGCGCATTCTGCAGTATCTGGGACTTGTGGTAAACCTCCCAAAGTCCCAGCTCACCCCTACTCAGTCCCTAGAGTTCATAGGGGCCTGGCTAGATACTACCACTGCAAGGGCCTATCTTCCCGTTGCCTACGCCTAGTGCATTTAGCCTCCCAGATTCAGTCAAAAAGCCATTTAACTGCCCGGGAGATGCTACAACTGCTAGCCCACATGGCATCTACAGTGCATGTGGTCCCCTATGCTCGCCTTCACATGAGAGCAGCTCAATGGACTTTGTCCACGCAGTGGACTCAAGCATCAGGGGCTCTGTCAGACAAAATAGCAACCTCCAGGCGCCTCTTTTGGTCTCTCCAGTGGTGGATGTCCACCCAAAATCTGTTGCTGGGGTCCCCCTTCCAACAGTTGTTGCCCCAGGCAACCCTCACAACAGATGCCTCCCAAACAGGTTGGGGAGCTCATCTTCAAGACCTCTCCACTCAGGGCACTTGGTCTCCACAGGAGACCTCTCTACATATCAACCACTTGGAGCTCCAAGCAGTTTTTCTAGCTCTCAAGGTCTTCCATACCCTGCTCAGCTACAAGACAGTCCTCATTCATACGGACAATCAGGTAGCCATGTTTTACATAAACAAGCAAGGAGGAACTGGCTCTCTGTCGCTTTGCAACGAAGCTTTAAGATTGTGGGCCTTCGCCAGAGAGCATCAAATCCATCTCCTGGCCGTATACCTTCCAGGAATCCAAAACTCTTGGACAGACAGACTCAGTCGAGTTCTGCTTCCACACGAATGGTCCCTGCACATGGACCAGGTACTCAGAATCTTTCAAGAGTGGGGAACCCCGGACATAGACCTCTTTGCAAGTCCGTGGAATGCCAACCTTCCCCGGTTCTGTTCCAGAATTCCGTGTCAGGGAGTTCAGGCCAAAGATGCCTTCCTCCTTCACTGGGGTCAAGACTTCCTGTATGCCTTTCCACCCATTCCCTTAATTCCCAAGACTCTATTCAAGCTCCAGAGGGATCAAGGATCTATGATCCTCATAGCTCCACGCTGGCCACGCCAAGTGTGGTACCCTCTACTTCTGCATCTCTCTCAAGCTCCCTCCCTAGACTTGGGAGCTGCTCCAGACCTTCTGTCCCAGGAGGAGGGGACTTTGTGGCACCCAAACCCCAAGTCCCTTCACCTCAGAGCTTGGTTGCTGAAGGCATAGACCTTCAAGGTTGGAATCTTTCTCAGCAGGTGAAGGATATCCTCCATGCTTCCAGAAAACCTTCTACTAGACGTTCCTATGCTTTTAAATGGAAAAGGTTTTCCATTTGGTGTACTGAGAAGGGTCTTGACCCTCTAGCACTACCTTTGAATTCTCTATTGGAATATCTCCTGCATCTCTCCAATGCAGGCCTTAAGACGAATTCAGTAAGGGTCCATTTGAGTGCTATTGCAGCATCCCTTAAGCCTATCAATGGACAGCCTATTTCCTCTCATCCTCTTATTGCAAGATTCATGAGAGGCCTAACTTTAACTAAACCTCCCATTAGGCCTCCTCCGGTGGCATGGGACTTAAATCTGGTTCTTGGTCAGCTTATGAAGCCACCTTTTGAAGCTTTAGCCACCAACTCCTTGAAATTTCTTTCCTGGAAGGTTATTATCCTCATTGCAGTCACCTCAGCTTGCCGCATCAGTGAACTGCAGGCCTTAGTGGCTAATCCACCTTATACAAGGTTCCATCATGATAAGGTAGTCCTTAGGACCAATCCACACTTTATGCCTAAAGTGGTCTCACCTTTTCATCTTAATCAAGAGGTATATTTACCTGTCTTTTTTCCAGGTCCTCATGCATCAAGTGCAGAGAGGAATCTTCATACCCTGGATTGTAAGAGAGCTCTTGCCTTTTACTTACAAAGGACACAGCAACATAGAAAGTCTTCTCAACTCTTTGTTGCCTTTGATCCCTCTCATTTGGGACTTCTAGTCTCTGAGAGGACACTGTCCAATTGGATTTCTCAGTGTATTTCTTTTGCCTACCAGAGTAAGAACCTTTCTCTGGAGGGCCATGTCACAGCTCATAATGTGAGGGCCATGGCCACCTCTATGGCTCATCTAAATTCTGTGTCCATCGACCAGATCTGTTGAGCGGCCACCTGGGCCTCGGTTCATACCTTCACAGCCCATTACTGTTTGGACATGGACTCCCGCCGGGATGCCTTGTTTGGTCAGGCTGTTCTCAAACACCTGTTCCATGCTTAATCAACTCCTGCCCTCCTTCCCTGGATGGATGCCTGAGATCCATAGGAGGAGATAGAGCCCTTCCCAGGGTCTCATAACCTTGGGGATCTCCCAGGCATCTCTAGCTAGGGAGTCCCCATATGTGAAGACTCATTCCTGCTTGTTCCTGGAGATAGCACAGTTACTTACCTGTAACAGGTGATCTCTGGGAACAGCAGGAATAAGTCTTCACAACCCACCCACCTCCCCTAGGAGTTGTATCTCTCTATTTATTTTTTCCTTTCCTCTCTCTCTTTGTCTCAGCTTTAAAACTCGAACTGGGGAGAGGTGGTTAGGAAAGGCGGGAAGGCAGCGCGCAGGCGCTGTGGGATGCTCCCAAAAGCTTTCCTTTTTGGGAAGCTGGGGAGTGTTCCCGCGCAGGCTCTGTCGGTACCGACGTACCCATATGTGAAGATTTATTCCTGCTTTTCCCAGAGATCACCTGTTACAGGTAAGTAACTGTGCTTTATCTACCTGGCCAGGAGAATTACCTAGCAGACAGGTTAAGCAGGATCCTACAGCCTCACGAATGGCACTTGAATCCACTAGTAGTCCAACAGATCTTTCTAAGATGGGGTCTTCCGACCATCAATCTCTTTGAGTCCCCTGAACTGTCAGCTACCCAGGTTCTGTTCCAGACAACCGCATCCTCGGAGAATAGCTGCAGATGCGTTTCTAATCTCTTGGTCTACGGGCCTACTGTATGCATTTCCTCCCATACCTCTAGTGGCCCGAACCTTGTTCAAGGTTCTTCAGGACAAGGCCTCGGTGATTCTGGTAGCCCCCAGATGGCCTAGGCAACCGTGGTTTCCACTCCTCCTGCAGTTGTCGGTGGACACTCCACTCCCTCTGGGGGTGCAACCCGGTCTCCTGTCTCAGGACCAGGGATCTCTAGTGCACCCCAACCTCAAATCCATCCATCTGATGGCCTGGCTGCTGAAAGGATAGTCCTAGCCTTCTTACGTCTACCTAAGGAAGTGGAGGAGGTAGTGTTGGCCTCTAGGAGCAATCCACCCGAAAGTCTTATGCCCTTAAGTGGCGTAAGTTCTCCACCTGGTGTGCTCAGCGCCAGGAGGATCCTTTTTCGTGCCTGGTGCCAAGTGGTGCTGCAGTATCTGCTTCACCTGTCAGACCTTGGCCTTAAATCCAACTCTGTTCGGGTTCACCTCAGTGCTTTATCAGTGCACTACTTACCGGTGGAGGGACAGTCTCTGTCGGGCCACCCCTTGATGTCCCGCTTCCTCAGGGGCCTTCTTTTGCTCAAGCCTCCGATTCGTCCACCAGCTGCTGAGTGGGATTTGAATGTGGTCTTGCAGCAGCTTACTCGCCCACCGTTTGAGCCAATGGCTACCTGTCCTTTACGCTTCCTTTCTTGGAAGGCATTGTTCTTGGTAGCTCTTACCTCGGCCAGGCGTGTGAGTGAACTACAAGCCCTGGTTTCTGATAGACCGTACACACGGTTCTATAGCAACAGGGTGGTCTTACGGACTCATCCTAAGTTCCTTCCAAAGGTAGTCTCCTCCTTCCACCTCAATCAGGAGGTGGTTCTTCCAACATTCTTTCCCAGACCGCATGCCAGCCGAGCTGAAACAGTCTTGCAAATCCTGGACTGTAGAAGGGCGTTGTCTTTTTACATAGATCGTACGCAAGGGCATAGAAGGGCTGCTCAGCTCTTCGTCTCTTTTGACCATAATAAACTGGGGTTACCTGTCTCCAAGCATACGTTGTCCATTTGGGTGGCAGATTGTATCGCCTGGGCATACAGGGCAGCCGGCCTCTCTTTGCAGGATCGAGTCACGGCCCACCGTGTCAGGGTGAAAGCCGCGTCAGTAGCTCATCTCTGCTCTGTTCCGTTGGCAGACATCTGCCGGGCCGCTACTTGGTCTTCAAGCCAGACTTTTGCGGCCCATCACTGCCTCGAGAAGGAGTCCCGAAGGGACAGTGCTTTCGGACAGGCGGTACTGGTATAGGCAACTCCTATCCTCCGGCCCTTGTGTTGGGCTACCGTACGGGGGCGTTCTCAGAGAAGATTCTTGTCACGGATGTTGAGGCCCTAGAGGGAGCTAATTTTTTAGCTTTGGGTTCCCGGTAGCCTAGAGCTGGGGAGTCCCATATGTGAGGACTGACTTCCTGCTTGGTCCTGGAGAAAGAGTAGTTACTCACCTGTAACAGGTGTTCTCCAGGAGCAGCAGGAATCGGTCCTCACGACTCTCCCTCCTCCTCTGGAGTTGCAGTCATGTACTTCATTTTTGTTTTTTGCTTTCTTTAAGCTATGTTATCAGACTGAGCAAGATGGCACCCTTGGGCGGGAAGGGGACCGCGCATGCGCGCTGCATTCCCAAAGGCTTTCCTTGAAAGCTGGGGAAATGCTTCATCCGGGGGCTCCGTCGGCGCCGACGTCACCCATTTGTGAGGACTGATTCCTGCTGCTCCTGGAGAACACCTGTTACAGGTGAGTAACTTACTCTATCTGGTCAAGAACCTTATTTTGTTTAACTTCTGTGCATGTCACTCCTTGGTAGTTTTTGGGGATTTGGCAATGTTGATTCTCAAGAGGAAAACAAGGGAAAGGGCAACTCCATAACAGAACAATGCAGATGACCAAAAAAGCCCACACCAACAAATGGAGACTAACCATGGCTGAGACACTTATTTTTCTTAGAGGGTACTTATTCAGAATCCAACTCTGCCAAGTTTCAGCAAATCATACCTGTGTCAGAGGTCTGTAAAAATAATGATAAAACATACAAACGACACACAGAATAAGCATAAAAGAAAATAAAAGTGTAAAAGCTAGATAAATGTATCAAAAACAATAAAAACCAGTTGGCCCAAAGATCTGGTGCAAGAGATAAGGGTATTGGGGCCACTTGGCAATAGTGATCATAGCATGATCGCGTTTGATTTAATAAATGGAGGAGGGAGGGTAAGGAAATCCACAGTACTACCTTTTAATTTTTAAGAGGGAGACTATGAAAAACTGAGGAAAATAGTTAAACTAAAAGGAGCAGTTGCAAAGGTTAAAGATTTACATCAAGCTTGGGTGGTGGTTAAAAATACTATCTTAGAAGCCCAGACCAGCTGTATTCCACGCTTTAAGAAAAGTGGAAGGAAGTCCAAAAAACTGCCAGCATGGTTTAAAGGTGAGGTCAGAGAGGCTGTTGCCAAAAAAGCATCTTTCAGGAAATGGAAAAGGAGCCAAATGACGAAACTGGAAGCAACACAAGCACTGGCAAGTTAGATGCAAGGCATTGATAAGGCAGGCAATGAGAGCTGGGTCTGCTGCTTTTTAACATATTCATAAATGACCTGGAAATGGGAATAATGAGTGAGGTTATCAAATTTGCAGATGACACAAAAGTATTTAAAGTTGTTAAAACCCATGAGGATTGTGGAAAATTGCAAGAGGATCTTGATAAATTGGAAGACTGGGCATCCAAATGGCAGATGAAATTTAATGTGGACACATGCAAAGTTATGCACCTAGGAAAGAAAAACCCAAACTATGGTTACACAATGCAAGGTTCCACATTAGGAACCACCACCCAGGAAAAAGATATAGGCGTCATCGTGGATAACATGTTAAAACCCTCCACCCACTTTGCAGCGGCGGCCAAGAGAGCAAATAGAATGCTAGGTATCATAAGGAAAGGAATGGAAAATAAAACAAAGGATATTATAATACCTCTGTATTGTTCCATGGTGCGACCACACTTTGAATATTGTGTGCAGTTCTGGTCGCCGTATCTTAAAAAGGATATAGTGTTATTAGGAAATGTACAGAGAAGAGCCACCAAAATGGTAAAGGGGATGGAAGGATACCCCTATGGCCAAAGCAGTACGTGAATGCTCCAAATTCATGTCTTGAGCGGCCTATGACGGGTTTGAGTCAGCGGCTCGAGTAGCAGCGGCTGGCATTGGTGCACGCCTCCAAGCCTGGCTTCAGTAGTCCAACCTTGAGCAGTGGGTTCAGGACAAATTGGTTGATGTCCCCTGCCAAGGAGAAAATCTCTTTAGGAAACCCATGATTGATAAGGCTGCCGAGCTGGAAATCGAGTTAATGACGAGGACCAGGCTCTCTAAAAAGACCGCTGCCCCTCCCCGACAGAAGGACTCGGGTAAAAAGGTCCTTTTACCCGAGGAAGGGAGCTGCTTACCGAAACCACCCACCTTATCAGGCCTCCCCAGCTCCCCAACAGGGTCAGCAGGCAAAGGGACATGGGCATGGCTCGCGTAAGCAGAAGGCTCCAAAACCCCATGCACTTGTTCCGGCCCAGCCAGGGGGGAGTTTTTGACTACTTGAGCATAGCCTATCTACCCCAAGGAAATCAGCAATCTACAGGGGGACATCTGGCCCTCTATGCCCCGAGGTGGATGTTGCCACCTTACTCGGACACCTCCCCCTTATTTCCCAGGAGATCCCCTCCGGTCTCCCCTCCACCGGGACCTTCTTCTGAAGGAGTTGTCAGGTCTTCTTGAGGACAAAGTGGTGGAACTGGTGCCCCACTATCTCAAGGGCAAGGGGTTCTACTCCAGGTACTTCCTCATGCCAAAAAAGGACAGGGCCTAGGGCCCATCCTCGACCTGCAGAACCTCAACAAATTCCTGGTGACGGAGAAGTTCAAGATGCTCTCCCTTGGAACCTTGCTGCCATATCTCCAGCAGGGAGACTGGCTATGCTTCTTAGAACTCAAGGATGCTTATACCCACATCCTCATCCACCCCAACCACAGGCAGTACCTGCGGTTCATAGTGAGGGGGCAGGCATTTTCAGTACAGGGTGCTCCCCTTCGGCCTAGTCTCTGGCACAAGAGTTTTCACAAAATGCCTGGCGTTCGTGGCCGCCTTCCTCTGGCTCCAGGGGTTCTTCGTCTTTCTCTACCTGGACGACTGGCTCATAAAGGGAGGCACGGCCTCAGAGGTGCAGCAGGCCACCGCATACACCAACACAGGTTCTGCAACACTTGAGGTGTGTCTGGAGTTGATTGGGGCAAAGCTCGACACTCTCTAGTCCAGGGGTCACCAACCTCCAGAGGGCCGCGGGCCGCACAGCCGACTACCGGCAGACTCGCGGGCCGCACCCCCCTCCCCCCCCCCGCGCGAAAAAAAACCCTGCTCATACCTGTACTTTTATTTTTCCATGTCAGCTCCCTCCCTTCTTCTGCAGCCGCGGCTCCCTGCCTCTTAGGGAACCGCGGCTGTGCTTGTAAAATCATCGCGGAGCCCTTCCTGTCTTGACGGGCTCCGTGCAGCATTGTCCCGCCTCTAAAGGAAGTTGTTTACCACTTCCTTTGGAGGCGGGACAATGCTGCACGGAGCCCGTCAAGACAGGAAGGGCTCCGCGATGATTTTACAAGCACAGCCGCGGTTCCCTAAGAGGCAGGGAGCCGCGGCTGCAGAAGAAGGTGAGTTTGCCTTGGCGGGCCGCACCGGGGTAGAGTCTCGCGGGCCGCACGGAGGGACCTCGCGGGCCGCAGGTTGGTGACCCCTGCTCTAGTCGAAGGCTTTCTTTCCCAGGGACCGAGCAGACTGTCTCAGGACTCTGGCTCGGGACGTACAGTACCGTCCCTCAGTGCCTGCTTGGCTTCTCCTGTGCCTCCTTGGGCACATGGCCTCCATGAGCCATATCACCCCAGATGCTCGCCTCCACATGAGGGCAGCACAGTGGTGTCTCCTGGGATCAATGGTCTCAGGCCTCGGGCCATCTCCAAGACAGAGTTTCTGTGACCTGCCAATTGACAGACTATCTGGTCTGGTGCAGTCTTCCCCAGTCTCTCCAGTCGGGCATGCCTTTTCAGGCCCCAAGCCCCTCAAGGATCCTCACTACGGATGCTTCCCTGCTCAGCTGGGGGACCCACTGCAAGGATCTCTGCACCCAGGACAACTGGTCAGCAGACGAGAGCACCCAGCAGGTCAATGTCATGGATCTCTGAGCCATACGCCTAGCCCTGAAAGTCTTCTGTTACCACCTGCGTCACCAATTGGTGCTAGTTCAGACGGACAACAAGGTGGCAATGTTCTACATGAACAAACAGGGGGGCACAGGTTTTTGTTCCCTTTGTCAGGAGGCACTGGTCCTCTGTTCGTATGCAATCCGACAGGGTATTCTTCTTTGCGTAGTATACCTGCCAGGTCAGGACAACCTGCTGGCCGACAGGCTCAGCATAGTTCTCCAGCTGCACGAGTGGCAGCTGGACTTCAGGTAGCCGGTCGGCTTTTCCGGCTCTGGGGGGGGGGGGGGGGAGCCGGTAATGGAGCTGTTCGCCAGCCCGGACATCTTTCATTTGCCCCGCTTCTGCTCCTGGCAGGCCCACCCCTCCAGGGTGGTAGTGGACGCGTTCCTGATCTCATGGTCGGAAGGCCTCATGTACACCTTCCCTCTTACGCCGCTGACTGCCAAGACCTTGTTCAGGGCCCTCTGTGACAGAGCCTCTTTCATCTTGATAGCTCCTCGGTTGCCCAGGCAACTGTGGTTCCCACTGCTTCTACAGTTGATGGTGGAGACCCCCATCCCCTTGGGTACTGCCCCGGGACTCCTGTCTCAGGAGGTGGGCTCTCTCCTGCACCCCAACTTGGGGTCCCTCTCACTGGCAGCGTGGCTGCTGAAAGGGTGACTCTGGCCTCTTTCATCCTCCCGGTTGAGGTGGAAGACATTCTGCTGGCCTCTCGCAAGGCTTCTACTAGGAAGGCGTATGCCCTCAAATGGCGCAAGTTCTCTATTTGGTGTGCTGAACACGGGGCTAGTCCTTTCTCCTGCCCTGTGACTCTGGTGTTACAGTACCTTCTCCACCTCTCTCAGTCCGGGCTCATGTCTAACTACGTCCGAGTGCACCTTAGTGCCCTCGCGACCCACCACCATCTGGTAGATGGTAAGCCTCTCTCGGTCCAACCGTTGGTGACCCATTTTCTTCGGGGCCTGCTTTTATCGAAACCCCCGGTTCACCCTCTGGCAACCAAATGGAACCTCAACGTAGTTTTAGGGCAGCTCACTCGACCACCTTTTGAGCCCCTGGCTACCCTGCCACCTTCGCTACCTCTCTTGGAACGTGGTTTTCCTGGTCGCACTTACCTCCGCTCTGAGTTAGCGTGCTTCAGGCCCTTGTAGCGGAGGTGATCTATACCAGGTTCTACAAGAACAGAGAGGTGCTTTGCACGCACCCCAAATTCCTGCCGAAGATAGTGTCACCCTTCCATCTCAACCAGGAAGTGGTGCTCCCTACCTTCTTTCCAAGACCACACTCAAGTTGGGCGGAGACAGTCCTTCACACCTTGGACTGTAAGAGGGCTTTGTCCTTCTATATCTAACACACTCAGGGCCACCGCAAAGCTTCTTAGCTTTCCATCTCCTATGACCCCATTAGGCTGGGGGAGGCGGTGACCAAGCATATGCTGTCCACATGGGTGGCGGACTGTATACCCCTTGCTTATGAAGAGGCGAGGCTTCCACTGGAAGGCCGCGTCATGGCGCACCATGTCAGGGCCATGGCGGCCTCGATGGCAAACCTGCGTTCTGTCCTGATGATGGAATCAGCTGGCCGCCACCTGGTCTTCAGTCCATACCTTTGCAGCCCATTACTGCCTGGAAACAGAGTCCCAACGGAACAGTGCCTTCGGCCAGGCTTTGTTCCGTAACCTTTTCGGGGTTTAGGCAATTCCTACCCTCCGACCCTTCTTTGTTGAGACAACTGGAGTGCTGGTTCATCGGACACAGGGATCCTACTGTGGTCTGTGTACACGGACTAAATTGCTGCTGCTTGCGGCTCCCCATTAGGGTGTCCCTATTTTTGCTATGGGCTCTCGCTAGCCTGTAGCTGGGGAATCCCATATGTGAGGACTGACTTCCTGCTTGTTCCTGGAGAAAGCGTAGTTATTCAGCTGTAACAGGTGTTTTCCAGGGACAGCAGGAATCAGTCCTCACAGCCCTCCCTCCTCCCCTTGGAGTTGCTCCTTTTCTATCTTTTATTTTGCTGTCTTATAGCTATGTCATCTGACTGAGCAAGATGGCACTCTTGGGTGGGAAGGGGACCACATATGTGGTGGCATCTCCCAAGGGCTTTCTTTGAAAGCTGGGGGAATGCTTCCGCGAGGGCTCCATTGCTGCTGACATCACCCATATGTGAGGCTGCCAGTTCTCGTGGCACTGGAATCACGGTATCAACCAATGAAAAACCTGGTAAGCTTAGCTGCAAGGACCCCACTGGCTCCAGTACAGGCTCTGGCAGGGGATCCCAACAGTTTGATGACTTCTGCTGTACTTTCAGGAGCAGTTTCCCTCCTGACATCGGCTCCTCATTCCCAGCAGCAAGATTCTAAAATTGGGACTGGGGCATAACTCTGACCCCTCTGTGGTCATGGCTGGGGGTTTTTCTGATCATTCCAGTGCAGGAAAAACCACCTCATTGAAGTCAAGCTGAAAAAGGAGAACAATTAGGTAAATCAAAGACCAGACTCAGATCAACTCCCTCTAGGTATGAGCAGCCACATATAGAAAACAGTGCAGTCTCTATGAAACAAATTAAAAAGAAAGAAGCAAACTATCCCTTTGCAGACTTCAGAAGCAAAACTGTCTCATAATGATCTTAGTGTTGGTTGAGCCACACACTGAGCCTCAAATCTGTCAGGAGCTGTTTTTCCCTCCTGGCATGAAAGTCCTTGCAACAGACCAACAAGTCTACTGCTAATTCTCATGTTACGCTCCTTCACTTGTTATCAAAGTTTATAGAAGATACCACTGTGGTACTCAAATACCACTTGAAATACTCCAGCACAAGCTAAGTGGCCTCTTCAGTTACTGTGGCTCTCCCTTTTTTAACCCGATTTCTTTCTATCCTGAAGGGATCCCCAGATACTTTTCACACTCCTAATTTTCAGGAGGGGTATTTCTGCCTCCAGGAGCATAGACTATTCACAAGACTGGGATCAGCCTTCCAGATCAGTAGGATAACCCTGTCTTTGTACACCAACTTGATGAAGTTCCTCTTGAAGCCCCTAGTGAGGCATACTCCTATCCAAAATTCCTGAGCATTAGCCCTGTCTGCAAGCCAGATTTTGACAAATAAAAAGAATTTTCAATCTCTCCTACAATTCTTCTATGGACCCAAGTTGGTGGTGGCACTACCGATACTGCAACCAGGAAAGTGCAGTTAATACACTACCAATGAGATAAAACACTAATAATTTCCTACTAAAATCCAGTATGTACAAGTACTTAAAAAGAACACTTTTGAACAGCCCAACATGTTTTGGAAAATTTCCTGCATCAGGGACACAATCTTGTCTAAAATAAAAATAACTTGTATTCAAATAGATAAAGTGATTAATTTGTACATCACAGATCCTGATCTATTAAAAAATTAAACAAAAACAATCATAAAATGTACAAACACCATTTAAAACAATTAAATCATAAAAAGGGAGAACAAAAAGAGAGAAGGCACACCAACCTACCCAGGAGATGTCACCACATAACTCCATCAGCATCCAAGATAACGCAAGCAACAAACACCCCCCCTTGACTTCCACAGGGAAGTCAAATCTCTCAATTTTGACTACACTCGTTGGGGTCCGAATCCTTCAGGGAAACTTCGCAATCGGTCACATTGGGGCCTTTCCATAGTCACATGAGGATACAAAATAAATTTTCGAAAATACACCCTGTCCCGAATCCTCCTTCTCTAGTCGCAATTCCCTTAGACCACAAGTGCATTCTGGACAGGAGATTGAATATTTCTCTGTGGACAAGCAGGAAGTCCTCACGTATGGATGATGTCACCGATGGAGCTCTGTGCGTGGCAAGGTTGATCGGCTCGATATGCCAGGTGCGGGAAAAGGAAAAATGAAGAAAAGAGGACGAACAACTCAAAAAATTATAGCGACTACACCGGCGCCTGCGCTACCAACCACAGGCAGTGAAAAAAAAGGCACACCAAAGGGGTTAAGATGCAAACTTTTTCTGACATTGCAAGAACACATCCTAGGGGGCGAATAAAGAAGACTTTAGAAGATGGAGCCACGACAGGTGGGAAGACAGGCGCGCATGTTCTGTGGAGCTGCCCAAAAGCTTTTAGTAGAAGCTGGGGCACGTTCCTGCATGGAACTTCATCGGTGATGTCACTCATACGCGAGGACTTATTCTTGCTCTCCAATAGAGAACACCTGCTACAGGTGAGTAGCTACACTTTACTTTATAACCTCCATTAAGCTCATTCAGAGTTCTCAAAAAGGTCACAGACTCTTCTCAAGTTTCTTTCTCATCCCCATGAAAACTGGAGGTCTAAGACAGATCTAATATCTCTGCAATCTAAACAAACACACAGAGGGGAAAGTTCAAAATAAACACCCTGTCAACACTATTGCCTCTTAAGTTGTAACGATTGATTATCTTTGCAGCTCTTTAAGGATATTTATGCTTGCATACTCATTCATGAAAATAACAGACAACATCTACGATTTGTTTCTGAGAAATAGCATTTTCAATACAAATTACTTTTTTGGCCTTTCATTGGCTCCCAGTGTCTTTACAAAATGTCTAGCAGTTCATTTGCACAGAAGGGGCTATTATGCTTTTCTTTACATGGATGACTGGCTGTTATCAGCCCCAAGCAAAGCATCATTATGCATCTCAACTCAAACTATTTGACTTCTTACAGCTCTGGGTTTATTGATCAACAGAGAAAATTAGCCCTTATTCAAACTCAAGCCATTGGTTTTTTTTTTTTTTTAGCGCTCACATCAGTACAAAACATGAAACTGCATAGCTTCTGAAGGAAAGGATGGCTATAATCCTGCACTGAGTTTGCAACTCAACCAGATTTCCTGCATCACTACTCATTTTGTCCTGAAAATTCTAAGATCAACTCTGGCACTCCCTCAGGGAAAAGATTCCTACCATTCATTCAGTGATACACTCATTGGTTTGGGGATACACTCAGTCTCCTTGTTGGGCACCCCTTTACAACACTGCCACCAAATATTGTCCTTGTTGTTGATTCCTCTACCATTGGTTGGGGAATGCATCTTCCACATGTCAGCACGCAAAACCAATGGAACAGTTTCAAATAAATGAAACTTATCAACCTTGTGGAACTAAGAGCCATCTACAATTTCACAAATGCCTTCAAAACATGGCTACAGAACATGGTCATGGCCAGAACAGACAACAAAGTCACAATGTTTGACATCAACAGGCAAGGTGGCTCAGGATCCTCTCCCTTTATACTTCAAGAATCTGCCATTTAGCATACTCCATGCAAATCCCCTCCAAATGGTCTATTTTTCCGATCAAGAGAATCAGTTAGCAGACTCCGCCAGCTGGATCCACATGAATGATCCCTTGACCAGAGAATCTCATTTGGACATGGGGAATCCCAGACATAGATCTCTTTGCAATGAAGGACAATACCAAATGCGAGCAGTACTGCTCCATTCGTCCAAATCCAGGGCGGATAGTGCATGATGCATTCACTGTCCTTTATGCTTTTCCTCCATTTCTACTAATTCAAACATAGAAACATGATGACAGAAAAAGACCACATGGCCTATCTAGTCTGTCCTTCCATAACAACAACTACAACAGTCCACTTTTTACCTTTAGAGATCCTCTGTGTTGGTCCCATGCTTTTTTGAATTCAGTTACTGTCCTCATCTCTACCACCTCCACTGGGAGACTATTCCATGGATCCACTACTCTTTCTGTAAAGTGTATTACACAAAGTCTGCAGATGATTCTGGTTGCTCCTCACTGCTCAAGGCAAATCTGGTTTCCCAGGCTTCTTTCCTTCACCTTGAACCACCTATAACCCTGGGACACAATCCCACTCGGAAAGAAAGCAGATTTCATCCGCTTGAATTTAAAGAGCCTTTCTCCGATAGCATGGAGGTTGCATGGGAGCTTGTTGACTGTTTACCAATAACCCATGAAGTAAAGAATATTGTAATGGCATCCATTCTATCAAACATGAGGAGGGATCTAGCTAAGCTTGAAGAATGGTCTAGAATTTGGCATTGGCAGCTGGGATTTAATGTTAAAAAATGCAAGGTCATGCATTTGGGCTGCAGCAATCCAAGGGAGCGATATAGTATAGGGGGTGAACTACTTTTGTCCACTAAAGAAGAGCGGGACCTCAGCGTGGTAGTCTCTGATGATCTTAAAGTAGCTAAACAGGTAGAAAAGGCGACAGCAAAAGCTAGAAGGATGCTTGGGTACATAGGGAGAGGAATGGCTAGCAGAAAAACGGTGATAGTGCCTCTTCATTTGGAGTACTGTGTGCAATTCTGGAGACCGCACCTTCAAAAGGATATAAAGAGGCAGGAGTCAGTACAGAGGGTGGCTACTAAAATGGTTTGTGGTCTTCATTATAAAGCATATGAGGACAGACTTAAGGATCTTAATATGTACACCTTAGAGGAAAGGCGGGATAGAGGTGATATGATTGAGACGTTTAAATACCTCAGTGGCATAAATGCACAGGGGGAGAGCCTCTTTCGATTGAAAGCAAGTTCTGCTATGAGGGGACATGGGATGAGGGTGAAAGGGGATAGATTCAGGAGTGATATGCAGAAATATTTCTTTATGGAAAGAGTGGTGGATCCGTGGAATAGTCTCCCAGTGGAGGTGGTAGAGATGAGGACAGTATCTGAATTCAAAAAAGCATGGGACAAACACAGAGGATCTCTAAAGGAAAAAAGGGGACTGTTGTAGTTGTTGATATGGAAGGACAGACTAGATAGGCCATGTGGTCTTTTTCTGTCGTCATTTTTCTGTGTTTCTATGTTTAAACCAAATGGAAGCATTTTTTGGAATGGACTGTCAACCATAATTAATACCCTTTTTCTTATATGACAAGTCAAATCCTCTTACCTTCTTCACTCTTACACTCAGGGCTCGGAACAACATCTGTGATTATTCATCTAGCAGCAATTGCGACCTACCATTACAGAGTAGAAGGAAACCCTCTATCCACCGATCCTTTAGTATCCGGGTTCATGAGGGGCCTCATGAATATGAGGCCTTCCACCAAACCATCTCTTGCCTGGGATCTCAGTGTTTGTTCTCACTCAACTAATGCATGGCCCCTTTGAACCTTTAGGCCTTGCTTCACTGAAACACCTCATATAGAAAACAATTTTTTTTGTGGTGGTCATTTCTGCAAGTAGAGTCAGTGAACTCCAGGCACTTGTGCATTATCCTTCCTGTACTCACATTTTCCACAATTGGGTCTTTCTTCAAATGTATCACAAATTTCTTCTAAAGGTTGTGACACATTTTCATGTGAACCAGCCCATTGTCTTGCCAGTGTTCTTCCCCAGTACCAACACACAAGACTCAGCGTATGTTCTACATACCTTAGACTGCAGACATGCAATACTGACCTACCTACAGGCAACCAAAGAAATTAGGAAAATGTCTCAATTTTTTGTCACTTTTGGTCTCCAGACTGTATTAACTTCTGGACTCCATCAGATCAGACAGAGCAAAGGATCCCACAACGACAAGCTTAAAGGCTATACCTTACAGGAGATATATGAAGCTGCCTCTTGGAAATACATCCATAATTTTGCAAAACACTAATATCTGGACCAGGCTTCCTATCAAGATGCTGTTTTCGGTCAATCAGTCCTCAAGAATCTTTTTGCTAGTTAAATTTCCACAACATATTTGCAATCTGCCACCTGTAGCACCTCTGGGTCATCAAAGCAATGATAATTTGAATATGACCAAAAGCTCCAGATTCACCATAGAGTGTGGATCCATTATCTGGCTTGTTTACAGAGAAAGTGAAGTTGCTTACCTGTAACAGGGTTCTCCATATACTGAAAAAATGATCTCTGTAATAAATGCTGTTGCAGGAGAAAGCTGGAACTGGTTTGTACAGGCACAAAAAGTCTTTAAGACTTTCTAGTAGCTAAAGGAGGGCTCCAAGCACAAAGCTTCATTGGGTACATCACCGTTTCTTCACAGAGTATTGGGGGAACATTTTCAAAATGTTTAGCCTGTTAGCAGACCATGATATATCTCCAGGAACAAGCAGGAATGAGTCTTCACATATGGGTATCGTCGGTACCGACGGAGCCTGCACGGGAATGCTCCCCAGCATCCAGTAAGAAAGCTTTTGGCAGCATCCCACAGCGCCTGCGCGCTGCCTTCCCGCCTTTCCCAACCTCCTCTCTCCAGTTCTTCTTTTCCGCGGAGCCAGCAGGTCGTGTTCCTGTCACCGCAGAAGAAGTTCTTTATTTTTTTTCTTTATTTTTCTGTGTCGCGTCTGCCTTTGACGTCAGACCGGTACCGCCGGTCTTTCCTTTTCTTTCTTTCTTTAAAAAACCCCAAAAATAACCTTTTCTTTCTTCAACCGTGCATTTTCAGTTTGGGCCTTAGGCCTGAATATTTTCTCCTCATGGAGAAGCCCGCTTCCAGGTTCAAAAAGTGCACAAAATGTGGCGGTACTATTTCTGTCACCGACACCCATGATTGGTGTCTAAAATGTTTGGGTCCTGACCATTCCATAACGGATTGTGTGTCCTGCACCATGATGTCTAAAAGAGGTCGGCAGAACCGAGCAGCCAAGCTCAGTACCCTGTTTCCCTCTGATGCAGCCTCGGTGGCATCGACGTCTTCCAGGGCTGCTTCTTCCTCCCATGGATCTCAGGTAATCAAACATAAATCTAGCCGGTCCTCGAAGGGCAAATCTCCCTCTAAGCATCGAGATGCCTCCGGGCTTGTCCTCGAGGATTCCGCTCCGGCAAAATTACCCCGGCGGGAAGTTCCGGCTTCCAAAGCATTGTCTATGGGGTCACAGGTTGACATCGATGGCTCGGCCTTGACTGATCACCTGTTGCCGTGTTCTGGGGTACCGGTGGCCTCCATTGGTACCGACATCCAGACTTTGGTGGCGTCGATGGATCAGAAAATTCTGTCCATGCAGCGCACCCTTACGGCGTTTATGCAGGCTTTGACGCCTCCGGTACCGCAACAATCTCTGTTGCCGGCACCAGCACCGTTCCCGGTGCTGGTACCGATTGCATCGACATCGGCTTCGGTGTCGACTGCAACGGTACCCTGTCCTATGATGCCCATCGGTACCGAACCGGTACCGCTTACTCCCGATGTCGATCCCACTCAGTACGCGTATCGGGCTTTACAGGAGCATCCAGACAGGCGATACTTTGATTCCTCCGAAGACTCTGATGAGTTGGAGGCTTCTGTTGAGGCACCGGTACTTCTTCCTCAGGAGTCTGCTTCTCCAAAACGAAGAATGTCTCCTCCAGAGGACTTGTCTTTTCAAGACTTCATTAGGGAAGTGGCTAGAGGCCTCTCCATCACAGTGGCCTCTGAGTCAGAGCCTAGAGCCAAGCAATTAGATATTTTGCAATATCCTAAGGCTCCTAAGGAAGCAGCTACCTTACCTATTCATGAGATTCTCTATGATCTCATGTTGGGCATGTGGGAGACTCCTCTCACCACCTCTCCTCATTCTCGTAGGTTAGACACCATGTACCGTGTCCCTCCCTGTCCTGGCTTTCATAAGACTCAGCTTCCTCACACTCTATTGTGGTTGAGTCTGCCATGAAGAGAATAAAGAGTGCAAAGAGACACTCATCTAATCCTCTAGGACGTGAATGTAGGACTCTAGATGCTTTTGGCCGAAGGATTTTCCAGGCCAATATGCTTGCTGCCAGAATCAACTCCTATAGTCTTTATATGGGGATGTTTCTAAAAGAAGTCACAGATCATCTGCAGACTTTAGCTCCTTTTATTTCAGAGGATAAAAGGCAGGAATTTCTCACTTGGCTCAAACATGCCCAGGATGTTTCCAAATTCTCCAACCGTGCAGCCTTTGACTCTTTTGAGTGTGTAAGCAGAGCCTCGGCTATTGCCATAGGCGCACGCAGAATTGCTTGGTTACAAGCCTCTGATTTGGAACTCTGGGTCCAAGATGAGTTGGGAAACCTTCCTTGTACAGGTGAAAACCTGTTTGGCAGGGATTGGCAAGCAAAGGCCACTCAGATGGATGTTGAGAACTCTGCTTTGGATCTACTTTCAAAGTCTACCTCTGTCCCTCTAAAAAGGGAAGATATTATCCTGCTCATGGTCAGCAGACATCTTCTGCAGGTCATTTTGCTGCAAAGCGTCAGCAACCACCTAAACAGGCCAAGTCAAAGGCTGCCAGGCCTACCACAGCCCAGCAGCCTCAACCTCCTCAGGGCCTTTGACTTGCAACTAGAGAACTTAGCCTTTCTAGCTCTGGAAAAACCAGAGCCCCTCACCATTCCAGGAAGGTTGACTTACTTTGCTCCCAGATGGGAGCAAATCACAGCAGAGCAATGGACCCTCTCCATCATAAAGGAAGGGTACAAGTTTCATTTCTTAAGCCTTCCTCCTCACACCATGGTGAAACAGTGCAATTCTCCAACATCTCTCCTCAACCTTCTAGGTCAGGAGATTGCTACCCTTCTTGCCCAAAGGGCAATAGAAGAAGTACCTCTTCTTCAACAGGGCTCAGGGTTCTACTCCCCTTATTTTCTTATCCCAAAGAAAACAGGGGGCTACAGACCCATATTAGATCTCAGAGAATTGAACAAGTTTCTATTCAAGGAGAAATTCAAAATGATTTCTCTAGGGGCTCTGCTTCCATACCTTCAGAGTCTAGACTGGCTTTGTTCTGTAGATCTCAAGGATGCGTACACCCATGTCCTCATCCATCCAACACACAGAAGGTTCCTTGGGTTCCTTTTTCAAGGAAAGCACTACCAATACAAGGTGCTTCCTTTCGGTCTGGCCTCTGCACCAAGGGTGTTCACGAAATGCATGGCAGTAGTAGCTGCATTTCTCCGCACTCTCGGAATATTCGTATTCCCATATCTGGACGACTGGCTCATTCGAGCCCCATCCCAGTCAGAGGCCCAGACTTGTCTAATCTGCACAATGCGTATCCTTCAATATTTGGGACTAGTAATAAACATCCCAAAATCCAATCTCACCCCTACTCAGTCCCTGGAGTTCATAGGGGCCTTGCTGGATACCACAACTGTAAGGGCCTATCTTCCTCAGGCCCGTTGCCTACGTCTGGTGCAGTTAGCCTCCCAAATTCAGTTAAAGTCCCAATTAACTGCTCGAGAGATGTTACAACTATTAGGCCAAATGGCATCCACCGTGCATGTGGTTCCATATGCTCGCCTTCACATGAGGGCAGCTCAATGGACTTTGTCCACCCAATGGACTCAGGCATCAGGTTGCCTGTCAGACAAAATAGCAAACTCCAGTCGCCTTTTTTGGTCTCTCCAGTGGTGGAAGTCCTCTCAAAACCTGTTGCTGGGGTCCCCTTTTCAGCAACCACTACCCCAAGCAACTCTCACAACAGATGCTTCTCCAAGGGGTTGGGGAGCTCATCTGCAAGATCTCTAAACCCAGGGCATCTGGTCTCCATAGGAGACTTCTCTGCATATCAATCTATTGGAACTCAGAGCAATATTCTTAGCTCTCAGAGTGTTCCATACCCTGCTCAGCTACAGGACAGTCCCCATCCATACGGACAACCAAGTAGCCATGTTCTATGTGAACAAGCAGGGCGGGACTGGCTCTCTGTCGCTTTGCAACGAAGCTTTGCGACTGTGGGCCTTCGCCAGAGAGCATCACATCCATCTTCTGGCAGTATATCTTCCAGGCGTTCAAAACTCTTGGGCGGACAGACTCAGTCGAGTTCTGCTTCCACACGAGTGGTCCCTCCACATGGACCAAGTAGCCAAGATTTTTCAAATTTGGGGAACCCCGGACATAGACCTTTTTGCAAGTCTGTGGAATGCCAAACTTCCCCAGTTCTGTTCCAGAATTCCGTGTCAGGGAGTTCAGGCCAAGGATGCCTTCCTCCTTCACTGGGGTCAAGACTTCCTTTATGCCTTTCCACCAATTCCCCTAATTCCCAAAACACTATTCAAGCTTCAGAGAGATCGAGGGACCATGATCCTCATAGCACCACATTGGCCACGCCAAGTGTGGTACTTTCTACTTCTGCATCTCTCTCAAGCTCCTTCCCTGGACTTGGGCTCTGCACCAGACCTTCTGTCCCAGGAAGAGGGAACATTGTGGCACCCAAACCCCCAATCACTCCATCTCAGGGCTTGGTTGCTGAGGGCCTAGACCTTCAAGATTTTCATCTCTCTCAGCAAGTCAGAGATGTGATTCATGCCTCTAGAAAGCCTTCCACTAGACGTTCCTATGCTTTCAAATGGAAAAGATTTACCCTTTGGTGTTCAGAGAAGGGTCTAAACCCTCTTGCAATACCTCTGAATTCTCTACTAGAGTATCTCCTGCATCTATCCCATGCAGGTTGAAAACAAATTCAGTAAGAGTCCATTTGAGTGCTATTGCAGCGTCCCTCAAGCCTCTCAATGGACAACCTATTTCCTCTCATCCTCATATAGCAAGATTCATGAGAGGCCTTCTTTTAACTAAACCTCCCATTAGACCACCTCCAGTGGCATGGGACTTAAACCTGGTTCTTGGCCAGCTTATGAAGCCACCCTTTGAACCTTTAGCCACCACCTCCTTGAAATTTCTTTATTGGAAGGTTATTTTTCTCATTGCAATCACCTCAGCACGCCGCATCAGTGAGTTGCAAGCTTTGGTGGCTAATCCACCTTATACAAGGTTCCATCATGATAAGGTAGTCCTCAGGACCAATCCACACTTTATGCCTAAAGTTGTCTCGCCTTTTCATCTGAACCAAGAGGTATATTTTCCTGTCTTTTTTCCAGGACCTCATGCATCAAGTGCAGAGAGGAATCTTCATACCTTGGATTGTAAGAGAGCTCTTGCTTTTTACTTACAAAGAACACAGCAACATAGAAAGTCTTCTCAACTCTTTGTTGCTTTTGATCCTTCTCATTTATGACTTCCAGTCTCTAAGAGAACACTGTCCAACTGGATTGCTCAGTGTATTTCTTTCGCCTACCAGAGTAGAAACCTTTCTCTGGAGGGCCATGTCACAGCTCACAATGTGAGAGCCATGGCAGCCTCAATGGCTCATCTAAACTCTGTGTCCATCGACCAAATCTGTCGAGCGGCCACCTGGGCCTCGGTTCATACCTTCACAGCCCATTACTGCTTGGACTAGGACTCCCGCCGGGATGCCTTGTTTGGTCAGGCTGTTCTCAAACACCTGTTCCATTCCTCATCAACTCCTACCCACCTACCCTGGTTGGATGCCAGAGGGGGAGGTAGAGTCCTTTTCAAGGACACACAACCTGGGGTCTTCCCCTGGCATCTGCAGCTAGGGAGTCCCCATATGTGAAGACTCATTCCTGCTTGTTCCTGGAGATAGCACAGTTACTTACCTGTAACAGGTGATCTCTGGGAACAGCAGGAATAAGTCTTCACAACCCACCCACCTCCCCTAGCAGTTGTATCTCTCTATCTTTCTTTCCTTTCCTCTCTCTCTCTTTGTCTCAGCTTTAAAACTCGAACTGGAGAGAGGCTGTTGGGAAAGGCAGGAAGGCAGCGCACAGGCGCTGTGGGATGCTCCCAAAAGCTTTCTTACTGGACGCTGGGGAGCGTTCCCGCGCAGGCTCCGTCAGTACCGACGATACCCATATGTGAAGACTTGTTCCTGCTGTTCCCAGAGATCACCTGTTACAGGTAAGTAACTGTGCTTTATTGGCAATAGGCAGGTAGTACTGCTGAATATCTACCAGACAGATGAAGAAAAGCCTGGCTAAAACCAGGGCATCCTGTGGGCGGAGCAGCAGCTGTGACAGCCGCTATTCAGTTAGTGGCGATATTTAGCTGCTAACTGGATAATGTCAGCAGTTAAAGTTAGAAAAGATGAATATTTATCCCAATTCTAACCACTTTGCACTATCTGATTAGTGGCATCAGTGGCTGGGCAGCTTGGATATTCAGTGGTGGAAACCAGATATGTTTTGCTGCTGAATATCTGGACATAGTTAAAGCAGGGATGGCTAGAAATTTCATTTAGCCTAGCCTCTACCATTGAATATGCTCCCCTAGGGGCATTACTTGCTATCTATGCAGAACCCCTTTTACAGGTAAGCAACTTTGCTTTGCCTGCACCACCTCCATCTTAGTGGAAAGTTTGTCATCCCACATAGCAGGCAGGCTTGTGGGTATTTTGCATGCATAGGTCTGCAAGCTCATTTTCAAAGGGAAGCTTTTCAAATACATTGTCTTTGAAAATGTCTTACTGAGTATGGACTTCCAGCAGTATTTACAGGTGCAAATTGTCCACTGAGAAGTATGTGCGGGATCTGCCCCGGTGCTGTTCCCCTTTTCCCTACATTGGTGGTGAGGGGCAGTTTTGAAAGGGATCTTATTGTTGGGTAAATACCCATTTCCATATCGTCCTGCTAGACCAGGCCAGACAAGTGGCTTGTGTCCCCCGTCCTGGCAGATGTGGAGACAGAGAAATATTCCAGAAGCTTCTTAAGACCTTATCCTGCTTTAATAGCCAGTGTAGCTGGGGGCATACTTCAATATTTCTCTGTCTCCAACATATGTTGGATGCAAGTTTTTATAGCTCTAATGAAATCTGGAAAAAGCTGTAAGAAAGCTTGATTTCACTTGTGAGCAGTCATCCTTGGGGTGACTTTGTCACTAGAGTGCAGCGCTGGAGACTCCACTAGAATCACCCTTAAAACATTGCTCTTTTGGGTATTGCCATATGGAGGAGGGGAATTGGTTCATCTTGTCCTTACACTTCTAAGGGTCAGTTGAGCAGCTGGTATTTTTGGAAAGGAATTCTTCAGGTCTCACACAACCTCATTGCTCCCCCCCCAGGCTCTCCCCGAAGATTAGAAGGCTTCTCAGAAGTATGTGCCTGCAGGCCCTGGCAGCAGGGGAGTAGCACTGAGACTGGCATGGTTTGTTTGCCTTGGACTCCCTGAGGAATGAGTACCAAAACTAAGTCTGTCTCGTCTGACTTGTTTTTTGGGAACTACCCAACCTTGTCTGCTGGGTAGTGTGTATCGGGTTTGGGCTGCTTGGAGTGTCTGTTGATGCGACGCTAGTTTTCCTATCTTGTTAGCTGCACTTTGTATGCTTTTTACTTGCCTTACTTTGCTAAGTGTTAAGTTTGCGCCTTTACTCTGCATGGATGTAGCGTGCAAGGTTTAGTGCCCATGTGGCAGTAGTGCATGCTGCAGCATGTCTTATTAGCACGCTGTAAGCCTGTGAAGCTGGGCTGTTAGTGGTGTCTGAGGTTCATGATGTTGGCATAGCTACATGCCTGCTTCCAAGAAACGCTGTCTGGTCTATGGAAAGCGGAGAGTTATGTCATTGGATTCTGGTTTCTGTGATTCTTGCATGGAAGCTTTGGATGTGCCCTCGGAGGACCTGTCTCCCCTTTCACAGCAAGGGGACATGGGTGCTCTAGTCTTCTAGGCTTTGCTGCAGGAGACAGTGGATGCAGCGGTGGAAAAGGATGATCTCCATATCTTAGACTTGCGTGCCACTAGGCAGCAGATGTGGTCTCCAAATTTCTGTTGTCCCAGCTTGTTTTTAAAGGGAAACCTTCATTCGGAGATGACTTGGAGAAGCTGGTTAAGGATATGGGTGAGTCCAAACCTCATTGCCTCCCTGAGAATAAGTCAGAGCGGCCTAGGAAGTGAACGTGTGCATATTCTTCCTCAGCTTCTGCTCATTTTCCTTTATCTCGATACCTGGAATCCTGGAGTTCCCAGGAACCCTGTATAGAAAAGCACACCTTCTCTTCCTCGTCTGGTTTTCAGTCCTGGGTTCAGTCTTTTTGTGGGGCTCGTGGACCTCGGGAACCTACTACCTCCAGAAATGGCTCCTCCCATACCTCACAATGAATGGTTGGGGGCCCATTCCAGGATGCCTCCAGTGGGTGGCAGGCTGCACCTTTCCTACCAGAAGTGGGCCTGGGTCACTGAGGATTGCTGGCTGCTAGACATCATTCAGCATGGCTGTGTTCTGCAGTGCAGGGAGCCTATCTTAGATGCCTTCATTGACTCCCCATATGGTTCTGCAGTCAAGCAGGTTGCTGTTCATATCACTCTGGAAAGATTTCTCTGTGGGCGGTTGTCGTAGTCCCCCCTGCGGAGCAAGACAAGGGCTGGTACTCCATCTACTTCATGGTGCTAAAGAAAGGCAGTTCTTTTCAGTCAAATCCTTGACCTTAGGGGGCGGTCAGCACCCACCTGCAAACTTTATTCTTCCGTATGGAGATTCTGCAGTCAGTGATCCAGGCAGTACGGCGTGGGGAGTTCCTCATCTCTTTGAACCTAGCCAGGGCCTGTTTCCATATTCCTGTCTGTGAGGATCAACAACAACTTTTCTCTGTTTTGCCATGCATGGCTCTCATTTTCCATTTGCTGCTCTTCCTTTTGGCCTCTCTACTGCCCAAGGACGTTCTCGAAGATCATGGTGGTGGTGGCGGCCTTGACGCTGAGGCGCCAAGGGATCTGTGTTCACCCATATCTGGATGATTGGCTCATTTGAGCCAGGTCACAGTCAGAAGTGTCTCTGGTGTCGACTCATGTTGTACATTTCCTGGAGGGTCTCAGCTGGGTGAACAATTATGGGAAGTCACTTGGAGCCTTCCCAACGCTGGAATATCTGGGAGCGTGGTTCGACATTCATATAGGCAGGGTCTTCCTACCCGAGAAGAGGGTTCAAAAGGTGTTGTCTCAACTGGCAGCCATCCAGACGTAGCAGTCTCCCAGAGTTCGGGATAATCTGCAGCTTCCTAGCTTAATGGCAGTGTCTGTTGAAATGGTGCCTTGGGAACCAGCTCATATGAAGCTGCCGCAGAGGTCCTTGCTGTCTCATTGGTCTCTAAGCTCTCAGGATTTTGATGCCAGTCTTTCCCTCCAGCTGGCGGTGGTGTCCATCATGCATTGTTGGAGGCAGTCCCAGTATCTAAGGAGGGGCATGCCATTGGACGATCATTCATGGCTGCTCCTGTCGATGGATGCCAGTCTGTTCGGCTGAGGAGCCTATTGTGAGAGCCAGGGCCATTGAAGCAGCCAGGAGTTAGCATGACCCATCAACCACCTTGAGGCAAGGGTTATTCGTTCGGCCCTTTTGCCCTTCCAGTCCCTACTCCAGGCAGAGTGGTTCAGTTATTCTCAGATAGTACCATGGCAGTGGTATATATCAATCGCAAGGGGGCCCAAAGAGTGCTGGAGTGGCCCTAGAGATGACCCTCTTGTTCTCTTGGGCAGAAAGGAACCTCCTGGCTCTTTTGGCGCAGCACATTTTGGGAGTCAACCATGTGGAGGTGGACTTCCTTAGTTGCCACTCTCTCGGGGAATGGGAATGGGAGCTGAATCAGTTGGCATTTTGGCAGATTCTGCTCCTCTGGGGTCATCCCTAGATAGATCTGATGGAGACTTGTTCTAATGTGAAAGCATGTAAGTTCTCCAGTCACCACAGAGAGAAAGGGAGGCATTGACGTTTTAGTTTAGTCCTGGCTAAAGCAGTGTCTGCTGTATATGTTTTCTCCGTGGCCGCTTGTGGGGCATGTGTTCTGCCACCTAGAGTGACATCCGGGCTGGGTTATACTTGTGCTGCCAGATTGGCCACAGAGGCCATGGTTCGGGGACCTGATGCAACTCCTGCAGAAACCACCTCCGTGACACCCTCCAGCCCAGGGGCTGTTGCAGCAGGGACTAGTCCCCTCGGGATGACTTGGCTCCCTTCTTGCTCACAGCTTGGCTCTTGAGAGGAGTCATTTAGTGTGTAAGGACTATTCTCTTGACTTGGTTTCCATGCTCCTCAAAGCGAGGAGAGATTCTACCAATCTTATCTTTGTACACATCTGGTGCCTCTATGAGCACTGGTGCCATAAGTGTCAGGTTGGTTTGAATATGGAGGATTTTCCTTCTTTGCTTGACTTTCTTCAGGATGGCCTGGATTAGGACCTTTCCTTTAATTCTCTGAAGGTTCGGGTAGCAGCCTTATCATGCTTCAGTGGCCTGGTGGCCTTCAGGGGCCTCACAACTGGATGTGTCTCACTTCCTTCAGGGGGTGCGGCATCTGCATCCTCCCCTGAGTTCAGTCGTTCTCTCATGGGATCTCCACCTGATGCTCTGGGCCCTGATGTTTGAGCCCTTGAAGTGGACTAAGCTTAAAGATAAGACCATCGTCTTGGTTGCATTCTCCACTCAGGCACAGGCAGAGCGCAGCTTGGTCACCCCTCAGACATTTGTCAGGCAGCAACCTCGACATCACATTACACTTTTGTCCAGCATTACCGCTTGGATGCCCACACTCAGGCAGACTGCGTTTGGCTCAGAGTTCTTGAAAGCTGCATGTCTTCTTCCCGCCCACATGTTGCCACTTATCTGGACTGGCATAGCAGGGTGATATGGAAGGTGACATTTTACTTATGAGATAATGCCCTTTCCTTGAGCCCTGCTAGACCAATCCAGGACCCCCCCCCCCCCCACCCGAATCTGTTTTTGTCTGCTGTATTCTCTGTGGTTGGCCCTGTGGGCTCATATTCTTTGATAAGCCTTCTGTCTGAAGCTGATCCTGTACACAGTTATGGTTTATGGTTCTTGTTCTGTTGAACCTTGTTATCTTCACTGAGGTTGTGTGTGGTCAGGGATTTGTGACCATGTTCTTAGCTATAAATACTGAAGTCTGCCCTAGCTGTACTGGCTGTTATAGCAGGAGGAGGTCATAAGCCTTGTGAGGCCCTGTTACTCACAAGAGACCGATTACTAATTATCACTAATTTCCTGTATAGTCCAGATCCAAAAGTCAGTACAGGTGCAATCAGAATCTCTGTTTATTAGATAACTGATGGAACAATACAGGCAGGAGAGGAGAATTTCTGTCAGTCATCAGACATCAGAATCCCTCCTCCCCCTGAGTATAATAATCATATTACTTATATACATTTTTTGCTTCCGTGTATTACTTCCGTATATGCATACAGTCTCCACATTCATCCCTCTGTGAGGCCCCCTCTCCTCCCTCCTTCTGTTTCCTGTCATTGACCTTTCTGTCCCCTCTGTATTCCTGTTTCAACATTCCTCAGGCCTCTGTCTTGCCTATACTCACCAACTGTCAACCGTCTACTGTCTTCAGGACTAACGGCTCAGCTTATTCTTCTTGCATGGTTTCCTGTGTATGTGTTTGCATGACTATTTCTGGGCCTTCCAGCTCAGTAATATGCAGTGCAAAGATTTATATGATTTTATGCTGGCCTGCTTCTCCTTGCCCACTGTATAGTAGTTTGGTTGACATATTTTTATTAGAGCAGAACAGAATAAAGGCCATTGAGTGATTATGAACCAGGAACATATCCCTAAACCTTATAATCCCTACAGCCTTTGGAATGTTTGCACCACATCTGCTAGTACGGGTACACAACCCACTTGTCTGGACTAGTCTAGCAGTTCTAAGGGCATTATCTAGTAAGTAAAATGTTATCTTACCTGTGAAGATTCCCTTTGAGAATTGCCTCTACAGGGGGCAATTTTATGACAGGGCATCTATGTAAGAAGTCCAAAAGGTACCTATTTTAAGCCTACTTTATAAAGGCAGCATAGGCGCCTATGTGTCTTTATAATATAGGCACCCAGAACCAGCCCCTGTAGCACACAAATGCCCCCACACCTATTTACACCTGATTTGAAAAAGATGTACTTTATGCAGGTACCCAAAATGATCTATTCATCTCAAACACCTTCTTCCAGCAACACAAGCGGCGACTGTACACATGGACTTCACCCAATGGATTGTATAAAAATCAAATTTACATCTGAGGAAGTCAACAATGGAAAAGTTCTATAACATCAACAAAGACAAAACTTGGAGCTGACTGTGGTACAGATCATCAACTACTAGTATGCAAACTCAAGCTAAAGTTGAAAAAGCGCAAACCACTCATGAATGCAGCAAAATATGACCTTGAGAATATACCACTGGAATTTAAAGACTGCCTGCAAAATCGATTTGCTGCTTTAGATACAAATGACAGAGCTCCGGAAGAGTTATGGAATGACATCAGGAAGGTTGTGTTGGAAGAAAGCGAGAAGTCTCTACAAAAAGTGAAAAAGCAAAAGCGGCCAAAATGGATGACTGAAGAAACTCTGAAAATTGCCCAGAAACGCAGAGAAGCTAAAGCCAGAGGAGAAAGAAAGACAATCGCAGAACTCAACAGAGATTTCCAACGTGAAGCAAGACAGGACAAGGAAAAGTACTACAATGACACTTGCAAGGAAATAGAAGCAGAAACTATTGAGGAAAAACAAGATCGGCTTTCCTAAAGCTACAAGAGTTAAAGAAAAAGTTCCAGCCTCGAATTGGAATGTTACAAGATGCTCAAGGTTTTATGTTGAATGATGCTGAGAAGATCAAGAAAAGGTGGAAGGAATATACAGAGTTTTTATATGATAAAGATGAAGTGGACCAACAGCCGTTTCAACCTGTACCTTATGATTGGGAACCATTGGTGATGAAAGAAGAAGTTGAAGCAGCATTGAAAGCCTTATCAAAGAACAAAGCACCAGGCATTGATAGTATTCCTATAGAAGTATTGCAGCAATCTGATGCAGCTGTTACCGTACTTACAAGGCTCTGCCAAGAAATATGGAAGACAACATCATGGCCAACTGACTGGAAAAGATCTGTGTTTATACCAATACTAAAGAAAGGTGATCCAACTGACTGTGGAAATTATCGAACAATCGCTCTCATCCCACATGCCAGCAAGATTTTACTGAAGATTATTTAAAAGAGACTACAACCATACCTGGAGCAAGAACTACCTGAAGTGCAAGCAGGGTTCAGGAAAGGGCGAGGAACGAGAGACGACATTGCGGATGTGAGATGGATCCTTGAAAAGACTGAAGAATACCAAAAGGATATCTATTTGTGCTTTATCGACTATAGCAAGGCTTTTGACAGTGTAAACCATGAGAAACTCTGGGCCACATTAAGAAGCATGGGTATACTATAACACCTGATCGTACTCTTGCACAATCTGTACATTGATCAAGAAGCAACAGTTCGAACGGAACAAGGAGAAACAGAATGGTTTAAAATAAGCTAAGGTGTAAGACAAGACTGCATACTTTCCCCCCCTACTTGTTTAATTTATATGCAGAACAAATCATCAGAGAAGCAGGATTGTATGAAGACAACAGAGGTGTGAAGACTGGTGGAAGACTCATCAAGAACCTTCGCTATGCTGATGATACTACATTACTGGCTGAAAGTGAAGATGATCTGAAACATTTGCTTCTCACAATCAAAGAACATAGTCTCAAAATGGGCCTGCACCTTAATGTAAAGAAGACAAAGATCATGACAACTGGCATAATCAACAGGTTCATTGTTGAAGGAGAAGAAATTGAAATTGTTAACAACTTTAACCTACTTGGATCAACTATCAATAAAGAAGCAGCAAGCAGTCAAGAAATCAAACGACGCATTGTTCTTGGCAGAATGGCTATGAAAGACCTAGATAAGATTCTCAAGAGCAGAGATGTCTCTCTCCATACAAAGATTCGACTTGTTCAAGCCATGGTATTTTCAATAATATCATATGGATGTGAAAGCTGGACAGTGAAAAAGACAGACAGGAAGAAGAAAATTGATGCCTTTGAATTATGGTGCTGGCGGCGAATACTGTGTATACCATGGACTGCCCAAAGAACAAACCAGTCGGTACTAGAGGAGATCAAACCTAAGCTTTCTTTAGAAGCTCAGATGACAAGACTTTGACTTTCATACTTTGGACACATCATGCGAAGAGAGAGATCATTAGAGAAAGACATCATGCTTGGCAAGATAGAAGGTCAACGCAAAAGAGGAAGGCCAGCAATGAGATGGATTGATACAATGACAGCAGCTACGGGTACCAGTCTGTCAACAATGAGCTGCCTGACTGAAGACCGAACACAATTTAGGATAGCTATCCAGAGGGTCGCCATGAGTCGACTCCGACTCGACGGCACTTAACAACAACAACAACATGCAGGTACCCACATACTTTGAAAAATATGCATGTGCATCCACCCTGCCAAAGTCACACCTTTGTGAACACCTATGTACAGATGCGTAATAATAGTAGGTTGCTTTCTTTCCATGCCTATCTTTTCACACCTATGTGATTGCACAATTTTATAATAAACCCTTTTCTGCATGTAAAGCAGGTTTTACATGCTCAAAAAGCTTTATAAAACGAGTCTCTCCCTCCTCATATGGGTAATTAAGCAGTTTAGACAGACAGAACCTATCATTTCCATTGTAGAATAAAGCAAGTAAGTAGTCAAGTAATGTACAGCTTTTGTTAGGCGCAGGATAACTTGCATGTTGCAAATATTGGTATATATTGCTACTTTGTAAACTTACAATTAGATTGATTGTTAATGACTTATACAATGTGTTTAGTAAAACTTGTTTTTGTTTTCTTACTATGTATTCATATATTCTTCAATAATAGTGAACCGTTAGAAAAGAAAAGATAGAATTACAGAAATCATGTTTTTACGTTTCTTATCTGTTTTAGCTAATAGATGAGAGCAGCCAGATGAGTGATCTTCCGGTCAAGGTAATCCACACTGAAACTGGTAAAGTTCTGCTTGCGCCAGAAGCACCGAAAGCTAGTCAGCTGGAAACATGGTTAGAAATGAATCCTGGGTAAGTTAGAAACATGGTTATGAAAATATATAGCTACAGGGAGAGCATATTCAAAGGGATTTATATGGTTTGCAGACCTGCCAACTGCATGACTGGGATATTCAGCGGCACTAACCTGTTTAGTACTGCTGAATTTCTGCCTCCCCCAATGATTTAAACACCCTGTTACTAGCTAGTTAGTGATGGGGAATTCTGGGGATGGCAACATTAGCTAGCCAGTTAGCGGTAATATTCAGCCTCTAGCAGTTTAGCTAAAGCTCCTGAAGTTAGGACAGGTGAGAGGCTGTCTAACTTTAGGTGGTTTTGGAATCCGTTTAGTGGCTGAATATCACCACTAACTGGATTACAAAAGAGCACTCTTGACAGAACCAGTATTCAGTGGCGATGGCCCCAGCACTAAATATCTGGGTTTAAATTAAAATGGCAATGGGCAGCCACTTTAGCAGTGCTGGCTGCCACCATTGAAAATAACTCCCTCCTCCAGTTTTTATGGGGTCTTCCCTATTTTATATGTGGCAGGATCTTCCACACAAATATTTGAGGATTCTCCAAGTTCTTCATCCTGGAGAACCAGTGTTAGCGCCGGTTGCTGTTGCTGTTCTTGCAGATTGGAATAAGATTGATGGAAAGCTTTTTGAGAGGTTGAATTTTTGGCTGCTTTTCTCAAGTTGTGATTTTGAATGGGTTGTTTGTGTATAGGCTAATGTTTTCACATATGGTTGATGTCAGTGAGTTTGAGTGTGGGAGCAGCTTCTAGAAGCTTTTGGAAGATGAAGAACATAGCATATACCATACTGGGTCAGACCAAGGGTCCATCAAGTCCAGTATTCTGTTTCCAACAGTGGCCAATCCAGGTGACAATTACCTGTCAGGTTTTCAGAAAGGTTCATGGATTTCATGCTGCTTATCCCAGGAATAAGCAGTGGATTTTTCTGGTACTCTTTAATACTGGTTTATGAGCATCTCCAGGAACAAGCAGGAATGTAGTTTTCACATATGGGTATCGTCGGTACCTGCACGGGAACGCTCCCCAGCGTCCAATTAGAAAGCTTTTGGGAGCATCCCACAGTGCCTGCGTGCTGCCTTCCCACCTTTCCCAACTGCCTCTCTCCAGTTCTTCGTTTTCCACGGAGCCAGCAGGTCGTTGTTCCTGTCACCGCAGAAAATGTTTCCCTTATTTTTTCTTTTTTGTGGTCGCGTCTGCCTTCCTCGATGCTGTACCGGTACCGCCGGTTCTCTTTTCTTTCTTTCTTTCATTTAAAAAAAAAATATATATATATTCTATATTTTTCCAAACTTTTCTTCCCAGGTGCATGCGCCATTTTGGGCCTTAGGCCCAAAATTTCCTCCACTATGGAGAAACCCGCTTCGGGTTTCAAAAGGTGCACCAAGTGTGGTGGTACCATCTCCGTCACCGACACCCATGAGTGGTGTCTTAAATGTTTAGGTCCTGACCACTCCATCGTTGAGTGTATGGCTTGTGCCATGATGTCCAAGAGGGGTCAACAAAACCGAGCTGCTAAGCTCAGCGCTCTTTTTCCCACCGATGCAGCTTCGGTGGCATCGACGTCTTCCAGGGCTTCGTCTTCCTCCCATGGATCTCAGGTAACTAAACATAGGTCTAGCCGGTCCTCAAAAGGTAGATCTCCTTCCAAGCATCGAGATGCCTCTGGCGTTGCCCTTGAGGGTTCTGTACCGGCAAAATTGCCCCGGCGGGAGGCTTCGGCTTCCAAAGCATTATCGGGGCTCCAGGATGTTCTCGAGGCCTCGACCTCGGCAGAACTACTGGTGCCATGCTCTGGGGTACCGACTGCTTCCGGTACCGATACCAGGCATCGGCAGCGTCGATAGACCAGAGGTTCCTGGCTATTGAACGCAGTCTGGTGGCTCTCCTTGCAGCATCGACACCCTCGGAACCGCGTCAGACAGTTCAACCGGTACCGGTACCGATAGCATCGACATCGGTATTGGCTTTGCCGGCACCCAGTCATGCGATGCCTTCCGGTGCCGATACACCGGTTCCGATTCCCCCTGGTACCGACTTTGGTCGGTACGGGTATCGGGCTCTTCAAGAGCATCCGGACAGACGGTACTTCGAATCCTCGGAGGACTCTGAGGATTCTGACAGCTCTGCCTGTACCGGTATACTTCTCCCGGAGGAGCCTTCCTCTCCTAAACGTAGGATGTCTCCTCCAGGAGATATCTCCTTTCAGGATTTCATCAGGGAGGTGGCTCGAGGTCTGTCCATTACTCTGTGGCTCCTGAAACAGAGCCCAGGGCTAAGGAGTTGGAGATTTTACAATATCCCAAAGCTCCTAAGGAGGCAGCTACTCTGCCTATCCATGAGATTTTACATGATCTCATGTTGAGAATGTGGGAGACACCTCTTACCACCTCGCCTCACTCTCGTAGACTGGATACCATGTATCGAGTCCCTCCTTGACCTGGTTTCCAGAAAACTCAGTTTCCTCACCCACTCTATTGTAGTAGAATCAGCTATGAGAAGGATCAGGAGTGCAAAGAGGCATGCCTCTAATCCTCCAGGACGTGAGTGTAAAACTTTGGATGCCTTTGGACGTCGTACTTTCCAGGCTTCCATGCTTTCTGCCAGGATCAGTTCCTATATTATATATATGGGAATGTTCCTTAAAGAAGTCACAGGAGACTTGGAGGTTTTAAGCCCTCTCCTTCCCGAGGACAAGAGGCAGGATTTTCTCACACTAGTTAAACATGCCCAGGATGTTTCTAAGTTTGTCAATTGTGCAGCTTTTGACTGTTTTGAGTGCATAAGCAGAACCTCTGCCATTGCCATAGGTGCACGTAGAATTGCCTGGCTCGAGGCATCCGATTTGGAGCTCTGGGTGCAGGACAAACTGGGAAATATCCCTTGTACAGATGAGAATCTATTCAGCAAGAATTGGCAAGAAAAAGCCAATGAGTTGGATGCTGACAACTCCACTTTGTATAGGTTATCCAAAGCCACAGCTGATCCTGCAAGAAAGAAATCTTTCAAGAAACCTTTCTTCTCAAAAAAGAAGAGGTTTACCCCTCTTATTCCCAGCAGGGACGTTCTGCAGGTCAGCCTGTCCATTTAGGTCAGCAACCACCTAAACAAAGGAAAGCAAAGATTGCCAAGCCTCAACCGTCTCAGCAGTCTCAGCCTCCACAAGGCCTTTGACTTTCATCTAGAGAACTTAGCCTTCCTGGCCCTCAATGGTCCAGAGCCTTCCACCATTCCAGGAAGGTTGTGTCACTTTGCCCCCTGATGGGGGCAGATAACAGCAGAACATTGGACACTTTCCATTATAAAAGAGGGATACAAGCTTCACTTTCTGTGCATGCCCCCTCCCACAATGGTAAGACAGTTCAACTCTCAGACCTCTCTCATCAACCTGTTAGAGCAAGAGGTCACTATGCTTCTTGCCCAAGGGGCAATAGAGGAAGTACCCATTCATCAACAGGGTACGGAGTTTTACTCCCCCTATTTCCTTATCGCAAAGAAAACAGGGGGACACAGACCTATTTAGACCTCAGAGAATTGAACAAATTCCTATTCAAAGAGAAATTCAACATGATTTCTCTGGGAACTCTGCTTCCATACCTTCAGAGTCAGGATTGGCTTTGTTCTCTAGATCAGCGTTTTTCAACCACTGTGCCGCGGCACACTAGTGTGCCGTGAGATATTGTCTGGTGTGCCGTGGGAAAAATTCCAATTTCATCCGTAACATGTGGCCTCGGCTCACAAATTAGGGTTGCCAACCGGCCGGTTTTCAGCCGGCCTGGCCGGTTTTTCCATGGCCAGGCCGGCTGCCAGCACAGTTGTAAAACCGGCCATTGAAAAGCCGGTTTTTTGCTCTGGCCGCAAGATCGGGAGCGGCCAGAGCAAAAAACCGGCTTTTGTCCCGAAGTCCGCGGCGCGAACTTGATCGCGATTCCCTATAGCAGTGCAGCCACTGGTTCTGCTTTGTACAGAGCAGCGGCTGCACTACACTTACATTGAAAAGTAAAGAGAAACTGTGTCAGGAGCCCTCTGATCATGCAGAGCCTGAGGAAGTGATGTCATGGGGGCGGGCTCCTCACAGGCTGTCTTTCCTTTTCAAATTAACTTTAGCTGCAATAAAGTTAATTTGAAAAGGAAAGACAGCCTGTGAGGAGCCCGCCCCCATGGCATCACTTCCTCGGGCTCTGCGATGACCGGAGGGCTCCTGACACAGTTTCTCTTTACTTTTCAATGTAAGTGTAGTGCAGCCGCTGCTCTGTACAAAGCAGAAGCAGCGGCTTGGGCAGAGGGGGGGTGTGTGTGTGTGAGTGAACCAGCAAGGGGGGGGGAGTGTGAGTGTGAGTGAACCAGCAAGGGGGGGGGGAGTGTGAGTGAACCAGCAAGGGGGGGGGGAGTGTGAGTGAACCAGCAGTGGAGGGGGTGGGGGTGTGAGTGAAACACCAACGGGGGGGGCGATGGTGTGAGTGAACCAGCAGGGGAGGGGGGTAAGTGAGTGAGTGACTCAGCAGGAGGGGTGAGTAAGTGACAGGGGGGTGGGTGAGTGAACCAGCAGTGGAGGGGGGGGGGTGGTGTGAGTGAACCAGCAGGGGAGGGGGGTTGGTGTGAACCAGCAGGGGAGGGGGGTTGGTGTGAGTGTTTGATTCCTATTCAAGAGAATTACTTTATATATAGTCAATATAGGCACAGAGGTAAATTTTTTTAACATTTTCTAATGGTGGTGTGCCTCGTGATTTTTTTCATGAAGAAAGTGTGCCTTTGCACAAAAAAGGTTGAAAAACACTGCTCTAGATCTCAAGGATGCGTACACTCATGTTCTCATCCATCCAACTCACAGAAAGTTCCTTCAGTTCCTTTTTCAAGGAAAGCACTACCAATGCAGGGTGCTTCCTTTTGGCCTGGCCTCAGCACCAAGAGTGTTCACGAAATGCATGGCTGTGGTAGCAGCATTTCTCCGTACTCTAGGGATATTCGTCTTCCCCTACTTAGACGACTGGCTCATTCGAGCCCCGTCAGAGGCCAGGACTTCCCTATCTTGCACAATGCGTATCCTTCAGTATTTGAGTCTGGTCATAAACATCCCAAAATCCAGTCTAACTCCCACTCAGTCTCTAGAGTTCATAGGAGCTTTGCTGGATACCAGAAAATCGAGGGCCTACCTTCCCCAGGTCCGTTGTCTGCGCATGGTGCAGTTAGCTTCTCAAGCAGTGCTAAAATCTCATCTCACTGCCCGAGAAATGTTACAACTACTAGGCCACATGGCATCTACAGTGCATGTGGTCCCCTACGCTCATCTACATATGAGAGCAGCCCAGTGGACCATATCCACTCAATGGACTCAGGCATCAGGGTGCCTGTCCGACAAAATAACAAACACAATTGCAGAAAATACATGGTCTGAGCAATGTATGATATTTTTGATAAGGCATCAAGAGCATCCTCTTGGCTCTCATGGCTCCAGGGCTCAGATTACAATATGATGTCCAGCAAAAGCTTGCTGATGTGCCCTACCATGAAGAGAATATTTTTAGAGAGAAGGTTACAAAAGACCGCAACCCTAGTCAAGCAGCACAGTGATACTCTCTTAAGACTCTTTCCAGGTCTGCTTCTGACCTGGCTGCCTCAAGGTTTGAGGCATCACAGTGGGGGGAGCATAGGAGGACCTATTGCTCGCATAGGCATAGACTCCTGTTTCTTGCTCCACCCAGATGAAACAGGGTCCTTGTTATCTATACCCATCAACCAAGGGCACAGAAAGCCCAGCCTGCACCACAGCCAAAACTCAGGGTGGGATTTGACTGTATCTAAGAGGACATGGCCAGTATACCAGTATCTGTACTGGACAACCTGCCAGTAGAAGGGAGACTATAGTTTTAGGTAACTCAATGGCCCTTTAAAACCATCTCTGATTGGGTTCTCAAGATTGTCTGTCTGAATGGGGTTACCGATTGCATCTAGCGATACCCTATCTAATTGCCCACAGAACTTCTCAAATGAGCTCTCAGGGTTCGGAGTCTGATGCAGTCAAATCCATTTCACCAGTAGAAGAAGGGAAGGGATTCTACACCTGATACTTCCTGGTCACAAAACAGATGGGAGGGTTCTCTAAACTTAACACTAGAAGCCCCAAAAGGAATTTTACCTAGAAACCCCAAAGTGCATCAATTGGCGCATTATCACGACGACTGCATTTAGCATGAAATGCATATGTGAATTAATGTGAAGTTACTTATTTGTTGAATACGTGCAGTATGTGATGTCATTACATGACGTCATCGTGTGTTTATTGTTTGTAATGTCGGAGTAAAACTGCAAACAGTGATTGAGATACGCCACCTAGTGGGAACATGAATTTATACCTAGAAGCCCCAAAGTATGTCAATTGACGCATCCAAGACAATTGAGTGCGTTAGTTGACGTACTTTGGGGCTTCTAGGTATAAATTCATTTTCCCGCTAGGTGGTGCATCTGTCATTAATTTTCGATGCACATATTTGAACATCTTGACCTTGCTAACAAAGTCATGGAACATGACTGACATGGTTCTAGCAGTGGCGTTGGTATACAACTTTGAAGATGCATTTGTGTCAATTGACGCACTTTGGGGCTTCTAGTGTTAAAGGACACATACACTACATTCGGATACATCCCACTCATAGAAACTATCTGTGATTCATCAAGGGAAAAACCAATACCATTATTACATACTGCCCTTTGGCTTCATGTCTGCATCTCCAGGAACAAGCAGGAATGTAATCTTCACATATGGGTATCGTCAGTACCGACGGAGCCTGCACGGGAACGCTCCCCAGCATCCAATAGGAACGCTTTTGGGAGCATCCCTCAGCGCATGCGCACTGCCTTCCCGCCTTTCCAACTGTTGCTCTTCAGTTCTTCGTTTTCCGTGGCGCCGACAAGACATATTCCCTGTCACCGCAGAAAATTTCTTCTTTAAACTTGTTTTCTTGTGGTCGCGTCTGCCTCCGCATGACACCTACCGGTACTGTTGGTTCTTTTTTCTTCCTTTCAAAACAAAAAAAATATATATATTCTGAACTGTTTCTCTTCAGAAACTTTTTCTTTTTGGTGCTAGACACTATTTTGGGCATTAGGCCCCATTTTTCCTAAAACATGGAAAAACCAGCTAGTGGTTTCAAAAAATGTACTAAGTGTGGCGGTACCATCTCCGTCACTGACACCCATGACTGGTGTCTGAAATGTTTAGGCCCTGACCATTCTCCATCTGAGTATCTCTCTTGTATGGGGATGACTAAAAGAGGAAGACAAGTACCCTCTTTTCTTCAGATGTCAGGTCCATTGCATCGACGTCTTCAAAAGCCTTGTCTTCCTCCCATGGATCTCAGGTAACTAAACGTAAGAGCCGGCCCTCAAAGGGTAGCTCTCCTTCAAAGTATTGAGAGACCATTGGCATTGTTGCCTTGAGGAAACTGCACAGGCAAAACAGCCCCGGCAGGAGGCTTCGGCCTCCAAAGCATCAACGGGGCTCCAGGATGTTCGAGGCTTCGACCTCGGCAGAACTACAGGTGCCATGCTCACGGGTTCCAGCCGCTTTTACCGGTACCGATACCCAGGCATTGTGTCGATAGACCAGAGATTCCTCGCTGTCGAACGCAGTCTTTCAGCTCTCCTTACAGCTGTGGTACCATTGACACCGGTGGTTCAACGGGCACCGGTACTGATGCTGGTACCAGCATCGTTACAGATACCGGTACCAGCACGACGGTACCGGCCCCGGTGGGAATTTCTCCCATGCCGACTTTTGCTGGCATCGACAGATCAGTACCGGACCAACTCGGTACCGACTTCGATCGATACCGAGACCGTGCTTTGCATGAACATCGGGATCAGAGATACTTTGAATCCTCCGATTCTGATGACTCTGATAATTCTGCCGGTACCAGAGTGTTTCTCCCGGAAGATTCCTCTTCTCCCCAACGCAGAATGTCTCCTCCGGAAGACATCTCTTCAGGATTTTATTCATGATGTGGCCCAAGGCCTTTCAATCACCGTAGCTCCTGAAAAAGAACCTAGAGCAAAGGAATTGGAAATTCTCCAATACCCTAAGGATCCTAAGGAGGCAGCCACTCTGCCCATTCATGAAATTCTTCATGATTTGATGCTCAGCATGTGGGAGACACCTTTGACCACATCTCCTCATTCTAGGAGACTCGATACCATGTATTGAGTTCCAGCATGTCCTGGTTTTCAAAAGACTCAGCTGCCACACCATTCAATGGTAGTGGAGTCAGCCATGCGTACGATTAAAAGTGCAAAAAGACATGCATCCAGTCCTCCAGGTCGTGAATGCAGGACTCTTGACGCTTTTGGGCGTCGAACATTTCAGCCTTCCATGCTTTCAGCTAGGATAAGCTCATATATTTTATATACGGGAATGTTCCTCAAAGAGGTCACAGGAGATTTGGAGCTTATGCGCCCCCTTCTCCCTGAAGACAAACGACAAGACTTCGTTACTCTGGTCAAGCATGCTCAAGACATTTCCAAGTTTGTAAATCGTGCAGCCTTTGACTGCTTTGAATGCATCAGCAGAACCTCGGCTATTGCTATTGGTGCACGTCGGATTGCCTGGCTTCAGGCATCAGACTTGGAGATTTGGGTACAGGATAAATTGGGAAACATCCCTTGCACAGGAGAAAATCTCTTTGGCAAAAATTGGCAGGAAAAGGCTAATGAGATGGATGCTGACAATATCACTTTAGATAGATTGTCAAAATCTACAGCCACGCCAGCCGAAAGAAACCCTATAAAAAACCCTTTTTCAGCAAAAAGAGGAAGTTTTATCCATCCTGTACCCAGCAAGGGCAAGTTCAGGGTCAAGTTGCCCAGAAAGGTCAATAACAATCCAGACAAAAGAAGCAAAAAGGCCTTAGAGCTCAACCAGCTCCACAGGCCCAGCCCTCTCAAGGGCTTTGGCGCCTTCATAGAGAACTTAGCCTTCCTGCCTCTGGAAGGTCCAGAACCCCTAAACATTCCAGGCAGATAGTGTCATTTTGCCAACAGATGGCACCAAATAACAGCAGAAAATTGGACTCTGTCCATTGTGGGAGAGGGGGTACAAGCTTCATTTTCACAGTATGCCCCCTCCTACAATTGTAAGACAGTTCAATTCCCAGACCTCTACAATCTACTGGGTCGAGAGGTCTCAGCACTCCTTGCTTGAAGAGCAATAGAGGAGGCGCCCATTCTTCAACAGGGTACAGGGTTCTACTTCCCCTATTTTCTTATTCCAAAGAAAACAAGAGGACACAGACCCTTTCTAGACCTCAGAGAATTAAACAAATATCTGTTCCGAGAAAAGTTCAAAATAATTTCTGTAGGAACTCTTCTGCCATACCTTCAAAGTTGGGATTGGCTTTGTTCTCTAGATCTAAAGGATGCATATACTCACATTCTGATCCATCCAGATCACAGGAAATTTTTATGATTCCCCACGGTTGCAGAAGCCAGTTTTGCACTGTCTCGCACAATGTGAATCCTTCAATACTTGGGATTGGTTATAAATCTCCCAAAATCCCAATTTGCTCCGTCCCAATCCCTGGAGTTCATAGGAGCTCGTTTAAATACCAGGCTGTCAAGGGCTTTTCTCCCTCAGCCCTGCTGTCTTCGCATAGTGCAGCTAGCTTCCCAAGCAGCGGTGAAGTCCTTCCTAACTGCTCGAGAACTACTACAACTATTGGGACATATGGCATCCACGATTCCCTATGCTAGCCTTCATATGCGAGCAGCCCAGTGGACCCTATCCACACAGTGGACACAGGCCACAGGACATCTGTCGGACAAGATATCAAACTCATGACGGCTGATTTTGTCCCTCCAATGGTGGCAATCACTGGAAAATCTTCTAGTGGGATCTCCTTTCCAGCTACCCCTATTCCAGGCGACCCTAACAATAGATGCATCATAGGTGGGATGGGGAGCACATCTGCATCATCTTTCTACCCAGGGTACCTGGACTCCACTGGAGGCTTGTCTTCACATAAACCTCCTGGAACTCAGAGCAATCTATCTAGCTCTTCGAGTATTCCATGCCCAGCACAGCTACAAGACAGTCCTAGTCCAAACGGACAGTCAAGTAGCCATTTTCTACGTGAACAAGCAGGGCGGAACAGGCTCTCTGTCGTTATGCAACGAAGCTTTACGACTATGGGCCCTTGCCAGAGAGCATCAAATTCACCTTCTCATGGTATATCTTCCAGGCATTCAAAACCTTTGGGCAGGCAAACTCAGCCGAGTACTGCTGCCTCACGAATGGTTTCTCCACCTAGACCAGGTGGCCAAGATATTTCAGGTTCTGGGAACCCCAGACATAGACCTATTTGCAAGTCCACTGAATGCCAAACTTCCCCGGTTCTGTTCCAGAATTCCAGCTCAAAATTGCCAGGCAAGGGACGCCTTCCTTCTTCACTGGGGTCAGGACTTCTTCTATGCCTTCCCACCCATTCCTCTCATTCCCAAAACACTCTTCAATCTTCAGAGAGACAGAGGTCGTATGATCCTCATAGCGCCACGGTGGCCACGCCAAACGTGGTATCCCCTGCTTCTACATCTCTCTCAAGCTGCACCTCTGGAGTTAGGGTTTGCTCCAGATCTTCTCTCCCAAGAGAACGGGATGCTATGGCACCCGAATCCCCAGTCCCTGCATCTCAGGGCCTGGTTGCTGAAAGCTTAGACCTTCAGGATCTCAACCTTTCCCAACAGGTCCAAGATATCCTTCAAGCTTTTAGAAAACTTTCCACAAGACGCTCTTACGCCTTCAAGTGGAAACGTTTTACTATATGATGTTCTTAAAGGGGGTTAAACCCTCTTATAATACCTTTGGAATCGATGCTAGAGTATCTACTTCATTTATCAAATTCTGGTCTAAAGACCAATTCAGTAAGAGTCCATCTTAGTGCAATTGCAGCTTCCTACAAACCTCTAAATGGACAACCTATTTCCTCTCATCCACTCATATCAAGATTTATGAGAGGTCTTCTATTAAGAAAGCCTCCCATCAGGCCATCACCGGTGGCATGGGATTTAAACCTAGTTCTCGGGCAGCTCATGAAACCGCCCTTTGAACCTTTAGCCACTACAACCCTAAAACCTTTGTCCTGGAAGGTCATCTTCCTAATTGCAATCACCTCTGCACGTCGCATTAGTGAATTGCAAGCTTTAGTGGCTGATCCTCCTTATACTAGGTTTCACCATGATAAGGTTGTTCTCAGAACTCATCCACACTTTATGCCAAAGGTGGTTTCGCCTTTTCATTTAAATCAATCGATTTATCTTCCTGTATTCTTTCCGAGGCCTCATCCCTCTAATGCAGAAAGGAACCTTCATACTTTGGATTGTAAAAGAGCCTTAGCTTTTTAGCTACAAAGAACACAGCAACATAGAAGGTCTTCTCAACTTTTTGTTGCTTTTGATTCTAGTCATTTGGGACTTCCAGTCTCCAAAGAACTCTATCCAAATGGATTGCACAATGCATATCCTTTGCTTATGAGAGTAAGAGTCTTCCTCTTCAAGGCCATGTCACAGCTCATAATGTGAGAGCCATGGCAGCCTCTATGGCTAACCTTCACTCTGTGTCTATTGATGACATTTGTCGAGCAGCCACCCCTGGCTTCGGTACACACCTTTAGAGCCCACTACTGCCTAGATAAAGCCTCCCGTCGGGATGCCTTCTTTGGCCAAGCTGTTCTTCAAAATCTCTTTCAGACTTAATTCAACTGCTACCCACCAATCCTGGTGGGATGCCAGAGATCCATGGGAGGAAGCATGGCCCACCTTACGATAGGTGGCAGCTTCCTGGGGCTATCTCCCTGGCATCTTCAGCTAGGGAGTCCCCATATGTGAAGACTACATTCCTGCTTGTTCCTGGAGATAGCGTAGTTACTCACCTGTAACAGGTGATCTCCGGGAACAGCAGGAATTTAGTCTTCACAACCCACCCACCTCCCCTAGGAGTTGTCTCTCTATCTCTCTGTCTCTTTCCTCTATCCCTCTATCTTTTCACTCAGCTGCAAACGTAACTGAAGAGGGACAGTTGGAAAGGCGGGAAGGCAGCGCACATGTGCTGAGGGATGCTCCCAAAAGCTTTCTTAACGGACGCTGGGGAGCGTTCCCGCGCAGGCTCCGTCGGTACCGACGATACCCATATGTGAAGACTAGATCTTCCTCTTCGGCTCCAACCCCTCTTTCCTGTGGTGTGCCCCAAGGTTCTGTTCTTGCCCCCCTTCTCTTCAATGTTTTCCTGGCTCCCCTTGCACTTACTGTTCAACAATTTGGTATCTCCGCGTATTATTACGCGGATGATATTCTTTTTCTTCTCCATACTGATTCTTTCACCCCGGATATCACTCCTCTAAATAGTTGCCTTTCTGCTGTCGCTGCGTGGTTCTCTTCTAACTATCTACATGTTAACTCTGCAAAGTCATTTGCCACTTGGTTTACTCTAGGGAGCACTCCCCCACCCACATGTTCTCCGACTCTTTCCTCTCAGCCTATTCCCTTAGTCTCTTCCTTTCGTTACCTTGGTGTGGTTCTCGATTCTGCTCTTTCCTTTCGGGAACACATTTCCTCTGTTGTGCAACGATCTTTCCTTTCTCTTAGACAACTCCGCGCTGTTCGCCCTCTTCTTTCTTCCTCTGCATTAGCCACTCTTCTGATCTCCCTTGTAATATCCAGGCTCGACTACTGCAATGTCGTCCTGGCGGGTCTTCCAAAATCTCAAATCACCAGACTTCAACGTATTCAAAATACCGCAGTTCGTCTTCTCACTCACGCCTCCCGGTACGATCACGTCACTCCCCTTCTTCTGCAACAGCACTGGTTACCTATCCCTTTCCGTATTCACTATAAGATTCTTATCTTTGTCCACAGGGCTCTTTTTACAGGTACCCCTCTTTACCTCGCTGATCAGGTTCGTTTTCACACTCCCCACCGTTCCCTTCGTTCCATTCATCTCAACCGTATGTTTCTTCCCCCCCCTTCACATGCACATCTGGAATCCACTCGGTCCTCTGCTTTTTTTTTCCTGGGTCCGCATCTTTGGAACTCTCTTCCTCTTTCCCTCCGCACTGAAACATCTTTCCCTCATTTCAAAGCAAAGCTCAAGACACATCTGTTCACAGTAGCATTCAATCTTCCCCCATAAACCTCACCCTTATGTTGGTTCCTTTTACTCCCCTTCCCTGACCTTCCTCTTTTGTCATGTCCTGTTTTACTTGTTTATAAAATCCTTCCTTTCTTTTATATGATGGCGTTCTTTTCTTAAATCCTTGCAGCCTGTAATTTTAATCAATTGTGAACCACCCAGATGCCTATTGTGGTATGGGTGGTATATCAAATTTTAATAAAACATAAACATAAAACATAAACATAAATTCCCGCTGTTCCTGGAGATCACCTGTTACAGGTGAGTAACTACGCTTTCTCATTCTTTCACAAAATGTCTCACAGTAGTTGCTTATTTACATGTTTCCTTATCTGGCGATTTGGCTGTTCAAGAGCACCTCTCAGAAAGGAGTTCCAGAATCCTTGTGCATAATCATCTGGGTGCTGGAGCTGCTAGGGTTTGCCATAAATTTTCTCAAGTCCAGTATAAGCCCATTAAATCTGTTGGAATTCATCAGAGCTCTGCTAGACATGACTCAGGTGAAAAGTCTTTCTTCCTCAAGAAAGAGTCACCAAGCTTTTGCCCCCATGGAGGAATTCTGAAGAATAAGCAGACATCAGCATGGAATATGTAGAGGATGTTAGGCCACATTGCCTAAGTAGTATATATAACTCCCTTGGCACGTCTCTCTCTTTTTTTTTTTTTACATTTACTTTTCATTAACAGTTTTGTTTTTTTCACACTATATACAAGAAAAGAATAGTCTCAAATATCCAGTCAGGTTGAACTAACACCATCTTGGCTACCCCTTACCGCCCAATTCCAGTCCCTGAACCCTCCACCTTGCCACCTTCTCTACCAAGACCAATGGAGTGCCCAAATAGACTCCATCTTTTCCTGTCACCCTTGGTGAATTGCCAAGCTATAGAATTCATGTAGCCACTCTTAGAACCCTCCTAGGTCTGGCAACATTGCACCTTCCAATTGGTTGCAATCTCCTTTCTGGCAGTCACAGAAGCAGACTTCAGAAACTCCAATACTTCTGAACTGTGAGAGTATACTTATGAAGTAGAAAACTTTAGGGTCACGGTCAAATTTAAAGCCCACAATTTCCTTCATGCCAGATACACATTTAGCCCAGTAGTTCTGACTATAGTACATTGCTACTACATATGATATTAGGTTCCCTTCTGCCCACATCCTATCTAGCATTCATCTGCCCCCCCCCCCCCCCCCCATATTTTACACAGCTGCTGTGGGATCAAGTCCTTTGTATATTTAAAAAATATATTTTGTCATTCCTTTGTCTCCAGCATCACCCTCCAAGCCTTCCCATTGCAACAGGTGCTGTGGGAGCAGCTCTAGGACCAATTGTCAGTGCCTGATAAAGCTTAAAGGCAATCCCCTTATCACCCCACCTCCTCTCACACAAAGCTTCGATGTATGTTTTACAATCCCTATATCCCTCCCCACTCATCCTGTCTTTAAATAGTATCTTTATCTAAAAGCAGCCATAACGATCTGTCGAAGTCAACCCATAGGTTTCCTGAAGGTTTTCAGAACCGATCAACTGCTCTGATCAAACAGTTGCCCCAAACCTTTTAGCACTTTCTCATCCCATCCCTTTAAAACCAGATCTGTCTTTCCAGGATGATATTCTGCAATGCACCTAATGGGTCTCAGGAAGCAGACATGTTTACCCTCCATCTACCCTGAACCTTCCCCCACATCTCCTTCATGAAACGGGCAAAGGGATTCCTAATTGCAGCTACAGACCTCCCCCCTGGAGCCCAAACACGATACCCCAATAAACCTTTCCCTTCTATCTCCTGCTCTAATATCACCCAGGGTTTTGTAGAAAATCTATTCCATTCCCAAGTTGCCTGTAGTTGTGCAGCCACAAAGAATCTTTGTCCTGGGACACCCAAGGCCCCCTGTCTTATACTCATTCTCAAAATCTTGCCCTCCAACCCCAATTCCCTGTATGTCAGCACTCATCCGTATGTGAGCAGCTGATTGTTCAGTGGAGATTGCAGACAATAATGGACACATGGGGAAGTCTTGCTGTGTACCCCCTTCACATCCCATAAAAATCCAAATAGGTATCATTGTCCTTCATGCACACCTGCAGACTGTGATAAATCGCACTAAGCCACCCCATAAAAGCCTTCCTAAGCCCATTTTTTTCTAACGTTCTAAATATAAAGCTCCAGCTGACCCAGTTAAATGCCTTCTATGCATAAGAGCAAGGACTTCACCACGCATATCAGATTTTTTACAGATATTGTCCCTTGCCTGTCTACCCGGCATTTGATCACTATCTGTCAGAGACAGGATAACAGTATTGAGGCATTAAACCAATACTTTTGCCAAAATCTTAACACTGAGATTTAAGAAAGATAGATATAGGGCAATACACTCCAAACTCCATATGGTCCCTCCTCTCCTTTGGTATCACTGATATTCCAGCCCAGCCCATTGTTTCCACCAACCTCTTCTCCACCATCACACTAATAGACATTCTCTCCAGCAGTTCCACCATCAAAGGTCTTAAAATTTAGTTGTCAGGCCGTCAAAGCCCAGCACCTTCCCTATCTTCATTGATCAAATGGCCTCACTTGACCTCTCTTTCTTCAAACATCTCCATCACTTCTGGTGGCAACTTTTTCAATGGTACTGACTCCACTAACTATCTCTATCTCCGCCCCCCCCCCCCCTCCAGCATCTCCCCCTGTTTCTCACAGAATTCGCCATAGAACTCCCTGAGATCACCAACTATCCTTAATAGCTCTGCTCGGATCCTCGCCTCTTGCCCTTTCTTACACCTCAAGTGTAATCTGTTTGCAAGGAACTGTCCTGCTTTGTCCCCATCTTCATAGAATATCTGCCTCACGTGCATCATCTGCCTGTCTACTTTGTCCAGCAGCTCCACTCGAAGCTTGCCTTAACGCTCTCAATTTATTTTGTATTGTTTCCCATTTATATCCCTTGGCATCTTCTCCAGTCTCCCAATTGTTACTCGCAGCTGCTCTATTTTTTGCCTTTTTCCCTCTTTTTGGGAGCGCTGGCTCACTAGCTTACCCTTCACTATTGCCTTAAACCTGTCCCAAACTCTCGCTTCTGAAACCTCCCCATTTCTGTTCAGCTCTAAATATTCCTTGATGCATTCTTCCACATCTTGCACCACCCTCGGATCCCT